>CM065468.1:11250237-12614276 GCA_032872505.1 Leptopilina syphax
TAAAAAAATCTGAATTTTTTGTGGTTTTTTGAAAAGAGGTTGATAACTTTTCTAGATTTCGTTTTACAGAAAAGTGTCTAAAGGAAGAGTTGTTTGTTTTTGTTCAAAATATAAGGAGAAAAACAGAAAAATAGATTTTAGTTAAAATTGAAAAATATTCCAAAGTTTGAATTTTTCAAAGTAAAAAAATCTGAATTTTTGTGGTTTTTTGAAAAGAGGTTAATAACTTTTTTAAATTTTGTTTTACAAAAAAGTGTCTAAAGGAAGAGTTGTTTGTTTTTGTTTAAAATATAAGGAAAAAAGCAGAAAAATAGATTTTAATAAAAATTGTAAAAGATTCCAAAGTTTGAAATTTTCAAATTAAAAAAATCTGAATTTTTTGTGGTTTTTTGGAAAGAGGTTAATAACTTTTTTAAATTTTGTTTTACAGAAAAGTGTCTAAAGGAAAAGTTGTTTGTTTTTGTTCCAAATATAAGGAGAAAAACAGAAAAATAGATTTAAGTGAAAATTGAAAAAGATTCCAAAGTTTGAAATTTTTAAATTAAAAAAATCTGAATTTTTTGTGGTTTTTTGGAAAGAGGTTGATAACTTTTTTAAATTTTGTTTTACAGAAAAGTGTCTAAAGGAAGAGTTGTTTGTTTTTGTTCCAAATTTAAGGAGAAAAGCAGAAAAATAGATTTTAATAAAAATTGTAAAAGATTCCAAAGTTTAAAATTTTTAAATTAAAAAAAATCTGAATTTTTTGTGGTTTTTTGGAAAGAGGTTGATAACTTTTTTAAATTTTGTTTTACAAAAAAGTGTCTAAAGGAAGAGTTGTTTGTTTTTGTTCAAGATATAAGGAGAAAAGCAGAAAAATAGATTTTATTAAAAATTGAAAAAGATTCCAAAGTTTGAAATTTTCAAAGTAAAAAAATCTGAATTTTTTGTGGTTTTTTGGAAAGAGGTTGATAACTTTTTTAATTTTTGGTTTACAGAAAAGTGTCTAAAGGAAGAGTTGTTTGCTTTTGTTCAAAATATAAAGAGAAAAGCAGAAAAATAGATTTTAATAAAAATTGTAAAAGATTCCAAAGTTTGAAATTTTTAAATTAAAAAAATCTGAATTTTTTGTGGTTTTTTGGAAAGAGGTTGATAACTTTTCTAGATTTTGTTTTACAGAAAAGTGTCTAAAGGAAGAGTTGTTTGTTTTTGTTTAAAATATAAGGAGAAAAGCAGAAAAATAGATTTTAATAAAAATTGTAAAAGATTCCAAAGTTGGAAGTTATCAGAGTAAAAAAATCTGAATTTTTTGTGGTTTTTTGGAAAGAGGTTGATAACTTTTTTAAATTTTGTTTTACAGAAAAGTGTCTAAAGGAAGAGTTGTTTGTTTTTGTTCCAAATATAAGAAGAAATGCAAAAAAATAGATTTAAAAAAAAATTGAAAAAGATTCCAAAGTTTGAAATTTTCAAATTAAAAAAATCTGAATTTTTTGTGGTTTTTTGGAAAGAGGTTGATAACTTTTCTAGATTTTGTTTTACAAAAAAGTGTCTAAAGGAAGAGTTGTTTGTTTTTGTTTAAAATATAAGGAGAAAAGCAGAAAAATAGATTTTAATAAAAATTTTAAAAGATTCCAAAGTTTGAAATTTTTAAATTAAAAAAATCTGAATTTTTTGTGGTTTTTTGGAAAGAGGTTGATAACTTTTTTAAATTTTGTTTTACAGAAAAGTGTCTAAAGGAAAAGTTGTTTGTTTTTGTTCAAAATAAAAGGAGAAAAACAGAAAAATAGATTTAAGTTAAAGTTGAAAAAGATTCCATAGTTTGAAATTTTCAAATTAAAAAAATCTGAATTTTTTTGTGGTTTTTTGGAAAGAGGTTGATAACTTTTCTAGATTTTGTTTTACAGAAAAGTGTCTAAAGGAAGAGTTGTTTGTTTTTGTTCAAAATATAAGCAGAAAAGCAGAAAAATGGATTCTAATAAAAATTAAAAAAGATTCCAAAGTTTGAAATTTTCAAATTAAAAAAATCTCAATTTTTTTTGGTTTTTTGGAAAAAGGTTGATAACTTTTTTAAATTTTGTTTTACAAAAAAGTGTCTAAAGGAAGAGTTGTTTGTTTTTGTTCAAAATATAAGGAGAAAAGCAGAAAAATAGATTTTATTAAAAATTGAAAAAGATTCCAAAGTTTGAAATTTTCAAAGTAAAAAAATCTGAATTTTTTGTGGTTTTTTGGAAAGAGGTTGATAACTTTTTTAATTTTTGGTTTACAGAAAAGTGTCTAAAGGAAGAGTTGTTTGTTTTTGTTTAAAATATAAGGAAAAAAGCAGAAAAATAGATTTTAATAAAAATTGTAAAAGATTCCAAAGTTTGAAATTTTCAAATTAAAAAAATCTGAATTTTTTGTGGTTTTTTGGAAAGAGGTTGATAACTTTTTTAAATTTTGTTTTACAGAAAAGTGTCTAAAGGAAAAGTTGTTTGTTTTTGTTCCAAATATAAGGAGAAAAACAGAAAAATAGATTTAAGTGAAAATTGAAAAAGATTCCAAAGTTTGAAATTTTTAAATTAAAAAAATCTGAATTTTTTGTGGTTTTTTGGAAAGAGGTTGATAACTTTTTTAAATTTTGTTTTACAGAAAAGTGTCTAAAGGAAGAGTTGTTTGTTTTTGTTCCAAATATAAGAAGAAATGCAAAAAAATAGATTTAAAAAAAAATTGAAAAAGATTTCAAAGTTTGAAATTTTCAAATTAAAAAAATCTGAATTTTTTGTGGTTTTTTGGAAAGAGGTTGATAACTTTTCTAGATTTTGTTTTACAGAAAAGTGTCTAAAGGAAAAGTTGTTTGTTTTTGTTCAAAATTTAAGAAGAAAAGCAGAAAAATAGATTTTAATAAAAATTGTAAAAGATTCCAAAGTTTAAAATTTTTAAATTAAAAAAATCTGAATTTTTTGTGGTTTTTTGGAAAGAGGTTGATAACTTTTTTAAATTTTGTTTTACAAAAAAGTGTCTAAAGGAAGAGTTGTTTGTTTTTGTTCAAGATATAAGGAGAAAAGCAGAAAAATAGATTTTATTAAAAATTGAAAAAGATTCCAAAGTTTGAAATTTTCAAAGTAAAAAAATCTGAATTTTTTGTGGTTTTTTGGAAAGAGGTTGATAACTTTTTTAAATTTTGTTTTACAGAAAAGTGTCTAAAGGAAAAGTGTTTTGTTTTTGTTCAAAATAAAAGGAGAAAAACAGTAAAATAGATTTAAGTTAAAATTAAAAAAGATTCCAAAGTTTGAAATTTTCAAATTAAAAAAATCTGAATTTTTTGTGGTTTTTTGGAAAGAGGTTGATAACTTTTCTAGATTTTGTTTTACAGAAAAGTGTCTAAAGGAAGAGTTGTTTGTTTTTGTTCAAAATATAAGCAGAAAAGCAGAAAAATGGATTTTAATAAAAATTAAAAAAGATTCCAAAGTTTGAAATTTTCAAATTAAAAAAATCTCAATTTTTTTTGGTTTTTTGGAAAAAGGTTGATAACTTTTTTAAATTTTGTTTTACAAAAAAGTGTCTAAAGGAAGAGTTGTTTGTTTTTGTTCAAAATATAAGGAGAAAAGCAGAAAAATAGATTTTATTAAAAATTGAAAAAGATTCCAAAGTTTGAAATTTTCAAAGTAAAAAAATCTGAATTTTTTGTGGTTTTTTGGAAAGAGGTTGATAACTTTTTTAATTTTTGGTTTACAGAAAAGTGTCTAAAGGAAGAGTTGTTTGCTTTTGTTCAAAATATAAGGAGAAAAGCAGAAAAATAGATTTTAATAATAATTGTAAAAGATTCCAAAGTTTGAAATTTTTAAATTAAAAAAATCTGAATTTTTTGTGGTTTTTTGAAAAGAGGTTGATAACTTTTCTAGATTTCGTTTTACAGAAAAGTGTCTAAAGGAAGAGTTGTTTGTTTTTGTTCAAAATATAAGGAGAAAAACAGAAAAATAGATTTTAGTTAAAATTGAAAAATATTCCAAAGTTTGAATTTTTCAAAGTAAAAAAATCTGAATTTTTTGTGGTTTTTTGAAAAGAGGTTAATAACTTTTTTAAATTTTGTTTTACAAAAAAGTGTCTAAAGGAAGAGTTGTTTGTTTTTGTTTAAAATATAAGGAAAAAAGCAGAAAAATAGATTTTAATAAAAATTGTAAAAGATTCCAAAGTTTGAAATTTTCAAATTAAAAAAATCTGAATTTTTTGTGGTTTTTTGGAAAGAGGTTGATAACTTTTTTAAATTTTGTTTTACAGAAAAGTGTCTAAAGGAAAAGTTGTTTGTTTTTGTTCCAAATATAAGGAGAAAAACAGAAAAATAGATTTAAGCGAAAATTGAAAAAGATTCCAAAGTTTGAAATTTTTAAATTAAAAAAATCTGAATTTTTTGTGGTTTTTTGGAAAGAGGTTGATAACTTTTTTAAATTTTGTTTTACAGAAAAGTGTCTAAAGGAAGAGTTGTTTGTTTTTGTTCCAAATATAAGAAGAAAAGCAGAAAAAATAGATTTTAAAAAAAATTGAAAAAGATTTCAAAGTTTGAAATTTTCAAATTAAAAAAATCTGAATTTTTTGTGGTTTTTTGGAAAGAGGTTGATAACTTTTCTAGATTTTGTTTTACAGAAAAGTGTCTAAAGGAAAAGTTGTTTGTTTTTGTTCAAAATTTAAGGAGAAAAGCAGAAAAATAGATTTTAATAAAAATTGTAAAAGATTCCAAAGTTTGAAATTTTTAAATTAAAAAAATCTGAATTTTTTGTGGTTTTTTGGAAAGAGGTTGATAACTTTTTTAAATTTTGTTTTACAGAAAAGTGTCTAAAGGAAGAGTTGTTTGTTTTTGTTCAAAATATAAGCAGAAAAGCAGAAAAATAGATTTTAATAAAAATTGAAAAAGATTCCAAAGTTTGAAATTTTCAAATTAAAAAAATCTGAATTTTTTGTGGTTTTTTGGAAAGAGGTTGATAACTTTTTTAAATTTTGTTTTACAGAAAAGTGTCTAAATGAAAAGTTGTTTGTTTTTGTTTAAAATATAAGGAGAAATACAGAAAAATAGATTTAAGTGAAAATTGAAAAAGATTCCAAAGTTTGAAATTTTCAAATTAAAAAAATCTGAATTTTTTGTGGTTTTTTGGAAAGAGGTTGATAACTTTTTTAAATTTTGTTTTACAGAAAAGTGTCTAAAGGAAAAGTGTTTTGTTTTTGTTCAAAATAAAAGGAGAAAAACAGTAAAATAGATTTAAGTTAAAATTAAAAAAGATTCCAAAGTTTGAAATTTTCAAATTAAAAAAATCTGAATTTTTTGTGGTTTTTTGGAAAGAGGTTGATAACTTTTCTAGATTTTGTTTTACAGAAAAGTGTCTAAAGGAAGAGTTGTTTGTTTTTGTTCAAAATATAAGCAGAAAAGCAGAAAAATGGATTTTAATAAAAATTAAAAAAGATTCCAAAGTTTGAAATTTTCAAATTAAAAAAATCTCAATTTTTTTTGGTTTTTTTGGAAAAAGGTTGATAACTTTTTTAAATTTTGTTTTACAAAAAAGTGTCTAAAGGAAGAGTTGTTTGTTTTTGTTCAAAATATAAGGAGAAAAGCAGAAAAATAGATTTTATTAAAAATTGAAAAAGATTCCAAAGTTTGAAATTTTCAAAGTAAAAAAATCTGAATTTTTTGTGGTTTTTTGGAAAGAGGTTGATAACTTTTTTAATTTTTGGTTTACAGAAAAGTGTCTAAAGGAAGAGTTGTTTGCTTTTGTTCAAAATATAAGAAGAAAAGCAGAAAAATAGATTTTAATAATAATTGTAAAAGATTCCAAAGTTTGAAATTTTTAAATTAAAAAAATCTGAATTTTTTGTGGTTTTTTGAAAAGAGGTTGATAACTTTTCTAGATTTCGTTTTACAGAAAAGTGTCTAAAGGAAGAGTTGTTTGTTTTTGTTCAAAATATAAGGAGAAAAACAGAAAAATAGATTTTAGTTAAAATTGAAAAATATTCCAAAGTTTGAAATTTTTCAAAGTAAAAAAATCTGAATTTTTGTGGTTTTTTGAAAAGAGGTTAATAACTTTTTTAAATTTTGTTTTACAAAAAAGTGTCTAAAGGAAGAGTTGTTTGTTTTTGTTTAAAATATAAGGAAAAAAGCAGAAAAATAGATTTTAATAAAAATTGTAAAAGATTCCAAAGTTTGAAATTTTCAAATTAAAAAAATCTGAATTTTTTGTGGTTTTTTGGAAAGAGGTTGATAACTTTTTTAAATTTTGTTTTACAGAAAAGTGTCTAAAGGAAAAGTTGTTTGTTTTTGTTCCAAATATAAGGAGAAAAACAGAAAAATAGATTTAAGTGAAAATTGAAAAAGATTCCAAAGTTTGAAATTTTTAAATTAAAAAAATCTGAATTTTTTGTGGTTTTTTGGAAAGAGGTTGATAACTTTTTTAAATTTTGTTTTACAGAAAAGTGTCTAAAGGAAGAGTTGTTTGTTTTTGTTCCAAATTTAAGGAGAAAAGCAGAAAAATAGATTTTAATAAAAATTGTAAAAGATTCCAAAGTTTAAAATTTTTAAATTAAAAAAATCTGAATTTTTTGTGGTTTTTTGGAAAGAGGTTGATAACTTTTTTAAATTTTGTTTTACAAAAAAGTGTCTAAAGGAAGAGTTGTTTGTTTTTGTTCAAGATATAAGGAGAAAAGCAGAAAAATAGATTTTATTAAAAATTGAAAAAGATTCCAAAGTTTGAAATTTTCAAAGTAAAAAAATCTGAATTTTTTGTGGTTTTTTGGAAAGAGGTTGATAACTTTTTTAATTTTTGGTTTACAGAAAAGTGTCTAAAGGAAGAGTTGTTTGCTTTTGTTCAAAATATAAAGAGAAAAGCAGAAAAATAGATTTTAATAAAAATTGTAAAAGATTCCAAAGTTTGAAATTTTTAAATTAAAAAAATCTGAATTTTTTGTGGTTTTTTTGGAAAGAGGTTGATAACTTTTCTAGATTTTGTTTTACAGAAAAGTGTCTAAAGGAAGAGTTGTTTGTTTTTGTTTAAAATATAAGGAGAAAAGCAGAAAAATAGATTTTAATAAAAATTGTAAAAGATTCCAAAGTTGGAAGTTATCAGAGTAAAAAAATCTGAATTTTTTGTGGTTTTTTGGAAAGAGGTTGATAACTTTTTTAAATTTTGTTTTACAGAAAAGTGTCTAAAGGAAGAGTTGTTTGTTTTTGTTCCAAATATAAGAAGAAATGCAAAAAAATAGATTTAAAAAAAATTGAAAAAGATTCCAAAGTTTGAAATTTTCAAATTAAAAAAATCTGAATTTTTTGTGGTTTTTTGGAAAGAGGTTGATAACTTTTCTAGATTTTGTTTTACAAAAAAGTGTCTAAAGGAAGAGTTGTTTGTTTTTGTTTAAAATATAAGGAGAAAAGCAGAAAAATAGATTTTAATAAAAATTTTAAAAGATTCCAAAGTTTGAAATTTTTAAATTAAAAAAATCTGAATTTTTTGTGGTTTTTTGGAAAGAGGTTGATAACTTTTTTAAATTTTGTTTTACAGAAAAGTGTCTAAAGGAAAAGTTGTTTGTTTTTGTTCAAAATAAAAGGAGAAAAACAGAAAAATAGATTTAAGTTAAAGTTGAAAAAGATTCCATAGTTTGAAATTTTCAAATTAAAAAAATCTGAATTTTTTGTGGTTTTTTGGAAAGAGGTTGATAACTTTTCTAGATTTTGTTTTACAGAAAAGTGTCTAAAGGAAGAGTTGTTTGTTTTTGTTCAAAATATAAGCAGAAAAGCAGAAAAATGGATTCTAATAAAAATTAAAAAAGATTCCAAAGTTTGAAATTTTCAAATTAAAAAAATCTCAATTTTTTTTGGTTTTTTGGAAAAAGGTTGATAACTTTTTTAAATTTTGTTTTACAAAAAAGTGTCTAAAGGAAGAGTTGTTTGTTTTTGTTCAAAATATAAGGAGAAAAGCAGAAAAAATAGATTTTATTAAAAATTGAAAAAGATTCCAAAGTTTGAAATTTTCAAAGTAAAAAAATCTGAATTTTTTGTGGTTTTTTGGAAAGAGGTTGATAACTTTTTTAATTTTTGGTTTACAGAAAAGTGTCTAAAGGAAGAGTTGTTTGTTTTTGTTTAAAATATAAGGAAAAAAGCAGAAAAATAGATTTTAATAAAAATTGTAAAAGATTCCAAAGTTTGAAATTTTCAAATTAAAAAAATCTGAATTTTTTGTGGTTTTTTGGAAAGAGGTTGATAACTTTTTTAAATTTTGTTTTACAGAAAAGTGTCTAAAGGAAAAGTTGTTTGTTTTTGTTCCAAATATAAGGAGAAAAACAGAAAAATAGATTTAAGTGAAAATTGAAAAAGATTCCAAAGTTTGAAATTATTAAATTAAAAAAATCTGAATTTTTTGTGGTTTTTTGGAAAGAGGTTGATAACTTTTTAAATTTTGTTTTACAGAAAAGTGTCTAAAGGAAGAGTTGTTTGTTTTTGTTCCAAATATAAGAAGAAATGCAAAAAAATAGATTTAAAAAAAAATTGAAAAAGATTTCAAAGTTTGAAATTTTCAAATTAAAAAAATCTGAATTTTTTGTGGTTTTTTGGAAAGAGGTTGATAACTTTTCTAGATTTTGTTTTACAGAAAAGTGTCTAAAGGAAAAGTTGTTTGTTTTTGTTCAAAATTTAAGGAGAAAAGCAGAAAAATAGATTTTAATAAAAATTGTAAAAGATTCCAAAGTTTAAAATTTTTAAATTAAAAAAATCTGAATTTTTTGTGGTTTTTTGGAAAGAGGTTGATAACTTTTTTAAATTTTGTTTTACAAAAAAGTGTCTAAAGGAAGAGTTGTTTGTTTTTGTTCAAGATATAAGGAGAAAAGCAGAAAAATAGATTTTATTAAAAATTGAAAAAGATTCCAAAGTTTGAAATTTTCAAAGTAAAAAAATCTGAATTTTTTGTGGTTTTTTGGAAAGAGGTTGATAACTTTTTTAAATTTTGTTTTACAGAAAAGTGTCTAAAGGAAAAGTGTTTTGTTTTTGTTCAAAATAAAAGGAGAAAAACAGTAAAATAGATTTAAGTTAAAATTAAAAAAGATTCCAAAGTTTGAAATTTTCAAATTAAAAAAATCTGAATTTTTTGTGGTTTTTTGGAAAGAGGTTGATAACTTTTCTAGATTTTGTTTTACAGAAAAGTGTCTAAAGGAAGAGTTGTTTGTTTTTGTTCAAAATATAAGCAGAAAAGCAGAAAAATGGATTTTAATAAAAATTAAAAAAGATTCCAAAGTTTGAAATTTTCAAATTAAAAAAATCTCAATTTTTTTTGGTTTTTTGGAAAAAGGTTGATAACTTTTTTAAATTTTGTTTTACAAAAAAGTGTCTAAAGGAAGAGTTGTTTGTTTTTGTTCAAAATATAAGGAGAAAAGCAGAAAAATAGATTTTATTAAAAATTGAAAAAGATTCCAAAGTTTGAAATTTTCAAAGTAAAAAAATCTGAATTTTTTGTGGTTTTTTGGAAAGAGGTTGATAACTTTTTTAATTTTTGGTTTACAGAAAAGTGTCTAAAGGAAGAGTTGTTTGCTTTTGTTCAAAATATAAGGAGAAAAGCAGAAAAATAGATTTTAATAATAATTGTAAAAGATTCCAAAGTTTGAAATTTTTAAATTAAAAAAATCTGAATTTTTTGTGGTTTTTTGAAAAGAGGTTGATAACTTTTCTAGATTTCGTTTTACAGAAAAGTGTCTAAAGGAAGAGTTGTTTGTTTTTGTTCAAAATATAAGGAGAAAAACAGAAAAATAGATTTTAGTTAAAATTGAAAAATATTCCAAAGTTTGAATTTTTCAAAGTAAAAAAATCTGAATTTTTGTGGTTTTTTGAAAAGAGGTTAATAACTTTTTTAAATTTTGTTTTACAAAAAAGTGTCTAAAGGAAGAGTTGTTTGTTTTTGTTTAAAATATAAGGAAAAAAGCAGAAAAATAGATTTTAATAAAAATTGTAAAAGATTCCAAAGTTTGAAATTTTCAAATTAAAAAAATCTGAATTTTTTGTGGTTTTTTGGAAAGAGGTTGATAACTTTTTTAAATTTTGTTTTACAGAAAAGTGTCTAAAGGAAAAGTTGTTTGTTTTTGTTCCAAATATAAGGAGAAAAACAGAAAAATAGATTTAAGCGAAAATTGAAAAAGATTCCAAAGTTTGAAATTTTTAAATTAAAAAAATCTGAATTTTTTGTGGTTTTTTGGAAAGAGGTTGATAACTTTTTTAAATTTTGTTTTACAGAAAAGTGTCTAAAGGAAGAGTTGTTTGTTTTTGTTCCAAATATAAGAAGAAATGCAAAAAAATAGATTTAAAAAAAAATTGAAAAAGATTTCAAAGTTTGAAATTTTCAAATTAAAAAAATCTGAATTTTTTGTGGTTTTTTGGAAAGAGGTTGATAACTTTTCTAGATTTTGTTTTACAGAAAAGTGTCTAAAGGAAAAGTTGTTTGTTTTTGTTCAAAATTTAAGGAGAAAAGCAGAAAAATAGATTTTAATAAAAATTGTAAAAGATTCCAAAGTTTAAAATTTTTAAATTAAAAAAATCTGAATTTTTTGTGGTTTTTTGGAAAGAGGTTGATAACTTTTTTAATTTTTGGTTTACAGAAAAGTGTCTAAAGGAAGAGTTGTTTGCTTTTGTTCAAAATATAAAGAGAAAAGCAGAAAAATAGATTTTAATAAAAATTGTAAAAGATTCCAAAGTTTGAAATTTTTAAATTAAAAAAATCTGAATTTTTTGTGGTTTTTTGGAAAGAGGTTGATAACTTTTCTAGATTTTGTTTTACAAAAAAGTGTCTAAAGGAAGAGTTGTTTGTTTTTGTTTAAAATATAAGGAGAAAAGCAGAAAAATAGATTTTAATAAAAATTGTAAAAGATTCCAAAGTTTGAAATTTTTAAATTAAAAAAATCTGAATTTTTTGTGGTTTTTTGGAAAGAGGTTGATAACTTTTTTAAATTTTGTTTTACAGAAAAGTGTCTAAAGGAAAAGTTGTTTGTTTTTGTTCAAAATAAAAGGAGAAAAACAGAAAAATAGATTTAAGTTAAAGTTGAAAAAGATTCCATAGTTTGAAATTTTCAAATTAAAAAAATCTGAATTTTTTGTGGTTTTTTGGAAAGAGGTTGATAACTTTTCTAGATTTTGTTTTACAGAAAAGTGTCTAAAGGAAGAGTTGTTTGTTTTTGTTCAAAATATAAGCAGAAAAGCAGAAAAATGGATTCTAATAAAAATTAAAAAAGATTCCAAAGTTTGAAATTTTCAAATTAAAAAAATCTCAATTTTTTTTGGTTTTTTGGAAAAAGGTTGATAACTTTTTTAAATTTTGTTTTACAAAAAAGTGTCTAAAGGAAGAGTTGTTTGTTTTTGTTCAAAATATAAGGAGAAAAGCAGAAAAATAGATTTTATTAAAAATTGAAAAAGATTCCAAAGTTTGAAATTTTCAAAGTAAAAAAATCTGAATTTTTTGTGGTTTTTTGGAAAGAGGTTGATAACTTTTTTAATTTTTGGTTTACAGAAAAGTGTCTAAAGGAAGAGTTGTTTGTTTTTGTTTAAAATATAAGGAAAAAAGCAGAAAAATAGATTTTAATAAAAATTGTAAAAGATTCCAAAGTTTGAAATTTTCAAATTAAAAAAATCTGAATTTTTTGTGGTTTTTTGGAAAGAGGTTGATAACTTTTTTAAATTTTGTTTTACAGAAAAGTGTCTAAAGGAAAAGTTGTTTGTTTTTGTTCCAAATATAAGAAGAAATGCAAAAAAATAGATTTAAAAAAAAATTGAAAAAGATTTCAAAGTTTGAAATTTTCAAATTAAAAAAATCTGAATTTTTTGTGGTTTTTTGGAAAGAGGTTGATAACTTTTCTAGATTTTGTTTTACAGAAAAGTGTCTAAAGGAAAAGTTGTTTGTTTTTGTTCAAAATTTAAGGAGAAAAGCAGAAAAATAGATTTTAATAAAAATTGTAAAAGATTCCAAAGTTTAAAATTTTTAAATTAAAAAAATCTGAATTTTTTGTGGTTTTTTGGAAAGAGGTTGATAACTTTTTTAAATTTTGTTTTACAAAAAAGTGTCTAAAGGAAGAGTTGTTTGTTTTTGTTCAAGATATAAGGAGAAAAGCAGAAAAATAGATTTTATTAAAAATTGAAAAAGATTCCAAAGTTTGAAATTTTCAAAGTAAAAAAATCTGAATTTTTTGTGGTTTTTTGGAAAGAGGTTGATAACTTTTTTAAATTTTGTTTTACAGAAAAGTGTCTAAAGGAAGAGTTGTTTGTTTTTGTTCCAAATATAAGGAGAAAAGCAGAAAAATAGATTTTAATAAAAATTGTAAAAGATTCCAAAGTTTGAAATTTTTAAATTAAAAAAATCTGAATTTTTTGTGGTTTTTTGGAAAGAGGTTGATAACTTTTTTAAATTTTGTTTTACAGAAAAGTGTCTAAAGGAAAAGTGTTTTGTTTTTGTTCAAAATAAAAGGAGAAAAACAGTAAAATAGATTTAAGTTAAAATTAAAAAAGATTCCAAAGTTTGAAATTTTCAAATTAAAAAAATCTGAATTTTTTGTGGTTTTTTGGAAAGAGGTTGATAACTTTTCTAGATTTTGTTTTACAGAAAAGTGTCTAAAGGAAGAGTTGTTTGTTTTTGTTCAAAATATAAGCAGAAAAGCAGAAAAATGGATTTTAATAAAAATTAAAAAAGATTCCAAAGTTTGAAATTTTCAAATTAAAAAAATCTCAATTTTTTTTGGTTTTTTGGAAAAAGGTTGATAACTTTTTTAAATTTTGTTTTACAAAAAAGTGTCTAAAGGAAAAGTTGTTTGTTTTTGTTCAAAATATAAGGAGAAAAGCAGAAAAATAGATTTTATTAAAAATTGAAAAAGATTCCAAAGTTTGAAATTTTCAAAGTAAAAAAATCTGAATTTTTTGTGGTTTTTTGGAAAGAGGTTGATAACTTTTTTAATTTTTGGTTTACAGAAAAGTGTCTAAAGAAAGAGTTGTTTGCTTTTGTTCAAAATATAAAAAGAAAAGCAGAAAAATAGATTTTAATAATAATTGTAAAAGATTCCAAAGTTTGAAATTTTTAAATTAAAAAAATCTGAATTTTTTGTGGTTTTTTGAAAAGAGGTTGATAACTTTTCTAGATTTCGTTTTACAGAAAAGTGTCTAAAGGAAGAGTTGTTTGTTTTTGTTCAAAATATAAGGAGAAAAACAGAAAAATAGATTTTAGTTAAAATTGAAAAATATTCCAAAGTTTGAATTTTTCAAAGTAGAAAAATCTGAATTTTTGTGGTTTTTTGAAAAGAGGTTAATAACTTTTTTAAATTTTGTTTTACAAAAAAGTGTCTAAAGGAAGAGTTGTTTGTTTTTGTTCAAAATATAAGGATAAAAGCAGAAAAATAGATTTTAATAAAAATTGTAAAAGATTCCAAAGTTTGAAATTTTCAAATTAAAAAAATCTGAATTTTTTGTGGTTTTTTGGAAAGAGGTTGATAACTTTTTTAAATTTTGTTTTACAGAAAAGTGTCTAAAGGAAAAGTTGTTTGTTTTTGTTCCAAATATAAGGAGAAAAACAGAAAAATAGATTTAAGTGAAAATTGAAAAAGATTCCAAAGTTTGAAATTTTTAAATTAAAAAAATCTGAATTTTTTGTGGTTTTTTGGAAAGAGGTTGATAACTTTTTTAAATTTTGTTTTACAGAAAAGTGTCTAAAGGAAGAGTTGTTTGTTTTTGTTCCAAATATAAGAAGAAATGCAAAAAAATAGATTTAAAAAAAATTGAAAAAGATTCCAAAGTTTGAAATTTTCAAATTAAAAAAATCTGAATTTTTTGTGGTTTTTTGGAAAGAGGTTGATAACTTTTCTAGATTTTGTTTTACAAAAAAGTGTCTAAAGGAAGAGTTGTTTGTTTTTGTTTAAAATATAAGGAGAAAAGCAGAAAAATAGATTTTAATAAAAATTTTAAAAGATTCCAAAGTTTGAAATTTTTAAATTAAAAAAATCTGAATTTTTTGTGGTTTTTTGGAAAGAGGTTGATAACTTTTTTAAATTTTGTTTTACAGAAAAGTGTCTAAAGGAAAAGTTGTTTGTTTTTGTTCAAAATAAAAGGAGAAAAACAGAAAAATAGATTTAAGTTAAAGTTGAAAAAGATTCCATAGTTTGAAATTTTCAAATTAAAAAAATCTGAATTTTTTGTGGTTTTTTTGGAAAGAGGTTGATAACTTTTCTAGATTTTGTTTTACAGAAAAGTGTCTAAAGGAAGAGTTGTTTGTTTTTGTTCAAAATATAAGCAGAAAAGCAGAAAAATGGATTCTAATAAAAATTAAAAAAGATTCCAAAGTTTGAAATTTTCAAATTAAAAAAATCTCAATTTTTTTTGGTTTTTTGGAAAAAGGTTGATAACTTTTTTAAATTTTGTTTTACAAAAAAGTGTCTAAAGGAAGAGTTGTTTGTTTTTGTTCAAAATATAAGGAGAAAAGCAGAAAAATAGATTTTATTAAAAATTGAAAAAGATTCCAAAGATTGAAATTTTCAAAGTAAAAAAATCTGAATTTTTTGTGGTTTTTTGGAAAGAGGTTGATAACTTTTTTAATTTTTGGTTTACAGAAAAGTGTCTAAAGGAAGAGTTGTTTGTTTTTGTTTAAAATATAAGGAAAAAAGCAGAAAAATAGATTTTAATAAAAATTGTAAAAGATTCCAAAGTTTGAAATTTTCAAATTAAAAAAATCTGAATTTTTTGTGGTTTTTTGGAAAGAGGTTGATAACTTTTTTAAATTTTGTTTTACAGAAAAGTGTCTAAAGGAAAAGTTGTTTGTTTTTGTTCCAAATATAAGGAGAAAAACAGAAAAATAGATTTAAGTGAAAATTGAAAAAGATTCCAAAGTTTGAAATTTTTAAATTAAAAAAATCTGAATTTTTTGTGGTTTTTTGGAAAGAGGTTGATAACTTTTTTAAATTTTGTTTTACAGAAAAGTGTCTAAAGGAAGAGTTGTTTGTTTTTGTTCCAAATATAAGAAGAAATGCAAAAAAATAGATTTAAAAAAAAATTGAAAAAGATTTCAAAGTTTGAAATTTTCAAATTAAAAAAATCTGAATTTTTTGTGGTTTTTTGGAAAGAGGTTGATAACTTTTCTAGATTTTGTTTTACAGAAAAGTGTCTAAAGGAAAAGTTGTTTGTTTTTGTTCAAAATTTAAGGAGAAAAGCAGAAAAATAGATTTTAATAAAAATTGTAAAAGATTCCAAAGTTTAAAATTTTTAAATTAAAAAAATCTGAATTTTTTGTGGTTTTTTGGAAAGAGGTTGATAACTTTTTTAAATTTTGTTTTACAAAAAAGTGTCTAAAGGAAGAGTTGTTTGTTTTTGTTCAAGATATAAGGAGAAAAGCAGAAAAATAGATTTTATTAAAAATTGAAAAAGATTCCAAAGTTTGAAATTTTCAAAGTAAAAAAATCTGAATTTTTTGTGGTTTTTTGGAAAGAGGTTGATAACTTTTTTAATTTTTGGTTTACAGAAAAGTGTCTAAAGGAAGAGTTGTTTGCTTTTGTTCAAAATATAAAGAGAAAAGCAGAAAAATAGATTTTAATAAAAATTGTAAAAGATTCCAAAGTTTGAAATTTTTAAATTAAAAAAATCTGAATTTTTTGTGGTTTTTTGGAAAGAGGTTGATAACTTTTCTAGATTTTGTTTTACAGAAGAAGTGTCCTAAGGAAGAGTTGTTTGTTTTTGTTTAAAATATAAGGAGAAAAGCAGAAAAATAGATTTTAATAAAAATTGTAAAAGATTCCAAAGTTTGAAATTTTTAAATTAAAAAAATCTGAATTTTTTGTGGTTTTTTGGAAAGAGGTTGATAACTTTTTTAAATTTTGTTTTACAGTAAAGTGTCTAAAGGAAAAGTTGTTTGTTTTTGTTCAAAATAAAAGGAAAAAAACAGAAAAATAGATTTAAGTTAAAATTGAAAAAGATTCCAAAGTTTGAAATTTTCAAATTAGAAAAATCTGAATTTTTTGTGGTTTTTTGGAAAGAGGTTGATAACTTTTTTAAATTTTGTTTTACAGAAAAGTGTCTAAAGGAAAAGTTGTTTGTTTTTGTTCCAAATATAAGGAGAAAAACAGAAAAATAGATTTAAGTGAAAATTGAAAAAGATTCCAAAGTTTGAAATTTTTAAATTAAAAAAATCTGAATTTTTTGTGGTTTTTTGGAAAGAGGTTGATAACTTTTTTAAATTTTGTTTTACAGAAAAGTGTCTAAAGGAAGAGTTGTTTGTTTTTGTTCCAAATATAAGAAGAAATGCAAAAAAATAGATTTAAAAAAAAATTGAAAAAGATTTCAAAGTTTGAAATTTTCAAATTAAAAAAATCTGAATTTTTTGTGGTTTTTTGGAAAGAGGTTGATAACTTTTCTAGATTTTGTTTTACAGAAAAGTGTCTAAAGGAAAAGTTGTTTGTTTTTGTTCAAAATTTAAGGAGAAAAGCAGAAAAATAGATTTTAATAAAAATTGTAAAAGATTCCAAAGTTTAAAATTTTTAAATTAAAAAAATCTGAATTTTTTGTGGTTTTTTGGAAAGAGGTTGATAACTTTTTTAAATTTTGTTTTACAAAAAAGTGTCTAAAGGAAGAGTTGTTTGTTTTTGTTCAAGATATAAGGAGAAAAGCAGAAAAATAGATTTTATTAAAAATTGAAAAAGATTCCAAAGTTTGAAATTTTCAAAGTAAAAAAATCTGAATTTTTTGTGGTTTTTTGGAAAGAGGTTGATAACTTTTTTAATTTTTGGTTTACAGAAAAGTGTCTAAAGGAAGAGTTGTTTGCTTTTGTTCAAAATATAAAGAGAAAAGCAGAAAAATAGATTTTAATAAAAATTGTAAAAGATTCCAAAGTTTGAAATTTTTAAATTAAAAAAATCTGAATTTTTTGTGGTTTTTTGGAAAGAGGTTGATAACTTTTCTAGATTTTGTTTTACAGAAAAGTGTCTAAAGGAAGAGTTGTTTGTTTTTGTTTAAAATATAAGGAGAAAAGCAGAAAAATAGATTTTAATAAAAATTGTAAAAGATTCCAAAGTTTGAAATTTTTAAATTAAAAAAATCTGAATTTTTTGTGGTTTTTTGGAAAGAGGTTGATAACTTTTTTAAATTTTGTTTTACAGAAAAGTGTCTAAAGGAAAAGTTGTTTGTTTTTGTTCAAAATAAAAGGAAAAAAACAGAAAAATAGATTTAAGTTAAAATTGAAAAAGATTCCAAAGTTTGAAATTTTCAAATTAAAAAAATCTGAATTTTTTGTGGTTTTTTGGAAAGAGGTTGATAACTTTTCTAGATTTTGTTTTACAAAAAAGTGTCTAAAGGAAGAGTTGTTTGCTTTTGTTCAAAATATAAGGATAAAAGCAGAAAAATAGATTTTAATAAAAATTGTAAAAGATTCCAAAGTTTGAAATTTTTAAATTAAAAAAATCTGAATTTTTTGTGGTTTTTTGGAAAGAGGTTGATAACTTTTCTAGATTTTGTTTTACAGAAAAGTGTCTACAAGAAAAGTTGTTTGTTTTTGTTTTAAATATAAGGAGAAAAGCAGAAAAATAGATTTTAATAAAAATTGAAAAAGATTCCAAAGTTTGAAATTTTCAAATTAAAAAAATCTGAATTTTTTGTGGTTTTTTGGAAAGAGGTTGATAACTTTTTTAAATTTTGTTTTACAGAAAAGTGTCTAAAGGAAGAGTTGTTTGTTTTTGTTCCAAATATAAGAAGAAATGCAGAAAAATAGATTTAAAAAAAAATTGAAAAAGATTTCAAAGTTTGAAATTTTCAAATTAAAAAAATCTGAATTTTTTGTGGTTTTTTGGAAAGAGGTTGATAACTTTTCTAGATTTTGTTTTACAGAAAAGTGTCTAAAGGAAAAGTTGTTTGTTTTTGTTCAAAATTTAAGGAGAAAAGCAGAAAAATAGATTTTAATAAAAATTGTAAAAGATTCCAAAGTTTAAAATTTTTAAATTAAAAAAATCTGAATTTTTTGTGGTTTTTTGGAAAGAGGTTGATAACTTTTTTAAATTTTGTTTTACAAAAAAGTGTCTAAAGGAAGAGTTGTTTGTTTTTGTTCAAGATATAAGGAGAAAAGCAGAAAAATATATTTTATTAAAAATTGAAAAAGATTCCAAAGTTTGAAATTTTCAAAGTAAAAAAATCTGAATTTTTGGTGGTTTTTTGGAAAGAGGTTGATAACTTTTTTAATTTTTGGTTTACAGAAAAGTGTCTAAAGGAAGAGTTGTTTGTTTTTGTTCAAAATATAAGCAGAAAAGCAGAAAAATGGATTCTAATAAAAATTAAAAAAGATTCCAAAGTTTGAAATTTTCAAATTAAAAAAATCTGAATTTTTTGTGGTTTTTTGGAAAGAGGTTGATAACTTTTTTAAATTTTGTTTTACAGAAAAGTGTCTAAATGAAAAGTTGATGTTTTTGTTTAAAATATAAGGAGAAATACAGAAAAATAGATTTAAGTGAAAATTGAAAAAGATTCCAAAGTTTGAAATTTTCAAATTAAAAAAATCTGAATTTTTTGTGGTTTTTTGGAAAGAGGTTGATAACTTTTTTAAATTTTGGTTTACAGAAAAGTGTCTAAAGGAAGAGTTGTTTGTTTTTGTTCAAAATATAAGGAGAAAAGCAAAAAAATAGATTTTACTAAAAATTGTAAAAGATTCCAACGTTTGAAATTTTTAAATTAAAAAAATCTGAATTTTTTGTGGTTTTGTGGAAAGAGGTTGATAACTTTTTTAAATTTTGTTTTACAGAAAAGTGTTTAAATGAAAAGTTGTTTGTTTTTGTTCAAAATATAAGGAGAAAAGCAGAAAAATGGATTTTAAAAAAAATTGTAAAAGATTCCAAAGTTTGAAATTTTTAAATTAAAAAAATCTGAATTTTTTGTGGTTTTTTGGAAAGAGGTTGATAACTTTTTTAAATTTTGTTTTACAGAAAAGTGTCTAAAGGAAGAGTTGTTTGTTTTTGTTCAAAATATAAGAAGAAAAGCAAAAAATTAGATTTTACTAAAAATTGTAAAAGATTCCAACGTTTGAAATTTTTAAATTAAAAAAATCTGAATTTTTTGTGGTTTTTTGGAAAGAGGTTGATAACTTTTTTAAATTTTGTTTTACAGAAAAGTGTCTAAAGGAAAAGTTGTTTGTTTTTATTCCAAATATAAGGAGAAAAACAGAAAAATAGATTTAAGTAAAAATTGAAAAAGATTACAAAGTTTGAAATTTTTAAATTAAAAAAATCTGAATTTTTTGTGGTTTTTTGGAAAGAGGTTGATAACTTTTTTAAATTTTGTTTTACAAAAAAGTGTCTAAAGGAAGAGTTGTTTGTTTTTGTTTAAAATATAAGGAGAAAAGCAGAAAAATAGATTTTAATAAAAATTAAAAAAGATTCCAAAGTTTGAAATTTTTAAATTAAAAAAATCTGAATTTTTTGTGGTTTTTTGGAAAGAGGTTGATAACTTTTTTAAATTTTGTTTTACAGAAAAGTGTCTAAAGGAAAAGTTGTTTGTTTTTATTCCAAATATAAGGAGAAAAACAGAAAAATAGATTTAAGTAAAAATTGAAAAAGATTACAAAGTTTGAAATTTTTAAATTAAAAAAATCTGAATTTTTTGTGGTTTTTTGGAAAGAGGTTGATAACTTTTTTAAATTTTGTTTTACAAAAAAGTGTCTAAAGGAAGAGTTGTTTGTTTTTGTTTAAAATATAAGGAGAAAAGCAGAAAAATAGATTTTAATAAAAATTGAAAAAGATTCCAAAATTTGAAATTTTTAAATTAGAAAAATCTGAATTTTTTGTGGTTTTTTGGAAAGAGGTTGATAACTTTTTTAAATTTTGGTTTACAGAAAAGTGTCTAAAGGAAGAGTTGTTTGTTTTTGTTCAAAATATAAGCAGAAAAGCAGAAAAATGGATTTCAATAAAAATTAAAAAAGATTCCAAAGTTTGAAATTATCAAAGTAAAAAAATCTTAATTTTTTGTGGTTTTTTGCAAAGAGGTTGATAACTTTTCTAGATTTTGTTTTACAGAAAAGTGTTTAAAGGAAAAATTGTTTGTCTTTGTTCAAAATATAAGGAAAAAAGCAGAAAAATAGATTTTACTAAAAATTGTAAAAGATTCCAAAGTTTGAAATTTTCAAATTAAAAAAATCTGAATTTTTTGTGGTTTTTTGGAAAGAGGTTGATAACTTTTCTAGATTTTGTTTTACAGAAAAGTGTCTAAAGGAAGAGTTGTTTGTTTTTGTTCAAAATATAAGGAGAAAAACAGAAAAATAGATTTTAGTTAAAATTGAAAAATATTCCAAAGTTTGAAATTTTCAAATTAAAAAATCTGAATTTTTTGTGGTTTTTTGGAAAGAGGTTGATAACTTTTTTAAATTTTGGTTTACAGAAAAGTGTCTAAAGGAAAAGTTGTTTGTTTTTGTTCAAAATATAAGGAGAAAAACAGAAAAATAGATTTAAGTGAAAATTGAAAAAGATTCTAAAGTTTGAAATTTTCAAATTAAAAAAATCTGAATTTTTTGTGGTTTTTTGGAAAGAGGTTGATAACTTTTCTAGATTTTGTTTTACAGAAAAGTGTCTAAAGGAAGAGTTGTTTGTTTTTGTTCAAAATATAAGCAGAAAAGCAGAAAAATGGATTTTAATAAAAATTGAAAAAGATTCCAAAGTTTGAAATTTTCAAATTAAAAAAATCTCAATTTTTTTTGGTTTTTTGGAAAAAGGTTGATAACTTTTTTAAATTTTGTTTTAGAGAAAAGTGTCTACAGGAAAAGTTGTTTGTTTTTGTTCAAAATATAAGAAGAAAAACAGAAAAATAGATTTAAGTGAAAATTGAAAAAGATTTCAATGTTTGAAATTTTCAAATTAAAAAATCTGAATTTTTTGTGGTTTTTTGGAAAGAGGTTGATAACTTTTTTAAATTTTGTTTTACAGAAAAGTGTCTAAAGGAAAAGTTGTTTGTTTTTGTTCAAAATATAAGGAGAAAAGCAGAAAAATAGATTTTAGTTAAAATTGAAAAATATTCCAATGTTTGAAATTTTCAAATTAAAAAATCTGAATTTTTTGTGGTTTTTTAGAAAGAGGTTGATAACTTTTTTAATTTTTGGTTTACAGAAAAGTGTCTAAAGGAAGAGTTGTTTGTTTTTGTTCAAAATATAAGGAGAAAAGCAGAAAAATAGATTTTAAAAAAAATTGAAAAAGATTTTAAAGTTTGAAATTTTCAAATTAAAGAAATCTAAATTTTTTGTGGTTTTTTGGAAAGAGGTTGATAACTTTTCTAGATTTTGTTTTACAGAAAAGTGTCTAAAGGAAGAGTTGTTTGTTTTTGTTCAAAATATAAGCAGAAAAGCAGAAAAATGGATTTTAATAAAAATTGAAAAAGATTCCAAAGTTTGAAATTTTCAAATTAAAAAAATCTCAATTTTTTTTTGGTTTTTTGGAAAAAGGTTGATAACTTTTTTAAATTTTGTTTTAGAAAATGTGTCTAAAGGAAGAGTTGTTTGTTTTTGTTCAAAATATAAGGTAAAAAGCAGAAAAATAGATTTTAGTTAAAATTGAAAAATATTCCAAAGTTTGAAATTTTCAAATTAAAAAATCTGAATTTTTTGTGGTTTTTTAGAAAGAGGTTGATAACTTTTTTAATTTTTGGTTTACAGAAAAGTGTCTAAAGGAAGAGTTGTTTGTTTTTGTTCAAAATATAAGGAGAAAAGCAGAAAAATAGATTTTAAAAAAAATTGAAAAAGATTCTAAAGTTTGAAATTTTCAAATTAAAAAAATCTGATTTTTTTGTGGTTTTTTGGAAAGAGGTTGATAACTTTTCTAGATTTTGTTTTACAGAAAAGTGTCTAAAGGAAGAGTTGTTTGTTTTTGTTCAAAATATAAGCAGAAAAGCAGAAAAATGGATTTTAATAAAAATTGGAAAAGATTCTAAAGTTTGAAATTTTCAAATTAAAAAAATCTCAATTTTTTTTTGGTTTTTTGGAAAAAGGTTGATAACTTTTTTAAATTTTGTTTTAGAGAAAAGTGTCTACAGGAAAAGTTGTTTGTTTTTGTTTCAAATATAAGGAGAAAAGCAGAAAAATAGATTTTAAAAAAAATTGAAAAAGATTCTAAAGTTTGAAATTTTCAAATTAAAAAAATCTGAATTTTTTGTGGTTTTTTGGAAAGAGGTTGATAACTTTTCTAGATTTTGTTTTACAGAAAAGTGTCTAAAGAAAGAGTTGTTTGTTTTTGTTCAAAATATAAGCAGAAAAGCAGAAAAATGGATTTTAATAAAAATTGAAAAAGATTCCAAAGTTTGAAATTTTCAAATTAAAAAAATCTCAATTTTTTTTGGTTTTTTGGAAAAAGGTTGATAACTTTTTTAAATTTTGTTTTAGAGAAAAGTGTCTACAGGAAAAGTTGTTTGTTTTTGTTCAAAATATAAGGAGAAAAACAGAAAAATAGATTTAAGTAAAAATTGAAAAAGATTCCAAAGTTTGAAATTTTCAAATTAAAAATATCTGAATTTTTTGTGGTTTTTTGGAAAGAGGTTGATAACTTTTCTAGATTTTGTTTTACAGAAAAGTGTCTAAAGAAAAAGTTGTTTGTTTTTGTTCAAGATATAAGCAGAAAAGCAGAAAAATAGATTTTACTAAAAATTGTAAAAGATTTCAAAGTTTGAAATTTTCAAATTAAAAAAATCTGAATTTTTTGTGGTTTTTTGGAAAGAGGTTGATAACTTTTTTAAATTTTGTTTTACAGAAAAGTGTCTAAAGGAAAAGTTGTTTGTTTTTATTTAAAATATAAGGATAAAAGCCGAAAAATAGATTTTAGTAAAAATTGAAAAAGATTCCAAAGTTTGAAATTTTCAAATTAAAAAAATCTGAATTTTTTTGGTTTTTTTGGAAAAAGGTTGATAACTTTTTCAAATTTTGTTTTACAGAAAAGTGTCTAAAGGAAAAATTGTTTGTTTTTGTTTCAAATATAAGGAGAAAATCAGAAAAATAGTATTTACTAAAAATTGTAAAAGATTCCAAAGTTTGAAATTTTCAAATAAAAAAAATCTGAATTTTTTGTGGTTTTTTGGAAAGAGGTTGATAACTTTTTTAATTTTTGGTTTACAGAAAAGTGTCTAAAGGAAAAGTTGTTTGTTTTTGTTTAAAATATAAGGAGAAAAGCAGAGAAATAGATTTTATTGAAAATTGAAAAAGATTCTAATGATTGAAATTTTCAAATTAAAAAATCTGAATTTTTTGGGGTTTTTTAGAAAGAGGTTGATAACTTTTCTAAATTTTGTTTTACAGAAAAGTGTCTAAAGGAAAAGTTGTTTGTTTTTATTTAAAATATAAGGATAAAAGCAGAAAAATAGATTTTAGTAAAAATTGAAAAAGATTCCAAAGTTTGAATTTTTCAAAGTAAAAAAATCTGAATTTTTTGTGGTTTTTTGGAAAGAGGTTGATAACTTTTTTAAATTTTGTTTTACAGAAAAGTGTCTACAGGAAAAGTTGTTTGTTTTTGTTTCAAATATAAGGAGAAAAGCAGAAAAATAGATTTTAATAAAAATTGAAAAAGATTCTAAAGTTTGAAATTTTCAAATTAAAAAAATCTGAATTTTTTGTGGTTTTTTGGAAAGAGGTTGATAACTTTTCTAGATTTTGTTTTACAGAAAAGTGTCTAAAGGAAAAGTTGTTTGTTTTTGTTCAAAATATAAGGAGAAAAGCAGAAAAATAGATTTTAGTTAAAATTGAAAAATATTCCAATGTTTGAAATTTTCAAATTAAAAAATCTGAATTTTTTGTGGTTTTTTAGAAAGAGGTTGATAACTTTTTTAATTTTTGGTTTACAGAAAAGTGTCTAAAGGAAGAGTTGTTTGTTTTTGTTCAAAATATAAGGAGAAAAGCAGAAAAATAGATTTTAAAAAAAATTGAAAAAGATTCTAAAGTTTGAAATTTTCAAATTAAAAAAATCTGAATTTTTTGTGGTTTTTTGGAAAGAGGTTGATAACTTTTCTAGATTTTGTTTTACAGAAAAGTGTCTAAAGGAAGAGTTGTTTGTTTTTGTTCAAAATATAAGCCGAAAAGCAGAAAAATGGATTTTAATAAAAATTGAAAAAGATTCCAAAGTTTGAAATTTTCAAATTAAAAAAATCTCAATTTTTTTTGGTTTTTTGGAAAAAGGTTGATAACTTTTTTAAATTTTGTTTTAGAAAATGTGTCTAAAGGAAGAGTTGTTTGTTTTTGTTCAAAATATAAGCAGAAAAGCAGAAAAATGGATTTTAATAAAAATTGAAAAAGATTCCAAAGTTTGAAATTTTCAAATTAAAAAAATCTCAATTTTTTTTGGTTTTTTGGAAAAAGGTTGATAACTTTTTTAAATTTTGTTTTAGAAAATGTGTCTAAAGGAAGAGTTGTTTGTTTTTGTTCAAAATATAAGGTGAAAAGCAGAAAAATAGATTTTAATAAAAATTAAAAAAGATTCCAAAGTTTGAAGTTATCAGAGTAAAAAAATCTTAATTTTTTGTGGTTTTTTGGAAAGAGGTTGATAACTTTTCTAGATTTTGTTTTACAGAAAAGTGTCTAAAGAAAAAGTTGTTTGTTTTTGTTCAAGATATAAGCAGAAAAGCAGAAAAATAGATTTTACTAAAAATTGTAAAAGATTTCAAAGTTTGAAATTTTCAAATTAAAAAAATCTGAATTTTTTGTGGTTTTTTGGAAAGAGGTTGATAACTTTTTTAAATTTTGTTTTACAGAAAAGTGTCTAAAGGAAAAGTTGTTTGTTTTTATTTAAAATATAAGGATAAAAGCCGAAAAATAGATTTTAGTAAAAATTGAAAAAGATTCCAAAGTTTGAAATTTTCAAATTAAAAAAATCTGAATTTTTTTTGTTTTTTTGGAAAAAGGTTGATAACTTTTTCAAATTTTGTTTTACAGAAAAGTGTCTAAAGGAAAAATTGTTTGTTTTTGTTCCAAATATAAGGAGAAAATCAGAAAAATAGTATTTACTAAAAATTGTAAAAGATTCCAAAGTTTGAAATTTTCAAATAAAAAAAATCTGAATTTTTTGTGGTTTTTTGGAAAGAGGTTGATAACTTTTTTAATTTTTGGTTTACAGAAAAGTGTCTAAAGGAAAAGTTGTTTGTTTTTGTTCAAAATATAAGGAGAAAAGCAGAGAAATAGATTTTATTGAAAATTGAAAAAGATTCTAATGATTGAAATTTTCAAATTAAAAAATCTGAATTTTTTGGGGTTTTTTAGAAAGAGGTTGATAACTTTTCTAAATTTTGTTTTACAGAAAAGTGTCTAAAGGAAAAGTTGTTTGTTTTTATTTAAAATATAAGGATAAAAGCAGAAAAATAGATTTTAGTAAAAATTGAAAAAGATTCCAAAGTTTGAATTTTTCAAAGTAAAAAAATCTGAATTTTTTGTGGTTTTTTGGAAAGAGGTTGATAACTTTTTTAAATTTTGTTTTACAGAAAAGTGTCTACAGGAAAAGTTGTTTGTTTTTGTTTCAAATATAAGGAGAAAAGCAGAAAAATAGATTTTAATAAAAATTGAAAAAGATTCTAAAGTTTGAAATTTTCAAAGTAAAAAAATCTCAATTTTTTTTGGTTTTTTGGAAAAAGGTTGATAACTTTTTTAATTTTTGGTTTACAGAAAAGTGTCTAAAGAAAAAGTTGTTTGTTTTTGTTCAAGATATAAGCAGAAAAGCAGAAAAATAGATTTTACTAAAAATTGTAAAAGATTTCAAAGTTTGAAATTTTCAAAGTAAAAAAATCTGAATTTTTTGTAATTTTATGGAAAGAGGTTGATAACTTTTTTAATTTTTTTTTACAAAAAAGTGTCTAAAGGAAAAGTTGTTTGTTTTTGTTTTAAATTTAAGGAAAAAATTAGAGAAACAGATTTTACTGAAAATTTAGAACGATACGAAGGTTTGAATTTTTGATAGTAGGAAAATCTGGATTTTTGGTTCTTTTTTGGAAAGAAGGTGATAACTTTTTTGATTTTTGTTCTACAAAAATGTGTCTAAAGGAGAAGATGTTTGTTTTTGTTTACAATTTATGGAAAAAATCGTAGGCTTTAGTATAGATGAGTGAGAAGCCTGTAATTCGAATTAGTGACTTTTTGCTTTTTAATTAGTAGATTATACTGATGAGTACAGTAATTTCTACTAATTTGTTGGTAAAATTTACAAATTCAATAGCAAAAATTCATCACCTAATTCAAATTAGTTAATATTTTTACTAATTTAAATTTAGAGAGTAAAATAAATAAACCTGAAATAATCTGACTTAAACTACACTAAACGGAACTGCAATTTAATTTCTATAAAAATTTATTTATTTATTTGTAATATAGAGACAAAATTAAAATCTAGAAAAAATTTTTCGCAAATCATGATTTATACAGAAAAGTTTTTTTTTCTTTTTTTAAAAACAGACTTCGAGATGTGAAAACAATTTTCGGTGCTTATTTGAATATTGCATTGCGGGGGTGTCAGTAAAGGGCAGCTGCACAACTTGCATATATATACATATATATGAAACAAAACGTTCGAGAAAACATTTGCGCTTCTTCGGAAGAAAATACGTAGGTGCGCGCACGAGACACGGCATATGTAAAGACGGACACTTTTAAATTTTATCTTAATGGTAAAACCACGTCTTCGAATTCGAAGAGCATTTAATTGAAATGTCAATCCCTCAAAGCTCAATTCAATTAAAATTCCTATAAATGTCTGTCATCCTGAAAACAATATTTTCTTCTTCTCCTCAATTTCTCATGTGTAGACGCACAAAATATGTATTAATTTTCAACTTGCACTGCAAAAAAAATAGAACTTCAACTCTATAAAGAAAATTAATATTTTTTATTCAAAAAAAGTTTACTATCTATAAATAAAATTAATATTTTTCATTCAAAAAAGCTTAATTTGTATAAACAATAGTAATATTTGTCATTCAAAAAAGTTCAATTTCTATACAGAAAATTAATATTTTTCATTCACGGTAACCTTGCCACAAAATTGCTCCTTCAAAGTTTCAATTTTTGTTTTAATTGTATATTTTGTACACAATAGAAAAAAATTAAACAAAAAAAAATTGAACGAAAAGAAATGAAATGAAAAAAATCCAATGATAAAAAATAGAATCCATACACAATAAAAAAAAATTCGATCATCGCGTGAATCCATAAAATAAAATCTGATATTGCGAAACATTTATTTATTGCAAATAGATTTCGTGAAAATTTGTTGTATATAATAGGGAATTTATTACATTTGTGTAACTGAAATAGCGGAGAAATCGACATTTGTTTTTACGAGGCGTGTCTAATCGATTCCTTGATATTAATACTTCCCATCAAACCTGTTCGCTCACCTGCAGTGAGGTGCATATATCTAACTTTAGTATATATAGGGATATACAAAAAAGAAAAAAAAACAGACACACATTTATCCTCTTCCCCTCTATTTGGCTATATATACATAGAAACATACACATATGTGTTGCCCAAGGGTCTTGAATTCTTTTCCCATTACGAGGTCACAGTTCATTTCCTAAGTCCAAGGTCACGTTCACCTGCAAGCATAGATGGTTTTTACGATCAATTTCAGAAATCCACTATTCTCACTCGAAATCAAAAGCGTCAGAATTAATAGCGTAAGCAATAAAATTTGTGGAAAGAAAATTTCACGCATTAAAAATAATTTATTAATCATATTCTTAATAAATATTTATTTTCTAAGAAATAATATTTATTTGAAAGTAATGTTTATTTCTGGAAAGCTATAATGAAAAAAATGTATTACATTTTCTTTACAAATTTCTTTAATTGTAAAATTATTCGAAAACATTAATAGTTTTATTTCAAATAAATATTAAGTCATTATTATTATCCCATATGAATTAAGATTTTCAAAAATTTCAAAATCAAAACTTATTGAAATTTAACAAATTATAAGAATATTATTATAAAACATGAAGATAATAATTGAATGTTTCTTAAAATTGAATTCTTATAAAGAATTTTATCAAAAAATTTTTAAGGGCATTTGAACCATTATGACGTCAGAGTTTGTAAAAAGAATGTGTTCTAACATTGTGACGTCAGAATGATTCAAATGCCCTTAAATTTGATTTGATATTAAATAATTAAAATCTTTCAACAAATTTTAATAATATTTTTAATTGTATTAAAAATAATTGAAATTCTGCCATGAGTTTTAAAATTTACGAAAATAATTGAACTTCTAAAACGAATTTTACTTATTTATGAAAATAATTGAATTATTGTGAAGAAACTTTATTTTAAGTAATTGAACTGCATAGTTTAAAATTTTTATTATTTATGAAAATAATTGAATCTTTCTGTGAATTTTATCAAAATTAAAATAGTAGGTATATATTAAAAATCATTGAATTCAGAGAATTTTTTGAAAAAAATTGAAATTTTGACAAGAATTTTATGAAAATTTTATAAAACAATTGAATTTTGGTGAGAAATTTTGCTATTTTTAAAGACAATTGAAATTTTTAAAAATTTATTTTGAAAATAATTGAATTTCTGCGAAGAATTTTAATATTTTTGAAAATAATTAAATTCTTGAGATGAATATTTTTATTAACGAAAGTAATTGAATTTTGCAAAGAATTTTATTAAAATTCCTGAAAATAATTGAACTTTTGGAAAGAATTTCGATATTTATCAAAATAATTGAATTTTTTCGAATTTTTTTTTTTTTTTTTGAAAAATTAAAAAATTTTTTAAATAATATCAATAATGTAGTAAAAGATTTATCCAATTTCAACAAAATTAAAATTAAAATTTAATAAAAATAATTGAATTCCTAAAATGAATTTATTATTTATGAACATAATTGAATTCCTAAAAAGAATATTATTTATATATGTAAATAATTGAAACAATGTAAAAAATTTTATCAATTATGAAAATAATTGAATTATTGCGAAGAAATTTATAAGAAAAATGGTAAATAATTGAATTCCAGTGAAATTTTTATTATTTATAAAAATAATTAAATGTTTGCGCACAATTTTATTAAAATTTTGTTTAAATAATTGAATTCCTTTAGAAATCTTTATTAAAATAGTAGATATTGAAAATCGTTGAATTGACGAAAGTTTTTAAAAATAATTGAAATTTTGACAAGAATTTTATTAAAATTTTTTTAAATAATTGAACTTCATACAAGAATTTTATTATTAGTAAAGATAATTGAAATTTTTACGAGAATTTAGAAATTTTCCAAAATTCAATTTTTTTTTAGTGTTTTTAACTAAATTTCTTCTATAAATCCATTATTTTTAATAATTTATTAAACTTTTAATGAAAAAATTGAACTAATTTCAGAAGGATTTCAATTATTAAAATTTTTCAAAAATCTAAGTTCTTTAAAATAAAAACATCAATTAATTTCGAAAAAATTTCAATTAAACTTTAATAAAAAATTACTTTCACAAAATTGTCAATTAAGAAGTAGAAACATTCAGATATTAATGATTTGAATTTGAAATTGCATTTATTCGTTACATTTATACATTATATTTTTTTATTCTTTTTATGCATTATATTTACTCATTATATTTATTCATGATATTTATTCATTATATTTATTTATTATATTTATTCATTATATTTATTCATTATAATATTTATTTATTATAATTATATCTGTCGAGGAGACAGAATTTTGACCCCGAATTTATTAAATGTCATTGATCCACATACATGTTGACAAATTTACTTATTTTAAATTCTCTATTTTTTTAATAAAACAAGAATAAAATATGCAAATCAATTATTCTAAGTCAAACTAACAATTTATTATAATTGAGTAAACATTTACTTTGTAATTTACATGATCGACATTTTTTTTTGATATAGTTCAATATTTAAGGAGTAGAAAATATTTATTTTACATTAACATTTCGTTCCACTGGAAGGCAAAATAGATTTATTTCAATAAATAAAGAATAAAGATTAGAGTTCGAATAAAGATTAAAGATTAAAGATTAAATTAACATTAAGATTAAATTCGGTATAGAGTTATAGAAAAATTCCACTCTATTCTAATTACATTCGCATATCGGAGAGGATAATAATTGTTCTGAACTGTTAAACATTATTTAAAAACTAAATTTTATAGATTACAAACGAGAAAAAAAGAAAAGTAGGAGCACACAAGTCACTGTCGATACACAATGTCCGCGTGGCTTTCTTTCATATTCAAATTTTTTTTTATCTATGAATTCATAATGTATGAAATATGCGTGTTTAATGTTAAAATTTTTGTTTGTGAAGGATAAACTTTTTACAAAACCAAAACTATTGTTCGATTATTACATAGAAATTAGAATTTAGTCACTTTTCTGGTAATAAAGAAATAAAGACTATATTTTCCGCATTGAAAGAAGAAAAAAGTTGCCCTATTCAATAGTCCTCGCCATATGTGTTAATTCTTATGATAAATGAATTCTTCCTAAACGAATTCTTTTTCCACGCGAGTTTAAAAAAAAAATAACTTTTTTTTATGTGATGAAGGAAAAAAGAGAGAGAGAGAGAGAGACTGTATAAGAATGTAAAAAAGTATAGATGCGTCTGTGAAAGGAGAAAAGTAAATGTAGAAAAAAAGAATGTCCATCGTCTTTTGAATTTCGAAAATTAAGCATTTTTAAGTTATTCTTTTCAACCCTTTTGGTATGTATAACGTTCCCGCAAGTTTCGTCCGTGGAAAGAATTTCTTTCGCAAAAGGACCCAATCATTCAGGGTCCAAAGGAACACGTAATGAATGGCTCAACATTTACATACGAAGATGGCGAGTATCTTATTACATGAGAAGCAGGGGTGGATTCATGTGTAGAGTTCAGTTAGGGCTCATGGGGAACAATGCTCACCATGGTGGTCGTGATGGTAAATGCATGGATGACGCGCTGCTGAAGACACGATTAACATCCGTTAATAAGATGGATGTGCGTGACTGCCATTGTTGTGTCACAGACATTGGTTGGTGATTTAGGTGCTTGTGCCACGGAATGACCCTTCATTTTCTCTCTCCTCTATATATGCGTATGTATACTATACATTTATGATTGGAGGGAGGAGAGAGGCGATTCTCTATTTATTGCCATTTTACACCCTTCTTCCGCGCCTCCTTATTAAATCTCGTCATTTTCCCTTCTCCTCATTTTTCCAGTGAACGGAACGTTCATTGCGACAAAATTACTATTTGACAAAAATGTATTAAACTATTTTTGCATTTTTTAATCATTAAGAAAGCACAATTTTCTAAGGATATCAAATTTAGACAAAAAAATGTATCAAAATAGTTGCGAAGCAACTGTGAGAAAAATAAGATTTGTTTTTGTGTAAGAATCGGTTAAATACGATCAGCTGTTTCTGATTGTGGCGGCCATGTTGAAGAACGGTTGTTCTCATTGGCGGAAGTTTTCGCCATCTGTAGTTATTTCCTACAAACTAGTTTGCTCTTATCGAATACATTTTGGCGGAAAAATTCAAATTTTTAATAAGCAAAAATCAGACCACGGAAATTATGACATTTTCAACTTTTTAAGACTTATTAAAAATTGCGACTTTTCCCTCAAATATTGCAACAAAATACCACATTTATATATATAAACTATAATATAAGTTTATATAGTTAAAATGAAATAGAAAAGCGATAAATTTAGACTAATAGTAAAATTCATGTAATTTAGAATAATTACAATTCCCCTCGCGGGAACAAATTACTTTTTTTTCGTATATAGATCTCTCTACTTGTTGCTTTTTTTCCCTCCTCCTCCTCCTTGTGCAAAGCTACATTTGCCGCGATCGTGGTTTACTCTTCTCTCACTCTCTCTTTTGAAAGAAGAAGGCTCGTGCGAAGGCGCAAGATACATTGATAGCATAAGACGCGCATAGCAGCTGTTGTACTTTTGCGATAGCGCCAAGGGAGGGTTTAATGTACCACGAAGCCGGAGATGCGCGCATAATCTCTCCTACATGAGCGCGAGTGCATATTCCTTCAAACGCGCGCGGCATATGGTACTCAATGATTTTTCTCCTGGTGTTAATTATTCGAAGCATCTATCCACTCGAAAGGACACCGCGCGAGAGAGCAACAACAACACACACACACACACAACTCTTTGACTTAAACCCGAGAGAATCTTATTTCACTCGTGCCGAGCATAGAAATTACATTTGCGGCATGCCCTTCGAAAAATGACGTAATTCGTGCCTTATCGCATTTACATTTTTCAAGTAATGCGAAACTAAAAGAGCCGCCAAAAAAAAAACACCATACAGATTGAAAAATTTATCCTCACTGCTCTCACTGAAATTCTTATTTAATTAACGATAATTAAATTAAATTTTTCTAAAGATTATCCAGGTGGATGAGAAGAGTAAATGATAATTACATATATCAACCTTACTTATAATTTAAAATATATTATATCTTATGCTTTTATATGCATAAATTAAAGTGAAAAGTGAACTATCTCATCAGAAAATTTTTTAAATTTCTCAGACGTTCGGAAAGAGAAATCGAAACATATTCTTTTTTCGAAGAACAATTGCAAATCGGATCGGTCTCGTGTATCTTATTTTCTGCCATCTTACTCCTCTTGCAGTGTGTCTTGGAAAAGAGGGAGGATCGTGTCCGTTCTTCGTTCCACTTTTTGGCCTCGGCGTTTCATATACTATATATATAAATACGAATCGCCAAGTTTTGCAGCTTTCATTTTTCACTGTCAAGGGACCGCCAATCGATAAGAGAGCCCCTAACATCGAGAAAGCGAGCCCCGCCAAGATCTCAATTCCGCGAATTCGCAGCTATGGGGAAGAGAATGAGAGATGGACACGTTAGAGTTCCTCTTGGCCATATACTTTCATCCGGGACAGGTCACGACACAGCCACTGTGTAATGCACATTGTATATATCTATACTCTCCATGCGCGTTCAAAAATATTCTCATCCAATCGGACTTACCACCCGCGCGCCGAAATCGCACGATTTATCTTTCATACTTCCCATCATATTATTGTTTTCTCGTATTTTTATTCGTGAAATTTTTATTTTCTGATTTTAAATCTATTATATATGATCGCGAAAAGATTCCACAGTTGGGAAATTCGATAAAAATATATGCTTTTGCTAAAAGAAAAAATTAATATTTACTCTTTAACTTTGAACCCAAAGTCAGTTAAAAATATGACAATCAGTGACTATTTTCTTACAAATTTTGGAATTTTTTAGGGGTCGTCTATAAACTATACGTCAGAGTTGACACAAAAATTTAAGTCTTCCCCTAATTTCCAGACAGAATTTTAATTTTTCCCTGACCTTAAAAGATATTCTGATTCTCTGTAAATTTGAATCAGTTAAAAATTACTGATTTAGAAGCAAACAGTCAATCACTAATTCAAATAGTAATATTTCTTCTGATCATTAAGTACACGGAGAAAAATATAAAGTAACTTTTACTAATTTTATAGTATAAAATATTTCTGGTAAATTTTACTACTTTCGGAGTAAATTTTGCTACGTTCGAAGTAAATTTCACTAATTTTTTTACAAATATGTTCTTTTGAACGTAGTAAAATTTACTCCGAAACTAGTAAAAGTTACCAGAAATGTTTTACTATAAAAGTAGTAAAAGTTACTTTATATTTTTCTCCGTGTAAAAATAACCGATTGTCAGTTAAAAATAACTTATGTTTCAGTAGATTTTTTTAACTGATTTAATTAGTCAAGTTATTAACTAATATTTCAGATTTTTTTTTTACTGGATTTTTACCGAAAATCAATTATTTTTCACTGACAATTAGTTATTTTTAGTTAGTTAATTAGTTTCTTATTTGACAATTTCTTTAACTGTAAAATTTTAAATAATTATTTACCTAATGTTATTATTATTTTTCCATAGAAATTAAGATTATCAAAAATCCTAATTCAAACCGTTTGAAATTCAAGAACTTTATAAGAATATTGGAACTGTAACTTCTTTAAAATTATTTTCATCCTTTCAATTTAATTATTTTTTTCTAGAATTTTTAACTAAAATTCATCTTTAAATCAATTATTTTTACTAATTTCTAACAAAGTTTTCTTTGAGAGTTTTTTAAATGCATTTGTTTACATATTCAATTTTATAAAATTTCAATTATTCGGAAATTCTTCAATTAAATATATATTTCAAAATAAAAGCTTCAGTTAATTTCAGAAAAAATTGAATTAAAATTTAAATTAGAAATTTAATTCTACAGAATTTTTAATTAAACAAATTTAGATTTCTAAAGATTTTAATTTAAAACGTACCATTTAAAAAATTTATTCTATAGTGTTTCGATTATTCAATTATTATCTAAAACTTTAACTGAAATTCATTTTTAAATCAGTTTTTATTAAAAAATTCTACGAAAATTCGATTATTTGAATATGGAATTATTCTTTAAAAATATCAGCAAAATTTTGGATGAATTAGAGAAAAGAAATAAAATAATATCGTGTTATAAAGAGATATTTAAGTTTAGAGATTGGGACGAGTGGAATTTTCTTGTTTTGCAATGTTTACAACGCTTAAAAATATTGTATATGATATTTAAAGAGGTACTTATATTTGTATGACACTCGAATCTCTCTCTTTTGGCCAGGTGCAATACAACCTTTCTGCACCATCGTGTGTGGGTGTTGCGCACACCCCTTTTTTTATTTTTCATAAAAGACCCCAAGACATGCGGGTTCATTCATTTTAAGAATCGAATGAAACTTTCGATTGGTCCACGTGCTGCCACAAATGTGACCTGATCACTTAATAATATTGCTGATGTGTGAGAGGGAAAAAAAATTACATGCGGGACCTTAAGCATCACGCTTTTATTGATGATGTAGGAGCCCATGACTAAATACTCAATTTTACAGATTTTCCCCAACAAATAAAAAATATTACAAATTGCACCTATAGAAATAAAAATATTTTCAATTTTCTTTTTATTAATTCTACAATTCTACTATTATTTCTTTCTTTAAAGTTTTTACAGTTTTTACCCCAAAATCGAGGGAAAAACTCGTACTTTATTTTTTTTTACTTATTTTGACTTATTTTCGATTCAAATTTGAGTCAAAAATCGAAAGAATTCAAAAGATTAAAGAAACAATTTACATTTTTGAAACTAAAACTAAACGAAAAATATTTTATCTGAAATAAAATATATAATATAAATAATAAAAAAGACAAAAGTGTGTAATGAATAATATTAATTATATTCGATTCGTAATCTAATATCTATCGCGTGAAGAATAATTCGAAATATTCCCCAGCAGCGCATATTTTATAAAAAAAATTTGTTTCACCTTTTCGAAAATAAATTCATTTACATTATATTGAAACAGCTCGCTATTTAGACTTGCAAACTAGTCATTTTTTTTCTTTTTGTTTTAATTTCATAAAGATTAAAGTTTCGATTGAAAGACTTTGGAAATAAAATAATGGAATAAATTATACAGAATTTTCTATATAAAAAAAAAAATTGATGTACTCACATTTCTTAGAGATTTTGTTAGTATTAATGCGTATATATCCTCCTGATTAAATGACAAGGTACAACATCAAAATTAACAGTTCTTGACATCTTCATTTTTTTCTTGATCCTTTTATCATTATATACCTAATGTATAAAAAAAAACTTTCGAATGTTGACTGTTCCCCATTACCATATAAGTAAAGTATCATGTACACGCCTCTCGTTCAGGAATAATCTTTATGTTTATTAAAGATTCAATCAAGCTTGCGATGTTTTCCAAGGTTATTGAAAATCATCACCGAAAGATGATATCGATACCTCATTAGCTAATTGGGTCAACTGAAAGTGAGCATTTTTTTTTTATTTTTGGAAATAAAACCGCATTATTTAGGTGCAGTCACGAGTGCAGAGTAGCAAATGTAATTTAATCACTATCATTAAATTTTTATTAATATTAATAAATAGCCTCAGGAAATTTATAGACTGCTAAATATTAAAATTTAAAATTAATTTGATAATTTACATATTTATTTAAATAATTTATTAATAATAGTAAAAATAATAATAATTAATTTAATGAATTAATAATTAATAGAAATAATTTAATTAAATTTCTTCAACTTTTTTACAAGAATAAAAAATCTACGTAAATGAAAAATAAAATTAAGAGAGATTTTTGCAAAAGAAAAAGAATTATAAATGCCCAGTGGCTGCAGAAGCGCACGTAATGTCACGTAAGTTTGGTCAAAAAAAAAAAGATTAAATAAAAAAAGTTATTAAATTACATTATCGTTAGTCTGAAACGAGCGAACTAATTAACTCCCGAGCGACTACAAATATATATATATATATATATATATACATCACTCGTCTTGATGGAGAAAAGTTTCAACTCGTTTTCAGTATGTGCCTCGCACGACACAATAACTTTTTTCGTGAGCGACTCATCGGAAATCAGAAATTCAAGTGCGGTCGCGTGCAACGTTAATAAGGTCCTGCACGAAACCCATTAGGTTGGTTAGTCGAGTTTGCCAACCGAGTTACTCGTGTGACTGCATCCGTGATTCACCTACATATATGTATACACATATTTGTGTATATAATATACACATATTCGCACGTCGCTCGTAATTCAAAATCCTTAATAGAGACGTAAACTTTATATATAGAAATGTGGAGAGATAGGATAATTAACAATAAAAATAAATAATGAGAAAAAATTAATGAAACCGTCAAAATTGAACAAATAAAGATAAATACATTTAATGAATAAATATATTTATATTTATTCATTAAGTAATGAATAAATTACTGTAGTAATGATAAAAAAAATGAAAAAGTAGATAAAAATAAGATTAAAATAAAAAATAGATACAATTTAATAAAATGTCTGACTAAAACAGACTTTAACTACTGATAATTTAGCTAATTGAAAAAATTAACCGTAATTGTATAATTAAATAAATGTCGTTGTCATTTTAGAAGAATGTCTGACTAAAATGTATTTTAACTACTTATAGTTTGTCAAACGAAAAGAATTAAAATCGCAATAAACCGTCTGACTAAATAGTATTTTGACTACTGATAATTTAGCAAAAAATTTGAATCGCGATTGTATATTAAAATAATTATACTGTCAATTTAGTAAAATGTCTGACTAAAACGTACTTTAACTACTGATTATTCAGCAAATTTAAAATTGCAATAAACTGTCTGACTAAACAGTACTTTGACTACTGATAATTTAGCAAAAAAATTAAATCACAATTTCTTATTAAAATAATTGGAGTGTCATTTTAGTAAAATGTCTGACTAAAAGGTACTTTTTCTACTGAAAATTTAGTAAAAAAAAAAAATTGAATCGCAATTTTAGAATTAATTAATTGTAGTGTCATTTTAGCAAAATGTCTGACTAAAATGCATTTTGACTACTAATAATTAAGCAAACAAAAATAATTTAAAACGGAATAAACCGTCAGCCTAAATTGTAGTACTTTGACTACTGATAATTTATGAAAAAAGTTGAATCGTGATTGTATAATAAAATAATTATACTGTCAATTTAGTAAAATGGCTGACTAAAACGTACTTTTACTACTGCTTATCTAGCAAATGAAAGATTTAAAATTGCGATAAACTGTCTGACTAAATAGTACTTTGACTATTGACAATAGGGCAACAAAAATTTATTGCCAATTTCTTATTAAAATAATTGGAGTGTCAATTTAGTAAAATGTCTGACTAAAAGGTACTTTTACTACTGAAAATTTAATAAAAAAATTCTGTCGCAATTTTAGTTTTAGAATTAAATCATTGTAGTGTCACTTTAGCAAAATGTCTGACTAAAAAGTACTTCAACTACTGAAAATGTTGTTAATAAAAAATTAAATAGTAATTGTATATTTAAAAAATTTTAGTGTTAATTTTGTAAAATATTTTACTAAAATGTACTAAATGTTGTTAATAAAAAATTGAATAGTAATTGTATATTTAAAAAATTTTAGTGTTAGTTTTGTAAAATGTTTTACTAAAATGTACTTTATCTACTGATAATTTATCATACAAAAAGTATAGAATAGCAATAAAATGTCTGACTAAAAGGCACTTTGACTACTGATAATTTAGTAAAAAAAAAATTGAACGGCGATTGTACATTAAAATAATTAGAGAGCTAATTTAGTAAAATGTCTGACTAAAAGGGACTTTAGCTACTGATAATTTAGTTAATACAAAATTAAATAGTAATTGTATATATATATATATATATATATATATATATATATATATATATATATATATATATATATAAAAATAATTACAGTGTCAATTTATCAAAATGTCTCATAAAATGTATTTTAACTACTGATAATTTAGCAAGCAAAAAGTATAAAATCGCAATAAAATGTCTGACTTAAATGTACTTTAACTACTGATTATTTAGTAAATAAAAAAAATTGAATTGAAATTGCGTGTTAAAATAATAATTTTGTCAATTTAGTAAAATGTCTGACTAAAACTTACTTTAACTACTGATTATTTAGCTAATTAAAAATTTATAATTGCGATAAAATGTCTGACGAAAAAGTACTTTGACTACTGATAATTTAGGTAATAATGATAACAAAATTGAATAATAATTGTATATTTAAATAATTGTAATGTTAATTTAGTAAAATGTCTGACTAAAAAGTACTGTAACTACTGATAATTTACCTAATAAAAAAAATTTAGTCCTAATTGTGTATTTAGAAAATTGTGGTGCTAATTTAGTGAAATGTCTGACTAGAATATACTTTAACTACTGATGTAATGTCAAACAAAAACCTTAAAAATAATATATAATAATTATTATAAGATTAATATAATATTATATATAATATATATAATAATATATATTGTTGTATGTGTGTGTATAAGTGCACGTGAGCAGAAGATCTCATGAGACAAAAACTTAATTTCCAATATCTCTCACGGGAGTAGGGAAATTGATTGGCAACTTGGTGGGCGCGGTTGATTATTAAGAAAAGCCCGTCGAATCAATAATTAGCGTGTCAATTAGCACTAATTTAGCGTGTAATTGAGACCCGCGCATAGGCACACGCGTTCCAATATGAAACATTTAAAAAAGAAAAGAAAATATTTGCCATTTTTTCGCCAATAACTTATAAGGCAATTTATAATCCTCCTAACATTATATCTTGAACCGAACATCATCCAATATTCTGTCTAAATTAAACGCAAACTATAGTGCAAAATTATAGATTATTCCTCGAAAAAAAGGAATTTTTCATTGAACCAAAGAAATCACTTTATTAATGTCAGTTCCAGTAATAATATATTCAGAGAAATTATATATCTATCTCAGAGCCTACTAAATTTTTTATTTCTTTCAAATACGTTTTGTTGGTTTCAATTAAATTTTTTTCGATTCAAATAAGTTTTATTTGATACAAATAAAGTTTATCTGATTTAAATAAGTTTTCTTTGGTTAAATTTTTTTTTTTTTTTGGTTCAAATAAGTTTTCATTGGTTCAAATAAATTTTTTTTGTTCAAATTAATTTTCTTTATGGTTCAAAAATATTTTGTTTTATTCAAATAAGTTTTATTTGGTTCAAACAATTTTTTTTTGGTTCAAATTAAGTTTCCTTGATTCAAAAATATTTTGTTTCGTTCAAAAAGGTTCTATTCGGTTTAAATAAGTTTTATTTGGTAGATACTAATAAAGTTTATGTGGTTCAAATAAGTTTTCTTCTGTTCAAAAATATTTGGTTTAGTTTAAATAAATTTTATTCGGTTTAAATAAGTTTTCTTTGGTTCAAAAATTTTTTGTTAGTTCAAATAAGTATTCTTTGGTTCAAAAATATTTTGTTTGGTTCAAATAAATTTTATTTGGTTGAAACAAATTTTTTTTTTCCAATTAATTTTCTTTAGTTCAAAAATATTTGTTTGGTTCAAATAAGTTTTATTTCGTTCAAACAATTTTTTTTGGTTCAAATTAATTTTCTTTGATTCAAAAATATTTTGTTTGGTTCAAAAAATTTTTATTCAGTTCAAATAAGTGTTATTTGGTACTAATAAAGTTTATTTGGTACAAATAAGTTTTCTTTTGTTCAAATAAATTTTTTTTGGTTCAAATAAGTTTCTTTGGTTAAAAAAAATATTTAGTTTAGTTCAAGTAAATTGTTTTCGGTTAAAAAAATTTTTATTCGACGAGAAAAAAATACACAATGAAGAAAATATTTCTCATCAATTAAAAAGATGGAAAAATCATTTTTTTTTTTGTCCCTTTTTGTAAGAGATATTTTTCTTTTCGATTCAAATAGTCGTAAATCGATTTTCACACACGCATAGCAGCAGTAAAAACTATATATATACGATTTGAATCCACCTCCTAACCCTATCTCTTTTCGGCGAACAAAAATTCAGACGGCCGGAAAATAAAACGAGAGCTTTAAGCTCATCCTCGAAATGGAAATTGCAATCCGAGGAAGTCGTGCGCGAAAGCAGTGAAGGTTTCATATTGAAAGTCGACAGAATGCTTTCCACTTCCTCGATTCTTATCGTTCAGGATTTGACAAAAGCTCACTCGCGGCTTTTTCTTTTTTTTCTATTCATAAATTTATATATATACGTATAAAAATGAAAGATTTTCAACTCGGAAAAAATAGTTTTCAATATATATCTGAACAGTAATACAAAACGCAGTGTTATAAAATATTTTTTTATATTTTTATTTTTTTCAAATACAAGATATAAAAAATATAATAGAAAATTACTTTTTTATTCTTGTAAAAAAACATTTTTACAAAAATTAAAAAGTAATTTTCTATTTTCTATTTTTTTATTTCTTCACTATTTAAAGAAAAGAAGAAAAAAATTGTATTAAAAATGACATGCAGCAATTTATTGTATTTCCTGTAACAACGTTGACTTTATTCTTGTTAAATCGCAAACTGAATGGCGCCAAGAAAAAAATTTTTTTCTTCCTTTTCATTCATACGAATCGACATTGTGATTTTGGCCAATAATGGCACATTTAATGAAGAGAATTTTATTGAAAACTTATGCACCCGTAAATTGTGTGTGTGTGTGCGCGCACGCTCATGTGGCCTGTTTGCATTTTATTTTTGCAAACGCCTTAGTTCTCGCGTTATCGCGAATAACCGAGACATATATTAGTTTTAACGAAGGTAATATACGGCATTTCGTCGATTTATTCATACTGTCCGGTTTACTTCCACCCAGAATAAGCGGCGACGGAACAATGGTTTTCTTCGCCCCTATATTTTCAGTTCAAGAGAAACCGACATCGTGATTCCTCTCCTTCCCTCTCTCTTGCTCTCTCTCTCTCTCTCTCTCCCTTTTGGCGAAATCGTGAACCCAACGTTCATGTCGCAATTTTAATTTAAAATTACTCGATTTGCAATACTTTTTGCTTTATAAAAAACTGTACTTTTTTGCTTCATAAAAAATCGAATTTTTTTGTTTCTGTAAAAAAAGTTTGAATTCTTTTGTTTACTACTTTTTTCTTCATTTTGAAAATTGGCAATAACTTAAATTCGCTAATAGTTGGAATAAAAAAATTATTCTCAAAAATTTTAATAGAATTCTTAGAAACAAATCAACAAATTTTAATAAAATTCTTAGAAACAAATTAACGAATTTTAATAAAATTCTTTTAAACGATTTCGAAATTTAATTATTTTTAATAGGTATCTACTATTTTAATTAAAAAAATGCCCAAAATAGTTCAATTATTTTTTAAAAATTATAAAATTCTTTGTAAACATTCAAGTATTTTTATAAATAATAAAATTTTCACAGAAATTTAATTACTTTACAAAATTTTAATATAATTTCTTTACTATAATTTAAACAATTATTTTTAGTACATTTTTAACAAAATTTCTTGTCGAAAGAATTTAATTATTTTGAAAAATTTTAATGGAATTTTTCGTAAAAATTCAATTTTTTCAAAAAATTTAAATAAAATTCTTCATAGTAAGTTAATTAATTACAAAAGTTTTTTGAAATTCAATTATTTTTAATATCTACTATTTTAATAAAATTTTCAAAAAAGAATTCAATTATTTAAAAAAGAAAATTATAAAATTCTTTGGAAACCTTCAATTATTTTTAAAAATTTTAATAAAATTTGTTGCAGTAATTCAATTATTTTCAATACAATTTGAATACGATTTCTTGATGGAATTATTATTTTTATAAAGTTTATTAAAATTTGTTGATAAAATTCAATTATTTTTAAAGATTGTTATAAACTCTTCAGAAAAATTCAATTATTTTCAGTACAGATTTCATTAAATTCCTGATATGATTTTAAATTTTCTTCGAAACAATTGAATTTTTATCTATATAGAAATTATATTTTTTTTAATTATTTTAATCTGTTATTTTGCATAAATAATAAAATTGTCACAGGAATTCAATTATTTCTCTAATTTCATTTAATTTCAATAATTTTTTATACAATTTTAAATGAATTCTTCGAAAAATGCAATTATTCTTAAAAATTTTATTAAATTCTTCGAAGACTTCAATTTAAAAAAAAAATAACTGATAAAGTTCTTTATAAGAATTCAGTTTTAAGATACTTCCTCTATGAGAAAAGCAAAAATATTTAATTATTCAATAAATTATTTATTTTTGTATTCAAATAATTGAATTCTCGTAGAACTTTCTAATAAAAAGGGACTTAAAATTTAATTTCAGTTAAAATTTTATATAATAATTGAATATTAGAAGCGTTATAGTGTGAATTTCTGGCAATAATTGAATTTAACAGGTTTTTTAAATTGAAATCTTTAAAAATTTTAATTGTTGTATTTCTGCAATAATATTAACATTTTTATTTTGAAATAAAATGATTAAAGTTTTAAATAATTTTATTTAAAAATTCTAAAATATAATTGAATTTTATAAAAATTGTAGTTGTAATTTCAGAAAAAAAAATTTTTTCAATATTTTAATTCCCGTGGAAAAATAAATAGGTATTTTAATATTTATTTAAAAAAAATTATTCTATTTTTGAATAAAATTTTATTTATAAATTATGAAAAAATTGAGTAGTCAAATTTAATTTTTCGAAAACAAGTATTTTACAACTTTTTTTAGTCTTAAAGTTCCTTTTTTAAAATTAATTATGAAGCACGAAGCCGGAATGAAACAAAAAAAATTTTCCTCTTCATGAGCAAATAAAATTGCGCGTTGAGAAAAATATTTATTATTTATAACATTTATTTATTATTTATTAATAAATCCACTCATGGAAAGGAACTTTCTCTGGAACAACTATAAATTTTATTCTATTATCGAAAGTTTTAGTCGTTTCAGTTAAAAGTTTCGCCATTTTAAGGAAACTCATCGTTTCGACAGGTGAAACTTTTTTCCCGATAAAGACAAATAAAACGAATTTGAAAATTCGTCGATATGCTATACGAAATACATTGTCAACGAAATAATAAAATTTCAAGTACAATATTATCTCCAGAAAATTATTCGTAAATTTTACGATCCGGAAAATTTATAATCTCTATAATATCCAAGATTATATTGATACTATATTATACAAAACCCTCCTGGGAAAATTACTATAATCCAAAGTGTCGCGCGCGTATATAATAAATTATTCCTCTAATTAGACATAATTAAAGAAATCATATTTCAAAAACCAGGTGACTGACTACATCTTAAAATCCTCAATATATACAGTTAATTCAGTTAATTATTCCCTGGTAAAAGTGAAGAAAAGTCTTTCCTTTTATTAAAACTTTTACCATTTTAAACTATTCAGGCGCTTTTACTCCGCCCCCCATAATGTCGAGAGTCCTCTTTTCCATTCATTCTAGATTCATTTTTGGGAGAAAATCCTTTAACCCTTTCGGCGTGCCTCATTTCCCACTGGGACCAAGTGTCACATTGACTATGGGGAACACTGTCAATTCACTCAATTGTCAGTGACAATTGGATTTAACCGATTTTTGCTACTGCTACCGGCTCTCCAAACTAAATAATAATAGAAGGAAAATTCGTCTCATAATGAAATAGATGTCAAAAGTTAAAGTCTCTAATCCTACAATATTTATAACGGTAACCAATGTTACTTTAAATTTCAACTGGTATAATAGTGAGAAGGTTCTTAATATATTCCTAACTCTTTCAGAAGATTTATTCTTGTCTTAAATATGGTGGATTTACACTGCAAAAACCATGGAGAATGCGCATCATGAGTTTAAAGTGTGTCTTCACACTACCGACCTACTGGCAAACTTAACACTTTCTGAATAAACTTTATAAATTCATTTCTTTACTTCAAGAGTAAATAAATGATATTTTTAGAAAATAATAATTAAAATCATTTTTTCGAAAAATTATTTTATTATCTTCATTATTTTAATTAAAATTATTTAGTCAAATTTTCGAGTGAAAAATGTTTTTAGGAATTAAATTAAAAATACAACAAAAGAAGCTTTTTAGTACCAAAAATTGGTTCTAAATTAATAACAAACCAGCATATTTTACACGCGCAAAACATGCTATTCAGTTTATTATTATTATGCAAATTAAAAAAATTTTTATTTTCAAATATGAATTTTTGAATAATATCAGATTCAAACTTTAAAAAAAATCAATTATCAACTAATTTACTAATTAATTATTCATGTTTATTAATTTCAAAAATTTTAATAAAATTCTTCTCAAAAATTCAATTATTTACAAAAATAATAAAATTCTTCACAAGAACTTAATTATTTACATAAATAATAAAATTATTCGCAAGAATTCAATTATTTACATAAATAATAACATTCTTGGAAAAAATTCAATTATTTTTTTAAATGGTTAAATTTTTTGCGAAAATTTAATTATTTTTAAAATACAATTTTAATAACAATTCACGAATGAATATAATTATTTTCTAAAATTTTTAATAAAATACTTCGAAACAATTGAATTATTTTTTTTCAATGGTACAATTTTTTTTGCAAAAATTCAATTATTTTCTAAAAGTTTTCAAAAGAATTCAATTATTTTCTAAAATTTTAATAAATTCTTCAAAAACATTCAAATATTTTTTAAAAAATTTCACGACAGAATTCAATTTTTTTCTTAAATCGATATAAAATATTTCAAAAGCATTCAATTTTTTTCTAAAATTTTTATAAATTCTTCCAAAAAATTCCAATTTTTTTTATAAATAGTACAATTCCTTGCAAAAATTTAATTACATTCAAAACAATTTCAAAAAAGAATTCAATTTTTATTTTAATTCTTTTTGAAAAATTTCAAAAGAATTCAATTATTTTCTAAATTTAAATAAATTCATCAAAAAAATTGAATTATTTTTTTAAATGGTAAAATTTTTTGCAAAATATATAAATAGTAAAATTCCTTGCAATAATTCAATTATATTCAAAATAATTTCAAAAAAAAATCAATTTTTTTCTAAAATTTTTATAAATTCTTCGAAAAAATCCAAATTATATTTATAACCAGTAAAATTCATTGCAATAATTTAATTTTATTCAAAATAATTTCAAAATAGAATTCAATTTTTTTCTTAATTCTTTTTAAAAAATTTCAAAAGAATTCAATTATTTTCTAAAATTTTAATAAATTCTTCGAAAAAATTTAATTATTTTCTAAAAAATTCCACAAAAGAATTCGTATTTTTTTCTTAATTCGATATAAAATATTTCAGAAGAATTCAATTATTTTATAAATTCTTCGAAAAAATTTAATTATTCTTGTTAATAGTAAAATTCTTTGCAAAATTCAATTATTTTAAAAAAAATTTCACGAAATAATTTAATTTTTTTCTTAACTTAATATAAAATTTTTCAAAAGAATTCAATTTTTTATTAAAATTTTAATAAAATTCAATAATTAAATATTTAATTTCAATTATTTACAAACACTATTATTTTAACAACTTGAAAGAAATTGTTCATAAAATTAAATTATTTAAAAAATTTTTAAGAAAACTCCATTATTTTAAAAAAATTCAATTTTTAATTAGATTTTTTATTTATTTAATTAATTTAATTAATTTAATTAGAATTATCAAAAATTTTATCATAATTCTTCACGAGAATTCAATTATTTTCATAAGTAAAAAGAAATTCTTTGCAGGAATTCTATTATTATCAAATTTTTTAATAAAATTCATTGTAACATTTAGATGATGATTTTCAATAGATTAATTTTAAAATTGAAAATATTATAAAAAGAGAAATTATAAAAAAGTTACGAAACATAGAAGCAAACAACAACTAACTTCAAACTGCGAACAGATTACCGGTATACAACAATTATTAATATAGATTGTTTTAATTTAACAATTTGTCGTCCATTATTATATAAACCAAATTTATTATATTTATTTTATAAATTTTAATTTATATTTTTTATGCAAACTATAGTTTATTTTTATTTTTACTATTTTTTTTATTATATTATTTATAAAAAACTATAGTTTATTACATTTATTATATAAACTATAGTTTATAATATTTATTATATAAACTACAATTTATAATATTTTTTATATAAATCATAATTTATTACATTTATTATATAAACTATAGTAAAAATCAACAGAGAGAATTTCTCGAAATAGAAAATATTAATTTTTAATAAAATTTAATAACTCTCTTCATAAAGAACAGTTCTTCTGCTTGTTGTAATTGAATTAAATGAGATGGCACAGTGACATATCACTCTGAGAAAGTCAGTTTTCGTTTCTTGATAGAAACCATGAACTATGATTTATGATGTTTGCGGTGAGTCTCGTGGTCAACGGATTAACCCCTCCGGGGAGACGTTAACATCCCTGGAACTTAACACCGTAAGACCTCAAGACAATGATTAGTTGACTTTCTAAATTTCACCCATCGCAACAGGAATTTTCTTTCCCCTTTTTTTTCTTCTCCTCATCGTCGTTCCTCGTTTCGCTCGACTCTAGGAAATAGAGTCGTAAATTTTTCACAAAGAGTAAACCACCACACGACAGGGGTGAAGGAATGCAATTTTTTTTTTCTAGGGGAGAAAAAAAATTGAAACTTCCTTATTTTTGAAAGTGGGAAGTATTTCACTTCCTCTAAGTTCTGTTATAGTTGTAATTGTTTCTTGTAGATAGGAAATTATTTTTAGTTTAATTTAATTTAATCGATAAACGATTTCTTAATAGTTACTAACTAGTTACGGAAAAGTTACTAAATTGTTAATGAATAATTAATAACTAATGACTAAATAGTTACTAAATAGTTACTAAATAATTACTAAATAGTTACTAAATAATTACTAAATAGTTACTAACTACTTTCTAAATAGTTACTTAAAAGGTTACCAAATAGCCACCAAAAAAATTACTGAATGGTTACTCAATAATTCCTAAATAGTTACTGAATAGTTACTAAATAGGCTACCAAAAAGTCACCAAAAATTACTAAATAGGTTACCAAATAGTCACCAAAAAATTACTAAATGGTTACTCGAAGTCGATAGTAACTAAATAGTCACCAGACTAGTGGTAATTAGTTACTAGATAGTCACCAAAATGGTAACCAATTAAATACCAAATGTTTACTAAATAGTAACCAAATAAATATTAAATAGTTACCAAATATTTATCAAATGATTACCAAATACTTACTAAATACTAACCAATTAATTACCAATTCGATTACCGAATAGTTACTCAATAGTCACCAAATAGTTACTAAATAGTAACCAAATAATTACTTAACAATCACTAAATAGTAACCAAAAAATAACTAAATAGTCACGAAATAGTTACCAAATAGTAACCAAATAATAACTAAATAGTCACCAAATAGTTATCGATTTGGTTACTAAATGGTAAAAAATGGTAAACAAAATGGTAAAACGACGTCGGTACTTTTAATTAGTCCGGTAATGAATTGTACCAATTTTTTTTCTATCTTATAATTAATTCACGATTTCTAGGAAGAAAAAAATTCGAACAATCCTTTTTATCTCTAGAATTAGAGGAAAACTTGAAAAAGCAGTTAAGATAAAGAAAAAGAAGAAAAGTAAAATAAGAAAATAAGGAAGAAATAGAAGTAAGTAGAATAGAAAATAAAATTAAAAAAACAGAACTTAAGGAAAAACAGAACTGAAAGAAAACAATATCTTTGCGAAAAAAAGTAAGAGACGTATTATAAGTTTATTTTCTTGTAAATTGGAATGTTTATAAACGATGAAGGATTCACCTTTAAGGCACAAACATTTACACACATTTATTCAATAGTTGGGTGAATGGACAAAAGTCAATGTATCGTTAAAGTGGCATTTACAATTTTCTGCACTCGTCGTCATCTCTCAGTCATTCGTCTGCTATATATCGTGAACGCACTTAATGTTCAGTTTGAACAGCATCTTTATGACCTCACGGTGTCCACAAGAAACTTTAAAGTACACGTATTAATAATACTTTTTTCCAAATGGATATATACGTCTTTTACCCAGAGACTTCGAGGTTAATTTACAATATACACATATAAGAAGTCGCGACATTTGAGACGAGAAGTGGAAAATGTATTTATCCACTTTGATAATGTCTGTGTCTATGTGTGTGCGCACCGCTTTTGTGCCTCATCCGCAATCATTGAATATTGAACAGACGCAAAGTCTTTTCATGTTGAATAATTTACGTAAACGGAGAAAAGAGTGAGTGAGTGAGGGAGGGAGGGAGGGGGGAGGACATAAATGTCACATTCAGCTGTAATAATGAACGGAAATTTTAACATATATTTGACACGAAATGTATAATCTATCCGGTTTGGTAATAATTGAAATTTGTCCCAATTTCCAATTGGAAATCTTGAATCTTAATTTTTCCGCAGTTGGAAAAATTAGCACTATTTGGTAACTATTTGTAACTATTTTTATTTTATTTAACAATTATTCTAAGGATATCAAATTGAGACAAAAAACGAATAAAAAATGTAACAATTGACGGTGATAGTCACGAACTTGTCGATATAACAATCGACAGTAATCAAAATTGACGTGAGTAACAATCGACGGTAGTCACAATTTGTCGATATAACAATCGACGGTAGTCAAAAGTAGTGTACAAGTAACCGTAGCTAAAATTGTTTCAAGAAACAGTCAACGGTAGTCAAAAATATTTACCGTAACAACCTAAAAGTAAAAACCGTAAATAAAGAAAAACACTATTCTTTACAATTTTTTCACGATTCACGGTCAAAATTAACAAACAACTTAATTAATATTTTACCCTTAAATAAAATTATCCGCAACAAATTTTTTATTTTCCAAATATAGACATTCTTGTACCGAAAAAAAACTATTCAAACAATTCTTCAGAAAAAAAAGAAAAATATTTTGCCGATATTTTGACATCTTTCTTTACGGACAAATATTTTATGAGAAGTGAAAACTAATAATTCACGTGCAAACAGAAGCGTAATGTCTATATAGTTTAACTCACTTGACTAAAACAAGTCATTGTGAATGTGTTCGTCTCGGATTCAATTCATATGTCACGGTGGACTGAAGCATGCAATGTTCAATGTAAAAATTTTATCATTCTTTTTTTTTCTCCTCTTCTCTCTCTATGTGTTTGCGTGTATTCCTTCACGAATTCCAACCAGGAAGCGGAAGGAAAATGCCCACAAGCAGTGATTGGGTCCCTCGAGACAATGATGCGTGGAAATGTCACTTCCTCATGGAATCGGCGTGACGACCTTCTCGGTTTCCAAAGGGACTGTGAAACTACAATGAAGGATACATCGAAGGACAAGTTCAACGATTCATCCGCAGGACTACTGAACTCACCAGGAAGTTGTTCCTTTTTTGGTGAAAACTTGTCATATTTTGGCCACGACTTGCTATATTTATGGCCAGAATTATGGCCAAAAGACGTTAGCGAAATTCCCAAACATGCCATAGTCTTTTTCTTTTTTTTTTCGCTTCTGACTAATCTCTCCTGTGGCGAGGTGAAGATTCTTCTGCCGAAGAATTTTCGCTTCATGACGCTGGTTTCTTTTAATGAATTTTTCAAGGAGTCTGTAACCGCTTTTTTTAATACACAAGTCTTCACTTTTCAGGGTTGCCACAAAAAATTTAAACTTTGTTTTTTTCCTGACTTTTCCCTGATTTCCAGATAGAAATTTTCACTTTTTCCCTGATTCATTCGAAAAATTCTGATTCATTCTAAAAATGATTAGAAACACAAAAAAATGTTCGAATACTTGTGAATTTCTTTAATGATAAAATTATTCGAAAACAATTGTTTTATTTATCATAATTATTTAATCATTATTATTTTTCCATTGAAATAATTATTTTCAAAAATTTCAAATTCAAACATTATTGAAATTAAACAAATTATAAAAATATTATTATAAACATGAAGAAGTCAATAACTCCGAGTCTTCAACTTGGAGTAATCGGTTTCTTCACGTTTTTATAATAATTAACGATAATAACTCAGGGAAAAAAATTATTATTTTATACAAGAATATTGTTACTCCTAACTTCTTCGAAATTATTCTCATCATTTAAATTCAATTATTATTTTTAAGAATTTTTAACTGAAATTCTTATTTAAATCAATTATTATTTAAAAGAACGAAAAATTTAGATTTCCAAAGATTTGAATTTGAAACCTTTTCAAAATTCAATTATTTCTAAAAATCCATGCTGTATAATGCTTTTAATATTAAATTATTATGTAAAATTTTAACCAAAATTCATTTTTAAGTCAATTTTTATTAGAAAATTCTACGAGAATTCAATTATTTAAATACAAAAATGAATAATTTATTCAATAATTTAATTTTATAACAATTTTTGAAAATAATTGAAAACTTTTTAAATAATTTTATTAAAATTTATAAAAATAATTGAATTCCTGCGAAGAAATTTAAATAATACATTATAAAAATAATTGAAGTCATGCGATAAATTTTGTTTAAATAATTGAAATTTTGACAAGAAGTTTATTAAAATTTTTGACAATAATTTAATTGTTGAGAAGAATTTCGCTCCTTATCTATAAAGATAATTTAATTATTGACGAGAATTTAAAAAAATTTTTGTATTTTATTACTTTTCAAGAAAATTGAATTCTTGTGATTAATTTTGAAACAATTTATCAGTAGAATTGAATTTCGGAAACGAATTTTATTAAAATTCCTTAAAATAATTGATTTTATGGGGAGAATTTTGTTGTTTAACAAGATAATTGAATTCTTTTGCAGAATTACTTAAAAAATGTTGAAAATAATTGATTTTCTACGACGAATTAAAAGTTACTCATAAAAATATTGGAATTATTGCAACAAATTTTATTATTTTATTGAATAATTAAAAGTTTCTTAAAATTGAATTCTTTCGCCAAGTTTTAATAAAATTTTTAAGAATGATTGCATTTTTCAAGGAATTTATTTTAAATTATATTAAAAATATTTGAAATTCTACGATGAAAATAATTGAATTCCTAAATGAAATTTTATTATTTATAAAAATAATTGAAGGTTTTCTTAGAATTGTATCAACATTTTTTTTTAAATAATTGCAAATAATTTTATTTAAATTTTTTGAAAATAATTGAATTTTTGTCAAAAATTTTTGATATTTATAAAGGTAATTGAATTCTTGACGAAATATTCGTTAAAATTTTTTAAAATATTTTAATTTCTTCGAAGAATTTTATTATTTTAGAAATTAATTGAATTCTTGCGAAGAATATTATAAAAATAGTTTACAACAATTAATTTTTCGAAAAACTGAATGCAAATTCTATTTTTAATAATTGAATTTCTGTTAAATTGTTATTAATTTAGAAGATAATTGAATATTCGTTTAGAACTTTGTCAAAATTGTTTTTAAATAATTAAATTCTTTTGAGAAATTTTATTAAAATAGTAGAATATTGAAAATCATTAAATTAAGAAAAATTTTTGAAAATAATTGAAATTTTGCAATGAATTTTATTAAAATTTTTGAAAATAATAATTGAATGTTATTACTTTTAAAAATAATTGAAATATATAAAAATAATTTGAATTATAAAAACAATTGAGTTTTGCAATGAATTTTATTAAAATTCCTGAAAATAATTGAATTTTGTCGAAGAGTTTTACTATTCAAATTTTGCTATTATAAAGATAATTGAAATTTTGAAGGCAATTTTTTTGGATTCTTTGAAAATAATTGAATTTCTGCGAAGAATTTTATTAATTTTGAAAATAATTGAATTTCTTGGAAGAATTTTATTATTTTTGAAAATAATTGAATTTTTGTGATGAATAATAAAAAATAATTTTTTTCAAATAAAAAATTTATTTTCGAAGAATATAAATAGAACAAAACGAAAAGTACAGAAACCAAAACTAAATGAATGTTAAAAATCAAAACAAAAAAAAGGTTAGTGTCTTTGGGGAAGCTGAGAATTTTGTTTTATTAATAATAACAATTAATTATCCCCGTGTACCGTTTAAAATTGATTAATATAACATATATTCATCTCCATGGGCCATTAAAATACCAAAGTATCTTAACTGACTGCCACTGTCATTAAATATTTCTAGAATAACCATTTTTTCGTCTCCTTTCGAACTGAATAAAAAGAAATTCACCGTTTGATGACCTTCCTCTCCTAGAGAGATTTCACTCCGGTAGAAATCCTTCGGCAAGGATACATATCATGTATAACATCAAAAAAAAAAAAAAAAGAGTTTTAAGAAATTCACGAAAAATACCTTCTCGAAAAATATTTGCGACCAATAAAAGCTTTTTGAAAACATCCGCAAATAATAGATTGTTGCGTAACAGAAATATTTATTCCCTTTTCAATAATTCTTTTCATCGAAATACATTTTTTCTTAACCGAAAATTCCGGTCCTTGAAAACAGATTATGAACTTGTGATGCAACGTTTGAATTTAAACTTGAAAGAAGATCTTTTCCTTCTTTTTTCTTGCTTCTAATGATCGCAGTGGTATAAATTTTTGAGCCAGAATTTTATGACTTTTAAAAATTACTTTACAGTTGCGACAGTAAAAATTTTTAGAACCTTGTTTTCTCAACGTGTCAGGTTGTGTATCCAAACTATATGGTGTAATTTCGAATACAACCACATTATTATTATGAATAATTGTCCCCAGGGCGTGGAGATTAACAATCGAAACACGTTCAGGACAATATATCATGTAAAGCCCCCCCCCCCTCTTCTTTTCTTATGCAATTTTTTTTATTACCACCCATGAGTCTAAATGAATCAAGAAAAAAATCATATTTTTACGAGGTCTCTTACTCCTTCCAAAAAAAGGCTTACGATCATCGTTTTCATGATGTATAAAAAAAAATACTCTTGGAAATTCACAAAGAATGGAAAATATACGACAAACATAAAATGTACAAATTTTTATTCCGAGAATTAATTTAGTCGTTTTTATAATTCAGTTTCTTGATAATGGTTTATGAAAGATCCTTCTTTATAATAAAGCTGTTAAGTAATTTTAACTTTACAATTTTTGCTGCATTTAAACATTTTTAAACATATTTGACGTTTTAAAACATTTCTGACAGATAAATTTTCACCAAATAATAATTCTATACAGTTTTTTTCTACAATCAAATAACAAACTGATTATAAAAATTTTACCCTTTGTTTCAAAATAAATAAAAGATGATAATCTCTTATTCTCTTTATGATTTTTAGGAAGAATTTTTTTTCCCCAGCAAACATTTGACTATCGTGTGCCAACACTTTAGACGCGTAATATTTCTTGAAGAAAACTAAAGAATAACACTACACCATAGAAAATGGTAACCGTGAAAATTTGAAAATCCGTAAGTTTTAGATATTGCATCTGCGCCCTGAATTTTCTCTACACTTGCAAACAAAAACGAGAATGAATTCACATGTGAAATGGATAAAATGGTGCGGTAAACCATTCTCCAATGGATTTTTTTTTTTTTTTTTTTTTGGAAATGTTTACCATCGAAAAAATCACCGTTGCCAAGGTGCGCGGAAATCGAGTGAATAACAATTCGAAATCCGTGACGGTCCCGGGCATCGTTGATTCTATTGAAAAGCCACCGAATCAAATCAGAGTTCAACCGTCATCTGCCTTTTTCTCTCTGTCTCTCATCTCTCAAAGTGCGGAGGAAAAAAAAAAATTTTTCACAAAGTACGGCATTTATTATATATTTATACAGTTTATACAACTTATACAATTTGAACTCATAGAAATACTACAACTCCTATAATTCCTACTATTCCTACAATTCAAGAAAGATCATTCAATCATTACAAAAGTCTCTTCTACGTACTTGTAACAGATATAAAATACTTCAAGTTATGGGTTATATTTTCCACTTTTTATCGACCGGTTAAATTTTTACAATTTTTTTTTTATTTTATACCAAGAGGAGTTGTGTCACTTTTTAGTTTTTTTTTATTATTTTCGAAAAATAACATCTAGGACTGGAAAAAAGTAAAGTGTCTAGTATTTTTGATATTTTATTGAGCGGAGAAAAAGTTCAACAAGTGCGAGAAAATTTTCTATTAGATTCTTGTTTCGTTTCTTTGTCACGTTTGTAAAAATTGTTTCGGGGTCGCAGAAGTGTGTTTCACACTTTAATATAATATGAAAATAGAATTTAAAAATATTTTCGAAAAAGATTTCTATCAATTGAATAAACTGTAAGGATATCAGTAAATTGGTTTCAGTTACAATTAACAAAAATTTCGGTTTTGACTGTAATTCCTGCGAGAGTAGGAATGGATTTTTGTGTTAAAAGTAACAAAGTAACATTAAAGTGAACTACGGTAATTCAGTTGACCTACGGTACCTAAATTGACCTATTTAAAATTTAATTTTATTTACATTTAAATTAAAATTTAAAACCTACTAATATTAAAAAATTGACCTGTGGCCATTAAATTGACCTAAAGTAACAGTTGACGGTAATTTAAGTTCCTGATAGGACACATCAGTAGTAGTCACAATTTTAAAAGTAACAAACGACGGTAGTCACAATTAACAGAAGTAATAAACGACTGTAGTTACAATTGACTGAAGTAACTATCAATGGTAGTTACAATTGACAAAAGTAACAATTTATAGTATTTCTAATTGGTAGGAGTAACAATCGACGGTTGTTACAATTGGTAAAAGTAACAATCGACGGTAGTTAAAAATGGCAGAAGTAACAATCGACGGTAGTTTAAATTGGTAAAAGTAACAATCGACGGTAGTTACAATTGGCAGAAGTAACAATCGACGGTAGTTACAATTGATAGAAGTAACAATCGACGGTTGTTACAATTGGTAAAAGTAACAATCGACGGTAGTTAAAATCAGTGGAGGTAACCACCGACGGTAGCCACAATTGGGAAAAGGATAAACTAACGGTAGTTAAAATTGGGAGGAGTAACAATCGGCGTTAGTTAAAATTAGTGGAAGTAACAAACGACGGTAGTCACAATTGGTAAAAGTATAAACCAACGGTAATTAAAATTGGTAGGAGTAACAATCGACGATAGTCACAATTGGTAAAAGTATAAACTAACGGTAGTTATAATTGGTAGGAGTAACAATCGACGGTAGTTAAAATCAGTGGAAGTAACAAACGACGGTAGTTAAAATTGTCAGAAAGTAACTGTTGACGGTAATTAAAATTGGTAGGAGTAACAATCGACGATAGTCACAATTGGTAAAAGTAACAATCGACGGTAGTCACAATTAGCAAAATAAAATTAACGACAATCGTATAACAATTGTCAGAGGTCAAAATTAACAGAAGTAACAAAAAATTGGTAGATTGTAACTGCCGTCAGTTATCGTCAAGATAATTAACTCTAGTTACAATTTACCAATAGAAAAAAATAGTTGAATTCGAATTTAAATTCAAAATTACCCCCTTTTTAGTGCAACAGATAATAAATTTCAGTAAAATTAGAAATTAATTCCCTCAAATTAGTTTAAGTTTCCCTCAGAAATCTACCGCATCATTTTCGAAGGTGACTATTCCAAATTTTCTGAAAATAGAAATATGATTATTTTGCGTTAGAAAATTTTGGGTTATTTTCATATGTTTTTTAATTTTAACGAATGATGAGCGGCTCGAGTGAAGATTTTTTTGGTAAAACCAGCAGCTGGCTTTTTTTGGCAAGTCAACGAAAGGCGCGCATATATTGTAAAAATGCACACAGGACATCGCGTTATACATATATTCGTGGGCGGAGAAAACTGTTCGCAAAAGGCCGCAACGGTCGCCATGAAATCGTCAATTCGACGCGGCAACGACGTTCTATGCCTGGTTTCTTTGGTCGCGCGACTGTCCCGACATGAGGGTATGCCTTAAGTAGACGTAAAAGTGCTGACCATATTGAATGAATCACAACTCGAGTGAATTTTGTTTGAAACTTTTACCGGATAATTCCTTGTCGACAATTTGATTCGCTTCAAGATGATTAAACGAAGCGCGCAACTTTGTTAAACCACAGCACACACACACAGGGGGGAATTATTGTCATCGGTTATTGTTTTACATTGCTTTGTAATACACAGTAGCTAATAATTCTTAAAGTCCCGAGTGCATAAGTACGTGATCGGAACGAATATTTTTCTTCTCGGCTATCGAATGTATTTTTATATGCTTTCTTCTTCTTCTTTTCAGCATCATCGTTAAAATGAGAATTCTTTCCGTTTTCGTTCATTTAATTAGTGTGTGAGAAACTTTCCGCGAAATGGGGAATTTCTTTGCCCAGTCAGGTAATAAAGAGAAATAAAAAGGAATGGAATTCAAAAAGTTTATATTATCGAGAATATTATGTGCATTTTCAATATCTGATATTCCATCTTGGTGTTTTGTTTTTGTGACTTTATTATTTATTAAGCCACTCAGTAGTCGCGCTTATTGAATAAGGCATACAAGAAGCACTTGTATTTTAATGTAAACATTGAGGATAAAATTATAATGGATAATTTATGAGCATTTTATCATGGCGAACATTGTTGAAAGGAATATTGTTCCAAAAAAAAAACTAGAATCGCATTAATGTACCATTTTTCAAATCATAAAGAAATAATTTTTTTATAAATTTGTAGTTTTGTATGTTTTATTAAATTATAAAAATCGAATCTTAAAAAATGTTGATTGTTATTAATTAATGTTAAATGTTAATCTTTCAGTCGAAAAATACACTGAATAAACAGTTTTTCAATTTTATTACAATTTAATACAAGTGAAAATTTGACTTCCGGTTTTTGGTAATAATTCACACAGCATATAAGGATCACATATTGTGAGAATCTCAGGATGAACACATTGCACCTCCTGCTCCTTGAAAGTTCCGACAATAAAACTCCCCTACTTCGCGAATGCCGCCCTCTGGCCAACAATTGAGCATTGTCACCACGATTCCTTGGAAAAGCGAATTTCAATTAACTTTTACGTACACTTTTTGCCTGCGCGAGATTCTCAAGTCGGAAAAAAGAAGCAGCTCCACCCATCGGACATTCTCGAATGATTTCTTGTGTTAGGAAAAAGGGCGAATGTTAGGAGAAAGAGAGTCTTTCAAAAAATAGTCGTGGGAGTGAAATGAATCGCAGGCGTGGTAATGTGAAAAAGTACTCGGAAAAACTGGGCTTTCTTATTATAAAAGCTTGAGAATAAGTCCACTATTCCTCCTTAGTATGTTTGAATCCTTTTTTTTTCTCGACTATTATTGTCGCGCGTCTCTATTTCGGAACTAAGGAGAGTCGATTATATCTTCATTGTCAGAAAGTGTAAGAGAGAGTCAAAAACCCATGTCGGAAGTTGTAACTTCTCAGTGTAAAAGGAAATGAATTTTTTTTTTCTCCACCTGCTTTTTTTCTCAAATATATTCTCTAACAATACCCTCTATTTCACACAAATAAAAAGAATACTAAATGAACTGAAATTGATAAACTGATAATTGATCAACAAAATTTATAGCAATTCAATTTCAAATAAAAAATACAAACAGAGATAGAAAATAGAACGAACAAATAGTTCGTGAAAATAAATAAATAAATAAATTAGTGAAAATTTACTGAAATAAAAAACAATGATTGCAAAATTGATAATTTAGTGTAAAATTATGCAAAGATTTTAATAAAGAAAGAAAAAAGGTAAAAAAAAAACCAGAAGCATAAATTGATATTAAAATTTAAGTATCTGACAATTTAAAATGTTTAAACTGTTATTCTCTCCTGTTTTTGAGAGGCGCATATACATTGCAAATAGACATAAAATGTCAACGACAGTGGCTGCATAATCCTCACGTAAATAATAAAGTCTTGATTGCGAGTTTGCATTTCGAAAATGGTTTTTAGGTGATGAAGGTCTGAATTCTATTGGGAGAGAAAGAGTGAAACAGAGAGAGGACATATATATGTACATAAACAGAGAGAGAAGACTAAAAGATATGTCTCATCGTCAGAGGTGGAAATTCTCGGATAACTTGGTCGTTTCCAGCGTGACTACTATATACTAGAGGCGTGATAATGACCAGTCTCGTAAAATCTGCTTTTACACTGTCATAACGATGCAAATAATACCCTCGTCACAGACTTTCTAAGTTGTAACCTTTTTAAACACCGACTCATCACAGTGGTTTATGCCCTAGAAATGGAACTATTTTTTTAATTTGCATTAAATTTACTAATAGTGACTGTTAATTATAATTAACAGTTGTTAGTAAACTTAATGCTCAAAATTATAATTTTGAAATTGTGACTACCGTCGATTGTTACTCCTACTTATTAGAACTACTATGAATTATTACTTTCGCCAATTGTGACTACCGTTGATTGTTACTTTTATAAATTGTGACTACTGTCTATTGTTACTACTGCTAATTATGACTACCGTCGATTGTTACTGCTGCTAATTATAAATACCATCGATTGTTACTACTATTAATTTTAACCACTGTCGATTTTTATAACTACTGTCAATTTTCCCTTTAGTTATTTGTGACTACCGTCGATTGTTACTTCCAATGATTGTAACTACCGTCGATTGTGACTTTTGTCAATTGTAACTACAGTCGATTGTTACTCTTACCAATTTAAACTATTGTCGATTGTTACTTCTTCCAATTGTAACTACCGTCGATTGTTACTTCTACCAATTGTAACTACCGTCAATTGTTACTTCTGTTAATTATAACAACCGTCGTATGTTACTTCTGTCAATTGAAAGTACCGTCGTTTGTTACTTTTGACGGTATTGGTAATTAGCAATAGTGACAATTATCGTTCGTCAGAATTAAAAGAAGCAATAAACGACGGTAGTCACAATTGGCAGAAGTAACAAAAAGTGATAGTCACAATTGACAGAAGTAACAAATGACGGTAGTCATAATCAGCAGTAGCAAAAATCGACAATAGTCAAAATTGGTTAAAGGAAAAATTGACGGTGGTTATAATTAGAAGTAGTAAAATTCAACGGTAGTCACAATTGGCAGAAGTAACAAAAAGTGATAGTCACAATTGACAGAAGTAACAAATGACGGTAGTCATAATCAGCAGTAGCAAAAATCGACAATAGTCAAAATTGGTTAAAGGAAAAATTGACGGTGGTTATAATTAGAAGTAGTAAAATTAACGGTAGTCATAATTAGCATTAGTAACAATCGACGGTAGTCACACTTCAAAAAAAAAAAAAATCCAACCTCATTGAATAATTTTAAATCCAACAAAAATTTTTCCTCTCAATAAAAAATTCATTATTTTTTCTTGATTTTTATGAAATCTCTATCACATACAACACTCTCACTAGAAACGGATTTACCCAATTCGGAGCATCCGGCACTAATCGTCAATAATAATTTTTCCCCTCAAAAAAAAAAATCCCCGTTAAATAGCGAGACAAGTATTCCCGATTTTTTCCACGATCCAAGCGAGAAAGCGTGAAAAATTATTAATGCGTGCACGACAAAATACTTCGAGTGTATTTATATATATAGTTTTGATCTATTGAGAGTGCTTTTGAGGTGTTATAAAAATTATTAAGAATTTACAAGCGTGAAAGATGCGTTATTAAAGTCTTCAATAAAAGAAAAATGTATATATACGTAAAAGAAACAGGTTGAAAAATTTAGTGGGTTTAATTTTATACACGTGTATAAAAATTTTCTGAATATGTAAAAAATTTGTGTGAGTGTATATATATGTGAAATAAACTCTTCAAGTTTTCAAAGGATGTAAAAATTTTAAGTCCCTTTCCAAACGAATCTTTAACCTGCGCAGTGAAAATGAAAGAGGTATAATAAAAATGGAAATAATAAAATAAGATCCTATGGGGGAAAAATATTAAATTCGATTTCTTCGCTAGATTAGATGACATAAAATGAAAATGTATTTTTACAAAATCGAATTTCGTTTTACAATTATATGTGTATTATTTGGAAAGGCTTTTTTTTGGGGTTTGGCTTAGCCGACAAAGTTCACAGGCAATGTATGTATACATGTATTATATATATCTCTCCTTTAGACCACTCCTTTCAGGGAAAATTCTCTTTCAACTTCACCGCCTTTTGCTACCGCCCGACAATATAGATTTTTCACAAGGGAGAACGATATATACTCAACTCTGTCTAATTACTATAATTTTTATGGTTGAAAAAAAGAAATTTGTCGTAACAGAAATAAATATTTGTTTTTAAATTGCAGCTAATTTCTAAAATTGGAATATTTTTCCAAAAAAAAAACATTATAAACACCATCATCTTGGTTTACTCAATAACCAAGAAACAAAATAAACACATATGTTAATCGTAAATTAATTTAACCAGTTGTATATAGATAGTGAAAAGGGAAATGAAAACTTGTTCAAATGTTGACGCCACCTGGAAACGGAATATATATATTCGTATGTACACTGTATACAAGAATGATGCAATATTTTGAATTTCAAAACGCTCTTTAAGAGACATATATAATAATATACATAAACATATAATTGGCAGAGTTTCTCGCGAGGCAAAACGATAGTTCTGGTATATCGATAAATAAAATGAAACTACGTGTATAGAGTCGAAGAAAAGCGAAAGGAACTTCTTTAAAGTTATGGTCATTGGCAAACCTAACCATCTGCTGACACGAGCTCACATATAAGAGAGTAGGCGGTTCAATATATGTATATAGTAGAACGCTTCTTATATTGCGACTATGCTCCATTGAATACATCTGGTGCACATAAATGGCATACTTTAGTACTAGCGGAATGCAGTTTAATTTTATGACTTAAACTAAATGAACTTTTTGTCAAAACACAAACGGAAGTTTAACATTGCTCTTCTTCTTCATCATCATCTTCTTCTTCTTCTTCTTTTTTTCTCGCATATTATCACAGAAAATAGTCATAAACTTTTAAATGATGCTTTTATTTTAAATTACATTATTATGATTCATCGCAAAATATTTCCTTTCACTTGCATCATCATCTCTCTCGGCAGCATTCTTCTTCATCTTTTTGATTTTTCATCATTCCAGAGGGAATTTAAAGCGAATAGTTACAACTGTCTATAAAAACAATTAGAATGGTAATTAAAAAGTTTATTGTTTATTGCAGTGATTCTAGGGGGAAAATTTTATTGACGTTAATTGGAACTACCGTCGTCTGTTATTTCGGAAGGTTGTAATTATTATTATTTATTGGTAGTTTGCAAATTGTAACCACTGTTAATTATTGATTGTAAATTTTATTGTTAATTTTAACTATTGATTATTCTGACTACTGGAAATTTTTCCTTTAAACAATTTTGACTATTGTTGACTTTCGGTACTATGCTGATTATGACTACCGTTGTGTGTTACTCCTGTTAATTTTAAATATCTTCGATTGTTACTACTGCTAATTATGACTATGGTCGATTGTAGCTACTGCTAATTATGACTACCGTCAATTGTTACTTCTGTCAATTGTAACTACCGTCGATTGTTACTTCTGCCAATTTTAACTACCGTCGATTGTTACTTTTACCAATTGTAACAACCGTCGATTGTTACTTCTGACAATTGTAACTACCGTCGATTGTTACTTCTGCCAATTGTAACTACTGTCGAATTGCATTTGTTTTCAATTATCACTACTGTTGATTTTTAGTTTCTCTATTTGTTATCTAAACTTACGACTACAATTATTTGTTACTTCGAACAACTACTGTCAATTGTAACAATTGGTGAAAGTAACAATCGACGGTAATAGTGTACCGTCAAAAAATTAATCGACAGTAATTACAATCCGTATAAGTGACAATCAGCTAAAACAATGAACACCCCAAGTGACAATTGGCAAAAAGTAACAATCGACGGTAGTTTCAATTGGTGCCAAACGAAATTTGTCAATTTCGGCAAAAAAGCAACAATTTGCCATTCAGAGAAAAACTTCGAAGCAAAGTAAAAGTTGGTGCATTGAACTTGCGACTTTTCGAATCCGTATCGAGAGAACTTTTGACTTTGTATCGCAGGTCACGATCCTCAATCGGAAAATAATCGAGCTTGTCGGATAGTCGATAGTTGGAGGCAAAAAAACGAGGAGAAAAAAAAATGAGGAGAAAGGGAAAGAGAGGAGATGCAAGAGGAAAAGAGAAAAGGACTATAAGGAAAGGAACAAGGAATCTGAGCATGAAGTATTATATAGGAATGAAGTAAAGGTCAGTGCAGATGGACCTGGCACGTCTCCTGAAAGCAGCGACTCGCCAGATGATTGTAAATGGCAAATCGCGTTTGCGGGTCAATGATGATAGAGTCGACAACCAGTCATTTATTGAGGATTAAAATTCTCCCTGACCTCAAAAACAAAAACAAAAAAAAAACAAAAAAAATTTCTGCCAATCAATATGATCTGCTAATTGCAGTTCCGCGTGGCTCAACTATTTCGCGCGATAAATATTATTATACTCCTCTCATCGTGAGTTAACTAACTCAAGAGACGTTAATAATTCCCATTACCAGCGACTTCCAGAACTTTAACGATCCATCGTTAAAATCTTCAACAACTGTTAACTATTTGTGAATTATACGTTGAGATTTTCTCTCACCAAAAAAAAGGAATAATGAATAAAAAAAATTTACTTACCAACTTTTTTATTTGTTCAAAAATAATTCTCACGGTGAAAAGAAATTTCAGTATTTTAAATTTTTGAATCAAACCAAAAGTGGTTCAAATTTAGTTCGTACCCTTTTATTCACATCGATTAAAAAATAAAAAGTAGAGAATAGAAAATATTTTAATTTTTACGAAATTTTTTGAAACAAGAAAAGAAAAATTTGTCGATTAGTGACGGACAGTCCTATAATAGACAGAGGAAGACAAGACACGTGGCACAAGAATAGAAGCAAAGCACACGCCTCGACGGTCAAGAATGGCTCGGTGAGAGAAAAAAGAAAAAAAATTGGTCTAATAATAGTAAAAACTAGAGTACTTGTCTCGAAAACGAGGCTATCCCACTTTTCTAAAAACTTCTCGTTAGGCAGATTTCTATCCAGCAAAAAAAAAGAAGAAAAAAAACGTCAGCGATGTTTTGTATTTTTATTCAAAAGAAAAACATCTTTCTCATCATTTTTACAACGCAAGTGCGGTACGCCATTATGAGAGGAAATTTTTTTCAAATTTTTTTCTTTTTAAATTTTTTTTTCTCTCCTAAAATTTTTCTGTTTCTACTTTTTGCGAAACATGACACACTGGAAATCACCGCAATATAACATTTTAACAAGACCAATGACTTTCTTTTTGTGTGAGAAAATAGTTCGAAAAAGTTGACCTTTTTTAAATATTTACGTATATATATATTGGGTGACCGTAATAAGACCGAAAACTGTACCGGCGGAAAAAAAAAAAAATAAATAAAGGTCTCTTCCTTAAAATATTGTATATTTTACGTGAAAATATATATAATTTTTGAGTCGCGCTCTCGAAAAATCATGTCTCTCGAGAATTTGGACAAAAAGTGATATTTATGGAAGGTACCACCTCATAAAAATGGTCGTTGCAAAAAAAAAAAAAAAAAAGAAAATGAGAGAAAGAAGAAAAAAAATCATAAAAATCTATTTCAAAAATGAACCATTTTTAGTTTGAAATTCGGAGCGAGGGTAGTGCCATAGTTGGACTGAATTACATTTGCCTGTATTTGTATCAGGGTCTGGCCTCGTTATTGCTTTATGGTTCGCTTTCCATGGAAATTAATGTCGAAGGCCGACGACCCGAAAAAGTAAACTTGCCGATGGTCATGAACGTTATGACTATGCCTGCGAAAAATCTATATTATCAGACAGCTTCCAAAAAGCAATAGGAGAAATGGTAGTTGACAAAAATATTCATAGTCCTCTAAAAATTTTTTTTTTTCATAATTACCTTCTTTATTCCCCAAAGCTAGGCGCCTCTGTAAATAATAAAACCAAATCGAAAATACAAAAAAAAATTTCCTGAATAGTTTAAAGATTCGTCTTTTACTCTAAAAAATAGAATCTAATGTTAACTTAAAAACATAAAAAATTGTTATTTTTTTAAACTAGCATTAGATTCTAATGTTCTAAGTTAATTATTGAAGGATTATTATAATTGATCATTAATTAAAAATATACATTTTTCTCACATTTTTTCATAGTTTTAAATTTATTTTTCAAAAATATACAATTTATATTCTCATTTATTTTCATTATTAAATTTATTTTTTATTTATTTTATTTGTTAATTTATTTTATTATTTAGTTTGTTTATTATTAAAAAAAAGTAATTAAAGAAAAAATTAGTTAATTGTACTAAAATATTTATTCTCATAGTAGTTTTAATCTTTATGAATAAAATCAAAGTAATGTCAGAATAATAAAAAAAAAACAAACAATGAATAACAAACATTGTGATTATTAAATAGAAATTATGCCAATTTTTTATCGTTTTCTAAAATAACTAACAGAATTTTCTTAAAAATTGTCACAGAAAAAAGAAATTATGCAAATTTTTTACCATAATTTCTCTTTCGCAATGGCAATTTTTTTAACAATTCTTTTCAATTCAAAGTTTTCATAAAAAAAGGAAAAAAGTTTTGTAATTTTTTCTCTAAATTTGAATTTTTTTTTTTTTTTTTTTTTAAACTTTTTGAAACTGAAAAATTTGACAGATTCTTATAAAATGAAAGGAAAAAATTTTCATAATTTTTATTTGCCAATCATATTTTTTGGTTGACAAATTTCGAAATTCTCTTGAAAAACGAATTTGTGTAATTTTTGTTTTTTAATCACAATTTAAAAAGAAATTATATTTTTTTTAGAAATAAATAGAAAAAATTTTGGAGAATTCTTATTTAATAACTATAATTTTTATACAAAATCCTATTTTTCTTTCTGAAAAAAGAAGAAAAGAAAATAAATTTGAAACATTTATATTTCTCAATTATATTTTTTCAACAAATTTTCCAGTTCTTTATTTTAGTAATAAATAAAAAAATTTCCATAATTTTCTCTTCTTTACTACAATTTTTCATCAAAATCTCAGATATTTTTAGAAATAAAGGAAATTTTTTTTTTGTATATTCAATCACAATTTCTAATTAAAATAAAAGTGAAAAATTTTAAAGATTTTTATAAAATGAAGGAAATAAAAATTTTCGTAATTTTTATTTGACAATCATATTTTTTGGTCGACAAATTTCCAAATTCTCTTGAAAAACGAATTCGTGTATTATTTGTTTTTTTTATCACAAGTTTTAACGAAATTATATTTTTTTTTAAATGAATAAAAAAACATTTTTATAATTAAGTTCATAATTTTTCCTCTCATTTTAAAAAAGAAGAAGCAAAATAAATTTGAGCCATTCATGTTACTCAATCACCATTTTTTTTTCCAAAACTTCCATTTCGCTTAGTTATAATTTATAAATAACAAAAATTTGCATAATTTCTATTTCTTTGTCACTATTTTTTAGCAAAATCTCAAGTACATTTTTTTTAAAAGAGTTAAAAATAGTTGTATAATAACTTCTATTTTTTAATTGAATATGAAATTGAGAATTTTAAAAAAGTTTTATAACACACAATGAAAAAAAGTTTTCGTAATTTTGATTTGATGAATTAAATTAATTTAATTATTAAGTTTACAAAATTTTTAGTAATTTTTGCAGAATTTCTATATTTTTTGCTAGTTACAATATTTTCTAGTTGCAATATTTGCTAGTACCAATATTTGCTAGTCACAATATTTGCTAGTCACAGTATTTGCTAGTCACAGTATTTCTTAGTTGCAATATTTGCTAGTCACAATAGTTGCCAGTAGCAAAATTTGCTAGTCACAATATTTGCTAGTTGCAATATTTTCTAGTTGCAATTTTTGCTAGTTTCAATTTTTTCTAGTTGCAATTTTTGCCAGACGAAATATTTGCTAAAAGTCTCAATTAAACTCAAATATTTCTTTCCCAAAAATGTAAAGTTAAACCAAAAAGAAAAAAAAAATTCCAAGTCACAAATTAGGATTATAACAAAGAAAATTATTCGCTTGGAAATTATTCTTAATTATTCGTCCGCTTTAAAATGGCTATTTGTCAAATAAGCCGATTCTCATGAAATAAAGTAAAATGTATATATATAGTATATAAGCTGCGCACTCTCGTAAATTAGTGTCGCTCGTCGTCAAAGGGGCTCAACTCTAATTTACTGCATATTCAAATAAGGTCGTTTTGCCTAGATCGTGGAAAAGAAAATTGCGCATAACGCGAGCGCTCGACCAAACAACTTTCACCCCCTTCAACAGAGGAGAAGAATCCCCAACCCTTGACTCTATCTATATATATATAGATATATATCGGTTTCAGAGAGAGATTTCTTATTTACAACTAGAGCAACATGCCGTGAAAATTGCGTCCGTAAATAGAGGTATATCCCTCTTCTCTCTATTTGTATAATATTCGGTCATAAACCAAAATATGTCATTTCCATATTTCATGGATGGGGTAAAAGGGTACGCAATTTTTAACCCTAACCCACAATTACGTCGTAAAGATATATACTGCAATTGTAGTCACTGGCGTGCTCCAGTTTGCATAAAATAATAAAATTTTTCCCTCAAAAGCAGTCCTCGAGAGGAAGTTGAAGGTTAAAAACCCCTTTCATTGTTGTTCTTATTGTTATTGAGAGAAGAAACTCATTTGCCTATGAGAGTTTTGAAAAAAGGACACGGGCGGTCCTTTTGTATAATTTTGGGGAAGAAAGAGATGTTGATTCCATTTTCATTAAATTTGTACCTGCTCCAGTTAGACGTGAGTGCTTCTCCGGGGAAAAATTGTCCCCTTATAACGGGGCAAAACCAGCTACTGATACACAAAAACGGGATTCGACAGGGTTGGATGTGAACGAACGAACGGACGTTGCTGTAAAATTATTTCAAGGGTTTTTCTCTTCTTGACCTGACTTTACGTATTATATAGTATATATTATGCATTTCTCTTCTCTCTAATCCAGTTTTACCTTAGAATATTACAGTCAAATTTTTGAAATATATACCCTTTGCCATCTTGATGGTAATATGACTGTATTTTGTCGGAATTTAGACTGACTTCTTTCAGTGTTTATTGCATCTTTTTATTTCTTTTCTTCAACGTTATTTATTGCGTAGTTTTGTTAAAATCTTTTAGGCACGCTTCATATTTTGATATTTTGGGAAGTGGTATCAATGATATTTTTTAACCCTTCGATTATTTTTAACCTAGAATCAACTTTGACCCCAGGTCAAAAATTTATTTTTTTTAGAAAATTATTTTTCTTTTAAAATAGATGTTTTTTTGTTAAATTATTCAAAAAAATGTATTAGTTCTTTTAGTACTTCTACAATGTACAAATTAGTCTATGTTTTCAGAAGTAATAAAATTCTTCTCCAAAAATTCAATTATTTTCAAAAAATTTAATAAAATTCTTGGCGAAATTTTAATTATCTTCAAAAACTCTCCTTCATTCATTGATTTTTTGTCTACTATTTTAATCATTTCAGAAAATACTAATATCGAAAAATAAAAAAGAAAATAGTATAAAAAGTATTAATGTAAAAAATAGCATTGTAAAAATATCTATTAGCAGAACGAAAAATTCTATGCAGCATAACTGAAATAAATTCAAATAAGTCGTACCATAACTTTTCGATCTAAAACTTGAACTGTAACAATAAGAAGAAACGACCGAGATGTCTGTCAGTAGAGCAGTAAAAATTGCGTCAAAAAATTTTAAACATAGCATCTTATTTTGCATATCCGTAGAAATTTAAACCATTTCTTTTTTCTTCTCATTGTTCGCCGCGAAGGACATTTCTTTTTTCGGTTCGTTTACGGTTTTCTTGAGGTCCCCCTCAAAAAAAAAAGAAAAAGAAAAAATAAAGGAAATAGAGAATATTTTTACCGCTCTTACGTAAACATAGTCTCGCACAGTCTTTTTTGTCGTCAGAAATGGTCGTTCTGCTCTATATACATACAGTTATAAATTTTCCCTGAAAAATTGGTTTACCGTCGTCCTTTTACCCCTTTTTGGCTCTGGGCACAATGCAGTTATGAAAATGGTTCACATCTTCTCCCCCCCCCCCCACCAATCGTTTACGACTTCTTTCAACGCGTCTCTTTTTTGGTCGCACTTGCATATTGTACGTATATTTCTCCACCCATCAAAAAGTTTGTTTATCGCTTTGCTCTTTTGGCGAAAAATATAATTTACAGCAAGGAACCGTAATCTCCCTCTCATTCTCTCTTTTTCTCTCTTTTGCTCTCTTTTTCTCTCCCAAGAGAGATCCGTTTCAGAAACTGTTACAGTTTAAATCGTTCGACATTGTGGTCGCCATATTTCCATAATTTACGATTTTTGACCCGAGGATGTTACAGTTTAGACGAGATTTCATTGTTGAAGTGAACTAAAAATATCACTTCGTTCTTTTTTTTTGCGGGGATCGTTTTTGAAACGTTTTTACGTAAAAAGCAGATTTTTGGTCTACTTTAAAGTGAAAGAAAAATTGTTCTAAAGATTGTATATTATACATTTTACCATCGTTGGACTTTTTGAATTTGTGAAAATACAATTCTAAGTTCTAAATAAAGTGTAAATCGTTGTCTAATTTTTGAATATTTTACAACTTCAAGGTCTTTAGGGACAAAAAAAAGGAGATAAAAGTGGTTCATAGTTCTTTTTTTAAATGATTCTACATCTCAATTATAATTGGAGAAAAAATACATTTAATTCTTATAAAGAATTTTATTATCAAATTTTTAAATAATTAAATTTTTTTGACGAGTTTTAATAAAGTTTTTAAGAATAATTGCATATTTTGAGAAATTTAATTAAAATTGTATTGAAATTCTGCGATTAGTTTTAATATTTATGAAAATAATTGAATTATTAAGAAGGATTTTATAAAGATATTTTAAAAAATTGATTTATTTTTGAAAAAAATTATGCAAATCCTACTTTAAATAATTAAGCCTTTGTGAAATTACTATTATTATTTATAAAAATAATTGAATATTTGACAAGAGTTTTATCAAATTTTTTTTTATATAATTCAATTGAAATAATTCATTGAATTGAAAAAAATTAAAATTTTGCAAAGATTTTTATTAAAATTGGTAAAAATATTTGAATTTTGGTAAAGAATTTTGATATTTATAAAGATAATAATTAAAATATTGACGAGGATTTTTAAAAATAATTTTGAAAATATTTGAATTTCTACGAAGAATTTTATTACTTTTCAAAATAATTGAATTCTTGTGATGAATATTCTTATTTAAAAAAATAATTGAATTTTACAAAGAATTGTATTCAAATTTCTGAAAATAATTGAATTTATACGAAAAATTTTATTACTTTTGAAAATAATTGAATTCTTGTGATAAATATTATTTACGAAAATAATTGAATATTTGCCTAGAATTTTATCAAAATTTTTTTTTTAAATAATTCAATTGAAATAATTTATTGAATTGAGAAAAATTATTGAGAAAAATTAAAATTTTGCAATGGTTTTTATTAAAATTGGTGAAAATAATTGAATTTTGGTGAAGGATTTTGAAATTTATAAAGATAATTGAAATATTGACGAGGATTTTTAAAAATAATTTTGAAAATATTTGAATTTCTACGAAGAATTTTATTACTTTTCAAAATAATTAAATTCTTGAGATGAATATTGTTATTTAAGAAAATAATTAAATTTTGTAATGATTTTTATTTAAATTTTTACAAATAATTGAATTTTGGTGATGAATTTTACTATTTATAAATATAATTGAAATATTGACAAGAATTTTTTTAAAAAAATTTTGAAAATAATTGAATTTCTGAGAAGAATTTTATTACTTTTGAAACTAATTGAATTCTTCAGATGAATATTCTTATTTAAAAAAATAATTGAATTTTACAAAGAATTTGATTAAAATTTTTGAAAATAATTAAATTTCCAGGAAGAATTTCGAATATTTATCAAGATAATTGAATTTTTTCAAAGAATTTCTTTAAAAAAATTGAATTTTTCAAAAGAATTTTATTATTTCTGAAAATAATTGAAATATTGTGAAGAATTTTTACAAAAATTTTTTAAATAATTGATTTCTTTTTGAAAAATTTTTGAAAATTCTATGCAAAGAATTTTATTAAAGTTTCTAAAAATAATTGAATTTCTACGAAGAACTTTATTACTTTTGAAAATAATTGAATTCTTCTTATGAATATTGGTATTTAAGAAAATATTTGAATTATGCAAATTATTTTATTAAAATTTCTGAAAATAATTGAATTTCTAAGAAGAACTTTATTACCTTTGAAAATAATTGAATTTTAGTGATGAATATTGTTATTTAAGAAAATAATTGAATTTCTACGAAGAACTTTATTACTTTTGAAAATAATTGAATTTTGCAAAGAATTTTATTAAAATTCCTAAAAATAATTGAAATTCTGAGGAGAATTTTAATAGAAAATGAATAAATAAACCTAAAAATTTCTTCGCAACGCCTCTTTATTTATTTCATTTATTTTTCGCTTGATATTCAATTTAAAAAGTATTAACTCTCTAAATATGAATTAGTTAAAAATAACTTATTTGATAGCAAAAAGTCAGTCACTGATTCAAATAGTAATATTTTACTAATGAAATAGTTAATAATGACTAATTAATAATTATTAGTTAAATTCACTTTTAGGTTATGTAAAAATGACTAAAATTTGTAGTAACTAATTCAGTTAATGAAATTTGACTATTTTTGTAGTTGTTTATTTACTATTAATTAGTGATTCTCTAGTAATATTTTGTTATTTTTTGCTAATTGATGAAGCAAAAAGTCATTTACGATTTTACTAATAATTAATTATTCATAAACTAATTTAGATTTAGAGAGAAGTGCATCCTGAAAGAGAAGTACCTACAAGAATTTATAAATTCTGCCCTGAATGGCAAAAAAAAATTGTTCCTCCACTTTCATCAATCAGGTGAATTTTTTTTTTTTTTTTTTTTTTGACCTTCACTTGCATGAATTTTTTTGTTGCTTCCAATTTTTTTTTCATAAGATATATGCCGCTTCATTCATTTTATAATGGCTTAATTTGACGTTAATATCTTTAGAATGCTCTTGAGTGCTCATGTGCTCAAGGATAGTGCACTTTTCAACGCTACACATACGGTGGGTACTTGAACAACATGGGGAACGCATCTTTGGTGGTCTTTTGGTACAAATTCATTCGCGTCAACATTAAAGCGCAGGAGGCTGTATACAAAGCGCCGGTTTACGATTAAAATTACGATTCTTTTATGTTCACTGCTAACTGAAACTTAAATGCTCAGTGAAACTTTTTTTTCCATTTTTTTTTTGTTTTGCATCTTTCTCCTCCTTTCGCTGTTCTTTTTTTTTATTTTTTATTTTCTTTTATTGTCTTCTACTTTGGAGCATGTTATACTTTCAGTCGAGCTTACAGCATTTTAGCTGGTATGCAATATTTTTCCTTCTTCTTCTTTTTTTTACCAATACGTAAATGGAGATGAAATTACGAGGACTTTCAGTTTGATGATCTTATTTTATGATCGTCAAGGAGTTTGCCGATTCAGGCGAATCGTTTTCCTTAAGCTGCTTTCGATTAACTTTTTTAAAAGTCGAAAGGCTTAAGGAAATCGTAAAAATTCATCAGACAAAATATTTTCGATTTGCATTCACAGGAGTGTTTCTTCTCGAAAAGGCAAAGTACAAACTTTGCCTTTTTTCGGAAAAAAAACACTCGAAACATTTATAATAAAAAAAAAATTTTTTTCCGTTTATTTTTTTTTTTCATCACGACTGGAAAATTTCCTTTTCTTCAAAGTTAAACATTTGATAAACATATTTATTTTGAGAAAGTGCGACTTGCGACAAAAGGGAAATTTTCTATTCAAACAAAATCTCGAAAAACGAGAAAGAGCATCATCTGGAAAAAATGTGTCAGGATTAGTTACCGTTTAACTTTACAGTTAAAGGTCAATTTTTTTCTATCATTTTTTTTGCATTTCAATTTTTTTTTTTTACCTCTGGTAGACCAGAACGAACCGTAAGATTTTGGCTAGCGGTAAGACCCGTGGCTTAGGGAAAGCAAAAAAAATTGTCAGCTTATTTTTAAAGAAAGTAACATCTGTAAATTTTACAACGGAGTCAAAGAATTTTTGTCGAAAATAAATGGTTAATTCAAAATATTTTTTCCACAGCAAAAAAAAAGGCTTAACTGTTATCCGTGTCCGTTTCGCCGTTAAGCCTCTCCTTATAAAATTCAGTTGTAAAACAGTAAATTCATATTGTCCAATTTAGAAGCTTAACTCAACTTGACACGAGTCGTAGAAAGTTTTCTTTTTTCTTTTTTTTTTTGCCTTCTTTTACTTGTCCAAGTCAACCCGTTAAGGGAACCCTTTTGCTAGTCGAAACATGAAAATTACGATGCGACCCGCAATAAAGCAATATTTTGACTTCTCGTCCAAAAAGTCTTGACAACCCTTCTTCTTCTTCTTCTTTTTCCCAGGACCCAGCGAAGGGTTAAGCTAAAAAATCTGGAGTCTCGCCATAAAGAGGTATATATACATTTTATATTTTTACTGTGCGCCCGGTACCCCTTTTTTCTAATAGAAGAGAAAAGAAGGCAAAAAAAAGGGATGAGCGTAAACGCGCAAAGAGTAAAGCATAAACCGTAAATAAAATTCAACGTCGAATGACCGACTGTAATAAATCTTTATTTTTCTAAACTATATCTCTCAACCGTTTTTCGTTAGGAACATATTTTTCCAAATTTTTTTTTTTTAACCAACAAAAATTACTGTATTTTAACCTAAAAGTCTAGATATTTTTTTTTTACATATTTTCAACGGTAGTGATTTTTGTACCGTTTTTTTTCGTGTAACTGGATTTTTTCAACCCTTTTCTGGAACTTGAAAAGTAAAAAAGTGTTACTCGGTTAAGTAAAAAAAAACTCGGAACTCGGTTAAAAAAAAGAAACGTTATTTTTTTAAATTTCTTATTTTTGGAGAAGAAAATTTTTTTTTATAAGAGGGAATTTAAAAAAAAATTAAAAGACGACCAGGAAAAGAATACAAACAAGAATACAATTAAGAATACGAATAAAAATAATACGAATTAAAATAAAAAAAAATACGAATAAAAATAATAATAATTAAAAGAATAAAAAAATACTAATAAAAATAATACAAAAAATGCAAATAAAAATTTGAAAAAAATTAGTTTCACAAAATTGTTAATTAAAAATTAGAGAAATTCAGATTTTCAAAGATTTTAATTTAAAACCTTTTCAAAATTCAATTACATCTAAAAATGATCAAATTTTAACTGAAATTCATTTTTAAATAAATTTTTATTAGGAAATTCTACGAGAATTAAATTGTTTAAAAACAAAAATAAATAATTTTTCGAATAATTAAATGCTTCTTATTGCATTTTATCAACAAATTTTTAAATAATTGAATTCATTCAACGAGTATTAATAAAATTTATAAAAATAATTGCAACTTTCGAGGAATACAATTAAAATTGTATTAAACATAATTAAAATTCTGCAATGAGTTTTATTACCTATTTATGAAAATAATTGAATTATTGAGAACAATTTAAAAAAAAAATTTGAAATAATTGAATATTACAAAGAATTTTATTAATATTCCTGAAAATAATTAAATTTCTAGGAAGAATTTTAATATTTGTCAAGATAATTAAATTCTTTTGTAGAATTTCTTTAAAATAATTAAATTTCTAAAAAAAAATTTTATTATTCTTGAAAATAATTAAATTTTTTAAAAGAATTTTATTAAAAAAACTAAAAATAATGGAATTTTTATAAAAAATTTCGATATTTATCAAGATAATTGAATTCTTTCGAAGAATTTCTTTAAAATAATTGAATTTCTAAATAGAATTTTATTGTTTATGCAAATAATTTAATTATTGCAAAGAATTTTTTAAAAAAATTTTAAATAATTGATTTCTTCCGGAAAAAATTTATGAAAATTCTTTTTTAAATAATTGAAGTTCTGTTTAATTTTTATTATTCAAGAAAATAATTGAATGTCTGTAGAATTTTATCAAAATTTTTTAAAAAATAATTAAATTCTTTTGGGAAACTTTTTAAAATAGTAAATGTTAAAAATCATTGAATTGACAAAAATTCAAATTTTGCAAAGAATTTCATTAAAATATTTGCCAAAAATTGAATTTAGGTGAAGAATTTTGCTAAGTACTTTTAAAGATAATTGAAATATTCACGAGAATTTTTAAAAAATATTTGAAAATAATTGAATTCTTTTGATGAATATTGTTAATTAAAAAAATAATTGAATTGCAAAGAATTTTATTAAAATTCTTGAAAATAATTTTTCTGTGAATAATTTCGATATTTATCAAGATAATTGAATTCTTTTGAAGAATATCTTTAAAATTTTTAAAATTAATATCAAATCTGTATTTGAGGATTCAACTAATTTCAACAGAATTGAAATTAAAATTTTTCAAATAAAATTAGTTGTATAGAATTGTTAATTTAAAGTATTAAAAATTGGAATTTTCAAAGATTTTAATTTGAAACCTTTTCAGAACTCTATCAAAATTTTTTTTAAATAATTAAATTCTTTTGAGAAATTTTATTAAAATAGTAGGTAGATATTGAAAATCATTGAATTGAGAAAAACTTTTGAAAAAATTTATAATTTTGCAAAGAATTTTGTTAAAATTTTTGACAAAATTTGATCAAAATCAAAATAAAAAAAATGCAAAAAATACAATGAAAAAGAATACAATTAAGAATAAGAATAAAAATAATACAAATTAATAGAATAAAATTAAAAATACGAATAAAAATATAAATAAAAATAAAACGAATCAAAAGAGTATAAAAAATGCAAGTAAAAAGAATACCGTGGAGAATAAGAATGAAAATAGTTGGAATTAAAAGAATACAATTAAAAATAAAAATAATCAGAATCAAAAGAATGCAAGAAATTTACGTAAAAACAAAAGGATTAATAATAAGAATAAAAAGAATACAAAAGAGAATACAATAATTAAAAATAGGAATAAAAATAATGCGAATCAAAAAAAGAATACATAAAATACAAGAAGACAATTAAGAATAAAAATAATCCGAATTTAAATAATACAATTAGAAATATGAATAAAAATAGTTCGAATGTATACAGAACAGAAAAATACAAATAAAAAAGATACAAAAAATACAATTAAAAATGTATATAAAAATAATACAAATTAATACAAATAGAGAGAATAAGGCTGAAGAGAATACAAATATAGAAAGTACAAACAAAAATAACACAAAAGAAATATTCACCAAATGAATGAAATATTTGATTTGAACTTAATTCAAGAGGAAGTTTCGAAAAATGATTTTTTCTTTTTTTAAATGAAGATGTGAGTCATCTTTTGATTTCTCAACTGGAAGAAGAGAAGGAAAAAAAGGGGAGAATAAGAAGAAGAAGAAGAAGAAGCTGGACCATCAGATTTCTTGGTCCCGTGCCGCGGGTTTCTCACGTCTGTTTAACCTCCGACCCACTGGAGCGTCGCGTGGGCTGCCTCTCGTTAAAGTTAATACAGGGTCGCGACACACGCGAGTCACGGTGTGTCCCACAGATATTCGATGAATCTCCCCACACTATATTGTACCAAGAAAAAAAAGAGAAACGAGAAAAAGAAAGAATCGTTCACAGCATCACACTGTCACTATCACAAATATGCATCTCTCGCCAAAAAAGAAATATAAAGAAAAAATGAAAACAAAAATACGTAGGAAGAATGTGCTGCAAGAAAAATTTATCGAAACAATTTGCCTGAATTTACATGTTTCAAAACTCTCAATCAAATTGAATTCAACTGAATAAAGATGTGGGAAAAAGTTGAACCCGAAAATTATGCTTCACGCAGTGAATGAAAATCGACCAAAAATACTTTGTAGCCATTAAAAAAAGGTGCAATTAATTTTTAATTTTTATTAATGAAATTAAAAATTTAAAAGTCTAGAAATTCGAGATTAAAATACAAAATTTGTGAATTTGCAAGTTTAGAAATAAAAAATATTTTATTTACAAGTTTAGAAATAAAAAATTTGTGAACTCATAAGTTTGAAGATTAAAAATTTCTAAGTTTAGATGTTTAGAAACAAAAATTTTAGTACTGAAAATTTGTGAATTTATAAGTTTAAAAATCAAAAAGTTGTGTATTTACAAAATTACAATAATTGAATTTTACAAAGAATTTCATTAAAATTCCTGAAAATAATTGAATTTCTGGAAACAATTTCGATATTTGTCAAAATAATTGAATACTTTCTAAGAATTTCTTTAAAATACTTGAATTACTGAAAATGATTTTATTATTTATGCAAATAATTGAATTTTTTCAAAGAATTTGATTAAAATTACTGAAATTAATTGAATTTCTAGAGAGAATTTCGACATTTATCAAGGTAATTGAATTCTTTCGAAGAATTTCTGTAAAATAATTGAATTTCTAAAAAGAATTTTATTATTTATGAAAATAATTGAATTATTGCGAACAATTTTTTAAAAAATGTTGTAATAATTGAATTTTTCAAAGAATTTTATTAAAATTCCTAAAAATAATTGAATTTTTAGGAATAATTTCAATATTTATCAAAATATTTAAATTCTTTCAAATAATTTCTTTGAAACAATTGAATTTTACAAAGAATTTTATAAAAATTCATAAAAATAATTGAATTTTACAAAGAATTTTATTAAAATCCCTGAAAATAATTGAATTTCTAGGAATAATTTCAATATTTATCAAGATAATTGAATTCTTTGAAGAATTTCTGTAAAATAATTGAATTTCTAAAAAGAATTTTATTATTTATGAAAATAATTGAATTATTGTAAACAATTTTTTAAAAAAAATTTGTAATAATTGAATTCTTCAAAGAATTTCATTACAATTTCTGAAAATAATTGAATTTCTAGGAATAATTTCGATATTTATCAAGATAATTGAATTCTTTCAAAGAATTTCTTTAAAATAATTGAATTTTACAAAGAATTTTATGAAAATTCATAAAAATAATTGAATTTTACAAAGAATTTTATTATTTAAAAAAAAAATTGAATTTCTAGAAAGAATTACGATATTTACCAAGTTAATTGAATTCTTTCTAACAATTTCTGTAAAATAGTTGAATTTCTATGAAGAATTTTGATTTTTACCAAGATGATTGAATTCTTTCAAAGGATTTCTTTAAAATAATTAAATTTCTAAAAGGAATTTTATTATTTATGAAAATAATTGAACTATTGCGAATAATTTTTTTAAAAATTATGAAATAATTGAATTCTACAAAGAATTTCAAAATTTATCAATATAATTGAATTCTTTTGAAGAATTTCTCTAAAATAATTGAATTTCTAAAAACGAATTTTATTATTTATGAAAATAACTGAATTATTGCAAAGAATTTTTTAAAAATATTTTAAGTAAATGATTTCTTCCTAAAAAAATTTATATGCAAATTCTATTTTAAATATACTTGAACAACTGCGGAATTTTTATTATTCATGAATATAATTGAATGTTTACGTAGAATTTTATTTAAATTTTTTTAAAGTAATTAGATTTTTGGGAAATTTTATTAAAATAGTGGATATTAAAAATCATTGAATTGAGGGAAATTTTTTAAAAAATGGAAATTTTACCAAGAATTTTATTAAAATTTTTTAAAAGAATTTAATTTTGGTGATGAATTTTGCTACTTATAAAGATAATTGAAATATTAATGGGGATTTTTAAAAAATATTTGAAAATAATTGAATTCTTGTGATGAATATTGTTAATTAAGAAAATAATTGACTTTTACCAAGAATTTTATTAAAATTCCTGAAAATAATTAAAATTCTGGAAATTTAATTAAAAATTTGTGAATTTATAAGTTTAAAAATCAAAAAGTTGTGAATTTACAAGTTTAGAGAAAAAAATTTGTAATTTTACAAATTTAGAAATAGAAAATCTAGAGATTAAAAATTTGTAAGTTTACAAATTTAGAAACCAAAAAATTTTTAATTTACAAGTTAAAAAACCAAAAATTTTTAAATTTACAAGTTTAGAAATTAAAAATTTGTAAATCTATTTAAATTGAAAAAATGATAAACTAAAAATTTCTACCTATGCATTTTTAACAAATCCATAAATTGATAACCGAAATCCATTTACTTTCACAAAAAAAATTAATAAATTGAAAATTTGAAAAAACAATTAAAAATTGTCTTCAACGGAAAGAGAAGAAATTGAAGAACGCGGGGAAAAAACAAGAACAATAGAGTAACAGAGTAAATTGAAAACGTAATAGAAAAAGAGAGGACGCGACAGTAATAAGCGAGATTGAAAAACTAATAAAGTCCAAACATATTTTTCCTCTTCAAGGAAGAATTGTTTTTAAATTAAATATAGAAACGAAAATGCATTTCAGTTTCTCTCACTCTTTTTCTCTCTCTCTCTCTCTCTATATATAAAATATAAACTTATAAAGAAACTCGATTTACAAGTTTTTGAAAAATGATTTTTCCACAACAAGATTTCTTTCGCAAGATAGGAGGCCACAGATTCATATTAAAAAATTAATTTGACAACTACCAAATATGCAGATAGGATCATCCCAGGATGCAAAGGATAAACTTTTAACGAAATTACACGTTTACACCAGGTATTACGTTTCAGCTTATTGGATTAAATTTCCCTGCGCCATCAAATTTAATTATTTTATGCCCCAACGTATATATGAAACTTTCGCTCGCTGTATGGATTTTTTTTAATGCTGCGCGGGTCGCCAATTATCCATTTGTCGTGTCAAAGTTTTCAGTCAAATGAAGGATACAAAAAAAAGTGGTATTATAAATTTTACTCATTATTGTTGAGTTTAAAATAGAGACGCGCAAGAATAGAAGACAAAGAGTGGATTATCTCTCAAACCCCTTGTGGAAATTTTACAATCTGTGTCAGATTTGAGTTCCCATTTAGGGAAAAATAAGAAAAATATATAATATAATAGAAATTTTAGTTTATTATATTAATATATTTAAATAAAGTTCACAGAAAAAAATTTATCCGAAGTTCTGAGTTCAATTTTTTTCAAAAGTAATAAAGTTCTTCGTAGAAATTCAATTATATTCAGAATAATTAATAAAATTCTTTGCAAAATACAATTATTTTCTTAAATAACAATATTCATCACAAAAATTCAATTATTTTGAAAAATAATAAATTTTCACAGAAATTAAATTATTTTCAAATTTTTTTTTAAATTCTCGTCAATATTTCAATTATGTTTGTAAATAACTAAATTCTTCACCAAAATTAAATTATTTTTAAAAATTTTAATAAAAATCTTTACAAAATTCAATTATTTTTAAAAGTAATAAATTTTTTCGTAGAAACTCAATTATTTTCTTAAATAACAATATTCATCGCAAGATTTCAATTATTTTTAAAAGTAATTAAGTTTTTCGTAGAAATTCAATTATTTTCAGAAATTTCAAAAAAATTCTTTACAAAATTCAATTATTTTCAGAAACATTAACAAAATTCTTTGCAAAATTCAATTATTTTTGAAATTAATAAAGTTTTTCGTAGAAATTCAATTATTTTCTTAAATAACAATATTCATCACCAGAATTCAATTATTTTCAAAAGTAATAAAGTGTTTCGTAGAAATTAAATTATTTTCAAAAATTTTAATTAAATTATTGGCAAAATTCAATTATTTTCTTAAATAACAATAATAAATTATTCATCTCAAAAATTTAATTATTTCCAAAAGTAATAAAATTCTTCGCAGAAATTCAAATATTTTCCAAATTTCTTTCTAAAATTCTCGTCAATATTTCAATTATGTTTATAAACAGCAAAATTCTTCACCAAAATTCAATTATTTTCTAAAATTTAAATAAAAATCTTTGCAAATTTTCATTTCTTTCAAAAATATCCATGAATTCAAAGATTTTCAATATCTACTATTTTAATAAAAATTCCCAAAGGAATTCAATTAAAAAATGTATAATTATTCTTAAAGATTTTATTAAAATTCGTCAAAAGAATTCAATTATTTAGAAATTTGTTGATTTAATTCTTTATGAGAATTAAATTTGAAGAATCATGTAAATATTCAATAAATTATTAATTTTTTAATTAAATTATTTAATCCTCGTAGAATTTTATAATAAAAATTTATTTAAAACTGAATTTCAGTTTAAATTTTAGATTATAATTGAATATTTAAAATTTTTATAGTGTAAATTTTAGAAATAATTGAATTTTGAAAAGATTTCTAATTAAAATCTTTGAAAATTTACATTTTTCATACTTTTAACTGACAATTCTGTAGAATTAATTTTTTTGAATAAATTTAATTGAATTTTTTTTTTTTTGAAATAATTTGAAGTATTTATTTTCTAATATATATTTAATTAAATAATTTCCGAATAATCGGAATTTTCTAAAATTGTATTGTAAGCAAATGGATTTGAAAATTCTCAAAAGGAAATCAAAAATTATTAAAAATAATTGATTTAGAGAAGAATTTTATTTCAAAATTATAGAAAATAATAATTCAATTGAAATGATGAAAATAATTTTGAAAAAATTACAATAATTATAATATAAAATTTTATTATTTTATTTTTATGGTATTTTGTTATTATTTAATTATTAAAAAGTTACAATATTTATTATATAAAATATTATCACTCGGACATCTTTAATAATTATAAAACATGAAGATATCGATTGCTCCGAGTCGACGACTCGGAGTGATCGATTTCTTCATGTTTTATAACAATGCGGAGAAACAATATAAAATTAATCCAAAAATCAACAAATAGAATTTTTCATTTTTAGGCCAATCATTCACTATTTTCATCTTTTTTTTTTCTTTTTTATTTTTTTTTCAACTGAAATGAGTGAGAAACGCTCGCCGTCATAACTGACGAAAGTTGAGCAAACAGTCATTCAACCTTTTGACCCGGAGAACTTCTGACCGTTACCATATGAATGAAGAGACCGTCTAGGCTAGCAATTAAATGCGAAATGCGCTCTCCAGCCGCGAGAGAAGTTTATTTTCAGCCCGCACCAATTAAGAAAAAGAGACAAACGAAAAGAGAGAAGGAGAAAGAGAGAAAAAGCGAACGGAACGACTCATCATCGCATGTCCGGAACAGAGAAATGAGTCAAGCTTTTAATCTGCGCGCCATCGTGTGACGTCATTTCACCCAAGTTCCCACACTCGCCGACCTTTATATCTCTTTCTAACCCTCTTTTGGTCGCTTTGGATTATATTTGAAATTTTTCTAAGAAAAATTCCTCAAAGGGAAGTGTACAAACATTTACGAGCACACACTGTGTCTTAGGATGTAAATATAAGTTCTGCTCTACTAACGTATAATGTAAACCGATCTTCAAGTCTAATTTGATAGTCGTTTAAGGGGAAAAGAAAAAAAAAGGAGAAAAAACAAGAAAATTAAAACAGAATGTTGTATATATGAAAAGTGGTTTATATTTTTCCCACTCGTTTGTAATGCTGTAATTAAAAGAAGAATTTTTAAAAAGAATTTTTTTTTATGACACGTTTAATATTCTAGTTGGGAAATAATTTTTTTTCGAAAAATTGCTTCGGGGAAAAATTGTTTTACTGCTTCGAAATTTTAGTGGGTGTTAAAAATAGTGGTTTCCATTACTTCTCAATTAATTTTATTGTTTTTAATTACTTTCAATTAATTTTATTGTTTTCAATTACTTTTTAATTCATTAAATTAAAAAGTTTTCCAATTCATTAATTGTTTTCAATTACTTTTCAATTATTTTGCAATGCTTTTAATTCCACTTCAATTAATTTCCATTATTTACAATTACTAATTAATTATTTTTCAATTACTTTTCATTGTCTTCAATGCTTTTTCAATTATTTAGCTATGTTTTAAATTCCCTTTTAATTACATTTTATTGCTTTCAATTACCTTTCATTGTTTTCAATTCTATTTAAATGCTTTCAATTCCTTTTATTTGCTTTCAATTACTTTTCATTATTATCAATTATTTTTCAATTACTTTAAAATTGTTTTCAATTCTTTTAATTTCATTTCAATTTTTCAATTACTTTTTATTGCTTTTAATTACTTTTCATTGTTTTCAATTATTTTCAATTAATTTTATTGTTTTTAATTACTTTTCAATTAATTTTATTGTTTTCAATTACTTTTCAATTGCTGTTCATTGCTTTTAACTACTTTTTAATTTCTTTTCAATTCAATTTTTATTACTTTCAACTGATTTTATTGTTTTCAATTACTTTTTTATTACTGTTCATTGCATAATTACTTTTTAATTTCATTTCAATTAATTTTCAATTACTTTTCATTACTTTCAATTACTTTTCATTACTTTCAATTCCTATTCAATTATTTTTCAATTACTTTTCATCGTTTTAAATGCCTTTTCAAATACTTAGCTATGTTTTAAATTCCCTTTTAATTACTTTTTAATTTCTTTTCAATTCCTTTTCAATTATTTTTCATTCTTTTTTAATTCCTTTTCAATTATTTTGCAATGCTTTTAATTCCTTTCCAATTACTTTTCATTGTTTTCAATTCCTTTTAAATTATTTTTCAATTACTTTTCATTGTTTTCAATTCTTTTTCAATGCTTTCAATTCCTTTTTAATTACTTTTATTTGCTTTCAATTACTTTTCATTGTTTTCAGTTCTTTTTCAATTATTTATCAATGCTTTCAATTCCTTTTCAATTACTTTTTATTGCTTTCAATTACTTTTTATTGTTTTCAATTCATTTTCAATTATTTATCAATGCTTTTAATTCATTTTCAATTACTATTCATAAAAAAATAAATAAGAAAATAAAGAGATAAGAAAAAATGAATTTGGTTTAAAAAAAAATGGTTTAGTTGTTGATAAAAAACATTTTGGTTGAGCTAAAATAAAATTGAGTAATAAATTAAATTCACAGTGGGTTTTGCACGGAAAATTGAGAAAATAACCGGAAAATAAAGGATGATTTAGAAAATTAAGAAATTTGACGAAATAATTAGATAATAAGTGTTGTGAAAAATCTTTGTTTTTTTTTTTTTGAAAAATTTAAAAGAAGAGGAATGCGTCTAATGAGATATAAAAGTTGCTTTTTGAAAAATATGTTTTAACCCCTCGGTCCAAATCAAAGGATCACTTAAAATTTCGACACGGTGGCGGATGTCAGTTATTATATATTCGCCGCTTCCTGGCATGGTACTCCCTATACACTCTCTTGCGATTCAAAATATTCACGAATGGGTTCGAGAATAGTTCGAGAGAGAAAAAAAAAGGAAGGGCAAAACGACGCCAATCACGAAACTAACCAACGGCGTTGTTGAATGGTTATAAATATCAATTATACACTTCGTAATTCCCCTAAAATTAGCATAATTCTTGGCTGGGGAAAAATTTATGTTGACCACCCAGCAAAAAATTTTTTGATGGTCATTTCTGCTTTTTTCCAACCAACTTTCTTCCGTTGTCTTCCAGATTTTATGCAGTCGGTATTCTTTTTTCAATTATTCAATTTTTCTTTTTACAGGTTTGATTTTAATAAAATTTACAGTTTACACCAGAATTGGCAATCTATTTACTTTTACCTGCCTACCTCTATTTTTATCATTAAAATTTCATACTTGAGGAAAATTTTAGCCTGGGTGTTTTAACACCCAGGGAAAAAGATAGTAACTGATTTATATTTTTACCTTCCCACTTCCATTCTTTCTGTAAAATTTCATACTTAACACAAATTTTTTTTAGTTACCAACTTTCACCCTGGGTGCTAGGACACCCAGGGTGAAAATTAGCAACTAATTTATTGTTTTTACCTCTCCACTCCCATTTTTTTCTTTATAATTCTATATGTAACAAAAGTATGGTGTTTTAATACCCAGGGAAAAATCAGTTACTAGCTTTTGTCCTGAGTGTTAAATGCTATAGTGACTGATTTAAATATTTGTAAATAAAAATGTTATTCGTCTCATATAAAAATTGAATTTGAATCGAGTTAAATTTGTTTAAATCAACTAAAATTTATTTTTAAAAAAATAAAAAGTTTAGCAGACTGTGAGTCAAATACATACTTTTTTGAATAATTGTTAAAAAATCTACTTGAAGGGAAAGAATTTACTAATTTTCAAATAATGAAGTAAATATTGAGAATTCTTGTTGCAATTTTTTTCCAAAATGAACATTAATCGTGTACAGTTAGTAGGCGTGTCGAATTTCATAAAGTGCAACCAGGACGATAATTCAACTTTTTTTTATTTATATATACATATAGTGGATAATGGCACGAGTTATAAAAATATAATGTCTGCGTGCTTCGACTTTAAATCGTGAATAAACCGTAACGAACTGTTATAATATAACATATTATATCCGAGATATGTCGACAGATTTTAAATCACCTTTTCATTTTCAAGAAATTTTTTCAACTCAAAATATTATATGAATAAAATGAAAAAAAAATTTTTTGTTACTCTTTTTATTGTCAACTGAGAAAACAATGTATTCGAATGCAATTATCCAGGATAAAAGCTAGTAACTGATTTATATCCCCCCCCCATTTCTATTTTTTTCTGTAAAATTTCATACTGAACACAAATTTTACCCTGAGTGTCTTAACAACCAGGGTGAAAGTTTGTAACTAATTTAATAAATTGTATTTACCTCTCCACTTCCATTTTTTTCCTTAAAATTCCATATTTAACAAAAGTAGTGTGTTTTGACACCCAGAATAAAAATCAGTTACTACCTTTTACCCTGGGTGTTAAAACACCCTGGACATAAACTACTAACAGATTTATATTTTTAAGTAAGGAAAAATTTGCTCTGGGTGTTTCAACACCCAGGGAAAAAGTTAGTAACTGATTTATAACTTTAATTCACCACTTCCATTATTTTCTGTAAAATTTCTCTATACTTAAAACATATTTTACCCTGGGTGTTTTATCATTCAGGGTGATAGTTACTAACTAATTTATTTATTTTTACCTTCCCACTCCAATTTTTTCTTAAAAATACCATATTTAACACAAAATTTACTCTGGGTGTTTTAACACCCTGAGTGAAAGTAAGTTTATTGTTATTAATTACTTTCAATTAATTTTATTATTTTCAATTACATTTCAATTAATTTTATTGTTTTCAATTACTTTTTAATTATTTATCAATGGTTTTAATTCCTTTTCAATTCCTTTTCAATTACTTTTCATTGATTTCAATTCTTTTTCATTTATTTATCAATGCCTACTCAGCTACATGTTTTTAATTTCCTTTTAATTACTTTTTAATTTCTTTTCAATTCCTTTTCAATTACTTTTCATTGTTTTCAATTCCTTTTCAATTATTTTGCAATGCTTTTAATTCCTTTCAAATTAATTGTCATTGTTTCCAATTACTAATCATTTTTTTCAATTACTTTTCTTTATTTTCAATACCTTTTCAATTACTTAGCTATTTTTTAATTCCCTTCTTTTCAATTACCTTTCAAATACTATTCATTGTTTTCAATTCCTTTTCAATTATTTTGCAATACTTTAAATTCCTTTCCAATTAATTGTCATTGTTTTTAATTACTAATACATTTTTTTCAATTACTTTTTATTGTTTTCAATGCCTTTTCAATTACTTAGCTATTTTTTTAATTTCCTTTTAATTACTTTCTATTTCTTTCAATTACCTTTCATTGAATTCAATTCTTTTTTATAGCTTTCAATTACTTTTATTTACTTTTATTTACTTTTCATTGTTTTCAATTCTTTTTCAATTATTTATCAATGCTTTCAATTAATTTTCAATTACTTTTCATAAAAAAATAAATAAGAAAATAAAGAGATAAGAAAAAATGAGTTTGTTTATTTAAAAACATGGTTTAGTTATTGATAAAAAAAAACATTTTGGTTGAGATAAATAAAATAAAGATGAGTAATTAATTAAATTCACACTACTTTTGACATGAAAATTGATTCAACACAAAATTTTATTCTGGGTGTTTTAGCACCCAGGGTGAAAGTTAGTAACTAATTTATTTGTTTTTACTTCTCTCATTTTTTTCCTTAAAATTCAATATTTAACAAAAGTAGGAAGTTTTAGCACCCAGGATAAAAATCAGTTCTGGGTCTCTTGGGTGTTAAAACACCCAGAGCAAAAGCTAGTAATTGATTTTTATTTTTTCCTCCCCACTTATATTTTTTTCTGTAAAATTTCAGACTGAACACAAATTTTACCCTGGGTGTTAAGACACCCAGGGCATAAGCTAGTATTTTGATTCAATAAAAATTACGTTTAATTCGATTATAAAAAATTTTTAAGTCAAGCATTTTTTTTTTTTTGGTTGGCTACTTTTTTTATTAAAGAAAAATTTTTCTCACCGGAAAGATGATTTTTAGGTGATGCTAAGCAGCACCTACGACATCACCTATACAAATCAAGATTGATTTCCTTTAAAAGATAATTATGCAAATAACAAGGAAGGAATCATTGACGAGAAGTCGTTCATCTTATCGTCGAGAGTGACACTGCAATTTACATTACTAATTCGTGTAATCATCGACCTTTTAAAGAGTTTTTGACTGCCGATTCGTTGCCTTCTGTTTCTGATCTGTGTGTTTCACCGATTTTCAAGACCACCAATCTTCAACGAGTCCCAGGGGCTTTGGATGTATGTATACATATATATCTACCATCGAAAACAGGAAACAACAGGGGCATTCAATCGTCTAAAACCGCTTGCGACATACGAAAAGTACAGTAGAATGGCAATTAACCGATTTTCCTTTCGTCTGTCCATTCGTATCAGCGAATCATTCTCTTCTTTTTTTTTCTTTTTTTATTTTTCTCTTCTCTCAGTTCTACCAAACATGCGAACATGTGTACATCGTGTTGTGCAAGAGACATCGATTCAATGGATGCTGAATCTGAACACACTTTAGAAAAAAAAAGGGAGAGAGAGAGAGAGAGAAAATACAAAGTATGTAGAAAAAACGAGGAAGCAGGTGCATTTGAAAATTGAAAATTTACTTTAAATCACTGTAATTTTGCATTTACATTTAAATTTCATGTTCTTCTCGCTGTACTTTATAATTTAATTCACTGAATAATGAGAACAGGATTACTTTTGTGAGGAGGGGAAAAATCAAGAATGTCTGATTAAAGAAGATGTTCGAGATTTGTTTCCTATTTGAAAAAAAGTTTGTCTCTCGGAAAAATTAAAATCTAGAAAAAAAATGTCACCCAAAAATTTTGGACATTTAACTGATCGAAATACTATTTATTAAACTATTTATTAAAAATATTTTCCAAAATTATTGATTGCAATAAAAATAAATAATTACAAACTTCAATTTTACTTAAATAAACTTAAAAATTCGTGGAAACTTAAAAATTAAAAATTAAGACTTAAAAACTAAAAAATTTAAAATTAAAACTTAAAAATTAAGAAACAAAAAATTATTGCAAGATAAAAATTTAATTTTAAGTAAAAATAATTAATTTTCGTTCAATTAAACCTCAAGAACTTTAGGAATATTTTGATTCAGTTTCATAAATTTTGTTTTCCTAAAGTATTTTGATTTTTTCAACATTGAAATTAACGAATATTTTCTAACAAAATTGTACGAAATATTTACTTAGTATTCAAAATTTGGACTATTAATTAATTTAATTAGTTAAAGTAGTTAAATTAATTACAAATTTTTCAAAGACAGAATTTTGTGGATAAAAATTGATCATATTTATTACCCACAATTCACAATATTGACTAATTAAATTAATTAACGTTCGGGACATAATAATTATTTTCCAGCAATAAATTATATTAATTTAGAGAGAAAAAATTTCAAACAAACTTTTCCCACGGACGTTTAGAGTTATTTATTATAGGTTACAAAATTTATTTCAAAATTCAATAGTTTTGTAAAACGGTAAACAGTAACTTTTAATTAATCATGACATTTTGGAGTTTTAATTGAAATCAAATTTATATGAAAATTTCAAAAAAGTGTATACATTTTTCTCAATAGGTATAGAGTAAGAAAATTTAGAATGTTTCCTAATAATAAATAAAGTTTAATTTGTTTTAGTGAATTTTTTAAAATCAATTTTCATGTTAATACCCAGGTGGCCTACAATTTTTTTACAACATTTACAACAAAAAGTTAGAAATTTTAAAAATATTTTATTAATTAAATTTCTCTCTCTCTCTCTCTCTCTCTCTCTCTCTCTCTCTCTCTCTCTCTCTCTCTCTCTCTCTCTCTCTCTCTCTCTCTCTCTCTTTGAAACATTAAAATCTACAAAAGTTGATTAAAAAATAAATTAACAATTAATTTTTAAAAACGGTTAAAAATTTAAAAAAATGATTTTACCAGAATCAAATTTCTTTTTTAAATTCATACAGTTTACAAATATTTATCAATCAATTTAATTAACGTTCACGTAAATTTTATTATTCCAGAAGTGAATTTTAAAAAAATTTATTAAAATCTACTTCTGATGTAGCAAAATTTACTTTATTAAAATTTATTAAAAAAAATAATATTTTAATTAAATTTTAATTGAATTAAATTAATTTTTAAAAAAATTAAATTTTCGCTCTGACGCACGGAAAAAAGTAAAGTAACTTTTATAATAAAACCTATGAACTGCCAGGAATTTATATTTATTTATATAAATTTTTACTATTTTCAGAGTAAATTTTATTATTCCAGAAGTGAATTTTAATAAAAATTAGTAAAATTTAGTTTTTACTTAGTAAAATTTACTCTGGAAGTATAGTAAAAATCACCAGAACTACGCAATTCCAAATTTGCAATGCAAAAAAAAAATTGCTAAATTGAAAAAAAAAATCTTAGAATTTTCAATTACATTTTCAATTTAGGTGTAGCAAAATTTTAAAAAATATTCATATTCTCATTTACAGAATATATTAACAGGAGTAAAAACACAGGAAAAAAAAACTACAAAACATAAACATAAAAATAAATTTCAACTTTCTAAACTAATCGACATATATACGTGTATAAAAATTCCGTTAAAATGTTTTCAAACATTTGTTTATTAACTTGTATATAGGTAAAAAGAGAAAACTTGAGAAAATGATAAACGATACATTTATGGCAATATACAAGGTCTAATATCCAATTAGGCAAAGTAGATAATAATTCGTCGTTTGATGTTTTGCCGCACAATTTTTCTGTTGCTGGTAATTAAGGCTACCGAATGGGTCGAAGGTCCAATATAACCCGATGGATTTCAGCACGGTAGCAAATTATTATTTTATATCGAGTTTGGTTATTGGTCATCATATACATAGACATATATATATATATATGTGTGAATATAAGAGAAGAGGAATTCAAATGGGAGAATATTGGGCATCAGGCAATCATCGTCGATATTCCACTCCCTCCCTCCACCCGCTTCAAAAAGAATTGATCGTGTGCAAATACAGATTTACATCAGAAAAGATAATCCTATTTTGCCAGCGGCTTCTTCTTTTATTAGTTTAATAACGGTTCGCATACGTATATCTATATATTCACCACATCATACAGTTAATCCCTCCCGGAAATCGATTAGTTTTCTCGCAGTAGCAATTTTATTGGTTTTTTTTTCGCTACTTTTTTCTATGGGCTTTTTTATGAATGCTATTAAATTTTTTTTTCGGAAAATAATTTTGTCTGGGATTTTTTTTAATAATTTCGGAACTTTGTAATAATTAATGAAGAAATTTTAATCGCGTATCGTGCTAGGACTTTAATTTAAGGTCCGGTTTCTACATTAGAATTGATAATTCCCAAAAAGGACTCAAACCTAAAAACCGTAAAGCAGTCATTTACTAAAACCTACTATTTACTACTTTTTTACGATTAGCTACCATTTGGATACTTTTTTTTAATTTGTGACAATAAAAGCTGTTTTTTTTCTTCTTTTTTTTGAAAATTGACACTCTTTAAAATCCTGTGATAGTTGAAATAAAAGATTATTTTTAAAAATTTTTTTTAAATTCTTCTTAGAAACAATTTAAAATTTTTTTTATAAAATTCTTTGAAACAATTCAATTATTTTCAAAAATAATGAAATTCTTTGCTGAAATTCAATTTTATTTTCAATATCTATACTATTTTGATAAAATTTCTCAAGAGAATTCAGCGATTTTCATAAATAATAAAATGCATGGCAAGGATTGAATTATTTTTAATTAAATATTTAAATTAATCGAAATAATTGAATTATTCATTTAAATTTTCATAAAATGATTCAAAAAATTCAATTATTTAAAAAAATGTAATAAAATTCGTTGCAATAATTCAATTATTAAAAAAAAAATAAAATTTGTCACTGAAATTCAATTATTTTGATAAACAATAAAATTTTTCACAGGATTTCAATTATTTTCAATACAATTTTAAATGAAGTCCTTGAAAAATGTGATTATTTTCAAAATTTATTAAAATTCTTCAAAAAAATTCAATTATTTAAAAAAATTTAATAAAATTCGTTTCAAGAATTATTCAATATTATTTTTATAAATAATAAAATTTATGACAAGAATTCAATTATTTTTAATTACAATATTCGAAATAGTTAAATTATTCTTTTAAATTTTCATAAAACGAATTAAAAGAATTCAAATATTTAAAAAAATTTAATAAAATTCCTTGCAAGAATTCAATCATTTTTAATTAAATTATTCAAAATAATTGAACTTTTCTTTTAATTTTTCAGAAAATGATTTTAAAAAATGTAATACAATTTGTTGCAAAAATTTAATTGTTTTTATAAATAATAAAATTTTCCACAGAAAATCAATTATTTGAAAAAATTTAATGAAATTCATTGCAATTCAATTATTTTCATAAATAATAAAATTCTTCACAAAATTTCAATTATTTTTAAATGAATTCCTTAAAAAAATGTATCTGAAATTATTTTCAAAAATTTTGATTAAGGTTTCTTTGTAAGAATTAAATTCTTTTCATAAATAATAAAATTTATGGCAAAAATTCAATTATTTTTAATTATCTACAATATTCGAAATAATTGAATTTTTCTTTTAAATTTTCATAAAATAAATCAAAGAAATTCAATTATTTAAAAAAAATGTAATAAAATTTGTTGCGAAAATTCAATTATTTTTATAAGCAATAAAATTTTTCACAGAAATTCAAATATTTAAAAAAAATTTTAATAAAATTCGTTGCAATTTAATTATATTTCCAAAAAATAATTAAATTCTTCACAGGATTTCAATTACTTTTAATACAATTTTAAATAAATTCCTTGAAAAATGTGATTATTTTCAGAAGATTTAAAATCATTTGAAAACATTTAATTATTTTCAAAAATTTTTATAGCATTTTTTTAAGTATTTAATTTCAAGAAATAATTTATAATTCTATCAATTATATATTTTTATATTTAAATACCTAATTAAGTTTTTGTAGAACTTTAATAAGAATTGATTTAAAAATGAATTTCAGTTAAAATTGTAGATTGTAATTGAATATTAAATGCCTTAGAATATTAATTTTTAGAAATGGTTAATTTTCAAAATGTGTTTACATTAAAATTATTTAAAATTTTAATTCCTATGAAGAAATAATTAATAATTAATTGGGAAATTTTGTCAAATTTAATTCTAACTGAAAGTATGGAAAATAATTAAAATAAAGAATCAAATTTTTTAACAAAACGAGATTTTTAGTCGTCAAATTTAATTTTTCGATAAAGCTACATTAATTATTGAGTGTGAACTTTTAAAGTTCGGCCTTTTTCGAAATTTTGGATTCGTTCCTAGACTTGGGTCAATATTGGGGGAAAAAATAAAAAAGTGGTCGAAGTCGAAGTTTTGAAATTCAATTTTCCCACTTGGTATAACGGATTTTTAAACCTTCTTGTTAAGTAATTAGCATGTGAAACGAAGGAGAACCCTTTTTTTAGATCTCAACTCGGAGAATAACCAATATTTACTCTCTTAGAACAAACAACTAGTTGACGATGAGGCCAGTAGAGGAGAAAAAAGGGGGCCCTTTTTTTGAAATTATCATATTATTTCTATTAGACAGTTCGCTACCCACAATTAACGCGGTCGTACCACGAAACTAACGAACCAAGAACACGACCCGTAACCCGCAACCATCGCCTCGCTTCTATTTTTTCTTTAGAAAACCAGTTCCCCCTCTTTGTTTCTTCTTTCTTTTTCATTTTTTTTTTTTTTTTTTTTTTTTTTTTTTTTGACAAAAAGAACTAGAAAAAAAAATGCCGATATTCTCTCGCGGTCTAACAAAGTGACGGAGAAACTTTTTTTTTTCTTTCTTTTTTTTCTGAAACCAAGACTTATATTCCCATCTTTCTTTCTCTATCTCTGACTTTTGCTAATTAATGCGAATCGTCCGGAGACGCGGGACCCGGCGTAGATAATTGGAATTATGCAAGGGTTCTGGTAAAGAAGGGAAAAAAAGGACCGATGTCGTCACGTGACGGATGTAATTGACGCTCAAGTTTCTCTTTCAGCGAAGTAATTGAATTTACGATTTCTTGCTCACTTTTTCGGTTTAGTTCGACTTACCCTAAAGTGTATATAAATGTTGGCGAGGAAAAAAAGAGGAAAAACGTGAGTGGAATTCTGCTTTTTTTTAGTTGATGAACATCAAGTTTTAAAAAAAGTGACTCTTCCATTGATCTTTTATTTCGACCAATTCTTCCACTAATCACTATTTGTTTCTGTCAACAAAAATTTTATTGTCCCAAATAAATTTTTTTTCTGATACAAAACTGTTGGGACCAAATAAAAATCTTGGTTTCGTTTTGCTTCGAATAAATTTTTTTGGGAGTATCAAGAAACTTTTTTGTTGACATTATTTAATTAATAATAATATTATTTAAAGAACTTCAATTATTTAAAAAATTTAAACACAACTCGTTGTAAGAATTCAATTGTATTTATAAATAATACAATTTTTCGCAGAAATTCAATTATTTAAAAAAAAATTTAATAAAATTCATGTCAAATTTGTTCTTTAAATTCTATTTCAGACAGTACAAGTTTCCTTGGCTCAAATAAAAAACAAATATAGTTTTTTTAAATTTAATTACCAACGTAGCACAATATTTTCCTGGAAGTCGATTATTATAATTTCATTTTCACTTTCATTTTCATTTTTTCTTTCCCTTTCATTTTTACTTAGAAAGATTTTCATTTTCATTTACTTCCTCTTTATTCATTCATTATTTCCCTTCATTTTTATTAACGCTCCCTTAGGAGCGTATAAGAATTAAATTTTTTTCAGAAATAAAATTCATGTCAAGAATTCAATTATTTTAATAACATTATTCAAAATAATTGAATTATTATTTTAAATTTTCATTAAATGATTCAAAAAATTCAATTATTATAATAAATTAAAATAAAATTCGTTTCAAGAATTCAATTATTTTTATTAATAATAAAATGTTTCACAGAAATTCAATTATTTAAGAGCATTTAAACTATTACGACGTCACAATTTCCGCAAAACATTAGTTTTTAAACTGTGATGTCATATTGGTTCAAACCCCCTTAAAAAAAAATTAATAAAATTTATTACAATTCAATTATTTTTAAAAATAATAAAATTCTTCACAGGATTTTATTCAATTCAATTACTTAAAAAAATTTATTAAATTTCGTTTCAAGAATTCAATTATTTTCAAAATATTTATTAAAATTCTTCAAAAAATTAAATTATTTTCAAAAATATAATAAAATTCGTTGAAAAAATACAATTATTTTCATAAATAATAAAAATTCATCAAAGGATTTCAATTATTTTTAATTCGTGTCAATGCCTTAAAAAATATAATTATTTTTAAAAGATTTATTTAAATTCTTCAAAAAATTCAATTATTTAAAAAAAATTTAATAAGAATCGTTACAAGAATTAAATTATTTTTAAAAATAATAAAATTCTTTACAAGATATTAATTATTTTTAATACATTTTCGAATGAATTCTTAAAAAAATGTAATTATTTTCAAAATTTATTAAAATTCTTCCAAAAATTTAATTACTTAAAAAAATGTAATTAAATTTGTTTCAAGAATTCAATTATTTTTATAAATATTAAAATTTTTCACAGAAATTCAAGTATTTAAAAAAATTTAATAAAACTCGTTGTAATTAAATTATTTTTAACACATTTTTAAATTACTTCCTTGTAAAATGCAATTATTTTCAAAAAATTTATTAAAATTCTTCAAAAAAATTCAATTTTTAAAAAAAATTTAATAAAATTCGTTGCAAGAATTAAATTATTTTCAAAATATTTACTAAAATTCTTCAAAAAAATTCAATTATTTTCAAAAATATAATAAAATTCGTTGGAAGAATTTAATTATTTTCATAAATAATAAAAATTCTTCAAAGGATTTCAATTATTTTTAATTCATTTCAATCCCTTGAAAATGTAATAATTTTTAAAAGATTTATTTAAATTCTTCAAAGAATTCAATTATTTAAAAAAAATTTAATAAAAATCATTTGCAAGAATTCAATTATTTTTATAAATAATAAAAATTCTTCAAAGGATTTCAATTATTTTTAATTCATTTTTAAATAAATTCATTGAAAAATGTAAATATTTTCAAAAGATTTATTAAAATTCTTCGAAACAATTCAATTATTTTCAAAAAACTTTCTGTAATTGCCTATTTCTTAAATTATATAAATTATATAATTTTTATCCTTGGAAATTTTATTTCCTTTTTATCATTAATTCACAATTTGCATTATTCATTTATTAATTAAGATACCGTTCATGTGAGAATTTTTTATTTCAGTGTAAAAATTTTGAAAAAAATATGTGAGCAGAGAATAATATTTAGTTCCTTTTAAAAATTGAGAAAAATAATTTTTTCAGTGCAAAATTATAGAATATTAGGAGTCAATGGCTACTTTTCCCCACTCCAAATATATTTAAATTTTCAGACTTGAGGGAAAAAATATATTTATGTATTTTTTAATATATTTATTCACATTTTTGCCTAATTTAAAAAACCGAATTCCCTGAATTTAGTCGCATAGACACACGTATTCATAAACAAAAATTTATTCCCAACCTGTCATCAATGACAAAATTATAACCACAATCCCAATAAAAACATTTCAATTCCTCATCAAGGAATCATATATATCTTTATTACGAAACGAAATATATCAAAGAATGGCATTTTGAGAGATAAAATTTCTTCTTCTTATTCTTTAAAAGAAAAAAAAAAAAAAAGGAATTCATATAAAATTATTATGTTAAGTCGTCGATTAATTTCGAGTTTTATATACGTAACAATTCCGGTAGTCGCGCACAGGTAATCCATACTTGAAGAGGCTTAAGGAGCCGCGATATTTGCGATCCCACTCAATTCGCGATATTCTCAATGTCCTCTCGTGAGCAAACTTTAAGAAAGAAAAAAACTCACGAACAAAATCGTTGGTCATTAATATTGTCGGATTAAACGGCTGCGCGTATTAATCCCTTGAAGACGGAATCTCATTTCACGTTCGTCCCCCCTTTTTTTTGCATATGGGGACCTCGTTTTGGAATGTAAGTTTCATTAGAGACGCTCTCGTGATCGAGAAAACGATTAAGAAAGTGAAAAGAGAGAGAGAGAATCCCTTTTGCGTTTAAATGTATGAACAACAAGGACTCGTGTCTCGAATGAATAAAGTGGGCCCCGCGAATTGAAAAATTGTCCTTACCTTGCTACTTCGCTTCAACGATTCTTATATACCTTTTATTAATAATGCGCCTTCGGGGATAAAAATTTATTTCCCATTATACTCTTTCATAGTGGTATATATTATTCTATCTTTATAATGTACATCGGATTTCAAACAATGCTGAATAACTGAACGGAAGTTATTGATAGTTTCTTTTTTTCTTTTTTTGATGAGTTTGCGCAAATTATTTTTATTCCAAAGAGGAATGTTTTTTATTTCCTGGTATTTTGTAAGAAAAAATATTGTAAGTAAAAGAATATTGTAAGGAAAAGAATTTTGTAAGTAAAAGAATTTTGTAAGTAAAAAAATTTTGTAAGAAAAAATATTGTAAGTAAAAGAATTTTGTAAACAAAAATATTGTACGCAAAAGTATTATCTAAGCAAAAGTATTTTGTAAGCAAAAGTATTCTGCACGGAGAGAGAATATATATTAAATTTTGTAAAAGTATTTTATAAAATACTTTTACAAAATTTAATATATATTCTCTCTCCGTGTGCAAGCAAAAAATTCTTTACCAAATGGTTTGTAAAAGAAAAGTTTATAAATACTGTTATAAAAAATGTTAAGAACCATTTTTTTAATTTTATAAAAAAAATTTACTTATAGAGATGAGTGTAAAATTATTTTTGGATTTTTCTAAATGGAACTTTCATTTTCTACCTGGTTGAGACGATCTTTTTCCAGGTTTAGGACCCAAATGTCTAAAGTACACTTCTGAGGTAGTAAAATTAATTCCGTAAACACTTTATTGTTCGCATTTACTTCACAGTTTATAGCAGGTCGTGCGAAATCATTTTTACTGCCGGGCTTCAAAAATCTTGGCACGTGACCATTTTCTAGGCGCTCGTTTTTCTATTATATACCAATATACATCAGTTTTCGAAGGAAATTGAATATTCTCAAGAATGTGAAATTCTCTTAAAATTAATTTTAATGAATTAATATTTCTTAAAATCAAGTTTTTTCAAACTTAACTTTACTTTAAATCAATTATTTTTCTATTTATTTTTCATTAAATTCATTTGTTCTAAATTATGTTTTTAAATTTATTTCTTTCAAATTTCAATTTCAAGTTTTCAAATGGAAGAGTAAATATCATTTTCCAATTAAAAATATTAATTTCCTGTTTTTAAATGGAAAACTGAATATTTTCTTCGAATTGGATGAATAAATTTTCTGCTTTTGAATTCAAAGAGCTAAGATTTCTTCTACAAATAGAAAAAAAATAATGTTCTTAAAATTAAAGAAATATAGATGATCTTGTTAATTGCAAAATTGAATTTCTTTTTATAAATTAAAACAAAAATGTATTTTTTTTTGTAAAATTGAAAATATAAATTTCCTTTTGAAATTGAATTAATAAAATATTTTTCCAAATTGAAAATTTAATTTCTTCTTCAAACTGTAACAAAAAAGATTTTTTGAAATTGAAAAAACGAATCTCCTTTTCAAATTGAAAAATTGAATACAAAACGTAAAGTTCTTGAAATTAAAATAATAAATTTAGTTTTGAATTGAAAAATAAATGTCATTTGAAACTTGAAAAATGGAATTTCATTTACAAATTGAAATAAAAAAGTTTTTTTGATTTGAAATTTCCTGTTTTATAATAAAAAAAAATTAATTTCTCCTTGAAGTTGAAAAATTAAATTTCTTTTTCAAATTAAAACAATAAATATTAATCAAATTTACATTTAATATCACAGTCGGAAAAATTTGCAAACATAAAATAAAGAAAATTATGAAATAAAAAAATAAAAATGAATTTTAAAAAGCACTTGCCGCGTATCATTCTCTAAAATCTTTGGATTAAGGGGACAGAAGCCAAGTACTCTCTCTCTCTCTTTCACTCTCGGGGGAGAGACTTTACGAGCAAGAACAATAAGTAAAGGCTCGTTTAACATTTTGAAATTGAGATTTTTCCCTGGAAACTTGAAAATTTGCAAAGAAATGAAGTTTTTAGAATGCGAATAGAACTCGCAGTGGCCATTGGGTCTTTTTATTCTATATATACGAGAGGAATACGTGTTTCTTGGGGACCGTGTTTGAGATAACGTCAGAGAGAAATGAATATTATATACATATACTGTATGCGATATAATATTACAAGAGATATACTATATATACAATAAAGAAAAGTCTATATAGACTGGATGGTGTGCTTTCGACGGTAATTCACGCCTACGCCTCGTAATCGCCGCGGGTTTTTACACCTTAGCGTAAAACGTGTGGGTTCTCTTTCTACGAGGCACGATTTGCCCCCCGCTATGAAGAATTTTCATGTCCAATTATGACGAGAACGCACTCATGGGAACGATCATCGCAACTTCCTTCTTCAACTCGCAAACTCTACCCACGCAATTTGATCAATTTTATTTTTAAAATTTTCATTCTTCTCGCAGGTTTATTTTTAGCCCTCTATCATATCTGTGTAATTTCTGTCGAAAATTTCCTAGAAAAAAAAAATAGGTTAAAAATTTAAAGATTAAAATTGATTTTTTTAAATTAATTATTAATAATAATTAAAGGTTGGAAACTTTAAAATATTTTTTAAATTATCAAAAGAGGAAAAAACAAAAATAGTAAAAAAGTAAAATAGTATAAAGTAGAAACAGTAAATTTGTAAAACTGTAAAAAGTAAAAAAGTAAAATAGTAAAATAGTAAAAAGTAGAATAGTAAAAAAGTAAAATAGTAAAAATTAGAGTAGTAGAAAAGTAAATTAGTTAAAAATTATAACAGTAAAAAACTAAAATAGTAAAAAGTAGAATAGTAGAAAAGTAAAATATAGTAAAAAGTAGAGTAGTAGAAAAGTAAATTAGTAAAACAGTAAAAAGTAAGAAAGTTAAATAGTAAAAAGTAGAAAAGTAAAATAGTAAAAAGTAGAGTAGTAGAAAAGTAAATTAGTAAAAAAAGTAAAATAGTAGAAAAGCAAATTTGTAAAACTGTAAAAAGTAAGAAAGTTAAATAGTAAAAAGTAGAATAGTAAAAATGTAAAATAGTAAAAAGTAGAGAATTGAATTAGTAAAAAATTAAAAAGTAAAATATTAAAAATTAGAATAGTAGAAAAGTAAAATAGTAAAAAGTAGAGTAGTAGAAAAGTAAATTAGTAAAAAAAGTAAAATAGTAAAAAGTAAAATAGTAGAAAAGCAAATTTGTAAAACTGTAAAAAGTAAAAAAGTAAAATAGTAAAAAGTAGAATAGTAAAAAAGTAAAATAGTAAAAAGTAAATTAGAATAGAATATTCTACTTCTAAAAAGTAGAAAAGTAGAATAGTAGAAAAGTAAAATAGTAAAAAAAAGTAAAATAGTAAACAGTAGAAAAGTAGAATAGTAGAAAAGTAAAACAGTAAAAAGTAGAGTAGGAGAAAAGTAAATTAGTAATATAGTAAAAAGTAGAAAAGTAGAATAGTAGAAAAGTAAAACAGTAAAAAGTAGAGTAGGAGAAAAGTAAATTAGTAATATAGTAAAAAGTAGAAAAGTAAAATAGTAAAAAGTAAATTAGAATAGAATATTCTACTTCTAAAAAGTAGAAAAGTAGAATAGGAGAAAAGTAAAATAGTAAAAAAAGTAAAATAGTAAACAGTAGAAAAGTAGAATAGTAGAAAAGTAAAACAGTAAGAAGTAGAGTAGGAGAAAAGTAAATTAGTAATATAGTAAAAAGTAGAAAAGTAAAATAGTAAAAAGTAGAGTAGTAGAAAAGCAAATTAGTAAAACAGTAAAACAGTAAAAAGTAAAAAAGTAGAGTAATAGAAAAGTAAATTAGTAAAAAAGTAAAATAGTAAAAAGTATAATAGTAGAAAAGTAAAATATAGTAAAAAGTAGAGTAGTAGAAAAGTAAAATATAGTAAAAAGTAGAGTAGTAGAAAAGTAAATTAGTAAAACAGTAAAAAGTAAGAAAGTTAAATAGTAAAAAGTAGAATAGTAAAAATGTAAAATAGTAAAAAGTAGAGAAGTAAATTAGTAAAAAATTAAAAAGTAAAATAGTAAAAATTAGAATAGTAGAAAAGTAAAATAGTAAAAAGTAGAATAGTAGAAAAGTAAATTAGTAAAAAAGTAAAATAGTAAAAAGTAAAATAGTAGAAAAGCAAATTAGTAAAACAGTAAAAAGTAAAAAAGCAAAATAGTAAAAAGCAGAATAGTAAAAAAGTAAAATAGTAAAAAGTAAATTAGTAAAATAGTAAAAAGTAGAAAAGTAGAATAGTAGAAAAGTAAAATAGTAAAAAAAAGTAAAATAGTAAACAGTAGAAAAGAAGAATAGTAGAAAAGTAAAACAGTAAAAAGTAGAGTAGGAGAAAAGTAAATTAGTAAAATAGTAAAAAGTAGAAAGGTAAAATAGTAAAAAGTAGAGTAGTAGAAAAGCAAATTAGTAAAACAGTTAAAAGTAAAAAAGTAGAATAGTAAAAAAGTAGAATAGTAGAAAAGGAGAAAAGTAGAAAAGTAGAAAAGTAGAAAAGTAGAAAAGTAGAAAAGTAAAATAGTAAAAAGTAAAATAGAAAAAAGTATATAACAGAAAAAAGTAGAACAATTAAAACAGAAAAAAAGAGGAAAAGTAGAATAGAAAAAAATACAAAAAGGAATAGAATTTGATCAAAAAAGAAATTGCATTAAAGCAGGGAAAAAAATCGTGATGGACAAGTCTTTTGTTCGTTTTGTGCTCGAAAGAGGTCAGAGTGTAAATTTATGTTTATGAGATGAGGTTGATTATTTCTTGACTTATTTCGTTGTGCGGGAAACACAGCAAGGTTGAAGTTTCAATTGAGCCAGCAAAATGTTATGGCATACTTGGCATGAGACAAGAAGGGGGTGCGAGATTTACTTTCGTGTCAGACGAACGTCAGGATTCTGTAATGGGGCAGTTGTCTCGCGGACAAGTCGAGTAGGCGAGAGAATTAATTATATTGAAAGGATATATTATTTGCCGTGAGGAGATTCCATATTATTTACAACAAGAACGGGCGCGGGTTATTACATAATCCAACGTTGTTATAGAGACAGAAAATGCAACTCCCCGCGATTGGCAAATGGAGTCGAGGAGAAGTGCTAAATTATATGCATAAACATATAACATAATTGAAAATCATTTTCAATCTATTGCCACTTAATTTAAAATATTTTAAAAAGGAAAATTCAATTTTCACTTTTAAGAAGAAATTCATTTTTCAATTTTCAAATTATAATAAAAATAATGTTCTTGAAAATAAAAAAAAAATAGCTATTGAAAAATTAAACTTGACTACCAAAAAAAAAACTCGTTTTAAAACAGATTAAATTTTTCAACTCGATAAAGAGTAAATAAACAAAAATGTATTTATAATAATTAATAACTAATATAAGTCCATAATTAAAAATTCATCGATTAAAAAAAAATTAACAGGATTGAAAAAAAAATTTTTTTTTCCGTAACCTTGTGGGAGAGCTGATCTTGCTCATCGCGTGCCATAAAGAATGCAACTCGATACGGAAGAAATGAAGTGCAAATTGAGCAAGAAACACTGCGAAAGTAAGAAAAAAAAACAAGAAGAGGAAAGAAAAAAATCAATTCAGATGAGCAATCTCGATGAATGAGTGACTAACGTGTTCGGACGTGAGACGAAACGCGATACTGCTGCGGCATCATAAGAACTCGGAAACATCCTGGACCGAAATTTCAACAGACTTTGCTTGAATATAACACGTCTGGAGATAATTATCAATTCCAAATTGTTCACTCAAGCCCAAAACGAAAAAAAAATGAGAATTCAAATTTCAAAGGGGGAAAAAAAATTTTTAGACGAGAAAAATTGATTACAGTGAAGAAAGAATATTTAACTAATTGTTTAAGTTTAAGTCCAAGCTTGTAAATAGGTGGAAAATGTCCTTAATATTCCCAGTGACCAAGCTTGTTACAAGCTTAGCTAGTAAGTTGCAGTGCAAACTTTTAGCAAACTTGCGAAACTTGAACTTCAAGTTTGTAGCAATTATAGCAAAATATTCAGAATATATTCTCAGTGGCCAAGCTTGTAGCAAAATATCTTAAAAAATTTTCAGTTGCCAAGCTTGCTACAGGCTTGCCCAGCAATTTTGATGTAAAAATTTTCTAACTTGCAAAAATTGAAATGCAAGCTTGTAACAAAAAAATTTTTGTTAAACTTGCAAAACTCAATGTCCTAAATTTTTTAAGTGGCCAGGCTTGGAGTCCAAGCTTGTATCAGAGAAAATATTTAGTTAATTAAATCCGCAAATATTGATCTAATACAAAAAACCCATAAAATAATCGAAACTTTTTTTTTATCGAATTCATTTGAATTCAATTATGTCTATAAATAAAAAAAATTATGCCCGAAAATTCAATTATTTTTGGGTATTTTAATAAAATTCGTTGCAAAATCAATTATTTTCATAAATAAAAATATTCATCACAAGAATTCAATTACTTTTAAAAATAATAAATTTCCTCTTGAAAATTTAATTATTTAAAAAAATTCTAATAAAATCGTTCGAAAGAAATCAATTATTTTAAATACAATTTTAATTAAATTTCTGTTGTTGAAATAATTCAATTATCTTTTTAGATTTTAATTTTAATTAAATTTTTTTCAAAAATTCAATTATTTACACAAATAATTCTTAGAAAGAATTCAATTATGTCTATAATTAAAAAAATTATTCACGAAAATTCAATTATTTTGAGGCATTTTAATAAAATTCTTTGCAAAATTTAATTATTTTTAAAAGTAATAAATTTCTTCTTGGAAATTCAATTATTTTGAATACAATTTCAATGAAAAATTTCTCTAGAAGAATTGAATTATTTAAAAAAAATTGAAATAACATTTTTCTAAAAATTCAATTCTCAAAAGTTTTCATAACTTTTTTATTTAAAATTAGTGAATTTTACGAATAAATTAGTAGAAATGACTATTTATTAGTAAAATTTACTAATTTTAAATCAAAAAGTCAGTCACTAATCAAATACGTAAAGATTAAATTATTTTTAAAAAATTGTTAAAAAAAATTTTCAATGAATTTAATTATTTTCTAAAATTGTAATAAAATTCTTCAAATCAGTTCAATTATTTTTATAAATAGGGTAAAATTCTTCGTGAGAATTGAATTATAGTTTTTAAAATAATAAAGTTCTTCTCAGGAGTTCAATTATTTAGAAATACAATTTCAATAAAATTTCTCGAAAGATTTCAATTATACTTTTAAAAATTTTAATAATATTTTTCTGAAAATCCAATTCTCAAAGTTTATGATAACATTTTTTTTTATAAAAATTCAATTATTTTCATAAATAATAAATTTCTTCGTATGAATTCAATTATTTTCAGTAGAATTTTGTATAAAATTTCTCTAAAAGAATTCAATTATTTTTCAAAATTGTAATAACATACTGGAAAAAAATCAATTATTTGGAAAAAATATTCATAAAATTCAATAATTAAATTTTTAATTTTAATTTATTATTAACACAATTATTTTCAAAAGTTGAAAGAAATTCTTCCTAAAATTCAATTATTTTCATTTTTTTTTCAATGAAAATTAAAAATAAATATTATTTCAAAAAACTTTAGGAAATTCTTCAAAAGAATTTAATTATTTACGAAAAAAAAAATAAAAAAAAAATGATTGAATAGAAAATAAAAAAAAATAAAATGATTGAATAGAATTTCATAACTATAATGTATAAATATTTTATCATCGAATAAATATACATAAAATAATCGAAACTTTTTTTTATCGAATTCAATTGAATTCGATAAAAGAATGTTTCGATTATTTTATAGATTTTCTGTATTTAATTAATATTTAATTCATAAAATAATCGAAACATTTTTTTATCGAATTCATAATGAATTCGATAAAAAAAAGTTTCGATTATTTTATCGATTTTCTCCTATCAATTAACAGTAGGTGATTCTCTCGAACAGCAATAAATATTGGTTAAAAATACCCATCACACAAAAATATAAAATATCTTTCACACCACCCATAAGCGTTATCCTTTTTTTCCTCATTCATCCTTTTTTTAGTTTCGGTTTTTAAAAACGCAGCAATAACCTTCTTGGGGGGGGGGGGAAAAAAAGGGTCGAATCCGTCGCACGACTCGCGCGTGCCGATTATTGCAAACCCTTTTTAAAAAAATACGACTCGATTGTAAAAGGGTATAACCTCGAGCGGGTTAGCGAGAAAGGATCGTTGATCACCAATAAAAGGATTTAAACCATCCTATGGTCTCTCAGTGTTGCAAACCTCTAATCCTTTTTAACCCACCCATTCTCTGCATTCGTATTTTGGACACTGACGCAAAGGGTAACCGCTCACAACCCCTTGTATGAAAAACCTTTAAGTTTACTTCACCACTTTTCCTCCAAAAGAGTCTCTCTTTCTCATTGCGCCATAAAGAAACTTTCCTGATTGCCTCATGAAAAAAAAAGAAAAAAAAAAATATTCCGTGTCCCTGGAAATCTTTTTTTTACGATTTTACAAAAAAAAAAAAAATCTATATAGGAAAAGTGGTGGATGTAAAAGAGAGAAGGGACCTCTTAAAAAAAGGTTTTTCTCCTCTTTTCATCACTCAGAGAAGGGTTTATGATATTTCGTGATTTTTTTTTTCTTTCTCCTTTGCTGCTAGCCTTCGAAATTTTCATACCATACCCTTTTTACAATCCTTGCGAAAGGACCCTTTTTTTGGAGTCATATTTTTTTTATGTCTTTATTGCTACCTGAGTGAGTGAAGAGAAGTTTAGAGGGGGTTTTTTTTACAGTCTGTGACACGTAACAACCCTTAAAAAAAGAGATTTGGCAAATAACCCCAAAAAGGCTAAATTTTTTACTTTTTCGTTTTTAAAAAATATTACCACTTGTAAAAAAGGAGAATGTGCCGACAAGAAAAAAATATTTTGTGGTTAATGCCGATACTGATGGACGGGTCAAAACATTGCCTTTATTTTATGGTTTTTTACCTTCTACCTTTTTTCTTTGTATTTCTATTTGGGAAATTTTTATCAAGGTTTTTTTTTAAATCTCTGTATTAATAAAATCCTATTCTGGTAATTTGTTCGCAGTTTGAAGGTAATTGTTGTTTGCTTTTTTGTTTCCTAACTTTTTTAATAATTTTTCTTTTTAAATATTTTCAATTTTTAAAATTAATGTATTGAAAAATCATTGAATTGTTGCGAAGAATTTTATCAAAAAAATTTGAGAAAAATTGTGCTCCTTCGACAAATCTTATTATTTATAAAAATGGAAAAAAAAAATTTTTTTTTATAAAAATCCTAATTAAATTCTTTTGAAAATTTTTTTGAATTTTTTTAAATAATGTAATTTCTTTGGTAATTTTAATTCAAAATTTTTAAATTAATCGAATTTTATGAACAATTTCTTTCAAGTTTTTAAATTAATCAAGTTTGTTAATAATTGAAATTAAACATTTAATTATTGAGTTTTACTAAAATTTTTAGAAAAGTAATTAAATTCTTCTCAGAATTTTATTAAAATTTAGAAAATATTCAAATTCTTTCGAAGAATAGATACTGTTAAAGGTTTTAAACAATAACTATTATATTCTTTCAAAAAATTTCTCTAATTTATTGAATATAATATATATCACCGATTTTGTTATAAATTGTAATTTATTTACTTAGAAAATTAATAATTTTACTATTAAAATATTATTAAAATTATTGATAGAAAATTAAAACCTTTTAAACAATTTTATTAAAGTTTTTGTTAATAATTAAATACTTTTAAAGAATTTCCTTAAGTTTTTTTGAAAATATTGTAGTTTTTGAATAATTTTAACTGAAAATTTTGAAAATAATTGAATTAAACAAATAATTTTTTTTGACTTTTTAAAATAATTTTGTCTATTAATAATTAATTTAATAATTTAATATTTGATTATTGAAGTTTATTAAAATTGTATTGAAAATAATTAAATTTCTGAGAAAAATTTTATTAAAAATTTAAAAAAAAATTAAAATTGTTTCCAAGGATTCATTAAAATTTTAGAAAAGAATTGAATTTTTTCGAAAAGTATTAAGAATTAAAAAAAAATTTTATTCTTTCATGAAATTTTATTAAAAAATGATTGAATTATTGCAAAGAATTTTACTATTTACAAAAATAATTGAATTGTTTCGAAGAATTTATTAAAATTTTTAAAAATAATTTAATTTTTCCAAAGATTTTTCTATTTAGAAAAATAATTTGATTGTTTTGTAAAATTTTTTTAAATTGTATTAAAAATAATTAAATTATTGCAGAGAATTTTACTGTTTGTATAAAAATAATTGAAATGTTTCGAAGAATTTATTAAAATTTAAAAAAATAATTGAATTCTTCCAAAGATTTTACTATTTAGAAAAATAATTTGAGTATTTTGAAAAATTTTATTAAAATTGTATTAAAAAATGTTTAATTTTTATAAAAATAATTGAAATGTTTCAAAAGATTTATTAAAATATTAAAAAACAATTGAAATTCTTTTCAATAAATTTTATAATGAATTAAAAAAAATTGAATTCTTTCATAAAATTTTATTGAAAATAATTTAATTTTTGCCAAAATTGTATACTATTTAGAAAAGTAATTTAATTGTTTCGTAAAATTTTATTAAAATTTTAGAAAATAATTGAATTTTTTCTAAAAATACTATTATTAAAAATTAAAAAAAAATGAATTTTTTCATGAAATTTTAGTAAAATTGTATTAAAAATATGTAATTGAATTTTTCAAAGAATTTTACTATTTTTAAAAATAATTGGACTTTTCCAAAAATTTTACTATTTCGCAAAATAATTTAATTGTTTCGTAAAATTTTATTAAAGTTATAGAAAATAATAAAATTATTTCGTAAAATTTTAATAAAATTTTCTTGAAAAGAATTGAGTTTTTGCAAGAAATTTTACTATTTATAAAAATAATTGAATTGTTTTCAATTATTTATTAAAATTGTAGAAAATATTTTAATTTTTTCGTAAAATTTTAATAAAATGTTTTTGAAAATAATTGTTCCAATTATAAAAATAATGGAATTCTCCAGAAGAATGTTGTTATTATTATTTTTGAAAATAATTCAATTCTCGCGAAAAATTATTTAAAAATTTTTTAATCAATAATAATTTATTATGTAGGTATACTTAATAAGTGAATTTTTTTTTTAAAGTTTGATTTTTAAATTTTACAAAAATTTTTATTTGAAAATATAAAGTTTTGTAATTTGCCTAATAATAATAAATTTTTAAAGAACGAAATAGAAAACTTGCCTTGTAGGTATTTTTGTATCCTTTTGAAAAAATTAACACCTTTTTTATTTGTGTATTTAGGGTTTTTCCCTGGATATTTACACAGTTTTTCTAAGTATATCAAATTAAGACGAAAAACGATTCAAATTGTTGCTTCGCAACACTTTTGATTCGTTTCTCGTCTCAATTTGATATTCTTTGAAAAACTGTGAATTATTTTTATAACTATTGTTATTATATTGACTATTTAATTTTATAATATTTACTAGTAATATTTATTTACAATAATAATTATTTTTTAATAATTAAATAATATTAATGTTAATATTAATATTAATGTTAATATGAATATCAATAGTAATTTTAATATCTTACTACTAATATTTGAAAAGGAAATAAAATATTTCAGAGGGTAAAATTTTCAAGTGGAAGGGAAAAGAGGCGCACGGTGCATATATATATATTGCGCTACGGTGAACGTCATTCATCGGGGTTATGGTCAAGGTTCCATAAAAGGGTGTGTTACAAGGACCCACACCCCCAATCCATCAATTTTATGACTGTTTGCAAAATTCTCTCTCTCTCTCCTTTCGCAAAGGCTTATTCATAGAAATTTCAGATAATCAGTCAGGGACCAAGGTCGTATGCCTGGTTTTACAATTTAACCCTAATTAAAGAGGTACAACAACTATACTTTCTTCCCTTCCCTTCTTTCCCCCTATCTCACAGCAACAAATTTCTGTCCCTCACTGAAAAATCCCTTGTACACCATTTCACGTCAACTGTTACGTACTTTTATGTCCACTTTTATGCAACAGTTTGCAAATTCCATTTTCAGCCTCTCCTCTCCTTTTCTTACTTAATATATAATGTCATTTAGACATTTAGAGAAAGTATTTCGTCATTTAGACAATATATTATGCGCAACTATAACCCCAGGGACGCTATTCACGTCAAAGCGAGTGTCAAAGCCAGCTTCAAAGTTAGACTATAATTTACGTTTCCAACACTTTACACTGTCATATTTATATCTCGTGGTGTAATTATATATTCTACTTGCTCTCTATTTGGAAATATTTATTCGGAAATATTTCCTCCCTTTTAATAAAATATATTTTTAGTATTGGTTTTTATTTATTTAACGTTGGTCTGAAAAAAATCTTTGGTTCTGTTTAACAACAAATAAAATAACGGAAAATTACATAAAATATAAATAAATAATACGTTTGAAAAATAAAACACACTTTGACCTAAAAAAGAAACAAGAATTCAAAGTTTATTGACTGAATTTGTGTAATTTTATTGATAAGTTAATTTTTATTGTTCGACGAATGACATATTTTTACTTTGACAATTGTTCAAATTTTTCCATGAATTTGTTAAAAAAAAAAAAAAAAAAAAAAAAAAAAAAAAAAAAAAAATTCTTCCGATAACGATGCAAATAATCTATTGCTAAAAAAACACCAACCATACTTTTCCATCTCGTTTGCATGACGATTCACATGTAAAATTTAATGTTTTTTTATCTCATGTTAATTTCGTTACAAATCTTAAGTTCCATTATTTTTCACCGATTCAATTTTTATCCCCTTTTCTCAGTGTTGCTTTTATCAAAATTAATTATTAATAACAATAAATTTTCATTTTTTTTATTTCTAACAAATTTTTTATTTTATTTTTAAGAAATAATTTTGTTGCATGGATGTACATCTACTGAGAAATCAATGTTAGCATTTGAAATTACAATATTTCGAGGAGTGGAAGAGTTGTTAGGTAGAATAAGATTGAAATCTTCCGGAAGAACTTGAAATGGAGGAATTGTTAGTTTAGGGTTACAAGATTATTGCACATTATCGTTTCTGTTGGAATTCTACCACGCGCCTTCAACCCTTTGAGAAAACGTTATACCATAGGTATCTATTTCCTCTTTCTTCGACTCTCGACGAATTTCATACCTGATGTAATTGCAGGAAAGGATTAACTCTTTCAAACTATGCCATAAGGGTTATCGTCAAGTGACAAATCCTTCATTTCTTTCATTCTTCTCCTAAAAGTCCACTGGCAAATTCAAATTAACAAATTAGAAAATAAAGAGAATAAAGAGAATAAAGAGTACAAAGAGTACAAATTAGAATAAAAATTAAAGTAAAAATCAGAGTACAAATCAAAGTACAAATTGAAGAAAAATCAAAATTAGAGAAAAGGAAAAATTAACTTTAAAAGATTAAGAAAAAAGTAAAAGTTAATTAACAAATAGGTAGACGATAAATAAAATATGAATAAAATATTTATTTGACGTATATTTCATAATAAGTACTGACAAGTAATTTATGAAAGTGAAGTAACAATCATTCCGTAAATTAATAAATGCAAGCGAACAAAAAGAAAACAAGGAAACAAAGTTTTAAACCAAAGCCATCAAAGAGAATTGGGCGAAACAATCCAAACGTGAAATTCTAATTAGTTTTTCCAATAATAAAGCAAAAAGCTAATGAGTCCAGTAATGAATTTCTAATGAATGCACATATTTTAAAAATGGAAGGACGAAACAATTCATTAAGAACTCTATTTACTATTGTTATGAACACTACATATAATTTCGAGATCAAAGATAATAATCATACACAAAATATTGTTGAAACAGTATTATACAAAGGAGCATAGCAATTACCGGAAAATCGGCTTTAACTAATTTACACTCTCCACCTGTTTTTCCCAAAAAAATCCACCTTTCGAAAAAGCACCTTTCAAAATCTCCACCCCCCCTTTTAAGAGTCATTTTCTGCAAAGTCTGAATATACCCTCATCGGATACAAAAACACTTGAAATAATAATCGTTTTGGTGTATGGCAAACATTAATCCTCCTCTATATATACACATATATACTTATATACACACAGAGGGTTAGAGATTTATTGAATAGAATATATCCACACCGAATTTGATGGCCACAAAACACCTCTAGACTACCATAGTGATGCTATTGGAGTTTATCATAATGAATAATCGTACAAAAGCCCTTCCGGGTTTTGAAGCAGGTAAAGGGTTGGGGAACCCCATGAAGCTTTAGAACCACAATTTCCACCCAAAAAATCATCTCCCTCCTTGTGCATATCAATCGGTCAAGAGAGAGAGAGAGAGAGAGAGAGAGAGAGAGAGAGAGAAAGTACCCTATGTGCGGTGTTATTTTATACCCTCCTGACACGCATTCAAAGATTTCAACAACCGTGATTTTTTTTATCCTACTTTTTTTATTCTATTTTTTTACATTATTCCTTTCTTGTTAGTAGACACACAACACAAGTTTATGAGGGTAATTTTTCAATTTTCAGTTCCAACTAATTTGTATATTTTTTCAATGATAATTTATCTTTTAAATGTACAAGCACAAAAAATAAATTATTCTGAAATTTAAAATATATAGCTAATTTTTATAATATTTTAAATAGAATTTATATTTTTAGTAATTTTTACTTTATTTCCCTTTTGGTAGAGTAAAAATGTAACTCTCTTCTATTTTTACACTTTAGTATTTTCACTCTATATTGTATTTTTTACTGTTTTGCATTTTTATTCTCTAGAATTTTTTAATCTCTAGTATTTTTACTCATTAGTATTTTTACTCTCTGGTATTTTTTACTCTCTAGTATTTTTAATCTCTGGTATTTTTTATTCTCTCGTATTTTTACTCATTAGTATTTTTACTCTCCAGAATTTTTATTCTCTAATATTTTTTAATCTCTGGTATTTTTACTCATTAGTATTTTTACTCTCTGGTATTTTTTACTCTCTGGTATTTTTTACTATTTAGTATTTTTAATTTTTTACTCTTTATTTTTTTTCACTCTCTAGTATTTTTTAATCTCTAGTATTTTTAATCATTAGTATTTTTACTCTCTAGTATTTTTTGCTATTTAGTATTTTCACACCCTTGCATTTTTACTCTTTAGTATTTTTATACTCTAAGTTTATTATTTTCTAGTATTTATTAATATTTTGTATTTTTATTCTCTAGTATTTTTTAATCTCTAATATTTTTACTCATTAGTGTTGTTACACTCTAGCCCTTTTTGCTATTCAGTATTTTTACTCTTTATTATTTTTACAAACTAGTATTCTTACTCTCTGGTAGTTTTAGTCTCTAGTATTTTTTACTATTTAGTATTTTTACTCTTTAGTATTTTTATTCTGTAGTATATATTAGTCTCTATTACTTTTATTTTTAGTATTTTTACTCTATAGTATTTTTTTACTCTCTAGTGTATTTATTCTTTAGTATTTTTTACACTCTAGTATTTCTAATATTTTTATTCTTTAGTATTCTTATTCTATAGTATTTCTATTCTTTAGTATTTTTACTCTTTAGTTTTTTTCAAATATAATATTTTTTACTCTCTAGTACTTTTATTCTTTAGTATTTTTACTCTCTAGTATTTTTACTCTATGTTATTTTTTTTACTCTCTATTGTCTTTATTCTCTAGTATTTTTATTCTCTAGTATTGTTTACCTTCTAGTATTTTTAATATTTTTATTTTTTTGTATTTTTGCTTTTTAGTATTTTTGCTTTAATTTTTTTGTCTATAGTAAAAATACCAGAGAGTAAGAATACTTAAGTCAAAAATACTGAAGATTTAAAATACCAGTGAACAAAATACAAGAGGAGAAAAAATATAGGAAGTAGAAAATGCTAAAAGGTAAGAAATACGAGATAGTGAAAGTATTAGGGAGTAAAAACACTAAAGGGGAAAAATAACACTAGTAAAAATACAAAAAGGAAGAATACCGGTGTATAAAAATACGAGAGGGTAAAATACTAGAAAGTAGAAAATACTAAAAGGTAAGAAATACTAGATAGTGAAAATACTAGGAAGTAAAAATACTAAAGGGTAAAAATACAAAAAGGGAACAATACCAGTGAATAAGCATACAAGAGGGGAAAATACTAGGAAGTAGAAAATACTAAAAGGTAAGAAATAATAGATAGTGAAAATACTAGGGAGTAAAAATACTAAAGGGTAAAAATACAAAAAGGGAACAATACCAGTGAATAAGCATACAAGAGGGGAAAATACTAGGAAGTAGAAAATACTAAAAGGTAAGAAATAATAGATAGTGAAAATACTAGGAAGTAAAAATACTAAAGGGTAAAAATACAAAAAGGGAACAATACCAGTGAATAAGCATACAAGAGGGGAAAATACTAGAAAGTAGAAAATACTAAAAGGTAAGAAATAATAGATAGTGAAAATACTAGGGAGTAAAAATACTAAAGGGTAAAAATACCACTAGTAAAAATACAAAAAGGGAACAACAGTGAATAAACATACAAGAGGGGAAAATACTAGGAAGTAGAAAATACTTAAAGGTAAGAAATTCTAGATAGTGAAAATACTAGGAAGTAAAAATACTAAAGAAAAAAAATACCAGTGAGTAAAAATACAAGAGGGGAAAAATACTAGAGAGTAAAAATACTAAAGAGGAAAAAGTACTATAGAGGAAAAAAAACTAGTGAGTAAAAATACAAGAGGGAAAAATTCTAGAGAATAAAAACACTAGAAGGTAAAAATACCAGTGAGTAGAATTGTATTCGATTCGAAATATTACTAGAATTAGAGAAAGAGAAAAAAAACACTACTTCTTACTGTATACAATGTAGTAACGTGATTATTTGAATAAAATCAGCCTGAAGGTAAACCTATTAGACGATAAATATTGTTCGGCAAAAGAAAATTGGCGCTCGATTTTGATGTCGAAACTTCATCAGCTATTGGCATCCTATCAATGTCTTTTTTGTATTGGATCGGTTTCGTATTGCTGCGGGCCACGTGCAAACTCGTGTACACATACATCGTAACCGCTGACTGACAACCTACCAATTTCGTATTATTATTGGTTAAGCAAATAATGCCGAAAGCGGTGACTCAGAATTGCACACTATTCAATGCCTCGGTCATTTTCCCGTATTTCTGGTATGCGCAACGTATTTTTTTTTCTCTCGTGCTTTCAAGTATATAAAAGAATAAAGAGAATTTTTCAAAGAAATATGAATTGTTTATTGTTATTACTTCAAACAATCATCAATTTTAATTCACAACTTTCACAATTCACTGCTCTCAATTTTAAAAAAGACAGAGACAAGATATTGTCTTTAATTAATTTTTAATTTAAATTTTTCTTAGTGAATACTTTTGATTTTTTTCATGAAAATGTTCTATTTTTAGCTCATTTTTAGCTGGTATTACTGAACCAGTTCTGTAAAATAAATATTTGTTATAGGTGAAATTATCAATTGACTGTGTCAGTACTGGTTGCTAGCTTATATTATACTGAGCTTGTTCCTAAAAATCCGAACTTTCTGCTATTACTGAACTAGTGCTTAAAATTATTGAACTAGTGCTTAAAATTACTGAATTAGTTCTTAAAATTACTGAACTACTTCATGAAAATCCTGAATAATACTCCTCACTCAATTATTGTTGGTAATGGTATTATTAGTATGAAACTATTAGTATTATTAGTTAGCAGACTGTTAGTAATGGTAACCATCTGCTTTAACTGAACTAGTTCTTAAAAAGTACAACTGAAGCCAATTATTATTTTGATTTTTGAAATAAATATTACACTTCCCTAATAATATAATCATCTTCGACTAACATTACTGAACCAGTTCTGCAAAAATTACTATACTCAAAAAACTCGAGTAAATCATTAAAAGTTATTTTTCTCTTTTCGCAGAATAAAAAAGCCATTTTGAGTCAAAATTTCTACGAAATGGACGTATTATGAAGATCGCGACTGTAATTTACAATCTAACCTGAATTATAAACATTTTCCTCGATTTCGCAGCGAGATTTTTTGATAAGAGACGCAGAGCAGCGCGTGATTATTCTTGAGGAACGTGATTATCGCTACCATTCGCTTATATGCGTTTCAGGGAGCCCCTGTGCTCTTAACCCTTTTTGCAGAGCCACTCGTTACGCATCATATATCACGGCCAATAACCATCTCATATCTTTTCCGAGTAGCGAAAGAGGTGGTAACCATTTTGCGATTCCTTCGCGAAATCAGATTATTTCTTGAAAGGAACGCAACAATATGCCTGCCGCAGGTATAGATATATACATGATACAATATAAAACAGGGGCGTACGTGCGCGCAAATAACGGGTCCACACAACAACGGCAACAACACAGAGAGTGCGGCGCGACGAGTTCTTTATTTTTCGACTAACGTGTAATAAGGTGTAGAGGTATCTCTCATTTTTTCTCTCTCCTTTCCTCCCTCTTTTTTTCTCTCTCTTTTCTTCTCTCTTTCTCTCTCTTTTTCTCTATTTTCTTTTTTCTTCTCTCAAAGACAGAAGAAAATTATTTTCTCTTTTAGAGAAGAAAAGAGAGAGAGAGAGAGAGAGAGAGAGGGAGAAAAAAAAGAGAGTGAGAGAGTAGGAGAGAGAGAGACAGGGGAGCAGCAAGAGGACCAACAGTACACAGGCCTAATCTGATATCTCAACACAAGGCGAGCGAATATTAATGCCGTCTTGGCTGCAACAAGAATCCTGCTGTTTATCGACTTGCGGCCCCGACTGCTTTTATCCCGGCCACCCGGCCGCGACATGTATTCGCAATGCCCCGGCACCCCATAAAGCTAATGAGTCATGGGTTCATAGGTCTTGGCAACAGGTGCGCGAACGCCAACCAATATACACCGCGGCAAACGGCGTGTGTGTGCGTGCGACCCCTGCATGTGCTAAAAATGGAGCGAGACCTACATTTTATAAAAAGCGTGTCTCTAAATCCCTTTAACTCATCGTTATCAGTTTTTAGGGTCGTTAAAATCATAATCAACCCCGAAATCACGATTTCAAACATCCCGGTTTTTTTTCTCATCAAATTTAAATTTATTTGATTTCAAACATAAATAAATCTACAAATAGCTTCCAAAATTTTTATTAGAGTTTTTATGAATAATTAAATTCATTTGACAAGTTTCTTTAAATTTTTCGAAAATAATGTTTTTTTTAAATAATTTTAATTAATAATTTGAAAATTAATTGAATTAAACAAAGAATTTTACTACCTATATTATTTATAAAAGTAATTGAATCCTTCAAAAGAATAATATTATTATTTATGAAAATAATTAAATATTTGCGTAGAATTGTATTAAAATTTTTGAAAATAATTGATGAATTGTGGAGAACAGTTTAATTATTTATGAAAATAATTGAAATTTTGAGGAGAATTTAAAAAAAAAATTCAAACATAATTGTTAATTGAATTTTTGCGAAGAATTTTATTACTTTTTAAAATAATTGAATTGTTTTTTAGAATTCTAGGTAATTTATGAAAATAATTAAATTCTTGTGAAGAATATTTTTTAAAAATAATATTCAGAAGAATTTAGTAAATCTGAAGAATTTTGCTATTTAGGTATGGAAGTAGTTGATTTCTTGAGGAGAATTTTTTTTTTACAGTTTCTAGAAATAATTGAATTTTTTTGACGAATTTTAATAAAATTTTTAAGAATAATTACATTTTTCGAGGAATTTGATTAAAATTGTATTAAAAATAATTGCAATTCTCCAATAATTTGTAACTTTTCTAAAATTAAATTTTTTTTCGTGTTTTTATCTAAAATTCTTCTATAAATGAATTATTTTTAATAATTTTTGAAAAAGTTCTTTAAGAATTTTCAAATTCATTAGTTTACATTTCAATTTTACAAACTTTCAATATTATTCATTTTTTCAATGAAATATATATTGGAAAATAAAAACTTCCAAATAATTATACATAAAAATCAGCAATTCAAATTTCTTAAAAAAATTAGTTTCGCAAAATTGTGTTTGTTCAAAATATAAAAGATTCAGATTTGAAACATTTTCAAAACTCAATTATTCCTAAAAATCCGCAATTATCTTAAAAAAACCGAATTGAAAAATTTCAAAGATCTTTTTTTTCAGAATTTGAAAAAAAAACTTTGCAAAAATTCAATTTTATTAAAAAGTTTTCAGTTTGTATCTTTTTTTAAATTAACTAATAAAAATGTTAATTATTAATCTTCACACTAAGAAACATGAATATCATTTGAATGTGACTCTTTATAAAATTAAATTATTTATCAATTATTAAATTAAAATACTTTGAAAATACAATTTGTTAAAAAGTTTTTAATGAAATTCTTTAACAAATTGAATTATTTTATTTATTTTCAGTTGAATTTCACAAAATTTCTATTAATTTGATAATATTTTTTTTAAATTTATTTACATACTAGGTATATATTTGAATCAGTGACTGAATTTTTACTATCAAATTAATTTTTTTTAACTAATTCAAATTTAGAGAACAGTATAAAAAATACCTATAGAAAATTGAAATAAATAGCGATTTTTTAAAAACAAATTGAAATAATAAAACTTTTTTAATTTGGTGAAAAATTCCCGGTTTAAATTTCTGTTTTATTCCCGGTCAAATTAAATTCCCGGCTATTTCCCGGTTAGTATAGTCACCCTGTTAATTTCCCCACGTGAAACGATTCTACGGAAACCGCTCAACGGAAATTCCGTACGGAATTTCCGTACGGAATAACTATATCGTACAAGTATAATAAAAAAGAATAGTAAAAAGTAGTAAATAGTAAGAATAGTAAAAAGTAGTAAGAATAATAAAAAGTAGTAAGAATAGTAAAAAGTAGTAAGAATAGTAAAAAATAGTAAGAATAGTAAAAAGTAGTAAGAATAGTAAAAAAATAGTAAGAATAGTAAAAAGTAGTAAGAATAGTAAAAAATAGTAAAAGGTAGTAAGAATAGTAAAAGATAATAAATTTTATAAATAGTAAGAATAGTAAAAAGTAGTAAATATTAAGAACAGTAAATAGTAAAAAAAAAAGTAAAAATAGTTGAAAAGAGAACAGTATTAAAAAAGCATATATTAAAAAGAAGAGAGAGAGAGAGAGAGATTCTCCACTGGCACGCGTGTGATTCACGCGTCTCTGGCAAAAGCGACGACGACGCTCTAAATAAATTCGTGTGCGAGGTAGAGGCCAGGCTATAGCAGGTAGTTAGCTTCATCCCCGCAAGCAATCGGCTGTGACGATCGATGTCCGGTTCACCACGCGCCGTTCTAAAATGCTAAAGCAGTGCAACCTCCATAACCGGCCACCACGAATGCTCACAGCCAAGTGACGTCTCCTTTCCCCACTTTAATTCTTTAAGGCCGTCGCCGCGGCACGCTCGAACATGCAAGCAAAAGAGAAAACGGTTGGTGGAGGGGGAGGTGGGGGGACACTTCTCAGCCAATCCCAACTCCCCAGTCGTACGCCGCAACGAATCGACAATCTTTCATTGGATACCTTCAAAAATCCCCAAACCCCCACCCAAAATATTCTCTCCCACCTCTCTCTCACTACCTGACACAGTCTTGTGCACCCACAGTCACTGTCCCTATCCACTTGTGTCTTGTGTGCACCCTTTTTTTTATCGCCTTCTCTTTTTGACGAGTTCTTACTGTTCTTTATCAAACTTTCTGTACTTTTATTTGTCATTCTTCGTTTTTAATTCTTGTGTCTTTCTAATTGCTTTCTTTCTTTATTTCTTTCCTTCCTTCTTTCTAAGACGTTAACTAGCTTTTCAGCCTTTGCTAAAGTCGGATTCAAAAGTGTTGGCCCGTCACTTTCAATGCTTATAGCTTGTCCAAAAAAAATCTTAGAATAAAGCAATAAAAAATTTCTGACAAATAAAGTATTCCCCATTTGAGTAATGTAAAATCTGTTTTGCAAAAAATTTTTTTACAGACTCAGCAATCGAAAATGTTGCGAAAAACACGTATTTTCAAGACATTTTTTACAAGGTCAACTTTGGTGGGCTACCAAATGAAATATAACTTTTTGAAAAATGTGAAAAAATTCAAGTGAATACATTGAATTTTCTAGAATGTAATAGGTTTTACCGAGTTAAAAAATTGTTATTAATTAACTATTATAATACACTTTTCCACAATAATGTTATCTCTTCACTTAATTGAGCTAGAGTTTTCGTTTATGTCATAAAATAATCCGTTTTATTATATGATTAATATGCAAAAGAAACAAATCAATTTATGTACAAATTAAAAGAGAAAAATGAGTATAAATAATAACTCTTTTAATCAGTTGTATGAACTTGTCGGTAGGTATGAAAAAAATGTCGAAAAAAAGGGTCACTGAGAGGACAATAGTAAATCGGAAGGCATCTCTAGCATGCATCTGTAGCCTGTATCGGTTGGCCTTCCGATTTACTATTGTCCTCTCAGTGACCCTTTTTTTCGACATTTTTTTCGTACCTACTGACAGGTTCATACAACTGATTAAAAGAGTTATTATTTATACTCATTTTTCTCTTTTAATTTGTACATAAATTGATTTGTTTCTTTTGCATATTAATCATGTAATTAAACGAATTATTTTATGACATAAACGAAAGCTCTAGCTCAATTAAGTGAAGAGATAACATTATTGTGGAAAAGTGTATTATAATAGTTAATTAATAAAAAAATTTTAACTCGGTAAAACCTATTACATTCTAGAAAATTCAATGTATTCACTTGAATTTTTTCACATTTTTCAAAAAGTTATATTTCATTTGGTAGCCCACCAAAGTTGACCTTGTGAAAAATGTCTTGAAAATACGTGTTTTTCGCAACATTTTCGATTGCTGAGTCTGTAAAAAATTTTTTTGCAAAACAGATTTTACATTACTCAAATGGGGAATACTTTATTTGTCAGAAATTTTTTATTGCTTTATTCTAAGATTTTTTTTGGACTAGCTATAAGCATTGAAAGTGACGGGCCAACACTTTTGAATCCGACTTTAGTTTTTTAGCGTTAACTAGCCTTTAAGCCTTTGCTAGTTTTTTAGCGTTAACTAGCCTTTAAGCCTTGCTAGGTATTTAGCGTTAACTAGCCTTTAAGCCTTGCTAGGTATTTAGCGTTAACTAGCTTTTTAAGTCTTTGCTAGCTATTCAGCGTCTGCTAGTTATTTAGCGTCAGCTAACTAGTTGGCCCCTCCAAGTTATTTAGCGTCAGCTAGCTAAATAGCGTTAGCCAGCAAATTTTTACCTTCTACACCTACAGGCATAAAATTATTTTGGACACTAAAAGTAAAAAATAAATTTCCATTCTCTCCAAACAAATTTTTCTAAAAATTATTCAGAACATTTAACGAAACAGCGTCGAGCGAGGCGTTGAGCAATAAATTACGCGAATGATAATCATTCCCTAGATAAAAGGTGAATAATACAAAAATTATGATATGAAATTGTGAATATGTCGAGAGTTGAGTTAATATATCGCACGCGCGCAAAACATTAACCGAGAAAAAAAGAGAGAGAGAACGAGAGAGAGAGAGAGTTATTGACAAGTTTGACCTTTGTTCAGTGCCAAGCGGAGCAAACGAAGACGATCGCCTACACACGTAGTGCGAAACGAATGCCTACATAGAGAGAATAACTTGCTCGCATAGCGGAGAAGGATTTCGATAGGCGTGGGGGTGGAAATCAGGCACGTGCCAGAATAGCGAGCATGCGTGCGTCAGTCAGCTTGGTGGCACTTGGTTATTTTTCAAATGTACTACATGCACAGACTTGTGACGTCTGCGTGATGCCAAGTGTCAGACATTCTATATCATTAATGGCGCCTGTTTTCTGCTGATAAAAAAAACGACTTATTAATCGTCACGCTATATAGTGATGATGATGATGAAAAAAAGGAGAGAGAGAGAAAAAAAATAATTTCATCGCCTCTTAGAAGACCGATAAGCACTTTTATTTCATCCGTTGATAAAGTCATCTATCTTTTTGTTATCTCTTTCTCACTCTCTATTATCTTCACTGTATTATGTCGCAATTCTCTTTTTTTGTAACTGTATTTATTAATTTTCGTTTGATAATTTTTTTCCTCGTTTACTTTCCTCTTCTTTTATATTTACTCTTTCCTAACATGTCTTGCTTCTTCCCATGGTTTCCATTCTTCCATTTCCACGCGGTTAACAATAGAATTAGTAATAGAAATTGATATAGAAATAGAAATATTGTAACAGAAGTAGAAACAGAATTAAATATAATTATAGAAGTAGAAAGAGATGTAGTCATAGAAATAGTAATAGAAATAGTAATAGAAATAGTAATAGAAATAGTGATAGAAATAGAAATAGTAATAGAAACTAATATTAATAGAAATAGTGATAGAAAAAGTATTAGCTGGACAGTACCAACAGCAACAATAATAATAAAAGATTTTCCACCCACAAAAACGGAATTAAACATTGAAAAATTCATATAAGGAAGAAATTGAATAGAATACCAAAATAGGAGACACCCATATGAAAAGAGAATGAAAAAGAAGGCTTAGAAGTGCGAGGAATGGAATGGGAAAATTCTAATTGACGAAGCGTGCGTCAATGAGCGTCCACACTTGGCGATACATTTCAAAGAACGACACGGCGGTGAAGGCTTCCTGACCCCAGAGAGCACGGTTAATAGCTGGGCCCCACTCTCCACTTGAGAATCTGCGGGTGTACGAGGAAGGGGTCTTTGGGGGTCCGTGCGGCTGCAGGCCAACGCATCGCCAAGGCACACAGAGTGGGGGGGGAGAGCGGCGGCTAAAGAATCATCATTGTGGTGGGGGGCGCAGACTCAGCAAAGGGCCTTAAAGGCAACCGAGTTTTGTCCGGTTATTGGAATTTTCACGAGTGGGGGTAAAACCGTCACGCGCTTTCCCCTACCCATGAGAATTCTTCCATCTCCTCCCCACTCCTACCTTGGACTTGAAGCATTCCATCGCTTGCCACGTTCTCCGCACAGTGAGCAGGGTTGCCAGATTGGGCTACTAAGCGCGATTTGGGCTATCTTTTGGGATAATTTCGCGGCGTAAATTTCATTTTCGCTACAGGTAGCGATTTGGGCTACATTTCCTATATCAAATTGCGCTTTTTGCGATTTTTGAACTTTTAGAAAATTTTGTTTTAAAATACACAAAAATCGAATCTCAAATCAAAAATATAATGAGAACTGTCACTTAGCGCCTTGTAGTGGACATAACGGATACTATTCTTGTACCCTGTTTGCGCTGTCGGTATCTGATGCTTTACGTTGATACATATATGTACGGTTAGACCGTTGTGTTTGCTGATATGTTGACGTAAACTATGTTTGCTTGATTTTATGTTTAAAAGTGTTCCGAGCGGCAAGTTTGATCAAACATAAATGTGAAAATGGGTAAATGGGGAAAGTATTTAAAACATTATAATCCGAAGTGGGAAAAGGAATCAGTCCTCAAAAGTAAGTATATTGATAAATTTGTTTCTTAACCTATAAATATCTACAAATAGTTCAGAATATGTTAATTTTGTTCAAACTAATAATATTTTGTATTTAACAGCCTAATGTTTTTAGAATTTGACACAATATTTAATAAAATTATTTTTAATAATTTAAACGAAAGCGAAATAATATACCTTTTAATTTATAGATGAAATTTTTCTTGAAATTCGCGACAGCGCTAATCATGAAAATGTATGTTACTATTAATTAATATTTGCAGATTGGATTGCTCCTGCAAGTGAAATCGATGTTGCAAATGGAAAACCCGAAGCTTACTGCAAACTTTGCTGTACTCATATTCGAGCCCACCACAGTGACTTAATTGTTCATTCAAATCGAGTAAAACACCAGGATAAAGAAAAAGCGCTAAACAAGAAGGAACAGGCAAATTTACACGATTATGGTAATTTATGAGTACATAATAAAATCAAAAAGATTTAATTAAAACTAATCAATGTTATAATTTATAAATAACTATATGGATTATTTCATTTGATAACCGAAATTTTATGCTAATTTTATTATATTTCAGGTGTCATTGTGACTGACCAAATGAAAATCGCGGAACTAAAACTAGCAGTATTTGTGGCATTGCATTGTCCAGTGAAAACAATTGACCACTTGGGAGAACTTTTAAAAGTAATAGGAAAAGACTCATTTCTAAAAAATCTTAGACTCCACCGAACAAAATGTTCCAAGCTGATATCAAATGTTGTTGCTCCTGTTCAGTTAGCAGATCTCATAACAGATGTAGGGAATTCCCCGTATGCTCTCATCATTGATGAATCCACGGATGTTTCTACAACGAAATTCATGGGACTTTGCATCCGCTATTTCAGCCAAACAACTCAGAAAATGATAACAGACTTCCTGGGCATAGTCAAAGTTGTTAAATGTACTGGCGAGCAATTAGCGACTGATCTCGTAAAGTATCTCGAATCAATTCGTCTTCCCATAAGTCAACTTCATGCTATTGGTACTGATGGTGCGGCCAATATGTGCGGAAACAATAACTCGATGTATTCTCACCTTAAGAAGCTTTTACCAAATTTACAACTTGTTAAATGCATTTGCCACAGTATCGACAAGTGTGCAGAATATGCATTTAAAGCTCTTCCTGAACATCTCACTTACATCCTGAACGAAACCAACAATTGGTTTTGTCATAGCGCTAAAAGGCAAGAAGAATACGCAGAGATTTTTAAGGTAAGCTTCTTGCATTTTTTTTATTTGTATTCGATTGTTATTTTTATTTAAATGGAAAATTTATATTTTTGATTTTCAGGCTGGACATGAAGGAAGGGCTCCTCAGAAACTTCAGTCTTTGTCAAAAACACGTTGGTTAGTTTGGCTTCCAGTTTCATCTATAATTGTAGGCCAGTGGTACGATCTTCGTGAATATTTTTCAAGGGAAGCACAAACGAATACAACAGATCTAAGGTTAACCAATTTGTCGAACCTGTACAACGATGATTCAAACTTACTCTACTTGACTTTTTTAAAAAGTACACTCAAGGATGTAGATAGAATGAATTTAGCGTTTGAACACACTAATGCCGACATAACAAAGCTTTATGGTGATCTCCGCAATTTAGTCTATTCCATTTCCAGGCGTGTTGTTAAGGAGAGAGCGATTGCAGAAACCTACAACCCTGGAACTCTCAGATTAGACGAAGTTGAAATGTTGCAGTCTGCATTGAAATCTTCCGACAATTTAATACCTATTGATCAAGTTCAATTCGGAGAAAACTTTTCTCAGCTCTCGAGGACACTGCAAATTTCCCAAAGAACGATGAATGCTGTGCGTTCAAATTGTGGCAATTATTTGCTAATTTTATGCCGTCAACTCCTTGATCGAATGCCTCTCAATATTAAAGTCATAGACAAGATAAAAAACTTTTCTCCAAAATTAGTTTTATCCAGACTAGGTCGACCAACATTTAACCAACTTCCTTTGGACTTGGGTGAGCTTTTCAACTTACTAACTAACTTAAATTATATATTTATATATTGGTTTATTTTTAATAGCAATATATATAGAGACATGGATTCTATTCTTTATTAAATTACAATTTTCTTATAAAAAAAAGCTTTATAGAAAAAAATTGTTCCTCAACTGCACAAAAATTATTTTTTTGAATATTATAATATAATATTAAGAGTTAAATGTGTATTAATAATTAAAAATTTTTTCAGACCCATCTGCAGATCGAGATTTGCTGGAACGACAGTGGCAGGCTTTAGGTGTTTTGACTCTCCCTGACTTGTGCATGCATTCGCCCATGAATCAAGATGTCAATACTATTGACATCGAACATTTTTGGGCCTGTGTTTTGAATACTTCTAATGCTACTGGGGGGTATCCATTTAAAGAGCTTGCTTCGTTCGCTTTGCGGGCTATCACTTTGCCAGTCAGCAACGCTGTTGTGGAGCGTTTATTTAGCTTTATGAATAACATCAAAGACAAAAAAAGGAACAAATTGCAGTTGTCGATGCTGGATTCTTTGTTACGCTTGTGCGTCCATCTAAAAACATTTAATAAATGCTGCACTGATTTTGAAGTGTCAAGGGACATGTTAAATCGGTTCACCAGCAACATTTACGAAAATTTTAGTTCAGATGAACTCGAAAATGATGTTGAGAATCAGGATGTGAATGTTGTTCAGGACATGGAGACAGATTTACCAGAAGACGAATATAGAGATTTGATGGATCTATTTCAAAATAACTTTGAACAATGTAAATCTGTTGCTACGTTTTTCTAATTTTTCGAAGTTTCAATTTAAAAATTTTATATTGAATATTTAAAATATTATATTATTATTTAAAATGTTTTAAAAAAATATATTAAAGTTATTTAATATATAACATTAAAGATTTAATAGAAAATAAAAGTGTCAGTATTAAATTAGCGATATGTGTACTTTTTTAAATATATATGAAAACTCCCGCGCTTTTTGGGCTACTTCAGCGCCGTCTGTGCGCGGTTCGTAGTCCGAAATATCTGGCAACCCTGACAGTGAGGCGAACAGAAAACGTTCAGCGCTCGATTCGAATCAGTCGAGCTCTGACGCGCCTTGTGAGAGGTCGATCAAAAAAAAAAATTATCCCGTGCAAAGGAATTGTGCTTAGTGTTTCTTCTCTAAGTCCTTCTGGATTTTTTCGTCTTCTTTTGGAAAAAAGAAATCATACAGTGATTTATTTGAAAACTAACAAGTGCTACAATTTTTGAGAAAACAGTGCAACTTGACAATTATTGATTGGATTACATTTTTTTATTTTGGTTCTCTTTGGTGTGAAGTGATTATTTTCGATTGAGAAAAATTATTTTATTATTGAGAATGGTGACCGGAGTTGGTGCCAATATGCCGACCGGGGGTGTTACTGTTGGTGCAACCCCACCGGCGCAACACGTGCCCCAGGAAGCGGGACAACCACCTGCACAAACCACCACCAACTCTTCGCCCACTACGACCACCACTCCGAGAAGATCGGGTGAAAATCGACGGGTTAGTTTCATTTTCCGATCTACTGTAAATTTTATTTTTGTTGGTGTTACAATTTTGCAAAAAAGAAATTTTTCATTTTAGTCGCAAGTGTTAACTGAAAATAGCTAAATTAGCTGATTCAAAAATTGCCATCTTCTTGACTGCTAATATTTTTTTTATCCTTTCTTCAATAGAAGTCTTTTAATCCAAAGTCTGGATTTTTGAAAATCTTTGTAAATTTCTTGATCTGTAAACTATGACTTAGTACAGATGGTAACTTCTGTAAAGACAGATACAAGAATTTTTTGATTCTGTTGAAAGAAGTTTGAAGAAACTAAGGAGACATTTCTCAACTTGCCTCATTTACCAAAGAACAAATTTAGTATAGTGATTTAAAAATAAATTCGCAACTTTTAGGTTTCAAAATCCGTTCGCTTTTTTACAACTAGTGTCAGGTTTTAAACATCATTGACTAAAAAATGGGTTATTTTAGTAATGATCCTAAAGAAAAATTAAGTTTTTTAAAAAATTTGAGAAAGAAGAATAAGATCAAAAGAGCAATTTTTGAAAGTAACTGTTATTCTTAAATAGTTTGGAAAAGTTTTTCAAAAGTTCAGACTTGTAATTTTAGATGATTGTAATATTTGTAAAAATTGTAACATCTTTAAAAAAATTTAACTCTTCGGCAATTCAAATTCAATTCAACTTTTCAGAAATACAACTCAAATTCAATTTGGTTTTTCAGAATTACAATTTAAATTTAAATTCACCTTTTTGGAAATTCAGTTCAAGTTCAATTACTTTTTTCAGATTCAGTTTTTCAGAAATTAGATTCAATTGTCGAAAAATTGTAGGATTAAATTCAGTAAAGGATAATAAGATTTTTGAAAATAACGAAATATTTTGACATTTTAAAATGAGATGAAGATTTATTGTTTGATTCGAAGGGGACAAAAGTTTTAATGGTTCGTTTTTTTTCTGATTACAGAGTAACAAGCCGATCATGGAAAAGAGACGTCGTGCCCGCATCAACAATTGTCTGAATGACTTGAAAACTCTCATCCTCGATGCAATGAAGAAAGACGTAAGTACCTTTATTCAGTCTATTTCAACTGCGCTGATTCTGATTTCCTTTCACGACTTCAATTATATTGACATTCTCTTCTTTTAACACATCTCCACAGTATTCCAAATCGTCAATGATATTATAATACTTTTCTCTCCCTGTAAAGTCATTTTCTTCTTTTTAGAACCAAAAACAAATTAGGTTCTGAAAAATTAAGCTCTTGAAACTAGTTTCAGAACAATAAAGTTTTTTTTGGAAACTAGTTCTTTTTGGGTACCTTTTTGGGTCCCCTTTTTGAAGTGTTTCTTTTTCGAAAAAAAGCAAGGTGCCTAACGAACGATTTTTCTTCTCTGCTTACAGCCAGCCAGACATTCGAAATTGGAAAAAGCTGACATTCTCGAAATGACAGTGAAGCACTTGGAGACTCTCCAGAGGCAACAGGTAGCATTAGCGGCAGCGACGGATCCAAACGTTTTGAACAAATTTCGCGCCGGTTTCACGGAATGCGCCGGAGAAGTTGGCAGATTTCCTGGACTCGAAGCATCAGTGAAGAGACGTTTGATGGCACATTTGGCCTCGTGCCTTGGACCAGTCGACAATAATGGAACAGTGGTGCAAACAACAACCACAACGACAACAACATCCCAACAAGTCCAAGCGGCGCCACCAACAGCCCAACTTCAACTTCACATCCTCCCACAAGTTGACGCACCGCCAAGAATTCAAGTCCAACAATCAAATGGAATTGTATTCGCCAATACGAATAGTCTTCAAGTGGTGCCAACGCGACTGCCAAATGGCGACATTGCCCTCGTATTACCAGCCGGAGCAAAAGCCACCCCCGTAACATCGCCCGCCACCTCACCAGCGCCAAGTTCACCAATTATGCCCACGCTAATTCCCATTCCCCAAAGGACGGCGAGCACAGCCTCGGCATCATCATCCACCTCGTCAACAAGTTCCACCTCAACATCAGCGGCGAGTCCAGTCGCCTTCGAGGCACCACCTTCCAATTTCATGGCAAGGTCACCCCAATACACCACCAGTCATCGAGACGTCGCCACCTCACCAGCCAATGGCTACACCAGTGATCCTGAATTCGACCCACGAGTCTACAGTCCACCACTCCAAAAACCCCTCGCTCTCGTCATGAGGAAAAGTGTTATGCCCGAAATCGAAGACAAACCCTGGAGACCGTGGTAAAGAGTTAGTGCTAAAAAAAACTTCATTCCATAAAAAAAACTGTTACCACAATTTTCGTCTTTCCGAAATATTGCCCTTTCCTTAAATTCACACCCATACGAGAACTCATTCGCACCGGCCAGTTGCTTTTTCGGAAACAGTGCCTTGTAAATAAATCTTCCTCCAAAACGAAGATAATTGTGTAAATTACGTCTTTGTTCTCAGTGATATTTTCCTCTACTTAATTTTAGTAAACACATCCTCTCTCTCTCTCTCTGCTTTTGAGAGCAACTAATGCTTTTCAGAGCAACTAATGCTTTTGAAAGCAAAAAGCATTAGCTTTTTTTATATGTAAAAAAATAAATACCTAGCTTTTTTTTCGTTTCCAAAAAAAAGAGAGTGATGCTGATTGTCATGTAAATAATTTCTTATTTGTTTTTAAGTGCCTTACGCAACAATAATCACAGATGTCTTCCATTCTGTTAATTTTTTTATTTTTTAAAAAAAAGAAGAAAAATAATATTTTTCGTTAAATCCAAAATACGTTTGTACAGTTGACTTCGATTGAAAAATGTCGGTGTCAAATTTTTATATTAGATGTTAAGTAAATAAATATTGATGATTAAAAAAAAAGGTAAAATAATAAAAAGATGTATAAATGTGATGTCTGCAGAGATATGGTATGTTCTATTTATATTTATGAGTGCAACGAATAAAAATTTATTATTCATCTATTGTCAAAAATAGAAAAAAACCACGCTTATTATGAGATAGGAGAATCAAATAAATATTGATCTCTTTATTAAAATTACATAATGATCTACTTCATTTTTCTCACCTTTCCACTAGTTTTAAGACTCAATTAGTAAAATCTTACTTTATACTCAATTTTTTTAGTATGAATATTGATAAAATAAAAAATAAAATTTAAAGAAATAAAAGGAAATAAAAAATAAAATAAGTAAATATAAAACAGTAAAATAAATAAAATATAAAAAAAGAATATAATAAATTGATAAAAACAATTTATTTATTTTCTAACTTTAAGAAATTATATTGAATCTATTTACATAATATAAAACTCAGTTTTAAAAATTTTTTTTCTTGAGTAAAAAAAGTGAAATAATAACTTACAATAAAAAAATATTGATTGTAAGGATTCTGAGACAAAAATAAATTTTAAAAAATATGTAGGTAAAGGAATAAATAATCAAATTTAATAAATAAAAAACAACTATACTTTTGAAACCAGAACTCAGTTTTAAAAAATTTATTTCTTGAGTAAAAAAAATGAAATAAAAACTTACAATAAAAAAATTAATTGTAAGGATTCTTGAAGACAAAAATAAATTTAAAAAATATATAAGTAAATCAATAAATAATAAAATGTAATAACTAAAAAGAAAACAACTCAGAAAAATATTCTTTGGCAAAAAAAAATTCGATTCATTCATTCATTACTCCTTAAGGGAAAAATTCTTCAACTGAGAATTCACTTTTCTTTTTCTTCTGCTCTATTTTTTTCCAACAAGAAACCTCAAAAGAAAAAAAGTAATATTTCTCATTCTCATAATATATAAATGGTGAGAATTGAATCGTGGGATTTTGATTCAAGTTTAAAAGTTTTTTTTTTTTTTATTGTACGAATGATTCAAAGTAATATAAGTAGTTTCCGGATGGATGATTTTGTGGTTGTTGTCTATCCTGTCTAAACCTGTCGAGTCGTGAACGAACATTTTCGACGATTTTTGCCCAAGTTTCAACAAAGTGGTGTCATCTCGAGGCAGATTTCGGCAACTAAACGACTCCAATGGACCGGTTTTTGTGTTAAAAAACGAATTGAAGGAGGACCCTTTCCTTTTCGCTATATAGGGCCTCATTCGACTTTCAGTAAAGTGCTGCCATCCTACGGAGCAGCACTCAACCCTCAAATGGGACTTGAGGCCCTTCTGCACTGCAGTCCAGAGAATTTGTACATAAAACAGAAATTTACAGATTTTGATTTTATTTTCAAATATTTTTTTGAATTTTATTTGAAAAAAAAGGTTTTTTCTGTAAAAAAGAAATAATTTAAGGATTGTGAATATTGTGGCTTATAAAAATTGGTTGAATTACATTCAATTGTAATTGAATGTAATTATAATTGGTTAAAAAAATACATAGAGTAATTAATAATTGGTTTCAATTATAATTACTTTCAAAAAAAATTATAATTCCAATTGGTTAGAAATACAAATCACTGCAATTTCAGTTGGCTGAAATTGATTGCAATTACAATCGATTAGAATTACAATTGGTTGCAGTTACAATTGATTAGAATTACAATTGGTTGCAGTTACAATTGATTAGAATTACAATTGGTTGCAGTTACAATTGATTTCAATTTTAGTTGGTTGGAGTGAAAATTATTGAAATTACAATTGGTTACAATCACAAACAATTGCAATTATGTAGTTGGTTGCAATTCCCACTTATTACAAATACAATTGGCTGTATCTAGAATTTACTACAATTACAACCTATTTCAATTATTTTTGTTTGCAATTCCAAATTATTGCAAATATAATTGATTGTATTTACAATTTACTACAATTGCAACCGATTGCAATTATTTTTGTTTGCAATTACAATCGATTTCAATTACTTTTGTTTGCAATTACAATCTATGTCAATTACTTTTGTTTACAATTACAATCGATGTCAATTACTTTTGTTTGCAATTACAATCGATGTCAATTGTCTTTGTTTGCAATTACAAATCAATTTCAATTATTTTTTTTTGCAATTAAAATTTATTATAATTACAATTCAGTGTAATTATTTAATTACCATTAGAAATTATTGCAATTACAAATGGTTGCAATTAGAAACGATTGAAATTATTGTTGGTTACAGTTACAAATAATTGCAATTACATTTGGTTTTTAATTACAAATTGTTGTAAATAAAATTGGTTGTAACTACAATTTACTACAATTACAATAGATTGTAGTTATTTGGTTCCAATTATAATAATTTATTGCAATTTTACAATTGGTTCCAATTATAAATTATTGCAATTTTACAATTGGTTGCAATTACAAACGATTGCGATTACAATTGGTTACAATTACAAACGATTACAATTTTTTTTTGCAAATACAAACGTTCAGTTATTTTTGTTTGCAATTTCATCAATGATATTTTAAATTATTGATACAGTTTTTGGTAGTTATTTGTAGTTTTTTCTAGTTATTAATAGTTACATTCAATAGTAATATTTGTAATGTTACTTTTTACATTTAATGGTAATTATACAATAATAAATACAATTTTTTATTTCGAGCTTAAATAAAGAGAGTCACAAACTTTAATTGGATTCTCTTCGTCGTTTCACTGTAAAATGAAAGGTGTTAAATTTAGTACCAATTTTGGTACCAAATCGTAATTTGGTTCTATTTTAATACCAAAATCAGCTCCAATTTAGAACCTTTTTTTAAAGTGAAATTTTTCTTGATTGGTTCGTTTCTAGTCAAGGAATTTAACAAAGATCGCAACAAAACCATATTTTCAAAACAACGATTGAAAAATACTTTCTTCATATACACTCATCGTGCGTTATTCAATAACAATTTTTTTGTCTTCCTCAACAAAAATTCTCTACCGCAAGATTTTTTTTTTTTTTGATTGCATAAATGCAAAAATTGCGGAGATAATTCCATCATCAATTAGTATCATTTTTTGATTGAAACATCTCTATACATATACATATAGTCTCGAATTTTTTTTTTTTATTCAGAATCTCGATGTTAACCAATCGTCTGGACGAGGTAATTATACATTTATGAACTAACGGACAATAATTGTACAGAGTGAATCACTTCCACTAAATATATACATATTCTCATCTGCTATTATTATTTTTTTCTCTCTTTCTCTCTCTTTTAGACATCGCGCAACTTTTACAATATGTATGAATAATAATTTGCGGGTGTAGAGAAGTAAAACAACTGAGAAGCAGATCATTCTCTATATAATGAAGTATTAGAGGAAACGAAGAACATTGTTACAAGAGAAAAAAATTGCAAACTATTTTTATTCTTTCGTATTTACTCATATTTTTCGGCAATAGTTTCTATACAGTATAACAATCGTTACTATACAGTATAGCAACTGTTACTATACAGTATAGCAATAGTTTCTATACAGTATAGCAATCGTTACTATAAGGTAAAGCAATATAGTTTCTATACAGTATAGCAATAGTTACAATACAGTATAGCAATCGTTACTAAACAGTATAGTAATAGTTACAATACAGTATAGTAACTATTGTCATACTGTATTATAACTATTGCTATACTGTATATTAACTATTGTCTAAACATTGCCATACTGTATGTTAAATTTTCTCATACTGTATTGTAAATATTGCCATACTTTAATCACTGAGTGCAGAAACTATTTTAATATAGTAACCATTGTAATACAATAAATTTTGTAGTTTAGTAATTATTTTAATACACACAAACCATTCTATAATATACTTAAGAAGAAAATATAAAATTGCTTCTCTAATGGAAATTTTAGACTCAAAAACATGTTTACCAGTTTATATTCTATAGTCTTTTCTTTACACGAGTTTTTTTTTCTCTTCTGTTCTTTTTTATAATAGAACATGGAATATTCTATTAATTATCGTCTCATTCATAAAACATCTGCATGACAATGACGTGAATTAAAATACAAAACTATTCAAACTGACAAGAGTCCATATAACGAAAATCATTGACTATTAAAATCCTTTCATATTTTATTCACATTTTTTCTTTAACAAACTTTCAAAATCAAAAAATGAACTTAATAGATTGTCTTCTTTTTTTTTTAAATGCAAATTTAAAACTAATACCTTCTTCGTTTTTTTTCCTATAATGTAAAATAAATTAAATAAAAGTAAACAATTTTGTAATTTTAATGAAAAAAAAATACTTTAATTTTTTTAAAAATATCTTTTTTCTTAAAGAATAAATTTTTCCTTTAGAGAATAAATTTTTTTTTTCTTTTAAAGAATAAATATAATTCTTTTTTTTTCTCGTATTTCAGTTTAAAGTAGAACAGGAAATTATCCTTTTAACGTAATCAGCTTGCTTTCTTGAAAGGTAGTCAGTCATTAGTAAAGTATACTTAGCGTGGAGTCACTGTCGCGTGGTTTCAAGGTCAAGGCAAGGTTGACACGCGCCTTGCCACGCTACGATTCGCGATTTGTCAGTGGGGGGTCGCATTTGATTCGTTTGTCATGTCACGTCTGATGCACAATCATTCATATATATTCTTGAAAAATTTCAAAGAGAGAATTGAAAATAAAAAAAAAAAATTATTATCAGAATTTGAAAATTTTTCCATTTTTATACTTTTGATATTCTTGATATTAATAATAATATTTTAATAAATATTATGATTATTAATTATTAATTGCATAATTTATATAATTTAATAATTATGTTATTAATATTTCAAAATTATTATTTTATCAATAATCTTAATAATTAAAATTATTATTCTATCAATAATCTTAATAATTAAAATTATTATTCTATCAATAATTTTAATTCTTTTATTTCAAATTTTATATTTTTTAACTATTAATGATTAGTTAACCGTAATTCACTGTACTTTTGTACACTAGAACTCCGATTTTGTGGAATTTTACGAAGTTCACTAAATCCTAATTGATTGGAACATTTAATGATTAATTAATCGAAATTCGATGTATTTTTGAACACTAGAATCCCGATTTAGTGGAATTTGGGGAAATCTACTAAATCTCAGTTATTATTATTATTCTTATTATTATTTTATTTTTCTATTTTAATTAATATTATTTATTAATTCTTTATTATAATAGTATGCATCAATTTTCCAATATATTTTGAAAAAATTTTCCAAGAATATTTATTTCATAAAGAAATATTACTTTTTTCTTAAATCATATTTCTTTCTTCCTTTTTGCAAATAAATTGCAATATTGTCAACAGATTCATTCATAGGAGGTTAAAAAAATGCTTTTTATAATCATGACATTCGGGTCAATTTTTAATGAAAACTGATAATTTAGATCAAATCATTTGCAAATGTAAACGAGTAATTGAAATTAACTGTTGCAGACCATGAAAGTGTTTCTTTTTCTAGTTATGTTTTTTTTAAATACTTTTTTTATATTTTGCTTCTATGAATTAATAATTTTTTAAGAAAGCACGAGGTCAAGTTAGATAAATAATTATTGTCATTGCTAAATCATTCTTCCTTCATTCAGTTTCAACATTAAATGATAATAAAAAATAAACATAAACATAAAACCCAATATTTTCATAACTTTATTTTAAAAATTTTACTAAAAAATTATTTGTATAAACTTATTAAGATTTCTATTAAAAATTCTAATAATTAATCAATATTAATTATTAGAATTTTCTTTTTACTTTTAATTATTCTAATGATTAATAATAATTCTAATAAAAATTAATTACTATTATTGAATTTTAATTAATTAATCATCATTAAACGTTCCAAACAACAAAGATCTAGTAAATTTCTCCCGAAATTCCACTAAATCGAGGTTATAGTGTACCAAAATGCATCAAATTTCCATTAATTAATCATTAAATGTTTCAAACAATTGAGATTTTGTGAACTTTCTAAATTTCCACGAAATCTGGGTTCCAGGGGAAAAAATACAACGAATTTTAGTTAATTAATCATTTAACGTTCCAAAAAAATATTTTGTAGATTTTTCTCCAATTTCTTTAAATCGGGGTTCTAGTGTACAAAAATACAACAAATTTTGATTAATTAATTATTAAACGTTCGAAACAACTGAAATTTAGTAGATTTCAAAAAATTCCACTAAATCGGACTTCTAGTGCGTAAAAGTACAACAAAATTGACAATACAAATTGTCATGTGACATATCCAAGGTCAACACATAACGCACAAGAGCAAAATGATAAATATCTTTGGAATACGGTTCATTATTTGTAAATTTATCGATATAGAGAGCATTATTAAGCCGTCAAGTGAGTGATTGTAATTGGACGTTCACCTCGCATTCTTTATAATTGCGACAACCTACAAGACCTTGATAATACATTATATTTTTTTTTTTCATCAAGGATTATCTTTGCATGAGGCTATAATACAAATATATAAATACAACAAAAGGGGATTTATTATAATAGATAGTCGAATTCAGTTGCATTGTTTAGTCTTTTTTTTTACGCGCTTACACTGGCGTCTAGATCGATAAAAAAAGAGATAAATGACTTTTTTTTGTATAATATACAATCACTGACTGACGATTTTATCAAAGATTTTTTTTCTTACTGATAACAATAGTACTTTCATTTCCGAGCATAGTCTTTGCGCGAATTTTGTTATCTGTGAGAATATATGCTTGATTTTTTTTTAAATATATATTTTATAGTGGAAAAATTTCTCCTTGTGGTGCTTATCAAAAATATGATGTCAAAAAAAATTTTTTTTTTTTTGATCGCGATCAGTGGATGACGCAAAAAATTGTAATATTGAGTAAAGTGAAAAATTCGCTTATTTTGATGTTATCGAATTTTTAATTATCTTTCTTTTTAAGAATCGTTGCAAACTTAAATTAATTTTGTTTTTATCAATATTTAATAATCTTGATAAAATATGTCATTTCTTGGAGTTGGAAAATAAATCACTTGTAAATATTTATTATTGTGAGACAAAAATGGCTTAAGGAGATTTTTATTCTCCGAATCCTCATCCCTCTTGCGATTTTAAATCGACTCGAATAACGAGTTAAAAGGGGGAGGAAGGGAGGGGGGGACCCGGTAGTGCAGGTATCAATGTAATTACACACATAAAACTGCCATTTGCACCACATTGCGTTGCGTAATCACATCGGAAATCGTTACAAGATTGGTCGATTGGATCGCATCTCACGTTCTGGGATTTCTTATGAGTGGCAGCATCCCTTAGATAGCATACAGGCGTTTATGGTGGAATTGCCATTCGACTCTCTCGAGAGTTATAATCGAACCTTTGGCAGAAAGAAATCGAGAGTTTTGTATGGCTCCAACTTTATATATATTTATTTATTTATTTATGCCGCTGAATGTGTTTTTTTTTCTGCGGATAACTCTCGATTTTGGGAGCACACGTTTAGAACACAAGACGTGTTGGAAGCCGAAACGATGAGTATTTCGACGAAGTAACAAAAAATCAATCGTTCCAGATCGTTATACAATACACATTTCAAGCTCGAATCCTGTTTTCATAAATTTCTATTCAACGATAATAATTTAAGTGAAGAATTTTATTTCGTTCACATTCGCCAAGTTTTATTATTATTTTACACGGGAAACAAAAAATAATTTATCAAAAGGTGAACAAGAAGAATTTCTTCATTTAAAAAATAATTTAAATAAATTAAATAAAGTTTTAATACAAATTTATTTAAATTATTTTAATAATAATAAATTAAAGAAAGTTTTAATACAATTTTTTTCTTTTTTCAAATTGAAAAAATTTGTATTAAAACTTTATTTAATTTATTAATTTATTATTATAATAAAGAAAAACCTACATTTACCAAAATTCTTTTTGGGAACAATTTAAATCAAAAATTTTTCAAATAATTGAATTTTATAAGTTGTGCTTTCAATAGCACAATATTTTTATAAATAATATAAATAACTAGCAAATGTTAAGGGCGAAAGGCAGTATTTAATTTTCTGATTTTATAATTTATTAAATATCGCGTTTAAATTACAATAAATTTTTTCAATTTCAAATATTAACTTTGATTTTTGAATAATTTCACATTCGAAATTTTAAAAAATTTAGCTTTAATAAAATTCTTTAAAGTAATTTAATTATTTTCAAAAAATTTAATAAAAGTTAACGCACGAGATTCAATTATTATGAATATAATTTTAATAAAATTTTTTTTAAAGAATTCAATTATTTCTAATAAATTTAAATAAAATTCTGTTTCAGAATTGAATTATTATTTTCAAAATAGAATTTTTATTAAATTCATAGAAAAAATTTGTAAGAATTCAATTATTTCCATACGTATAATAAGATTATTCTTTACCGGAATTCAATTATTTTCAATATTTCAATATAATTTTATTAGAATTTCTTAAAACAATTCAATTATTTTTAAAAGTTTTCATAAAATTTCTTTATAGGAATTCAATTATTCTCAACATAATTTCAATTAAATTTCTTGAAAGAATTCAATTATTTTCAATATAATTTTAAGAAAATTCTCCAGAGAATTCAATTCGCACAAGATTCAATTATTTTTAAATTCAATTTAAATAAAAACTGGTTAAGAATTAAATTATTTTCAATATAATTTTAACAAAAATTTCTCAAAAAAATTTAATTCGCACGAGATTCAATTATTTTCGAATAGAATTTTTAATAAAATTTTGTTGAAAGAATTCAATTATTTCTAATAAATTATAATAAAATTCTGTTTTATAAGAATTAAATTATTTTTAATAGAATTTTAACTAAATTTGTAGAAAAAATTTGTGAGAATTCAATTATTTCAATACATATATATATATATATATATATATAATAAAATTATTCTTTACCAAAATTGAATGATTTTCAATATAAATTTAATAAAAATCCTAAAAAGAATTCAATTATTTTTAAAACTTTTCATAAAATTCTTTATAAGATTTTAAACATTTTCAATATAATTTCAATGGAATTTCTCGAAATAATTTAATTATTTTTACAAAATTTCAATAAAATTCTTCACAACAATAGAATAATTTTCAAAAAATTTAGTAAAATTCAAAGCAAAAATTAAATTATTTCTGATTCAAAATTATAAAGAGTTACAAAATTTACGAGAAGTACTATTAAAATTATTATAAAAAGTTTAATGGAATTGAAAAAAAAATTGAAAAAAAATCTATTGAAAAATAGAAAAAAAATCAAATGAATAAAAATAGAAATAATTTCATACATTTTAACGCAAAATTATGGAAAATAAGTTAATTTTTCATTTATTTTGCAATCATAATTTATTAATTTTACCACAAACCTTATTTTCTATTAAATTTTAATTATAGTAAAAATTGAACTAATAAGAACAAAAGTTATATGAATTATTTTCTAAAAATTAATTTTTTAATTCACATATAGAACAATAAAGATAAATAAAATTCTGTTTTTCTTAGACAATACATTTTTTTAAAAAACCGTATTTTGCATTAAAATCAAGTTTTTCTACAATAATTTATGAGTAACTGTTGTTTTATTTAAAAATGTTAAGATAATATCACTAAGATCATTAATTAAGATTGAATTTAAAAAAGTTTTAAATTGAACTTCTAGAAAAGTTGAATTTAAAAAAAAATTGATTAAAAATTCCGAAGAAGTTATTTTTTTAAAACTTTTTTATTAACATTTTTTTTAAATTAGTTGTAGTTTTGAATATTTAACTGCAAAACTGTCAAATTATCGAAATTTTAAGAAATTGAATTCTAAACTGCTGAATGTTAAAAATTTTTTTTGTAAATTTTTCTTTTTAATAAGTATAATTTAATTGTTAAGAAACATTATCAATAATTATTAAAAATAATTGAATAAAAGAAGAATTTTTGTTAAAAATTCCAAAAAATAATTGAATTGAAATCTTGAAAATAATTTTAGAGAATTTACAGTAGCAAATAAAAAATAAATTATTGAATAAAAATAATTATTATAAATTATTGAAATTCAAAGGATTTGAAATTTTTAAAAATCTTAATTCTGGTGAAAAAATAATAAGAAAAATAATGATTAAATATTTATTTTAAAAAAATGTTGATGTTTTCTTTACCAAAATTTTTACAAAAAAAAATTTTACAATTAAAGATATTCAAAAATAAATGTACTACAATCGTTTTCTTGTATATCTAGTTATTTTTAGAGTGAATTATAAAATATTCTTTAGGGTCAGGAAAATAGTTAAAGTTCCGTCTGGAAATCAGGGAAAAAATAAAATTCAATTTTTGTAGTAACCCTGATAATAAACAAAAAGAAATTGATATTAGTTTATTGACTATTTCACAGTTTATCAACTATTTGTATATTTTATTTACACTAAATTTTATTTTTATTAATATTTACACTCCTCATTGTTATTAAATTTCTTCTTTTTTTTCGTCTATTATACAAATAGGAGGTTTAAAATGAAGTCACCAGACGCTGAATAATCAACATTCGATGCATTGTCTGCGGAATTGAATTTATACAAGAATTTGAGCCAGTCATTCTCATTATAAATCAGCACCTTTCATTTATATACATATATACACATATATTTGTAAGGGAAGCACTAATAATAATGAAAAGAATGGAAAAATTAAATTAAAAAAAAAAGGTTACACGAGAAAAATGATATATGTGTGCGATAAAATAAATTTATATTTTTTAAAAGAATACATAAAAATGTATATGCAAATATTGTAGGAAAAATACGTAAATTACAATTTAAACAAAAAAGATGTAAATTGAGAAAAAGGAGTCCAACATATGTTCTTGTACAAATTTCAATCTACATTTGTAAACATCAAATCCACTTGTGAAACTGATCACGAGAGATAAACTTTGCATAAGAATGAAGACCTTGAAACTTGACGCGAACGAGAAAAACTGGTACTATTGTTTCCAGGTATATCAAAACAGTAATAAAAATGTTCTGAATTTCTGATAAAAGTGATTCTTTAGATTTAATGTTACAATGTATACGAATTATAGTAGGAATATATTTGAAGACAATATTGATATCTTGATACTTTTTAAGGAAATGAGAGTTAATGAAATTATTTTCAAACATTCGTTTTATGGTTCATAATTGTGCTTTTATGTTGATAAATAATAATAATATTTAGAAAAATAAACTCGGAAAAATGGTTTTAGAAAATTAGATTTGAAATCCAATGAGACTTCTATAAGAAAACTAAATTTTTACGTATTTTTTAATCATTTAAAAATTATTCAAAATTACAGACTTCGTACTCGATAATTAATTTTAAAAAAGTAGCAAAAAGTATCTTTCAAACTAAGAAAGTATTAAAAAATGTAGCTATCGAAATTTATAAATTTAAAAGTAATTTACAAAAATAATTTAATTCTTGCGAAGAATTTTATAAAAATTTTTAAATAATTGATTTCTTTTAGACTAATTTTATGCAAATTCTAATTTAAATAATTGAATTCCTGAAAAATTGTTAATATTCATAAAAAGAATTGAATTCTTACGAAGATTTTTAAAAAAAAATTTAAGTGATAATTGAATTCTGTTTGGAAATCTTATGAAAATAGTAAATATTGAAAATCATTTAATTGCGAAAAGTTTTTAAAAATAATTAAATTTTACAAAGAATTCTATTAAAATTTTTGAGAATAATTAAATGTTTGTGTAGTATTTTATTAAATTTGTTTGAAAATAATTGAATTCCTAAAAAGCATTTTATTATTTATGAAAATAATTGAATTCTTGCAAACAATTTTATTAGAATTTTTTAAAATAATTGAATTTCCAAGAAAAAATTGATCACTTTTAAAAATAATTGAATTCTTGTGATAAATATTGTTATTTATGAAAATAATTGAAGTTGGAAAGAATTTCATTAAAATGACGCAAAATAATTGAAATTTCGGGAATAATTTTGTTATTTATCGACATAATTGAATTCTTGAGAAGAATTTTATTAAAATCTATAAAAATAATTTAATTATTTCCAGAAAATTTTATTAAAATTGTATTGAAGATAATTGATTTCTTTCAAAAAATTTTATTAAAATATTTGAAAATAATTGAAATCCTATGAGAAATTCTAATATTTGTGTAAATTTCTTCCAAAAAATTTTAAAACGACATTTCAAGTAATTGATTTTAAGAATAATTTTAAGAATTAATAATTATTTAATTTTTAAGAATAATTACATTTTTTGTGCATTACCTGTAAAATCGTATTAAAAATAATTGAAATCCTGCGATGAATTTTATTATTTATGAAAATAATTGAATAGTTACTAAGAATTTAATTAAAATTTTTTAAAATAATTGAATTCATCAGAAAAATTTTATTATTTATGAAAATAATTGAATTATTGCGAAAGATTTCATTAAAATATTTAAAAAGAATTGAATTTCGTTGAAAAATTTTGTTATTTTGAAAAATAATTGATTTCTTCATAAGAATTTTATAAACATTATTTTAAATAAATAATTTTTTCGAAATATAATAAATATTATGAAAATTTTATTTTAAATAATTGAATTCTTGGGGAAAACTTTATCTGTGAAAATAATTGAATTTTTCGATTAATTAATTTAAAATAGCATTAAAAATAGTTAAAATTTTTTTCGTTCAGTTTTATTATTTATGAAAATAATTGAATTCTTGCTTAGAATTTTATCAAACATTTTTTAAATAAATTTAATTTCTATGAAAAATGTTATTATTAGTGAAAGTAATTAAATTATTGTTAAGAATTGTATAAAAATTTTGTTTAAAATTGATTTTTTTTTTTGAATTTTTTTGATTATGCTTTTCTAAATGAATTGAATTTCTGTGGAAATTCTATTATTTATGAAAATAATTGAATTTTGGATTAATTTTATCAATTTTTTTTAAATAATTGAATTCTTTTGCAAAATTTTATGAAAGTACTAGATATTGAAAATAATTGAATTTTGAATATTTTTTGAAATTAGTTGATTAGAATTAATTTAAAAAAGTAGGGTTTTAGTATAGATGAGTGCGAAGCCTGAAATTGAATAATTATTATTAGTGTCGGAAAGTATAACAGGGTTACCTCAAAAATTTAATTTTCTTTTCCCTGATCATTTATAAAAAAAGAAGAAAAGTATTGCTTTAAAAAATAAAATTCTACCCATTAGTTCGAGTAAAAATTCAATTTCATCTCCGAGGCTTTGTTTTTCATTTACATTGTATAATTTATTTATATTATATAATTGTCGGTTAAGAAATGAAAATGCAAAAATTTTTTTTTTCGAACCTCGCACTTATTTTTTGGGGTGAAAAAAAAGAAAAAAATCTTGAAGAATAATGACGGGCCCAACCCAAGTGCAAAATGTCAGACGCACGCCGTGAAGAGGCTAACGAACTTCATCTTCGCGAGATAATACATTGTCATCCTTTGAAAATAAAGCCTCGTTGGAAAATAAAGGTATTCATGCGTTCAGAAGGCAGGTGCATCCTATTTGCTTCATTCTCTCTCTTACTCTCTCTCTCTCTCTTATTCTCTCTTATTCTTTTGCAGAGAATCCAAAGAGTAATTCTATGCCTAATGATCCATTGCGTGGTGGAATCTCTCGTGAAGTTTCTCAAATCTTCTCCCCCTTCTACTCTTCTCTCATTTAGTCCTAATGATCTTTCTCTGCATCAAGTAACCACTAACTAAAGGTACGAAAATTTCAGAGCAACACCTGCAGTAAACTATTATTATCAAATTAATATAGAATAACGAATAGTAGTCACGTTCCATTCCCATAATTATTATTCGACTACAAAATTTAAGTTCTTCGCTTCGCTGAATTCTTTAACCACTTCATTATATTGTTCTGAATATTTTTTCACTGAATGGCGAGTGTTTTTTTAGGCAAATATTTCCAAGGCTAAAAAACAAAAGAAAAAAAAATAAAAACAAATTTTTACAAAATTGCGAAATTGACAAAATTAGTAAATTTTACATAATTGTTAAGTACGTTTATGATTTTTTTTATGTGACTTACAGAAATTATAAAATCAGGAAACTACAGTAAAACCTGTCGGAATTCAACTCGATTTTTTAAATTATATTACTTTTATTAATTTATCATTAAAAAATAGTAATATTTTTACAATATTTTGGAACTAAGTGAAAATAAATCTTGTTTGATATTTTTGAGAATGCAAAAATATTTATAAAATAATTTCCTGACTTTCCCTTGATTTCCAGTCAAAATTTTGACTTTTTTCTGGATCCTAAAGAATATTGTGATTCACTCAAAAAAATGATTAGATAATCAAAAGTTCTATTACATTTAATTACGAATTTTTTTAATTGTAAAATTATTCGAAAACACCAATAACTTCAGTTTTAATTTTTAAATAAATATTTAATCATTATTATTATTTTCCTCCAATTCAAGTATTATTTTCTACAATTTAAAAATAAAATTCTTCTTTAAATCAACTATTTTTAATAATTTTTGAAAAAGTTCTTCTTGAGAATTTTCAAATCCATTTGTTTACAATACAATTTTACGTGAAATTTTGATTATTCGAATATTCTTCAATTAAATATGGTACATTTAGAAAATAAAAATTTTTAATTATTTTAAAAAATTTCGACTAAGCTTTTTGAAGAAAAATAGTTTCATATAATTTAAAATTAAAAGTATGAAAAATTCATATTTTCAAAGATTTTAATTTGAAATCTTTACAAAATTCTATTATTTCTGAAAATTGCAATTATTAGTAAATTCTCAAAAATTCAATTATTATCTAAAACTTTAAATGAAATTAATTTCTTAATCAATTTTTATTAGAAAATTCTACGAGAATTCACTTAGGTATTTAAATACAAACATATATGATTTTATTGAATAATTTAATGTTTCTAAAAATAAAATTTTTATACATAATTTTATCAACAAATTATTAAATAATTAAATTCTTTCGACGAATTTTAATAAAAATTTTGAGAATAATTACATTATTCGAGGTATTCGATTCAAATTGTATTAAAAATAATTGAAACTCTGCAAAGAATTTTATTATTTATAAAAATAATTGAATTATTGCGAAGAATTTTATTATTTATGGAAATAATTGAATTATTGCGAAGAATTTTATAAAAATTCTTGAAAATGATTGCATTTTATTACTTTTGAAAATAATTGGATTTTTGTAAAGAATATTGTTATATTTTTATGAAAATAAATAACTTCCACCGAATGATTTTATTATATTTATGAAAATAAATAAATCCCTTAAAAAAGAATTTTAAAATTTATGAAAATAATTGAATTACTGCAAAGAATTTTATGTCAAATTTTAAAACATTTGATTTTTTCGAAAAAATGTATACAAATTCTATTTTAAATAATTGAATTCTTCTGAAATTTTTATTTTTTTGGAAAATAATTGAATGTTTGTGCAGAATTTTATCAAAATTTTTGTTTAATAATTGAATTGTTTTGGGAGATTTTCTTAAAATACCTAGTAAAATATTGACAATCTTTGAATAAAGTAAAATTTTTGAAAATAATTGAATTTTATTACTTTTGAAACTAATTGAATTCTTGTGATGATTACTATTATTTATGAAAAATAATTTAATTTTGCAATGAATTTTATTAAAATTCCTGAAAATAATTGAATTTTGTCGAAGAATTTTATTAATTTTGAAAATAATTGAATTCTTGTGATGAATATTTTTATTTATGAAAATAATTGAATTTTACAATGAATTTTGTAAAAATTTTTGAATATAATTGAATTTTGGGGAAGAATTTTGCTATTTAAAAAGATAATTCAAATGTTGACCAGAATTATTAAAAAAAATTTTTATAATAATTGAATTTCTTGAATGAATTTTAATATTTATTAAGATAGTTGAACTCTTTCAAAGAATTGCGTTAAAATATTAAAAATTGAAACTAATTTCAACAGAATTGAAAATAAAATTTTCCAGAGAAGTACTTCTTTAAATAATTATTAGTAATAATTTAATGACAGTTCTTCAGTAGAATTAAATTATTTAAAATAAATTATTGTCAAAAATAGAAAAAATTTTAGTTTTTTTTCGAATTCGTGGAAATTTTATAATTTATAAGAAAAACAAAAAGTCACAAACATTCAGAATTTTCTTATAAATTCTAAACATTTGATTTCTTCCAGCACTTTTAATAAAAATCCCTGACTTTTCCCTGATTTCCCTGACCACTTCTACTTTCCCTGACATTTTTCTGAATTCACTGATTTTATTAAAACAGAATTAAAAAAATTATGAGGGATTAAAAAAATCATAATAAGTATAGAATACGAACTGAAAACAATGAACGTAAATAAAAATTTAAAGTTAAAATTTCTATTTTCGTTCATTTTTTTCAGTTCTCGTAAACGATTCCGCGCGTTGTGGGTTATCGCTTATAAACACATTTTAACCATTTGATAAGAAATAACATTGTCGTTTATATACACTATATATACGGTATAAAAAAATATATACAAAATAGATTAGACACTGAAACAGCGTCACCATAACCAGCATGTAAATATATTCCAAAAAAGAGATGACGTTGTGTTTACGAATATATTGTCCCAATGTTTTTCATTGCGAAACTCATCAGTAAATCGCGTCATAAAAAAATGTGTGTATAGAAATTTTTATTTTGCTCTTTTTTTTTCTTTTAAATATATAATTCTTCATAAAATTATCGCATTCCGCAAATGTTGTATTAATGCGCATATTGAGCAATGTGTGCACTCGGGATTTTAGTCGCTTTATTACAAATTACAACCTTAAAGATAAAGTGTATACCAGACACGCGTCAAAAAAATGATCCAACACTTTATAGTCGCACAGTGTTGAAAATATTTCGTAACGCGTATTGTCTGATATTATAAAATGTCTCACGTGGATTTTGTTAAATTCTGACAAAAATTTTTTACTTTATAGTTGAAAATATTTTTTAAACTGGTATAAATCAGGGAAAAATATAACTTTTGTAACAAACCTGAATTAGAAAAAAAATTTTAGTCAATTTTACATTTCAATTTAATAACTTTTATGCAAATTTGAAGAATGATATTTTTGTTCCTGGCGAATAATTTGAATAATTTTTTTTTTTTTTTGAGGAGGGTGAAAAATATTAGGCGCATAGTCATTGGTTCGGTATAAATATAATATACAAATTGCAAGTCGTGAAAATTAAGCATCCGAGACTCAAAATGGAAATGGAATACTTTATTGCGAGGACTTAATTAACTTGAGAAGTTTTTACGAGGGCGAAACCGATGATCGACTTCGACGTTGAGCGAGAGTAATGCTGATTGGAGCCCGGTGCGAATTACGGTTCGCGATTGGCTCGCGCAAAAATTATATGCACCTTCGCTTTTACGATCCGTTAAGTAGTTTAGTCTTATTTATCATCCAACATCACAGATGGTTTCCCCGTTGATGCTGAGAAATAATTATTGATTGACTTTTTCGCTTGTCGCTCTAAACGCTAAAGGATATTCTGATTCACTTTAAAAATTATCAAATACTCAAAAAAAAATTATTTTCATAAAATTCATAAATTTAAAATTTAATTAAATTAAGTTTATTTCATTAAATTAAGTACTGGAACCAGCAGCTGGTACCAGAAGACTATGTAGTTTATAGCAATTGAAAATTGAACTTGTTAGTACCAGAAACTCTGGTACCAACTGGTACAAAAAATTAAAATTATAGTAATATTAGTCAAACTACTGGTACCAAGTGATTTAAAAAAAAATTGAACTTGAAATTTGAACTTTTTAGTACCAGAAACTCTGGTACCAACTGGTACAAAAAATTAAAATTATAGTAATATTAGTCAAACTACTGGTACCAAGTGATTTAAAAAAAAATTGAACTTGAAATTTGAATTTTTTAGGACCAGAAACTCTGGTACCAGTTGATACCAAAATTAAAATGATAGTAATATTACTCAAACTACTGGTACCAAGTGATTAAAAAAAATTGAACTTGAAATTTGAACTTTTTAGTACCAGAAACTTTGATACCAGTTGATACCAAAATTAAAATAATAGTAATATTAGTCAGACTACTGGTACCAAATGATTTTCATCCTCTGGAAAACTTACAAGAAACCAATTTTTATTTACCACAAAATAAATGTTTCCAAGGTGAAAAAAATTGTACCTCAATGTTAATTTTTTTGCCTATAGAATTCTTCCACCATTTTCTATATATATTTTCTATTCTCAAGGAAATTTATCCTCTCTTCGCATTTTATTTCCAATGATAAAAAAAATATCGAATTTTATTACTCCATTTTTAAGCAAAAGAAAAAACTATTTCCACTGATTTATATCTCAATTATTCTCCTCTCAATTGCCTCTAAACAGAAAATGAAAGTAAAATTCAATAGAAATAATTCACATATTTATTTATTTGAAAATAAAATGTGTGTAATTGTGATGGAAGCAGTATTAAAAGGAGAAGAAAAATATTTGAAGGCAGTTTATATGTTAATTTTTTTTGTCATATTTTTTTCTTCTTTCTTTTTTTTTTCTTCATCTTATATTATATTGCTCGACGCAAGTTTTGTATATGCAATAAAACTGAACTCCTGGGAAACAAAACTAAATTACCTGAATACAATTTGAGAAACCTTTTTGTCGGATGGATCGTAAGGACCGAATTGCATCCTTCGATGAGTATTATATGGGAAGGGGGAGAGGAAAAAAAGATACTGTGAGAGCCTTGGATCAGTCCTTATAGGAATGTATCGACAGTTTCGGCCACGCGCAACCAACATTGATGCTCTCTTACGGTTTGGTTTTTGAAGAAATTTATTTTGATGATTCGTTTTATCTTCGATTCACTTTTGTGTTTTGTTTTTATGATACCACAAAAAGAAAAACGAGAGGGGAAAAAGATCAGGATATAGAATGAGGAAAGGGAAAGGAATTCACCTTTCCCTTTCCTCATTCTATATCCTGATCTTTTTCCCCAAAGTTATTTTATAACCAAACTTATTCATGGGTAACTTTTGGAAAAAATGTTTTTTGTATTAAAAAAAAATTGCTGAATGAAAAATTGATTCTTTTAAGTTAATTATTTAATTGGGGAAAAACTATATAATAATTATTAATTCTAACTCTAACAGTGGAAAAATCAAGGGGAATCGATAAATGCACCTTTGAGAATTCAGATAAAAATGTAAATGTCTCAAGAAAGTGAGGTTTGAACGTAAGCTTCTTTAAGTGTCTACCTTGACGCAATATATGATGATTACCATCATGATAGCCGTACTTAAATCATGGCATGTCACCTTTCGTAATTTGATGTCGCAAAAGTCTTTTGGCTCACGACTGCGCCTTTTAATGACGTGGCGACTTGGGACCTTAAAAGTTGATTATTATTATTTTTTTCTTCATTCTCTTATAATCCTTTTTTCCTCCACACTTCATATACAAAGTACACGCTAAATGAAAGCAACGGGATTTAAAGGGGAATTAAAATCCTGAAAAGGTATTTATCGCCTGGTGAACCAACGCAATGATGATGGCTCATTCTCTCTGATCGATCATCGACTGATTTTTATCATCAGTGTCGGTGGATGATGATGATGATGATGATAAAAAAGCGAAAAGGTGTTTGAAAATTTTGGCGAACCATTTTGGCAACTAATGTAATGGATGTTTTTTTTTTTTTTTTTGATGATGATAGGAAAAAAAGTAACTCTTGAGCTAAAATACATCATTAGCGTATGTAAATATGTTGCTCCAAACAGAAATCAATTACCACAACGATATGAGAGTTGTTTCATGCATAGCAATGAGGAAAGAAAAATACAATCTCTTTCGTGGTTTCATATATGATCGAAGAGTTGTGGCCGGTATTTAGCTTATAATTACTCGTATAAGACATAATTCCTGATAATTAGTTGCACATGCTGAGGGATCAAGATCTCAAGATTGATCAGTGTCGACAGTGTGATACTTTGATGCAGATTTTCAAAATTAACCGCTTGGATTTTTCATTTAACAAATTTTTCCTTTCTTTTAATTTTCGAACTTAGTATTTCTTTCTTTAAAATCCAACCAACATCATAGCTTCAAAGATAAAAATCGATTTTTATTAAATTAAAATTACTTCTCTAAAAGGAATAAAAAAATTCCTTTTGCGTTTTAATTTGTACATAGTTTCGGAACGCATCCGGTAATACAACTGAAAATAGTATAGTAGAAATAGAGTAGTAGAAATCTATGTTGGCAATTTGGGTTAATAACTCAAGGAACATGAGGGTGGTGAGCATGCGCCAACAACACATGATTATTACATATATTCATCTCCTTCATCTGTATTTTACGTAAGTTTGTCAAGTCAAGAGACGTTTATACTTTGCACGTGCATCAACTTCACATGCGATCTCTCCCTATATATCAGATGGTCTTGTTTTCGTTGTTTGCTTCCAAAGCTCTTTGCATCATGTCAAGACGTCTGACACATGCGACTTGTGTCGTGCACGCGCGTGTATCTCAAAATTGGCACACACCGTCTTTCAATTTCGCTTATTCCATTTGAAATGGTAATTGCCACGTGTTTACGTTCTCTGCTCCAATCATAAACGCCAGCGACGAAAAAAACAGAGAAAAAAAAGAGAAAAACAAAAAGAAAAATACTATATAAATAAATAAAGATAAAGTAAAAAAAAGAAAATAAAAATAAAATAAAGAAAACAAAATTAAAATAAAGAACAAAACAAAAATAAAAATACAGAAAGAATAATAAAAATTGCTACAAAATAATTCGATATTTTCGGTAAAAACTGATACCAAAGTGTCAGCATCAAGAGAAACTGGTACCAAAGTGGTACCATCAAGAAAAAATGCTACCAAAGTGGTAGCATCAAGAGAAACTGGTACCAAACTGGTACCATCAAGAAAAATGGTACCAAAATGGTAGCATCAAGAGAAACTGGTACCAAAGTGGTACCATCAAGAAAAAATGCTACCAAAGTGGTAGCATCAAGAGAAACTGGTACCAAAGTGGTACCATCAAGAAAAATAAAAGTAAAAGAGTAAAAAAGTACTTTGGTACCAAGCGTTCCTTTTGTACCATCGAATCGTAGAATTATAAATCAGTTGGCCCCTGGTACTAGTACCAGATTCAAGTGCTGCAAAAAATTTTTTTGTCTGTTAGACTTTAATTAATAATAATAGTCCCCAAAACACTGCTACCAAGTGCTACATAACACAGATTTAAAAAAGAACCGGTCACCAAAATTCGATTCGAAAAATTATCCTATAGTATCGTAGGGTCCTATGTGTAAGCCTCGTATTTGGTACCAAGATCACCTTGAATTTCCACAGAAATAATAATTCTTTTTTCTCTCCAATTCCAATAGATCTGTATAAACGATTAAGTGATTATTGTAATGATTCAACTTTTTGATACAGAATTCTTTTCCGAAACGAATATAAGACTGAAACGGAAACTTGTCATATATATCATTTTGCAGTAAGCTCTTAAAGGACAATGATGCGTTCTATGAGTTGCTTTTTATAGAAAGGCAATTGAAAATTCCTGAATAGTAAAGTGAGAGCGTGATCCATGGGAAAATTACAGTGCACACACTGACTATATGTATATAATGTTTATAGTATATATACAAGAATGGAATTGTTATAAAAGAAATGGCAGATGTTACGAACGCGAGCGCAAGCCAATATTTGATACAACTCACAAGGCATGATGCCCCTTTCTATATATATAGCAAGCCTAAAAAGGGGTGATGTCCCACCCCGTTGTATCTTAAGGTCGGTCTTTTACTCTCTCGCTCTCCGTCTCTCTTTCTCGTCTCACTGCACATTCCTTCCGCTTTTTATCAACTCGCTGGAAGTCCCTCGGACATTACACCGAGATCGCTCTTAGAAACTCAGCAGTGAATTGGCAAAAATCCCCCAAAAACTCTAATAAAACGAAACACTTTCAAGCTTCGTTATTTTTTGCCTTCTTGGAACGCAAAATTATTCGCTGCTACCTGAAAATCGTTTTGGAAGTAATTATAAAATTTGGTATTTAAATTATTTACGACTAATTTTTATTTTTACGATAAAGGTAATGAGTGCTTACTTGATTTTAAGAATTATTTGGTACTAGAAACTTGGTTCTTTCTCTAAGCTACATGATGGGATTCTATTTGGGACCAAATGTTTGACAACTGTTCCTTTATTACTTGATATCAATTGGTATCAGAAGTTGAACTTTAGAGGTTGTGAAGAAGAACATTCGGGGAATTTGATACCGCTTTGGTACCAGTTTGATACCAGTCAGGATTTTCACCTTCTGATTATAGAAAAACACTAGTCTAAATTACCACATTAGGTCTTAATTCTTGTGGTAACAGTTGGTGCCAACAATAAAATATTAAAAAAATGTTCGTAGCACTTAAACCTAGTACTGGTACCAGAGGCTGATTTATAATTCTAAGATTTGAATTTTGGTACCAACAAATGGTAGCAAAGCAACGCTTTGTGCATTATTACTATCATTTGAATCCTGGTACCGCAATTGGTACAAAAATAAATTTTGTACCACTTGGATTTTTAATTCGTACGAATTAATTCGAAATCCAATTAATTCGTAATTATACGATTTGACTGTTGGTACCAATTAGTGGTAACAAGAGTGCAGATTAAGTAGCACTTGATACCAGCGCTTTGGGGATTATTACTATCACTTGAGCCCTGGTATCACTTGGTACCAAAACCCAGGTTTCTATCTAGAACCCTACGACACCATACGATAATCTTTCGTTTCGGATTTTGGTACCATTTGTTTTCTTTTTTCAATCTGTGTTTCATAGCACTTGGTAGCAGCATTTTGGGGACTTAAAATCTACTAGACTTTAAGATTCAAGTGTTGCGAAAAAGTGGTAACCCACTTGGTAACATAAAAAAATGGTCGTAGCACTTGAATCTAGCACTGGTACCAGAGGTTAACTCATTTATAATTTTACGATTCGAATTTTGGTACCAAATTGTACCAAAGTACGGATTAAAGGATTATTACTAACACTTGAATCCTGGTGCTACTTGGTGCCAAATCCTAGTTTTATACTCAAGACCAACTAAATTACACTCAAATGATTCGAATCTTGGTACCAGTTGGTGGTACAATACGGTACCAAAAAAAATTAGCAACATTTAGATTTTGTTGGTACCAGCATTTAACTGATTTTTAATTTTACGATTTGATTCTTGATACCAATTAGTGGTAAAAGGTTTGTGGATTTTGTAACACTTGGCAGCAGCGCTTTCGGGATAATAACTTGGTAACAAAAAAATTTTGCAGCACTTGAATGTAGTAATGGTACCATTTGGTGGTACCAAGTATGTTGACTTCGTAGCATTTGAAAACAGTGTTTTGGGGGTTGTTACTATCACTTGAACCCCGGTACCACTTGGTACCAAAATAAATTTTGAAAACTTAGAATTTCAATTGGTACCAAAAGTTCGAAAGTTAGATTTTGTTTTGGTATCAGAATCAAATTGATCTGTAATTTACGATTCGAATCTTGGTTGATACCAAAAATACCAATTGATATTGGTACCAACTGGTACCAAAAGTGTATGACTTTTGTAACATTTGGTAGCAGCGTTTTAGGAATTTTTACCATCACTTGAACTTTGGTACCACTTGGTACCAAGAGAAAATCTCGCAATACTTAAATATAGAACTGGTACCAGAAGCTAAAAAAGTGCTAATACTATTTTTAACCTAAAATTAAAAACTCGTATTTTCGTTTTGTTTAGAGTTTTCTATTATTTCTTTAAAAACAAATAATCTGCAAGTTTCTGGTACGAAAAATATAATTTGGTGTGAAAAACAAAGAAACTTCTTCTAATTAAATTTCAAACAGAGAAAGACTAAAATAAATCCCCCTCATACTGTTTTTCAGCTGTGACATTGTGAATTCGCCCACATGACGATGTTAAACGCTATATAGTCATAGGAAACGTTTAACAAAATCAACAAGATATTTCCCCCTGGTGCTCGCGATTATTACGATGGCACTTGAATGTCCTCATGAAATAAAGTGCTGTGCAATAAACAACTTTTTTGCTGGGTCAGTGTATCAATATATGGCAAAGGACCTTTCATCTCCCACATTGTGAATTTTTGACGGGAAGTCCAGTGTGTGTGTGTGTGTGTGTTGATCGCACACGACGCGACGCCTCGATATCTGGGTAACGATACCATCCTCATCGTGTCGCGTTTGCACATATATATTTATACACACATATTGTGAAGATCCCACGCGGTCGAATACGTTCTCATCGTCCCACGTTCACTCTCAATGACCCCCGCGTGCGCATTCACTTTTGCGAGCCACGCTTGTTGATCAAAACTCACTTCTGAGGGCTGCCTACACCTCAGATTTATGTTTTATGCATCTGATTCGTCGTCGTCTTTCTTTCTACGCTTCGTTATCGTTCATTATTTGTTGTTAACTGTTGTGCCGTCATTCGTCACATGGCCAACAACGCGATGACGATCGTAAAGAATAAAAAAAGTTTGAATGAAATTGATATCGCGCAGATCACACTTTTGCCGCGTGGGCTAAAAGGCGGGGGGGGGGGGAGGAATTTGCCGGAGGAAATAATTTTCTTTCTGTAATTTTTGTTCCTTTTTTATTTTCTATCCTATTTTACATTTTTCTTTCTTCCCAATTAAAAAAGTTCTATTAAATTTCACTAGAATCATTCTATTTGAATTCTAGTGAATGTTCTACAGAATTTCACTAGAATGATTCTATAGAATTTCTACATGAATTCTACTAAATTTTAGTCATTTTTAATTATACAAAATTTAAATTCGTGAAATAATATTTTTCAACTTCATATTATTGTCTAATTAAATTTTCTAATTTTTTAAAATTTAAAAAAAAATTTTTTTTTTACATGACAAATTTTAGGCAAATTGTAAAATTTTTTATTTTTAAATATCAACTTCAATTTTTTAATAAATTCAGATTTAAATTTTAAAAATTTACTTATTAAATTCAAATACTTCTAATACGATAATTAGTAAGATTTCAAGAAAAAATTCAATTACTTTTTAAAAATAAGTTAAAAATTTTTCAACTAAAATCAATAATTTTCTTAAATTTTAATAACATTCTTCGAAACAATACAATTATTTTGATACGTAGTAAAATTACGTAGTAAATTAATTAATTATTAATTATTTTTAAAAATTGTAATAAAATTCTAGAAAAAATTCAACTGTTTCCAAAAAATGTTAATAAAATTCAATTATTTTTATAAATTTCAAATAAAATAAAAAAAACTATTATTTTAAAAAACTTTAATAAATGCTTCAAAGGAATTTAATTATTTTTTATGAACAATAAAATCCTCCTCAGGATTTCAATTATTTTGAATAGAATTTCAATAAAATTTCTAGAAAGAATTCAATTATTTTTAAAAATTGTAATAAAATTCTGGAAAAAATGCAATTATTTCCAAAAAATGTTAATAAAATTCAATTATTTTTATAAATTTCAATGAAAATAAAAAAAAACTAATATTTCAAAAACTTTAATAAATTCTTCAAAGAAATTTAATTATTTTTTTATAACCAATAACATTCTTCTCAGGAACTCAATTATTTCAAATACAATTTTAATTAAAAGTATTTCGAAAGAATTCAATTATTTTTCAAAATTGTAATAAAATTTTTCTAAAGAATTCAATTATTTTCAGTAGAGTTTTTATAAAATTTCTCCAAAAACATTCAATTATTTCCAAAAATTTTTTTATAAAATTTTTAATTTATTCTTAACATACACAATGATTTTAAAAAGTTTAGAGAAATTCTTAGTGCTAAATATTATTTCAAAAAAATTAAAGAAATTCTCCAAAAGAATTTTCTTAATTGTTTTGAAATTTCAGATTCAAAATTCAAAACAATTCACTTACTGAATTCAATTATTTTTAATGCAATTTTAATAAAATTTCAAGAAAGTTTTCACATAAAATTTTAAAAAATTATGAACAAATTTTTCAAATGAATTCAATTACTTTCTAAAATTGTAATAAAATTCTTCAAACAATTTAATTATTTTTAAAATATTAAAAAAAATCCCCGAAGGAATTCACATATTTTCAATATATTTTAATAAAATTCCTTGAATGAAATCAATTATTTTATTGAATGGTAAGAAAATTCTGAAAAGAATATAATTATTTTTTTAAAATTTTAATAAAATGCAAGGATAAAATGTTTAATTAGGTACAATTATTATCAAAGCATGATTATTTTTAAATTTGAAATAAAGTTTTTATAAAAATCGATTACTTTGAAAATTTTTAATTAAAATTATGAGAAAAAAACTATTGTTTTAAAAAAAATTCCAAAAAATTCTTCTAAGAAATAAAATTATTAAAAATTTTTTTTTAAATTTTTTGTAAGTATTCAATTACTTTCAGAATTAAATTCTTCATAAGGATTTATTTATCTCTTCTTTTTTACTTATTTATTTATTAACAAATAAACGAGTATTGTCCTTTTGTATTTATTTTCTTTGAATTTTATACGTTTTCTTTTTTTATTCGTTTCCTATTTATTTCATTTACTTTAGATTTCATTTCTATTTCTTCTTATTTATTTACTAATTTATTTATTAATTAATTTTTGTAAGTCCCTTTAAATATTTAAATAAATTAATTAACATACAAACGGATATCGTTTATTAATTATTTTATTTATTTTTAATTTATTTTGTTTTTTTAATTTTTGTATTTTTTATTTTTTTTGTTAGTTTTTTCTATTATTATCTACGTAGGTAATTTTTCATTTTGAGTGTCAAGGAGGGGAGAATTTTTTTTTTTTATTTTATACGAAGCACACACATCATTCAAGCTCGAATGTCACGTTTTCCCTCTGTTTAAGGCAAAGCCGCATCACATGCAAATATTTAGAGTAGGCCGGTCATCTTTACGGAGGTGTTAATGATCGTCAATTCGTCCAGCGTGACCATTTTTGTCACGCGCCCCCGATTTGTTTAAAGAATTATATCCCACAATGTATTTACGCAACGACAATTTACCGTCGCTCCTTTTTTTTCACGTGTGCGCAAACAGTTCAAGAAAAATTGTCCCCTGAACAAATATATATTTTTCTTTTAAGTTTACACTTGCCAAAAAAAAAAATGTGTGAGTCACAAAAAAATTCTTTTCTGATTTCTAAATTTTTTTTTCAAAACTAGAAAAAATCTAGAAAAACTCGATAAATGTGATTGTTATTAAAAATTTTTAAATTCGTCAAACGAATTCAATTATTTAAAAATTTGTCGGGAAAATTCTTTATGAGAATTCAATTTTAAACATTCAAATGTACAATAAATTATTTTTTGTATATTTAAATTTTAAATAATTGAATTCTAGTAGAATTTTATAATAAAAATTGATTTAAAAATTAATTTCAGTTAAAGACAAATGAATTTGAAAATTCTCAAAAAGCTATTTCGAAAATTAATAAAAATAATGGATTTATAGAAAAATTTGAGTAGACACTAGAAAGAATTTTATTTTGAAGAAGTTACAAATAATTGCAGAAATTCAATTGTTTTCAAGAGTAATAAAATCTTTCGCAAAAATTTAATTATGTTAAAAAATAGTATTTCTTTTTTTAATACAATTTTAAACGAATTTCTCAGAAAATGTAATTATAGTAATAATAATATTAAAAGGTAATTTATTAAATATTAAATTAATAAACATTAAATGTGACGTCGAAATAAATAAACTTATCCCCCCTCCGTCCCTTTTTTTCCATCATTAGGCCTGACGCTAATAATTCTTCATCGACAGAAACAACCCACAACGAAAACAAGTGAGTGTGGGTTCGCCTTCAAACCAAGTTAGCGAGAGAGTGAGAGAGACGGTTCTCGTGCGTCATATTTGGAGATACGTGAAGCAACTCTACGTGTGGGTACATTCGAGTGCCGTGTAGCCAATATGGAGCGGTGAAAATTGATTGTCGCACAAGATATAATTTGAAATTATTAGCGAGAGTGCCTTAAGGAAAGTATAATATTCAACCAGCCCCGTTCTACCAGTTGAAAAGCAGCTGATTATTAAATACAAGTGCTACTGATCTATTAGATATTGCGTCGATTTCAAAGCAGAAAAAAAAGAAAAAAAATAGTTTGATTCAAAGACATGTCATTAGGGGGATAAATAATTATTTAATATTATAGATAGTAAATTTACTATCAATAACCCACACTAAATATTTTTTTAAGATCGTATTTATTACATGATACATTTCTGACAAGCGAATCATTACCAACTGCTGTAATAGACGATGAAAATTTATACTATATTTGTATCCGCGAGAATGTAATAACAGACTCGCGATAAATGTACATTGTCATGAATAATACTCAACGCCGAACGAGTTATTTGGCGCAAAATTTATTTATCACCTTTTAACTAAAGCGTGCCCGATTGATTGAAGAGATTCCCTTGTGTTATATATATATGGATTTTGTTTGCACAATTTCCGCATCACAAACGTTATTTTCATTTGTTATTGTCTAAATAATTAATCGTATTTTCCGAATAAATTGAATTGTTTGCGAAGTATTTTTTTATTTTTACATTTTTTAAATTAATTTTTGTATTTACATATTTTTATTGATATATTTATATTTATGCAATGATATAATATTTATAAATTATAGTTATTAAATTCTATTGAATCATTTTATTAGAATTTTCGTAAATAATTAAATTCTTTTGAAGAATTTCCTATAAAGCTTTGTGAAATTATTTTTTTTTAATTTTCATTGAAAATTATGAAAAAAATTAAATTTTAAGCAGAATATCTTCCAACTTTTAAAAATAATTGTGTATGTTAACAATAAATTAAAAATGTTATAATTCTTGAATTTTATAAAAACTTTTTGGAAATGATTGAATTTTCCTCAGAATATTATTACAATTTTGAAAAATAATTCAATTCCTGAGTAGAATTTTATTATTTATAAAAAAGTAATTTAATTTTTACAAAGTATTTTACCCTATTTATAAAAATAATTGAATAGTTTAGAAAAATTTTATTAAAATTTTAGAAAATAATTGAATTACTGAGAAAAAATTTGACAAATTTTTTAACAATTTTTTAAGAACAAATGAAATATATCTTTTTGAAATTTTATTAAAATTGTATTGAAAATAATTGAATTTATCTTTGAATCCGCTAATAATTGAAATAAAATAATTATACCTACTGAAAAATTTTAATAAAATTCTTAGAATCAATTTTAAAAAATTTAATAAAATTTATTGAAATAATTCAAAAAAAAATTTTTTTTTTAATATTAGAAATAAAAAAAAAAAATAATTGAATCGTTTCAAAGAATTTTTTCTTTGAAACGATTTAATTATTTTCCAAAATTGTAAGAAATTTTTTCCCAAGAAATCAATTATTTTTAGTATCTACTATTTTAATAAAATTTCATAAAAAAATTCAATTATTTTAAAACAAATTTTAATAAAATTCTCCGCAAAAATTCAATTACTTTTTAATAAATAATAATATTTTCAGAGAAATTCAATTATTTGAAATACTATTTTTTAGAAATATTTTGACAGAAATTTATTATTTTAAAAGTTTTTTTATAAAATTTTCCGAATGAAATCAATCATTTAAAATAATTTTGATAAAAGTTTAAAATGATTTAATTATTTTTAATACAATTTTCATGAAATTTCTTGAAACATTTTAATTATTTTCAAAATTTTATTAAAAAATTCTTCAAATAAATTCAATTATTTAACAAAATTTTAATAAAATTCGTTGCAAGAATTCAATTATTTTCATGAATAATAAAATTCTCTGCAGGATTTTAATTATTTTTAATTTCAATATAATGTTAAATGAATTCCTCGAGATATGCAATTATTTCTTTAAAATTTCATTAAAATATTTTAAAAAATCCAATTATTTTCAAAAATTGTAAGCTTTTTTTTAATAAATAATAAAATTTTCAGAGAAATTCAATTATTTAAAGTACTATTTATAAAAAATGTTTTGATAAAAATAGTTTTTATAAAATTTGTTTATATATAAGAATTTAATAATTTTTAATATAATTTTCATTTAATTCCTCGAAAGAATTTAGTTATTTTCAAAATTTGTAATAAAAGATTCAATTATTTAAAAAAATATTAACAAAATTCGTAGCAAGAATTCAATTATTTTCATCATAAATAATAAAATTCTCTGTAGGATGTCAATTATTTTTAATTTGAATATAATTTTAAATAAATTCCTCGAACAATGCAATTATTTCTTCAAAATTTTATAAAAATATTTGAAAAAATACAATTATTTTTAAAATGTTTGATAAAACACTTTACAAAAATTCAAATTTAAAAAATACTTAAAATATTAATAATTTAAAAATTACTTATTTTTGTGTTAACCTAAATAAATGAATTCTCATAGATCTTTCAATTATTATTAAATTAATTAATTATTGGTAGAATATTGCAATCAGGCTACTATTTTTAGCACTTTAAAGAGTTACCAAATTTACATTTGGTACTTTAATTTAAATTTGTTAGTTTTTTTAGTCTGGTACCAAAATCGAAGTTATAATATAACATTAGTAAAATCACTGGTACCAAGTGTTTTTCACCTTCTGATATTAGAAAGGCACGAATTTGAATTAATATAAAATATTTTAATTTTTGTGGTAATAACTGGTACCAAATAAAAACTGGTACCAAACAGTTTGTAGAATTTCGCTTTAGGCGAACTTTTAGAACTTTAAATTGGTACCAAAAGTGGTAATAGTATTGTAGCACTGGATTTTGTTACTATTTGGTACAAAAAAAAGAAGTTCAAAATTCTGTTACCATTTGGTACCAAAATAAGAAGTTCAAAATTTGGTACCAAGTGAAGTCGTAAGAATTTTGTTACCATTTGGTACCATTTAAAGTACAAAAATAAGAAGTTAAAAATTTAGTTACTATTATTAATTTATTTATTTACAATTCAATATTATTATTAAACGAAAAACTGTGACCAACTTTTAGTCACGAAATATTTTTATTTAACTCACAAAATAAGAAATACTTTTGTATTTGAACAGTTGAGATCAATAATGGGAATCAGTTAAAAGTGTAATTAGAAGTGGAATCGTGGGATGAAGCGCCTACTGCTTCTGGATTTTCTTTGAGTCTGTGGGTGATTCCCATTAATCGTCTTAAGCGCCTTTAGGCTTATAGTTTCTCTTTCCCTCTCTTTCTTTCTCTCTTTTCTCTTCTCTCTTACTCTCCCTTGTAAGTAACATAAGAGCTGTGGAATATAGGAAGCAAATTGGAAATACTTGCAACGAATATATTGATAGCTAATGTTTGACGAGATCTCGAGTGGGCCGAATGAAGAGACCTGATAAATCGGGTCGCACGTGGGAGAATTCGATTTTTCTATGATTTCTTCATTTTTTATTCAAATTTCACTTAAATATTCCAGAAAAAAAAATAAATAAACAAAAAAATCGAAAAGAAACCTTAAATAACGAATATTACTTGAAACTATAATTCGAAAATTACGCTCTAAAAGAAAAGAAATAATAATATATTTGAAATATATTAGACATAAATTTTTCCAACTTCTCGAGGCGGGAAGTCAGTGGACTTATTTTATTGAATATAATTCTGATTCTTATATATGAAAAGATCATTTCTGGAAAGGAAAAAGAATTTTTATTGATAGTTCAGATTTACGTAAAGTATCGTAAAGTATCGTAAAGTACCGTAAACTACCGTAAAATACCATAAAGTTCAGTAATTTCTAATTTGTTGGTAGTTGTACAATGAAAATAAATTTTCCAAAGAATAAATATATTTGTATAGAAATTTTGATAGTTTCTTGCCTATAATAATAATTCACTTTGGTAAATTTTATATACCAGATATATTATAATAATATTATTTTCATCATAATAACTGAAATTATGATTCAAATTTTTTCAAACAGGGTTTTCAAGTAATTGAAATGTTGTAGGTAAATGTGTCAATTTCACGAATATGTCGCGTAGGTTTCATTATTATAATTATTAATTTCAACTCACCTTTTCGGACTCGTTTTCAAATATATATAAATCATTTCGCTGCTTTACTTGGAAATTGCAATGTGTGGGTGATAATTAATGATAATATCCGTAAGTGTACGTTAGTCTTGGATATACAAAAATTTACACTCTACACGTGTATATAATTTAAGATATATATACAAATATTTTTTTATTATTATTATGTCTTTGATTGAGTGGTGCGACTGTCTTCCAAAAAACTGCTTTATTCCGGTAATAAAAATCATGCTCAATCAAATGGTTTCGTTTGATAAGCTGGCAGAGATCGTTGTGAAATCTAATATAACATACTCCAAATTACACCCACAGGAAAACAGATAGCAAATATTTTAATATAATTTAAAGTTTATTGACACTTTGACACAATTTGGAATAAAGATTCAATTTATCTTCGTTATTTAGAGACGTTTTGAAGTTTTTTTCTCGGTTGGAAAAATTAGAAAAATAATTTTGAAAATAAAACAGTAATATTTTTTTTGTATAATTTATTTGTAATTTATTTACATGTAAATAAATAACAAATAAATTATACAAAAAAAAGTACAATTAATTTTACTGCAAAAATGCAATTCTGCCATTCTGAAATTTTTAAAGTTTTGATACCATTTGTTATAATAATTTTTTTGTAATTTATTTACAAGTTTATTTACAATTAATTTTACTGCAAAACTGCAATTCTGCAATTCTCAGTTTTTATACCATTTCTTCGCATGAATTCAATTATTTTTTGTAGAACTTTCTTTAAAATTTGTCTGAAGAAGTTCATTATTTTACGAATTTATAATAAAATTCTGGAAAAAATTCAAGTATTTTTATAAATAGTAAAATTCTTTCTAAAAATTAAATTACTTTTTTATAAATAATAAAATTTTTCTCAGGAAATCGATAATTTTGAATACAATTTCAATGAGAAAAATTTCTCAAAAGAATTTAATTATTTAAAAAAATTGTAACATTTTTCTAAAAATTCAATTCTCAAAAGTTATGATAACATTTTTTATAAAAATTAAATTAATTTCTGAAATAATAAATTTCTTCGTATGAATTCAATTATTTTCAGTAGAATTTTTATAAAATTTCTCTAAAAGCATTCAATTATTTTCCAAAATTGTAATTAAATATAATTGAATACAATTTTTCAAAAGACTAATTCTTTTTCATTATTTCCAAATTTCAATACTTGAATACTCTCTCAATCAAATAATTAAATACTTTTTTTTCCACAGCAATTAATATTTTAAATAATTACAATGTAAAACCTTTTGAAAATTTAATTATTTCTAAAAATTACAACTGCAATTCTTTCAAAATGAAATTATTTTAATAATTTATTTATTTATTAAATTTGTTTATTAAATTTTCAAAATTTGTAAATAATTTTTAAAATTTTTATATAATTTTCAAAATTAAATCAATTCTTGTTTGAAAGATCTATAAGAATTCATTTATTTGGGGAAGCACAAAAATAAATAATTGATTATTTTTTAAAATTGAATTCTTGTAATGTATTTTAACAAAAATTTTAAAAATAATTGAATTTTTTCAAATATTTAAATAAAATTTTGAAGAAATAATTGCATTTCTTGAGGAATTCATTTAGAATTATATTCAAATTAAAAATAATTGAAATCCTGCAAAGAATTTTATTATTTTTGAAAATAATTGAATACTTGTAAGGAAATTTTATTAACAATTTTTTAAATAATTTAATTTTTTTGAAGAATTTTTTATTACAAATTATGAAAATAAATAAATTGTTTTGAGGAATTTTATTAAAATTGTATTAAAAGTAATTAAATTCTTTAATGAAATTTTATCAAAATTATTTAAAATAATTGATTACTTTTCGGAGAATTTTATAAAAAAATTTTGAAAATAATTCATTTCTGTCAAAAATTTTTTTAAAAATAGTACTTTAAATAATTGAATTTCTTAAAAAATTTTATTATTTTCGCGGAGAATTTCATTAAAATTTGTTTTTAAATAATTGAATTTTTTTGTGAAATTTTATTAAAATATTAAATTTTAAAAATAATTGAATTATTAGGAAAAAATTTCTTACAATTCTTGAATATAATTGAATCCTTTCAAAGAATTTTATATAAAAAAAATTTCTGAATTACGTCTAAGAATTTTGTTAAATGTTTTTGAATTGCTTCTAAGAATTTTATTAATAGTTTTCAGTATAATTATTTTATTTCAATTATTGGCGGATTTAAAGTAGTGTAAATTCTAAAAAAAAAAATAAAAAGTAGCTTTTAGTGGCACAAATTTAGAAAAAATATCCAAATAGTATCAAATTGTAAAAAAAGTAGTAAGTAATAAATTTTAGTAGATGAGTGTAAAGCCTGCTGGTACCAAGTGAAAGCTTCTGAAGCACCAATTTCAATTGCCATAAAATGTCTCAATTCTTGTGGTAACAATTGGTACCAATCAAAAACTGGTACCAACCAGTAATTTACCACCTGATCCCAAATCAAATCCTTTTAATCCTAGTTTTAGTCAATCAAATGGTAACAAAATTTAAATCACGATATAACTGATTAAACTCAATTTAAAATGCCTTTTTACTTTCGTATCTTTCCTTATGAGGTAGTTTTATTATTATCGTCTTCTAATTCCTTTCATAAAAACGATAAAAGCCTTGATTGGAATCTACACATAAATATGTAACGTAAACAGCTTTGTGTTAAATAATTTTCTTTGAGAATATGCTATCGTCTTCAATGACATAAAAGTGGGTGGAAGGAAATCAGTCGGATTAGACGTCAATCCGAAAATTGTAACCGAGCTTACACATACGCATTATAGTGTATATAACGTCGTTATTTATTCTCAACATTCTAAGAAGCCTCAAAAATAATACAGTGATATGCAGATGACTCGTTTGACGTGTGCGTAGGAATAAGTGGGTGTCTTACTTTATCATACCAACCATTACATTTTATATGATTTATTTTATATATATGGCTAATATTTTTAACATTTTACCGAAAAAGAAAAATTCTCTTTACTGTAAGAAAAAAAAATTGTCGAATAAAAAGAAGTAGATATTAATTTAAAACTAACTTTTCAAGAACTCAACTTTTGTCTTTTTATGTTTAAAATAAAAACAGCTTTCATTCAAAAGCTGTTAACTGAGTCAGGGAATTGTTTTTAAAAATTCAAAATGGTGGATTCAAAATGGCGGAGAGTTTTAAAAATCGTCTAGAATTGGCTAAAACTTTTAGTAAAAACTTTTTTAATTTTTAGAGTTGCTGCTTACGAATCGAGTATTATTCCGTAGAAATTAATTAAGATTTTTATAAAATTCAATTATTTTTACAAATAGTAAAGTTTCGCACATAAACTCAAATATTTTCAAAAATGTAATAAAATTCTTTGTTAGAATTCAATTATTTTTCAAAATAATAAAACTCTTTACAGGATTTCAAATATTTACAAAAATTTTTAAGAAAATTCGTTGCAAGAATTTTATTATTTTTATAAATAATAAAATTTTATTATTTTTATAAATAATAAAATTCTTCACAGGATTTCAATTATTTTCAATAAAATTTTAAATAAATTCCTTGAAAAGTGTAATTTTTCAGAAATTTTTTTTGCAAGAATTCAATTACAATTCACAAATAATAAAATTCTTCCCTGAAATTCAAATATTTTCAAAGTCTACTATTTTAATAAATAAAGTTCTCAAAAGAATTCAATTATTAAAAAAAAAGTTATAAAATTCGTTGCAGAAATTTAATTATTTTCATACATAAAAAAATTTTTCACTGGATTTCAATTATTTTTAATACAATTTTAAGTAAATTCTTAGAAAAATGTAATTATTTATAACAATTTTATTAAAATTCTTCGAAAGAATTCAATAAATAATTTATTGAATAAATGAATGTTTCTTAAAATTGAATTCTCATAATGAATTTTTCCGCCAAATTTTAATTAAAGTTTCAATAATAATTACGTTTTTCGAGGAATTCGATTAAAATTGTTTTAAAAATAATTGAAATTCTATGAAGAGTTTAATTATGCATGAAAATAATTAAATCTCAGTAAAAAAATTTATTATTTATGAAAATAATTGAATCTCTGTAAAAAATTTTAATATTTATGAAAATAATTGAGTCTCTGTAAAAAATTTTTTATTTATAAAAATAAATGGTTTTTTGTGAAGAAATTTATAGAAAATTTGTAAATAGTTGAATTCCTGTGAAATTTTTATTATTTATGAAAATTATTAAATGTTTGCTCAGAATTTTATCAAAATTTTCTTAATAATAATTGAATTCCCCTTGAAAAATTTTATTGCAATAGTAGATATAGAAAATCATGGAATTGAGGAAAATTTTTGAAAATAAATAAAATTTTGTCAATAATTTTATTAAAATTTTTAAAAATAACAGAAATTTTGTCAATAATTTTATTACTTTTGAAAATAATTGAATTTTGGAGAAGAATTTTATTATTTGAAATGATAATTGAAATTTTAAGGAGAATTTTTTTTTAATTTTCGTACATAATTGAATTTTTGAGAAGAATTTTATTACTTTTGAAAATAATAATTGAATTTTAAAGAAGAATTTTATTATTTTTAAATATAATTAAAATTTTAAGGAGAATTTTTTTTTAAATTGTCGAACATAATAATTGAATTTTGCAGAAGAATTTTATTATTTTTAAAGATAATTGGAATTTTAACAAAATTTTTTTTCAATTTTTAAACATAATTGTAGTTTTGCGAAGAATCTTGTTACTTTTGAAAATAATTGAATTTCTACAATCATTTCTCCAAAATTCAATTTTTCCAGTACTTTAATAATATTTCCTGAAGTTTCCCTGATTTTCCTGACTTGTAGCAACCTTGTCTATTTTCCTTCTTTTTTATTACAAAATACAATATTTAATTGTTAGAAAAAGAAGGGGGAAATTTTCGGTATTCTAATTAAGCGGATTTAAAAAAAACAAAACAAAGAAAGTTCCATTTGGTTTGTGGTAACATGCGAAAGTATTAATTTAAGGGACAAATTTTCTCTTCAATGGGAGAAAATAAACGTTTCACCTGGTTTTTGATACAAAAGAAATTATCATTTACTGTTCAATGGCAATTACTTGCTCCCAAAAAGCAAGTAAAAGAGAGAGACTGAGCGCGCATCTTTTTGGTTTTCGTCTTAATGGTATATAACCTAAACGAGACTTCCAATTAAGACGTCAAATTCCGTAAAAGCAGCGCGGCTCAACGCCTTCTCTCTTTTGGGTGTTCGCGGTGAGAAACCGCACGCAAGTGACCAATGAAGGCCAAACTTGGAGAACACAGCTGCCGCTCAGATTTGCCCCGCAAGATAATTGCACGGCTTTTCCAGAAATGGCGTCGCGGATGTATACGCCGGCTACTCGAATGATTTTGCGCAAAAAAATTATGCCTCCACAAGAGAAAGAGAGAGAGAGAGAGAGAGTGACTCGGAACATAAAGAATAAAAGTCTCGCGATGCCGCGCGAGCGATTTCTTGCCAATTCCCTGTCCAATGTCGGGCAGGGGGAATTTTTTTTATCCGAACGCGCAGCGAAAATTGTTTCGCTTTGGCCAAAATGCACGAGCGCGAATTTTAACGTAAGAAAGGACAATTTTATTTTTAGACTTTCGAATATAATTTATAATATAAAAATTTATTTATTTTTAAAATTGTCTCTTTGTCTCTTTTGACAAATATCCCTTCTACTGCGGCCTTGTGCTCCTTAGTTAGATTGTTTTCCATTTTTTTTAGATCGCTTTCGATAAACAATTATTATTCATATAAAGCATTCGCACATTGAAATATGAACACGACACAAATATTAACATGCAAAATAAATACACAATTATTCTACTCACTGTCCCGTCAAATTCATCAAAGGCAGTAAAAAAAAATTTGTTCTAAAAATTCATCTAATCACTCACCAGTCGATGATATTGATGATCATTCTGAAACAGACAAAAAAAATCATTAGTAAATTATTTTTAATTATAATTATTAACATTACGTAACAATTATTTATAGAATTTCCTATGAGACTCATTATACAATTTTATAAGCGCCGTAACAAAAGAAAACAGTATTGGAATTTCGTGCGACGATAACAAATAATAAAAATAACAGTTATATGTCAGGATTGATGATTGAATTGAAAGAAAAGAAAATTCTAAGAATACTTTTTTCCATATTTTGATAAAAAGTTGAAAATAAATACAATATATAAATACTCATTTTATTTCCATATTCAACACACAGGACAACTATTAATTTTCCAGAGACAAGTCCCGCATCCATTCATTAAAACTCTGATTTCCATTACTTTATAACCCAATTAAACACCCAATTAAACGATAATTATCTCGTTAATTGACATATTAAACAACTCGACAATAGTTTTTTTCTTACTCGCGCATCAAATGTCCTCTCTTCTTCAATGTCCCTCTTATTAGTGTCAGGTTGCAGTTGCAAACAAACTGCATTAATGTGAATACCAGAGATATTTTAATTTTTTTCATTTTCACAAAAATAGTTTGTGTGTTTTCATCGATTTAAAATGTTGAAAAAGAATTTATCTCAAGTTATATACTCTGTATAGACAATATCGAGTCAAGAGTGAATTGAAACCGGCCCCATCTCGTTATCCCAGTGAGTATATGTAACGGCGGCATCAGAAATCAAGTTTTTGGCGCGTCATGCTTGAGAAAAATGGATAAATCTCGGTTTTATCTCATGACCGAGAATTCTAGAATTTTTCCAGGGACTGACAGGATTGCTCAGGGAGGTCTTTATATCATTGATCGAGGTCTCGATCAAAGCTGTTTGGTTTCACTTTTGTTACATTCAGTTGATTTTATTTATATTTTTTTACATTTTTTTCATTATTTGTTGACTACTTTATACTATTTTTTAACTATTTTTTACCATTTTAACAAATCTTTATAATTATTTGTTAACTACTTAACTATTTGTTTAAAAAAATTACTGAAGAGTTAAATAAACTTACGAGAACAAATAATATTTATTTTTTACCTTTCAGTATTTTCTCATTATTATTTTTACTTTCTAGTATTTTTACTTTCTAGTATTTTTACTCTCTAGTATTTTTACTCTCTCATATTTTTTACCCTTTAGTATTTTTATTCCTTACTATTTTTACTTCCTAGTATTTTTCCCTTTTAGTACTATTACTCTCTAGTGTTTCTCCCACACAGCATTTTTACCTTGTAGTATTTTTATCATCTAGTATTTTTACCTACCACTATTTTTACTATCAAGTATTTTTAATCTTTAGTACTTTAACTCTCTAGTATTTTTTACCTTTCATTATTATTAGTTATTAGTATTTTTACTTTTTAGTATTTTTCCCTTTTAGTATTTATTACTCTCTAAGTCTCTAGTATTTTCCCCACTAGTATTAATTATTCAGTGAAAAATACTAAAGAGTAAAAATACTAGAGAATAAATAATTTTATTGTTAGTATTTTTACTCTCTAATATTATTCCCATAGAGTATTTTTACAATCTAGTATTTTGTAGTCTCTAGTATTTTTACTCTTTAGTACTTTTACTCTCTAGTATTTTTTATCCTTCAGTATTTTTACTCTCTAATATTTTTCGCAAACAGTATTTTTACCTTGTATTTTTACCATCTTGTATTTTTTACCTTCTATATTTTTACTATATAGTATTTTTAATCTTTAGTACTTTAACTCTCTAGTATTTTTTAATTTTCCTTATTTTTAGTATTTGGTATTTTTACTTTCTAGTATTCCTCCTTAGTATTTTTACTTTTCGTTAATTTTTCCCCTTTAGTATTATTACTCTCCAGTATTTTTCCCTTTAAGGTCATGTTATTCAGTGGTCACGTGCCCCATATACTTTACTATGGAAAAACTTCACACTGAATAACATGACCTTAATATTAATTACACAGAGAGAAATATGAAAGAGTAAAAATATTAAAAAACAAAAAATCAAAAATACTAGAGAGTAAAAATACTAGAGAGAAAAAAATACCAGATGGTAAAAATACTTTATGGGAATAATATTAAGGAGGAAAAATACTAAAGAGTAACAATAGAATTTTTTACTCTTTAGTATTTTTATTCTTTAATATTTTTACTTTTCAGTATTTTTACTCTTTAATGTTTTTGGCAAACAGTATTTTTACCTTGTATTTTTACCATCTTGTATTTTTTACCTTCCACTATTTTTACTCATTAGTATTTTAAATCTTTTGTACTTTAACTCTCTAGTATTTTTTACTTTTTATTATTTTCAGTCCTTAGTATTTTTACTCTCTAGTATTTTTACTCCTTAATACTGTAACTCACTAGTATTTTTTACCTTTTATTTTTTTTACCCCTTAGTATTTTTACTTTCTGGTTTTTTAGTATTATTATTATAGTATTTTCCTTACTAGTATTAATTATTTAGAGAAAAATACTAAAGAGTAAAAATAATAGAGAGTAAAAAATTCTGTATTTTTACTGTTTAGTATTTTTCTTTTCCAATATTATTCCCTTACAGTATTTTTACCATCTAGTATTTCTTACTGTCTAGTATTTTTTACTATCTAGTAATTTTATTCTTTAGTATTTTTTACTTTCTAGTATTTTTACTCTATAGTATTTTTATTCTCTAATATTTTGTACTCTCTAGTATTTCTAATATTTTTATTCTTTAGTATTCTTACTCTCTAGTATTTTTACTTTTCATTTTTTTTCTCTTTAGTAAAAATATCAGAAAGTAAGAATACTTAAGAGTAAGAGCACTAAAGTTAAAAATACTGGAGAGTAAAAATACTAAAAGGAAAAATAGCAGTGAGTAAAAATACATCTTTAGTAAAAATATCAGAAAGTAAGAATACTTAAGAGTAAGAGCACTAAAGTTAAAAATACTGGAGAGTAAAAATACTAAAAGGAAAAATAGCAGTGAGTAAAAATACAAGAGAGGAAAAAATGCAAAAGAGTAAAAATACTAAAAGGTAAGAAATACTATGAAGTGAAAATACTAGGTAGTAAAAATACTATAGAACCTAAGATTTGTTTTGATCCCTAGGGGTAGAAAGAAACATTTTAGTCCCTAAGGCTAAAAAGAAATTATATTTCCACACGAAGAAATCTTTTTTAAACCAATTAATAAGATCAAAGAGTATGAAATATAAATAAAATATACAATATTACAATATTTATTAAACATCAACATTTAAATTTACATAAAAATTTCATAAATTTCATTTATAAATCAGTATTTGTCGCTTTATTGATTGTCATTTCTAGCAAATAACAAGAAGTATGACTTATCTTTAATCGAAGTATTTGAGTGATTATTTGACGACAAAAAAAAAATAGCTAAACCAATCAAGCTTTCAGATAAAAGATATGAAAGGGGAAAAAAAGAGAGTCTCGTTCAATGATAAGGATACGTGACGGTTAGCGTGTAGCCGCGTGCACCTTGGTAAATATAAATGATTTCGCATTAACAATCTGCGCATTCAATGGGAGCCAACGATAAATCTTGTTAGCAGGCACGCCTCGTATTGGACATTGAAAAATTTACTGGACGCCCAATCGCTCGGCAATATTTCAATATTAGTTTAGCCATTGTAACCGCAGATTTTACTGGTCCAAGCTCTCGCCTGTTATAAGAAGGCAGATAATATTTGCGCTTGATTAGCTTTACGTCACGAATATCCTCTTATCTTTATAGTTCATATTCCTGTCCCAAAAATCAAGAAGCTATATTTTTTTTCTACTACTGAAAAAAATCCAATTAAAAAAAAATCTGTAGGTGTTAATTAGTATTTCACAGTAAAAAGTAAATCTTAATTTAAGAGCTGCCTTAAATTCAACACTGTCTGATATAATGTTAAAGGATACGAAAAACGTGCGTAAATTCAACATTGACTGTCTTAAAAATGTTGCATCTTAATTTAAGGCAGCTTTCGTGCCTTAAAATAAGATTTTCTTTTTACTGTGTTTTTACTGAAACACTAATTAGAAAAGGGTTTCTAATAATGAAGAGAAGAAGAACTACAAGTTCAGAATGGAATGACACCTCGCGACAATAAACAATGAAATAATGAGAAGATTCTTTCGCGTCTTTTATATTTCTTTTCTATGCGAGTGTGAAAATGGTGTTTTTCATTGTATCTCTCTAAATACTAGTTTTGTAGAGAGTCACGCACAGAGGAAGAAACAGTAAATAACTATACTCTGTGTGTTCTGGTGAACAGTTTGTGCTCGCAACAATTCGTTAAATCTGCTCACATTCCCGCGTTCATTTGACTTCCTGGTTTGGCTCCTGTAATTAGTCTTGATCCGCAAGTAAATACACTTGGAGCACTTTTCATATACACAATCAAAGAATATAGTGGCGCGCGGGTATATTTTCTTTTTCTTCCTCGACTCTCTTATCGTGTTCCTGACTTGATTTTTTATGATTTAGTACATTTACTGCGCCCCACCTCTCCTACCCCATTTATGAAAGTTTGCCCCAAGGGGTTGAAAACGAGCAACACTCGCAACCGTAAACATCGATCAGGATCGTTCATCACATGGTGTATCGAGTTTATGATCAACTTTTTAACAGCACCGCGTGGTCGATCAAATTCTTAAAAACGACACTAGCAACAAATCGCGCGGATAACTTCTTCCTGACTTTTTTAAATATATGAAATTAGCAACTTTAAAAATAATAGAATTTAAATTATTGTTGAAAACACTAAAAAAAAATTCTATTTTGGAGAAATTACAAATATTTGCAGAAATTTAATTATATTAAAAAAAAAAATAAAATTCTTCTTATAAAATTCAACTATGTTCAAAATTTGAAAAAATTCTCATAAATATCCCAATTATCTTTATAAATAACAAAATTCTTCTCCAAAGTACAATTATTTTCATAAATGTCAAAAAAATTCTTGTCCTAATTTCCATTATTTTCAAAAAATAAAATGCATTTTTCTAATTTCAATGATTTTCAATATCTACTGTTTTAATAAAATTTCTTAAAAAGAATTAAATTATTTTTAAAAAAAATTTAATAAAATTGTATGCAAACATTTAATTATTTTTATAAATAATAAAAATTTCACAGAATTTCAATTATTTTCATAAGTAATAAAAATTTTTTTAAGGAATTCAATTATTTTGATAAAAAATAATTTAAAATTCTAGAAAATAATGATTGAATTAAAATGCTGAAAATAATTTTAATGAAGTTACAGTAACAATATTCTTATAATATAAAATAATGATTTTATCTTTCGGTCATCTTTAATTATTAGAAAACATGAAGAATAGCATTTTCAAAAAATATCGCACAAATGAATTATTTAACAAAATTTTTGTATACAATTCTTTACAATAATTCAATTACTTTCACTAATAATAACATTTCTCATTGAAATTAAATTTTTTAAAAATTTTTTTGATAAAATTCTACGTAAGAATTCAATTATTTTCAAAAATAATAAAACTCATCAAAGAATTTCAATTATTTTTAATACTATTTTAAATTAATTAATCAACATATGCAATATTATTTTCATAAATAAAGTTTTCCACTAGAATTCAATTATTTGAAATAAAATTTTTAGAATATTTATTATATTTCGAAAAAATTAATTATTTAAAACAATTTTTACAAAATTCTAAGAAGAATTCAATTCAAAAATAACAAAATTTTTACAGAAACTTAATTCTTTTTAAACATTTTAATAAAAATTTTTCGCAATAATTCAATTATTTGCGGAAATAATAAAATTTTTTCTCAGAAATTCAATTATTTTTGATAATTTTAATAAAATTCTTAGCCGCTATTAAATTATTGTCATAAATAATAAAATTCATTGCAGGATTTCAATTATTTTAAATACAATTTTACAGGAATTTCTTAAAAATTTAATTTCAAAAAGAAATTATTTAAAAAAATGTTTTTTTTAAATTCTTTGGAAAAATTCAATTATTTACAAAAGTATTAGAATTTTTCACAGACATTCAATTATTTTCAAATATTTTAATAAAAATTGTTCGAAAGTAATCAATTATCTCAAATACAATTTTAATTAAATTTTTTTGAAATAATTCAATTATTCTTTCAGAATTTAATAAAATTCTTCCCAAGAATTTAATTTTTTACATAAATAATTCTTCGAAATAATTCAATTATGTCGATAAGTACCAAAATTATTCTCGAAAATTCAACTATTTTGAGGCATTTTAATAAAATTCTTTGCAAAATTCAATTATTTTCATAAAAAACAATATTCATCACAACAATTCAATTATTTTTTAAATGTAATAAATTTCTTCTTGGACATTCAATTTTTTTTTAAATTCTAATAAAATCGTTCGCAAGAATTCAATTATTTTCATAAATAATAAAATGCATTTTAGGAATTCAATTATTTTCAAACAAATTTAATAAAATACTACACAGACATTTAATTATTCTCAAAAATTTTAATAGAATTCTTTGTAAAATTTCATTAGTTTTAAAAATTTTTCGTAATTTAATGATTTTCAATATCTACTATTTTCAAAAAAATTTCCAAACAGAATTCAATTATTTAAAACTTTTTTTCTAAAAATCTGAGTAAGAAGTCAATTATTTTCATGAATAAGAAAAATTTCTCAGCAATTGTAGGAGGGGAAAAAGTGTCAAAAAATATAAATAGTCACGTGAATGGAAGGTCGGTAATGCAACTTTGTAATTCATTTTGCATGCAACGAAAGTTTCGATAGAACTGCGATGACATTTGGACAATGGCCAACGAGAACACCTTAGAAACAATCGAGAGTCATTGAAATAACGGGACATTCACATAAATATTCACTGAGCATCGTTTCCTTGAAATAATTCCCACTCTCAAGAATTTATTAAAGCAAAAAAGTCTTTTCGCATCTTTGGGGAATTTTTTACAATCTCACCTTTCGCTTTCTTCATAATTACAAACTACAAAGCCCAAATGAAGCTCATCTGCGTGCATTCTGTTTTCATTTTAGATAATCTTTTTCTTTATCTCACTCTCTCTCTCTCTCTCTTTTTTTCTCCCTTGTGATATTAGTATGCCTCACGCATAGACCGCCCAATCAATGGATTAGACACGCTCTGCCAATTAATGAGGCTAGCCAATGAAACGGCGCGAGGTAATTGCGTTCTAATTAAATTTTTTTCTGCGAGGGCGTCAGCGTTAGAATTTTTTTCCCTTTCCTATACACGTACATCTTCGACCAACACCTTTTTGAATTGTCTAATATATACATAGACAATTTATTTTCTGTAAATTAAATATACACTTTTAAATACATATACGGTTCCCAGCAACAAAATAGAAATTAATTAAATTATTCCCATTGTACGTCGTACGTCGTATAATAATTGATTTTAAAAATTGAATTTCCAATTTAACGACCAATGAATAAAAAAATGCGGAAGCCTTGATTATTCAATTATTTGATTTCACGTTCATTGCGGCGTGCAAGGTATTTTTTTTCGTTATGATAAATTACAAACTCATTTCGTATTCGTTTGGGTCTTTTCTCTCACTCTCTCTCTCTCTCTCTTCATTTCTTTATCTGAATCATCAAGATATACTTAAAAGTACCTTCATTTCATTATTGCAGTGTATGTTTTTCTGGAATTTTTTTTTTCTTTTTGAAAAATTATACATCAAAATTTAATTCGAGCAAATTTATATATTGTCAGGGAGTGCAGTGTTTCGGAATCTAACGAAAGGACCAGTCCTGTATCTGAAATATAAAAACTTGTTCGACTCGCAATCCTCATTCTCCTCGCTCTCATACTTACCCCTCAATTTTAATGTTTTCAGTTTAGATAAGATAGAAAAAAAATTCCTCCTTTGGTATTTGTCCCCATAGTATTATAACTATCTCGTATTTTTACTCTTCAGTATTTTTATTCTCTTAGTATTTTTACACTAGTATTTTTTCTTTTTAGTATAAAAATACTAAGGAATAAAAATACTGTAGAGTAAAAATACTAGAGGAAAAAATACTAAACAATAAAAATATTAGAGAATTAAAAATACTAGAGAATTAAAATACTAGAAAGTAAAAAAAACTAAACAGTAAAAATACTAAAGAATAAAAATTCTAGATAGTAAAGAATACTAAGAGAGTAAAAAAACTAAAGAGTAAAAATACTAAAGAATAACAACACTAGAGAGTAAAAATAGAAAAAAAAAATACTGGAGAGTAAAAAATACTAGAGAAAATAAAATACTAGAAATTAAAAAAACTAGAGTAAAAGTTCTAAGGAATAAAAATACAAGAGGGTAAATACACTAAAAAAAACTAGAGAGTAAAATAATTAAAGAGTAAAAATACTGCTGATTAAAAATACTAAAGAGTAAAAAAAACTAAAGAGAAAAAATAATAAACAATAAAAATACTACAGAGTAAAAGAATTAGAGAGTAAAAATACGAAAGAATAAAAATACCAGATAGTACAGTTACACTTTCGTATTTTTACTGCAAAGTACAGTCAAGTATTTTTAATGATTTTTTACTTTACAACAACTTTATTTTTCAGTATTTTTATCCCCTAGTATTTTTTATTACCCACAATTTTTACTCATTAGTATTCTTCACAATTACTATTTTTACTCTCCAGTACTTTTTCCTTCTAGTTTGAATTATGAAGAGTAAAAATACTTAACAGTAAAAATACTAGAAATTAAAAACTATTGGAGAGTAAAAATACAAAGAAGTAAAAAATGTCAAAGGGTAAAAAATACTAAAGAATAAAAATATTAGAGAGTCAAAAATTTTAGAAAATAAAAATACTAGAGAATAAGAAATCTAAACAGTAAAAATACTAGAGAGAAAAAAAATCTAGAATATAAAAATACTAAAAAAGGACTAAGTAGGGACTCGTATTGTTAATAGTAGTATTCTTCACTTACAGTAAAAATACTAAAGTGTAAAAATACTAAAGAGTAAATATAGTAGAGATTAAAGAATACTAAATTGTAAAAATACCAATGACTAAAACTACTAGAGAGTAAAAATTCTAGAGAATGAAGAATACTAGAGGGTACAAATACTTAAGATTAAAAATACTAGAGAGAAAAAATAATAGAGGTTAAAAAATACCAGAGTGTAAAAATACTAAGGGTTAAAAATAGTATTAGTGAGTCAAAAATACGAAAGAGTATAAATACTAGAGAGTAAAATTACTAGAGAGTAAAAAATATGAAAGAGTAAAAATTCTAAAAAGTAAAAATAATGGAGAATAAAAGTATACTAGAGAGTAAAAATACTTTAATGTAAAAATACTTAAGAGTAAAAATACCAAAGACTAAAAATACTAGAGAATGCTAAAGGGTAAAAATACTATAATGTAAAAAATATTAAAGAGTAAAAATACTAGAGGTCAAATAATACCAGAGTGTAAAAATACTAAGGCTAAATATACTAGTGTGTCAAAAATACGAAAGAGTAAAAATACTAGAGAGTTAAATTACTGAAGAGTAAAGAATACTAAAGGGCAAAAATACTAAAGAGTAAAAATACTAAAAAAGTAAAAATTACTAGAGGATAATATTCCAGTTAATGTACAATTGTTGATAAAAAATTATTAATAAAAATATGAATAAAAACCGCTTAATAAAAATACAATAAACAAAGATTAATAAAAAAATTTAATAATAAAAAAAGTGGAAAATATTTTCAACATGCAATAAAAAATTATTTGCGAGGGAGATAATAAATAATTATATTATTACATCGCAGTGAAAATACATGGTCCTTAATTACACCTGTGCAGAAAAAAAGGAGAAGAGGCAAAGCTATGCCTAATTTTCAGCAGCGAACATCATTATCGTTTCGAATCGTGTTTTAGGAGGAGTCCTTTTGAAGGGAGAAGGAATATTTGTTCTTTGCCGTCCATCGCGGAGACATTCTAAATATTTCGTGGCAATTACATTTGCTACTGGCGCGGCGCGCCAATCAGCGACCATAAAAATGTCTCGCGGTATTCGCGATGGCAATTTTTCGGTGGCCCGTCCCTTTTTAAGATAATCACAGGTTTTAAAAACCCACCGCCGCGTAGTTCTCATACGGTGGGCCCCCGTTTCTCTCTTTGTGAGTATTATATCAACTCTTAAAAGGGCCTCTCTCTCTCTATGTTTTTTTTATTCGCGCGTGAGAGATTTTTATGTTCCGAAAAATAATCTAAACCAATTTAATATATCTTTCTTGAAATTTTATTTTCATCAAAGCATAATTCTTTATTTTTTATACGCCACACTTGATTATATACACTCTCTCAATCCCCTTTTCGATTATTGTTTCGCCACGATCTCACGACTAATTTTCATCAAGCCTCAATTATATAGCTGTCGAATATACAAAGGGTTGGGGGCACAAAAAAAGAATCAAAAATTTTTTTGTGTAAAAAAATAACTAAGGCATGAATTACATTTTGGGTGCAATGAAACTTTGTAAAAATATATACAAATGCAAAAGTGTTAAACTCAATTTCCGGAAATTAATTTTATGTTTACAGTATTTTTACTCTAGTATTTTCTCTCTCTAGTATTTTTTTACTCTACTAGTATTTTTACTTTTTAGTATTTTTACTCTCTACTACTTTTAATCTATTATTTTTCCTCTCTAGGATTTTTACCATCAAGAAGAAAAGTAAAGCTGATTTTATTCCCTAGGATCAAAATAATCCTCTTTTCTCCCTAAAAGTAAGAACATTCTTTTCTTAATAATAAAATAAAAAACCATTACAAAAATTAAATTTCTCCCTTGTGTCAAAAATATAAAAAAAGCAAAAGCGTTAAAAAGTTAAAATCTCCGGAAATTAAAATCAAACATTTTGATAATTTAAAAAGAAATTTCGTCAGCAAGGACAAGAATTTTATCAGATCAATTTGACATAATAAGTGAGAAAACTTCAGTCTGGCCCTCCCACAATGGAGACTGTTGCAGACAGAAGTCAGATCAGGTTCGTTATCTATAGTCTACAAAAAAAGAAGAAAAAAAAGGAAAAAACACCCACTAAAGAGTGAATGGGCGGGCTTTGGGTTTCGTAATTGAGGGTCGGTGGTAAATCTCCATGACTTCCGGAAAATCAGAGAAATACACTCCAATCACACGAGAGATAGAGATAGTTGGGAGAAAAAGAGTGGACACGCTGAGTCATTCGTTGTGGTCGAAATGACAGTGACACGAAACGTTGTAATAACCGCACAAGCGCATTTTTTGAGCCAAGTGAGTTGAGGCCCAGGGCCCACCACAGTCGTTAGTAATAATAAGGCCTCGAATAAGTTATTATGCACCCTCAGACCTCGACTGCTTACTCAGATTGTAACCAAGAGATATGCTACATATATGTGCGCGCAGAGTGCAGCTTCCCAACAATAATTACAATGGACGCCCAAGTTTTTGGACTCCGGACGTCATTGAAGGATCACGCGAGGATCATATCATCTCCCAGGAGCACCCAGGAGAGAGATGAGATCTTCTGCTAAATGATAATTTCTAAATGCTTCAAGAGAAAACTTGACTCTATATAATTCACTCTGTATTAAGTTATTAGCACCACTGGTTTCAATACTAAAAAAAAATTATTTCACTTAAAAAAAATTTTACTGCTGTTTTTTTCAATTACTTGTAAGATCATTTTGTTCTCAAGACTTCCCATGGGAGGGAAGGATAAATTTTCTTCCCCAAGTTAAAAAAGAGTATTAGCTCTTAAGTATTTTACAGCGTTGTATTTTCCACACAACAGTATTTTTATTCCCTTGTATTTTTATTCTCTAGTATTTTTTACTATAGTAATTTTCACTCCCTAGTCGTTTTTCTCTGTAGCATTTTTAATATCTATAGTAATCTTTATTCTCTGGTATTTTCCCCTGTAGTATTTTTACTATCTAGTATTTTACCCTCTAACATGTGTACTCTCTAGTATTTTTACTCCTTAGTATTTTCTCCTCTAGTATTCTTACTTCATAGTATATTTACCCCCTAGTATTTTTACTTCACAGTATTTTTACTCACTAGTATTGTAACTCTCTATTTCATTTTCTCTCCAAAAAATATTTACCCTGCAGTATTTTTAAGTAAAAATACTAAAGAGTGGAAAATACTAAAGGTTAAAGAATACTAGAGAGTAAAATTACTAGAGAAAAAATACTAAAGAATAAAAATACTAGAGAGTAAAAAATTAAAGAGTAAAAATTCTAAGGAATAAAAATACTAGAGGGCAAAAGTACTAAAGAATAAAAATAGTAGAGGAAAAAATACTAAACAATAAAAATACTAGAGATTAAAAAAACTAAAGATCAAAAGTTCTGAGGAATAAAAATATTAGAGGGTAAAAATACTAAAGAATAAAAATACTGAAGAGAAAAATTTTAGAGAAAAAAATACCAAACAATAAAAATATTAGAGTAAAAAAACTAGAGAAAATAAAATACTAGAGAGTAAAAAAATTAAAGAGTAAAAATACTAAAGAATAAAAATACTAGAGAGTAAAAAATACAAAAGACTAAAAATACTAGAAAGTTAAAGTACTAAAGAGTTAAAAATACTAGAAAGTAAACAATGCTAAAGGGTAAAAATACTAAAGAATAAAAATAATACAGAGTAAAAATACTAAAGACTAAAAATACTAGAGTATAAAAAATACTAAAATGTAAAAATACTAGAGTGTAAAAATACTAAAGAGTAAAAATACAAGAGAGTAAAAATACTAAAGAATAAAAATACTAGAGAGTAAAAACAGTAAAAAATAAAAATACTAAATTGTTAAAAATACTAAAGATTAAAATTACTAAAGAATACAAATACTGAAGATTAAAAATTCTAGAGAGGAAAAAACTAAAGTGAAAAAATACTAAATAATAAAAATACTACAGAGTAAAAAAATTAGAGAGTAAAAATACGAAAGAATAAAAATACCAGACAGTAAAATAAAAAATACCAATCTCTTGTTCAAATATTATTGTTCCTCTTTAGCGTTTTCGATCCCTAGGATCTTTGATTATTTCCTAGGGTCAAAAAGATTCTCTTTTGTCCCTAGGGGCTAAACATTCTTCTAATTAATAAAATAAAAAGTCAATAAGAAAGTCAATTTCTCCCTTATGTTAAAAAATTCTCTATTGTAACAACAATAAATAAACAATTTTTTTCATTATTTACATTTAAATTTCACAGCAAGAAAAAATTGTATAAATTAAAAATTTTATCTTAAAGAAAGAAAAATGAACTGCGTAAAAAGAATTGTCGAGTGAAATACTTAACGTCTTTTTTCAAAGTATAAAGTTGAATGTCGTGAAGAAGAAAAATAATGAGCGGAAATCGTTTGATGGGAAGAAGGTGACAGCACCGCCAATTGTCGTTGCCAAGTCGTAGGAGCAACCTACGTGAATTTTGTATTGGACGAACTAAAAGTAAACTGCCGCCAAGAACGTAAAAATTCAATTCGTTTTTCCACGTAACGAGTGTTCACTTATTTACTAGCCTCCTACGTGAACAACATGTATTTACGGTTTTTGTTTGGCGAACGCCCAAAAACTATACGCGGATATAAAGTACCCACGTACCATCATATATATATATATTTACAACAGGACCCCAAAAGTAAAATGAGAAATATATATGTCCGGTTAACGTGGGTGCCTTCATTAACATTAAAAAATTGCCCCTTGAAAAATAATTCTCTCTTGAGTAATAAATAATTAATAATATATTTTTAATATTTTTCTTATACCTATTACTTATTATAATTAATAAGTAGGTAGTTTTACTATTTATTAAATGTAATCAATAAAAAAGTATTTTTTACCGTCTAGTATTTTTAATCTCTAGTATTTTTACACTCTAGTATTTTTACTCTCTATTATTTTTACCCTCTAAGTATTTTTACACTCTTGAATTTTTAATCTCTAGTATTTTTACACTCTAGTATTTTTACTCTCTAGTATTTTTACCCTCTAGTATTTTTACCCTCTAGTATTTTTACCCTCAAATATTTTTACTCTCTAGTATTTTTACTCTCTGGTATTATTCCCCTCCTGTATTTTTACACCTTAGTATTTCCCCTCTATAGTATTTTTACTCCCTAGTAAAAGGGAAAAATATAATTATTATTATTATTTAATAAATAAAAATTTCTCGCCAAATTTAACAATATTTAAATTTTAAATAAATATTCAAACATATAATTTTAATAAATTCACAAACAGAAATAACGAATACAATATTGAATCAAATTCGTAATATTTTGCATTTTCTAAAAAAAAACAAATGCAAATTGTATATTTTAAGTCTTCAATGTCAAATTGTTATTTAATTTTCTCACTTTCACGTTGAACTGTCAAAAAGTTTGAGAATTTGTCACGCTCTAAATCAAACTGTGTGTGTGTGTGTGTGTGTGGACTTAAAATCTCGAATTTCAAAGTAATGTGGGTGAGAAGGAGAGACTTGAAAAGTTGTTGGGTTTTGAAGCGAGTGAGAGGGTACTATACGGCGAGACAGTCGGCGAGACAAGAGGCTTGGAAGAGAGCATTCTCTCTGTCTCTCTGTGCGAGAATGTATGTGTGTGTGTGTGTGAGTGTGTTGTGAAGCATAGTCCCACGCGACGGCTCGTGTCAGACGCGCGTCGGCGGGACGTCGCGTCCTTCCTGCGTCGCTCTTCATCGAGAGAAACTGTCGCCTTTCCAACAAGATTTACCCACTGCCCTGAAATTTCATCCCACCAATTTTCCTCACTAAATTAAATTAAAAGTGAAAAACCATTTTTTTTCTCGGTTAATAAATTTAGAACCAAAAAAAAACCTTTTTTCCTCACTTAATAAATTATGGTCAAAAACCTTTTATCCACAATTAAATAAATTTTAAACAATACATTTTTTTGCTTATTAAATAAATTAAAAAAATTTTAACAATAAATAATTTAATTCAATTAATTTAGGCAATTAATTTCTAATGAATATTTTTAAATATTTTTCTTTAAATAGTATTTTTACTTTCTAGTATTTTTACTCTTTAGTTTTTTTACTCCTTAGTATTTTTAGTCTTGAGTATTTTTACACTCTAGTATTTTTAGTCTTTGGTATTTTTACCCTTTAATATTTTTGCACTTTATTATTTTTTTACTCTATAGTACTTTTATTCTTTAGTATTTTTTACTTTTTAGTATTTTTTACACTCTAGTATTTTTACCCTTTAGAATTCTCTAGTATTTTTATTTTTTAGTATTTTTACCCATTAGCATTCTTTACTCTCTGGTATTTTTACTCTCTAGTATTTTTACGCTCTAGTATTTTTACTCTTTAGTATTTTTAGTCTTGGGTATTTTTACCACTTAGTATTTTTACATTCTAGTATTTTTTACTCTCCATAGTTCTTTTATTCTTTAATATTTTTTACTCTACAGTATTTTCACTCTCTGGTATTTTTAGTCCTTGGTATTTTTACCCCTTAGTATTTTTTACTCTTTAGTACTTTTATTCTTTAGTATTTTTTATTCTTTAGTATTGTTAGTCTGTAGTTTTTTTATTCTTTACTATTTTTCTTCTCCATAATTTTTACTATTACTAATTCGCTAAGAGAAGCGGCTCCCCACCAAGATCCTTCCCCCACTCTTTAACTCTCCTCATGGTGGGGACCGCTTCTCTCAGCCTTGTGCTATGGAGCTACTCGTGATTCTTTAAAATTTTTTTTTTTATTTATATTAAATAAATAGCTAGTGAAAATTAATATTGATATTAAAATAAAAAAATTGTTGACATTTATATTAAATTCTAAAAATATTATTTTATTTTTTCGCGAAAAAGGAAGAGAAGGCTTTTTTAAATTTGAATTTTCAGAATCGTAGGCAGCATAGAAAAGCATTCGAACAATTTCTAGCGCAACCATTCGAGAAATATGCGCATCGTCAATATGAGAACATTCAGTAGATCTATATTGGTTAGAATTCAGAGCATGAATGCTGAAAACGATAAGATCTCAACTCGTGAAGTGCCTTACTTTGTATATATGTCTGTGTTGACTGACGTACGGACTCGATTCGTAAAGTCGATCTTGAAAATTCAAAGAAGTAAAAAATGAAAATGTATAAAAATATAATAACTGAAAAAATGTCATTATACTTTACATTATCGTTTCAATACGAGCAAATTTTTTCCAATGAGAAGAATTCTAAAAAAAATTCTCCAAAAAAAATTCTACATAACTCAATATGAGTATTATTTCTATATGATAGGAAAATAAAAGCAATAAAATTCTTAAATATAAGAGAAAAAAAATTTCTATATCTGAAGTATTCACCTGTCAAGAGGAGCATCCAAGAATTCTCTCTCTCTCTTCTTTTTTTATGCACGTCACAAAATCTTTCTTGTCGCGCGAGAAAAAAAAAAGGAAAGAGGTGAAAAGATCCCCTTTGATTGAGAATTTCGATAAAAATAGACGCACACACATACTTATTATAATAATACAAATTTCGATCGAATCGAAGAATTGAGCATTGAGTGTCAATCAGGGAAAGTGATTTGTAAGGGAGCCGCTTTATAAAAAGACATACGATAGAAATCCAATAGTCTTAGGTAACTGAATTACGGTGCGGCCTGTTTGGAACTTGGATCCACGCACTGGATTATAAAACCAATTTCCGTTTGAATTATTTCATTCCCATATAAGAAAGAAGGAGGAATTGTGCATATTATCGAACGAAAACGGATGCTTCTCGACCTTTATGCAAATAAAAGATATTCCCCCCTTTTATTTATTATATAGTTTTTACCTGCGTGATGATTCTTACAACGATTAGCACTCCGCATTGACGTTTAAATTCCCTTTACCCCCCTCTCAATATAGCATCCCTCCTCCTCCTCTCTTTTAAGGGAAAGCTTCACAAGGACGTGAAGATAAAAATAATTTGAGTGTGGAAATTGTTGAAATTCTTAAAGGATTCAAAAAGATAGTGAGTGAGAGAGAGAGGGAGAATATAGGCGCAGAAACTTCAGGGCACATTAGAGGTTTATCGTTGGAACAGGTGTATCTCTTGATCCAAAGGGTGCCGCGGTTGTCCAGTTGATTCCTAAGAAAGCCCACCCAGGTTGTGTGTTGTGGATTGTCATTTAATAATCTCCGATTTCAAGCTATAATACATAAATAAAAAAGAGAGGGCGCGAGAATATTTTCATGACTCACGACAGATATCAAAGGAGATTTTTATTTTCAAAAGAAAATTACGTTTTTTTTGGGTTTGTTATTTCTTTTGGTCAATACGCATTTATATATATATATAAAAAGAGCTGGTAACGATGTTTTTATACACAAAACCATATATAGCATAATGATGCTGTGACTAGTCCAAACGAGATTCTTGATAAAAAATGAATTGTCGATTACCATCGATATTAATCTATCACGAGAGGAGGGAAATATACAAAGGAAGAAATCAATTTTTAAAAAGCAAAGTCACTATTTTTAGTTTTTGATTTTTTGTTATTTGCTCCTTGACTTTTATAGAAATTCTCACGTGAGAATTATATTTATATAGTTTTAGAATTAGTTCGTATTTACATTGAAATTAAATAGTAATTACTGAAGAATTTTTATTGGCAATGAAAAATATTGTGAGAAAACTATCTCTGAGATTATTTTCTCATCCGAAAAGTAAATATTATTAGAGACTGGAATGATTTTCTGATTCAAGTAATGACAATAATTGAACTTTCTAATATTTTTGCCCTCTTAGTATTTTTACTATTTAAAAATTTACTTTACTAGTATTTTCAATTTAAGGTATTTTTACTCTCTAGTATTTTTACCACCTAATATTTTTACTTTCTAGTTTTTTTATTTTTTAGCAATATTCCCAACTTATATTTTTACTTTCTAGTATTTTTACACTCTAGTATTTTTTATCACCAGTTTTTTTACTCTATAGTATATTTTTTACTATCTTGTATTTTTACTCTCTAGTATCTTTGGCCTTTATTATTATTACACTCTAGAATTTTTTAATCACTAGTATTTTTACTCTCTAGTATTTTTTGCCTTTAGTATTTTTACACTCTAGTATTTTTACTCTGTAGTATTTTTACTGTTTAGTATTTTTACTCTCTAGTATTTTTACTCTCTAGTACTTTCACTCTCTAGTATTTTCACTCTCTAGTATTTTTACTCTCTAGTATTTTTACTCTCAAGTAATATTACTCTCTAGTATTTTTACACTCTAGTATTTTTACTCTCAAGTAATATTACTCTCTAGTATTTTTACACTCTAGTATTTTTTTTACACTGGTATTTTTACTCTTTAGTATTTTTTACTCTTTAGTATTTTTACTTTACAGTATTCTTATTATTTATTATTTTTATCTAAAGTTTTATTAATTATAGAAAGTAAAAATACTAAAGAGTGAAAATATTGGAGATATAAATATACTGGAGAATAAAAATAATAAAGAATAAAAAATTTTAAAGATAAAAATACTAGAGAGTAAAAAATACTAGATTCTAAAAATACTTAAGAGTAAACAATGCTAAGGAATAAAAATACTAGACAGTAAAAATACTAAAGATTAAAAAATACTAGAGTGTAAAAATACTGAAGACTAAAAATACTAATGAGTAAAAAGTGCTTAAGGGTAAAAATACTCAATAATAAAAATATTAGAGAGTAAAAAATACTAAAAAGTAAAAATACTAGATTGTAAAAATACTAAAGAGTAAACAATACTAACGAATAAAAATACTAGAGAGTAAAAATACTAGAGATTAAAAAATACTAGAGTGTAAAAATACTAAAGACTAAAAAAATTAAAGAGTAAAAATACTAGAGAGTAAAAAATGCAAAAGAGTAAAAAATCAGAAAGTAAAAAATACTAAAGTCTAAAAATACTAAAGAGTAAAAATACTAGAGAGTATAAAATACTAGAGAGTAAAAATACTACTAATACTAGAGAGTAAAAATTACTACTCTGTAGTATTTTCGCTCTCTAGTATTTTTTACTCTCTAACAATTAAAACAAATTTGTGAGATTGTTATTATCTTATACCAGAAATAAAGTGAATATTGAAAAATTTTTCTCGTTCAAAGAGTGAAAATAGTTAAACCATCTTCATGAAAAATGAATACAAATCTTCATCACCTAAAGTTTTATCTATCTATAATAAAATAATTTCCCCCCAAATTTTCCAAGATCAATTTTAATTATCAAAAAAAAAAAGTCACGATATTTATACCGATTGCTTCTCGAAATGTCCAGCATAAAATATGTTACCATGGAAAAAGGGCACGAGTATATAGAACAGTAGATTTCGAGTAGGAGAAAAAAAGAAAGAAAAGAGAGAGAACGAGAACCGAAACGAAATTTGGCAACCGTGAACGAGTTATTAGATGAAAGAAAAAAGCAAGACAAAGTCCTAAGATATGAATCTTCAGTGGGCGCGGTGGCAAAAGCGACCAAAAGAGATGAAGAGGGAAGGAGAATGAAAAAAAAAGAAATGGACACACACTGGACAGAACAAAAATGTATTATTAACCAGACATGTCAATCAGTGTGTGGCAAATATTATACTGCAAGTTCATTGTGGTCCATTTCTCCCTCTTGTGTGGTCCCCTCTACTGACTAATAGACCCTAAAATATGTTATTATTTTTTTCCAAAACTGACCCGATTTTTTTCTTTTTTTATCAAAAAAAAAAAAAATTCAACTCGAAATTAAGGCATCTACTGTATTTACATTCGCAGTTGTAATAATTGCGTTGTCTGCACGCGATGTGACGGTATTATTTTGCATTCGAACAAAAAGAAAGAAATGAAAATTCAACCCTCCACACACAATATTATCGTTATTTTGAAATTATCTTTGGAGGTTTTTGCTGAAAGCTTAATTAGCGAGAGATGATTTTGAGTGATTTTTACGGGAGTTGAACATTAATTGAGCAACGAGTAAGTAATCAACTTTTGAAGAGTTCATCAAGAAGATGTGGAGAGGGGAAAAAAACCTAAAGAAGTATTTCAAATTGTGTGTACCGGTTTTTATAATCTTTTTTTTTCTGAAGCGGAGCCATTTTTTCGGGAGGGAAAGAATATAAGTTTCTTCTTCGTATTACAATTTTCGGCGTAGAAAAATTTTTATGAATGAATAACTCCAAACTTCCTGTATAGTAATAAAATTGTGGAGCAAAAATAGCTATTACGTGTATATAAATTTTTTTTATTAAGTTCACACGCGATTCTTTCAAAAAGGGCGGAAGGTCGCGAGTCCTTCAGGTATACTTATAGAATTTTTTATCAATGAAAAACGGGAAGCGTCTTATAAAAAGGATTCTCTTCCTGTTTACTAGTATTTTTTCGACTACCAAAAAAAGTAGATCACGTAATTCCTTTCTCTATTTTTGATCCATTTCTAAATTAAAAACAACCGAAAATAATGTAAGAAGTGGTGCAAACTTTTCTGCAAAAATATTTTTTCAAAAATTTAAACACAACCTAAAATATTTTTCCTCTCTAGTGGAAAGAAATTATTACAAAAATTAAAGAAAGATTTAATAAATTTCTATTATGCTTCTTACAAATTACAAAAAAAATCTTGAACAATTAAAAAAAATAAAAATTCGCCTATGCAATTTTCTTTTAAAACCCTATTATTTCTTCAATAATTAGCGTAATAACTTTTAATAATGTATCCTTTGCTAAAATACTTTGTAATTTTCAACATCGGAAGAATATATGTATATATATGTAATTTTTTTTTATTTTAAAGAGCTGTAGGCTAGGGGAGGTGTCGAATAAATTGAGGTCGTGTGGGGCGGACATCTGCACGAGTGGTGGACCACACTGAAGCCTATATCCTTGCCCTATATGTTTTCCTGCGGGCTTCTGGCTTTTTTGGACATGGGGTGGATATATAGAAGGAAGAGGAGTTTTGATGCGGATCCTTTTGAAGAAGCCATATATTTTGACCGTTCAAAAAATTTTTCCACAGGCGGCATCTTCTCTTTTTCTCAATTGCCAAAAAAAAAAGAAGAAACAGTTCCACTTGCTTTTCCCCATTTTTTATGAGCTTCATTCAAAGATCAGTTTAGATAAGATATTTAATGTTTTGTGTCTGACTACTGTCTTTGAATCTTTTTTTTTTACCAAAACAGAAATAATAAAATCTTGGTCTGTTCATCTAGATTTTTCTATTGATTATTTTTCTTTCATATTTTCATATTTTACTTTCGTATTTTTTTTATCGTTCGTTCTTATTTTCTTTTTCTGTTTAATATTTTTTTTTACGAATGGAACTGATTTATAATTTACTCTAAAGTATTTTTAATATCCACTATTTTTCCCTTTGAGTATTTTCAATCTCTAATACTTTTAATCACTAATATTTTTACCTTTTAGTATTTTTACTCCCTGGTATTTTTAATCTCTGGTATTTTTACTTTCTAATACTTTTACTCGCTAGTATTTTTATTCTTCAGTATTTTTACTCCTTAGTAAATTTACACTTTAGTATTTTTTACTCTCTATTATTTTCACTCTTTAGTATTTTTTACTCTCTAGTATTTTTACTCTCTAGTATTTTTACTCTCTAGTATTTTTTGCTCTCTATTATTTTTACTCTTTATTATTTTTCCCTATGGTATTATTAATTTTAGAAAGTAAAAATACTAAAGAGTAAAAATACTAAGATAGTAAAAATACAGGAGTAACTCCTTAGTATTTTTCCTTCCTAATTTTTTTTTTACCTTTTTTCTTCGTCTGTCTTGACATTTTTTTCGAAAGTTTTTTTTTTAAAAACCTCATAATAAAGACGGGAAATTTTGCGACTGGATTACTCCAACAGATATCGAGTGTATGTAATTAAAAATGTCACATTCGATTATTATTAACGACTATATTGAATTTTAGAGAATATAATTCCCCGGCTCTCGTCTTGGAATTCGGATTATCTTTCGAGACGATATTTTAACGAGTGTCCTCCCTCCATTTCCAGTGGCGATTAAAAGTGTGGTAGCCCAAACGTGGCTTTATCTTGGCAGAAGAATCCAAAGAATCTGGTTTCAATTTAAATTGTTTTATTTTACAAATTTTTTTTTCCGTTTCAAATTCTCGGAAGCGAGATCTTGGAAGCTAGTTGACAAAAAAAAAAAGACGAACTTAAAAGAGTATTTTAGAAGAAACTTTTGGAAAGGTATAGAAAATAGATTCGTTTTTAACAAGAAACTTATTTAACCATATATTTAAAGATCTTTTGCAAAAGTCAGAAAACATGTGTCCGAGAAATCCGCACGTGCTGGTGGTCCATCATCCGGCGTCTCTCATCCACTGACCCAACACCGACAAAGGCCCACACAAGGGTGGCGCTCTCTCTCTCCTATTGTTGAAACATAAGTCCATGAAAACTCAATGCATTGTCCTTCTACTGTTTCGGCACGTTTCGAAATTTTTTTTTTTTTAAGAATAATGGAACTTTGGGAAAAAAAGGCCTCTTTTTTCTTTTTTTTCTGGTTCGAACTTCCTTTCAAACAATTGGTCCCAATAGGAAGTTCGTTAAAATGTATTGTGGCCTTTAATCTTCCTCTCGTTATTATATACTTTATAAAAGCATCGTCTTTATTGGAGAGCTATTACTTTTAACTCGAATCATTCTTTTTCTCCTTTTAATGTAGAGTTTAAAAGTTTTATAAGTTGTCCACGATAATCGGAGTTTAATTTGAAATTAAAAGAGGGAAGGAAAAAGATCTTCGAACTGGAGAGAGAGATGCGGGAAAAACACGATGTAACGTAGAACTTTCATTACTATGATTACACAAAACCATTGTGAGGTCCGCAATCATCCATTGATTGCAATTTTTATTATTACTCTGAAATTGTATCAAAACCGGTAAGTAAAAGATCCCCTTAAGTGTACTTTTCAATTTTATCTCTTCTTTCGGAAATTTATCTTCAATCTCTTCGATTGTTTTAACAAAAATTCGATTTTTACCACCCAGTTTCTCGAATGAGAAAAGGGAAACATTAAAATGAACTTTTTTTTAGTAAAACAAAGGAAATTAAATCTTCCGGCATTTTTAGGGCTCGAACCACAATGAAAGTATTTAAAAATGCGGACTTAACGGACCAAAAATGGAAAATTACGGACCAATTAATGACAAAAATATAACCAACCACCAATCCGAGTCAAATAAGAGAACATTTTACTTACAACTATAAATTGAATTTTTCATAACTATAAAAAAAATTGATAAAATCATTTACAATTCAATTATTATTTACAATAATTTTAATTTAAATTATACGTAAATTCTTCAATTAAATAAATATTAGAAAATAAAAACTTCCAAATAATATAAAAAAAATTCAATTAAGCTTTTTCAAAAAAATTAATTTCAAAATTCAATTATTTTTAAAAATTCCCGCTATATTGTTAATTCACATAAAGAATTTTATCAACAAATTTATAAATAATTGAATTCTTTCGACGACTTTTAGTAAAATTTTTAAAAATAATTACATTTTTCAGGAAATTTGATTAAAATTGTATTAAAAATAATTGAAATTCTGCGATAAGTTTTATTATTTGTGAAAATAATAATTAAAACCCTAAGAAGAATTTTATTAATATTTGAACAATATTTAATTTTTGCGAAGGATATTATTATACTCTTGAAAATAATAGAATTTTTGCAATAATTTAAAACTTTTTTAAAATTAAATTTTTTGTTGTATTTCTATATATAAAATAATTCCATAGATGCAAACTATAAATACAAAAATTATTTTAATCATTTTTGAAAAAGTTCTTTATGAATTTTGAAATTCATTTGTTTACAATTTAATTTTTACAAAATTTCAGTTATTCGTAAATTCTTCAATTAAATGTATATTAGAAAATAAAAACTTAAAATAATATTAAAAAAACCCGCAATTAAAGTTTCTCAAAAAAAAAATAATTAATTCCACAAAATTGTTAGTTAAAAATATGAAAAATTCCATTTTTCAAAGATTTTAATCTGAAACCTTTTCAAAATTCAATTATTTCTAAAAATTTACGCTCTAATGCTTTTAAAATTCAATTATAATCTGAAATTTTCACTGTAATCCATTTTTAAATCAATGTTTATGAGAAAATTCGAATAGAATTCAATTATTTAAATACAAAAATAACAATTTATTTAATAATTGCATGTTTCTTAAAATTGAATTCTCATAAAAAATTATATCTTTAAATTTTTAAATAATTGAATTCTTTCGTCGAATTTTAATAAAATTTTTAAGAAATTTTTCGAAAAATTCAATTAAAAATTGTATTAAATATAATTAAAATTCTGCAATGAGCTTTGTTTTTTATGAAAATAATTGAATTCCTAAAAAGAATTTTATTATTTACTAAAATAATTGAACAAATTCATAAAAAAACTTTGTAAATAATGAAATTCCTGTTAAATTTGTACACTTTTTTGAAAATAATTAAAAGGTTCTGTAGAATTTTTTTAATTTTTTGTTTTAAATAATTGAATTCTTTTGCAAAATTTTATGAAAATAGCAGATATTGAAAATCATTGAATTCAGAAAAATTTTTGAAAATAATTGAAATTCGGAGAAGAATATTTAATTATTTCTAAAGATAATTGAAATTTTGATGAGAATTTGTAAATAATTTTAAACATAATTGAATTTCTGCGAAGAATTTTATTACTTTTGAAAATAATTGAATTTCTGCAATAAATTTGTAACTTTACCAAAATTAAATTTTTTTTCGTGTTTTTAACTAAAATTCTTATATAAATGCATTATTTTTAATAATTTTTGAGAAAGTTCTTTAAGAATTTTCAAATTCATTTGTTAACAATTAAATTTTACAAAATTTCAATTATTCGTAAATTCTTCAATTAAATTAAAATTACAACCTATATATTAGAAAATATAATAACTTGAAATAATTTCAAAAAAAAATTCGCAATTTACCTGTTCTCAAAAAAATTAATTTCACAGAAGTGTCAGTGAAAAATATGAAAAATTCAAATTTTCAAAGATTTTAATCTGAAACATTTTCAAAATTCAATTATTTCTAAAAATTTACGCCCAAGTGTTTTTAAAATTGAATTATAATCTGAAAAAATTTCAGAAATTCATTTTTAAATCAATGTTTATGAGAAAATTCAGAATTCAATTATTTAAAAACAAAAATAATAATTTATTGAATAATTGCATGTTTCCTAAAATTGAATTCTCATAAAAAATGTTATCTATAAATTTTTAAATAACTGAATTCTTTTGACGAATTTTAGTAAAAATTTTAAGAATACTTTTTTCGAGGAATTCCATTAAAATTGTATTAAAAAGAATTAAAATTCTGCAATAAATTTTATTATTTATGAAAATAATTGAATTTCTAAAAAGAATCTTATTATTTACAAAAATAATTAAATCCCCCTAAAAATTTTATTATTTTTGAAAATAATTGAATGATTGCGAAGAAATTTATAAAAAAAAAACTTTGTTAGTAATGAAATTCCTGTGAAATGTTTATTATTTTTTGAAAATAATTAAAAGTTTGTGTATTATTTTATAATTTTTTTTTCAAATAAATGAATTCTTTTGAAAAATTTTATGAAAATAGTAGATATTAAAAATCATTGAATTGAGGAAAATTTTTGGAAATAATTGAATTTCGGAGAAGAATTTAATTATTTCTAAAGATAATTGAAATTTTGACGAGAATTTTGTTAAATTTTGAAACATAATTGAATTTCTGCCAAGAATTTTATTTACTTTTGAAAATAATTGAATTTCTGCAATAATTTGTAATTTCTCAAAAATTCTTCAAATTGTATCGTTCAATTCACAAACTTTTCATCCTTTTTGCCCTGGACATTTCTTAAGAACACTTTTTACTTCTTTTAAGAAAGAAAACTAAAAAATAGAAAATCAAAAAGGAAGACCAAAGTTTATACTGTTTTTGAAGAAAGTTTATACCCTTTGCCTAAAAGAGGAGGAGGGTCGGGAAAAAAATGAGTTTTTCGAATGACTTAATAATTTTTCGAGAGGGCGAACGGTTTATGAAAGATGAAGCAGTTAGGTGGACACATTGATGGACAATTTCTGGTTTTTTTTTATGGATGGAAAAAGACTTTGGCAAAAGGCAAGTTTGTAAGCGTGCCATCTTGGGAGGTCGAGATGATGCCGGTCCTAAATATGTTATTAGTTTGGTCGTATAACTGCTTCATTTTGTGGCGGATGGCCGAGGGCGATCATCTTCCTCTTGTGGAACAACGGCTGGCGCTTCATCGCGCATAGAATACACGAAAAGCCCTCTTTCTTCCCTTCTCTCGCCAGCAACAGCAACAGCAGCAGCATCAGCTACCACCACCGAATATGGCCCTCCCAGAAGTATTCGACCAGGGAGGGCCTAGATTGTTTAATCGCACACCCCTAATCAATGCTTCACCAGTGTGCAATTTTCGTCAAATTGTGGGAGACCGCACTCTATATATATAGTCACAATATCCAAACTCTAAAATCATAACAAAAAGAATTCGAAATCATAGGTCTTAATCTAAAAAAGAATAATGGATATGTATATAATTCTTTTATTTATAATGCACAAAAAAAGATTCAGCTTCTCGTTTTTAGACCAATCGCTAATTGTAGTCATTTGATCGAATCGTTAAAATTGCGGACAAAAAGAAGAGGAGCAAGTCCTTCAACAGTAGTAATAAGTAATAATAATATAGCCAAGTATTCCTACTCTTTCTTCCAGAATTATACTTTTCTTTATTATTACAACTTCATGAATCTGGAAAATAATTTAGTTATTAAAATTTAGTTATAAAAATTATTTTCCACATTTATGAAGATGTAATTATAAAGAAGCTTTTATTGCATAAAGTAGTTAAATATTTATTGAATTTGTCGAGGAACTTACGCGAGGAAATTAGAACAAAAAGTTTATGGTTCTTCGTGATAATTTTGTTTCATCTCTTCTTAATTCTCGGGACTTTTAAAACGAGCGACCGGAAATTTAAAAATTTATATTTTTATTAATAGATTTCAGACGAAAAAAAAGTAAAGAAAAAATCAATGATTGACAATTATATTAAAAAGATTTTTGTAAAGAAACGAATTTATCGAAAAACTGGTCGCCTTTCCACCTAATGTTATCAATTGACCTAAAAATTGACCAACTATTGACCAAAAAAAAAATTGCTAAGAAGCATGAATATCTTTTTCAAAATTAAAACAAAATAGAATTTTTCGAAAAACTAATCGTCTAGTCTACCTATTTTTATCAATTGGCCTAAAAGTTGACCACCTATTGACCTAAAAAAGGTGAAAATTTGGTAAAGAACATTAATAATTAACATACAAAAAAATTAACCTAAAAAAGGTAAAAATTGGTTGAAAACATTAATATCTTTTTAAAAAACAGAAAAAATCGAAAAACTAATCGCTTAATCTACCTAATTTCATCAATTGACCTAACAGTTGACCACCAATTGACCTAAAAATGTGAAACTTGATAGAAAGCATGAACATGTTTTATAATAATTAAAGACGACCAATTGATAAAATCATTATGAATTCAATTATTATTTTCAAAAATTTATAAATAAAATTCTTCTTTAAATCGATTATTTTTCATAATTTTCAAAAAAGTTTATTGACAATTTTCAAAACCATTTGTTAAGAATATTCAATTTTACGAAATTTCAATTATTCGTAAATTCTTCAATTAAATATATATTAGGAAAATAAAAACTCCAAATAATATAAAACAAATTCCATTAAATTTTTTTAAAATTCAATTATTTCTAAAAATTCACGCCATAATGCTTTTAATATTGAATTATTATCTAAAATTTTAACTGATATTAATTTTTAAATCAATTTTTTTTAGAAAATTTTCTACTATAGAAATCAATTATTTAAATACAAAAATAAATATTAAAAATTATTGTGATGTTGATGGGTTTCAATATAAGTTTTACCACAAAAACTTATATTGAAACCCATCAACATCACAACAATTTTTAAAATTTATGAAAGTTTTCGAAATATCGAACAACATCTCCTCGATACAAAAATAAATAATTTATCGAATAATTGAATGTTTCTTAAAATTCAATTCCCATAAAGAATTTTATCCATACATTTTTAAATAATTGCGAATTCTTTTGACGAATTTTCATAAAATTTTTAAGAATAATTATATTTTTTGAGGAGTTCGATTAAAATTGTATTAATTTATGAAAATAATTGAATTCCTAAAAAAAATTTTATTAATTACGAAAATAATTGAAATTCTGCAATGAGTTTTCTTATTTATAAAAAGAATTGAATGATTGCGAAGAAATTTATAAAAAATTTGTAAATAATTGAATTCCTCTGAAATTTTTATTATTTTAGGAAATAATTAAAGGTTTGTGTAAAACTTTAATTAAATTTTTTTTTATTATAATTGAATTCTTTTGGATAATTTTATTATAATAGTAAATATTGAAAATCATTGATTAAGGGAAATTTTTTAAAATAATTGAGCTAATAATTAAAATATTGACCTAAGGGGTAAAAATTTCGTAAGTAAATAAATTACATTAGATTAGCAAATTTTTTTTCGTATTATCTTTTAGGAAACCTCACATTTTTTGTTAGTAGAATTTTCCCTCTTTTACAGAATTTGGACATTTTGACCTACAGAACTGAAATTTGTCAGAAAAGTTATAAATTTTGAATTTTAGAAAAATGCTTTTTTTATTTTAATAACTTTGTGACTTTTGGACCTAAAAAGCAGAAATTTTTCACAATTGTTTTGTTTTTTCTCATTTTTTTCTCCTTTATTCTTATTCTTAACCATTTTTTGATTATTTTTTACCTAAAAAAACTAGAGAGCAAAAATTTTGTACAAATCTACGTTATAAATGCGTCTAAATATGACTAATAAACTGTGGCAAACTAAATTAGAATTGTTTCAATAATTTTTATTCTTCTAATTGACGTGAATTTTTTTTAAAATTCTCTCCATTTTTTCCATTTTGACCCAGAAAGTGGAATAAACGTAAATTTTTCTTTTTGGATTACAGAAAAATTTTGTCGAACAGGAAAAAATCTATCGAATCAGATATTTCTCGAATAAAAATTGAAATTAAACGAATCAAAAATAAAGTGTAAAAAAATACAGAAAAATATCTACTCACCGTTCCTCCTGAATTTGAAAAACCTTTCCCTCCAATCCAAGTGACTGAAACAGAAAAAAAATTTTCTCGTTATTTTTCTGAAATAAAAATAATTCACGTGCCTAAATCAAAAAACAATTTTTCGCATTAATAAATTATATAAATTTAATAATTTATTTCCATTGTTTTTCTGAAATAAAAATAATCCACCTAGCTAACTTATAAAACTATTTTTTTCATTGATAAATTATATATTAATTTTTATAAATTTTTTCTATTGTTTTTCTAAAATAAAAATAATCCACGTGCCTAACTTATAGAAAACTATTTTTTCCATTGATAAATAATATAAATTTAATAAATCTTTTCTATTGTTTTTTTAAAATAAAAATAATTTTCGAAAAATCAAGAAAAGTCAAAGTAAATCCGCAGAATATATCGATTCGCTTTGTTTTAATTATTTTTAAAAAAATAGAAAAATAAATATAGATAAAAATAGATGGTAATAAAAATCTAGTAGAAAAAAACTCGAAGGTGTAGTTTCTTTAGTAGCTAATGTCGACCCTTAAGAGGCAGGGAATATGTAAATTTTCAATTTTTTCCTCCAAGGTAAAAAAAAGAAAGAAAAATAAACAATATATTGTAGTAGCTGATGGATGTTTCAAAGCGCCAGACAATCGTATATGATTACTTTCTTCCTCTCTGAACAAGTTGCAAAAGTTTTTTTTTTCCTCTTTTTTTCCTCATCTCTTTTTCTTTCGCTCTTTTTTTTCGGGAAAAACTGCGTTTTTGCCTGCTTTCCTTCGACTTTACGTTATTTTGATTACAGGTATATACATTGCCGACAAAGTAGACAAGATTTAAGTTTTTCTCTTTATTCCTTTAAATGTAACAAAAATAATTCGAGAAAAAGTTAATTAAGGTAGGCCTTCAAAGTATTTCTTTGGCAGCTAAAAATGAAGCACCTTCTTTCTCATAATACCATGTTTGTTGGATACTTTAAGGCCTTTATAATCGACCCTTAGAGATCATTTCGTTTTCTTACTGGCGAACTCTTAATTGTCATGACAAGCTTTGGATACAATTTGCCTATCGTATTTTAACTCTCGAGTTGTAATTATGTTGTAAACTCCAGTAGCTGCTTTTGTGGCAAGAAACGAAACTGTTTTGCCTTGCTTGGTGGTCGAAGAATTTACACTTCCGGTCCCACTCTTCTGTATAGTATATATATAAAACCTCTTCTGATTTACCATCTCTACCTTCTTCGCCATATCTTTTACCTTCTCCTTTTTTAATTCTAGAAAAAAGAAAAGAAAAAATAATTTCCTTTTTTTCCAGAATTAATAAACTATTAGTTACGATTCTTTTTTTTTTGTTGACAACAATTTCTAAATAATTTAAATACCGCCGGGGAAATTAAATTCTAATTACAGTATTTACAGTTTTACATAATCGTATATAAATTATGGAAAAATTTGCATAAATATAAATTTTTAAGTTTGTATTACTTTGGGAATATGAATAAAATAAAAGTCGACGAATGCTCCAAGAGATATTATCAACGGCAAAAGGCTATTTGTATGTTAAACTATATATAAAAAATGACTTTCGAACCTGTTTGCTTCTCTTTATAAATATATATGTATATACACACGTGATAATTGAAAGCACTTGAGAAATTACTTTGTTTTAGGTGCGCGTACGGATTTACGAAACTTCCAATAACCATATAATGATCTATGGTTATAGTTGCTAAGCCCTTTGAGCCCTTTTAGTTTAGTCTATATAGTTCGTAGATGAGACGATCGATAAGATCCTCCAATCAGGCTCTCTCTCTCACAAAAGATATACACTCAACCAAAGCTCCAGGTTCGTTAATAACTCCCAGCTACCGTCTCTCGTCAAACCTCATCCTTTTTCCTTTTTCTCCTTTTTTTCCCCGTAAAATAACATCAAAGGAGTTAGAAAATTAATTATTTTGCCTTAGGTCCCTTTCGTGAAATTAAAATTCTCCGCAATTATTGTTTTTTAATATAAGGTCAATAATTTTCTTCTCCAATATATATACAATAATAAAAATGTGAATATAAAAAAGTGGTTTTAAGCGATGAATAAAAATTCAGCGTAGAAAATTGTATAATAAATAAATCATGTATTATCATAAATAACAAATTATAAAATATTTATATAGAATATTTATATAGAATATTTATATAGAATATTTATTTCAATTTTAATTCTCTTTATTTTAGAATTTTAATTTTTATAATAGTCAGGGTTGGACCTTAGTCAAGGTAGGACCTTCGTATACTCGTATACCTTCGTATACTCGATAAATAATTTTTAAAAAGTATCATTTAGACTGAAAAAAGTAGTAAAAAAATAGCTAACTTGAAGAATTTAATTTGAAAACATTCAAAAATAGAATAATTTTTTTCTAAATAAATATTTAAATACCTTGTTATTTTTCCAGAAGAATAAAAATATCTTAAATAATTTGAATTTGAAATTTAACTATTTCTAAAAATTACAACTACAATTGTTGCATAATAAAATGATTTTTTTGAATTTTTAAATAAAATTATTCAAAAATCTAATCATTTTATTTCAAAATAAAAATTTACAGTTTTACAATAATTAAAATTTTTAAAGATTTTAATTCAAAAAATCTTTTAAAATTTGATTATTTCTTAAAAATCACACGTTTTTAACATTTATATTAAAATCACGCTTTTAATATTTAATTATTCACTAAAACTTAAACTGAAATTCAATTTTAAATTAATTTTTATTAGGAAATTCAACGAAAATTTAAATTATTTAAATGCAAAAATAAATTATTTATTAAATACTTGAATATATCTTTTTAAAAATTCAATTCTTATAAAGAGCTTTATCAAAAAATTTTTAAAATAATTAAATTATTACGAAGAATTTCATTAATTTTTTTGAAATCATTAAATTCTTTTAAGAATAATTTAATTATTTGTGAAAATAATTGAATTTTTTCCGAAAGTATTGAAAATAATTATTAAATTGTAATAAATAAATTACATCAAATTGTTTTAAACAATTGAATTCTTTTGAATAATTTGATTTAAATTTAATAGAATAATTGCATTTTTCGAGCAATTAATTTAAAATTATATTAAAAATAATTGATATCCTGCGATGAGTTTTATCATTTATGGAAATAAATGAATTATTGCGAAGAACTTTATTATAATTTTTTTAAATAGGTACTTGAATTCCTGTGATAAATTTTATTATTTGTGAAAATAATTGAATTTTTCGGGAAATTTAATGACAATTGTATTAAAAATAATTGAACTTCTGTGAAAATTTTTATTATCTGTGAATGTAAATATTTGAATTTTTAAAAATAATTTATTAAAATTTTTAAAAATAATTGATTTTTTTAAAATCATTATCAAAATATGTCAGTTATACGAAAAATTTGAAAAAAAAATTGAATTCCTTCAAGAAATTTAATTACAAATATGTTGAAAATAATTGAATGTCTGAGACGAATTTATTAATTTTTTTTTTAAATAATTGAATTCTTGAGAAGAAATTTATTTAAATTTAAAAGAATAATTGCATTTATCAAGGAATTCATTTAATTTTGTATTAAAAATAATTGAAATCCTGCAATGATGAGTTTTAACATTTATGAAAATAATTGAATTCTTGCGAGAAACTTTATTGTATTTTTTTTAAATAATTGAATTTCTGTAATAAGTTTTATTGTTTGTGAAAATAATTGAATTTTTCGGGAAATTTAATAACAATTGTATTAAAAATAATTGAAAACAGTAAATACTAAAAATAAAATAAAAATTTTTGAAAATAATAAAATGAATAAATAATAATTGTACAATTAAAGTTAAATTTTATAATCTGTTGTTCTTTATTTTTTATATTGTTATTTCTTATTTAGTAGAATATAATATTTATGATAATTGTTATTTATTTGATATTAGTTTTTTTTACTTTTTTTATTTTTATTCACTTTTTTAATACTTTTCCATAAATGGACGTTGATTTTGAATTACAAAGAGCGGGGAATTTTTTTTTCTTTTTTTTTTGAAATTATAGTTGTGTCGTTGAAAATTCCTTATTAATGTGCACTACATTATTCATAAACCGGTTTACAAGTTGCGTTTACTATTTCCACGTATTGCACTTTTTCTCCCATAGGAACGAACATTACTCGTGTGTAATCAGTGACCCTGCATTTATGTGCTTTGTTACCCTATCTTCTTTCTCGAATGATAGAGCAATTTTTACGCATGACGAAAAGTTATTGTGGAATATTACTAAAACAAGAACAAATATTTAAAAAAAACAATTTTTTTTAAATTTCCTCCCAATTTTAATTCAATTTAATTTTACCAATTTTTAATTTTTTAACCACTTTATCATTTTTCTAATTTATTAAATTTTATCAATTTTAAATTAAAACTTTATCAATTTTTTAATTTTTTTAACAACTTCGCCATTTTTTTAAATTCTTTTTAAAAATAATTTTAACAAATTTCTTTACAATTTTCGTGCAAAATATTTAAAGAAATAAAACGATAATAATTGTAAACAAATAAATGATTGAAATATGCGAAAAAATCGCCACTGTTTAGTTAGCTAATAAAAATGTTTGCTCTATAGTTAAAAAAAATATATATATATTCAATAACTTTGGAATGTTCCCAAGAAGGAAAATGAGGAGAACTTTATCTGAAATTAGTTTGTATTTATTTTTTCTCCACGTGTAAAAGTTACTCGCTTAACGTTTGAAAATCCATACACCCTTTCAAATTGTTCTTCTTGCGAGTCGTTATAGTTGTTATCTCAGAAAGTAATCAATTTCCTTATTGCCCTTCGTGGAGCAAGAACCCGATAATAACAATTACATATAACTTTACAACCTAATCTAATTCCAATCCAATTGCAGCCAAAAAAAAAAAAAAAAAGAAAAGAAGAAGAGGGAATAATAATTTCAATAAAAGTCCAAAACAAAACACTAAATTTCGTCTCTTGGCAATTTTTTCCCTGTCCACAATATTTTCTAATTCGACAACAAATCTGTCTTTCTTTTTTTCTCTATAAATAAATTTCTAAGTTAAGAAATTTAATATTATTATTAATTTATTAATGGGGCCGTCCATAAACCACGTAGCCCCATTTTTTGGGAATTTTGACCCCCCCCCTCCCCCCATGTAGTACGCTATTACATGTATTAGCGCCATTTTTTCCTCTTGTCGTAGTCAATTGCTTGACCCCCCCTCCCCCTCAAGAGGCTACGTGGTTTATGGATGGCCCCAATTTAGTGTTATAATTAAAAAATTCTGAATCTGCTTTTAATAATAAATTATTAACTATAAATAAAATTTCTAATATTATTTACTAACCTATTTAAATAAGATTAAATAAAAAAAGATAATACAATATTTTGTTATAAAAAGTATATAGTAAACAGCATGTAGAATTCTTTTCTTTTCTAAATAAATAAATTTCTAAATTGATAAATTTAATATAATATAATATTAAGTTATTATTTTAATGTTAAAATTAATAAATTCTAAATCTATTATCTACTGTTAAAAAAATTATTAATTAAATATAATTTTTACTGTCATTATTTATTATTAATAATAAATAATGAATTATTATATATTAATAATAAATAACTAATTATTATATATTAATAATTATTAATTAACTATTATATATTAATAATTATTATTTAACTAATTAATTAATAAAAATTATACAAAATACAATATTTTGTTATATCGCTTGTGAGAGAATTTTCATGCCGCCTAGGCGGCAGTTTAAAGAACTGCAGTGGCACGAAATTCAAAAAGAGAAAATTTTTATTCTCAAAAGAAGAACAAAATTAATTTTACTTTTTGGTGTTTAAAGTTGACATTCATTAATTTAGAAAATCAAAAAGCAAACTTAATAAATGTTATAAATTTATTATAAATTTGTTATAAAATATAATATTTAACAAGGCAGTTATTCGCAAATCACGCTTCAATTTTCCTCGCGCGCACATATATAAAGCAAATACTATAAAGGAAGAGCAAACTTTGTATTACAAATTACATTCTTGTTTTCTAGGGCAACTTGTATATAGTAATTCCGTAAAGTTACCTTTCCTCGCGGAATTCAAACAACCTCTTTTCCTCCCCCTTTATATATATATCTGTATACGCGAGTTACTTAAGCCTTCACAAACAAACTTTCTGACTATACGAACCTGTTCAGTGTGTTCAAGATAAACCACTCTCGGACTCAAAACCATTTTGTAGTCCCATTTCCTGGCAAGGAATTCGTTTCAACGTCCATTACAGTGGAACTTTATATTCCACATGTAATTTAATTCTATTATGAATATTGCAATAAAATTGACTGCGAAGTGGAATTATAAAATTGGTTCAATTGATGTTACATGATTTTCATATGCACATATATATGTTATTTACTTTTCATCATTTTGTGTGTTTATAGAAGCTCGATGTTTATATATTAACGTCAAATTTTATACTGTAAATTATTGTTATGTTTTATATAGTAGAAATCTATAAGGAGGATGTAAATTGCCTATGGATTCTTGAATTACAATTTGTCTATATAGATTCTTGAATTGCAATTTCTCTTTTGGTTCTTGAATTATGTGCGACTAGAGATTCTTGTATTACAATTTCTTTTTATATTTTTTTTTATCATTTTTTTTAAGAATTAGTTTTTGAATTTATAAATTCCCCATCTACGCACTTTTTACAAAATTTTTTTAAAATTTTTATTGTCGCTAATATTGGCCCAAGATTGGTCAATTCAAACAAATTTTTTTGGTCTAATATTTGGCTAAATATTCAACCAAATTTTAGGATCAAACTTGGCCTTAAATTGTGATGGTAAAACCTTAAATTTTATAGCTTTTCATTAAAATAATTAATCAATGTTGTCCCAAAATTTGGTTAGATATTTAGTTAACTTTTTTTTGCCAGATTTGACCCAAGTTTGCGAGTTTAGAAAGCATCCTGAATTAAGAAAAAAAACATTAGGTAAATATTCGACAAATCTTTGATTTAATATTGGATTTAATTTTATTGCCAGGTTTTTTCCAAGTTTGCGAGTACAGAAACGAGTCTAACACTGCACTGGCTTGAAAGTGGTCACCAAATTTTCAGTCCTGGCTGAATACTGGCACTACCATGGAAATCATATTTTTCCCCAAAAAAAGATTATAAATTTCGAAAAAAATTTCTTTTTTCTTTATGAAAAAATGTATCTCCCTCTGACTGTTATAATCCATTCGTCAAAAATTCCCTTTTCCTCCAATTTTTTACTCCAGACTACCTCTTTCAAAAAAAAGACAAGATTTTTCTAAACCTAATTAAAATATAACAGAATCACCTACAGGGAAATTTAATCAAACCTTCCATTATTCATTTTGTAACCTAATTGTTTCGAATGTTTGCCATGCGTGTGTGTACGTGCTTTTGTGTGTGTGTGTAATTAATTTAGAGGCCCGCAGAGACAAGGTGTCCCTAATATCTTTTGCTTTGCGAAGCGCAAAACTTTCCTTGAGGGCAAAAATATTCCTCTTATAACAGCAGCGAAAGCCGAGAGGGTCGATATCGCTAATGCATAGCACCTGTTTTTCAAGTGGACGATGTGTGGTCACAGAATGCGTAACGAATGCCATTCATTACATTTATTCATTCATTGTTTTCTTTCGCGATGTCTTGGTGGTCTCTTACAATTATATATTTAATACTCCACTAAATCAGAGACGACTTCCCCTTTTTTTTTTTTACTTCTTTTCCTTCTCGTTCTCTAATTTTTATCGCAGCATAATTGCACTACAGTATCAGCGTTATTTCAATGCAATTTTTATCAGCGTAATTTCAATACAATTTTTATCACCAAAATTAAAAAGAAAATTTTAACATCAAAATTCGAAAAAAAAATTCGCCACATAATTTTGATTCAATTTTTATCTCAGGAGAATTACAATACAATTTTTCTTCCCTGAACGAATTTGAGTACAATTTTTATCAATACAATTGAAATACAATTTTTATCAGTAGCATAATTAAAATACAATTTTTTTATCAGCTTGAGTAATTTTTATCACTAAAATTAGAATACAATTTTTTTTCTTCAAAATAATTTCAATACTTATTTTTATCAGTGGTGGGATTAATTTTTTTCAGGATAAATTCGACTAAAATTTTTTCAGTAGAGAAAAGTAGTAGAATTTTTATCAGCATAATTGCAATATAGAATATTTTTAATTAGAATAAAAATTCACGGCGTGTGAAAGCTTTGCGCCATTCTTTCACAATTCTCTTTTATTTGTGTGTGAGTGTGTAAAATAGAAATAAAACAAGCAGGAAGTGTCTTTTATAGGCCGACCAGTAACCTCGAATGATCTTGTTTTTAAAGTTGTTCTCAAGCCCCCGGGAAATATGAAGTTTGTGTCAAGAATACAAAATTTATTTGTCTAACTTTGAACCCTTTGCTTTCGAAAAGAAAAAAGAAATCTTTGCTTTCATTTTGAAAAATAAATAATTTTTTCTGCTCTTTTATCCTCATTCTCGTAATTCTATATTTTTGATCAAAAATTATTATTTAGAATATCGTAAAAATATATTATAAATTTATTCAATTATAAATTTATATAAATAAAAATTTGTTAATATAAATATTATAAACCTACGAAAAAAATTTATTTAATGTAAATATAACCGATTTGCTTCAATTTTGCGGAAATTATTGGTTCAAATATAATTATACGTTAAAAATTAAACTTTTACAAGTTTAAATTATTTGTATATTTAAATTTGTAAATTTAAATTATTTGATTGAATTATTTTTCTTTAATATACAAATTTTTTCTATTTATTATTTACTAATATAATATTCAGACAAATAATTTTATTTATTTATTTTGTCAGCAGAAAAAAATTGAACCAGTTTAAAAAAATACGAAAAAAAATATTTTCTCTCGAGTGTGGGTGTATTTTTCTCTAAGGGAACAAAAATAAAATTGAATTAAGATATCGGTAAATTACTTGAGGGAATATTCAATCATATTGCGATGTTAAAAAATCCTCAAGGCGCCTTTTGTGTTCGCTTTTGTGTTCGCCAACTGTGGCATTTCCTTCCGGTGTAAGATCTCTTTAAAGAAAACTTAAAAAGGAATGCGAAAGAAGAAACGTGCTTAATCGTTTGGTTCTGAGTCATTGTTGCACGTTCACTCGCACACACTTACGTCACGTGGCGCCTTATTTTACGCCACACGTGTAACATTATTTCTCAGGGTGAAAATTTGCATTTTCTTTTCCCTCAAAAAAAAAACATTTTTCTTTAAGCGGAAAATTCTTATTCCCTCCTTTAGAAAAAAACTCTAGTGAAAAATTTTATTTCCTCCTTTCAAGAAACTCCGCAGTGTTTCCTTGTTTTTTTGTAGTCTATATTTTTTATATTTTATTTTATATTTTTAATTTTGTTTTTACTTTTTCTAAATTCTAAATTTCTAACCCACAATTTATGGTGAAAATATAAATTACATTCTCAAAAAATGGCTTTCAGTCCAACATCCGGAATTTGTTGATAATAAATTCTATTTTATTAATCAATCTTCTTTTGATTCGACAAAATTTTTTCTTATAAAAAAAATCTCTCACTTTTGAAAGAAAAAAACTTTTTTATTTTCAGAATCTTCACTTGGCGCAGCTTTTTAAAAAACATTGGATTTTCGTTTTCAAGAAGCCGAGAGAGAGAGCGGCTCTTTTGACATCACTCAAAGGAATGTAAATGTTTATACGAAACTAAAATCATTCGATAACTTGAATTTTCAATTATTTTAGAAATGAAAATTTTACTTTCTAAAATCTAAAAATAATTTTACTCTTTTTATAATTGTAATCAGAATCTTTTATGCGAATGTTTATTTTTTCTTTTATAGAAAAAAAATCGTTCCGTTCGAAAGTACTTCATGAAAAAAAGTCTCTTTCACCTTTTTATATTCACATGAATATAAAAAGCAATAACTAATTCTCATTTCATAAAACTAAAATTGATTTTTTAAATTGTACAATTTACTTGGATTATATTGCACCGACCTACTCTCGAAATCTTTCATCCCTCGTTATAATCGAGAGAGAGAGAGAGAGAGAGAGAGAGAGAGAGAGAGAAAGAGAGAAAGAGCAGTCGTCATTTTATGAAAAAAAGCAATCAACATTTCGATATAATACTCTTCTCAATTGCCGCACTTGCGACTTTTGCTTCGAGAGGCGACGTATCATAAAAATATTATAATATGATTCGAGTTTCAATAATACTTGCCGGGAGGTCTTATAAAATTTATAATACAAATTTTTTTTACATACATTAACACTGCACTAACATCGGTCTTGATCGGAAAGAGAACCTTGAATTAATTAACATTGCCGTTCAATCAAAAAAAAAAAAATTTTCTCTTCAACTCTTTTTAATAGCTATTTACTCAAACATTTCCCACTGCCTTCCCCCCTATTTCAAAGATAAAGGACTTTTATTACCATGCTCAAAAAAAAAAATCGAGCACTCGCTTTAATTAACAAGAAAGTCAATAAACATCAATTTTTAAATACGTCCACGTGCCGCATGAAAAAGCTCCGATTTTTTTACGAGCCAAGATTTTTTTTTCCCCAACCGACAAACTTGAAAAAAATGTATTTTTTATTTTTACTGAACTTTGTTGCGGAACTAAATTTTATGTTTGTTCAAGTACAAGAGAAAAGGAGAGAAAGAGAGAGGGAGCGATAGATTATTATCCAAAAATTTGCATAATACCTTAACGTCATCATGAACATTTCCGTTAATGACTTTTTAGCGGAAAAAAGTCCCAAACACACACACACCAAGTAATTAGCTCGGTAAAAAAAAGTAAGTCAGGTTTCTGAAAAATTGAGATTTGCAAGAGAGCAGGTGTGGTCCTTTGGAATTTTATTTATTACCCTCGTGTGGGAAAATGTTTCTATATCATTAAATATTTTTTTTTCTACACGTGATTAACAAATTTTTTCTTACAAAATTATTTGTTCATTAATCCATCAACTAATTTAATGCGAAGCAATTAATTCTCGTTCGTCTTCAAATCTGAATTAGTAGTTTACTAATTAAAGAGTAAGATTTGTTTACCAAATTAATAGGGAAAGATTTATTAATTTTTAGTTAAAACCTACTAATTAGTATTTAATTTTTAATTAATTATTATTTAATTAGTAATTACTATTTTTATTTATTTAATTAAAAATGACTATAAATTAGAAATTATTATTTAATTAGTATTCACTGTTGAACTATATAGTATTTACTATTAATTAGTATTTACTATTTTATTAATAATTATTTAATTAGTAATGGCTATAAATAAAAAAAAAATTTAATTAGTATTTACTATTTCATTAGTGGTTAATATTTAATTAATTAATATTTAATTACCTACTATTCTCTATTTAATAAACTACTGTTAAATTACTAATTACAATTTAATTAGTAATTAATATTTGGTATTTACCGTTTAATAATTACTATATTTAATTAGTAATTTACAATTCTTATTTATTTAATTAAAAATGACTGTAAATTAGAAATTACTATTTAATTAGTCTTCACTGTTTAACTATAGTATTTACTATTAATTAGTATTTACTATTTAACTAAAAATTACTATTTAATAAGTAATTAATATTTAGTATTTACTATTTTATTAATTATTATTCAATTAGTAATGAATGTGAATCAGAAAATACTATTTAATTAGTGCTTAATATTTACTTTTTAATTTTTAATTACCTACTATTCTCTATTTAATTTTTATTTATTTTATAAAAAATAACTGTAAATTAGAAATTACTGTTTAATTAGTATTCACTGTTTAACTATAGTATTTACTATTAATTAGTATTTACTATTTAACTAGTAATTACTATTTAAATAGTAATTAATATTTAGTATATACTATTTTATTAATAATTATTTTATTGGTAATGGTTTTGGAAAAAGGAAGTTTTGGAACATTCGGTCTTTGGAAATTAAAATCTTTGGAACTTCTGTTTTGAAACTTTTGTCCTGCTACCAAATTACTAAATACAATTTAATTATTAATTAATATTTAGTATTTACTATTTTATTAATTATTATTTAAGTAGAATTTATTATTCTCAAAATCTCAAGACATTAATAATTATTGTTTACTATTTAATTACTATTCTATAGGTATTTAATAAATTACAGTTAAATTACCAATTACAATTTAATTAGTAATTAATGATTAGTATTTACTATTTCATTAATTATTACTTAAGTAGAATTTATTAATTAATCCATTAATAATTACTTTTACTATTTATTTACTATTCTTTATTTGATAAATTACTGTTAAATTACTATTTACAATTAGTAATTACTATTTAAATAATCACCATTTAATTGATTTATATTTAATTGCATAATAATTAAATTACTAATTAGTGTGTGATAATTAATTACTATTTAAGTAGTATTTAATGTGTAACTAATTAATACTAAATTACTTTTCAGTATTTTTTTACTTTCAGTATTACTATTTACTATTTAATATGTTTCACTTAAAATTCTATTCACTATTTAATAAATTACTATTAAATCATTATTACTATTTAATAAGTCAGTATTGTTATGAATTTTATTAGAATAGTGTATAAATAAATAAATTAACAAATAAATAAAATTTATTATTGATAAGCAATAAATTAACACTTCTTGAATTAAATATTAAATATCTAATTAAATAAATAAATATTTAAAAAAAAAGCTCTCTGCAAATATTTTCCCATTGTCCTTTTTTATTTACATAAAGAAATTTTGTTTCTTCTTATTATTTTTTTTTTTTTTTTGAAGAAAAACTTTTCTCCCCCATACCTGAAGAGATGTGCACGGGCAAAAATAGTTGAAATACTGTGTCCCCTTTCATCCATGAAAAACTTGATAATGACTGATAATTACTTAATTTTTTGTTTTCCTCCCAAAGCGCTAAGGGATCTAAATCTTCGTCTAGGTACTTATTAAAAAGCAGCAGACCTGCCCTAATTATACAGAAAAACGACCTCTTGAAAAATCTTCTGGCGTCTGTCTCGTCCCGGGGGATCTCCTTAAAATTCCCTGTTTGTGGTTCAAAGACTCGAAAAGTTGTGGCTACAATTTCTCGCTCCAAAGACTTGGCACACTAGAAAAATATTTTCCAACAGACCAGAGAAGACCCTCTCTCAATTCATACTTCACTGCATATTCGACATTTCACTCTTGTATATATATTTATTACCATTTTCAGAAATTTTATATTTTCCTTTTTTCCTCTATGACAACAATAAACTGAGGAGAGAAAAAACAGTTTTTCTTTATGTTGTTGTTGGTTGTAATATCCGCAAACGATGATCGCTTTTGTATATAGTGAGTAATTATTTTGTTGTACTTTTTTTTATTTTGAGAATTTTTTCCCTTTTTTGAATTTTTGCAATTGGAAATTATTTTGCTATCGAAAATTTTCCATCGGAACTTATTTTGTTTTTTGTATTTTTTACAACAACGAAAGATTATTATTATTATTTTGCTATTGTAAATTATTTTGCCCCTAGAAATTAATGCCCAACATTTAAATTCCGCTGCTATTAAAATAAGACAATCATTCTATATAATTTAATTCAAAAATAATGTTTCACTTAAATAGCAAATTTCTCTAAAATATTTAACCAACATTAATATTATTAGTTACGCAACTTGTTTGTGAAAATGTGCGATTAAATGTTCGAGAGGGATAATTTTCTTTGAGAAACGTATATATATGTATGTATACATACAGTGCGCCTTGAATAATATGTATTTTCCAATCGTAATGTATAATCTGAATTACATAAAGATTTAAAGTTTACGGAATTGTATGTTTGGGATGTAGACAAGGAAGACAATGGCTCGAATGACCTTCTTCGCAGTTTACCATAAAGATTATCACCTAAAGCCGAGAGAGACTTGTGTGTAGTAATAGGTGCACAATTGCACATGCCTACAATATACCCAAGGCTCAAATAATAACTATAATCTGAAAATACTTTAAGCCTTTTTTTTCACCTCCATCTTTAACTAGGACAGTTTCACTCACTTCAAAATAGCTTCAAGTTTCCAGGTATATTTTTGTCCTCTCTCTCTCAATAAACATCATTAGAGACACTAATAATTTTCATTCTCTCCTTTTTTCAAATTTATTTCTTCAAATTTTTTTCGTAATTTCAGGAAAAAATTGTACAGCAGTAAAAAAAGTAACTACAATTAATTAAATGATTGCAATTATTTTTTTCTTCTCTTTTCTTTCGAAGAATTTAAAAATTTATTGTTGTACAATTTTTCCTGTGGGAAAAATTGCACAAAAATAAATTTTTAAATTCTTCGAAAGAAAATGGAGGAAAATATTTGTCAAAGAAATTTATTGTTGTGCAATTTTTCCTGTGGAAAAAATTACACAATAATAAATTTTTAAATTCTTTCAAAGCTCTAGGGGGAAATATTTAGCAAAGAGATTTATTGTTGTACAATTTTACCAGTAGAAAAAATTGTACAACGAAAATTTTTAAATTCTTTTTAATCTCCTGTGGGGAATTATTTATCAAATAGACTATAGAGATTCAATAAAAATTAGTTTCTTATTCCTGGAAATTTTTCGAGAGTAAAAAGAGGATTCTATGGATGAGATAAAATGCGGAGAACATCCGTCGAATAAAAAAAGGGAAAGACGTAAGAGATTTTCCCCACTCCAAATGAAACTATCGTTTTGGAAACATTCGCAGGAAATTCGAACGGGTTTCAGCTAATATTAAGGGATTAGGATATAAAATACCCCATTTTATTAATCGAATGAGTGCGCGGCACACTAAAGACGCAATTCTCTCGAAAAGAAAAAGAAGAAGAAAAAAGGGAAAAGGATTTTAAACCCATTGGTGCCACTCTATTTGTAACTTGCTTTACTTATACACACTATGCACACTTATGTATCTAACAAGAGAGGATTTGTCAATAAGATTTTTGTGAATGTGGGGGTGTTAAAAGTATTCACAAGGTCGTACATTTTCCCCACTGCACCTACTTTTATTGATTGAAATGGTACACCAACAACATTCAATGTCCCTTATTTTTTTCCTCTTCTTCTTCTTTTTTTTCACGATTGTGTTCTGTTGTGTTATTCAGCACGCCTAACGACATCTGTTCATTCATATATACTACGAGGTCGTCATCGAAAAACCAAGGACTCTCTCGCAGCTTCATTCTTAAATTTTCAAACTAGCTCCACGTGCCACAAATTACGTGCGGAAAAAAAGAAAAGGGAAATTCAAGAAAATTTAGTTTCTTTTAAGTCAATTTTTTTTTTCAAAATAAAAGAAAATTGTTTTCTTTTATTTTTAATTCTAATTCTTAATTCGTTCAGAAAAATAAAAAACAAGCAAAAAATCTTCTTTCTAGTATTAATTTGTTTCAATTAGAGAGGAATAATTTCAATCAAAGAAGAATGATTAAAATTCGTCTTTTAGGTAAAAAAAACTTTTAAATATATAAACAAAAATTAATTAAATTATTAATTAAAAATACTTGTTAGGCGGAATTTTCTTCTCACTTTGAGATTTTATTTTTTCGGTATAGAAATTTATATAAAATATATACAAGTAGAAAAATTTTTAAAATAAAATAAAAAACTAATTTTAGTAGAAAATATCTAAAAATTAAAAAAAAATTAATTGAATTGAATTCAGTTTAATTTAAATTACTTTTTTGTAAATTTCAATTGAGAGAGGGACAAAAAAATTTTCTCGGAGTGTTTTCTTAGAAAATAATTTTTTTATATCCCAAATTTTTGTCACTTATAAAATAAACACCAAAATCAGTTTCATCAAATTTAATGGATCAGATTTTCATAAAATTAATGAATCCGATGACAATGCAACTTAATATAAACGGAAGATTCCTATACTTTCGTCGACGGTTTATGATACACACATCACACACACACACAATAAAAAGAAAGATAATGAAGATTTTCCGTTTTCTCACGACAATGGAAATCATATTCAATTTCCTTCTAAGAAATTCAAAAAATAGAGAAAAAAAGAACAAGAAGAAGATAAACTTTGGAAGAAGCTCGGGACAATATATGTATATAGAATATAATATAGTTAATAAGATGCAGTGGCACGCACGCTTTACAGTTTGCAAACGTTCGAAAAAAAGGAATCATTTCCGTGGAAGAAAAAAGACGTAAAACTCCCGACCATTTTCTAATATTTATATTGTAACCCAGAAAGCTTTTGTATTTTTATCCACAAAGTTTGAGAAAAAAAGGAAGAAAAAATACTATGTGGCAAACAAAATCACATATACATAGAAAATTTTCACTTGTACTAATAATAGGCTAAAATTCAGTTGTGAAAATGATTCTATAATTTAAACGCGGTTTTAGAGAAAAGTGGACAGAGAGTAAAATAAAATTTACTTATTTTCTTTTACTGTTTTTTAATAGTTATTTATTATTTATTTATAATTACAATTTTTACAGTCTTGCTAGACGCCAAAAGGCAAATTTTTAAAAATAACTTTTAGAAATTTTAATGCAATTTTAAATTAATTCCTCGAAAAATACAATTATTTTTTAAAATTTCAATTAAAAAAATAATTCAATTATTTTTATAAAAGAATAAAATTCTTCTTAGGTATTCAATTATTATTTTTAAAAAATCGAATAAAATTCGTTGCAAGAATTCAATTATTTTTATAAATTATGTTCAAAAATTTTTTAAAAATTTCAAAATATCGTTATAAATAATAAAGTTCTCCGAAATTCAATTATTTTCAAAAGTTCAATTACTTTCAAAAATTTTCCTCAATTCAATGATTTCCAATATCTACTATTTTATTAATAAAATTTTCCAAAAAATAAATTCAATTAATTAAAAAAAAACTTTAATAAAATTTTTTCACAAACATTTGATTATATTCAAAAAATAATTAAAATTTCCCAGGAATTCAATTATTTATAAATTTTTTACACATTTCTTCACAATAATTCAATTATTTTTAAGAAATAATAAAATTCTTCTCATAGGAATTCAATTATTTTTAAAAAATTAAATAAAATTAGTTGCAAAAATTCAATTACTTCTATTAATAATAAAACTGATTGCAAAATTTAAGTTACTTTTAATAGAATTTCAATTCAATTCCTCGAAGAATGCAATTCTTTTTAAAAATGTAATTAAAATATGACGAAAGAACTTCTTACTGACTTTTTTAAATAAAATTAGCAATTTTAAAAATAATAGAATTTAAAAATTTTCTAATTTAAATTTTTGTTGAAAAGACTAAAAAAATTCAATTTTGAATAAATTACAAATAATTGCAGAAATTCAATTATTTTCAAAAAAAAAATAAAATTCTTCTTATAAAAATATAAAATTCAACTATGTTTAAAATTTGAAAAAAATTCTCGTAAAAATCCCAATTATCTTTATAAACAACAAAATTTTTTCCTAAAGTTCAATTATTTTTATATAAATGTCAAAAAAATTCTTGTCTTAATTTCAATTATTTTCAAAAATAAAATGCATTTTTCAAATTTCAATGATTTTCAATATCTATACTATTTTAATAAAATTTCCCGAAAAGAATTCTATTATTTAAAAAATTTTTTAATAAAATTGTATCCAAACATTTAATTATTTTCATAAATAATAAAAATTTCACAGGAATTCAAATATTTTTATAAATAATAAAATTTTTATAAGGAATTCAATTATTTTCCTAAAAAATAATTTAAAATTCTAGAAGATAATAATTGAATTAAAATGATGAAATTCAATTATTTTCAAAAAAATCAACATTCTTCTTATAAAATTCAACTATGTTCAAAATTTGAAAAAAATTTTTGTAAAAATCCCAATTATCTTGAAAAATAACAAAATTCTTCTTCAAAGTTCAATTATTTTCATAAATGTCAAAAAAATTCTTGTTCTAATTTCAATTGATTACAAAAAATTTTCCAATTTCAATGATTTTCAATATCTACCATTTTAATAAAATTTCCCAAAAAGAATTCAATTAGGTAATTAAAAAAAATTTTTATAAAATTGTATCCAAAAATTTAATTATTTTCATATGTAATAAAAATTTCCCAAGAATTCAACTATTTTCATAAATAATTAAAATTTTTTTAAGAAATTCAATTATTTTCCTAAAAAATAATTTAAAATTCTAGAAAATAATAATTGAATTAAAATGATGAAAATAATTTTGATGAAGTAACAGTAACAATATTGTTATGATATAAAATAATGATTTTATCTCTCGGTCATCTTTAATTTTTATAAGTTGTTTATAATTTAAAAAAGGTTTGAATTTGAAGTTTTTGAATTACTTTCACTAATAATAACATTTTTCATTGAAATTAAATTTTTAAAAAAATTTTTTGATACGATTCTAGGCAAGAATTCATTTATTTTCAAAAATAATAAAACTCATCAAAGAATTTTAATTATTTTTAATACTATTTTAAATTAGGTAATTAAAATATGCAATTATTTTCATAAATAAAATTTTCCACTAGAATTCAATTACTTAAAATAAAATTTTTTATAAATATTATATTTCGAAAAAAATGAATTCTTTAAAACAATTTTTACAAAATTCTTATGAAGAATTCCAATTATTTTCAAAAATAACAAAATTTTTCACAGAAATTCAATTTTTTTGAATCATTTTAATAAAATTTTTCGCAATAATTCAATTATGTTCATAAAAAATAAAAAAAAATAAAAACCTATCGAAATCAAAATGAAAATGAAAAACAAAGTCAAAGCGAAAACAAAATCGATTTAATCGAACATTGAATATTAAAAACACGAAAAAAACAAGAAATACAGAAAAAATACAGGAATAACGTCAGGATAAAATAAATTCGCTGATTTTATTACCATCTCACTTAATAGTTATAATACAGATATGAATAAACGAGTATAACCGCGATCATACACCGGCAATGGCCTTTCAGAACATAAAATATTGAATGGAAATTTATAGCTTTATTTACGATACAGCTTGGAATTCGTGTATAGATGTATTGTTAATTACATTTGTGAAACTTCCGCAAAACGATTCGCATCTGTTCTGATTTTTTTCCACTTCTTTTTTTTTCATAATCCCTATATATCGTATATGTATACAATAATTGTGAAATCAAGCCCCCGGGGAATTTAAGTGAAAATAAAATAAAAAATAAAATAAGAATTTTGTTTGGTTGATCGGAAATAATGCCAGAGGGGAAGTTATATGAGCAAATTTTGCAAGATGATGAACCTCTTAATTATAATGTCTCCTCACTCTCTATTTCCATGACTACTGTTTAACGCTGCCGGGTAACCAACTTGGAATAAATCGAGTTCCGTTTGGGCCTTAATACCGTAGCAAATTCAATTTATCGTGGGTGGCTGCTATACATATCCGATGCTGTAATTAAATTGTTACTGCGGGCAGACCGCACGCCGACAGGGCCCCCCCCCCAAACACCCACGCGCAATCCTTTTATTTCCGCGCTTATTCTCTATTAATAACTTGGCGTATTAATAAATCTTCTTTGAATTTTTTTTCTCCTTCTCCTTCTCCTTCTTCTTTTTCCTTTTTTCTTTCTCTTTTGACCAAGTTCTTGATAGTTATTTTCTTCTTTTGATTTTTTCTTTTTTTTTTTTTTTTTGGTTTGTTGCGCGTGGGTGGAAAAAACCTTCCTTTCATCACCTGCCCTGTCTTTTATAAACATATCCTTCGAACGCCCTTAATCCATTTCGCGTGTACTCTGTCGAATTTGAATATTCCGAACATGCTCGGCTTATTTCGAAAGAGCCCTTTCAGAGCACTTAAGAACAAGCAAATGAGAATTGAGGCCCCTTTTCTTTCGATCTATCGTTTATCGAAAAAGGTGTATAACAAGTTTCCTCCTCGTGTCTTCTTTTTCAAGAACATATTTTCTATTCGGCTTGCGATGAATTTTTATTATTTTATTGATTTAATATTCTTACATTCCGAGTTGCCATAAAAAAATTTCCTTTTTTCCTGATTTCTAAATACAATGAAAAAATTTTATTTGATTCAAATAAACGATTAGTGACTACAATTAAATATTTACTTGAATCAAATAATTAATATTTAAGTCAATTAAATGGTTCAATTCAAATTTGCTCAAAATACTGAATTTATTAATTCAAATACAATTTAATAGATTCAAATTTAGGAATTATTTGACTCGAGTGAAGTAAGTCAATAAATGTTTTTGTACACAAAAAACCATAACTTTGTAAATAATAACTTTCAACAATAATTTTTTTTTTTAGAAAATAACAAAAAAACGATTTAATCTTTCTTTCCCCCCGTCGTCATCAAAGTGTGAATTCGATTTTGAATTACAATTGAGGCAATGCGTTCGATTTGACACAGTTTCTCTTGCGAAGACAGTTTAAAAAGACACCGACTTGAGTTACGAGTGTGGTTGCCGCAGTTATCTCTCTTGCAGCTGGCATAATAAAATTGAAATCGCATTGTGCGCGGTGACTCGAGGCACCGGTAATCAACCTTACTTTTATCGTACGAGTGCAAAAAATAAAAGAAGCAAAAAGAAATATATATATGCTCACGAACATTTTGTGCCCGTAAAAGCGAAATGACACGTAAAAAAATACGTTCAATTTTTACAACGACGGAAAACTTTGATTGGCTCAAGAAAGAATTCTTTTATTTTTCACCTCTTTTTTCCCCCGCGCACCGCACCACAAAACCGAACACACCGATAATTCTCCACTATAACAGATACAATTTTTTTTCCATTCCAGAAAAAAGGCAGTAAATTTACGACATCGAATAAATTCAAAAAAAAAATAAATAAATAAAGCAATTTGTTTTCTTTTCTTTTTTGAAAAAGGAAAATTGTACCGTACAAATTCGTATTTTTAAGTAATTGGAGCGAATATCAATTTTTTCTTTTGAAAAATATTTCAAGTTAGCGTCGAAAATTAAATGTTTAGAATTTATAAGAAAATTCTGAATTTTTGTGTCTTTGTTTGCCACATAAACTATGAAATTACCACGAATTCTAAAAAGACCTTTAATTTTTTCTATTTTTGACAATAATTTATTTTAAATAACTTAATTATATTGAAAAACTGTTATAAAGTTATTACTTATAATTTATAAATTATTTAATGAATTACTTTTTTAAAAAATTTTAATTTCAATTCTGTTGCAATTAGTTTTAATTTTTAAAATTTAAACGCAATTCTTTCAAAGAATTTAACTTTCTTAATAAAATTATAAATTCTTTATAGATAATTAGAAATTCCATTTTCAACAATTTTTTAGAAAGTTCTAGTCAAAATTTCAATTATCTTTATAACTAGCAAGATTCCTCGACAAAATTCAATTATATTAAGTAATTTTTATAAAATTCATTGTAAAATTCAATTATTTTCATAAATAACAATATTCGTCATAAGAATTAAATTATTTTCATAAATAACAATATTCATCACAAGAATTCAATTATTTTCAAAATTAATAAAATTCTTCGCAGAAATTCAATTATTTTCAAAAAAAACTAAAATTTCCAAAAAAGAATTCAATTATTAACAAAAATTTTGATAATATTCTAGACGAACATTAAATTATTTCCCAAAAAAATAAAAATTTCACAGGAATTCAATTATTTAAAATCGAATTTGCATGAATTTTTTCGAGAAATCAAATATGTTTTAAAATTTGGCATTAAATTTTTCGCAGTAATTCAATTATTTTCATAAATTTTAAAATTCTTTTCAGGGATTTAATTATTTTAATAAATAATAATATCATTCGGAGGTAGTCAATAATTTTCATAAATAACAATATTCATCCCAAGAATTTAATCATTTTCAAAAATGTCAATAAAATTCATTGCAAAATTTCAATTATTTTGTAAAATAACGAAATTTTCACAGGAATTCTAGAGACCTTTAATTTTTCTATTTCTTAGAATAATTTATTTAAATAACTCAATTCTATTGAAAAATTGACATAAAATTATTACTTATAAATCATTTAATGAATTACATTTTTGAAAAATTCTAATTTCAATTCTGTTGAAATTAGTTTCAATTTTTTAACATTATAACGCAATTCTTTGGAAGAATTTAACTTTCTTAATAAATATTAAAATTATTTATAGAAAATTAGAAATTCAATTATTTTCAAAAATTTAAACAAAAAATTTTCGTCGACATTTTAATTAGCTTTATAAATATTAAAATTCCTCGCCAAAATTCAATTATATTTTGAGGATTTTTTTTTAAATTCATTGTGAAATTCAATTATTTACATAAATAAAAATATTCATCACAAGAATTCCATTACTTTCAAAATTAATAACATTCTTGGCAGAATTTCAATTATTTTCAAAAAATCTAAAATTTCCAAAAAGGAATTCAATTATTAACAAAAATTTTGATAATATTCTAGACAAACATTAAATTATTTTCCAAAAAAATAAAAATTTCACAGGAATTCAATTATTTAAAATTTGTCATTAAATTCTTCACAGGAATTCAATTAAATACAAATTATTTATACATTTCTTAACAATAATTCAATTATCTTCATAATTAATAAACTCATCGCAGAATTTCAATTATTTTTAATACAATTTTAATCGAATCCCTTAAAAAATATAATGATTCTTAAAAATGTTATTGAAACTCGTCCAAAAGAATTCAATTATTTAAAAATTTGTTGATAAAATTATGTTTTATGAATTCAATTTTAAGAAAAATTCAATTATTCAATTAATTATCTATGTTTGTATTTAACTAATTGAATTCTCGTAGAATTTACTAATAAAAATTGATTTAAAAATTAATTCCAGTTAAAGTTTTAGATAATAATTGAATTTTAGTTACTAATTATTGCAATTTTTAGAAATAATTGAATTTTGTAAAGATTTCAAATTAAAGTCTTCGAAAATCTGAATTTTTCATACTTTTCTTTAAAAATTTTATGAAACTAATTTTTTTCAAAAAGCTTAATCGAAATTTTTTAAAATTATTTCAAGTTTTTATTTTCTAATGTATATTTAATTGGAGAATTTTCGAATAATTGAAATTTCACGTAAAATTAAATTGTAAACACTAAAAATATGTATTTAAAAATTCTCAAAGAAGAACTTTTTCAAAAATTATTAAAAATAATTGATTTAAAGAAGAATTTTATTTAAAAATTGTAGAAAATAATAATTGAATTGAAATGATGGAAATAATTTTGAACGAGTTAAAGTAATAATATTCTTATGATATAAAATAATGATTATATCACTCGGTCAATACTTTTATATAAGTTGTTTAATTTAAAAAAGGTTTGAATTTGAAATTTTTGAATGTCTTAATTCCTGTGGAAAAATAATAATGATTAAATATTTATTTAAAAAAGAAGTTATTGGTGTTTTTGAATAATTTTACAATTAAGGAAATTCGTAAATAAATTGTAATAAAACATTTTTTGAATATACCTATAATCATTTTTTGAGTGAATCATCAGAATATTTTTTATAGGGTCAGGGAAAAAGTCAAAATTGTATCTAGTAGTCAGGGAAAAACAAAATTAAATTTTTCTATCAACCCTGAATTTTAGCTTGATGAAGGCATAATTTTTCAATGTCATTTTTTCTCCTTGCTTTAAATTATTATCAAGAATCAACAGCTGTGAAATCAGCTGGAGAGCAATCAAGTTGAATTAAACTCGAGTGAAATATATAATTTTATGTCTGTGTTTTGTGTTGTCCCGTTGAAATTGCAAGTAGACACAAGTATCGAATTTTAGTTAATTGTTCCAGTAAATTTTTTGATGGAATCAACGTCGCGCCAGAGAGAGAGAAAGAGAGAGGACGTAATTTTATTTTGTCGTAAATCTGGATTGTAAAACGCGCGAGCAGAGAGGACTCATCGTCTCGACTATATAGTTAACAACGTTTCAAAGTAATTAGGCCTTCCGTTGTAAAACAACAATTTCGCGGTATATAAGGACAAACAATAAACGATGATGACTGAACGAGAATTTTGCAGACAGTATAGAAAATGACATCGTGTTAGACTTGAGAGCAAATTGAACCTTTCCCGATGATAAAAATTCTATTCTATTATTCTTATTTTTGAAATTCTTCAATTTTTCGAAAATATTAATTTCAATATAAAACTGATGATTTTGAAAATTGCGAGTAAACAAAAAATTGAAATAAAAATTGCAAATAAATTTTTGCAAAAAAAATCCTCTGATTTTTCCTCAATTTTCAAAGTAGAAATATGTTAATTTAGAACCATCTGGAATATTTTTAAAGGAAACGATAATCGAAGAATGGCAATTTAGCCACACACCGAATGTAAATGGATTGTCCAAGTCACTCCTCCCGTTTTAATGTAAATGAAAGTAATCATGTCAAGCGACATGCGAAATGTTTCAAAGGACGTTAATTTAAAAGCAAATGATTCGAATTTAATTACTTATTATTATGCCAGATTGGTCTATTACTCAAAAAAAAGATGCTTGGTGGTCCATGTTGAATTTATTAATTGCCACTGATACAAGAATCGAAATTATTAATTAAAAATCTCGTTATTTATATACAGATATACACACATTTCCAATCAAATGCGACATGGTACTTAATAACTTCACCCTAATAATTTGCTTTCATGTACGAAAAATAAATAAAAGTGTTGCTAAATTGAAGAAACTTTGGCCACCATATTGCATTCTCCATTTTGAATTTGAATTCTTTAATTTTTAAATTAAAATTTGATTCATTGACTCCAAGGAACCAATTATTTAATAAATTTTTAATAACATTTTTCGAAACAATTCAATTATTTTCGAATTTTTTAATAAAATTCTTGAATTCAATTATTTTTAATAAAATTTCAATTCAATTCCTCGAAAGGATTCAATTATTTTCAAACATTTAAATAAAATTCCTTGAACGAATTGAAGTGTTTTCAAAAAATTTATTAATTTTTTGACAGTAATTCAATTAGTTTTTTAAACAATAAAAATTCTCTAACGAATTGAATTATTTTTTTTTTTAGAAATTTAATTAAATTCCTTGAAAAGAATTAACATATTTTCAAAAATTTTAATAAAATTCTTTAGAAGAATTCAATTATTTTCAAAAGTTTTAATAATTTTTCTTTTTCAGTAATTCAATTAATTTTGAATGTTTTGATAAAATTCTTTAAAAGAATTGAAATATTATTTTTTTGTAGAATTTTAATTATTCAATTCTTTTTAAGAAAATTTTAATTCGATTTCTCGAAAGAATTCAATTATTTTGAAGCATTTAAATAAAATTCTTTGAAAGAATTGAATTATTTTCAAAAATTTTACTAGTATTCTTCAAAAGAAAGCAATTATTTTCAAAAATTTTATTAATTTTTTTCCAGTAATTCAATTCGTTCCTTGAATAATCAAAATTCTTTAAAGAATTCAATTAATGTAAAAAAATGTTGACACATTGCTTCGAATCATTTCAATTAATTTCGAATGTTTTGATAAAATTCTTTAAAAGAATTGAATTATTATTTTTTTTGTTAAATTTTAATTAAATTCCTTCGAAAGAATTAAATTATTTTCAAAAATTTTAATAAAATTCTATAAAAGAATTTAATTATTTTTAAGAAAATTTTATTTCAATTCCTCGAAAGGATAGAATTATTATCAAACATTTAAATAAAATTTCTTGAACGAATTGAATTGTTTTCAGAAAATTTATTAATTTTTTCGCAGTAATTCAATTAGTTTTTTAAATAATAAAAATTCTCTAAAGATTTCAATTCTTTTTTTTTTGTAGAATTTTAATTAAATTCCTTCGAAAGAATTAAATTATTTTCAATAATTTTAATAATTTTTTTTGCAGTAATTCAATTAGTTCCTTAAATAATCAAAATTCTTCAAAGAATTCAATTCTTGTGATATAAATATTGATGATATTTATGGAAATAATTACGTTTGGAAAAAAATTTTACTAAAATTTCTAAAAATAATTGTATTTTTGAGAAGAATATGAAAATAATAAAATGTTTGCGTAGAATTCTATACAAATTTTATTTACATAATTGAATTCTCTTTAAAAATTCTATTAAAATAGTAGATATTGGAAATCATTAAATTGAGGACAATTTTTGAAAATAATTGAAATTTTGACGAGAATTTTATTGACATTTTGGAAAATAATTGAATTTCGAAGAAGAATTTTATTAACATTTTTGAAAATAATTGAATTTCGAAGAAGAATTTTATTATTTAAATAAAGAATTTAAATTTTGACGAAAATTTTATTGATATTTTTGAAAATAATTGAATTTCTGCAAAGAATGTTTAAAAACAATTAAATTTTTGCAATGATTTGTAAAACAGTTGTTTCATTTTTTCTCTTTTGTGAAAAAGAATTGTTTTCGATGCTCATCGTCGATTTTTATTTTTTTCAAGTTGTAAATTGGAATTCAGTTCGAAAAATCAAAGAATTGCCGCTGAGCAGGATGTGAAGATTCAAGAAAAAGGAAGAAAAAAAACGTACTCTTACGGTATTTTTTTCGGATGATGAGATTCGGGGCAAAAGAGTTTTTTTTTCTCTCTTTCAACAATCAAAGAGTTACCTAGTAGTGGCATAATTCTTTTTCTGAAAAGTACATAATACACAAAACTCCTCTCGAGTGTATTGTGAGAGGGCGTTTAGTGTAGTGTGAATTTCCCAAAGACTTGTGATCCGATTCGGCGCGGCACATCCTTACGGTGTTGTATAAGAACCTTCGAGAATCCATAAGCAAAAAGGAATTAAGAAGCCGTAAAATGGTTTGCAAGGGGCAATAAAATGCCATTTCGCCAGCTGCCATTTACTCTCCTCTCGGCATAAATACGATGATGATGATCTTTCTCTCCTTATACATATCTCTCTCTCTCTCTCTCTCTCTCTCTCTCTCTCTCTCTCTCTCTCTCTCTCTCTCTCTCTCTCTCTCTCCTATATTCCTTTTAGAATATAGGCCTCGAGATTTTCAGACTCCTATGATGTCATAAATTAGATTTATACTTCGTTTGATGGTAATTAGCTTCTGAATTCCTCAGTGAAACGACACTTCGTTTAACTTCACTTTTTTTTGCTCAGCTCAACTCCATGATGAGGACTCTACTCGCTTATTCAGACACACAAGAGCAAAAAGGAAAAGAAAGGAAAAAACATTCCAATGCCAAATTTACATATTTCCGAGTCGAAAAATTACTATTAATGTTAATTAAACCGGCTGACTGAAGATATAGCTTCAATTAACTTCAATAATAACGAAGCGAGTTATATTTTTCAATTAGTTGCTTATAATGAAAATTAGTCTCAATTAACAATTGAATATTTTAAAAACCCTTGATTATCTTCAATTAACAATTGAAGCGATATATCTTCAAGTGCGCGCACTTCAATCGGAAATTGAAATAGACTTCGCACTCGATGATTAATTTTAAAAACTAGCAAAAAGTAGCTATCGAAAAATAACACTTAAATCATTTTAAAGAATTTGATTATAATTTTTGAAAATAGTTTTTTGATTTCTAGTATTAGCGAATTCAAAGTAGTGAAAATTCTCAAAAACAATTGAAATACTAGCTTTCAGAGGCTGAAATTTGAAAAAAGTAGCCAAATAGTAGCATAATGTAAAAAAAGCAGTAAATAGTAGGTTTTAGTATAGATGAGTGCGAAGCAGAAAACTATATAATTCGGATTCAAAGGTGAAGTAAAATTTATTTTCAATAAAAAAAGAAAAGAAATAGAATTTCTCTCGTTGCGCAACAAGAAATAAAAAAAAAGTATAAACTTCGTCCAAAATAAGAAGTGCAATCTTATGGATTTTTTTTTTTGAGTTTCTCTTATTAGTACAGAGCTAATAATCGAGCGTGGAGTTGTATGTTAATTTTTGCCTTTGGGTGACCGAAATCTTTGCGCTGATGAGGACCAACATTCAAGGATGGCAACCTCTCGAACTTGGCTTCCGGGAAGAGAAACGAGGGAGCGAATTTCCATTGCAAAGCATCCAATTTGTGCAGCTATTGAGTGTGTGCCTTACTCCCGACAGTGAAAGATCAGGGGGGAGAGGAGGAGCACCCAGAACCATCGTGGCATATCTCTTTGGTTAATTATACACCCAAGAGAAAGAAGGAGAGAGAGAGAGAGAGAGCGAGAGTTCTCCCTTGTCCTTCGATATCGTCGTTTGATCGCAATAAGTTTCGCTCACCGTGCGTGTGATTACAATCCTTGATGTCCAAGAGTCAATACACGTTAAATTTTTTCCTCAAAACTTCCTTGAAAACATTTTCTCCGAATTCTTATCCGTTGAATAAATCATTATTATCATTAACAGTACGAAAAAAATATAATTTAACTACTTAACTATATCACATTTTTCCTAAGGATATCAAATTTTCTAGGTTTTGAACATTCCAGGGCTCGGATCGTCTTTAAGACTCAAAAAAAAGTCGCTTTAGTCGCATAAATTCACAACAAAAGTCACGAAAAGTCGCATAAGATTTCAAAAAAAGTCGGAAAAAAGTCGCATGAAATTTTAGAAAAAATGACAAAAAGGAAACAGGAAATTGTTAAAATTGTAAAAGAAAAATACATTTCTCGACAACACATACATTAATATCACACAATCTGGAATAAAATTTAATAAAATTTATAGCAAAATTTTAATTAGATATTTTTAACATTTTTTTAAAAATTCTCTTTAAAATGTAAATTATTTTTATAATTAATAAAATTCTTCTTCTAAATTCAATTATTTAAAAAAATTTTTAATAAAATTCTTGTCAAAATTTCAATTATCTTTATAAATAATAAAATTCTTCTCTGAAATTCAATTATATTCAAAAAATTTTTTATATTTCTCGTCAAAATTTTAAAAATACAAAAAATACATCATGGAAATTTAATTATTTTCAAAAGTTCTGATAAAATTCTTTACAAAATTCGATTATCTTCAAAAGTAAGAAAATTCTTCGCAGAAATTCAATTATTTTCAAAATTTTTTTAAAATTTTCCTCACAATTTCAATTATCTACGAAGTTGAAGTCCTCAACGTTGATCAACGAAAAAAATTTGTTTAATCTATTCGAATATTATTTTTAATTTAATATTTAATTATATAACAATTATTATTAGAAAATAAACATCAATATTTTTTTAAAATGTTTTTGTGGCAATATTGTTGCGTTATATTTTATTAAATTACTAAATGAATAGATTTTTTTGTTGATAAACGTTGTGGGCTTCAACGTGGTAATTATCTTTGTAAATATCAAAATTCTTCTACAAAATTCAATTACTTTTCAACATTTTCAAAAAAAATCTGTTCAAAATTTCAATTATCTTTATGAATAATAAAATTCTTCTCCTAAATTCAATTATTTAAAACAAATTTCAATAAAATTCTTGTCAAAATTTCAATTATCTTTATAAATAATAAAATTCATCCTAGAAATTCAATTATTTTCAAAAGTAATAAAATTCTTCGCAGGAATTCAATTATTTTCGAAAATTTTTTTTAAATTTCTCGTCAAAATTATCATTATTTTCATAAATAATAAAATTCATTCTGGAAATTCAATTATTATCAAAAGTTCTGATAAAATTCTTTGCAAAATTCGATTATTTTCAAAAGTAAGAAAATTCTTCGCAGAAATTCAATTAGTTTCAAATTTTCTTTATAGTGTCCTCACAAATTCAATTATCTTTATAAATAATAAAATTCATCCTAGAAATTCTATTATTTTCAAAATTTTTTTTTAAATTTCTCGTCAAAATTTTATTTATCTTCATAAATACTAAAATTCATCCTGTAAATTTAATTATTTTCAAAAGTTCTAATAAAATTCTTTGCGAAATTCAATTATCTTTAAAAGTAAGAAAATTCTCCGCAGAAATTCAATTATTTTCAAAATTTTTTTTAAAATTCTTGTCAAAATTTCAATTATTTTTATAAATAAAAAAAATTCATCCCAGAAATTCTAATATTTTCAAATTTTTTTTTAAATTTCTCGTCAAAATTTTATTTATCTTCATAAATACTAAAATTCATTCTAGAAATTCTATTATTTTCAATTTTTTTTTTAAATTTCTCGCCAAAAATTAATTTATCTTCATAAATAATAAAATTCATCCTGTATATTTAATTATTTTCAAAAGTTCTAATAAAATTCTTTGCGAAATTCAATTATCTTCAAAAGTAAGAAAATTCTCCGCAGAAATTCAATTATTTTCAAAAAATATTTATTCTTGTCAAAATTTCAATTATTTTTATAAATAAAAAAATTCATCCCAGAAATTCTAATATTTTCAAATTTTTTTTTAAATTTCTCGTGAAAATTTTATTTATCTTGATAAATAATAAAATTCAACCTGTAAATTCAATTATTTTCAACAGTTCTGATATAAAATTCTTTGCAAAATTCAATTATCTAATTATTTTAATTCAATTATCTTCAAAAGTAAGAAAATTTTTGTCAGAAATTCAATTATTTAAAAATTTTTTTTTAAATTCTCATCAAAATTTGAATTATTTTTATAAAAAATAAATTTTTTTTAAAGTCTTATAATATAAAATAATGATTTTATTATTCGGTCATCTTTAATTATTATAAAACATGAAAACATGGATTGCTCCAATTCGAAGACTCGGAGTGATCGATGTTTTCATGTTTTATAACAATTTTTCATAAGTTGTTTAATTTCAAAAAGATTTGAATTTAAATCTTATGAAAAGTTTTATTTCCTATGGAAAAATAAAAATTTTAATATTTATTTAAGAAAGAAGTTATTGATGTTTTCGAGAAAATCGAAAAAGTCGATTAGTCGCATTTTTTTTTACAAAAAAGTAGAAACCTCGAATCTATGAATGACTTTTTACTATCCAATTAGTTGTTTTTACTGAATATAGGTTATCACGTGGTTAATTTTTCTCGAGTTGCCAGAAAATTTATCAATTTAGAATTCAATAAAATTTGAATAGTAGAAATTGTTTCTTTTCATTTCGAAAATGACCCATAATTTTCCTTAGAGGCGTATAACATATACACGATCGTTTTTGTCTTTAAGAAATCTAATTTCTGTGTCATTTTGCGTAAAAGGATAATAGTTAGTGTCCGAGGAGGGATTACTTTTTCTTTTTTTTCTTGCGATGGGCAAGATTTCAATTACAGCTGGCTAGTAAATATTCATAAGGATTGTGCACTTTACATGTTTTAGATTCTTTTTCTTTAGTTTTTTCCTTTTTTTATTTATACCGTATATGGATGTGTATATAGCTCTACGCATACACACATATTTACGTATCTATACGTATATGTACGTATCGTATAAATACTGTGAAGATTTTGCCTCGAAGGGGTTCAACACGTTTGTGCATGCGATGTAACAGTTTCTATACCAAATGAAAATTGTACTCGCTCTCTCAAACGAGAAACACGCGCGCGATAGCGTATAAAGAGAGAGAAAGAGAGAGAGAGAGAGAGAAGGGGGAGCTAAAATGGAAGTAGCAGTGTGCGGGGCAAAAAAATTCGGACAAATTGGTCCTCGAGTTCGCCGAGAGACGCATTCTCTCAATTAATTCCCCCGGGCCATCCACGAAATTAGTATCCGGTCATTAACATTTGCTAGCGCTTCTGTATTTTTGAAACTTTTTTCTAAAAATGCTTTGCTCCCCCAAGGGATCCGACAGTAATTCCTTTCGAATTCTGAATTGTGATATTTTTTTTCTCCCCCAAAACGACCGAGTCGAAATTTTCTTTTTCTTCTTTTCGATATATTCTTCTTTTTAGGCATTAAATCAATTATTTTTCGATAAATTTTGAAAAAGTTCTTTAGGAATTCACAGGCCTTGGATATTTTGACTTTTTCGACTATTAAATAACTGTAGACAAATCTTTCAATAATTATTTTTTGAAGGGTTATAGCTTATAGTTGTAATTTTTAGGTTTTGAATGATCTAGATTTTAAATATTCGGGGAGTTAAATTTTCGAGATTTTGAATAATCGAAGAATTGAATTTCGAAGTTTTGAATTTTCTAGGTTTTGAGCATTTGGGTAGTTGAAATTTCGAGGTTTTGAATTTTCTAGGTTTTTAACATTAGGAGAGTTGAATTTTAAAGTTTTGAATTATCTAAGTTTTGAATTTTTGCTGTTAAGAACACTTGGGGAGCTAAATTCTCGAATTCAAGAGCATCGTTTTAATTACAGTTATTGTTACGTAATTCAAATTGATAGAACATAACGACTGAAAGTCTGCGGTGAGAAGGATAATTTCATTCAAGAAAAATAATTCGAAACTTTTCGAAAAACAATAAGTGAGACCCTTATTATAAGTGCGGCAGAATTTCTCAAACGAATAATGTCAAAGAAAGAGTGAAGAACGAGAAAAAAGGGGAGGGGTGGGAATAAGGATTCGTATATTGAATATATCAAGCAAAAAAGAGTAGTCTTCATTATCGAATAATCCAAACGCACGATCTATACGAAGGTGAAGTTTTTCTCAGCTTTTGCAACACCGACATCAAGAAGAAGAAGGGAAGTTTTATTATTTTCTTTTGCGATTCTCACTCTCTTTCTCTCTCACGCGTTTTGTGCGAGTATGAGCATCAATAAAATATAAGGCGCACAACTGAAATGGTAATTCAGGAATAAATGTCGAAATTGGTTTCGTGCGCTCCTTATTAGGGAGCTTTTTAAACGCGCATGGTATATTGCTATATGCACAGTTCCTTATGTCGCGGATTCACGACTCGTTGTATAATGACCCGCGGGTATGTATCGCGCGCATGAGTAATTACTCGATCGAGCTTCGGGTAATTAACGTTTAGTTACAAGTTGGTCGATAAACAAGAAATTCATTGGAAAATAAAAGCGCCTACCACTTTGCAAAGTCTCGAGGGTTTTTTTTTTTTTTGGTTCTATAAATTTCAAGGTGAAGTATATCAGGGTTGCTACAAAAATTTAACTTTGGTTTTCCCTTGACTTTTCCCTGATTTTCAGACAAAATTTTGACTTCTTTCCTGACTCTAAAGAATATTCTGCTTCACTCTCAAAATGGTTAGATTACCGAGAAAAATGTTCTATTAAATTTATTTACGAATTTCTTTAATTGCAAAATTATTCGAAAACATCAATATCTTCTTTTTTAAATAAATATTTAATTATTATTATTTTTCCATAGAAATAAGGATTTTCAAAAATTTCAAATTCAAATCTTTCGAAATTTAATAACTTATAAGAATATTATTATAAACATGAAGAAGTCAATATTTTTTAAATAGTTTCTATAATAGTTTTTATAATAACTAATTATGACCGAGTAATAAAATAAATATTTTATTGTAAAAATATTGTTACTCTAACTTTTTCCAAATTATTTTCGTCATTTAAAATCAATTTATTATTTTCTATAGACAATTCAACTACTTTTGAAAATAATTGATTTCTTTAAAGGAATTTAATTAAAATTTTACTGCAATTAATTGAATTAAAGAATTTTTTCACAACTTTTGAAAATAATTTAAAACTTTTCAAAAATTTTATTAAAATTTATTAATTGAATTTACGAAAAGAATTGAATAATAATTTATAAAAATAATTGAATTCATGAGAAGAATTTTATTAAATTTTCTTTAAATAATTAATTAAAATTTTGACAAGAATTTCATTAAAATTGTTGAAAATAATTGAATTTTTGAGAAAAAAATTGAATATTCATACAAAGAAATTTATTAAATTTTCTTTAAATCTTTAAATAAATGAAATTTTACCAAGAATTTTGTTCAAATTTTTGAAAATAATTGAATTTTTGAGAAGAATTTCGCTTTATAAAGATAATTTAATTCTAGACGAGAATTTTTACAAATTTTTGACAATAATTTAATTTCTGCAAAGTATTTTATCACAATTTTTGAAAACAATAGAAAACTTTTCGGCAGAATTTTATTAAAAATTTTTTTAAATTATTGAATTTTTGAGAAGAATTTAAATAATAATTATTGAAAATCATTGAATGTTTTCGTAGAATTGTAGATCAAACATTTTTTTTCAATAATTAAATTTTTTGATCAATTTCATAAAAATGGTAAATATTGAAAATCATTGAATTGCGAAAAACTTTTGAAAATAATTGAATTTTTGGCAAAAAATTTTGCTATTTATAAAGAAAATTGAAATCTCGACGAGATAATCGTTCAAATTTTTGAAAATAATTGAATTTCTGCAAAGTATTTTATTATTTTTCAAAAGAATTGGATTCTTGTGATGAATTTTGACATTTAAAAAAAAAAGTTATTTATGAAAATAATTGAATTATTGCAACGAATTTTATTATTTTATCGAATAATTGAATGTTTTTTAAAACTGAATTTTTTCGTCAAGTTTTAATAAAAGTTTTAGGAATAATTGCATTTTTCGAGGAATCAATTTACAATTGTATTAAAAATATTTAAAAGTTTATGATGAAAAAAATTGAATTCGAAATTTTATAATTTATGAAAGTAATTAAATGTTTTCGTAGAATCAACAATTTTTTTTTTTAAATTAAATTTTTGTGAAAATAGTGTAATCAAAATTATTGAATTGCAAAAAACTTTTGAAATTATTTGAAATTTTGTAAAGAAATTTATTTAAATTTTTGACAATAATAATTTTTTGGACAAAAATTTTACAATTTGTATAAAGATAATTGAGTTCTTGACGAGAATTTTTACCAAATTTTAAAAATAATTTAATTTCTGCAAAGAATTTTATTATTTTTTAAAAGAATTGAATTCTTATGATAAATTTTGATATTTATCAAAATAATTGAATTTTGGAAAAGAATTTTATTAAAACTCCTTAAAATAATTGATTTTATGGGAAGAATTTTGTTATTTGTCAAGAAAATTGAATTCTTTTGCAGAATTGCTTAATAATTTTTGAAAGTAAATGATTTTCTGTGTCGAAGTATAAGTTATTTATGAAAATAATTGAATTATTACAACAAATTTTATTACATATGGAAATAATTGAATGTTTTCTTAGAATTGTATCAAAATTTCTTTTTCACTAATTAAATTTTTTGAAAAATTTTTGTGAAAATAGTAAAAATTGAAAATCATTGAATTGCGAAGAACTTTTGAAAATAATTGAAATTTTGAAAAGAATTTTATTAAAATTTTTAAAAATAATTGATTTTTTTCAGAAAAATTTTTCTATTTTTAAAAATAATTGAGTTCTTAACTATTCATTAAAATTTTTTAAATAATTGAATTTCTTCGAAGAATTTTATTACTTTTGAAAACAATTGAATTTCCTTGAAGAATTTTATTATTCTTGAAAATAATTGAATTCTTGTGATGAATATTGCTACTTATGAAAATAATTGAATTTTGCAAAGAATTTTTTTAAAAATCCTAAAAATAATTGAATTTTTTTGAAGAATTTTGTTATTTGTCAAGATAATTGCGTTAAAACTTTGGAAATAATTAAATAATATTAAAAAATTTATTCAGATTTCTGCAAGCACAGTTTTTCTAAGGATATAAAATTGAGACAAAAAACGAATCAAAAGTGTTGCTAATCAACGTTTTGATTCGTTTTCTGTCTCAATTTGATATCGTTAGGAAAACTGTAAACTTAAAATGTCCCACTTCGTAAAAATAATACTTTTTTTTTATCAATTTTTGAATATAAAACTTATTTAAATAAATTAAGTTCTATAATCAATAAATACAATAAATATATGAATAAAATGTATATTAAATAAAAACAAACAAAATGAAAACCAGTTGAGAAAATAAATATACCAAACTATCGAAATGAAAAAAACTGTAAACTTGTTGCGAAAGCAAAACTCATAAATCAATGAATCGAATGGAAATGGATCATTAATCCTATTATCGCGAGTTCTTGGTGGTCCTATTCGGGTTAATCGGACGATCGACATTGACATTCAGAGTGAATGTGCCTCAAGGAGAGGGAGAGGGTCTATCGCCAAATCTGTGATCATTATTCAGAGGTTCAATTAAAGACTCGCAAGCCCCCTAATTCGACCGACAACGCCACGAGGTTATCCCAATATCTATTGATTGCTTCCAGGTGGCCTGTCTTATGGTTCCTCACCAAGTGAAATTTTCTCCTCTCTCTCCTTCTCTTTATCTTTCCTTTTCTCTTTCTCTCTCTATATATACATACATAGTGCATCATGGAATCAGAGCTGAGTTAAAAGTCGCAGGCGTGGGCGCAACCCGTCCATTCAGATCTGAGATTTCTCGACATATATTCCAGAGCAGCCAAGGATCTTTGGGTGGTCCGATGATAGCTGAATGGCTATGAATCACACGCGAGAAAACTTCTCTCTACGTGACAAGAGAACTGTCAGAAATCAAAATTATTCAACCTCCCCTTTCAAGCAACATTCTACATTTTTTTTTTACCCTAAAGATCTGATTTAATCTAATTATTCAAGGTCTTGATTTTATCGAGCAAAAGGGATCAGGAGAAAAAATACCTTATGATTTTTTAGGGTCAGCTGATTGCTCCAATCGAGAGAAAAAAAGTCACTCAGAAGAAAAAATTTGTTTAAAACAATCGAATTTTGGTACCAAAAAAGAAAATTATTTAAACACTAAAAAAATTACATTCTAAATTTAAGAAAAATTTACTTAAATATTTTTGGCGCATATTTAAGTAGATTTTCTTAAATTTTGAATATAATTTTTTCAGTGAAGGAAAAATTGTAATTGTAATTTTAAAATTTGTATTATTTTTACCTTAATTAAAATTTAAAGATTTTCTTAACAAAAAGTAGCTTTCAAACTAAAAAAGGTAGCTATCGAAAAATTTAGTTTGAATACCAAAAAACTCGTTTTAGACACTTCACAAAACTGACAAAGATTCCATTCTATATATTTCATTTTCCTGACTTTTTCATAATTTTCATCAAAAATATATTTATTTATTTCATATCCTGCAAATAAATTAAATTTCTACAAAGAATTTTACTATTCATGAAAGAATTTAAATATTTATAAAAATAATTTAATTCTTGTGAAGAATTTTATAAAAATTTTTTAAATAATTGATTTCATTCGACTAATTTTATGCAAATTCTAATTTAAATAATTGAATTCCTGATAAATTTTTATTATTCATGAAAAAAATTGAATTCTTACAAAGATTTTTACAACCAATTTTTTAAATAATTGAATTCTGTTTAGAAATTTAAAAAAAATAGTTAATACTGAAAATCATTGAATTGTGAAAAGTTTTTAAAAATAATGAAATTTTACAGAGAATTCTATTAAAATTTTTGACAAGAATTGAATGTCTGTGTGGTATTTTATTAATTTTTTTTTAAATAGTTAAATTCTTAAAAAGCAGTTTATTATTTATGAAAATAGTTGAATTCTTGCGAACGATGTTATTATAATTTTAAAAAATAATTGAATTTTTGGAAAGAATTTTATTAAAATCTATAACAATAATTGAATTATTTCAAAGAAATTTAATTAAAATTGTATTTAGAATAATTGATTGTATTAGAACAATTTTATTAAAATATTTGAAAATAATTGAATTCCTGTGAAAAATTCTATTATTTTTGAAAAAAATGTAATTCTTTTAAAGAATTAAAAAAAATTTTTATTTAAATATTCGACTTTTTCGACGAAATTAAATGAAATTTCTTATAATAATTACATTTTTTGAGCAATTCCTATAAAATTGTATTAAAAATAATTGAAATCCTGCGATGAATATATTATATTTATGAAAATAACTGAATAGTTCCAAAAAATTTTATTAAATGTTTCTAAAATAATTGAATTATGAAGAAAAATTGTATTAAAATGTTTTTAAAAAAATTGGATTTCTGTGAAAAATTTTGTTATTTTTGAAAATAATTGAATTTATAAGAAAAAATTTATTACATTTAAAATTAATTAAATTCTTGTGACGAATATTGTTATTTATGAAAACAATTGAATTTTGCAAAAAAATTTCTTAAAATGCCTGAACATAATTAAATTTTCTGAAATAATTTTGTTATTTATCGACATAATTGAATTCTTTCGAAGAATTATTTATGTAAATAATTGAATTGATGGAAAGAATTTTATTGAAATCTAAAAAAATAATTGAATTATTTCAACAAAATTTAATTAAAAATGTATTTAGAATAATTGATTTTATTAGAACAATTTTATTAAAATATTTAAAAATAATTCAATTCCTGTGAAAAATTCTAATATTTTTGTGAATAATTAAATTCTTCCGAAGAATTTTCTAAAAATAACATTTTTTTAAAATATCTATTTTTTGAGGAATTGAAATTAAAATTCTAAGAATAATAATTACATTTTTGTATCAATTCCTGAAAAATTATATTAAAAATAATTGAAATCTTGCGATGAATGTTATTATTTATGAAAATAATTGAATTTTATTAATATTTTTAAAAATAATTGAATTCTTGAGAAGAATTTTATTATTTGTGAAAATAATTGAATTACTGCGAAAAATTATATTAAGATGTTTAAAAAGAATAATTGAATTTCTCTGAAAAATTTTGTTATTTTTTAAAATAATTGAATTCTTCACAAGAATTTTATAAATAATTTAATTGTTCGATTAATTAATTTAGAATAGTATTAAAAATAATTGAAACTTTTCGATGAGTTTTATTATTTATTAAAATAATTGAATTCTTACTTAGAATTTTATCAAAAATTTTTTAAAAAATGAAATTTGGATGAAATATGTTATTATTAGTCAAAATATTTAAATTATTGTCAAGAATTGTATAAAAATTTTGTTAAATAATTGATTTTTTCGATATTTTTTTGAAAATTTTATTCTAAATTAATTGAATTCTTGTAGAAATTGTATTATTTACGAAAATAATTGAATTTTATATATTTTTTTTTAATAATTGAATAATTGCGAAGCCTGCACATAATTTGAATTTTTTAAAATTTCGATACGAAAAATCCCCACAAAAAAACAATTTCCCAATACAATATCTCAGGGTCAAGATCAAGTGTTCCATCAAAAGAAATCGAAAACACAAAAAAAAACGAAACTCCAAAGATTAAATACCACAGATTATGTCACATTAAGACATTATAAAATGTGAAAATATATTAAATTCAGTTCCACGTCTAAAGCATAAAAGGGAATAAAATTTTCACGAGTCAAATTAGCATCGCGCGGCTTTTAACCACAATATAAAAGAAAACTTGTCAAAAATAATCAATTAAAAATCTTTTCCTCGAATTTGAGTCGCACCTGCTCTTCGTTTATATATATAGTATATATATATATATAGTGGACACAAATTGTTTTTATTTCAGCTACCGGAAGTTTAAACGCGCGCACGCAGAGAACTCTTTTGGTCCAAAGGAATGCAATCCTCAGAATCTTCGCCCCCCTGTTCCTCCCCTATCCCTTCCAACTTGTTACGATGAAATTCATTGCCAATTAATTGTTGTTTATGAAACGAGAATTTTTATACGTCCACAGTCGAAAAACCAACTTGTTTCTCCTTCTTTGTCGAAATCATCGCGTGTGTGAATTTACAATTTTTGAATTTTTTTTGGATTAATATTAATTAATGAATTAATTATTACTAATTTTAATTATTTTAATTATTAATTGTAATAATTTTAATTATTAATTATAATAATTTTAATTATTAATTATAATAATTTTAATTATTAATTATAATAATTTTAATTATTAATTTTAATAATTTTAATTATTAATTATAATAATTTTAATTATTAATTTTAATTATTAATTTTAACAAAATAAGTACTATATATTGTTAATAATAAATTAAATATTTTTATTAATAAAAAAATATATTCAAAAAGTTGGTATAAAAAAAGGAAAGCTTTTTTCTAATTTTACCCCCCCCCCCAACTCCCTCTTTCCCCCCTGAAAGCTTAACGTATTTTTTGAATGACCCCTAATAATAAATAACATATTTTTTGTTAGTTTTAATTAATTAAAATAAATTTAAACTTAATTATTAGGTTTTTGTATAAAAAAATACATTAAAAAAATATGCAAAGTTTTTTTTTGAAATTTTTAATGGACCCTAATAATAAATTAATTATTAGTTTTTATATAAAAAAATACGCAAAGTTTTTCTTTTTTGGAATTTTATTAATAATAATAAATTAATAATTATATTTCAATAATAATCATAAAAAACGAAGTAAAATTTTTATTAAAGAAAAATTTCTTTGATAAAAATTTTACTTCGTTTTTTATGATCATATTGTCAATTAAAAAAAAATGTTTGAAGACAAAAAATTTATTCGAAAGTTATAAAAAAAATGATACTTTTGAGATTCTTGTTGAATAGAGAAGAAGACTAATTTTATAATTCACCTGTGCGTGTATATATATAAGAAATATAATATGATAAATATCGAAATGATAAAATGAATATTAATCAAAAACAGAAATTTGTATATATATTCCCATTAAGGCAATACATTCGAATTAAAAATGATGTTCTATTCATGTGTCGCAATCGTCATTTGTTGAATTCTCTCTGATCTTTTTTCTTTTAAAAAAATTACAAGGCAACATTAAAGTAAATGTCTTTATTATATGAGATGAGAAAGAAAGCCAAGTTTATATAAATGTTAAGAGGATGAGAATAAATGATCGAGGCACGATTAAAATTGTCTTTTATATATAGAGAAGGAGAAAGATTACCGGACAACTATATATATATATACGCAGTTGACCAACGAGAAATTTTTTTTTTCAAAAAGCAATTTATCACGAACGGTAATCATGCACTATCTTCGGCACAGTGACCAAAAGAGAAAAAAAATATAAAAAGAATGAAAAAGAAACAAAATCTTTATTTGAATTCCGCTTATCGCTTATTCGATGCCTATGGAATCGCGCGTCGCGCATAACGAATCGTGCAAAATTAACGATCTCAAAATTAAACGTCTTTCATTTCTCATTAAAGTTTCAATTTTGCCGCGCGGCGCTCCGTAATTCTTTATTTGAAATTCAAAACAAATTTTATCGTTAGATAAATTTTCAATTTTAGAATTTTACTGCTTGTTAATTTTTAAAATTCAAGAATTTTTAATAAGAGTATAGGCAAAGAATGTAAGAATTTGTAGTTATTTGTCAAATTATTTTCTCACTTACTCAAATTTTTTAAAACTTTTCTTTCAGAAAAAAAAAGATTTTAAAATAAATTCTGTTGGTTAAAAAATATAAGGTTTTTAAAATATTCTTTCTACATTTTACTTCAGAGTAATTAATTTAGAATTAGAATTAATTTAGAATATTCAGAATATTAAAAAATTCTATAGTCCCTTTTTAATAAAGTGAAAAGAATTTTCTTTTCAATTAGTCAGTTAATAAAGTATTTAAAATAAATTAATTTAAATAATATTTCGTTTATTTTAAGAAATAATTAGGACTCACAGGTTTTATTGTTGTCTGCATAAATCAACTTCGAAGATGCTTTCTTTTAGTCTGAAACAAAAAGAAAATTTTTAGAATTATTAATCACAAGAAATCAATTATTCTCTTAAATAATAACATTCTTTGGAAGAATTAAATTATTTTTATAAATAGTTAAATTCTTCACAGAAATTCAATTACATATTTTTCAAAAAATTTTTAATAAAATTTTGACGAAGGGAATCAATTATTTTCAATACAATTTTTCGAAAGAATTCAGTTATTTCCTAAAACTTCAATAAAATTCTTCAAAACATTCAATTATTTTTAATAGAATTTTAATAAAATTTCTTGAACGGGTACAATTATTATACTTTTAAAAATTGTAATAAAATTTATCTCAAAAATTCATGCATTCTCAAAAGTTCTAATAAAATTCTTTGTAAATTTCAATTATTTAAATAATTTTCAATTAAAATTATATTAAATTTTCAATTAAAAAACAACATTCTATTCAAAAAACTTTAATTATTTACGAATTTTGTAATAAAATTGTTTAAGAGAATTTAAGTTGCTATCAAGAATTTTATTAAAATTTAATAATAAAATTATTATTTACAATTGTTAAAACATGATTATTTCAAAATAAATAGTAATTTCTACTAATTTGTTAGTAAGATTTACTAATTCAAAAGCAAAATTTCAGTCACTAATTCAAATTAGGTTAACATTTTTACTAATTCAAATTTTGTGAGTTAAGAGCTCGCCACAATTGATAAAATATATTTAAAAAATGAATTTGAAAAATAAATTAAACAAATAACTTTGAAACCAAGATTTAACAAATAAATTTGAAAAATTAATTTAACAAATAAATTTAAAAAATAATTTTGACAAATTTTGAAAAATTAATCTGACAAACAAATTTGAAAAATTGTTTCGTGAATAATTCCAGAAAAATTCAAACATTTCAGAAATTAATTGATAAAATAAATTAAAATAATAAATTTTAAATCCATAAAGAAAAAAAGCATGAATTTTCAAAAAATTGCTAAATAAATGACAAAATACAAACAAATTCGTGCGCGTGTCGAATTTTCGTCGCGGGTGAACGTTCAAAAATACCCAGATGAAGACAAGATGAAAAAAAAGAGCGAAGGAATATAACGACACGTGGGTGTCAGTGGGAGAGAGGCACGTGCCGTGGCGTTCTCCTGGTGTGCTCAGAAAACTATTTCCGCATGTCGAGGATATTGTTTCCGAGCATCCCTACTCCGCGGGAGCCGGTCCAGGTCTTCTTCATTTCTCAGCAGGCATTCTCCTCTTCACTCTCAAGTTAGTATCATTTTTTGAAAATAAGAAAAACAAGAAATAAAAATTGCGACACTCAAGCAAAACTGAAACGATGAAAAGAGAGAAAGAGAGAGAGAGCCATTAGAAGATAAATATATACCTAGAATAACTCGTAAAAATGGAAATCCATAATTCTCAAAACCACAGCATCGCGGTAAAGACGCCAAAAGATGAAAAGAAAATTAGTCCCAAGAAAAATAATATGAATCCTTCGTTTTTTTTTATATAGTCGAATTAATATTGAATCATGTCTAAAAAGGATTTCACGCTCGGATATAAAATCCCTTGAGAAAAAAGATAAAAAAGAAGGGGAGGAAAAAAATGACTTTAAGAAGAAAATCCGCAGTGAGATATCCCTTCAGAGTAATTCCCCTCGCTTGAAATAAGGAGTCGATTATGACTTAAGCAGTAAAGGCCGAGAATTCTTGCGTATAAATGAGGATCGTAAATGAACGTAAAAACATCGAAATGCAAGAATTTCAGAAAAAAAGCAATGTACTTGAAAATCTAATCTATTTTATTGCTGAATAGAAAACAGATGACGCGTGACGTGTGAGGGAAAAATTCTCCTAGAATTTTAAGTTTAAAATTTTTTTTCAATATTTAAAAAAAAAGAATAAAATTTCCAAGTATTTTTATTTCTATAATTATTAAAGAGAACGAGAATAACTGAATTTTTCAATTTAGAGAATTAATTAAACAAATTTATTTCCAAGGTTGCTAAAAAAATTTGAACTGGTTTTTTCCTGACTTTTTCCTAATTTCTAGAGACAGAATTTTGACTAACTTTCTGATCCATTTTTAAAAAAATTCCAGAGGAGTTCAATTATAAAAAAATCATATAATTTTTAGAAGCAGAAAATTTATTTTCAATTTTAAGAGTTTATAATATTTTTAAAAATAAAATTAATTGCAATGGTGAACTCTCCTAGATTATTTTTAAAATTTCAATGAAATTGTTAAAATATTTAATTTCTTTATATTTCGAAAATTTTAATTATTTAAAAATTTTTCAATTACCTTGTTTATAAAAGAACAATTGTTTTCTCTTGCTTGTTATATTTCAATAAAATTTTTCAAAAATTAAATTATTTTTTATAGCATTTAGGAAATTGCAATTATTTCAAAAATTATCAATCACTTGTTTATAAATATTCAATTATCTTAAAAACATTTAACTAAAGTATTTTAAAAACCTAATTTTTTAGAATATTTACCAATTTTTTAATTTCAATTGTTTGAAAATTCAATTTTTTAAAAATGGCTAATGAAAGTATTTAGGAAAGTTTAATAATTTTCAATTCATGTCACAGAATTTCAAAAAGTTTCATAATTATATAATAGAAATTTTTTTGAAAATTCAAGTAACTTTAAAAAATTGAATTAAAATTCGTCATAAAAATTTTTTTTTCACAATTTGAAATCAAATTATTTAAAGTCGAAACAATTTTTTAAATAAATATTTAATTATTATTTATCAAATTATTGAAAAAAAAATTATTTGAATAAATTTTAGTTGAAAATCTTCTAAAATTTAATTATTTTAAATAAATAAATTCGATAAGAAATCAAGCTTTCTAAGTTCCTTAGAAAATATTTTTAGTCAAAAAAAACAAATTATTTTGTAATCCTTCTAGAAATTCGATATTTTCCCCCCACTTTTCATAAACTTCCCCAACTTTTTCCTGACCCCCCCCCCCCCCCCTCACCCTCAAATTTAATTTTCTCTTGCGACTTTTCCTCGCACGCATTAATTATCACAAAAATTATAATTAAACCTTCCTCGCGACTTTTTCAAATAGAATTTATTATCTCTCGATAATTTTCATTTCTTTTCTTCTTTTTTCTCGCTCTTTTCATCTCTTGATATTATTAAAAAGCCTTTGACTACTATAATTATCTAATTCCACGTCTGGCGACTCGGCAATTTTCAATTCTACAGAATATCGCGTCCCAGACGAATGGCACGCAACTAAAAATCGCAAAACTTTTGCGAGTCTACCATCTAATGAAGCAGCTGCTCGACTAATCCAAAAGTCAACTCATTCTCTCTCTTCGAAATCGTAGAAACGAATCTCTCGTGTCTAGGATGATTTTTACTATTTCTTCCTTTTTTCTACAAAAAAAAAAAAACAAAAAAAAAATTCGAATCACTGGTTTTGCAATTCAGTCACGCCACATTATTGAATTTGAAAGGATTCTCATATATTATTTCGCCAAATCGACAAACAATAACTAAGATGAAAAAAATTTTTGTTGAAACTATTAAATTTCAAAAAAAAAATTTTTATTCAATTTTCGGAATATTTATTCAATTTTTAGAATATTTATTCAGTTCTTAGAATATTTATTTAGTTTTTGGAATATTTTTTCAATTCAGAGAAAAACTTTGAAAGTCAACGTCAAAATTAAAATGAAAGTCAAAATCCGTAACTTTATGTCTCTCCAAAGTTATGTAAATAAAATTGAAATAGAAGTAAAAAATAAAATAAAAAAAAAATCAAACTCAAAATTTTACATTAAAAATTTTTTTTGAATTTAAAAACTTTTCAAATTTTAACTTTGATTTTGATTTTTATTTTCACTGCGATTTTCACTTTGACTTTGACATTGATTTCGATGATGACTTTCATTTTCTCTTTGACTTTCAAAATTTAAGTTAAATTCAGAGTCAAAATGAAAATAAAAGTCAAAGTCATTGTCAAAGGTAAAATCGAATCAAAAGTCAAATTACAAAATCGCTCCCCAGTTTAGATAAATAAAAAATAAAAATTAATCCCTGAAACAAACTTTTTTTTCTAAATTTACATTTTAAGTGAGTCAAATAAATAAATAAAACTAAAAATAGAAAATGAGAATAAAAATAGAAAATGATTATAAAAATAGAAAATAAGAAAAAAAATAGAAAAATTAGAAGAAAAATCGAAAATGAGAGTAAAAATAGAAAATTAGAAGAAAAATAGAAAATGAGAATAAAAATAGAAAGTGAGAGTAAAAATAGAAAATAAAAATAGAAAATTAGAAGAAAAATAGAAAATGATTATAAAAATAGAAAATAAAAAGAGAAAATTAGAAGAAAAATAGAAAAATATAGAAAATGGAAATAAAAATAGAAAATAAGAAGAACAATTGAAAATAAGAATAAAAAATAGAAAATAAAAGTAAAAAAAAGAAAACAAAATTAGAAAATAAAAAATAATGAAACATAAAACACAATATCCACTGTCTCAATAAATTCGCCATTTGGTGCGTGGAAAATCTTTCCTCAAGTATTAGTCGAAATCTTTTTTTCTCAAGTCCGTGACCTTCTAAGAACTATAATTTTCCCTCTAATGGTGGTAATGAGTTCTTATTATCCGAGGTGTCTTAGCTCACTGCAGGCGTCAAGAGTCGTTAAATTTGCTCTTTTCTTTTTTCTATTAATGTTTCGCGATAGTTTTTCGGTTTCACCTGCCGAAAATAGCAGATGAGGTCCTTCCGAAAGGAGGCGCGTCCGCATGCTATATATATATATCTATAGAGAATAAGATTCTAGGCATCTAAGTCTACACTTTTTGCCGAGGCAAGCCGAGAAAAGAAATCAGGATATCTACTAATACGTTTCACAGGATCACCTGCCGCCTATTCCTTCGTCCTTGGATAATTGCGACGAGGAGTTGAGAGAAAGAGTGCGAGACTATAGCTTTCAAAGTCCACAATTCATTCTTTTCCCCTTTTTTTTCTATTCTTTTCTTTTTTTTAATCATGGTCAAGGGCGTCTCGACATTTGTCCGGGAATTTTCAAAAATTGTTCTCAATTATCAATTTTTCGAAAAACAGAAAAGGAATTTTTTCAAAAATTGCCCTCAATTACCAATCTTTTGAAAAACAAAAAAAAACTTTTTTTAAAAATTGTCCTCAATTACTAATCATTCGAAAAACAATAAAATTTACCTTTTTTTTATTTTTCGAATGATTGGTAATTGAGGACAATTTTTGAAAATTCTTGGACAAAAGGTACATTTTTTGATAAAATGCAAAACTTAATTTTTTTTTTAATTGGATTTTTTTAAATTGTCTTTTAAATTCAAACTAATTTGTAATTTTTAGATTAAAAGATTTTGTATCAGGAGGTTTATTATGCAATTTCTTGTCTATTTTCAATTTTATTTTCACTTTCATTTTAATTTTTACTTTTATTGATTTTTACCTTTATTATCATTTTTATTTTGACGTAATAAAATTTTATCAAACTGAGAGTGAAAATAAAAGTAAAAGCAAAAATAAAAAAATGTCAAAATTAAAGTAAAAATGAAAGTGAAAATAAAATAAAACGTAAAAATAAAAATATATCAAAATGAAAGTAAAAATGAAAGTGAAAAAAAGTAAAAGCGAAAATAAAGAAGTGCCAGTGAAAATGAAGGTGAAAATAAAAATAAAAGCAAAAATAAAAAAGTGACAGTGAAAATGAAAGTGAAAATAAAAGTAAAAGCAATAAAAAACTATCAAAGTGCCAGTGAAAATGAAAGTGAAAGTAAAAATGAAAGTGGAAATAAAAATGAAAGTGAAAGTAAAAATGAAAGTGAAAATAAATAGTGGAAGTGAAAGTGAAAAAGAAACTAAGAGTATAAAAATGAAATTTTATATCGACTCCTAAGAAATGATTAAAATAAAGAAACTTTTTCATATAGACAAAAAAAATATACTTTTATTTCTTTCAATTTTCTTTCACAGAAAAAAAATTTCCATCCGCACCAACTTGAAAAACTGAAGAATTATTGTTAAAAATTTGTTGGGTTACCGTTAAGTCGCAGCATGTGGCACGTGCCCAGCATCAAGTTGCGGTTTTAACTCCTCGAGGATACCTTTTTGGTTAAAATGACAATGGCAGCAATTGTTCTCAACACCCGAAGCGTGGGAGGAGAGTGCACCACATCATCGAAAATGACAGGTTTCCTCATAGTCTCCCGTGGGGACGAAAAATTTTCTATTCTTTGAATTTTTAGCGAAAATTTTTCGAAAATTTACTCTAACTGTTTGAAAAAGTGAGATAAAATGACATGGCTTTTTCATATTTTTCGAGAAAAATGACACCTTTAAAATGCAAACTATTCTTCTCACCTCTCAAATGTATCATCCGATCATTAGGGGTCATAAAAAAACACTTTAATTTCAAAGTGTCAATTATTTTTAGACACACACACACAGCGGGACATTATTCATGAAATAAAAGTTATTTTTCAAAATAAATCAAGTTTCTTTTTGTTAGAATTTTTCATATTGTTGAATTGTAATTTTAGTGTGATTAATTATATTCTATTTTTTATTCGCTTTTTTTAAAGTTGAGAAAATAAAATTTTTTAATTTAATATTTAATATTATGGATTGTTTAATTTTTTACGAAATTTATTTGTATGTTGAACCGTTTTTTGTAATTAGAGAAATAAATAATGTTATTTACAATAAATGTTATTCATATTCTTTATTTACTTAAAGGTTAAAATATCATTTATAAATTGTATTAATTTTTTTATTTTATAACGTTTTTACTTAATATAAATCGCAAAAAAATCTCATTTAACATAATTATTTGTTGACTTAAATTACAATTGACATAAATCACAATTGACATACATCACAATTGACATAAATCACAATTGACATACATGACAATTGACATAAATAACAATTGACATAAATCACAATTGACATAAATCACAATTATCATAAATCACAATTGACATAAGTCACACTTGACACAAATCACACTTGGAAAAAAGACTCATGTGACATAAATCTCATTTGGCAAACTACACTAATTGTCATTAATTCAATTTGACATAAATCACACGAAAAAATCTAATTACTGTTGAGTTCACTTTTCTTAAATCACATTTCACACAAATCTCATTTTTAATTTTTACTTACAATAATATTCGTGTAAAGTGAGATTTATGTCAATTGAGATTAATGCTAAACGAGATTTATTTTCAGGGGCTATTGAGTGTTAGGAGTAGTAAAGTAGGGTCTGAATCTAATACAATTAGACCCTACTTTGACTCCCAAAATAGGCTGAAATTTGCCAATCTTCCATTTGGAGAATCAAAGTAGGGTCTACTTCTAAGAAACCTATACCGTACTTTTAAACCTCGTAGACCCTACTTTCATACTCCTAGACCCTACAATTAGAAAAAGAAAAATTTGAAGATTTGCTCAGATTCAATTGAAGCACTTGGGATGAGTAAAAGTGGAATTTTATGCGTTTTTTGTTTTTTTTTTTTTTATAAATCACATCAGTATTTATGAATTTGGAGTACTTTTTGCATTTGCAGTGTTTCAAGTAATGCATTAAAAAATAATTTAAAATTTTCTTTTAGAATGTAGGGTCTAGGAGTATGAAAGTAGGGTCTACGAGGTTTAAAAGTACGGTATAGGTTTCTTAGAAGTAGACCCTACTTTGATTCTCCAAATGGAAGATTGGCAAATTTCAGCCTATTTTGGGAGTCAAAGTAGGGTCTAATTGTATTAGATTCAGACCCTACTTTACTACTCCTAACACTCAATAGCCCCTGAAAATTCAGAATGAAAGTAGGGCTTAAATTTCGACTCGGGTACTGTATAAACTGTATTACTGTATTTACTGTATATTTATATCAAATAATATTATTTGTTAGATTAATGTCAAATGTAACTAATGATATAATTGACATTTATGTAGATAATCGAAATTTTTTGCCCAGTATGAGATTTATGTCAGAAACTGAGTTTCATGCCAAGAAAAATTAATCTCCAAGGAAGAAAGGGTATCAATATTCTTATGTACAATGAGATTTTTCCTAAATGAGATTTATGTAGATCTATCATTTATTAATAGATTTATTTATATAGATTTATTATTTAGTAATGTCAAACATACTTAATGTAATTATTTTTAAATGAGATTTATGTCGTAAATGTGATTTATGTCGAATGTATTTGACAACAAATGTCAAACATACTGAATGTGCGATTATTATTATTAAATGAGATTCATGTCAAGTAAGATTTATGTCGTAAATGTGACTTTTGTCGAACGTATTTGATAACAAATGTCAGAACCACTCAAAGTAATTATTGTTAATTGAGATTTATGTCAAGCAAGATTTATGTCGTAAATGTGATTTTCGTCGAATAAAATTTACGGTAAACTTCAAAACCATTCAATGTGCGATTATTGTCAAATAAGATTTATGTCATGTGATTTATCTCGAATGTAATTTTTGCATCGAGTACGATTTATTCCAAGCGAATTTTTCCCTCTCTCCAAGTTCTCTACAAGTTTCAGTTCGAAGATTCACACTAAAACTCGTACAGCACAACATAGAAAAAAATTACTCATCATCTCAATAAAAAAACCTTAGTTTTTTCTCCATTGAAATGAGAACTCTTTTTTTCAACCGAAAAACATGATTTACGTCTGAAATTTGAAAGTATTATTGAATTCCATAAAATTTTTTCGCAAAAGAAAAAGAGAGATAGAGAAAAAAAAAGAAGGTGTTTCGTGTTGAGGAGAGAGACCCCGTGTGTACTTGTTTTCGTGCCCCTTCTTTGCACTCTTTGAATAAGCCACGATCCCACGAGTTTTGTTCGCACGAATGCGCCTCGTGGCAGCACACGGTTTGTGCCTTGCAAAGTCATAACGATCAGGTCGACTCGTCACGCACCTTCTAGCCTCAGGTCCTTCTCAAACATTCTCATAATGTCTCTCACACATACACGCTACCAATTCGCGAGCGAATAGACACAGATAAGTTCATCACGTTTCGCATTCCTGTTTGTATTATATATATATACATATAGAAGCCGGAGAGAAGGCATCAGAACAAAGTACCCTCCAAAAAGCGAAACATTTCAAGAAAAAAAGAATTTTAAGAAATGCTTTCCAATCTGAAATTACTCAACTGTGGCGAACTGTTTTGCAAAAATTTCAGCTTTACTGTAAAAATATACTGGAAAAAAATTATTTGATTCAAATAATCAGTTAACGAGAAAATATTCAATTGATAATAATAAATTAAATATTTATTTGAATCAAATATAGTTTTTCATCGAGTCAAACAATTTTTATTTAAGTCAATTAAATGCTGTTTGCCTTAAATACTGAAATTATTGGCCATAACAATAAAATTAATAAAATTAATAAAATTCACAATAAAATAATTAAAATAGTTAAGATACGAATACAAATTTGATTTAAATAAAAATTATTCGATTCAAGTAAATATTTAATTGATCCTAATAGTCAAGTAATCGGTTATTTGAATCAATTTTTTTTCAGTGTAGCTTTAGTATATAAAACTGTACATTAAAAATTCTCACGATGGTTCAGAACTGACTGTCAGTGAAGACAAATTGTAATTTTTTTTTCGAAACTATCTCTTTGATTAAAGGCATATATATTTTTTACGTGAAGTGAGTATTTAAGCGAGGCAGGAATTTGACTAGAAAATCGATAAATCTTTCGATGACATTGATGTATGTCAATCATGTGGGTTCATACAAACATCGACTATTGTATTGTGATTTACAGCATTTGTTATATAAGACGCCTATCCTCTCATTTATAATCAGCAATTACACGCACATTTAAATCACATTATCTTAAATCATGTACATTATTCTAACACGGAATTATCTATATAGAAATCATCCAATCAAAAAAACCAGTATTGGCTTACTACTGACTATTGATTTACCGCAGATACTCATTACCGAAGTGTTTCAATTACAATGTACTGAAAATTTTTTATAACTTTGTTTTATAATTTATAATTAAAATTAAAATTGAAATTAAAATTAAAAAATTATAATAATTTACATCATTAATTAATTAATTTCACTTCTCTTTCCACTTTCACTTCCACTTTTGATTTTATTTAAAATTTATTTTCTCTTTGGTTTCCACTTCACTGAAAATTAATTAAAGTTAAATTAAATTTGGAAGTGAAAGGGGAAAGGAAAGTAAAAAATTAATTAATGGCAAAATGGAAGTCGAATTATTATTATTATTACTATTATTATTATAAATAAATAAATAGCAATTTATAATTAAAGGAAATTATATAATTTTATTTATATTTTATTTTATATTTCGTTATAATTAAAAATTACTCTATTAAATTCCTATAATTGATTATAATTCCGGTTAATTAATTAAAAATTAAAATTCATTCAAATTTTTTAATTGGTTAGAAAATTTGAATGTAAATTCTATATTTGCCCATCTCTGCGGGTTTAATACATATAAATTAAATATATGTGTAGAAAATTATAGAAACATATAAATTATATAGAAGTTTGCGAGGAAGATAATTTAATTTTATATTTGTGCAATCGAGGGACCCATTATTAACAGTAATAAATTAATATAGAACCTATTATTCTATACACTCATACATATTATTGGTCGCGCAGGTATATCGTTTGCAGTCTTCGCGCCTTTTTAGCTTTTATGATTCTATTTAGTGCGGCTAACACTATAACTATGCGCGCGCGAATCACCGGATGTGCTCTTACACTAAAATAGGGAAAAACCACCTGAACAATATCAATTTATTTTTTTTTATTTTTTTATTTTAAAATTTAACTCTCGCGCTGACCACAAAATACCAACTTTTATGTTCATTGTAAAATTATCTAATATTTTTGTGTTTAAATCATCTCGGGCAATTTTCCATTTCCGTTGAAATTATTATTACACTTTAAAGAATAGTTATGGTAAATTTGAAAATAACCATTTTTCTCGGCGCATTAAAGTTGGAGAAATAATTTTAAAATTGTATATTTTATCGCGGTATTGTTTTTATTGTTGTCAATGAATTAGGATTTTTTTTTTTGTTTCGAATATAAGAAAAGAAATAATATAACTTTATTTGTCAATAAACACCAGGGCTCGAACCAGGGAAAGTATTTAAAAATACAGACTTTACGAACCAAAAATTCCATTTTGTGGTTACTTTGGGTAAATTTTTAATTAAATAATTTTTTATGACTTAAATAATTGTTCGACTTGTTCAAGCAATAGTTTAAAACCAGTAAAAAATTTTGTGACCAAAACTTGTGAGCAAACAGAATTTAAAATTGGCTCAAACAATAATTTTTCATCTTCTGCTGAATATCGGCTGTGGTTACTTTTTATAAATTGTGAGTTAAATTAATTTTTATGACCCAGATAAAATTTGGCATTGTTCTAGTGATTGTTTAGGACCAGTAAAAATTTTGTGACTAATAATTGTTAGCAAACAGAATTTAAAATTGGCTCAAAAAATAATTTTTCATCTTGTGATGATTATCGGCTGTGGTTAATTTTGGTAAATTTTTAATTAAATAATTTTTTATGACCCAGATATTTTTTGGCATTGTTCTAGTAATTGTTTTGGACCAGTGAAAATAGATGCACTTATGCTAATAATTTTATTTCACGAAATAATCCTTATTAATAAAATCAGATGTCTGTCTGTACATTGCTTAAAACTTCAAAATGTTAACATGATTAGTTATTATGGACATCAGAGATTCCAAAAATGTTCTTAAAAAATTTAATGTATGTATGTATGTATGTATGTATGTATGTATGTATGTATGTATGTATGTATGTTTGTCTGTCACAAAAACTTTGTACCCCAATCACACAAAAACATGTGAATCGATTTAAGTCCAACTTGGTAGGTTATTAGGTATTGACCCAAGGAAGGTTTATAAATTTACAGATTTAAAAAATATTAATTAGAACGGGAGATATTCAATTTTTTCAAAAAATTCAAAAAATCGAAAATTTCAAAATTTTTTATTTTTCATGGATTGCTTTTGAAGTTTATATACTTGAGTATTATATGTTATTTAGTCACATTATAGCATAACTTTGCAAAAAATAAAGTCCTATAACTAATATGTAAGTATAAAAATGTTTTCAAAAAATCGAAAATTTCAAAATTTTACATTTTTTTATGGATTGCTTTTAAACTTTCTATATTTGAGTATTACATGTTATTTGGTCACATTTTAGCATAATTTTTCAAAAAATACTATTCTACAACTAAGATGTAAATATAAAAATATTTTCAAAAACTTGAAAAATGGAAAATTTCCAAATTTCACAATTTTTAATGGATAGCTTTTAAACTTTCTAAAAATGAATATTATATGTTATTTAGTCAGATTTTATCATAATTTTGCAAAAAATACTATCCTACAAGAAATATAAAAAAATTTTCAATATATCAAAAAATCGATACTAATTACTATATGAAGTATAATTCAGTAGTATTTTTGGAGTCTCTGATTAATATTTTGATGTCAAAATAGTGCAATTCAAAATTATTTATCAAATCAATCTAATATTTTCAAGAAGTTCAGAAATATTGAAAATGGAAATTTTTTATGATTAAAATGATTTCGCAGGATGTCAAGAATTGTAAGTCACCTGTGATACAATACAAGCATATTATGCCACTAGGCAAAAACTTACATGTTAAAACGTTTTTTTCATTTTAACTCTAGATTTAACTTTAAGAGATGTTTTGAGCAATGTAAAGACAAAAGTTAACACGGTGTCTATTTTTGTTTAACAAAATTCCCTGCTTTGTCCAAACTTTTCACGGTTTATCTCTTTTTTGTCAAATTTAAATTTACTTGATTTTATCCATAAATAAATCTACAAATGGCTATAAAAATTTACTTATTTTATGAAAATACTGTTTCTTAAGTTCATATAAATATAGATTGTATTACTTGCTGTCGTACAGTTTTCTGTTTATACTAATACATTTAACTGGGTATCTACCAAACGGGAAAAACTGTAAAAAGCTGGGAATATGCCGAACCGGGAATTTTCCTATCAAATTAAGAAAAAGTTTCATTATATTAATTCGCTTTTAAAAAATTGCTTTTTACTTCAATTTTTATTGATGTATAATATTTATGAAAACAGACCCGAGTCAAAATTTAAGCCCTACTTTCAGCCTAAAATTTAGGTCTTATGTTAGGTTTTAGCAGTCGTAACGTAGGGTCTACTTGCGATACAATTAGTTCCAATTAGACTCTACTATAACTCCAAAAACTGTATGGAAAATTTAATTTTTTTAATACATTAATTAAAGTACTACAAATTGATAAATATTGTTCTCTGCATTTGAATTGGTTAAAATAACTAATTTGATAACAAAAAGTCAATCACTGATTCAAATAGTAATATTTTCCTACTAAAATAGCTATAATGGTAACTAATTATTATTTTTTTCCGGTCAAATTAAATTCCCTAGCTATTTCCTGATTTTCCAGATTGGTAGAAACTTAAATGTATTGGTAGAAACTAAAACCCGTCGAAGACGGGTACGACAGCTAGTTAGAAATAAATATTCATTTGGAAATAAATGGTAAGATTTATATTCCATTCTTCTCGTTGCATCAAGTCAGTAAATAACAGCACGCATTAAAGCTCATCAAGTTCATTAGGAATCAAAGAAATTACACTATACAGTTTAGCAAAAATGGCAAAAACAGATGTTATATATAGTTCTTTTGAGATGAAACCGCAGGTAGAAATTGTCACTAACGAACCAACGTAAGAAACCAAAGAGAATATATATATATAAACCACGAAACATAAAAGCCTGATGAAAATGAAGAATCGTAAAAGCTCCGACAAGAGGGACATTAAAATCAAGAAACAAGCATGAGAAGAATCGTAATCGTCGCCTGGAGGCTGACTTCAACATCATAGAAATAAGAATTCTACTCACATTTTGATTTTAATCTTTAAAATAATAATAAAAAGTAACGTTTCTCCACTTCCTTTATGTATTACTTCTTTTTTAATAATAAAAAAAAGTTTGATTAAAAAATAGTACTTAAAACAATTTTTTATTTTAATAACAAGAATATTATTTATTTATTTATTTTATTTATAATAAGAAAAAAATGTTTCTATTAATTTTATTTCTGATGCATGAATTAAAATAAAGTTGAGAATTAAATAAATTAGTACAAAATATGTTAAAAAAACTGGTTTTTGAATAGATTTCGCGGATTTACGGATAGAAACTCGGTCGACAGGTTGTATTTGCAAGTGGTGGGGAGAAGAGTGGGGATCGAAGCGTGGCGGGGCGTGTGCCTCTTTGAAAGAAGTGTAGCGCCTCAAATGCCCCAGGTAAAGCCACGAATGCCTTGTTTCTGCTCAACTTTTTTATTCAACGTTCCCACAGGCTACTTGCAACATAGGAATTCTCGCTTAATGCTCTCTTAATCCTCCTCCTCCCCCCTCCCTCTCCCCATTTAACCATATCATTACAAAATTTATTTTTTCCTTTGTTTCAAACGTGGGGATTTTTTTTCGTCTCTCATTTCCTACCGCAAACAAAAAATGTATTCTTATAAGAAAAAAATATATTGCAAAATAGAGTTTGAGTTGCCTCAAAAAATTTCGTATTGTTTTCCCTTTCAGGGCTGAATTTTTATTCAGGGAAAAAAAAATAAAATTTTTGTGACAACCCTGCTATTAAAAAAATACAAGACGAGTTCAACTATTTAAAAAAATGTTTTATTAAAGTTGAAATTGAAAATCAGAGAATTCAGGAAAAGTAGAATTGGTCAGGGAAAAGTCAGGAATTTTTATTAGAGTACTGGAAAAAGTTGAATTTAAAAAAAGTTACAAATAATTGCAGAAATTCAATTATATTTTCAAAAGTTTTTTTAAAAATAATTAAATTTATTTAAGAGACTTGATTAAAATAGTATATAGATTTTGAAAGTATTTTAATTTCAGCGAAGAATCTCTATACGGAAATTACATGAAAATAAAATTCAAAACAAACGTGAAAGTTCTTTCAAAACGACAAAAACAAAACAATCTTTATAAGCAACTCGAAAAATATAATTCAAGTCGGCGGTTTATTTTCACAGCAAACTGTTTTTATTTATTTATTTTTTTTTATTTTCATAACTTCTATAAGCCTTCTTCGTGGCTTAAACAATTATTGATACAGTGAATTATAATCCAATTAGATTCCCAATCCTCAAATAGCGAGTCATACCAACATCTTGACCTTATTTTGAGAGGCGCGCAGAAAAAAGAAAAAAAAACCCTATCGTCACGATACTTTTGTTATTTTTTTCCGCTCCATCAAAAGAAAAGGATAAATAATCATAACATAATAGAAACTTCGATAATTTTTCTGATTGACCTGAAAATATTTGATTTCACGCATACTTTAACGTATAACGATGAGAGACAAGCAACAAAAATGGTCACATGCTGTTTTTCGAACGAAAATCTATATTTTTTTATTGCTTCTCCTCCATTAAAATTCTCGCGCGATCACCGCGGGATTTTAACAATCGCAGCTATATTTACGAATAACAAGTGGGCATTTATTACTGCGTGATGCGTCCTCATCGAGACCATTAAGGATATTTTTTTTCCCAACGCAAGTAAATATCTCTACGTCTGGACGAAGTCGACAAACTATAAAATTATCGACGTCCTTCCAACAGCAGTCTGGTGTCGATTTTATGTTCGAATAAGTCACTCGAATTGAAAGGTTGATAATTCATATATTATAAGACTCTATAATATTTAAACTAACTTCATCCTTTTATGCCTTGGGGACATATTTTTTTAATTTTGAATACAAATATTTTTATTTGTTTTGGAAATTCTTCTTTCGTAGATTTCTGACAATTTCTGTCAATAATATATATAAAAATTATTTTCATAAGTAATAAAATTCTTTGCAGGATTTCCATTATTGTCAAAAAATTTAATAAAATTTCTTGAAAGAATTCAATTATTTATAAAAATTTTAATTATTATTATTACGCAAATTACAAGATTTTTTATTTTTAAATATGAATTTTTAAATAATTTCAGAATGAAATTTAAAAAAAATCTAATTATTAACTAATTTACTAATTAATTATTCCTGTTTTTATTAATTTCAAAAATTCTAATAAAATTCTTCGCAAGAATTCAATTATTTTCATAAATAGATAACATTCATCGTGAGAATTCAATTATTTTTATAAATAGTAAATTTTTTTTGCAAAATTTCAATTATTTTTAAACAAATTTTTAATATAATTCAATAAATTAATTATTATTAATTAATTCAATAAATTAATATAATTCAATTATTTTTTTCGAAAAAATTCAATTTTTTTCTTAATTCGTTCTAATAAAAAATTCAATTATTTAAAAAAATTTTAATAAAGTCTTGGAAAACATTGAATTATATTTATAAATAGTAAAATTCTTTGCAAGAAATCAATTGGATTCAAAACAATTTCAAGAAAGAATTCAATTTTTTTTCTTAATTCGTTATAAAATTTTTCAAAAGAATTCAACAATTTTCAAAAATTTTAATCAAATTAAATAATTAAATGTTCAATTGCAATTATCAATAACACGATTATTTTAAAAACTTGAAGAACATTGTTCATAAAATTCAATTATTTTCAAAATTTTTAATTAAAATTATTAAAGAAACTCCATTATTTTAAAAGAATACAAAGAAACTCTTCAGAAAAATTTAATTACGATTTGCAATAAAATTCTTCGCGAGAATTCAATTATTTTAATAATTAATAAAATTCTTCGAAGGAATTCAATTATTCTCAAATTTTTTGATAAAATTCTTTGCAAAAATTCAATGATTTTCATGACATTAATTTTAAAATTGAAAATATTAAAAAAAGAAAAATTATTAAAAAGTTAGGAAACAAAAAAATAATTGAATTTTAGAAAAATTTAGAATTGATGTTAGATAGGAATTTTTTGATGCTTCATTTTTCCTACTGGAGTTAATTTTTTTTCCAAATGAACTTTTTTGCTTAGACAGGGTTGCCACAAAAACTTAACTTTGTTTTTCCCTGACTTTTCCCCTGATTTCCAAATATAATTTTAATTTTTTCCCTGACCAATTATACTGTTAATAATTTTTGTAAAAGTTCTTTGAAAACTGATTTAAAGAAAAATTTAAGTTAAATAAATGACATATATTTAAATGATATATAAACAATTTTTTACTCCAATTTGTCATATAAATCAATTGTAAAATTCAATTACACAATAATGTAAAGTCGAAAAATATTATTTCACGAATTTTAATTCTTTCTAATTAAAAATCACTTAAATTTAGTATAATTCATGTAGAAATTGTATAGAATCAGTCTAGTAAAATTCTGTAGAATATTCACTAGAATTCATATATATATATATATATATATATATATATATATATATATATATATATATATAGAATAAAAAAAAAAGTTTATTAAAAGTTTAAGTTTATGTTTTTTATTTAAAGCCTAAAAGTTTATTAATGTTCATAACCAATTTTGCGAAGAAACAAAAAAAATAACCTGCTAATCATACACATTTCCTAATGGATATTATAAAAAAGCACTGCAAAAAACGTGTAATTTAAATGATATTAATTTTCGTGTATTATAAGCCCTTAAAAGTTTTTCAAAACTTAACGATTTTTTCGGGCGATAAATTTGTGAATGCCACCTATTAAATTTTAAGGGTTCGCTCCACTCTATTTCCACGAAGCGAGATTTTTCGGAATCGTGTTATGGTTCTCGATGGAAAGGAAACGTAGTATTTTGACGTGCCTGATGCGTTACGGTGTGCGGGAATTACACTCTCTCTCTTTTTCTCTTGAAAAAAAATTGGTACCTCCAACCTCAGTTGCTTCTCTTTTGTTTACAAGGTATTTCTAAAAAATTCCCATGAAATCAAAACTTTTTAGTGGAAATTAATAAAAATTTCTGAATTCTATTTTTAATTCTAATTAGAAGTTTTTTTCGAAATTTTTTTCCCTAATTGAATTTATAGGGCAATTGCTGCACTCAAAGGAGAGAGAGAAAGAGAGAGTTTGTTGCTAAAAATCGAGGCAGGCCCAGTTTGTTGGTCGTAGACATCGGTTAGTAAAACCCGAATGTACTTTAAATGCCCAATTTGGCAGCCGTAAAAACAACATTTATTTATGGTGGTTCGCCCATCGACGAAAAAACCCCTATGGACGAGAAAATTATGCTCGCTCAAAAAGGCATATTACTGCTGACTTTGGCCTTTTTTTAACATAGTATATGTCTGACGCTTGAAACACAGAGAGGGGCCTTTCGCTCTCTTCCTTCTTTACATCAGCCCAGGTGGTAGCGAATTTTACGAGTTGCTCTCCTGTACAACGATTTGAATTTACTGAGGAGACCGATTAGGTACCTGTATATAACCCAGAAGAGAGGCTTCGTTTTCACTCTTAAGCATAGGTTATAATTCAAAAGGTTATAAGCCAGTGCCTTAGCGCCGATAATAGGTTATGCCTTATATACCTTTATAATTCCGCTCCACATCATTTTTACGTTTTCAGAATCTAAAAGTTATGACCCGATTGTTCTCTTGACCCCTCGAGTTCTAAGCAACGAAGTTCATTTGGAAAAAAATTAACTCCAGAAGGAAAAATTTTTAGTTCGAATTCTTCGATAATATTCGATTATATTTAAAAATAATTTTTAAAAGCAAAGAAATAAAGTTCTTTAAAGTATAAAATTCGCAATAATTTAATTATTCAATTATTTAAATACAAAAATAAATAATTTATTAAACAATTGAATGTTTCTTAAAATTTAAATCCTCATAAAGAATTTGTATTAAAAATAATTTAAATTTTGACTAGAATTTAAAAAAAATTTTGAACATAATTGAATTTCTGCAATCATTTGTAATTTATTTAAAATTTTCAGCTGGGAGGCCTCCGACTCATGCGACAACTATTTAGATACATTTTACTAACTGCATTTTTTACTTCATTAATTTCGCTAAAAAATTCACTACTATTTCTTAAATCAAGATTTTAATTATCAATTTATTTATTTAGTTTAGATTATAAAATGACAAAAATGAAAAATTTTAAAGTACGTACATTTAACTGTACACGTGCATATTAATGAAAGATATAAAAGCGAAACTTAATTTTTGATAAATAGTTCCTTAATTAAGAATTCTGAAATGAATTAAATGGAAATTATTCGTCTAAAGTATCACACTCGACATTAATTAATTTTCTGAATATGAATACGCTGATTACTTTTTGATTTGTTGACGCTGAAGAGTTTTTAAACTCGGTCTCTTATTAGTTTAGGAAAGTCATTAGTTTTGAATTTCTGCTTCCAGTTTAAACTTATTATATAGTTTCAAAAAAAAACAAAAACAAAAAAAGTGAAAAGAAAGAACGGTTGTCATATAAATTGTTCTTGTAAATAGGACAACTTTCAGGATTAAATAGTATATAATATAATAAAACTTTTAGCCTCGACTATATTTAACCAATTAGTCGTTTTTATTTTTCGCGCTTATTAACGAGTTCATCAAAAATTATTGCTACCATTACTTTCAAAAAAATAGTTTCTTTTCAACTTTCCTATTTTTTCTGTTTCTTTCTTTCTTTGTAAGATTTTTTTCTGTTTCTATTTCTTCTTTTTCTATTACTTTTTCTATTTCACTTTAACTATTTTTTTTCTTATTTATATTTCTATTTTCTCTCTCTTTTTCTTTATTCATCTTTCCTTTCCTATTTCCTTTTTTTATTTATTTTTTTTATTCTTTTATATTATATATTTATTATATATATATATTATTATATATTTTTCTTTTATATTATACTTCTTTTATATTATTATCGCCTTGACGCGATAAAAAAAAAATAAAAAATTCACCACGTTTGTTATTAATTTTTAGACTGTGAGAGAAAATCAGCAATTGTTAAGAAAAAAAATGAACTAAATTTTTGGTGCGTTCTGGTTTTAAGAAATGTTGCAGTTTAATGGCATGTTTCTTCGTGCGCGCGGACTGAAGCCAAAAAGTCCATTCCCACGGCGAGTTCAGAGTCCCGACCGCCAACATTTCGGACCCCCAATTAATTACCCTGCACCTAATTGCCGCAATAATTATCGTCGCAAAACGCGAGCATTAAAATCTTTAATATTAAAATGAAATATATTTTTTTCTTCACGGTATCTACATTGACGTCGAATGAAATTGAGTTTTTATTAATTGCATTGTGCGCGCACGATGGATTTTTATTTCACTTTTTTTATTCTTATCAAACCCGAAGGTAAATTTATGTTTCACATTTTTATGTAAGAAGATTTTTTTATATTAAAAAAAAAGAATATGTTATTCTAATACCGGGCTTGTCCTGAATTAATGATTAGGATTTTTCTTTATTAATTGGAAAGGATAGATAGGATTGTTAACAATTATATTTATTATATTATTTTTTATTTTTATTACAAAAATGGTTTTGCTTATCACTAAATACAATCTATTTGATGATGGGAAAATAAATCGTTTACAATTGTATTTATTTTATTATTTTCTTATTTATATTACAATGGTTTTACTTATTACTAAATACGATCTATTTGAGCAGTGGGGGGGCTAAATTATTTGTGAGTTTTAGAGAAATATTTAATCCACTATCGCCATATAGTAGATTATTCATTTAAATTAAATATTTTAAAACATACGTCAATCCATTTCTGGATTATTCTAATGTTACTTATTTTAAATAAACAATTATTTATTCAACAATATTTTAACGATAACGATTCAAACAAAAAATTGTCAATCCATTACGGGATTATTCAAATAATAATTTTCAGAAAACAATTGTCAATCCACTTCTGGATTATTCAGATTAATTATTTTAAGGAAAAAAATGTCAATCCACTTCTGGAATATTCAATTAATTATTAAAGATAACAAATGTCAATCCTCTACAGGATTTCTCATAATAATTGTTAATCCACTAAAGGATTATTTATTTAAATATTTGTGTACTTGCTTATGTGGTGATTGATCCGATAATCCACACACCTCGCTGTGGTATTCTCCTTGGATTCCTCTCTTCGTTCAATTAGAAATACAATTTTTAATTTCCTTCCTCTTCGGTGGCCAATTAACTACTGCCTCAAATTTTCTCTTTTCCCTTTGTTCTGCGGTTTCTCCCCTCTTTTCCTTTTTCTTCCAAAATTTTCTTCTTTCCATTTCTCCTCTCAAACACATTTTCCTTTCCTCTTTTACGACCTATTATCTCGAAGGTGAACAATAGAATTCTTCTCCTTCTTGTTTGACCCTTATTCTCCAAACGCAAAAAAAGCAATCAAAGTAAACAAAACGAATAACACAACTTCAAATACGCAGCAGAACAATTTTAATAACTTTGAATTATAACATTAACGAACAATATTAAACTATCAATTTCAAATTAATTTTCCTTTTTTTTAACTTAATTTTATTTTGTCCGAACAGAATATAAATCGAAGAAAAGCATTAGCTTTTAGAATTAGAATAAAAAGTATTTTCTATTACACAAAGAAGAAAAGTCTTCCGCTTGACATTTTCCACTTGACTCATAATTATTTCATTGTTTACATAAATAAATAGCAAAACTGAGATAAATTTCTATCAAGGAGTCGCCAAGCAAGACGCAAATTAACAAATCTCACACCACGTGGAGATAATCTTCTATCTACTTCCTATCGTACGCTTTTATAAAGGTCACGAAAGAACAAAGAGGTCAAGCTCTTTTCTCTCAAGTCCCTCAATCCATTCACCGCGAGAGAGAAAGAAATTACAGCATATATTCTATATATATGACTAGCCATTTTTTTCAGCGCACATACGGTCTTCAAAGTAAGGAGGCGGCTCGTAAATCACGCGGAAGCCGATAATAAAGTGTACCACAAGGAAATTAAAACAATGTAAAGTAATTAACATACGTTGTGGTAAAAGCCGCAAGAAGGTCGATCAGTGTATTTACCACTTATACACATATAAGTATACCTATAACTATACACAAAATACAACCCCACAAGTACAATATATATGTGAAAGTGCACACACATATTCGAAACCAAGAAAGATGCAACGGACCATTGGATGTCTCAAGTGGTTGTAAATCACGTTACATTATTGTAAACTTAACTGCGGGAAAGCCAAAGTGAGTTTAACCATCGCGTCGGGCATTATGTAAATTTTCAAGTACTTTATTAGTCACGTAAATCACTCGTGACTTCTTCAGAATGCCGTCACCAAATTCTCTTTCTTTTTTCCCCTTTAACAACAACAAAAAATCCTACCTATCGATTTACGCGTTTTTAGCATAATTTTAACGATCATATCGCTGACAATTTGTCCAGCTACTGTGTTTTAGTCTGTCCATTGACGTCTTCTTTATGCTGAAAAAATGTTTGTCATTTTTGTTTTTTATTTATTATTTTTGGACATGAAGATTTTTTCGATGCAATTTTTTTTAACAATTTTTGAAGTCGAAAATACAACTGCCCTTCATTTTACAATTGCAGCTTGTTTATTATAAAATGTATATATAGCGCAGCGCTATATAGCGCAATTAAAAGCGGCGCTACTTATCGCAGCGCTATATAGCGCACTATATAGCAACACTCTAGAGTCAGAAAAAGAGACAAAGAAAAGACAGATAAAAAATATAAAAAAAAGAGAGATATGAATTTAATAATTTAAAAATTAATTAATTTTTTTTCATGGGATATGACTGACGTGGTAGGTTTTCTTACTGTATACAGTAACTTTTAAATCAATAAATTCATATTTTGTTAAATATTTAACTCTAAATTCATTAAGTGTTGAATACGAATAATAACGTATATAAAAGTAAATATTGACGTTAGTTACAGCGGTGCTCAAAACTTATTTGTTTCAAGAAATAAAGGTTTCATTCATTTGATACGGGATAGTCATTTGCAAACAAGCAATCAGTTCAGTCAATAACTTTTGGAAAGAATTTTTGTGATAGTGATCGTGTTAAAAAATGGCAAAAAAACGCTTAGGGAAAGTAAACTATTCTCAGCAAAAGAAATTGTTGAAATTTGTAGAGGATTATCCTCGAATGGTGGCGAGAAAGTTTGATGATAATTTTACATTAACAGACTACGAAAAAGTGTGGAATGATTTAACTAAAATATTAAATGCCAAAAATAATTCTAACGCTCGAACTTCGGAAAAGTGGCAAAAGGTAAAGTTTTTATAAAGTTTGTTATTTAATTTTTTAATTTTCATTTTTCACTTTTGAAATACAATTATACACATTCGCTTACATACATATACACACAAATTCACTTACTGACTCATTCACACTTACACAAATATTTACACTCATACACGTAAGCTTTTACAAGAAACATTAACTATAATAATCGTCGTATTTATATTCTGTATATTATTTATATTCTGTCCAATCTATCCAACACTTGCAGTTTGACTATTGTGAATGCTTTTGATTTTTTAATATGTTCTGATAGATAATATTATACTTTTTTTTTACTATTTTTTAAATTTAATAATATTATTTTTTCTCAAATAATTCAAAAATATTTTTATTAATCTAAAAAAATTATTAATGTTATTATATTATTCATTATTTCCTTTGTTTCTAAAAAATTAAAAAAATTAAAAATGTTTAGATACTCCAAGAAATGTTCAATTACTTTTATTTACGAATTTCTTTAATTCTAAAATTATTTGAAAACATCAATAACTTCTTTTCTAAATAAATTTTAATTATTATTATTTTCCAACAGAAATAAATTATTTTTAATAATTTCTGAAAAAAGTTCTTTGAGAATTTTAAAATCCATTTGTTTACAAATTAATTTTACGAAATTTAAATTAATCAGAAATTCTTCAATTAAATACAAATTAAAAAATAAACACTTCAAATAATTTCAGAAAAAAATCCAATTAAACTTTTTTAAAATAATTTATTCTAAAGAATTGTTAGTTATAACTTATAAGTATATGAAAAATACAAATTTTTAAAGAATTTAATTTGAAACCATTTTAAAATTTAATTATTTCTTAAAATATTCATTCTATAATGCTTTTAATGTTCACTTATTATGTAAAACTTTAACTGAAATTCATTTTTAAATAAATTTTTATTAGATAATTCAATAATTTAAATGCAAAAATAAATAATTTATTGAATAATTAAATTTTTTTAAAATTGAAGTCTCCTAACAAAATTTTATTATTTATGAAAATAATTAAATTATTGCGAAGAAATTTATAAAAATTTTGCAAATAATAGATTTCATATTATGAAATTAAGGAAAATTTTTGAAAATAATTGACATTTTGACGAGAATATTAAAAAATTCTTTAACATAATTGAATTTCTACAAAAAAATTTATTACTTCTGAAAATAATTGGATTTATGCAGTCACTTATGGGTCAAAATTCGTGAAATTTTCACAGAAAACAAAAAGTATTTTTTTTAAATCGAAATGTTGAAAAAACATTTTTATTTGACCTTAAGAATATGTCCACCAAAAAACAGAAAAAAAAATTATTTTTTACAAAAGTTATTGCAAATTTAATTTTTTTGCAACTATTTAAACAAAATTTGATTTCTCCTAAATGAATGAACCGATTTAAATGAACCAAGCGGGAATATAAAGGGGATAAAATATACTTTCGTTTAGAATTAGAAAATTTTTGAAAAGTTTATTTTTTAATAATTATTTAATACATTTTTTATAAACAATTAATTTTTTTTAATGTTCTACGCCTTTTAAAAATTTGAAAAAAATATTAACATACACTTAAAACTATAAGAAATCCAAATCCGTTGAGAAAATTTTGGAGCGACAATTATTTTAAAAGTTATAAACAAATTATATTGGCGCGGTGTTGTGCATCAACGCTGAATTTAGTTTTTGATCATTTTTATCAATTTTTATAGTTATATAATTGAATAAAAATGTTAATTTGACAGTGTTTTGTTCATTTCGTAGTTAAAAATAATGTTTTAATTCTGAAAATCATCAAAATCGCATCTCCGTTCAATATAATTTGTTTATAACTTTTAAAATAATTGTCGCTCCAAAATTTTCTCAACGGATTTGGATTTCTTATAGTTTTAAGTGTATGTTAATATTTTTTTCAAATTTTTAAAAGGCGTAGAACATTAAAAAAAATTAATTGTTTATAAAAAATGTATTAAATAATTATTAAAAAATAAACTTTTCAAAAATTTTCTAATTCTAAACGAAAGTATATTTTATCCCCTTTATATTCCCGCTTGGTTCATTTAAATCGGTTCATTCATTTAGGAGAAATCAAATTTTGTTTAAATAGTTGCAAAAAAATTAATTTTGCAATAACTTTTATAAAAAATAATTTTTTTTTCTGTTTTTTGGTGGACACATTCTTAAGGCCAAATAGAAATGTTTTTTCAACATTTCGATTTAAAAAAAATACTTTTTATTTTCTGTGAAAATTTCACGAATTCTGACCCTTATAGATTTTTTTTAATTCAATTCCTAATTGGGAGGCTTAAAAATGAAATTTTGTGCAAAGTTAGTTAGCAAAGCATACAAAATTTTTGGTCACAAATTTTTTTTAGTTTTTTTGTTATTTGTAACAGGAATTTGTCGTAAGTCAGAAATAATGTAATGAACATATCTTCCATTATCGTCTCATTGGCATTCACGCTTTCTTATAAACAATAGTCAACCTTAAAAGATAACATGCTTAACGGAATAAAAATTTAAGTCTTATTTTCATGTGACATGTAATGTAAAAATTACATTATTGTTATATATGTTAAAAGTGAAATAAGAAACTTCACGCGCGTTATTTGTGCTTGTTATAAAATAAACATCTATTTGTTATTTTTGTTTTTACATTTATAATATAACAAATTTTTGTGTTTCATATTTTTTTATTAGACTTTATCTTCGTGGATATCGAAGGCACGAAAGAAGTCTAAAGTTAATTTAACCAATCTTGAAAAAAGACTTCTCGCAATTAATAGTCGTGATGAAGCGAATGATCCCCAAGCAGTAGCTGTCACTGCACCTCGAAGGCCAATTGAAGAGCCTATGCCATCATCTAATGTAAAGGTATTAAACAATTTTTAACTTTTTTAAATTTCTTTCTTTTTAGGGTTCTATACACCTACGGTTTACCGACGGAACCCTATTGGTGAGACTCTTGTGTCCGTATCCAAATCGTGTCCCCCCTAGCGGCTAAACTATTTGACCTAGAGAGTTCAAATTTGGTACAGATACGTATTTTCACACGTATATTACAGGAAAAATTAAGAGAATGTGATTGGAGGTAATAATCATACACTGAGAAAAATAATTATTTGATTCAAACAAATTTTGTTTAAATCAAACTTAAAATATCTTTGCTATACAGTCAAACATATTTAAGTTTAATTCAAACATATTTTTTGGTTCAGTTTAAGAGATTATATATTGAAATCAAACATAAATTGTGATTGATTTTAAATTGTCTGTAGTCAACTTTTAAGTTTGATTCAAACATAAAATTTTTAAACATAATTTTTGTTTAAACCGTAACTAAAAATATGTTTAAATTAAATATAATTATTCAAACAAATAATACTTTTGAATCAATGCAGTAAATATTTTCTATATATTGAGATTAAACTTACAAACTAATTTCAATTAAACAAAATCGTCTAACATTATTTTTGTGTTTCATTTAAGTATAATGTTTTCTCAGTGTAGCGTTGTCAAGGAAATAACAAGATTTTTGTCCAAAAATGCATAAAAAGTGACTATCCCCCCCTTCTTAACTTCTAAACTATTCAATATGGAGGGCTAAAATTTAGCATACTGGTGTATTTTAACGCGAATGTTAAAGGAAAAATATAGAGAACTTGCTATGTAATAATGGCCATAGCAATGTGAAGGAAAAACTAAAAAATTTTTAAAACACATTTTTTTCCCCCTAACTTTTACATCATTTGACCCAATGAGCCAAAAATTGGTATACTAGTGTATTATTACAGTCTGACGACAACAAATTTATTTAAGAAACTTTTTGAAAAAAAATTTTTTTTAATTTTTAAAAAAATTTTTTTTAGTTAAAACACGTGGCATTAAATATTTTAAGGAAGAGTGATATTTGAAGAGAATAAATGAGAGATTGTTTTCTCCCTTTGATTTCTTAACTAAAAATAAAAAAAAAATTGGACAAGTGCGAGTTGTACTCGCACTGCAATGGCGGGTACCGTACACAAAATATTAATACAATGCTTGCAACATTTATTGGTAATTGGTAGAATTAAAATGAACAATTAAAAAAATTTATTAAAAACATTTAATAAAAAAAAACCAGACAAGTGCGAGTTGCACTCGCACTGAATTGGCGGGTTCCGTATACAAATACAAGGATAATACTAGTGATATTTTAACAACAATTGGTAGACGTTTTCAACTTTTGTACTATTTTGGTAAGTTGAATTTTCGACACTAGGTTAAACATAAATAAAAAAGAAAAATTGAAGTATTATATATTTTATATTGTAAGCATTAAACAAAGGAACCAATATTTAGAAAATTTGTTTTTTTTAATTTAAAAAAAAATTTTAAAAAAAAATTTAAAAAAAAAATTTTTTGTAATTAGACAGTGACAGTGAAAAAGCGTTTTTCCTTGACAACGCTATGGCTATTATTACATAGAAAGTTTTCTATATTTTTCCTGTAATATTCGCGTTAAAATACACCAGTATGCCAAATTTCAGCCCTCCAGGTTGAATAGTTTCGAATTTGAGGGGGGGGATGGTCACTTTTTATGCATTTTTGGACAAAAATCTTGTTATTTCCTTGACGACGCTATGCCCATCACGTCCAATCACATTCGCTATATTTTTCCTGTAATCTACGAGTGAAAATACATATCTGGACCAAATTTGAGCTCTTTAGGTCAAATAGTTTAGCCGCTAGGGGGGGGACACGATTTGTCTACGGACGCAAGAGTCTCACCAATAGGGTTCCGCCGTTACACCGTAGGTGTACGGAACCCTAAAAATAACTAAAAAACAATTAAAGTGTTGTTTATCTAATATTGTAAACAATAATAAGTAGAGGAACTAATTTTGAAAATTTTGTTCTTGAAGTTCGACTTTCCGAGTCGAAATTTAGACCCTACTTAGCCTCTGAAAATGTAGGTCTTATTTAGGTTCAGCAGTCGTAAAGTAGGGTCTGATTTCAATACAATTTTTTAAAATTAGACTCCTTTGACTGCCAAAACAGCCTGAAATTTCTCAATCTTCAATTTGGAGAAGTAAAGGAGGGTCTAATTCGAAGAAACCTATACCTTACTTTTAAACCTCGTAGACCCTACTTTCATACTCGCAGACCCTACTGTTTCAAGTAATGCATTAAAAAATAATTCAAAATTTTCTTTTAAAATGTAGGGTCTAGGAGCATGAAAGTAGGGTCTACGAGGTTTAAAAGTACGGTATAGATTTCTTAGAATTAGACCCTCCTTTATTTCTCCAAATGGAAGATTGGCAAATTTCCGCCTGTTTTGAGAGTCAAAGTAGGGTCTAATTGTATTAGAATTAGATCCTACTTTACTACTCCTAACACTCAACAAACCCTGAAAATTCAGGATGAAAGTAGGGTTTAAATTTCGACTCGGGGCAACCTTAAAAGATAACATGCTTAACGGAATAAAAAATTTAAGTCTTATTTTCATGTGATATCGAAGGCACGAATGAAGTCTGAAGGTACTTTAACCAGTCTGGGAAAAAGACTTCTCGCAATTAATAGTCGTGATGAAGCGAATGATCCCCAAGCAGTAGCTGTCACTGCACATCGAAGGCCAATTGAAGAGCCTATGCCATCATCTAATGTTAGGGTATTAAACAATTTTTAACTTTTTTCAAATTTTACTTTACTTGCTTTATAAAGAACATTTAAATGAATTCTCTTTATTTCTAAAAGGCGATACTCATTTTTATATTATAGATTGAAATTTATTGTATGATATTACAGAATAATATTCCCTTTAATCGAAAGCAAATGCTATTAATGTAAAATAACATTTAAAATTTTTTTTATTTTCTTAGAACGTATCTAATGAAGAAAAAGTTCCTGGTTCTTTAAAAAGGAAGCGTACAGTGCCTGAGCATGAAGAACCACCAATAAAAAAAGCATTTTATGCAGCAGGAACATTGGACAAATCCAAAAATTCTTTAAAGCGAGCAGTATGTATATTTTAATTATGATTTTAAATTAGAACTGACATTTATTCATGAAAACTTTCTAGATTTATATTTTCTTAAGGATCTTTAAATTAGACTTTCTTTACAATTTTTGGTTTTTTAAATTTACCAATAATTTCGTTATTTTTAATCGAATGTTGGTATTACTACACTTTCTCGTGAAAAAGCAAATATAAATATGCAATTTTTTCACCGAATTAATCCTAGCCCCCCTTAAAATTAAAGAAGATATAATATAAAATACATGTATTGTAGTACTACGTAATTAATATAAAATTAATAAATAGTTAACTAGAATAATTAACAAAAATTAAATTATTTTTTTCTAGAATGATGTCAATGTGCTACAAATGTTGCAAGAACAAATGAAGCCAATTTTAAAAAGGTTGGACCATTTGTTGGAGATAAATCAGGAAATCCTCTTCATGTTGACACTAAAAAAAAAATATTCTTAATTTTAGAATATATACTAAAATATAGGTGCCAAGGATATTCCCCACTCAAATTAAGTGATGGAGAATCATCCGAATAGATATTAAACTTTAAAGAATTAAAATTAATATTAAAGAAGTATAAATAAATACTTTAAAAGTATTACAGCACTCTACAGGCAGAAAAAAGACGTATCTTATTGATAATTTCTTTTGAGAAAATGAAAGATGGAATAGATTTCTTTTCTCTCCAAAACTGAATCAGTAAAATTTGACTGAGAAACAGTGACTTTATTCTCGCGATTTAAATCAGTGAAATTTCACTGATTGGACAATTAAAAAATAACTAGAACTTTTAGTTTAATTTTTTTAATTGTCGAATCAAAGGAAAATGACTGAAATTTCAGTTATTTATAACTGATTTTCATTAAAATTACACTGATTCAAATCGCGAGAATAGAGTCAGTGATTCTCAGTCAAATTTCATTGATTTTCAGTGGAATTTCACTGATTCGGACTTAGAGAGTTTGTAAGTATTATTAAGTACATATTGAAGTGTGTAAAAAAATTTTTATTAAATTTTTTTTAATAAAATGGCAGTTGGTACGTTTCATATTCAAAATAGACTGCTTTTTTACGGCCGAAAAAGTTTTTCGAACAGTTTAAGTCTTGTCAAAGAAGAGAAATTTTACAAACTTTAGAAGTACATATGAATTTTTCTATTGCATGTAAATTTAACTTGTTACAATCATTTTACTGCTTATTTTTTTACCATAAAAAATGGTCATTTTTAACTATGAAAATCGCTGCCTTTTGTTATAAAATTATTAATAAAAATTTGTTTTCCACTCTTCAATATGTATTTAAGGGGAGGGTACACCTATATTATTAACTATATTAAAGAAATAATTGAAATATTAAAAAAAAAATTGTTAAAGTAATTTTTTGTGAGGAATTTAATGGTCATAAAATGAAATCGGTCAGAAAATTTTATTTGGCCATTTTTCAATTTTTATTTTTCTTAAAAATTGGTGGATTTTGAAATCCATACGTAATTTTGTAGAAAATATATGTTTTTAAATCCACAAAAAAATTTTCAAATAAAAAAATTGATTTTCATAATTTTTTTAGCATTTTTTTGAAAAAAAATCTCTGTTTTTAGGCTGAAAATGCTAAAAATACAATTATTCTTCATTTTTTAAAAATGAAAATTCATTTGTTTTTTTTCTAACTAGTTTTAAATAATAATTTTTATATATAAATTAAAAATACAAAAAAATTAGGTTAAAATTGTGATATGGAATTACTGAGAAAAATAAACGAATGAATAAAAATATATATTTTTAATATTTAAATTATTTCTTTAATATAGTTAAAAATACCCTCCCCTTAACAAACTCTCCAAAATGAAATTCTATTCCTTTTTTAATTTTCTTAAAGTAAATCATGAAAAATTGGTCTTTTTTCTGCCTCTAGAGTGTTGTCACCTCTTAATCACTGAAAAAAAATATTCTTAATTTAAGAATATATACTAAAAAAAAAAGGTGCCCAGGATATTCCCCACTTAAATTAAGTAGGAAATATTCTTACTATAAGAATATATTCTCATTGTAAAAATATTTCCACTTAATTTAAGTGGGGAATATCCTGGGCACCTTTTTTATAGTATATATTCTTAAATTAAGAATATTTTTTTTCAGTGTAATTCTGCGTTTTGTTTGCATTTGTTAAATTTATTTATTTAGTTTTTTTTCGTTGTATGTTTTAAGTGTTATATGTTTTAAGTATTATATATTTTATTTGTTCTACTGTAGCATTGCGCATTATTATTATTTTATAATTAAAATAAAATGCGCAGTGCACATTATCATTATTAGTTTGAAAATATAATTCATTTTTGTATTTGTATTATGAAATTTGTCTTGACATTTTTTTAAAACAATTTTTGGATGCGATTATCAAATTGGAGCTTTTTTGTATTAAAGAAAAGCTTGGAAGCTTGTGATTAGTTGATAAATTATTTTCAATTTTTAAAAAATTTTTAATTATTCATTAATCCCAATTAAATTGATTTAATTCATAATGTAAAAAAATAGTGGGCGAAAAAAAAAACCCATACTCTCAGGTGTAATTCAGTAGTAAAGTGATTTCGTCCCCTGCAAGTGCCATGTGGCAGGTTATCGTTTCCTCTACAGGAAGTGGGTTGTAAAGGGACGCTAATGGGAGACCCGAAGTCCAACTCCAATGAAGAAGGAATATAATTTTCTGAATGAATTTGTCAGGAAGCGTCTGATGTCAACGATACAAATCTTGAGAATAAAAAAAAGTATACGATTCACTCACACTCACGCATACATATTTTTTTCCGACTGTATAGTATATTTGAAACAAAGAGAGTGTACAAAAAAAAAGATTTTAAAACAAGGCAAAGATGGATCGCACTTTATCTTTTAAACCTGTGGGTGTTTCTTTTTAATTTAACATCCATTTGATGACTAAGTTTTAAGATTTAAAATTCTCTCATCACAATCAGTTTTTTCTTGCCATGAATTAGATTAATGGTTTGGGAAATTTTTTTTTGCTTCCTAAAAGTTTTAAAATTCTTTTTCGGTTTTTATTCAAAGATACAAATTCTTAACAAAATTTTAGATTGTTAAGCGAATTTAGAAAAAAAATTCCTAGTTGATTTAACAACCAACTAGGAATTTTTTTTCTAAATTCGCTTTCAATTCACAGAATGATAATAAATTCAAAAAAAGAAAAAACAGCGAAAGGGGACATTTGGTGGCACGTCACGTATATATCTTCGAAAGACCAAATGGCCCCGTCTGTTTAATTTGGCTCCTCTTGTATGCAAAGTCACCACACTTATTTGCATATTTTTCGCAAAAGTTTCATTAACCTCTGACCGCAGTGGCCAATCGTATAATGTATATATATAGGTATATCAGGAAGTTGTCGAGCCGCGAAAAGTAAACTCACCTGCAAGAGGTTATTGAACGCAAATATATGCTCAAGATGCCGTAAATTTGGAATATCCGTGCTATAAATTTTAATGTGCACGCTCGTATAATTTTACCTGAGAAAAAAGCGCGCACCAAGGCGATAGTAAGATAACAATGTGTCATTTCTTTTTTTCAATATATTTTAAAAAATACGTGCAGAGAAGGAAAAAAACACAAAATTCACAATAATTAACAGCCGATTTTAGGTGAGAAAGGCGAGATTAAATTCTTTATTTTTAGTTTTTATTTCATTATTCTTATCGTGAATATGTAAATTTGTTTTCGGAAAAAGCACAAGTTTAATGGCTTGTACGAATTACAATTATAAATGCAATTACAACGGCAATAATAATAATTGTGATAATAAAAATAATAATTGTTATTAGTAATATTAATAAAAATAATAATAATAAAGTTATTTATTATTATATTCGAATAATTTTCAATTAAAGAAATTGGTAAATAAATCTAATAGATCATTTTTTTAACTAACATTTTTTCTTTTATTTTTAAAAGTTTTTTAAAGTTTCAATATAATTTTCAATTAAAATTTATAATTGACAAATAGAATTTGTTGTTTTCTATTTCAAATTTTTTTTAATTGTTTTTTTAATTTTTAATTAAGGAGAATTAATATGAATTTGTTGTTCTCTATTTAAAATCTTTTTAAATTTTTTTTTTAATTTTTAAAAATTTTTTCAAAATACGAAAGCTTTTGAATAATAAAGCTCAACTGTTAATAGAAAGCCACGCTAGTCAAGAATTTGATGTAGAAAAAGTAAATTTACAATTTACAAAACACCTGGATTGTAAATCACGAAATTATTGAGTCGGAGATTTTAAATTACTTGGAGAGTCAAAGTGTGTGAAAGTCTAGCAATTTAAATGTTTTGCCATATTATAAAAGAGAATAATTGTGCAGAGGAATTTTGTTTTTTCAAAACATTTTTTTCTTTTTAAATTTGCACTGATGTGAAAATAATACAGTATAACCTCTGGCGCATGGGTTTAAAATTTTGCCTTCAACTTCTTGTTCTCTAAATTTTAATTAGTTGAAATTTAAAAATAATACTTATTTAACAGTAAATATTCAAATAGTTAACAATGAATAATTATTAGAAAAAAAGTACAGAAAGATTATTATTAAAATTTAATTATTTTCAACTAATTTAAATTTAGATAGTAAATTAAAAAATTAATTAAATTCCACCGAAAGTATATTTTAGTTATTAATAATTGAAATAATTTTTTATAATATCTAAATTTAAATAATAAAGAATTAATCGAATGCGATCGGAAGTAAATTTAAGTTATTAATAATTATTTAAAAATTTATAATAATTAAATTTAAATCAAAAAATTAATAGAATGCGATCGGAAGTTAATTTTAGTATCTAATAATTACAAAATTTATAATAACTAAATTTTTAATCAAATGCCTTCTGGAGGAAAATTTCAGTTACTAATAATTACATAAAAATTAATAATAACTAAATTTAAACAAAAAAAAAAATAATCGAATGCCATCGAAAGTAAATTTTAGTTACTAATAATTATAAAAATTATAATTACATTCTTTACAAAAAATATATAATTAGATTTGTTATAAAATAATTATATAATTACATTCATAATACAATTATAAAATTACATTTATCACAAAAATAATTATATACCTTTATTATGAACTAATTATATAATTACATTTATTAAAAACTAAAAATTACCCGCACAGGTACAAATAATAATCGTATTAGAGATTAATGAACAGGACCCTTTCTTTAATTATCATCTAAAAGAAGAAGAACAAAGGTTTCTTCATATTATATATATTCTTTCGGAATTTTCAAAAATTAGTAGCTTGAAAGACAACCCTTTCGAAAAATCACCCCCTGTTTCCTGTGGTCTTCACAACTGCCTATCTCACTAATGGACTGAACGAGTTCCTTGAAAATTTTGCCCGATCATTATTAAATGATTGTTTCAACGTATATAATCGAGCGCGAGTGTAAAAGATAATACTGTACCAATGACTTGTAAAATGTTCATCTTTTCTTTTTTCAAAAAACTTCTTTACAATTTCAAATTAATCTCCAAACGATTTTTAAATATTCTCTTTTATTTATTTTAAAATCAAATAATAATATATTATTTTATAAAAATAATAGTAACAAAGCAATAATAATAGTATTATTATTATTTTTTTTATTTATTCATAAATGAGGCGAGCCCTTTCGTACATATAGCACGAATATTAAATATATTATTATTATTATTATTATTATTATTATTTTGTTATTATCGTATTATTTTGCAATAATAATTCTACTCTCGCCCATATGCACACGTACGACAATTAATTGAAAAATTAATTTCAATTTACTTTATGTCCTAAGATAAATTTCTCAACACTGGAAATATATAAAATATATATATACGAATTATAAATAAAAACGTATATTATAAATACGTATAATATAATAAAAAACAAAGTTAATAAAGTCAATAAAATATTCAAACTAATGATGGCAATCAAAAAGACACTTTTAAATATAAATCGGGTGGAAAAAAGTTGACACAAAGTGAGAGCATATATATATAGTTCTTTTCGTGTATATATGATAAGAGAGCGGAAAATAAAAAGGGGGTCAAAATTGATGCCTATAAAATCGCAAGTGGTTATTAATGTGGCATAAGTGTGAACCAGATTTTACGAAAGTTTATTGGGTTCCAAAAAACCAGTTTTGAATCTCCGATTACTTGAATATGTTTCACGTATGGAATAACGCGCTTTGCTCGCGAGTATCATAAGTTTCCGTGGCATATTCTCTCTCTCTTGAATGTTGCAACGCGCACTCATGCAAATTATCGCACAACTGAGTGTTTGTGTGTGTGTGTGTGTGTGTGTGCACATACGGATGCATGTCTCGGATTTCGCTTGGGAATGAGCAAAATTCCTTGTTACGACTACTCGACGAAGGTTTATGTATATCTACCTGTAAAGTGTTCTCAGACTCTCGAAAACCCCGCAAACTACTCATGTGGTATCAAATACTTCTACACGTACTAGAAGCGTCTCAATATCCAACGACTGTCTTGCATTTCATTCATGGAAAAGTTATCGATATATATATTGTATATTACAAATTATTTTATATGCAGTGAAAGAAAGGATTATTTGATTCAAATAAGCGATTATTTACTTGTCTGTTATCGAATGAATAAATATTTATTTTAATCAAATGATTTTTATTTATCATGTAATTATTTGAATTTAGTAAATAAAATATTAAAAATATTTCGTCTGACTATAAATCTCTATTACTACTAATAACAAAAGAAAAAAAGAATATTTCGTCTGACTATAAATCACTATTACTACTAATACCAAACTTTAAAAAATATGTTGTCTGACTATAAATCACTATTACTACTGATACCAAAATTAAAAAATTTATGTTGTCTGACTATAAATCACCATTACTACTAATACGAAAATTTAAAAAATATTTCGTCTGACTGTAAATCACTATTACTACTAATAACAAAAGAAAAAAGAATACTTCGTCTGACTATAAATCACTATTACTACTGATACAAAAATTAAAAAATATATGTTGTCTGACTATAAATCACCATTACTACTGATACAAAAATTTAAAAAATATTTCGTCTAACTATAAATCACTATTACCACAAATAACAAAAGAAGAAAGAATATTTCGTCTGACTATAAATCACTTTTTCTACTACTTTGAAAATTAAAAAGAATATTTTGTCTTACTATAAATCACTATTACTACTGATACCAAAAGAAAAAAAGAATATTTCGTCTGACTATAAGTAATTATTACTACTGATACTAAAAGGAAAAAAAGAATATTTCGTCTGACTGTAAATTACATTTACTACTGCTACTAAAAGTAAATTTATTATTTTGTCTGACTATAAATCACTATTACTACTGATACAAAAATTAAATAGAATATCGTGTCTGACTATAAATACCTATTACTACTGACATTAAAATAAAAAAAGAATATTACGTCTGAATATAAACTACAATTACTACTGGCACCAAAATTAAATAGAATATTTTTTATGACTATGACCCATTATTACTACGGGTACTAAAATAAAAAAAAATATTTCGTCTGACTATAAATCACTTTTACTACTGCTACCAAAATTAAATAGAATATTTTGTCTGACTATAATTAACTATAACTAGTGGTACCAAAATTAAATAGAATATTTCGTCTTACTATAAATCACTTATCCCACTGCTAGAAATATCAAAAATAATTCTTCGTCTGACTGAAAATTTCTTTTACTACTACACCTAAAATTGTCAATTATTGTTTATTGAACATTTTTTAAGACAATTTTTCATAAAAATTGAATTCTTCAAAATCTTTTTTAACTTTATGGAAAATACCAAAATGAAGCTGAATATTTTGTCTGACTCTAAGTAACTATTACTACTGATACCAAAATAAAGAAAGAATATTTTGTCTGGGTATAAATCACTTTTACCACTGCTACCAAAATTAATTAAAATATTTTGTCTTCTGACTATAAATCACTGCAACTACTGACACAAAAATAAAAAAATAAATTCGTCTGACTAAAAATCGGTTTAACTACTGAAGCTAAAGAAAATAAATATATTAAAAATATTATAAAATAAAATAAATAAATAAAAAAAAATTTATTTTATTTTAAATTTAATTTAAATTTATTTTAGAAATAAATATCTAAAAATATTAAAGAGACCTAAATTGGGTGTAAATCAAAATTGCAAATTTAGTTGGTCTGACTGAAACTTACACTTTCTACTAATTTAAAATTTATAGATAAATAATTTTTGTCTGACTGTAAATCACTTTTACTACTGATATTAAAATCAGAATAAATATTTTATTAATGTTTTCAAATGGTCCTTAATAAAAAATCTGTAATTTATGTTGTGTTTGGCAAAATTCATTTTCGACTACTGAACGTTAAAATTTGAAAACTAGCCTGACTAAAACTTTCCTCCCCTACTTATTAAAAAAATCATAAAAATTTGTCTAGTTTTACTAATTATTTTCGTACTTTAAATTACAAGAAATTGTTTTACTCTATTGAAACTCCGTTACTATTGAAACTAAAATAGTTTTAGTAACATAATAGTCCAAATAGTCAAAAAAATAATAAACTATTAACTATTAAACTAATAAATAATAAATAATTTTTTTTTTGTAAAAAAATTAGCAAATAATAGTGGGAAAAATAGTAAAGAAAACCGCTGCCAAGTTGTACATTTTTATAATTTTGGTGTTCATTTCATGAACACTTTGCTTCCTCATAGAAATAATAATAATTGAAATATAAGAATTACTTTTTATAAAAAGGTTAAAAATCATTAAATCTTAGTCCAAAAAATGTGTTTTTATATATTCTATAAGATGGTAATAATAGTTTAATAATTACACATAAGTTAATAAACAAGAATGTTGAAAAAATGATATTTTCCACAATTCTTGATTTTTCAAATACCAATAATTTCATAATTTCTGACCAAATCAGGTTCAAAAATAGGTCAATCGAAGCGTTTTTTAATGCTCTTCAAGTTGGTAATAATTTTTTGAAGTTACTTTTACAAAATTTAAAAAAATGTTTATAAGAGTCTTATTTTTCAAAATTTTAGATTTTTTAAAGTTTAATATCTCCGGTTAATATGGACGAAAAATATTCAATTGGGGCTTAAAAGATGCGTGTGAAAAAACTCTACAAAACTAAAGAAAAAGATTTATAAGTTTCCTAACATTTTTTTAAGTTATGTCCAAAAATCGTTTTTTTACAAAATGAAAAATGCAAAAAAAAAATAGTTAAACTTCATGAATCGGGCTGAAAATACTCTCATTTTATGTCCCCCGGGGAGACCTACAATTTAAAAAAAAATTGATGCCTTTAGCTCTTTCTCGTTCTGAGATATTGAGGCAAATGTAATGTTAGTACACACACACACACACATCGGGACAAATTTTTAAAATCCGTTTTTTGGACTTCGGAGGTCAAAATACGTCAAAATTTTTTTTTATTTATTTAGAACATTTATACGGGGAGTTCCTGTGCATATATAAAGTACTAAAGTATTAGGCATAATAAAAAAAAATTTATAAATATGTCAAAAAATGACAATCCAAAATTTTGCTAATACAAAGCTTCCTTTATGAGGAAGCAATAGTAAAACTAGTAGGGAATAGTAAAAATTAGTAAAACAGTAAAAAAAAGAAAGAGTAAAAAGTAGGAAAACATTAAAAAAATACTAAAGAATAGTAAAAAATTGTAAATTAGTAAAAAAAATAATAAAGAATAGTAGAAAGTAGTAATCAGTTAAAAAATACTAAAAAATAGTAAAAAAAACTTGAAAAATAGTAAAAGAAACAGTCAAAAAAATTTAAAAATTTAAAAGCAATAGTAAGGATTAGTAACAAAATAGAAAAGAGTATAAAAATTAGGAAAACAGCAAAAAAAAAAGTAATAAACATTACAAAAATAAAAAATAGTAAACAAAATTGTAAAAAATTATTAAAATTTAAAAATTAAAAAAGTTTTTAAAAAGAGTTTAAAAAATTATTTCCTCTGCCCATAATAGTCTCCTCACCACACCTACAAAGAATACTCGACAATTCGTACCAAAAAAAAAAATTGTTACTCTCGCACAACGAACTGAATTTCTACTTGAAATCACATTCACTACAAACTTTAAGACACTGCATTGTTCCTGGTTTCTGTTCCCAACAACTTTCCCGCTTTATTCGGATAAACTTTTGCGCAGTTCTTTTTTTTTCTAACTTAGTTGGCAAGCTCCATAATTTCTTTCTTTTCATAGCACCACCTCTTTGGTGGTCATTGAGGGAGTTTCTTACTCCACCCAAACCTAGTTTCCATAAATCACAAACCTCACGTATATGTTTCTTTCTTACTTTTTTTTATATTTTTACTTTCTTTTCTCTGTCACGCCTAGTGCACCCGTGTTGGCAACTTTTTTTCGTCTCTTTCCTTATCTTGCCTGTTTTTTTTTTGTTTTTTTTTTAATCGCGTCTTTACAGTGAGGCTACACACCACTTCGTTATAAACTTCTTTCTATACAGCTTCAGTGTTTTGTTTTATCTTCTTTTTTAGCTTCAGTTGTTTTATTTTCTTTTTTTTAGTTTCAGTCTGTTTTATTTTGTTTTTTTTTATCTCTTTTTATCCTCTTTTGTTTAGTTTTGTAAATTTTTAGTATTTATAATTTTTTCTAGGAGTTTTAATCTCTTTTAGGGTTTCTACAAATTTTTCTTTATAAAATTATTTGATTTTTCAATGATTTCCAGGTGAAAAATGATAAAATTTTCATGACACATTAAAACAAAATTTTTGTCAGTTAAAAAAAAATTTATTTTATTTTATTTTATTTTTTTTATTATATTTATATTTTTTTATTTTTTGACATGAAAAAAAATTTTTTGTCAGGGAAATTAAGAAAAATTGAGACTTTTTTAACTTATTTTCAAAAATTGCGACTTTTTCGACTTTTGTTCCAAACATTGCAGCAAAATAACCCAATTTTTAGTGAAAAAGTGCAACTTTTTTTGAATTTTCTTAATGCAAAAAGTAACTATAAACAAATATTTCAAAAATTGTTTTTGAATAGTTCAAATTTTGTAAAAATTTAATTGAAAATAATTTATTTATTTCAAGTATTTTGTTACAATTTTTAAAAATCGACTTTTGATCGACTTTTTTAATTGCAAATTTTGAAAATAAAATTGCATTATCAAAAATTTTACTGAAAAATCTTTAAAGGTAAAATTTAATAATGAAAATAAGCTTCTAATTTTTTCAAATTCAATATTTTTAATATTTTCACTTATATATTTCCAAAAATAATAACATTTTAAAATTATTTTTAACATTTTAGAGAAAACAATAATGTTCAAAATTTTTAATTAAAATTCATCAAAAAATTCATTAGTTTTTTTTAAATTACACAAAAATTCTTAATTAAATATAATTATTTTCGAAAAATTACATTAATAAATTATTTTTAAAAATTAATCATTAGAATTGTTTTGTGATAATTTTTTAAGATTCAAAATTTACTTTTTGGACTTATTAAAATTTTTAAGAAATCATGGTTCTGTTTATAATTAAAATTCTTAAAAAATTTTATCATTTTTATTTATACTTTTCAAAAATTCAATTATTTTTAAAAGATTTTACCAATTTTTAATTGTTTGGAAATTTTTCGAAAATTGAAAAACTATTATCGTTTAAAAATTATTTTAAAATATTTTTCAAAAATTAATTGTTAGAATTTCATTATTATAATTTTTTGAAAATATTATACCTTAATAAATTAAGTAAAAACTATGGAGAGTCACAATTATTATACGAAATTGAGTTTATGTATTTAAATAATTGAAATTCTAGAAGAACTTTTGGAAAATTATTTAAATTAATTGATTCAGAGATGAAGTTTAGTTGAAAATTGTAGAAAATAATTAAATTCAGGAAGGGTTATAATTGTAATTTTTAGATTTACAATTTCATTTCCACTTTAAGAATTTTTATTTTTACTTTCATTTTAATTCTAGCTTTCAATTTGATAAATTTTTATTTCTATTTTTACCATTCTTTTGCTTTAAAAAAATTTTAATTTTACTTACACTTTCATTTTCACTTAAAAAGATTTTTATTTTTATAAAATTCTATTTTTACTTACACTTTCATTTTAACTTTATACGATTTTTAGTTTTATTTTCACTTCTATTTTCACTTTAATAAATTTAAAATTTTTCTTTTATAAATTTTTATTTATACTTACGCTTTCACTTTCAATTTGATAGATTTTTATTTTCATTTTGCCAAATTTTTATTTCAACTTCTTGTTTGAGAAATTTTTATTTTTACTTTCCATCCTAGTTTATTTAAAAGTGAAAGAGAAAATAAAAATTTGGCAAAGTGAAAATGAAATTAAAAATAAAATTCTATGTAAGTAAAAATAAAATTGACTATAAAAATCTATGAGTGAAAGTGAAAATGTAATTCAAAGTAAAAATGAAAATATGAAGCTATCAAAGTGAAAGTGAAAATGTAAGTCAAAGTAAAACGAAAATTACACAATTGACCCGCAGTTTTATTTTTTCCCCTTCTTATATTTTTAAAAATACTTTCCGAAACTGTACCATCCAAAAAAATATTCCATCTTCAAATAACAAAAATAATTATTTTTAAAATATCCTCATAATGTGAATAATTATTTTTTCTCTACATTGATATATAAAAAGCTGTGATTATTATACTTTCTCTCGAGAAATAATTCGCAGGAATGGAATATATTTATCTTGTTGAAATTTAAAACTTCCTCATTAGAGTTTTTTATCCCCTTTTTTCTCTCTCTCTCTCTCTGTCTCATTTCTTTTTTTTCCATGTAAAAGAGCCTCAATAGCTATGAAAGAGAACTTTACCGATGTACAGGCATATGTCGTCGTCAACGTTAAAAGCCAAAGGATTCTTTTTTTCTTTTTTTTTTAATCAGCAAATGGCAGAAATGTAATAACCGTTAATAATCAACGTCAGCCGGAATCGAGAGCTGCTAAGTGCATAATATGGGTTCTTTCTCTTCGGACATTATATAGCCGAGCTATATATCTTTAATCGCATATGAAACGGATTATATGACTGATTAGTTTCAAAAAAAAGGGAATGCTATGGCGCACATACAAATTATTCAATTATTTAAATGATATGTACTTTCCAAGAAACTAACTTAAACATTTTATTGATAATAAATTTAATTTTTTAAATTAAAGAAGTAAGTGAACCGCATGTTGTAAAACACTTTATCATACTAAAACAGTAATAAAATATAATTTTTGATCATCTCTTTACTGAACAATATAAATTTTGACACACAATACCAATTTCTCTATATAGTTTATAGTTTTCCTTTTTTTTCTTTTGAAGAAATTACTATACTTTTGTATTCAAGGTGTGGCGAATATAAATATTATAAGTGTGGGGTAATTTGTTCCGAACACTTTTCAAGTTTGTATTTATAAAAAAAAGAGAAAAGAATGCTTTATAATTTCTTTTGATAAAAAAATTACAGATTTATAATTTTTTGTTTGTAGAGTTAATAACGAACGAATAGATGAATTATTTCCTGTATTCAATGACAAGAATGACATAAAGTAGTACAAACGATTTGAATTTTCGTTGTTTTTGTTCTTTTAAGAGATACGATCAGTTTTTGGTTGCCTCGGGCTTTTTATGACCAATTGCAAATCTCGTGAAGTAATGAACGTGCGTACAACATGCCACGCCCACGTAAAATACACGAGAGCATTAGCGTTACAACTGGACCGGTGCTACAAGTACAACAACGTTATATTTACGAGTGATCCAAAATAATGTACTTTTTAGTCGCAACTATTCGAGAAATGCAACAGGGATGTTACAAAATAATTTTATTTAATTTTTCTCAGCGACTTTTACTAAATTTTTTTTGGAAATAGTACAAAGAATTACAAAAAAAAAATAATTTTTCTAGTTATTTTGTTATTAGTAGTAAAAGTAATTCTTAGTCAGACAATTTAGTTAAAAAAATCGGCGGCTATGATATTTTTAGTTGCAGTAGTAGAAGCGATTTTTAGTCAGACAAAGAATTATTTTTAATAATTACATATTTTTTTAGCAGTAGTAAAAATGATTTACAATTAGTCAAAATAATGAATTCAATTTTAGTAGCAGTAGTAAAAGTAATTTACAGACAGACGAAATATTATTTTCTTCATTTTGGTATCAGTAGTAATAGTTATTTATAGTCAGAAGAAATAATCTTTTTTAATTTTGATACCAGGGGTGCTATTCTGTAACTTCACTTCACATTCACTTCACTTTCACTTCACTTTCACTTCACTTTCACTTCACTTTCACTTCACTTTCACTTCACTTTCACTTCACTTTCACTTCACATTAACTTCACTTTCACTTCACTTTCACTTCACTTTCACTTCACATTCACTTCACTTTCACTTCACTTTCACTTCACATTCACTTCACTTTCACTTCACTTTCACTTCACTTTCACTTCACTTTCACTTCACTTTCACTTCACTTTCACTTCACTTTCACTTTCACTTCACATTCACTTCACTTTCACTTCACAGACACTTCACAGACACTCCCTTTTAACTTCACTTTCACTTCATTTTCACTCCACATTAACTTCATATTTACTTCACATTCACTTTCACTTCACATTCACTTCACTTTCACTCTACATTAACTTCACACTTGCTCCTTATTAACTTCACATTCACTTGACATTCACTTCACTTTCACTCTACATTAACTTCACATTCGCTCCCCATTAACTTCACATTCACTGTGGAGTGAAATTGAAGTGAATGTGAATTGAATGTGAAGTTAATGTAGGGTGAAAGTGAAGTTAATGTGAAGTCAATGTGGAGTGAAAGTGAAGTGACTTTGAAGTTAATGTGAAGTGAATGTGAAGTGAATGTGAAGTGAATGTGAAGTGAATGTGAAGTGAAAGTGAAGTGAATGTGAAGTGAATGTGAAGTGAAAGTGAAGTGAATGTGAAGTGAATGTGAAGTGAAAGTGAAGTGAAAGTGAAGTGAATGTGAAGTGAAAGTGAAGTGAAAGTGAAGTGAAAGTGAAGTGAAAGTGAAGTGAAAGTGAAGTGAAAGTGAAGTGAAAGTGAAGTGAAAGTGAAGTGAAAGTGAAGTGAAAGTGAAGTGAAAGTGAAGTTAATGTGAAGTGAATGTGAAGTGAAAGTGAAGTGAAAGTGAAGTGAAGTTACAGAATAGCACCCCAGTAGTAATAGTTATTTATAGTCAGACAAAATGTTTAGTTTAATTTTGGTAGTATTAGTAAAAGTGATTAAAAATCAGACAAAATAGTAAATTTAATTTTAGTAGCAGTAGTAAAAGTAATTTACAGTCAGACAATTTTTTTTTCTTTTGGTAACAGTAGTAATAGTTATTTATTCTCAGAAGAAATATTCTTTTTTTATTTTTGAATCAGTAGTACCTAGTAGTTATTTATAGTAAGACAAAATAATAATTTTTAGTAGCAGTACACTGAGAAAACATTATACTTAAATGAAACACAAAAATAATGTTAGACGATTTTGCTTAATTGAAATTAGTTTGTAAGTTTAATCTCAATATACAGAAAATATCTACTGCTTTGATTCAAAAGTATTATTTGTTTTAATAATTATATTTAATTCAAATATATTTTTTGTTACGGTTTAAACAAAAATTATGTTTAAAAATTTTATGTTTGAATCAAACTTAAAAGTTGACTACAGACAATTTAAAATCAATCACAATTTATGTTTGATTTCAATATATAATCTCTTAACCTGAACCAGAAAATATGTGTAAATTAAACTTAAATATGTTTGACTGTATAGCAAAGATATTTTAAGTTTGATTTAAACAAAATTTGTTTGAATCAAATAATTTTTTTTCTCAGTGTAGTAAATGTAATTTACAGTCAGACGTAATATTCGTTTTTCCTTTTAGTATCAGTAGTAATAGTTATTCATAGACAGACAAAATTCCTTTTTTTTCGTTTGGTACCAGTAGTAATAGTTATTTATAGTCAGACGAAAAATTGTATTTAATTTTGGTACCAGTAGTAATAGTGATTTATATAGCCAGGCAAAATAATAAATTTACATTTAGTAGCAGTAGTCCAAGTAATTTACAGTCAGACGAAACATTCTTTTTTTCTTTTGGTATCAGTAGTAATAGTTATTTATAGTCAGACAAAATGTTCTTTTTTGATTTTGATACCAGTAGTAATAGTAATTCATAGCCAGACAAAATAGTCAATTCAATTTTGGAACTAGTAGTAATAGTGATTTATAGTCAGACAAAATAATTAATTTACTTTTTAGCAGTAATAAAAGTTATGTATAGTCAGACGAAATATTTTTTTCCGTTTGGTATCAGTGGTAATAGTAATTTATAGTCAGAAAAAATATTTTATTCAATTTTATAATTAGTAGAAAAACTGATTTATAGTCAGACGTAATAGACTTTTTACTTTTAGTGACAGTAGTAATAGCAAATTATAGTCAGACAAAATACTCTACTCAATTTTGCTACCAGTAGTAATAGATATTTATAGTCAGACGATATATTCTACTTGATTTTGGTACCAGTAGAAATAGTTATTTTTAATCAGACGAAATTGCGTACCTAATTTTCTCAGCAGTAGCAAAATTACTACATTGTCAGACAAGGTTTTTTGAATCTATTAAATTTGTAATTAGTAGTAAGTGTCAGTTTTGGTCAGACATATTTACTTTTTAGTAATTTTGATATCAGTACAAAAGATCAGTTTAGTCCGGCCTTTTGCATCAGTAGTACAATCCATTTTTAATCAGACAGTAATTTTCTAATTTTTCCTTTTTCTTCTAGTAAATTCTACTAAATTCTGTATCAGTACTATCATTAGTAAATTTAATTTCCAAAACAAATTTCCCCCAGTTCAATAATATAATTCTCTTCTTCATATAACAGTACACATATGCATTATAATGAAAGGGCAAGTACATACGATGTGTGTTATGTACCTGAATATATTTATATATGAAATTGAGAATACTTTTAAACATACAATCATATTACATACACCTGACAATTTGAAATAAGGGATTGCACATATCGATGTCTATAAATTCACGATAATGATAGTCCTGTAAGGTGCAAGGAAAGTCGTTACGATTGAATATTTCCTGCCACACAATATAAAGAGAGAGTCGAATTTCGACTCGATGATGAGAGGATGGTGGTGATGCGCGAGGAATAAACCACAAAATCGATACACACTCAAATCGCCAAGGGTAATCGAAGAATATCGGGGGATGGCCTCTTAAAGTCGCTCACTTTTTCGCTCCGTGCACACTCACAATCTCAGACGTAATAAAACTACAGTAGAGGAGAATAGAAACCGATTGTAACCATCGTGGAAAAGTTGCCAACTTTTAAACTCTCGACGACAGCTTTTATTCTCTCCACATTGTGTTCCAATAGTTTGCCTTTACTTTAGAGAGAAAAAAAAAATTTTCTGTTTTTTTTTTGCTGGTGTGTAAAAATTTTGCTGAATTGGAGAAATAATTCTTAGAGGGAAAAAATCCAATCGATTTATTTTTTTGCCACAAATTCTTTTTAAATTCAATAACTTATAAGAATACTATTATAAACAGGAAGAATTCAATCATTGATCGATTTTCTTACTGTTTTTCTAATAATTTAACATAACCCAGTGATAAAATTATTATTCTATATAAGAAAATTGTTACTCTAACTTCTTCGAAATTATTTTTATCATTTCAATCAAATTATTATTTTCTAGAATTTTTTACTAAAATTCTTATCAATTATTGTAGTTAAAAGTACGAAAAATTTAGATTCCCAAAGATTTGAATTTGAAACCTTTTCAAAATTCAATTATTTCTAAAAATTCATGCTATAATGCTTTCAATATTAAATTATTATCTAAAATTTTTAAGCAAACTTAATTTCTTAACTAATTTTTAGGACAAAAAATTCTGTGAGAATTCAATTGTTTAAATACAAAAATAAATAATTTATAGAGTGGTTGAATATTTCTTGAAATTAAATTTTCATGAAGAATTTTATTAACAACTTTTGAAAATAATTGATTTCTTTTAAAGAATTTAATTAAAAGTTTACTCAAAATTATTGAATTAAAGAAATTTTTCCCAATTTTTGAAAATAATTAAAAACTTTATAAAGAATTTATGATTAAAATTTTTTAAAATAATTGAATGCCTGAGAAGAATTGAAATAATAATTTATGAAAATAATTGAATTCATACAAAAAATTTTATTAAATTTTCATTAAATAAAATTGAAATTTTATTGTAATTTTTTCCAATAATTGAATTCTTCAGAAGAATTATTTCGCTGCTTATTTATAAAAAATTAAAAATAACTTATTTCTTGACGAGAATTTTTCAAAAATTTTGAAAATAATTTAATTTCTGCAAAGTATTTTATTCCTTTTCAAAAGAATTGAATTTTTGTGATGAATTTTGACATTTATTAAAATAATTGAATTTTGGAAAAGAATTTTATTAAAATTCTTTAAAGTAATTAATTTAATGGGAAGAATTTTATTGTTTATCAAGATAATTGAATTCTTTTGCAGAATTACTTAAAAATTTTGAAAAATAATTGATTTTCTGCGACGAATTAAAAATTATTTATGAAAATAATTGAATTATTCCAACGAATTTCCTTTTTTTATTGAATAATTTAATGTTACTTAAAATTAAATACTTTCTTCTAAATTTAATAAAATTTTTAAGGAATAATTGCATTTTTCAGGCATTTATTTAAAATTGTTTTAAAAATAATTGAAATTCTGCGATGAAAATAATTGAATTCCTAAAAGAATTATTCTTTATGAAAATAATTGAATATTTTCGTAAAATTGTATCAAACAATTTTTTTCAACTAAATTTTGTGATACATTTTATGAAAATAGTAAATATTGAAAATTTTTGAATTGCGAAAAACTTTTGAAAATTATTGAAATTTCGTAAAAGAATTTTATTTAAATTTTTAAAATTAATTGCATTTTTGTAGAAAAGTTTTGCTATTTATAAAGATATCTGTATGTTTGATGAGATTTTTGTTAAAATTTTTTTAAATAATCGAATTTCTTTGAAGAATTTTCTTACTTTTGAAAATAATTGAATTCTTCTGATGAATATTGATATTTATGAAAATAATTGAATTTTACAAAGAATTTTATTAAAATCCCTTAAAATAATTAAATTTTGCAAAGATTTCAATATTCTCTTTAATTTTGGTACCAGTAGTAATAGATATTTATAGCTAAACAAAATTTTCTTTCTTTCTTCTAGTGCCAGTAGTAATAGTGATTTATAGTCAGACAAAATATTCTTTACGGTTTTTAATGCAGTAGAAAAAGTGACTTATAATCAGAGAAACTATTCTATTTGATTTTTGAAGCAGTAGAAAAAGTGTTTTATCGTCAGACGAAATATTCTTTTTTTTCTTTTGTTACTAGTAGTAATAGTGATTTATAGTCAGACAAAATATTCTATTAAATTTTGCTAGCAGTAGTAATTGTTATCTATAGTCAGACTTATTTTTCTTATTTATATATTTTCTTATATATTTTTCTTAGTTTGCTATTACAATTGTATTAGAATTCGTGGCAGTTTATAAAAATATTTGACGTTAGTTTCTCTAAATTCAAAATGTCGGATCTAAGATGGCGGACAAATTTTCGAAACTTTATCAAATTTGACTGAAAGTTGTCACTCGGGGGTTTTCGCAGTCGCTGATTACAAATCCCACGTTAGTTTTTCAAAATTCAAAATGGTGGATCCAATATGGCGGAGTAATTTCCAATTTTAATTAAAATTGAACGGAATTAATTAAAATTGACTGAAAATTATTACACATGGAACCAGAATCAATAATACATCGAAAATAAATCCGAGCGGACTTGGTAAAATAAATTCCAAAAAAAGATTTATAAATATTAGCGTACGTGGCAAAAGTGGTTACACCTCCTACAGGTGGTAAACTTATTTTATTATTAGTTTACGATAATGCTTTTCAAAAAAGCAAATTATCCACAAGTTTGGTCCATTATAGCCCCATGATTTCCAAGTTGGGCGAAGCATGAAAAAGAAATTGGCGTTTTCATATTGTATAAGAGGGCTGTGATCATGAAACTGTATTATTTTTTGTCGCTTCGTGAATACAGACAAGAGACCCCGTTTTGCACTTGAGCAAAGGGTTTCTCTTTAGGCCTCAAGCTTCTTTTTGGCAATTGTAAGGGGAGTGTGTGCGGAGAGAGAGAGCTCACTCTCTTTTCTCTCTTGTGGTCCCACCTGCTTTGCCATTGGGGCCTTACGTCCACTTTATTAGCTATTATTATATGCACGAGAGGCGGCACCGCGCGCGCGCGTGTGTTTAGAAATATTTCACGAACCGTTTTTTGGGCTTAGTTCGAATACACCATTCGGGAATTCATTAATCTCCCGCCGTAGCCCAAACAAGCTGGACGAACATGAACTACGTGTTTTAAACGCCTTCGCATTTTTTTCACGAATTGAGTTCGGGGTTCGTGTCAAAAATAAAGAATATTTTCCCTTGCTATAATGATTTAGCTAAATCAGCCTCATTCGACTTTCGGGTTATTACATTCGTTCTTTCTTTTTACATTTTTTTTTGTTTTTTGTTGCGAGAGCGCGCAAAATTTATTAACCGACCGGAAACTCGAAACTTATATATTGAGGAGTTTACGGTTGTTAATAAACTTGTAAACATACTTTTTAATTCTGTAAACATACTTTTTAAATTTGTTTTTATTTTTGCACTTTTCGTATTCTTCTTATTTTTTTTATTTTCACAATTTTTGTATTCTTTATATTTTTCGTATTTTCAGGGCTCGAACCAGTAAAAATATTTAAAAATACGGAATTTACGGACCAAAAATTAAAAATTAGGGACCATTTACGAACCAATTACCGACAAAAATATAATTAGTCTATAACTATAAAATATGAAGATATCGATAACTCGAAGACTCGGAGTGATCGATTTCTTCATGTTTTATAATAATTTAAAACGACCGAGTGATAAAATCATTATTAATTCATTTATTATTTTCAAAACTTTATAACAAAAATTCTTCTTTAAATCAATTATTTTTCATAATTTTCAAAAAAGTTCATTGACAATTTTCAAAACTATTTGTTTGCAATATTCAATTTTACGAAATTTCAATTATTCGTAAATTCTTCAAATAAATATATTTTAGAAAATAAGAACTCCAAATAATATGAAAAAAAATCAATTAAATTTTTTTAAATTTCAATTATTTCTAAAAATTCAGAATATATTGCTTTTAATATTCAATTCTTATACAAAATTTTAACTGAAATTCATTGTTAAATCAATTTTTAATAGAAAATTCTACTACACTAAAAAAAAATTTAATTGATTCAAATAACCGATTAATTGACTATTATCAATTAAATATTTAATTGAATCAAATAATATTTATTGAAGTAAATTAAATGGTATTTGAACCAACAATTTCAGTACTTGAAGCAAATACCATTTAATTGACTTCAATAAATATTATTTGATTCAATTAAATATTTAATTGATAATAGTCAATTAATCGATTATTTGAATCAATTAAATTTTTTTTTCAGTGTAGAATATTCAATTATTTAACTATAAAAACAATTATATTTTATTAAACAATTGAATCTTTCTTAAAATTTAATTTTCATAAAGAATTTTATAAACAAAATTTTAAACAATTGAATTCTTTTAATGAATTTTTAAACAATTTTTAAGAATAATTACTCATGTTTTATTATTTGTGAATAATAATTCAATCTCAATGAAAAATTTTATTATTTTTGAACAATATTTAATTTTTGTGAAGAATATTATTACTCTTGAAAATAATTGAATTTCTGCAATAATTTGTAACTTCTCCAAAATTAAATTTTTTTTGTGTTTTTTTAAATAAAATTTTTCTATAAATGTATTATTTTTAATAACTTTTGTAAAAGTTCTTTGAAAATTTTTAAATTCATTTCTATATAATTCAATTTTCCAAAGTTTCAATTATTTGTAAATTCTTCAGTTAAATATTTATTAGAAAATAAAAACTTGAAATAATTTCAAAAAAATCCTCAATTTACCTTTCTCAAAAAAATTAATTCACACAGAATTGTTAGTTAAAAATAGGAAAAATTCAGTTTGCAAAATTTCAATTATTTGTAAATTCTTCAATTAAATGTATATTAAAAAATAAAAACTAAATAATTTCAAAAAAAATCCGCAATTAAAGTTTATCAAAAAATATTAATTGCACAGAATTGTTAGTTAAACATATGAAAAATTCGGATTTTTAAAGATTTTAATTTGAAACCTTTTAAAAATTATATTATTTCAAAAAATTCACACTTTAATGCTTTTAATATTCAATTATAATTTAAAATTTTAACTGAAATCAAATTTTAAATCAATTTTTATTAGAAAATTCTTCTAGAATTTGGTTACCTATTTAAATACGAAAAAAATAATTTATTGAATAATTGTATATTTATAAAATTGAATTCTCATAAAGAATTTTATTCATAAGTTCTGCAATGATTTTTACTATGTATGAAAATAATTGAATCCCTGTAAAAATTTTATTATTCATGAAAATAATTGAATGATTGCGAAGAAATTTGTAAAAAAAATTTTGAATGATTGAATTCCTGTGGAATTTTTATTATTTTAGGAAATTAATTAAAGGTTTACGTAGAATTTTAATAAAATTTTTTTTAAATAATTAAATTCTTTTGGACAATATTATTATAATAGTAAATATTAAAAATCATTGAATGAAGGAAATTTTTAAAAATAATTGATCCAAGAGTTTTATTAAAATTTTTTCAAATAATTGAATTTCAGATGAGAATTTAATTATTTTAAAGATATTTGAAATTTTGCAGATAATTTAAGAAAATGTTGAAACATAAATGAATTTTATGGACTTTTTTTTAAAAAACGGACTTTTACGAACTTTTTTTGTATTCACAACCAATTTTTGTCATTATTCCAAAATTTTCAATTTCCGTTTCTCTCAGAACGTTTATAACATTTTTAAACTCCGAAAAAAATGCGTGCGGCTAATTTTTTCTCGGCTCTTAATGGGTTAATAGATTCCTCGGACTTAAGACTATAAACAGTTTCGACTTTTCTTTCTTTTTATTTTTTTCTCTTGTTTCCGAGCGGAAAGAGGAAACGACAATCTAAAACCTTGACAGGGTGCCGAGATAGAAGCAATCTGCAAACACGAATTGGCCATTTGGTTGAACGAGGCGCCACGCATGCCTCTTATATATATGCAATTCGTTTTGGACCCTTGAGTTTTCCTCTATGTTTGTCACTGTTTCTCACACGTGTCTCGCTTTTTGCCTTCAAAGTTTTAAAAAAAGTCCAAAAAAAAAATATCGACATCCGCCCCTCATTTTTCGACCAAGCTCTCTCCTCGATCTTTCAAAAAAGGGGTCTTCTCTTCTATATTCATTTTTTCGAATTTTAGTTACAAAAAAAATTTGATTAAATTTTAGATATTAAAAGAGAAACTTAAAGAGAAATTTTAGAGAAACTGATGCAAATTTTTAAACACTTTGACAATTATAAAATTGTCAAAAATTGAAATTGAAAAAAATGAAAATATTTTGTAAGAAACGGAAATAACTTCTTTTTTTTAAGGGAACGAAAGAATTGTTAGTATATCTAAGAAAAGAAGGAGGGGAAAAAGGGTCGAGTTTTAAGTCAGACACTTTTTTTTTGGCACAGTTTTTTGTCGCCCAAGGACTACCAAAAAGGCGTGTCTAAACAATGAAGTTTATGGCAATAGTCCCGCGGGTAGCGGCAGACACCATTAAAACAATCATCGGTCGCCAAAGCGCGAGCGCTCTCGCTTTTATATATAGGGGATGCAAATTTAGCTCGTGAACACAATGGCTTTCTGACGCAAACCAAGGCAGTAAATACCAGTATAATTGCCATCCTCAAAAAGTTAGAGCCTCCTTGGTCCAAACGCACCTTTTTCGCATTACTCGACATGCAAATTTTGCGCATCTACTCATGCAACCATAAATTGAGTATGCCTCCTATAACTATTCCCTGTGACCAAATAAAGACGCAAAAAGGTTCCTTTTTACAATAAAAAAAAAGAAAAAATAATTTAAATAACTAAATAATAAAATAAAAATATAACGAGCCTTGGAAATATTTTTTACCTCGCACAACTATTAAGGTACTATTTTTATTTTTATAAATATAGCATACACTTATTATTTTAAGAAGCCACTACAGTGGTATTATTTCTTGAGCCGAACTTTTGAAAATCAATTTATTTAGGTACTAGAAAAATTATTCTAAAACTCGAAAAAAATTCACTCTAAAAATGATTAAATACTCAAAAAAACATTCTATTTAATTTATTTACGAACTTCTATAATTGAAATATTATTCGAAAACGTCAATAATTTTTTTTCTTTTTTAATAAATATTTAATCTTTATTATTCCATAGAAAATAAGATTTTTTAAAAATTCCTTCATGTTTTAAAAAAATTTTAATTTTCGTCAAAGTTTTCAAAAAAAAAATTAAATTATTTACAAATTTTAATAAAGTCCTTCGCAAAAATTCAATTATTTTTATAAGTAATAAAATTTTTCATAGGATTTCAATTATTTTTTAAAATTGTAATAAAATTCTGAAAAAAAATTCAATTATTTTTAAAAATAGTAAAATTCTTTGTAAAAATTAAATTACTTTTTTAAAATAATAAAGCTATTTTCAGGAATTCAGTTATTTTTAATAGAATTTCAATAAGACTTCAAGAAAATATTTTAAATATATATTTAATACAATTTTCATTAAATCACTCGAAAGAGTTTAATTATTTTCAATATTTTTAATAAAAAATTAAATTATTTTAAAACAATGTTAATAAAATTCTTTATAAGAAATTAACTATTTTCATGAATAATAAAATTCTTTACTGGATTTCAATTATTTTTAATTTAAAACCAAATTCTAAATGAATTCCTCGAAAAATGCAATTATTTCTTTAAAATTCTTATTAAAATATTTGAAAAAATTCAATTATTTAAAAATTTTTTTATAAACTTCTCTGAAAGAAATCAATTATTTACAATGATTTTGATAATAAAATAATAAAAAATAATAATAAAAAAATAATAATAAAATTCGTTGCAAGAATTTAATTATTTTCATGAATAATAAAATTCTTTACAGCATTTCAATTATTTAAAAAAATGTTAAGTTAATTCGTTGCAAGAATTTAATTATTTTCATATAAATGATAAAATTCTTAACAGGATTTCAATTATTTTTAGTACAATAATTTAAGTAAATTCCTCGAAAAATGGAATTATTTTCAAAAATTTTTTGTAAGAATTCAATTACATTTCACAAATAATGAAATTCTTCGCTGAAATACAAATATTTTCAAAATCTACTATTTTATTAAAATTTTCCACGCGAATATAATTATTCTAAAAAATGTAATAAAATCCGTTATAAAAATTCAATTATTGTCATAAATAATAAAATTCTTCACAGGATTTCAATTGTTTAAAAAAAAAATGTAATAAAATTCGTTGAAAAAATTAAATTATTCTCATAAATAGTAAAATTTTTCAAAGGATTTCAATTATTTCTAATACAATTTTAAATAAATTCCTCAAAAAATGAAAGTATTTTCAAAAATTTTTGCAAGAATTCAATTACATTTCACAAATAATGAAATTCTTCCTTGAAATTCAAATATTTTCAAAATCTAGGTACTATTTTAATAAAACTTCTAAAAAGATTTTAATTATTTAATACAATTCGTTGCAGGAATTCAATTATTTCCCGAAATAATAAAATTCTATACAGGTTTTCAATTATTTATTATTTTTTATAATTATTATTATTATTTTTATTATTTATTATTTATTTCAATTCTTCACAAGATTTCAATTATTTTTAATACAATTTTAAGTAAATTCGAAAAATGTAATTATTTTAAAAATTTTATTAAAATTCTTCGATAGAATTCAATTATCAATTATTTTTAAAAATTCATACTACATTCTGCTTAATATTCAATTATTAGCTCAAATTTTAACCGAAATTCATCTTGGTGTAATTGAGTTTTTTAAAAAAATTTAATTAAATAGTAGATATTAAAAATCATTGAATTGAGGAAAATTTTTTGAAATTTTGACAAGAATTTTATTAAAATTTTTGAAAATAAAAGTAATTAAATTACGGACAAGAATTTTATCATTTTTAATGACAAATGAAATTTTAACGAGAATTTTTTTAAATTTTTGAACATAATTGAATTTCTGCGAAGAATTTTATATTTTTGAAAATAATTAAATTTCTGCAATTATTATTTGTAACTTCTCTGAAATTCAATTTGTTCCAGTACTTTAACAAAAGTCCCTCACTTTTCTCTTATTCCCCTGACCAAATTTTACTTTTTCTGACTTTTCCTTACATTCACTAATTTCCCTGACCTGTGACAATCCTGATTTTATGATACTTTTGATAGTATTTTTTCTTTCTAAATTCAGTCCAAAATCTAGAATAAAAAAAAAAACTAAATAACCGTTTTGTGAATTTTTTCTTGCCCCTTCGGCTCTTAACGAGCACCAGGACTAGACTACATTTTTTTATTTAAAGATTCATTGCAATGATAATAATGGTATACGTACTTTTCATTTCTCCAAGGTGAAATTTCAGTGCAATTTAAAAAAGAATCTCGTGAGAGGGATTAAAGAGAGGAATTGTTTGAATTTAGATGCGGAAATGAATCCTTTTAAAGGGGGCTATGATTGTTCAGGGAAAAGTATATATACATTCAAGTGAGATTTTACATATATCTTTTGTTTCTATTGTACTTTTTGGAACAAGTTACTTTTGGCAAACCTTTGTGAATTTTAGAGCGAATCGAAATGAATGGAATCGAATAAATATAAAGGAATTCTATACATGCATTTGCCGAAACGAATTCCAAACAGCGAAAAATGAAGATGAGCGCGAAAAGAAAGATATGTACATCTCATGACATTAATACCAATACGAAAAAATAAAAAAATGAAAAAACTAATGACCATATCGTAAAATCATGCGGCTTGCAATTAAACGCATCTTTCACGGTATGATTATGCCTCGCGCCTTTATTGAAGTTTCAGGAGATATCTACTTAATTGCTTTTTTGCAAATCGTTCATTAATTCGGTTACAGTTTAAAAATTAAAATGAAAGAATGCTTGAAAAATTTTCAAGTATATACCAAAAATTTCTTAATTTTTAATTTTAATTTACGGACCTTTTTTCAAAAAAAAAATACTTTTACGGACTTCAAGCAAAGTTACGGACCTTTACGGGATTTAGTTTGAGCCCTGTCTCAATTTGATACCCATAGAAAAAATGTGTTGTAAAAATTTCATAATTAGAAAAAATATATTTATGTTTAAAAAAATAGAACAAAATCCGAAATCAGCCAGTGGTTCTTTATTTCTATATTGTTTCTTTCACAGAATTTGTCGAATATTAATTATTTTTCTCAATTATTTTCTATCAATGTGATTATTCAAAAATTATTTAGCATAAACGAAGTGATTTAGCAACACTATGGGGTGCCACACGTTCCAAAATATATCGAAATTTGAAACTATTTACGAAAACAAAAAATCTATATGGATATAAAATTATAAAATTTACCATATCTCTGCATGAGAACATTATTACGACGTGAATCATCTGCCCATTGATCCGAATGATTGAATAAAAAAAAACATGTTTCTATTCCAGAGAGAAAACTGACCTTGACAAGTTCAGACACGTTTTATAATAATATATCGATTCGATAATTTCTCAGTTTCAAACAAAAAATCAAAAAATGGAAAACTTTTCCGAGGGATTTTTTCTAAGAAAACAGTAGTTTCGATTATATTCTGAAAAATATGAGAACTAATTATATATTTTGTTAGAGTATACACATGTAAGTAGCCTATAACAAGCAATAGTTAAAACATGTCACGTGTGATCCGAGGAATTTCCGAATTAATTATTAGGGTCGCAGATGTGTCTGGGCGATTATGTGCGAAGAGGAGCGTTCGTTATACTTTTTGATATTATATGATAGAGCCGAAGAGTCATTAAAATCACGTCTTGAATGCTGATTCGTTTTTTGCTTGCGCGTGCAGAATTTGGCTCGGTGATTAAGGCCACAAGTTGGTAGTTATGATGCAATTTTGAACCAATCGGTTGCCCATCTAGTAGACCTCTAGTAGTATTAGGAGGAGAGAAATTGGGGTAGCTCCCTATATACAGTAGCGAAAAATTTTTGCCACGCTCTCACTTCTTATTATATATCTCCCCCTTCTCTCTCTCTATATATAGCCACATTATCCCTTCAAGGTAATATTCACGGTTCGTAAGACAACTAGAAAAAAAGTAAGAAAAAAAAGAAAAAAAAGATGAAAAAAGAGAAAAAAATACGAAAAAATCTCTTCGTATCAAATCGACTTTTTTAATAATGCAAATTTAGTGTAGACAGTTGTACTTTTATTTCTCTGATTCCACGTTTCGTCAGTGTATATAATTAAACGAAATTTGATCGAATTGAATAGTAATTGTTGCAAATAGGTTGTAAATCATAGGATATGGAAAAATATACGTTCCAGTGGGTTTCTGTTGTTTCGTATATAGCTTGTTATCGATCTTGTTAAGGATTTTTTTTCATTTTTCATTTCGCAATGAAGCAAATTAAATATTTGTCGACTTCGAAAAATAAGCTAAAGGCTAATTTGTTATTTTCAATAAAACTTTTTTCTAGTCAATTTTATTTATTATCTTACTTTTTATTTACAAGGTTGCCACAAAAATTTAACTTTACTTTTCCCTGATTTCCAAAAAAACATTTGACTTTTTCCCTGACCCTAAAGAATATTCTGATTCACTCTGAAAATTATTAAATACTCAGAAAAATATTCTATTACATTTATTTAAGAATTTCTTTAATTGTAAAATTATTCGAAAACATAAATAACTTCTTTTTTAAATAAATATTTAATCATTATTTTTCCGTAGGAATGAAAATTCTTCAAAACATTCAAATTCAAATCTTCTTGAAATTCAACAACTTATAAGAATATTATTATACCTAAACATGAAGAAGTCAATCACTGCGAGTCGAAGAATCTGAGTAATCGATTTCTTCATCTAAAATTCTTAACCAAAATTAATTATTTAATTAATTTTTTACTAGTAAATTCTACGAGAATTCAATTATTTAAATACAAAAATAAATAATTTATGGAATCGACGAATATTTCTTAAAATTAAATTTATATGAAGAATTTTATTAACAACTTTTGAAAATAATTTATTTCTTTTAAGGAGTTTAGTTAAAATTTTACTGAAATTAATTTAATTAAAAAATTTTATTACAATTTTTAAAAATAATTGATAACTTTTTGAATAATTTTATTAAAATTTTCAGAAATAATTGAATTCCTGAGCAGAATTTAAATAAAAAATTTATGAAAATAATTGAATTCATGAAAATAAATTTATTAAATTTTATTTAAATAATTGAAATTGTACCATGAATTTTATTTCCATTTTTGAAAATAATTGAATTTTTGGTGAAAAATTTTGCTAATTATAAAGATAATTCAATTCTTGACGAGGTATTCGTTAAAATTATTGAAAATAATTGAATTTCTACGAAGAATTTTATTACTTTTAAAAATAATTGAATGTTTGTGATGAATATTGTCATTTTTGAAAATAATTGAATTTTGCAAAGAATTTGATTAAAAATTTGATTATTTTATTGAATAATTCAATTTTTCTTAAAATTCAATTCTTTCTTCAAGTTTTAATAAAATTTTTAAAAATAATTGCATTTTTCCAGTAATTTATTAAAAATTTTAATTAAAATATTTGAAATTCTGCAATGAAAATAATTGATTTCCTAAATGAAATTTAATTATTTTTGAAAATAATTGAATGTTTTCGTAGAATAATGTCAAAAAATTTTGTTTCAATAATTAAATTTTTTGATAAATTTTATAAAAATAGTAAATATTAAAAATTATTGAATTGTGAAAAACTTTTCAAAATAATTGAAATTTCGCAAAGAATTTTATTTCAATTTTTGTCGAAAAATTGTACTATTTATAAAGATAATTCAATTCTTGACGAGGTATTCGTTAAAATTATTAAAAGTAATTGAATTTCTACGAAGAATTTGATTACTTTTAAAAATATTTGAATTTTTGTGATGAATATTGTTATTTTTGAAAATAATTGAAATTTCGCAAAGAACTTTATTTAAATTTGTGAAAATAATTGAATTTTTAGCAAAAAATTTTGCTATTTACAAAGATTTAATTTTTTAAACAAATATCTCGTCAAGAATTCAATTGAATTCTTGACGAGATATTTGTTTAAAAAATTTTTAAAAATAATCGAATTTCTTCTAAGGATTTGATTATTTTTTAAAATAATTGATTTCCTGTGATGAATATTGTTATCTATGAAAATAATTGAATTTTGCAAAGAATTTTTTTTTAAATTCCTAAAAATAATTGAATTTCTGTAAAGAATTTTGTTATTTATCAAGAAAATTCCGTTAAATTCCGATTTCCCTGACTTTTCTCTGAATTCCTTGATTTTCCTGCAATCTGTGGAAACACTGATTTATTATCAATTTATTTCCAAAAAGAGTTTAAAAAAATAGGAGAAGTGAGGGAATTTTTTTTATAATACAGTTTGGTTTAAGTGGTCAGTTGGAACGTTGACCACAAACTCCGGTTCCCACCGAGACTAACGTATTAATTACAAAATGCTTAATGTTAAATTTTCTGGAAAAACCACATTGCGGAAATATTTCTTTTGCATTTGCAGAAATTCTGAGGATTATCGAAGCGCTTTCTTAAACCGCAAGTTACTATTGTTGACAGCATGGAAAAAAGAGAAGAATCGAGTTTAAATTATCCATAATTTTACTAGTTGATTTTTGCAATTTCCTTTTGTGCGTGAATAAGCATTGCATTTTTATTTACATTCGCGGTAAAAAATATTTAATGATTCATTTGGACGTAATTTCCTATTTTTCTTCCATTTTTGCTTTAATGTCCTTTTTTCTTTTATTATTTATTTTTAATTACTTTTATTTATTATATTAATTTTATTAATTTTATTAATTTTATTAATTCCTATTAATAAATTTTATCCATTTATTTTAAATATTTTCAAACATTTTTTTTTCCCTTAAATATGAAAGGAATTTAAAATTTTTTCGTTTAATTTATTTTGTAAACTTAATGAAAAAAAGAATTTTTTTAGTTACTGGATGATAATTTACAAATTGAATAGCATAAATTAATCGGGTATTTAGTAACAGTATGGCGCTCTAAGAGATGAAACAATGGGACAAAAAGGCACTAAACCAATTTTGATTAGAATCGAACTTTGAAATCAGCGTATTATTCGGCATTGTTCTCGTTTTGGAAATTTTTTTTGTACCCTCTTCTTTTGCTCGCTTGGACCTTGTAAGATCAATTTTTCGGCCCAGCCCATGGAAAACTCCGTGGCATAATTGAAATTTTATAGTTTGAGAGCGTGGAGACAGAATGGGAGTGGAGAATGAAAATGATGCGCAGAAAATATTCGAGAGCAACATTATATGGATGACGTCGCAAGATTTATGAAAGAGAAAAGATTTTTTGTTTTTCATTTTTTATTAACAAGATATAAGTTCAGAAGTGAGGGAATGTTGAAGAAGAAACTTTAAACATTGTTTTCTTTGAATAAGAGTTGTTTGCTAAATTATTTATTTTCAATGGGATTTAATTTAATGAACTAAATCTTCGATTTTAGGTCTCGACATTTTTTTTGCAGTGTGATATTATCAGAAATATAATAATAATAAAACTAATAATAATGACTTTTACGGACTCCAAGCAAAGTTACGGACTTTTACGGGATTTACGGACCTAGTTCGAGCCCTGTTACTGTAAATAAGAATTAATTTGCATTTTTACTGTAATTAAATTCGTATATCTGTCTGAATTGAGAACATTTGCAATAACTCGAGGATAAAAAAATAATTTTCATTCTGCAGACGAAATATGGAATTCCGTTGGACCATTCTCGAAACTACATTTGGCAAATTTCTATATATAGTCAGATCCAAAAAGGCGCTCGTTTAATTCACAACGCTCCACCCTCTAGCTATTAGGCTTTTTGCATTTTTAACCTATGAATTCATCTTCTAAAAATTAACAACCCAATTAAAGACCCCATTAACGTCTCAGTATTCCCATTTTAGACTCCCCATGAGGGGGATGATCGTTTGCAAGTTTTAATTTTAGTTTTTATTTTTTTTTCGAAACTGCGTGATTAACCCAAAAAGGTGTCTTCTCATTATACACGCATATAGAGAACATTTGCTTTATGATTTCTTATCACAGACTCTATAATGTTTAAAATGAGCTCATTTTTTTTCGTATTCCTGGCAACTTTATCAAAAAGAGAAAAAAAACCTCGTGACTTGAAATATACTTTACCTCCTCTTGATATCTTTCTTTATAATAAAGTTAAATAAACTTCAAAAAAAAAAAAAAAAAGGATGAGAAAAAGGAAAAAAAGGGAAAAATTTGTTGGGAAAAAATAGAAAGTAAATATGAAGATAACGAGAATTTTAGTCGGTAGCACTTCTCTTCGAGAGACAAGATATTCCCTCACGCGCATGAGAAAAGAAAAAAATTTCTTATCGTATACCAAGAAACTTGGAACATTTGTTTCTTCCTTAAACGTAATAAAGTTGTCATTGCAAAAGGGTTCCGATTGATCCAAAACTTGTTGCACATTTATCTGTTAAGTGATATCGTATTCCGAAAATGGAAAGAAGTCGTAAGCGCCTCTCTTTTTCATCAAAAGTCCAATATATATGTATATATATATGTGACTGCCGAATTTCTTCCCAATAAACATGTTTATAGAGAATTATTTTCGAAATATACATCTCATTTATTTTCAATCTCAAATGGGATAATATGTAAATTCGTTAATATATTCTTGTGGACTCCCGTCAAATCGTTTACTTAAAAGGGCGGAGTACTTCTTTTTTTAAGATTATTAAAAAAAAAGAAATTTTTATCTTCTGATCCTCGATATTCATTTTTTATTAAAAGGCATTCATTAAATTATTAATTAGAAGATGAGTTCGATTGATTTGTACTTGTTAATTGGCAATCATAATATTTTTCAATTTTTGTTAATTGAAATTTTTGTAAATTTCGAAGATGGGGTTTTATTTATTTCTTTTTTCTAGAAATGGAAATTTTTATATTGTTTCTATATTATAGATGGTAGAATTTATAATAGAACTGTATTTAAGTATCTTGTGATTTAGAACTATGATTCTAGGATTGTTAATGGAAATGTTTCGCGTATTAAAAATTTGTATTTTTTGCCTTTAAAGTCTATAAATGTGTACATAATTTTACGGAGGGAAAAAGAAAGAGAGTTCGAAAGAAAGCTATTTATCATTTTGGTTTTCAGCAGACACCTGCGCATTGTCTTAGATATTTTTCTTTTGTTCTTGAAGTCACGATTTTTCTTTTCTTTCAACGGTCCCTTTTTAGAAAACAATAAGTTGTTAAAAGTAATATTTCACCCTTGTTTTACGAACTTGTAACTTTTCAACAGTCTATTTTTCAATTTTTGGCTGATTTTTTTTGTATATGGTTTTAAAAACTTTCATTTTCTCTTTGATGAAAAAAATTTCAAATTCAAAATTTTATGAAATTTAATAACTTATAAAAATATTATTATAAAACATGAAGATACCGAGTTTTCGACTCTTCATGTTTTATAAAAATTTAAATTTCCATCAAATTTTTCAAAAAGAATTAAATTATTTACAAAAATTTTAATAAAATCCTTCGCAAGAATTAAATTATTTTTTAAAAGTAATAAATTTCAATTATTTTCAATACAATTTTAAATAAATTCCTCGAAAAATGGAATTAGTTTTAAAAATTTTTTGCAAGAAGTCAATCACATTTCACGAAAAATAAAATTCTTCGCTGACATTCAAATAATTTAATAAAAGTTCTTAAAAGAATTCAATTATTTAAAAATTAAAAAAATAATTAATAATAATAGAATTCGAAAAGAAAAACTTTTCTTCTTCGGATGAAAAATTCCCCTCTTTATATCCTTCTATCGACAAAAAGTAATTCCCTTCCTTATTTCCTTCTTCTGATAAAAAAAAACTGATTAAAAAAAGTAAGAACTGATAAAAACTATAAAGACTCAGAGAAACAATGATTTGACTTCCAATTATCCTCGATTGTGTATATATAAATGTTGAAGCTGCGCTGGACCAAGTGCACACTCTCTTCAATGATATTCATCTGTCTCATTCGTTTTAATAATTTGACCCATTAATCAGGCCTATCTAGGCTCGTGTTCTTTTTCTCGAGTCCGGACGAAATCGATTAAAGTGATGGACTGACAAACTCGTCTGGAGGGACAGCTGAGAGAAAAGAAGAGAGAGAGAGCGAGAGATAGAGAGAGAGAGAAAAAAAATATTGTACACTAATTAGAATAGTTGGTGTATGACTCGAGAATGGAGATTTCAATTATAATTGAAAGGAAAGTGGGAAATTAATCTCGTGGCATTATCTTCTTCCTGGTTTTACTATTATTCTCATTTTTAATTATTATTATTATAAAATTATTAATTATTAATTCAATTTTAAAAAATTATAAATGATTGCATAAATTCAATTATTTTCAAAAGTAATCAAATTCTTTTTCAAAATTCAATTATTATTAAAATTTTTAATAAAATTCTTGGCAAAAATTCAATTTTTTAAAAATTTATGACAAAATTTCAATTATTTTAAAAATTTTCCTCAATTTCACATTATTAATTCTATTATTTACAAAATTCTTTATGAAAATTCAATTTTAAGAGTCAAACAAGTTGCATTAAGAGGAAAAAAAAACAGATTTTATGGAAAAAAAGGGAATATTTTTTACAAGCGGAATAATTCCGCCTAATCGACGATTTATTTTCTTTCCGAATTTTTGCGAAATGCTTAATTTCTGCCATACGCGCGAAATTCTCATTTAATGACTTATCGTTTTGACCGTGCGCCTTTAGCGTCACTCGCAACCCGGCTATTAAATTCAAGATTCACGCCTTTTCAAAGAAAAAAAAAGAAAAAAAAAGTAAAAAAAACCAGAAAATAAAAAAAATTCTGTTAAAGAATCATCTTTTCTACCTTAAACGATTTCTAATATCCACTGCTAATTACTTCCTCATTAAAAAAAAAAAAAATGAAACGCCCAACACTTTCATGCCCTGCGGATATTTTCTGTACAAGTTAATTTCTATTTCACGAAATTAAAACGATCCGTGTAAATCAAGAATTATTTTTTTCTTTTAATTTCTCAAAATGATAAACTGTATATAAGCATAAAAAGTTTTTTTTTTATCTTATTCACATCTGACGGCGCATATGTATTTTCAAGGCTGACGATAATAATTTTTCGAGTCTTGTCTATCAAGGATATCAAGCATTCCTATGTATTCGAAAATTTGCATAATACTTTTGTTCGAGTTAAATATAGATCGCATTCTGTTTTTCGATATTAATCCTGAACTTGTAGCAACCTTATGAATTTTTGTTTGACATAAAAAATTATTTCAAATGTAATTATATAGTACGTACAATATTATTTTAAACATCCTTCACAATATAGTACATACAATATAATATTATAATACCTAATAATAATTATAATTATAATATCCAATTCTTTCTGCGAAAAATATAATTATTATAAATATATTTCCTACCTTGAATTTGTTGGTCAGCACCCTGAAGCTGCTTGCAAACCTCGAATGTGTACCTGTAACAGAAAAATACGCGTAATTTAGAAACATTTTTTCTATCTTTCATGAAATAAAATTAAAAATTTATTATTATTTTATATAACTTATTTATTATTTAGAAAATTATTATGAATTAAAAAAAAATTATTAAATAGAAAAAAATTACTCCTTAATTATTTAATATAATTTTTTTATTATTTCGCAATTTGTGTATTACTTATGAATTATCAAAAAAAAATTAAAAAGTTAAAAAAAACTCCTCGTAAAATATGATAAAAATATTTATTATTCAATATAAGAATAAATATTATTATCAATAATAATAAAAAAAAAATACCTTCTTATGTATAATGAGAATGTAAAAATATTTTGGAAATAAAAAAACGAGTTTGAACTTTCTATCAAAAATCTATACAGACAGATTTTTATTGTTGATAGGATTACGCAACTCTCAAGGAGCACCTTCGCTCTCTTATCTAAAATCAATAGCTTCCTTATTGACAATCTTATCGGACTCACAGGTCTTACACTCAATACTATAAAAATTCCAATGTCGAGATTATAACAGTAGGTCTAGACAGTGGCGTATTTTAACAGTACAATGTCTTTTATTTCCCCACTATAGAAAGTAACAAATTCACCAAAGAGAATAAAAAATCCATTAAATTCAAACAAAAAGTCTTGATTAATTTTTTTTAGTAAATGTCCAATAGACCGAAAAAGAATCAGGTCAAATAAGAATTCGACCTCAAAATTAGACCAAATAAAAATTGGACCACCAAAAATCAAGCCAAATAGAAATCAAACCAAAACTCAAGCAAAATAGAAATTAGACCAAAAATCAAGCAAAATAGGAATTATTCCACAAAAACAGGTCAAATAAACATTTCCCAAATATAAATAAAATTTTAAATAAAAAAAAATGCAGATGTTGTAAATTTAAAGAAGATAATGTCAAATAAAAAGTTAGGTCAAATTAATCAGCCAAATAAGAGTTAGGTCAAAAAAATATTTAGCCAAATGGATAATGAGGTCAAATTGGGAGGCAAATAAGAGTTAGGTCAATGAAATACTTTGTCAAATAAATAATTAGGTCGAAAATCACTCAAATGACAGTTAGATCGAACAAATATTTCGCCAAATAAGAAATTAGGCCAAAAAGTCAGCTAAATAACAGTTAGGTCTAAGAAATATTCAACCAAATAAAAATTAAGTCAAATAATTAGCTTAATAAGAGTTAAGATAAAAAAATATTCAGCCATATGACAAACAAGGTTAAAGAATCAGACAAATAAGATTTATGTTAATCAAATACTTTAAGAAATAAATATTTAGGTCAAAGTTCAGCCAAATATTAATTAGGTCGAATAAATATTTTACCAATTAAAAAATTAGGTCCAATAGTCAACTAAATAAAAATTAGGTTAGGTTATAATTATTGTGGGATTTAAAAATTAGGTCAAATAATCAGCTAAATAATTGTTAGGTCAATATATATTTAACCAAATTGAAAAAGAGGTTAAATAGTTAGCTGAATAACAGTTAGGACGAATAAATTCTTTAACAAATAAATAATTAGGTTAAAATTAGCCAAATAATTGACAGGTCAAAAAAAATGTAACCAAATAAGTAAGTAGATCAAAAAGTCAGCTTAATAGTAGTTAGGTCAAAGGAATATTAAACTAATTAAAAATTAGGTCAAATAGTTAGCCAAATAAGAGTTAAGATCAAAAAATATTCAGCCAAATGACAAACGAGGTTAAAGAGTCAGCCAAATAAGAATTATGTCAATCGAATTCTTTGGAAAATAAATAATTAGGTCCAAATTCAGCCAAATATCAATTAGGTCGAACAAATATTTTACCAATTAAAAAATTATGTCCGAGCTTAATTTTTAATTTGGTCAGCTAAATAAAAATTAGGTCCTGGAAATAATTAACCAATCAAAACTTAGGCCATATATTAGGTGGAATAACGGCTGGTTAAATAAATATTTTACGAGCTTAAAAATTAGGTCACATGGTCAGCCGAATAAAAATTGGGGCAAACAAATATGTCGCCAAATAAAAAATTGCTTCATACAACTATTACCAGAAAAACTTAACCTTTCCACTCAAATATCGAACATTTCTGTAAAAAAAGGTTCAAATAATTAAAATAATTAAAAAATTCACTTTTTGTAAATTATTTTTTACGACCTTGAAATATTCTCATCCTGGCGACATTTTTTTCAATTTACGCTTCATTACAATTGAGGCTAAAAAAAAGGCTGCGCCCTTTTATAGCAGCTGATTGTGATTTGATTATTTTTGTTATTATTATTATTATCATTTTAGTTATTCACTGTCGCCAGCATTGTTACATTCATGTCGATGAGCTCGCTGCATAAGTACTGAAGGTAAATCGTGTTCCGGTTGATGGTTGGTAAGTGACGCTTCGAATGTGCCCTCCAAACGCCCTCAAAAGCATTCAACGCGCTCATTAACTTCCGGTACGCGGCGCTCGGATGCACCTTGACTTTAGCTTAAAATCAGAGTAGAGGCCATTCTCTCATCTTCACCTTCATTTTCTTCCCACTTCTTGAACAAAGAAATCAGCAGTCGGGTGCATTGTACACAAAACAGGTTCATATATCCCTCTCAGAGAAATCATTACGAATCTGTTTTTTATCAAAATAAAATTTAAAAAAAACTTACAAATAATACCTACAATTAAAAAATAGTCTTCGAAATTGAAATATTAAAGAGGAAAAAAAATTAAAGAAAATTTTTCTGTCCCATTAGAAAGTTTATATTTTTTTCTATTCCAAAACTCTTGAATATTAATATAATGTAATTATCTAAAGATGTTCTCCACTCATGAAGATAAAGTGTTTTATCAAGTTTTCGGCTCTAAGAGTCCATTTTCAAACGCAGTAAATTCAAAATTGAAGGAAAAAAAGAATCTCTGAGCTCATTAATATACCAACTGTTATCGTTTTTGGTAATAAATTAGCAAAAGAATTCATAATTCTGTCATTGACGGCAGTATAAAATTTCATAGATGGTAGAAGGTTATCTAAATACTATCGAATAAGCATGCCGGTTTCTAGATTAACCTAAAGAGTACTTTGCGGTGTATTAGACATTTTTAAAATTTCATCACTTCCACTTTTACGAATAGTTATACTGTCAACACATTGCTCATGGCTCTTTAAAAGAAAAAAAAATTCGTTCCACAGGAATCTAACAAGTGATAATAGTACCGCAATCTAAACTGTAATAAAGTTTCTACATTTCATATAAATATGTGCCCACTAACGATTTCTCTGCTATTTGAAAAATTTTTACCGGATTTTTTTTCTATTACATTTTTTTGTCTGTTGCTTTTCATTTTATATATTTTACTAACCATTCTACTTAATTGAGTAAATGTTAAGATTTGAATATTTATACTTAAATAAAGTAAATAAATCTTTTAGTATTTATTTTCCTAATATTTTACTATGGGTTTCAGTTTTAAAAATTTTTTAAAAATTACAATTTTGCGATTTTAAAATTTTACAAAAAAATTTACTAAACATTTGAGTGTTAATTTTAGTACTTATTTTATCAAATATTTTTCTAATTATTTTATTATATTTTTTGCTTTATATTTTACTAAACTTTAATAAATATTTTACTGTATGTTTTATTATATTTTTGCTATATGTTATAGTAAATATTTTACTAATCATTTTACTAAATATTTTACTGCATCTTTTGCTACATATTTGCTATTAATTTTGTTAAATATTTTACTATTTATTTTACTACTTCTTATATTAAATATTTTACTACTTATTTTACTAAATTTTTTGCTAAATATTTACAAAACATTACTCACATATTTTACTAAAATTTACTGTATATTTTGTAATAAATTTTACTATTTAATTCACTACATTTTCTGATGTTTACTTTATACTTTATCTCTTACTATATATTTTGCTAGCAATTTTTATAGTAATTCGTAATTTTTACTAAAATTTACTATCTATTTTAGTGTTAATTTTAGTGCTTATATTACCAAATATTTTACTTCTTATTTTACTATATTTTTTGCTAAATATTTAACTGAAATTTACTAAATATTTTACTTTATATTTTACTTTAAATATTTAACTTTATATTTTACTTTATATTTTTGTTATGTGTTTTACTAAAAATTTTTTTTGGAAAATACTTTACTAATATTTTACTACATATTTTGCTAGGCATATAAAAAGGTTTATATTTTACTAATAATTATACTAAACTTTACCGAAAATTTTTGTATAAATTTTAGTATTTAAATCTCTAATTTTTTTAATGTTTACTTTAATATATTTTTTGCTAATAATAGCACTAAACTTTACTAAACATTTTAGTATTTAATTTACTAAATATTCTGTAATTTGTTTTACTAAAAATTTTACTAAGCTTTACTAAATATTTTACTATGTATTTTGCCACATCTTTTGCTGCATACTTTAACATATATATTTTAGTAATAATTTTACTAAAAATCATTAAATATTTTACTAATAATTCCACTAAAGTTTACTAAATTTTTTACTAAATATTTTACTGTATCTTCTGCTATATATTTTGACATAAATTTTGCTAAATATTTTACTTTTTATTTTAGTACTTTTTGTATAAAATATTTTACTACTTATTTTACTATATTTTTCCTATATATTTCACTAAACTTTATTAAATATTTTACTAAATATTTTACTATTATTTAGGTAAATTCTTTATTAATATTTAACTATAAATTTTTCTGTATATTTTACTTAACTTTACCGAATATTTTTTTCAAAAATTTTACTATTCAATTCCCTAAATTTTTTAATATTTATTTCACTTCATCTTTTGCTATACATTTCAATAATAATTGTACCAAACTTTTTACCAAATATTTCAATAAACATTTTCCTATAATTATATTTCAAATAAAAAATTTCAAAAAGAATAATAAAAAAATAAATAATTCCATCATTATGTTTGCCTCCAAGTACCATAATTCGAGACAAAATTATTTATCATTATCACCAGTGCAATTAATAACATGTAAATATAATTCTAATAAAGAAAGATTGCACGAGTCGTGGGATTATCTTTTCACTGGATTATACTGTGTGCGAGATTTTAACCGCATGCTAATACTAATGATTCAAGGGGGTGGGGAGGGAGAGAGACTGAAGAAAACTTTTAAGTTTCCAGGTACCTGCAAATTTTACGCAGACGAGATAAAACCTGGTTTAATTGCCAAGAGAAGGCCAGCTGTTGAAACGAAGTGGAAAGTACATACCACCACATAAATGCCTAATTACTTCTTTTCTTATCTGTATATGTATATGTATATATATATATATTCTTGGACAAAAATAGTACACAAGTCCCTTATCGTCTGAAAGCACTTTTTATCGAAGATGTTAGAGATCTCGACATTTACTGTTGCCAGGAACCATCTCCGGTATAATTAGCTAATTGTAAAGCTTCCCAATAACAAGAAATACCGCATTGCTTCTTTTTTTTTTGTTTTCTTTTTGTTTGTTTGTTGCAGGAGATTCTCATGAAAATACACAAGAATGGAAGGACAACCGCGTCTCTTAAACAAATTTCAACCAACTTTAGTGCCCATTAAAATGCATATTTTACACGATACGAAAATGCATTTGACATTCATTTTAATTCTCGCCCCCCCTCCCCCTCTTCGCCGCCCCTTTGGAAGAAATTAACAATTAATACATTTTTCATTTTCAATTACCGAAAAATATTTTAATTAGTTTTCAAATTTAATTTTGTTTAATTAAATACAAAATAATAGGAATAAATTTAATTATAGAAAAATATAATTACAAATTGGGAGGTAATTAATAAATAATTACCTGTCAATTTGTAATTATTAAATAATTTAATTTTTTTTTGTTATTTGTTGTTGTTTTTTTTTGTATTATTGAATATTTGCGAATTTCTTTAATTATAAAATTATTCGAAAACAATTATTTTATTTGTCATAATTATTTAATCATTATTAATATTATTTTTCTATTAAAATTAAGATTTTCAAAAATTTGAAATTCAAACCTTTTTGAAATTAAACAACTTATAAAAATATTATTATAAACATGAAGAAGTCAATCACGCCAAATCTTCGACTCGGAGTAATCGATTTCTTCATGTTTTTATAATAATTAACGATAATAACCCAGGGATAAAATTATTATTATATATAAAAATATTGTTCCTCCTAACTTCTTCGAAATTATTTTCATTATTTAAATTCAATTCTTATTTTCTAGAATTTTTAACTGAAATTGCTCTTTAAATCAATTATTATTTAAAAGAACGAAAACTTAAATTTTCAAAGATTTGAATTTTAAACCTTTTCAAGATTCAATTATTTCTAAAAATCCATGCTATAATGCTTTTAATATTAAATTATTATCTAAAATTTTAACCGAATTTCATTTTTAACTCAATTTTTATTAGAAAATTCTACGAGAATTCAATTATTCAAATTCAAAAATAAATAATTTATTCAATAATTGAATTTTATAACAATTTTTGAAAATAGTTGAAAACTTTTTAAGGTATTTTATTAAAATTTTTAAAAATAATTGAATTCCTTAGAAGAATTTCAATAATAATTTATGAAAATAATTGAATTTATAAAAATTTAATTTTAAGAAAAATTAATTTCAAAATTCAATTATTTTTAAAAATTTACGCTATGTTGCTTTTAATATTCAATTATTATTAAAATTGTATTAAAAATAATAGAAATTCTGCAATGAGTTGTATTTGTGAAAATAATTGAATCCCTAAGAAGAATTTTATTATTTTTAAACAATATTTAATTTTTTCGAAGAATTGTAATTGCAAAATAATTGAATTTTTACAATAATTTAAACTTTTACAAAATTGAATTTTTTTCGTGTTTTTCACTAAAAATCTTCTAAAAATCCATTATTTTTAATAAATTTTGAAAAAGTTCTTTAAAAATTTTCAAATTTATTTGTTTACAATTCAGTTTTAAAAAATTTCAATTATTCGTAAATTCTTCAATTAAACATATATTAGAAAATAAAAACTTTAAATAATTTCAAAAAAAATCCGAAATTAAAGTTTTTAAAAAAAATTAATTCTACAGAACTGTTAGTTAAACATATGAAAAATTTAGATTTCCAAAAATTTGAATTTAAAACCTTTTCAAGATTCAATTATTTCTAAAAATCCATGGTATAATGCTTTTAATATTAAATTATTATCTAAAATTTTAACCGAAATTTATTTTTAACTCAATTTTTATTAGAAAATTCTACGAGAATTCAATTATTTAAATACGAAAATAAATAATTTTTAAAAATAATTGAATTTGTGAGAAGAATTTAAATAATAATTTATGAAAATAATTACAATTCATAAAAATTTAATTCTAAGAAACATTAAACTACTCAATAAATTATTCATTTTTGTATTTAAATAATTGCATTCTCGTAGAATTTAAAAAAAAATTTATTCCAAAATTAATTTCGATTCAAATTTTAGATAATAATTTAATTTTGAAAAGTTTTGAAATTAAAATTTTTTTATAAATAGATGGCGTAATTTTTCTGCAGAAGTCAATTATTTTTTAAAATTTGAATAAAATTCATGGCAAAATTTCAATTATTTAAACAAAATTTAACAAAATTCTTCGCATTAATGCAATTATTTTCATAACTTATTATTTGAATAATTTAAATGATAAATTGAGCTCCTCAATTAAAGAATTTTCGAATAATCCAAATTTCTGTAAAATTGAATTTTTAACAAATGGAATTAAAAATTAAAGAACTTTTTCAAAAATTATTAAAAATAATTGATTTAAAGAAGAATTTTAGTTAAAAATTCTAGAAAATTTTGAATACTGAATATGTGTATTTTTTGAAGAGTTTAAATTCCTGTGGAAAATATCTATTATCTATTAATTAATTCATATCTATATTAATTTTTAAAATGAATAAAAATATTCTTTAGGTTCAGGGAAAAAGGAAAAATTCTGCCTGGAAATGAGGGAAAAGTCAGGGAAAAACAAAGTTAAGTTTTTGTGGCAACTTTTTAGTAAAAAATAGTTTTAAAAATATAGCAAAAAAAGAAAATAAATTATATAGTAAAATATTTAGTAAAAAAAAGTTAAAACGTATAGTAGAGTAAAAAGTAAAATATATAGTAGACTTAGTCGAGAATCTTTATTTAATGCCATAGAGCGAATGACTTTGTCTATAGACTGTACAGCCTCCGATGGTTGGGAAATTGCGAGAGTTCGTCTTGGGTCGAATGGTATAACCCCGTCGGTCGGATAGCCTCGATGCCCCCTGTACACAGAGCGATAACGTTAGGCCGTTAGAAGCATGTTTTTCGAACACTCAGAAGAAATAAGAAGCGTATGGGTCAAAGATTACAGATAGTGGCACACGCAGACACTTTTCTTGGATAGTGAGCAAGAGAGACAGAGACAGATAGGGACACTGAGGGGTAAAAAAAGAGAGAAACTGCGGATTAAATAAAATGAAAGAGGGAGGGTGAAAAAAAAATTGTATCAAAAAAAGGATGAGGTCCGTAAATTTCATCGGTAAAAGGGAATTGAGTTTATCACGTCTCTCCTTTTGCTGACCCTTGGAGCGTCCATATAGTCACGTATAATCACGTGAGTGTGAGATAAAAAAAAAAAGATTAACTCCAATGAATTACGGAAAGATGTGTGTGGAAACTCCTGCTGATATCATATTATATATTGTATTTATCATTTCTGATACTTATTTGATAATGTGTCACTTGAGTTTAATTCAGTGGCATACAATATTATGTGGACATAAGGGGTCAATGCTCTTTTTTTAATTATATTTTTTTTTTTGAAGGAGGGGATTTATTTTCCCTTTATTTGAGGATTTGAACTGAAATATTAGTTTTAGTTCGAATTCGTAAATTAATTTAACTTTCCCTATAAAAAAATACTAAAAGAATACTGAAAGTAATCTTTTAGTATTCTATTTTTACTAAACCGAATTGCTAAAAAACTTAACTTTGTTTTTTCCTGATTTCCAGATAGAATTTTGACTTTTTCCCTAAACCTAAAGAATATTTTTATTCACTCTAAAAATTAATAGATATTAATTAATTAATAGATAATAAAAAAATTCTTTTCAAAATTCAATTATTTTTATAAATAACAACATTCATCACCCAAAAATTCAATTATTTTCAAAAATTCTTTAAAAAATTTCAATTTTTTTTTAAAAGTTTTTCGCATTTTAATAATTTTCAATATTCACTATTTTCATAAAATTTATCAAAGATTTAATTATTGAAAAAAAATTTTGATACAATTCTAAGAAAACATTCAATTATTTTCATAAATAATAAAATTTCATTTAGGAATTCAATTATTTTCATCGCAGAATTTACAATATTTTTAATATAATTTTAAATAAATTCCTTGAAAAATGCAATTAAAACTTGACGGAAGAAATTTTAAGAATCTTTCAATTATTCAATAAAATAATAAAATACCAATATTTCCATAAATAACTTTTAATTCGTCGCAGAAAATCAATTATTTTCAAAAATTTTTAAGTAATTCATAATTCTACAAAAGAATTAAATTATCTTGATGATAAATGACAAAATTCTCCCCATAAAATCAATTATTTTAAGGAATTTTAATAAAATTCTTCTGCAAAATTTAATTATTTTCATAAGTTTCAAAATTTATCACAAGAATTCAATTTTTTTGAAATGTAATAAAATACTTTGCAGAAATTAATTTCTTTTTAAAATATTTTAAAAATGCTCGTCAATAATTAAATTATCTTTATAAATAGGCAGCTAAATTCTTCTCAAGAATTAAATTATTGTCAAAAATGTATTAAACTTCTTGTCAAAATTTCAATTATTTAAACAAAATTTAATAAAATTCTACACATGAATGCAATTTTTGCCATAAATTATTATTTAAATTTTTCTCATGAATAAATTCTTCTCAAAGAAATTTTATTATTTATGAAAATAATTGAATGCTTTCGTAGAATTGTATCAAAAAATTTTTTTCAATAATTAAATTTTGTGATAAATTTTATGAAAATAGTAAATATTGAAAATCAACGAATTGTGAAAAAGTTTTGATAATAATTGAAAATTTGCAGAGAATTTTTTTTAAATTTTTAAAAATCATTGAATTTTTGATGAGAAATTTTTTGCTATTTATAAAGATAATTGAATTCTTGACGAGATATTCGTTAAAATTTTTGAAAATAATTGAATTTCTACGAAGAATTTTATTACTTTTGAAAATAATTAAATTCTTGTGATGAATATTATTATTTGTGAAAATTATTGAGTTTTGCAAAGAATTTTATTACAATTCCTAAAAATAATGGAATTTCAGTGAATAAATTTTGTTATTTATGAAGATAAGTGCGTTAAAACTTTTGAAATAATTAAATAATATTAAAAAATTAATTTCAGAATTTTTCAGAATTTTCTTATGAATTGTAGAAATTAAATTTTTTCCAGTTCTTTCAAAGAAATCCCTGACTTTTCCCTGGATTCCCTGACCTGTGGGGACCCTATAAACTTTACTAAGTATTTCATTAAATATTTCTTTGTAACTTTTGTTATACATTTTCCAATAAATTATAGTAAACATAAACACTTAAAAATATTTTACTTTATAATTTACCATATCTTTTGCTATATTATATACTTTGCTATATATTTTACTATAAATCTCTAATATGTTAAATTTTAATTCCAGAACTATTTGAAGAATCATTTAACCCTTTGAAATATGAATTTTTTTCGGGAAAAAGTTTTAAAACTTTAGCGCTTTAAAGGGTTTTTAGGATTGATAAAGAATTTGACGTTTAATTCTCAAAATTCAAAATGGCGGATCCAAGATGGCGGACGAATTTTCAAAACTTTATCCAATTTGACTGAATGTTGTCACTCGGTGAGTTTTGGCAGTCGCTGATTACAAATTCGACGTTAGTTTTTAAAAATTCAAAATGGTGGATCCAATATGGCGGAGTAATTTCCAATTTTAATTAAAATTGAACGAAATTAATTAAAATTGACTGAAAATTATTACACATGCAACCAAAATCAATAATACAGCGAAATTCGATGAAAAATAGATCCAAGCGGACGTGGTAAAATAAATTCCAAAAAAGACTGACAAATATTAGCATACAAGGCGAAAAAATAGAAAAAAGTAAAATACGAAAAATATAGAAAGAAATGAGACATGAAAAAGATAGAAAAAATAGACACGAAAAAGATTAAAAAAAAGATGAGACTCGAAATAGATTGAAAAAAATGAGACATACACTATAGTGGACGTGGCGTGACAATTAAAATGAAAACAAAACAAAAATGAGGGATAAGTATCAAAAGAGCGAAGAGGAGCGTCAGTGAGTGACGAAGCGAGTCGGTCAGTGTAATCTCAATGATCGTCGGACCGACTGGTTTGAGTTTGTTGGGGTTGGCCGGTTGGGTTTGGCCCACTGGAGCGAACACCCGGAGGAAGCGCGTCCGTCGGAACGTGGCACGCTTTGTACACCGCGTATACACGATCACGGATATGAGCCGATAGAGAGGGATAAAGTGAAAAACGATAAAAAGGAAAGGGAGAGAAAATGAGGGTTCTACAAAGTACTGTGGACGACTAAAGGGGGAATTGCGCACCACTAGCCGGAACCGTTCATGAATCCATGAATCTATGATCGCAACAATCTTATCTCTCTCTCTCTCTCTCTCTCTCTCTTTCTCTCTTCTAAAGTCTTTCAATCATGACATACACACACACAGATTCCCAAGTGGTATTTAAAAAAAAAATACTCACGAAATTTTTAAAACAAAAAAAACTGTTGCAGACGATTTCTGAATGAGTACCTGATACTGTTCTTCATCAGTAGTTTTTCTAATTAACGAATTAGGCTTAATATTGGTTTAATTTTGCCTTAATATCGTCTTAATGTAGCCTCGCCTTAATCTTAATTTATTTTTATTTTATTAGAAAATTCTACGAGAAATCAATTACTTAAATACAAAAATAAATAACGCATTGAATAGTTAAATGTTTCTTAAAATTGAATTCTTATGAAGAATTTTAAACCACAAATTTTAAATAATTGAATTCTTTCGACAAATTTTAAATTCTAATAAAATTTTTAAGAATAATTGAATTTTTCTAAGAAATATAGTCGAATTAAGAGCTTCTTGATTTGAAAGAAACAGAAAAAGAATAAAGAGTGTAAATAAATATAAATAAGTAAATAACAAAAAAATCGTGGAAAATTTTCTTGCAACATTAATATCAGTAGAGTAAAAGTTGGGGAAGTCTATTTACTTGAGATAAGTTTTTATGTGTGTTTTTTTCCTTCTTTCTTTCTTTCTTTCTTTCGAATTTATCATCGAATGTCCCCCCCTTAAAGTTATTTGTTGAACTCGATCGGGTGACGGTAAAAGATATCAATGCGGCTGATAATTTCAAACGCACTCGTGCTCTCGTGCAAACGATCGCAAAATTATCAAAACCCCACACGTAGCGCGTTGTACTCGATTTATCTTACGATGCGTAAACACTTGCTTTTAAGTGTACATACCCATTAAACAATAACCTACAGTTGGCCTGGAAACCAGAAAAGCTATCTTCCCTATATATTTACGCATATTTTTGCATATAGAATATTTTTATTTTTTTAGGTTTTCGTTCTTGTTTCTTTTTTTTATTTTAAATTCTTTTCACTCTGAGGAATTCGATTATTTTTATTGTATTTACAGGGCTTGAACCAGTGAAAGTATTTAAAAATAAGGACTTTACGGACCAAAAATGAAAAATTACGGACCAATTACTGACAAAATTATAACCAGTCCGAGAGTCAAATAAGAAAGCATTTTAGTGATAAAATCATTTATAATATTACAATTATTATTTACAAGAATTTTTAACTAAAATTCTTCTTTAAATCGATTATTTTTAATAATTTTCGAATAAATATTAAAAAAGAAAAACTTCAAATAATATTTTTAAAAAATTCAATTAAACTTTTTCAAAAAAATTAATTTTAAATTCAATTATTTTTAAAAATTCACACTATACAGCTTTTAACATTCAAGTATTATCTAAAATTTTAATTGAAATTAATTTTTAAATCAATTTTTATTAGAAAATTCTACGAGAATTCAATTATTTAAATACAAAAATAAATAATTTATTGAATAATTGAATGTTTAAGTTAATTTGTACACTGTAAAAAATTTAAGGAGTTAACGGACTCGGGAGTTGGGAGTGAAATTTTTCGAGTTAAAAATCAACTCCAAAAGAGAGTTAATTTCTAACTCCCTTCATTCAACACCCGCGCGAGTTATTTTTTCCTTGGGGAGTTAGCATTTGGGTGTGAAATTTTAACTCTCTTTATTTAACTCCCCTGGCATTAACTCCCCAATGGGTGCGACTTTTATAGACCCCCCGGGGGAGTTAAAATTTAACTCCCTTTTTTTACAGTGTAACTTTTCCAAAATTAATTTTTTTTTCTGTTTTTAAGTAAACATCTTCTTTAAATCGATTATTATTAATAATTTTTAAAAAAGTTCTTAAAGAATTTTCAAATTTATTTGTTTACAATTGAATTTTACAATATTTCAATTATTCGTAAATTCTTTAATTAAATATAGATTAGAAAATAAAAACTGTAAATAATTACAAAAAAAAACAGCAATTAAAATTTATGAAAAAAATTAATTTCACAGAATTGTTTGTTCAAAATATGAAAAATACAAATTTGAAACATTTTCAAAATTTAATTATTCTTAAAAATGCACGCTCTAATGCTTAATATTTAAATTTAAAAAAAAATTAATTCAATAACTGAATGTTTCTTAAAATTCAATTCCCATAAAGAATTTCATCAAAAAATTTTTGTACAATTGAATTCTCTCGACGAATTTTAATAAAATTTTTATGAATAATTACATTCTTCAAGAAATTCGATTAAAATATTGTATTAAAAATAATTGAAATTCTTTTTCTTTTTTATTATTTATGAAAAATATGAAAATAATTGAATTTCTAAAAAGAATTTTATTATTTACGAAAATAATTGAATCCCCGTAAAAATTTTATTATTTATGAAAATAATTAAATGATTGCGAAGAAATTTATAAAAAAAATTTGTAAATAATGAAATTCCTGCGAAATTTTTACTATTTTTTGAAAATAATTTTTTAATCATTGAATTCTTTGGGAAAATTTTTGAAAATAATTAAATTTCGGAGAAAAAATTAATTATTTGTAAAGATAATTGAAAATTGATTATTGAAAATAATTGAATTTCACTTTTTTCTTTCAATTCTGGAAATTAAAAAACCATCGGGGTACTTTTTAGCCTAAAACCTTTGAAACAATTTTTACAGTATTTTTATATGCTATAAATAGAAAATAAATTTAATAAACAGTATTTTTATTGTACATGAAAAGTTATCCGCATGTTCATCGTGCTGCCGTTTCTCAACACTCGCGATTATATTCAAGCTCTCTCGAGATCAAATCATTTCGCGATCGTTACATTATGTCTGATCTACACAAACGATCTTGTGCTTTGAGATCTTTGAAAATTCCCAAGAATTCAGGAAATGATAATAAATTTTGTCTACAACTCTTAGGTGTGCGATATGATCGGGAAATAGGTCAGAATTTACTGGTTACATAACATTCACATGATGTATGTTTATTCCTGAAAATGTAAATTTATTCCATGTTGAATATGACGTAGGAATAAAATATAATTTTATTCTCCAAAAAATAGTCTTTACACTCTTAATTTATAGCAGTATCAAAATGCAACGAGAATTGATACCACAAAAAAGTGAATTAAATCAAAAATTGATCTAAATTATTGCTTCAACTTTATCCTTGAACTTTGGTATCAATTTGATACTTTAGGGAAAACTTCATTTATTTGATTGCTATTTACTTCTTAGATTTTTTATTGTATTCTTTATTGCTTTTTATTGTTCCATTGTAATTAATTAGCTGAACTAATGAAGTTGGGTTCAATTATTTTAATCATTGGGTTAATGGTTGTAATCATAATCATAATCAGTTTATTATCACTAATTAGTGTTAATTTGTTAATTCATAATATTTATACAATTTTTTTTTGGGGGAAAAGAAGCTTCAATATATTTCAGTACATGTAATGACTGTTTATTGTTTCCGTGAAGATAGTGGCCAATGCCAGTACATGATGTACACCTGCCGTTCTGCAATGCACATGTTATCCTTGACATTATTCGGCAACCGTACATTATTAGAATGCGTAACCATTAATAATCGTCTTGGGGTATGAACATTACTGACTATTTCTACCCAACGGAACACTACCCACCCTCACCAAGTGTGGAGAGAGCTCACTCAAGTAAGAAATTCAACCAAGAAACGTTATACTCTATAAAGATTTGCCTTCTTTTGAAAAAAAAGTGTTTCATCCAAATATTCCATTTTCCTTTACACTAAATAAAAATTTTATTTAGAATAATCGAATTTTGATTGAATCAATTCAAGACGTTGCCTTTTTTTAAAAAATAATAATAATGATAAATTAATACAATATATAAAAAAATAAAAATGTACTAATTGTTAATTTCTTTGTAAATGTACTAATTTGTTTTAGTTTGAAATGAGGAAAAACAATTTTTTTTTTCTTGAAAAATAAATAAATCGACCTGCTTTTCATGTAGGAATATTATACAAATTCCCACAAATATGTCACATGACGAGTTAAAATTGCAAACACTTGACTCATTTTCGCAAGAGGATTATTATTCTTTTTTTTTTTGCTTAAATGTCTTTTTTTTGCAGGTTCTTAAAGATTTTGACCCTCTAAATTACTCGAGACACACGAGTTTGACCGCGCTTTTACATACATTGCACACCCTCAAGTGGGGTTAATTGTTCGTCGTGCGGCAAAGCTATTTCTCGAGTCGTTCTCTTTGTAATTACAAGTTCGAAAGATCGTGGGTGCGTGCGCCACTGTGACGCATGCATACATATCGCCCATAGCGAACTTTGCCTTCCGGAACTATGCTACTCGCCTGGCTAGTTCAACTAATCGAAAACGCGATGAATGGGAAAATAAGAATAGAGAAATGCGTACACTGAGAGAAAGAGAGAGAGAGAAAAAAAGAGAGAAAAAGAGAGTCCACTTACAAATTAACTACTCGCTCCTAACGATTTCAATCAGCGATATTGTTTTTTTTATTTTATTATTCAGAAAAAAATTTCAATTCTATATTGCAACACCAAAAAAAAATTAAAATTAAAACATTAAATTAAATAAATTAATTAACTATAATAACTTGAATGTTCTTTCATTCCTTCACTTTTTCTGCCCCTCACACTCTAAAGTTGTCTTTTGTTTATATTCTTTTTTTGTAAACTTTAGATAGAATGTATATTATATTATTATGTTATAATTAATTTTATTTTATAATTAATTGAAAATTGTAATGACAAATAGAAATAATCAGAATTTTTTTTACTCCTTTTCATTAAAAGACAAAAATTTTGTTAAATATTATGTTTTGTCATAAATTGAAATTATGTAGATTTTTGTTCTTTGCTTCTAAACAAAATTAGAAAATTGTTAAACAATTGTGATTAAGAAATAGAAAACTTATTTATTTTGCATTATTTTTTTTTTAAATAAAAATTTAAAAAAAAATTATTATTTTGTTTTAGAAGAAGAAGAAAAATATTTGCACAATTCCTATTTTTAATCTTATTTTTAAAACATAATTTTCCATAAGAATTAAGGCATTCAAAAATTTCAAATTCAAACCTTTTTTAAATTAAACAAGTTATAAAAGTATTGTTAGAAAACATGAAGATATCGATTGCTCCGAGTCGAAGACTCGGAGTGATCAATTTCTTCATGTTTTCTAATAATTAAAGATGACCGAGAGATAAAATCATTATTTTATATTATCAGAATATTGTTACTGTAACTTCATAAAAATTATTTTCATCATTTTAATTCAATTATTATTTTCTAGAATTTTAAATTATTTTTTATGAAAATAATAATTGAATTCCTTAGAGAAATTTTATTATTTATGAAAATAATTGAATTCCTGTGAAATTTTTATTATTTATGAAAATAATTGAATTCCTTAAAAAGAATTTTATTATTTATGAAAATAATTAAATGTTAGCGTACAATTTTATTCAAATTTTTTTTTAAATAATTGAAATCTTTTTGAGAAATTTTATTAAAATAAAAAGTAGATGTTGAAAATCATTTAAATGAGAAAATTTTTTGAAAATAGTTGAAATTAGGACAAGAATTATATTGACATTTTTGAAAATAATTGAATTTTGGGGAGGAATTTTTTTTTATTTATGAAGATAATTGGAATTTTGGCGAGAATTTTTTTTAAACTTTCAAAAAAATTGAATTTTTTTAGAAGAATTTTATTACTTTTGAAAATAATTGAATTTCTGCAATTATTTGTAATTTCTCCAAAAATTGAATTTTTTAGTGTTTTCAACAAAAAGTTTCAATCAGAAATTCTTTAAAATATTAATTAAATCCAATTATTTTCAAGAATTTTAATATAAATTCAATTATTTTCAAGAATTTTTAAAAAATTATTTTTAATAAATCATTATTTTCAAAATTTTTAAAAAAATTCTTTCAAAAAATTCAACTATTTTCAAAAATTTAGATAAAATCCTTCGAAACATAATTCAATTATTTTTATAAATTGTAAAATCCTCCGCATTAGAATTAAAATATTTCCATAAATAATAAAATGTTTCTCAAAAGTTCTTAATAAAGTTCTTTCTAAATTTTAATTATTTTCAAAATTTTTAGTATGATTCATTCAAAAAATTCAACTATTTTCAAAAATTCAGATAAAATCCTTCGAATTAATTCAATTATTTTTATAAATTGTAAAATCCTCCGCATTAGAATTAAAATATTTTCATAAATAATAAAATTCTACAAAGGAATTCAATTATTTTCATAAATAATAAAATGTTTCTCAAAAGTTCTTAGTAAAATTCTTTATAAATTTTAATTATATTCAAAATTTTCAATTAAAATTACTGTCAAAAATTACATTATTTTTACGAAATTTAATTAAATTCATCAAAAAAATGTAATTATTTACAAAAACTCTAATAAAATTGTTAAAAACAGTTTAATTTTCTACGAATAATTTTAATATAATTTTATAGGAAAATCGGTAATTACAATTAATAATAAGCACGATTATTTTAAAAACTTAAAAGAAATTCTTCTTAAAATTCAATTATTTTCAAAATTTTAAGTAAAAATTTATTTAAAAAAAAACTCCTTTATTTCCAAGAAAATTGAAATAAATTCTTCAAAATAAATCAATTATTTCAAAGAATTTTAATAAAAATCTTGCCAAGAATTAAATTATTTAATTATTTCTGAAAACAATTGAATTTTTTCAAGATTTAAAAAAAGTGGATTTTTGAAAAGAATTTTATTAAAGTTGTATTAAAAATAATTGTATTCCTCTGAAAAATGTACTATTTATTGATATTATTGAATTTTTTTAATAAATTTAAGAAAAATGTTTATAAATAATTTAATTTTTCCTGGAATTCAATTAAAATTGTACCTATTCAAAATAATTGAATCTCAGCGAAAATTTCATTATATTTTTAAAAATAATTGAATTCTTGAATTGGATTTCATTAAAAGTTTTTTAAATAATTGAACTCCTGCGAAAAATTCAATTATTTTTTTAAATAAATCAATTTCCTCAGAGAATTTTTACAAGATATTTAAAAATAATTGAAATCTTCGAAGAAATGAATTTTAATTGTATCATGAAAATAAGTGAAATCCTGATAAGAATTTAATTATTTACATAAAAATAATTTAATTTTTTACGAATATTTTTATTATTTATAAATTCACTAAAGAATTCTATTACAATTATTGAAAATAATTGAATTCTTCATAAAATTCAATTATTTTCAAATTTTTTGATAAATACTTTGCAAGAATTCAATGATTTTCAGTAGCCTAATATTTTCTAGAATTCTTGTAGAAATTCCAACAAATTGTCCCTTTTTTCTTTTTACCAAAAAATATTTCCTTGATTCAAGTAATTTTTTCTTTAAACCAAATAAATTCTATTTAAACCCCAATAGTGTCTGATTTAACAAAATTAAAACCACTATTGAATAAAAAATCACACAGTGCGAAATAAAAAATATTTAACGACCCAATAATTCAAACGTCAAAAATCTTATTTAAAAAATATAACTTAATTACATCGGCAACTAAGAACCACCAGTGCAATTTAACATATTATATAACTACAGATGGAAAACTGATTCGCAAGATCATTATAACAATTTAAAACACAAAATGATCCCGATCTCGAAAAACAAAAAAAAAAAAAAAAGAGTATCAACCGCAAAACGAAATTCATTGTTGAAAAATGTTTCCAATCAAGAATTTCGCGCGTGGCTGTCAAATCGGGTGTGATGGATCGATTCAAAGTTCGAAGTACACGGTATGAGAGAATAAGGGCCTGCTTTTAAAGAGAGTCGCCTATGTGAATATTAATGACGTTGGAAAGTAATTAAATATATATATATATGTATTCACGATGGCAAAGGAGACGCTAATATGCGAATTAAAAGCTGGTCGTCGTCTGAGGTTGAGGGTGAATAACGATTCGCCAATTAAGCTTGGACCAATCCAAAATTGAGCAATTAAAGAACAAATTCTTTCCCCTGCTGGCAGAATATAATCAAGGCGCGATTCGATTCACGATCTCATAAATCATCAGCGTAAACGCCATATCGAGGGGACAAAAGTCTACTGCGAAAATTGAGAGCGATAAAAATAAACGACAAGAATCTTCTCTTGATTGTCAGATAAATTTTTTCTTTTTTAATTTTAATATTTATATACAATGGGAAAGTTTTTGAAAATTAAACGTCAATTAGTTGTCTATTTAAATTTCGTAATGTTCCGTGAAAAATTTTTATTTAATGAATTCGGTGTTGATTCAAAATATTTTAAGGGCGTTGTGTCTTTTTTCTCAATCAAAAACTTTTTTTTCGGTGGCACCGAAAAAAAATTTTTTGATTGAGAAAAAAAGACACAACGCCTTTAATATTTTTAATTAAATTATATTTTTATATAATATAGGTAATTATATTTATAATTATAATTATATTTAATTATTTATAAATATTTATTAATTAATCAAGAGGTTGATTTGGCAATTTAATTTCTGCTTTGACTTTGACTTTCATTTTCACTTTGACAAATTTTTATTTACACTTTTATTTTCACTTTCACAGATTTTTATAAGTTTTCTTCATAAAATCCATCAAAGTGAATTTAAAAAAAAACTTTTATTTTCAGAATGTTTTTTTATAAAATCTACAAGTGATTTTTAGAAACAAAAATTTTTTTTAAAAAAGGCTTATGAAATTGGAAATAAAAATCTATCAAAGTGATAATGAAATTGATAATAAAAATCTATTAAAATGAAAATGAAGTTGAGAATCTATCAAAGTAAAAATGAAAGTGAAAATGAAAGTAAAATGAAAATCAATAAAAGTACAAATAAAATTGAAAATAAAAATCCATTGAAGCGAAAATAAACTTTTAAATAAAAATCTATCAAAGTGAAAATTAAAGTGAAAATGAAAGTCAATTTCAAAGTAAAAATGAAAGTGAAAATAAAAATATCAAAGTGAAAATGAAAGTAAAATGAAAATCAATAAACGTAAAAATAAAATTAAAAACAAAAATCCATTGAAGCGAAAATAAAATTTAAAATAAAAATCTATCAAAGTGGAAATGAAAGTGAAAATAAAAATCTGTGAGAGTGAAAATGAAGGTCAAAGAAGAAGAATATTCATTAAAATAAAGATACAATTGAATATAAAAATCCATTGAAGCGAAATTAAAATTAAATTAAAATTAAATCGATCTCAGTGAAAACGAAAGTGAAAATCAAAATCTATGAAAAGTAAAAGTGAAAGTAAAATTGAAAGTCGAAGTAGAAATAAAATTACATAATCGATCCCCAGGTGAAAAATGTACTTTCATCTTGAGTCGAACACAAAAATATTATTTTTAATAAAACAATTAATATTTTTGAAAAAAAAAACAAAAAAAAATTTTTTATTGAAAAAAATGCAATTTAGTTAAAATTAGCAAATTTTTTGAAACACCTAAAAGCACCTTACGTCATTTCAAGTGTGACAAGTGCAAGTCCATCCTGAATGCAAATCTTTGAGGGAACCAGTGACCGGAAATAGTCAGTGTCGACGAGTGGGGAGGTCGAGGCCACCTGTTTGTCGATATAGAAATCAAAAGCGGATGTCTGTCATGTCCTGACAAGCATCGTTCCATGACGGAGATTCGCTGGAAATACCAGATTTTATTTCCTCGTTTCTCTATTCGAAAAAAAACCATTTAAGCAATAATTTACTTTTCAACAATAAAACAAAAACGCGTGTCATATTTTCTTTCTCGTTTCTTCTAATTCGACCCGAAGAGAAATTGTCCCCTTTCGATAAATTTTTTCTTTATAATTTTTTTTCTCTTTTCTTATGTTTTTTTTAAACACTTTTTCGAAAGCACTTTTAATAAAAGCGAAAAAGAAAAAAAAGGAGTAAAAAATAAAGAAAAGAATTTAAAAAATACAACAAAAAATACAAAAAATGAAAAAAGAAGTAAAAAATAAAGAAAAGAAAAAGAAGTTAAAAATAAAAAAAAAATAAAAAGTAAAGAAAGAAGTGAAAAGTAAGAAAAAGTAGAAAATAAAAAAATAAGTAAAAGAAGAAGTAAAAAAAATGCAACAACGCTTTAAAAAACCAACGAATTCTCGTCAAAATTCATTCATGTGTTACACCAATTTGAGAATAAATGATTTTCTTGATAAGTCTTCCCTAAATCAAATAAGTTTAATCGAGCATGACTTTGTGCGCAGAGAAGAAAAGGAGTAAAATTTTTTCGTGCCATTTAGCAATATAGTAGCGTTCCTGTTTTTTTTTTTTTTTTTAATACTGAATCGTATATCAGTAAAACCAACAGTGCCACCAAAAGCAGTAGTCACGCTCTGTTGAGGCCGCCCCTTTTAACTTTTTTTATTTTTTAATGCTTCCTACAGGAAATCCCGACCTGATGAGTTTTAGGGGTTAGACATTGTCGGAACATCCCTCATTGTTACGATCATGAAAGATTATTATTGTAGTACACACTCGCACACAGGTGGTTGACTTCGTTATTTCAAAAAAGATAATACAATTTCCGGGGATTTAAATCCTACAATTTAAACTGCCCCATATATATAATTTTCGATTAAATGACCAAGAGTTAAAATAAAGTTTAAATAACCCTCTGCTTATTAGTGTTTCAAATAATACTTGCGCTGGATAAAAATTTAATTGATAAATAATTTTTTTTAAATTAATCATATTTTTTCAACTAGCGAATTCTTAATTTCTTTTTAAAATAAAATTAACAATTTTAAAAATAATAGAATTTAAAAATTTAATAATAATATTTAATAATAATATTTTTTTAAGGGGATTTGAACCTTGATGACGTCACAGTTTGTGCAAAGCATTAGTTTTAAATCTGTGACGTCATCATGGTTCAAATGCCCTTAACTAGCAACTTCTTACTTACATTTTAAAATAAAATTAGCAATTTTAAAAATAATAAAATTTAAAAATTTTTTAATTTAAAATTTTTGTTAAGAACACTAAAAAATTCAGTTTTTGAAGAAATTACAAATAATTGCAGAAAATCAATTATTTTCAAAAGTAATAAAATTCTTCTCAAAAAATTCAATTCTGTTCAAAATTTTAAAAAATTCTCGTAAAAATCCCAATTATCTTTATAAATAAAGATAATTATTTATTTATTTTATTTATTAATTATAAAAATAATAATAATATAAAAATTCTTATTAGATAATAATATAAATTCTTCCCCAAAGTTCAATTATTTTACAAAAAATTTTCTCATTTCAATGATTTTCAACATCTAATTTCTATTTTAATAAAATTACCCCAAAAAATTCAATTATTTAAAAAAAAAATCAATAAAATTGTACGCAAACATTTAATTATTTTCATAAATAATAAAAATTTCACATAAATTCAATTATTTACCAATTTTTTTTTGTAGAAATTTCAATTATCTTTCTAAATAATAAAGTTCATCTCCGAAATTCAATTATTTTCAGACATTTTAATAAAATTTTTCTCAAAATTTCAATTATTTTCATACTTTTTAATAAAATTCTTGAAAAATTTTCCTCAATTCAATTAATTCACATAAATTCAATTATATACAAACTTTTTGTAAATTTCTTCGCAATAATTTAATTATTTTCGTAAATAATAAATTTTTTTTAAGGAATTTAATTATTTTCATAAAAAATAATTAAAAATTCTAGAAAATAGTAATAATTAAATTTAAATGATGAAAATAATTACAAAGAAGTTTAAGTAACAATATTTTTATATAAAATAATAGTTTTATCCCTAAGTTATTTTTAATTATTATAAAAACATGAAGAAATCGATCACTCTGATTTAAATTGTATTAAAATTCGTCAAAATAATTCAATTAGTTAAAAATATGTTGAAAAAATTTTATTATGTCAATTAAATTTCAAGAAGCTTTCAATTATTCAATAAATAATTTATTTCTCTATTTAAATAATTGAATTATCGTAGATTTTTCTAAGAAAAATTTTTGACAATTTAAATTTTTCATACTCTGAAGTTTTAACTAACAATTGTGTTAAAATTAATTTTTTTGGAAAAGTTTAATTGAAATTTTTGTGAAATTATTTCAACTTTTTATTTTCTAATATACAATTTAATTAAAGAAATTTTTGAAAATTTTAAAATAATTTTTTCAAAAATTTAGATAAAAATTGGCTCGGTGAAACTAGCGACCCGCCGGCCGCCAGCCATCAGAAGAATCCATAGGCGCCGACACACAAAGTAGCGCGGTGGCCCTATAACGTTCAATCGACGCAAAAACAACGTACGCTAGCTATTACAGTTTATAGAAAAAAATTGCAATAGTCACATTTTAAAGAGCAATAATCCTTTAATTTGTGACCAAGAAATAACAAGGAAATTAAAAAGGGATTAATGCTCCTTAAAAAGTGCCAATTAAAAATTTTTTAAATAAATTTTTAATAGCCAGCGTCCCCACCCGTCCGTATCAGAAAAACGAAAATTGGAAAAAAAATTGGAAAAAAATTCATAACTCAAATAATTTTTGACCAATTCTTTGTTTCTAGGTCGCAAATTAAAGAGGGATTAATGTTCCTTAAAATGTGACAATTAAAAATTTTTAAATAAATTTTTGATAGCCAGCGTCCCCACCCGCCCGTATCAGAAAAACGAAAATTGGAAAAAAAATCAGAAAAAAATTCATAACTCAAATAATTTTTGACCAATTCTTTGTTTCTTGGTCGCAAATTAGAGAGGGATTAATGCTTTTTAAAATGTGACCAATAAGAATTTATTTAAAAAATTTTTTATAGACAGCGTCCCCAGCCGCCCGTATCAGAAAAACGAAAATAGAAAAAAAAATTCATAACTCGAATAATTTTTGACCAATTCTTTGTTTCTTGGTCGCAAATTAAAGAGGGATTAATGCTTCTTTTCATTGGACCAATAAGAATTTTTTAAATAAATTTTTGATAGACAGCGTCCCCACCCGCCCGTATCAGAAAAACGAAAATTGGAAAAAAATCGGAAAAAAATTCATAACTCGAATAATTTTCGACCAATTCTTTGTTTCTTGGTCGCAAATTAAAGAGGGATTAATGCTTTTTAAAATGTGATCAATAAGAATTTATTTAAAAAATTTTTTATAGACAGCGTCCCCACCCGCCCGTATCAGAAAAACGAAAATTGAAAAAAAAATTCATAACTCGAATAATTTTTGACCAATTCTTTGTTTCTTGGTCGCAAATTAAAGAGGGATTAATGCTCCTTAAAATGTGACAATTTAAAATTTTTAAATAAATTTTTGATAGCCAGCGTCTCCACCCGCCCGTATCAAAAAAACGAAAATTGAAAAAAAATCGGAAAAAAATTCATAACTCGAATAATTTTTGACCAATTCTTTGTTTCTTGGTCGCAAATTAAAGAGGGATTAATGCTTTTTAAAATGTGACCAATAAGAATTTATTTAAAAAATTTTTTATAGACAGCGTCCCCACCCGCCCGTATCAGAAAAACGAAAATTGAAAAAAAAATTCATAACTCGAATAATTTTTGACCAATTCTTTGTTTCTTGGTCGCAAATTAAAGAGGGATTAATGCTTCTTTTCATTGGACCAATAAGAATTTTTTAAATAAATTTTTGATAGACAGCGTCCCCACCCGCCCGTATCAGAAAAACGAAAATTGGAAAAAAAAAACGGAAAAAAATTCATAACTCAAATAATTTTCGACCAATTCTTTGTTTCTTGGTCGCAAATTAAAGAGGGATTAATGCTCCTTAAAATGTGACAATTTAAAATTTTTAAATAAATTTTTGATAGCCAGCGTCTCCACCCGCCCGTATCAAAAAACGAAAATTGAAAAAAAATCGGAAAAAAATTCATAACTCGAATAATTTTTGACAAATTCTTTGTTTCTTGGTCGCAAATTAAAGAGGGATTATTGCTGTTTAAAATGTGACTTTTGCAATTTTTTTCTATAAACTGTAATTGCTTGCGTACGTTATTTTGCGTTGATTGAACGTTATAGGGCCACCGCGCTACTATGTGTGTCGGCGCCTATGGATTCTTCTGATGGCTGGCTGCCGGCGGGTCGCTAGTTTCACCGAACTATAAAAATTGTAGAAAATAATATAATAATTGAATTGAAGGAAATAATTTTCCAGAAGTTTCAGTAAAAATATTCTTATGTACTTTAAAATAATGATTTTATCAAATTTGTTATCTTCCTGTCTTATAACAATACTTTTATAAGTTGTTTAATTTCAAAAAGGTTTGAATTTGAAATTTTTTAATATCTTAATTCCTGTATAAAAATAATAAGTAAATATTTCTTTAAAAAAAATTTTATTGATGATTTCTAATAATTTTAGTTTTACAATTAAAGAAGTTCGGAAATAAATTTATAAAAAAAATTTTCCTTTATTTTTAAAAAGTTTGAATTTTATTAAAGCAATTAAAATTAAGAAATAGAAAAGATGCAAATTATTTCCTTATGAAAATTGAGGATTTTCTACAAAAATATTATAACAAAATTCTTCTCCAAAGTTCAATTATTTTAAAAAATTTCAGAAAAGGGGAAAGAATGAAGAAAAATTTAAAATTATTATAGTTAATTAACAATATATAATTAGGTGATATAAAAAATTGTTTATCAAAATATTTTCCTTCCGTTAAGAATATGTTAATTAGAAAAACTATTTTCAAAGTAAAAAAAAAAGAAATTCTTCAATATCAATTTTGAAAAATTCCCGTCTCTAAATAATAATGAGTCGCAACAATTTATTCGAGGTGCTATTTTACTTTTTATTTAAATCTTATCTTAATTGAAGGCAAGAACGAAGATAAATGTTCGTTTCGTTAAAGTGCTCATGGGGAGAAAATGAAGTCCTTATACCACTAGCCATCATATATATAAACTTGATTTCGTTGTCTTTTTAAAGTCACTGACACATCTTTCTTTGGTCAACAAAACCAGTCTCTTCTCTAGAATAGCCACGTGTCAAGTTTAACAGCCCTGCGATTTAATTATCCACGAGACATTTATCGCGAAATCGTTCCTTCAGTCTTTATTTATGAATACTTGATAGAGAGAGAAGCAGAGAGTAAAAGAGAGAGAAGGAGAGAGAAAAAAAGAGAAAAAAGAGGGAAAAAAAGAGAGAGAGAGGAAAAGGATCCTTCATGTGGAACCACGGGAGTTATAGATGTTGAACTTTACAGCTAATTAATATTTGTCGCCATTATGACGACAGGACTTGCGGAGTCAGATCCCGATCAAAACGACGACAACAACAAAAAAAAGGGGCCAAGGCACATTCGCTGAAGAACCTTTTCCCTCTCTTTCTCTCTCTCTCTCTCTCTGTCTTGAAATCCTGCAACGAGACGAGAATTATAATTAAGGAGTCATCCTCGCGCAAGACTTCAACAAACGGAGCCTTGGAAAGACCTCTTTTTCCACTCAGTCGCTTCTTTTCATTCCGTTGAAAGCAATACGCACGCGACAGCCATTCATGTAGACTGCAGAAAACCGTAAGGATGGCGCTGAAATTGATTCAACATTCACGTTTTGCTACTTAGAAATTCTTCACGTGAAATTCACTTTTGCAAAGTTCCTTATGTTCATTTTTCAATTTATTCGCATTTCATTGGACAGTGCTATAGATATATTTCTTTTTTATTCTCTCTCTCTATCTCTCTCTCTCTCGCTCTCAATTTACGATGATATACTCGCAATCAGTTTTCGATTTAATGTGGAGTCGAAAATTATCAAGATTCCTTTCAAATAATTTAGATTTTTTACGACTGAGAATGTAGAGTAGAATATACTCACTCGAAGAAGGAATTTTTTTTATACAAGCGAATTTTGTTTTAATAAACTAAGGTTTGTTTGAACTGTTCAAATTTGGCTTCAACAAATCAAATTTTAATGCAGCCAACCGAATTTTGCTTGACTCAACTAAATTTTGTTCGAACTGACCAAATTTTGCTTGAATTTACGAAATAAATGCCATACAGTCAAACAAATATTTGTTATTCTTCAAAAACATAATTTAAATTTTTCAAATTGAAAAAAGTACAAAATGTAAAATTCAAAATTCGAAAAAATTCAAAAATTATGAATTCAACAGATAAAAATAACAACATACAAAAAAGCCGTCCCTCATTATTCAATTCAATGCCTCTTCCAACCTATTTATATAAAAAAAACCCCAGCTCTTTTTTTTAATTCCTCGCTGACAAGTAACAGAAAAAAGTAATGATTCTATAGCCTCGTTAGTAATAAGTCACAAGTTTAAAATCTCGACAATCCAAAGACGTGAACCATAAAATTCATCGTGATATCATCTTTTCACTTGATTAACAATATACATAAAATGATCCTAGAAATTTTTTTTTCACACCCCACTCTCGCTCAAAAATAATATACAAAGTTCCTAATTGCGCAAATTATTTTCATGTATCTCTCTTCTTATCAATGTGAGACATCATGGAACGATAAATTTCTTAATTAAAACTCTTCACGCGCACATTTGATCAACTTTTGAATTCTTACATTATTTTTAACAGAAAAAAATAAGTGTGAAAAATGCAGTAAAATAAATAACTCGAAAAATAAAAAATTATGTATGAAATTTATAATTTCGAGAAAAGGAAATCAAATAAGTTTTATTAGAATGGCTAATTTTAGTATGATACAAAAAAATATTTATTTGATGTAAAAAAATATTTATTTGGTACAATTTAGTATTTATCTGATACAAACAAATATTTATTTGACAGTAGGCAAGTAGTCGTATATTTAAAAAATCAAGTACAATTTTCAAGTGCAACGTTCAAATAAATGATTGAAGAAAAAAAATATTTTCCATACATACAGAACAAAACTTTTTGGCAAACAATTTTTTTTTAACTGTTTACTAAAAAACAATTTATTTAATTCAAATAAACAATTACTTCTTTATTGTTGGATACAAATTTATATGGTGCAAAGATATATTTATTTGAATCAAAGAAATATTTATTTGCTTCAAATAAATATTTCTTTGAACCAAAAAAAAATATTTATTTGCTACAAAGAAATATTTATTTGAATCAAAGAAATATTTATTTGATTCAAAGAAATATTTATTTGAATCAAAGAAATATTTATTTGAATCAAAGAAATATTTATTTGCTTCAAAGAAATATTTGTAAGCATCAATTAATTTTATACTTAAAACAATTAAACACTATTTTCAACAAATACTGAAATTACTGATTCAAATAAATATTGGATTGACAAGTATAATCAGTACCAAAAATTAAATTCAATTTTCCCATTAAATATTCTTTCTCCACTAAGAAAATGTTAATTAATTAGAAAACCTATTTCCAAATAATATTAGTAATAATAAATAATAATCATTTCAATACATATATCTCTCTTATCAATGAGACATCAAGGAACGATAAATTTCTCAATTAAAAATCTTCACGCAGATTTCATCAATTTTTAAACTCTTATATTTTGAAAAAAGAATGTGAAGAATGCAGTGAAATAAATAACTCAAAAAAAATTTGTGTATAGAATTTATAATTTTGAAAAAAGGTGAGAGAAATAAATAGAGAAAAAGAGAGAGAAAAACAGAGAGAAAGAGAGAAAAAGAGAGAAGAGAAAGAGAAGAAAAGAGAAAAAGAAAGGAAAAAAAAGAAAAATGTGAGAAAAAAGAAAGAAGAGTCCACGTAGAAAGGCGTAAGAATGAAATATATGAATATTCTGATGTGAAGAATATATATTTAAAAAGTTGAAAGCATTTAGAGACTTGTTGGCATCTGAGAGAGGCGCCGCTCGACTACTTAGGAGTAAAATTATTGCAAACGTTATTTCGTTATTGCACAAAGTATCTCGTTCATGATTAAATTTTAAATGTCACATTGCACAAACTATCCTGATAACCTATCATGAATCCTATCTTCTAGCAGTTTTTTTAAATCTCTAATCTCACATTCTTAATTTTTTTTTCTCCAGTTTTTTTGCCATAGAAACTAAAAAATCTTCCGGAAAATGTTTCAGCCGATGTTGCACTGTATAATTTATGAATTTATACCTATAATATGTGGAATTATCCCTATAATATCTGGATTTATCCCCCTCAATGATACGTGAATTTATTTCATAAGTATTCCATATTCCGTACAAATTTATCAAGATACGAATAAGATATCTTAAAATCCACATATTCACGAGACTATATACATATATACCACACGATTAAGAAATGTGTTTATGAAAAGTATTTGTGAAAAGTATTTTTTAAATTTAGTTTTGAAATTTACTTTAGAAATTCACACACAGAAAACAGAGTTGCCACGAAAATTTAATTTTGTTTTACTCTGACATTTTCCTGATTTACAGACAAAATTTTGCCCTTTTCCCTGACCCTAAAGAATCTTTATAAAATTTAATTAATTTTGAACTATTTAAGTATAAAATTATTCATTAAATAATTTCTAAGTAATAATTTCATCACAGTTCTTCAAAAAGTAAGTTATTTAAAATGTCAGAAATAAAAAAAATTGAAGGTTTTGTATTTGAATTTAAGCTGCAACGCTTTGCATTTGAAATTTATTTCTGAAATGTATCTTTGAAAAGATTTACTCTTTTTTTAAAAAAAAATGAGTAAAATTCTAACACTGATGAGTGGAGGTAATAATTTTGTCATTATTGAATAGAATATGAATTTTAGAAATTAGAATAAATAAAGATTGGTGAAAGGGAATACGAAAATTAAGAAAGAGAGACAGAGAGAGAAAGAGAGGGAGAGCCTGAAGGACAAATAGTTCCGTGTGCCTGGAGCAAAACAATTAAACGTTATTATCTTTCATTAAGGGTGAATTCGAACGAGGAAAATAAGTGGGCGAGTTACGTAATTGTGAGAATGCGGGAATGAATGGTTGGGATTCTTCTCCAGGGCTCTTCTTCCATACTCCTTTTCCCATTGCTCCTCGAGAGACTTCCTTTTGCCCTTTTCTTCCTTCTTTCTGGTAGCTAGCTCTTGCGTGCACCCACGCCGAGAGATCTTTCTCTCAATATATCTTTTGTACCTTCATTTCGAATTCCTTATTTTCATTTCTTCTTGTTTTGCAAACAAGAAACATTTTCATTAAATTCACAAGACGTGAATTACTTTAGGGTTTCAATTTTGTTTCTTTTTTTTTGCTGATCGATTTCAATTAATTTGGCTCTCAAGATTTTGAGAAACTTTTTTTTTCGTCTTAAATTCAATTATTTTAGGTTTTAAGTTTATTAGAATTCTTTTAAATTTTAATTTCAATTATTTCAACTTTAAAATTTTGAAGGATTTTTTAAACTTGTAATTTAAATTCTTCCAATTATAAAGTTTCCAAAAAACCTTTTTTTTAAATTTCAATTATTTTATTATTCAAGTTCTCCATAAACTTCTTTTTTTACTTCAATTTCAATTCTATAACGTCTCAAATTGTTAAAAAATCTTTTAATTTCAATTTCAATTTTTTTACGTGTCAACAAACCTTTCTTTATTTCAATTTCAACTTTTTTATTATTCATGTTATCAAGAAACTTTTTTTCTCTTCAATTTCAATTCTTTTAGCTTTCAAGTTGCAAAAAAAAATATTTTTTAAATTTAAATTTCAATTCTTTTAACTTTTAAGTTTTCAACAAATTTTTTACGAATTTCAATTCTTTCACCTTTAAAGTTTCCAAAAATCTATATTTAATTTCAATTTCAATTTTTTTACGCATCAAGAAACCTTTTTTTATTTTAATTTCAATTTTTTTTTCATTCAAGTTCTCAAGAAACGTCTATTTTTACTTCAATTTCAATTCTTTAACGTCTCAAATTGTTAAAAAATCATCTTTTAATTTCAATTTATTTTACGTTTTAAGAAACAGTTTTTATTTTAATTTCAATTCAGTCATCTTTCAAGTTTTTAAAAAAAAATTTTCATTTTAATATTTAATTTCAATTTTTCCAACTTTTAAGTTTTCAATAACATTTTTTCATTTCAATTTCAATTCATTAATTTTGAAGAATTTTTTAGTTTTATTTAAATTTTAATTCATTCAACTTTCAAGTTTTCAAATATTTTCTTCTCCTTCAATCTTAATTCTTACAATTTTCAAATTTTTAAGAAACTTTTGTTTATTTTAATTTCAATTCCTTTGCTCTTTAAGTTTTCAAAAAAGATATTTTTAATAATAAAATTTAAATCTTTGATCTTTTAATATTTTAAAAAACTTTTTTTAATTTTACTTTTAATTTATTCATCTTTTAAATCTTTTTTGAATTTTGAAATTGGAATAATTTAATAAAAAAATAAAATTTGAAATGAAAAAAAAATTTTCCTGAAAACTCAAAAATAAACCAATTTAAATTTAAATTGTCAAATTTAAATTGACAAAAAAAATATTTTCTTAAAAAAGAAAAGATATAAATTAAAAAAACAATGAGAAAAGGGTATTGTAAAATCTTGAAAGACCAGAGAATAAAATTCAATTTGAAGAATTAAAAAATGTTTTCTGATAATTTGAAAAACGAAAGAATTGAAATTGAAGAAAAAGAATAATTTTACTGAAAACATGAAAGATAATAGAATTAAAATTGAAGTGAGAGAAAAAATTTCTTTGAATCATTTTGTAAAATCAAAAGATGTAAAAATTGAAATTGAAACGAAAAAACAAATTATCTTGAAAATTTGAAAAAATTGAAGTCAAATAATTAAAAAGAAATTTTTGAGATCTAAAGAATTATCAAATTTGATTAAATTGAATTTAAATGAAAGATACTATTTTGAAAACCTAAATGAAACTTAAAAACAAAAAAATATGAAAGAATTGAATTTGATGTGAAAGAAAAAAAACGAATTGAAATTGAAATGAAAAAAATTAACTTGAAAATTTCAAAGATCACAGAATTAATGTTAAATAATTTCAAAATATGTTTTTTGAATTGAAATTGAAGTGAAAAAAAATTGTCTCGAAAATTTCAAAGATCACAGAATTGAAGTTAAATAATTTTAAAAAATGTTTTGAGAAGTGAAAAATGAAATAATTGAAATTAAAGTGAAAGAATAAATTTATTAAAACTTGAAAGCTAGAAATATTGAAATTGAAAGGAAAAAAAAATTTCTTCCAATAGTAAAAGATGAAAGAATTGAAATAGAATTGAAAAAACGTATTTTAAAAATTTTAAAGATCAAAGAATTGAAGTTAAATAATTAAAAAACATTTTATTGAGATCTAAAAGGATGAAAGAATTGAAATTTAAATGAAAAGAAGTATTTTGGAAATTTGAAAGATGAAGGAATTAAAATTTAAGTGAAAAAATAAATTTCTTGTAAAAGTATAAAAGATGAAAATTGAAATGAAATTGAAAAAAACGTTTCTTGAAAAATTTAAAAATCAAAGAATTGAAGTTGAATAATTTTAAAAAAAAGTTGTTTTATACCTGAAAAATATAAAAGAATTAAAATGAAAAAAATTATTTTGGAAATTTGAAATATGAATGAATTGAAATTAAAGTGAAAGAAAAAATTTCTTGAAATCTACAGGGAAATAACTGAACTATAGTCATCATTTCACACCATAAAAATCGAAATAAACATTTTACACCTGAAAAGTGTTATTTTGATACAATAGATGAAAAAAATCTCGAAAGTCTTGTCTATTTTATTCAAACAACCCGAAAAAAGTCATATTTTTTTCAAAATAGAGTTAAAAAAGCTTCAGAAAAGCCTACAATCCAAAACCTAAAAACAAAGTCAAGAACTAGTTGTAAAAAATTAAAATAAAAAAAAAATTTGTTAGCCAAGGGACAATACTGATAATTCAACGGAGGAGTAAAAACGATAATATTTCGGTCCTCTTGTCGACCGAAATAATCCAGAATTCCGTTGTATCATCACTATCACGACAGGTTGTTTGTCATGGCGAGAATAAAATATCCGTACGAAATGTATGCTGGGAGTAAACATTTGATGCTGAAACTTGTTTGAATATTTGACTTTCCCAGACGCGAGCGATGGGCGAGAGAAAGAGAAAGAGAGAGCAATATATGTATCTACCTGCAACAAACCGAGTATCTAAGGTCATCAAAATGTTTTCTTAGGTGGGTTAGATATGAACCTAAAGTGAATTTTTTCAACCCTATAGATAAGATTCCCATTTTCGTGGGCTCCAGTAAAGCCGCATCATGTACTCATCTTAAAACAAAAAATCGTTTGAATGACATTTCAGTTTCCACAAGTCCTCACTAATTAGTTCCTGGCAGAAATTGTTCGTTTGATGCCGCTCGCGATGTGAGACAACAAAAGGAAGGAATGTCATTTTATCTCATACCTCAAATATATTCCAACCATCGAATATTTGCCTTCTCTATTAAACAAAATTTTTATTTACAGAAAGTCAATTTTAAAATCCTTTTCTTTTTCCGTTATTTTTCTCTTAATGGAAAAGAAAATATACTATGGGGGAAAATTTGAATTTTAAATTCAATTGACACTTGATTTCTAATTTATTTACTTCTAATTGTTTTCGAATTTATTTCTAAATGTTTGGTTTCTTTAATTAAACCACACAAAATGCCGTTATGGAATTGTACTGAAAACAATTTATAATTGTATGAAAAATTTAAAATTAAAAACAAGTGAGATGTGTTTAAAAACAGAATGCTTTTTCTTCATTTCGAGAATTGAGTTAAAGATTTCACACCAGTTTTTTTTTTAAAGTGAAACCGACCGATTGCCATTTAAAGATATAAAGAGTTGGTACATCGCTACCATTTTTGAACTGAGGAATGTCCCTATCTTATAAACACGATGATTTCTTTGAGTCTTCTTATTTACCTTATTTGTCTGCTGCGCGCATGAAAACTAAAAGAAATTCCACAGTGGTGTGGCAAAGACTTATATCTTTAACAAATGCCGCGCAATTGACCGGATATAATCTATAATCTCGAAAACAGAACTCTTTTATTGTATATATTGAAAGAAGAAGAAAAAAGAGTTTCGTACGCGTCATCTCGCAATCTGGTCTTTGAACCATTGGCAAAATCAAAGGGGGGTTTTGCCAATGCAAAAGGTTCGTTACAAGGGATCGCAAATTCAATACATGGTTATATACTGAAGAAGCAGGTGCGCATCTCTCAGGAACAAAGAGAGGAATCATGTCTCTCGCGCATAGATACCGCCAAATGATACCGATTTCAAATCTGTAACCCTTCTCGAGAAGATTCTCAGGGAGGAAGATTTTCTTTACATTCAGGTCTTCGATTGACTTTGAGGCGCAAAAAAAGTCGCTTTAGTCCATTAAAAATACGTGCATTTTATTCACTTTTGGCACAAAAATGTTATTTTGTTGTAACTCTTTCAAAATTTATATGAATTGAAAAAAAAATTATTTTTAAAAATTTTAAATTACTGGAAAAAAATTATTTGATTCGCATAACCAGTTACTTGTCTTCTATGAAATAAATATTTACTTGACTCAATTAATCTTTATTTAAACCAATTAAATAGTATCTGCTTCAATTACTGAAATTATAGTGGTTCAAATAAAATTTATTTGATTTATAAAAATTATTTAAGGACTTATTTAAATAAAAATTATTTATTTCAAGTAAATATTTATTTAATAATAGACAAGTAATTGGTTATTTGTGTCAAATAAATTTTTTTCTTTAGTGACTAGGTACCTACATTTCTTCTCCAAATCAAATATTTTCAATAATTTTCCAAAAGTTCTCAAAGAATTCAATTATTTAATTTATAATAATTAAAACTGTAATTCCTAAAGTTATTTTTTCCTTAAAGTTCTTGAGGTGGATTAATTATTGAAAATATGTTCAAGGCTCGAACCAGTGAAAGTATTAAAAAAACGGGTTTTACAGAGAAAAATTAATTTCAAAATTCAATTATTTTTAAAAATTCACGTTATATTACTTTTAATATTCAATTATTATCTAAAATTTTAACAGAAATTAATTTTTAAATCAATTTTTATTAAAAAATTCTACTAGAATTCAATTATTCAAATACACAAATAAATAATTTATTGAATAATTAAATGTTCCTTAAACTTCAATTCCCATAAAGAATTTTATCAACGAATTTTTAAATAATCGAATTCTTTTGACGAATTTTAATAAAATTTTGAAGAATAATTACATTTTTCGAGAAATTCAATTAAAAATAAATGAAATTCTGCAATGAGTTTTATTGTTTGTGAAAATAATTGAATCCCTAAGAAGAATTTAATTATTTTTGAACAATATCTAATTTTCACGAAGAATGTAAAATAATTTACAATTTAAAAATAATTCAATTTCTGCAATAATTTGTACCTTTTCCAAAATTAAGTTATTTATTGTGTTATAACTAAACATATTCTATAAATCTATTATTTTTAATAATTTTTGAAAAAGTTCTTTAAGAATTTTCAAATCCAATTGTTTACAATATTAAATTTTACGGAATTTCAATTATTTGCAAATTCTTGAATTAAATATATATCACAAACTAAATCCTTTATCTAATATTTAAAAAATTCAATTAAACTTTTTGAAAAAAATTAATTTAAAAATTCAGATATTTTTAAAAATTCACATTGTTAATTTACATAAAGAATTGTATCAACAAATTTATAAATAATTGAATTCTTTTGACGAATTTTAATAAAATTTTGAAGAATAATTACATTTATCGAGAAATTTGATTAAAATTGTATTAGAAACAATTGAAATTCTGCAATGAGTTTTATTATTTATGAAAATAATTGAATTCTCAAAATGAATATTATTATTTACGAAAATAATTGAATCCCTGTAAAAATTTTATTATTTATAAAAATAATTGAATGATTGCGAAGAAATTTATAAAAAATATGTAAATAATTGAATTTCTGTGAAATTTTTATTATTTTATAAAAATAATTGAATGTTTGCGTAGAATTTAATTAATTTTTTTTTAAATAATTAAATTATTATTTTGAAAAATTTTATTAAAATAGTAGACATTGAAAATTATTGAATTGAGAAAAAAATTTTAAAAATAATTGAAATTTTGTCAAGAATTTTATTAAAATTTTTGAAAATAATTGAGTTTCTAAGGAGAATTTAATTATTTCTAAAGATAATTGAGATTTTGACGAGAATTTTTTAAAAATTTTAAATTATTTTCTTGATATAATTATAAATATTGATGTACCCTCCCCTTAAATTTAGAGAGAAATTGTCAAAGAGCTCACTAAATTGTTTATTTATTTTAAATAAAAAAATTATTTAGTACAAATAAATTTCTTACTTGAACCAAATACGATTTCTTTGAAAAAAATCAATTTCATTCGAACCAAATAAAATTTATTAAAAACAAATGAATTTTATTTAAATCAAACAAAATTTTTCAAAGGCTCTGAGGCAAATAAATCTTTCTTCTGAGCATAAAGATTTATCAAAATGAACAAAAATTTTACTGAAATATTTAAGGGAATTTTTGTGTTTCAGTTGATTTTTCTCTTTAAATTATATATTCGCGATAAAACTTAATTTAAAACGAGATAAAGAAATGTAAATAAAAACGAAAAACAGACTTTGTTAAATATTCCTAATAAGATTCATAATATAATATAAATGAAATTCGTGAAAAATTAGGCAATTGTGCCTGAAGTGACGATGTTTATTCAAGGAGAGAATGAGTGTGTTGGTCGTACGTGCCACCGCATAAGTTGATTCCTGTTTTCTCAGAGATAATGTTTCCTACGTCTTATTGCCATTTCCAGGTAACTAGGGAGTACCATATCTCGACTAGAATTTATTTTTCTATATTGTCATTTGTGTTTTTCTCGAAATGTATACAAATGTATATGAAATAATCCTCGAAAATAGTAACAATCGATTTTTTATTTTTAAGGAATAGAAAGAAAGAAGTTTTCAACATTCGAGTTAATTTCGCATAAATCTTTTATGCATGATCTGATGACGAATCCACAAATTGTAAGAACGCGTGTGCAGTTGGTATAATTTTTTTTTCCCTCTCCCCTAAACTTGACTCAATATTCCGAAAATCTTGTAAGTGATTTCGCCCTTAAAAACCAATACAACTTTTTCTTGGAATAATTTTCCATTTCAAGTTGAGTCCACATTGAATCTTATGATTCTTTTTGTTTGTATTTGGTTTCATGCACGTTTTTGACTTTCAGCCTCGACACCGAAGCATAAATTTTGACGAACTTTGAGTACCTAATAAGGTGCGGTACCACTCGCTTAGTCGCTGGTTAACAGGTGCGAGAGTCTCTCTGGTTGTTTGATCAGTCCTTTGGTTCTTTTTTCTTATAGTATTTGTTTTACGTGACGTTGCGAGTAGATTTTGTCGTGCGTCCAGTTTACCCACTCCCACTTGAAAACTGGTATATAACTTCTCTCCCCTCCCCCTCTCCTTCCTCCCCACCAAAAGTGACTTTACCAAAACTGGAAAGACGTTTCGAGCATAAGAAAGAAAAATAAAAAAAAGAAGTGTCCAAACTCCTTCCGGACCATTTTAAAATTTATGCAGGTGCAATTAATTTTTTTCGGTCGCATTTCTGATTCTTTGGTTTTAATGTAAAAACCTGGTCATGCAACTGAAAAAAGTGATTTTAATTTTTAATTCACATTACTTTTGCTATATTTTCACAATCTACAATTTTTCTCAAGTCTTGGAATTTTTAGTTATTCTTAGTTTCAGAATTTTGTTTTCAGTGAACCGGCAACAATCCATTTTGCGAATTGAAAGAAATGACTGTAGATATATTTTGGAAGTGCAATGTGACTTTAGCATGCAAAACATGGTACGGCGTGTGTGATTTCTTTTTTTTTTGAAAGGGTGGAGGGGAACCGCACAGGAGAAGAGGAAAAACATTTTGGACACAAAGTGCCGAACGTCGTTTGTCGATAGCGGAAAGTGGAGAATCCCCTTTCGAATGCTTGAGATTTCAGGAGCCATTTTGGAAGTACAGCCACTCACGAGGCTCATTGTTTAAGCAATATAATGTTCTTGAAAGGAAGCGCGCCGATCTCCACAATCGGCAAGATTCCTTGTAACTGGAGAGCCGTAAACTTTATATTCTCCCTGGATTCTTCCCTATCTCCATGAAATCGAAACGTGAGATACCAGCATACCGATCTGATTGCTGATCTAAGTTCAGTATTCTTCTCACCCTATATGCCAACGACCTTCTGTAAATTCAAAATCTGTTCCTTTCTTTTCGCCAGTAATCTAATTACGCATATGACTCGGAAAAATTACCTCCTTAGTTTGGTAGAAATAAATTTCTTTCTCTGACTTTTATCTTTTGCTTTAAGATTTTTCATAGACTATGTAAAGAAAAAATATTCTTTTGGTTCCTTTTGCATCGCCTTTCCAGGGCTCGAACTAGGTCCGTAAATCCAGTAAAAGTCCGCAACTTTGCTTGAAATCCGTAAAAGTTTGTTTTTTTTTATAAAAAAGGTTCATAAAGTCCGTAATTTGATTCAAAAAGGATGAAAAGTTCGTAAATTGTACGATATAACTTGGATAATTTTAGATAAATTACAAATGATTGCAGAAATTCAATTATTTTCAAAAATAATATAATTCTTCGCAAAAATTCAATTATGTCCGTAATTTTTCATTTTTTGTCCGCAAGGTCCATATTTTTAAATACTTTCACTGGCTCAATCCCTGCCTTTCCTTTTTTGAATAAAATCGAATAAAAATAGAGAAGGATTGAAAGTCTCGAAACAATGTTGTAAAGAATTTATGGGGAATCAAAGATTTTTCTTGAAATGGAAGAAAACTTTTTTCGTGATAACGTTTAAATGGGGAATTTCAAGGAAACCAATAAAATGTAAAAACGTAATTGTTCACAACCTATATTGTCGAGAGAGCTCCGGACAAGTATATCTACAAGTTTTTTTGCTCATAGAAAATTAAGTTTAGAAAAAGACAAATGCAGGAATTCTTTATGACGCCTTTAAACTTATGCTTTTGCACACACTCGACTTAGATAACAATTTTTTTTCCGTCTCGCCTTTACTACAAATTGCCATTGTCGAGAAAAATCTACAAGCTATCTATATAATTATACGAACAAAAAGAAAAAACTGAGAAAAACTTTTATAAAATATAATTTAAGACCTGATAGGAGAAAGAAAAAAAGTTTAAAAGAATCGAAAATGTTTTCAACAGCTGTTGTGATTTAATTTTCGCCAAAACGAAACGGTGTCTCCTAATTTTGCATGGTCATCCGAAAAATTTCTTAATTTCAGCAAGCTCATGAGATTTTGATGATGAGTGTTCAAAAACCGCATCTCGCAACGTACCGGGTGGCCCCCATTATGCTTCTCAATGACAGCAAATTATCTTTCGTCCTCGGGAACCAAGAAAGGACTTATAAAACTTCTGTATGTGCACATGTTAGAGTTATACACTCAACTTCCGCACTACCAAAAGTCAGTGAGGGTAGAAGATGGACCCTAATTTCCTTCCTTGCGCTTTCAACAGTTTATACAAATTAAAGGAAAAAACAACGGAAACCACTCATTTGTTTCAAAACTAAAGAGAAACATTGAAAAAAAATTTTTTTAAACGTCAACAGCTTCTCACTTTAAAGAAATTAGGTTTTTGATCGCATTCGTATTGCAGATTATACTAACAGTTAATATTTTATATTTTACGTATAAATTTATTTAGTGAAGAAATTAACACTGTTTTTCTAAGGATATTAAATTGAGACAAAAATAAATCAAAATGTTGCTTCGCAACACTTTTTATTCCTTTTCTATTTCAATTTGATATCCTTAGAAAAACTGTAAATTCCAAGGTTCTAAAAAAATTGAAGCTTGCAAAAATATCGCAAATTAATTCAAATTAAAAATTAAAATCCATTTATATTAATTGCTAAACTTGACAACTTAAGATTTTCGCCATTCAAATACAAGAAAATAAATTTTCAAAACCATTACGTTTATTTTAATATTTATGAAAGTAATTGAATTATTACAAAGAATTTTATACAAAAATTTTAAATAATTGATTTTTTTAAATGTATGCACATTCTTATTCAAATAATTGAATTCCTGTAAAGTTTTTATTATTTATGAAATAATTTTAAATTTTACCAAGAATTTTATTAAAATTTTTTAAAATAATTGAATTTCAGGGAAGAAGTTGAAAATAATTGAATTATTGTAAAGGATTTTATAAATAAATTTTAAATAATTGATTTTTTCGAAAAAATGTATGCAAATTCTAATTTAAATAATTGAATTTCTGTAAAGTTTTTATTATTTATGACATTAATGGAAATTATGCCAAGAATTTTATTAAAATTTTTTAAAATAATTGAGTTTTGACGAAGAAAATTTATATTTATAGAGACGATTAAAATCTGGACGAGAATTCAATTTCAAATGTTGAAATTAATTCAATTTTCTGCAATGAATTTTATTACTTTTGAAAAAAAATTGAATCCTTGTGATGAATATTGTTATTGATGAAAATAATTGAATTTTTCAAAGAGTTTTATTAAAATTTCACAAAAGAATTAAATTTCAGGGCAGAATTTTATAAAAAAAATTCTAAATAATTGATTTTTTTAAATTTACGCAAATTATATTTTAAATAATTAAATTCCTGTGAAATTTTTATTTATTAAAATAATTTAAATTGTGCCAAGAATTTTATTAAATTTTTTGAAAATAATTGAATTTTAGGGAAGAAGTTAAAAATAATTGAAGTATTGTAAAGAATTTTATAAATAAATTTTAAATAATTGATGTTTTTTTTGAAATGTATGCAAATTCTAATAATTTAAATAATTGAATTCCTGCAAAGTTATTATTATTAATGAAATTAATTGAAGTTCTGTTAAGAATTTTATTAAAATTTTTAAAAATATTTGAATTTCGTCGAAGAATATTGAATTTCCAGGAAGAATTTTGATACATGTTAAGATAATTAAATTCTTTCGAAGAATTGCGTTAAAATTTTAAAAATTATATTAAATATGTATTACAAAATTCAACTAATTTCAAAGGAATAAAAATTAAAATTTTTCAAAAAAATTAGTTGTTCAAAATTAATAAATTAAAATTATGAAAAATTCAGATTTTTCCAAAGACTTGAATTTGAATCCTTTTCAAAATTTAATTATTTCTAAGAATTGTTATTATTTTTAACTGCTCCAAAATTCAATTATATTTTGTTTTTTTAAAAAATTCTTTTCTTAATGAATTATTTTTAATAAATAAATAAAATGTTAAAAAAAACCCAACAATCTAATTTCATAAAATAATAACCGATTTTCACCCTCTTAAAAAATCTTAAGACAAACCAAAAGAAATTCTCTGAAAAAATACAAAAATTCCTAAACGAAAAAAAAATCTCTAAATGACAAATGGTGTAAAATGTGGTGTCGAGTCGTTACACTAATTACACCCTTCTAAAAATATTCATATTCCAAGGTGTCGCACCACTGAACCAAAAGCGGAAATGGAGTTGATCCTGAAAAATTACTAAACTATGGTAAACCACACAGGTCACAGAGAGAGAGAAAAAAAAGAGAGAGAGGAAGCATTTGGGGTTTACCGTTATAGGCAATTCGTCTGACAAATGGAGGTGGGAAAAGGTCTCGAGGAGTCCCTGAATTTAAGGAAACCGCAAAGTTTGATTGATTGTTCGACGGTCAAAGAGAAAGATGAAAAGAAAACGAGAAAGCGCTTCTGGTTAAAGTCAATTTGAAAATTGTTAATGAGGACGCGTGGCAAAATTCAAGATGAACCAACATTAGTTCCTCTTCCTATAACCATTAGTTTTCCTAATCCATCATTATTTTTTCAATTCTATAAATACCGGCGTCTTGTGTTTCAAATGTACCTTAAAATTAACTAAAAACAGTTAATTTATTTTTGAAAATCAGAAGAAAAATTCAAAAAGTAAAATCTTTGCCAATTAAATTTCTAAACTCAGGGAAAAAATTCTCTGTATATAAAAAATCGAATCTGTTTTGACTTTCGACTGAACTTTGACTTTTACGATTAAACTTTGACTTTCGATTCGATTTTGACTTTGCCTCACGATTCAACTTTGACTTTGCCCTTGACATTGACTTTGGTTTTTACATTGACTCTGACATTCAAAGTCAAAATCGAATCGTAAGTTAAAGTCAAAATTGAATCGAAAGTCTAAGTCAAAATTCAATCCTGAGTCAAAGTCAAATATTACAAATTCGCATCCCAGAGAAAAAAAAATTTACAAGCAGTGTTAAATAATTAAAAATAACGCTACCTACATATTTTTAATCGATAAATAAATAAATATATTTTTAAATCCGTAAATAAATAAATATTTATTTTTAATTCATAAATTAATAAACCCCTGGTAAATCCAAATACATTATTAAATGATTAAAACCTTGTCATAAATAATATATAAATACGAAAAACACGCGGGGAGTAATAATATTATTCCGAAAATTTGTGATCCCCTCTTAGCACGCATATCACTTCAATATCAGAGGATGCTCAATCTCGTCGGCGGTCCAATTTATGCACCAAATTCATTTTTACTACACAGGAAGCACAAGGTAATTGAGGCTCTCGATTACGGTTGATAATTTAATGTTGACTTGACATTTTATTACATTCGAAATATTCTAATGGGACGTGTAAATTGGAGCGGTGAAATGCACGAGCTAATTGGTCCACTACGTGCGCGCAGATGCTTGACATAATTGAGTAAATTTACTGAAGGAGCAGGCATCCTTTTAGCCCGATTCATCGGATAAAAGTAAAGTCATATAATATTGACAGTTTAAAAACAAAGTTTTTAATTCGATATTCCTTTGATAAAATAGCGACGCACTTTTTAATTTTTTCACCGCAAAAAAAAAAAAAGGAAAAAAGGAAACACAGATGGTAATAATTAGTACAATTTAATTATATTTGTACTTTAACTCTAACTGTACAATGCAACTTTTGTAAATTAATGTTTTTAATACGCTAATAATAGGAAATAACAAAAATAATAAATAAAATAAAAATTGTAAACTATTTTTATTTTATTTTTTATTACAATTTTCTTATTATTATACAAAAATAGTAAACTATTTTTATTTCATTTATTATTTGTGTTATAAAAAGGGTGCGATTTTTTATAATTTGATTTTTTTATTCGATTTTAAATTTGACATTGAATTTTTTACTTTGACCTTGATTTTAAATTTGATTTATAGTTTGACTTCGATTTTGAATTAAAAATATACTTTAACTTTCACTTTAGCCTTCACTTTAACGGACACTTTGACTTTCACTTTGACATTCACTTTGATTTTCAAAGTTAAAGTCAAAGTTATCGTCAAAATAAAAATCGAATATCAGAGTAAAATCATTGTCAAAGCAAAAATCAAATCGAATATTAAAGTTAGAGACAAAAAATCTTTCAATCTTAAAAATTTTCATTTTGACATTGACTTTAACTTTAACTTTCGATTCGATTTTCACTTTGACCTTACATTTTTTAATGAATGTCAAAATGAATATCGAATTGAATGTTAAAATTAAAGTTAAAAACCAAAATCAATGTAAAATTAAAATCGAATTGAAAGTTAAAGTTAAAGACCAAAAGTCAAAGTCAAAGTTAAAATCGAAAATTTAAAGTTAATGTCAAAGGGAAAATATAATGGAAAGTCAAAGTTAAAATTATTGTCAAAGTTAAAGTTGAAGACAAAAAAGTTAAGGTCAAAGTGAAAATCGAATGGAAAGTCAATGTTAAAGTAAATGTCAAAATTAAAATTGAATCAAAGCTTAAAGTTGAAGACAAAAAATTAAGGTCAAAGTGAAAACCGAATCGAAAGTTAAAGTTAATGACCAAAATAAATGTCAAAGTCAAAATTGAATTGAAAGTCAATGTCAAAGCAAAAATCGAATTGAAAGTTGAAGTTAAAGACCAAAAACAATATCAAAGTGAAAATAAATTTAAAAATCAAAGTCAATGTCAATGTAAAAATGGATAGGAAAGTTAAAGTTGAAGACAAGAAGTCAATGTCAAAGTAAAAATCAAATTTAATGTCAAAGCTAATCTCAAAAACTCAATGTTAAAGTGAAAATCGAATCGAAAGTCAAAGTTAAATTTAATGTCAAAGTTAAAATCGAATTTCAAGTTGAAGTTAATGACGAAAAGTAACTGTAAATGTTAAAATCATATAGAAAGTTAAAGTTATAGACAAAATGTCAATGTAAAAGTTAAAATCGAATAGAAACTTAAAGTTAAAGTCAATGTCAAAGTGAAAATCTAATGTAAAGTCAAAGTTAAAGTCATTGTCAAAGTTAAAATCGAATCCAAAGTTAAAGTTGAAGACAAAAAATCAAGGTTGAAGGGAAAACCGAATTGAAAGTCAAAGTCAAATTATAAAATTGCATCCTAGTAGAAAATGATACAAAAAATAAAATGCTATTTTGAAATTTGACTTTGACTGTAGATTCGATTTTGACTTTGAGTTTTATTTTCACTCTGACTGACTTTTTCACTAAATTTAACGTTGATTTTTATTTTCACTTTAACTTTCATTTTGCCTTTCCAAATTAAATTCTAAATCAAAATTAAACTCAGGGTGAGAGTGAAAGTCAAGGTCAAAGTCAAAATCGATGTCAAAGTCAAATTCAGAATGAAAATTAAAGTGAAAGTCATCAAGGTCAAAGTCAAAATCAATGTCAAAATCAAATTTAGAGTGAAAATTAAAGTCAAAATCAATGTCAAAATCAAATTCAGAGTGAAAATTAAAGTGAAACTCAATGTCAAAGTCAAAATCAAATTATAATCAAATCAACAACCTATTTATTCTAAATTTAATTCTAAATTCTAAATATAAATTTAAATATTTCAGCAAGAAAAGAAAGGGCGGAGTTATTCTGCAAATATAATCAAAAATAAAACTTAAAAGACAATTTAAAATCTGAAAAAGGGGGTTAGCATTTAAAATATTCAACTCTTTTGGTAAATCCCACACGTGCAACTTTATATAAAAATAAATATATCATCAGGTGCATATTATTTACCATCTGTGTTTCTGATTCTGTACATTTTGTATGCACGTTTTGAATTTAAATCCTTGAACTCGTTTTAATTTACATCCGGGAACCTTGTACTCATCAAATTCGTTACAAAACTTGAAAGAGGAAGGTAGCATCCCCTTTTTATGTTAAATACGATAATTACCGACAGAAACGTCGCTTTTTTAATACATAACGCTCTAGAAACGAAACAAACCGGAAAAGACACACAGGTGTATAAAGGGGATGAAAATAAATATCAAGATATTCCTAATTATTCAAGTGCATCTATTAATAATCTTTTACTTAAAAGTACGTTAATTGAAACTGTAATTCTTACAAAAAATTCAAGAAATTAATTTTCTTTTACTTAAATTTCAAATTAATAAATCTGATAGAAATTACAAGATTTGATTTGATGATGATCAATAAATATAAAAATCTCTTGACCGTGACTATAATTTTTTTTCCTCTCATTCTTAAATGATCCGTGACTATAAATAGTTTTCGTATATATTATTGCATGGATATATTGCATGAATTTTTTCGATGACGGGAATATGAGTAAAGAGGATATAAATATAGGCGGAAAAACAATAAATCGTTGAAAATGAACGTGTATATATAAATATATTGGAGTGCATTGTGGAGGATTGTTAAGGGGGCTTCCTGCATTTATGTACAAACCGCATAGCTCGGGGACGATCGGACCCTCGTGCAGGATATCCGACATTTAATCTGATTTCTAGATTACACTCTTGCGAGCAACGATAACAAAGCGCTCTCACTCTCAGACTGCCCTTATTACCATCAACCCCTCTCTCCACAATATATGTTTGCTCACTCGGCACTTCTTTTTCTTTTTTTTTCTTCTTTTCCTTCTAATCTTTCACACGTGACTCCTTCCAAGTCATTCACAGTCAATTTTTATATTTTATAACCGACAAATTTTCTACCGTTAACGATTTTTTTTAATTAATTTATTTTTATTTTTAAATAAATGCACTTAAAAGAAAATTTAAATTATTCTCACAATAAGATTCTTTTGTTATAAAAAAGATTTTGGGGAATAAAATGGTAATTTGATTCCTTCACTTGAGAACGCCAAGGTCGCCACTAGGTGGCAGGAGAAATTCCAAGAAAGAACTAAAGTGCCATCTAGCGGTGACCTTGGCGTTCTCAGGTGGAGAACAGCATCTCCATATTGAATCTCAAGATGTTAGTAACTTTAATTATTTATAACCAATAATTATTTATAATCAAATTCAGAAAGTTTGGCAATTAATATAAACCGATTTTAATTTTTAATTTACTTTCCTTTTCGATATTTTTACAATCTTCAATTTTTCTAGAGTCTTGGAATTTATAGTTTTTTTAAGGATATCAAATTGAGACAAAAAACGTATCAAAATTTTTGCGATGAAATATTAAAAAAAAATATACAAATATTTGTATAAAAATATTAGCGAAATATATTTTTGCAAAAAGTAATTCAGAGAATAAAAGAATTGATTGTCTAGTTTGGAAAATAGGAGAGAAAAAAGTATTCTGAATGACGCATTGAAGGCGCACGGTCAGTTGAATTGGAGTGGGAAATGTCGTGTGTCATGTTCTCCGTTTCACTGTCGACTTCTTTTTGCTTTACCGCGAATCAGATTACTTCTCGCAAATCAAAATAAAAGCTTAATTCAACGACGCCACATTTTTTTTAATCTCTTGTATATATTGACCAACTTCCGGTGATGTATCTCGCAACTTTCGATTCAACTTTCGATATATACATACATCGCAACATGTTTTATCGAAGAAAAAAAAACTAATACAAAAAAAATTAACAACAACAATATTAGCACAAAAAATTAGCGAAAAGAAATTAACGACAGGAAATTATCAAAAAAATTACCAAAAAATTATTTGCTAATTTAGAAAAAAAATACTAAAAAGAAAAAAATCTATTGCGCCAAGAGCACTTGTCGAAAAATACTTTTCTCAAAAACGCTTTTCTAAAGAGAAATAAAAACAAGTTCTACGAAGAATCATGCAACCCTTCCTTTTTTTTCTCAGCAGTGTGGGAAAAATGGTGAATTTTGTTTAACAGCTGATAAAAAGCAAAAGAGGAACAAACTTCTTCTTGTGTTACACACAAGATTTGCACAAGAAGGAGTACAAGTCAAGACTGTATTATATGGTGCCGTTAAAAGTTGACTCCATAGGAGGCGAACGAATGAGAAATATGAATAATAATGCCCGGTCAACGTCCCACGAGCTTGGGTTTGTAATGGGAGTACGGTGGCTGCCCGTGACATGTTCACCCTTTTCCACGCCGTCACAGTTCTCATGAAATACTAGACGTGTAGCGAATGGGAGACGTGTCGTTACGATACTTCCGCCGGATAGTTACACGAATCTAACGTCAGTTCAAAAAAGAAGAAGAAGAAAAAAGTCAAGAATGATATATCTTCGCGAAAAAACTAACACCTCTGTATTTTCTCTCTGGTGAATGAGATTCTTATAAAGTTATTCAAAAATCACCCAACATCCTCTGACGAAAAAAAAACCCTTTCTTACAAGTGCAATTCTTTTCTACAAGTGGAATCCTTACAAGAAGCAGAATCTTTCTCTACAATTTTAATCCCTCTCTACTTTTAATAGAACTCTACCTTCTTCTTTGTATACTTTGAAACTAAAACCAAAAAGTGTATTTAACAAAAAGAAAATTTGATCCGAAAAATTCCATACTATGAATTTTTTTCTCCATTCTTCATTCAACAGACAAAAAAAAATGCCCATTGAAAATGAATGGAGAAAAAAATTATTATGACAATAAATTAAGTAGCACTAAAGCCAATCAAGTAATTTGCCTTAAACAGCAATAGAATTTCATCGTTGATTGAATAACGAGGTGGAGTTTTCGTCTGACATGCCTGATTCAATTGTTGTACAATTCTGGTCAATCCTTCTTTACTTGACATTTAATGTATTTTCGATACAATCGTGAGATGTCTTCGAGCTACACACATATACATACACAATGTTCCTATATAATAAAAGAAGCAAAAAATAAAAAAACAACTCAAACTGCACATTGTTTTCGGTCTCCAGAAGAGTCGAGTATTTTTTGCGAACCCTGAATAGTCCAGACATGTACAAAAGTCGCGATATAAACTCTCGAGAATCACAATCACATGTTTCGTTGCCAAGATGAGAAAAGTTTTTCGAACATTTTTCAAACTAATTTACTCTGTTTTAATAAAAAAAGAAAAAAAAATTAATTTTCAAATGAAAAAACAAAAAAATAATAAACAAATTACTGAAAGACAAACTAAGAAGAAAATAACGAAAAAAATTACCAAACGAAATTCATGGAAACAACAACTAAAAAGCAATTAGCAAGACAAAATAAAAACAAGAAATAAAAAAAAGTTGTCAAAAAATTAGCCAAATAAAAGTAGCAAAGTACAAATTAATAACAAGAAATTACCAAAAAATTACCAAAAAATAAATTAACAACAAGAAATTAACAAAAAATTATCAAAAAACTTACCAAAAAGGAATTAACAAAAATAAAAACTAACAAGCAATTGGCAAAAACATTAGCAACAAGAAATAAAAAAAAATATCAATAAAATTACCAAAGTAAAAATTAAGAACAAGAAATAAAAAAATTACCAAATAAAGTAATTAACCGAAGAAAAAATAACAAAAAACTATAAAAAGCTTTACTAAAAAAGGAATTAACAAAAAATTACTAAAATAGGAATTAACAAAAAACTTACTATAAAAAATTAACAGAAGAAATTAATAAAATCAATTATCGAAGAAAAATTACGTAAAAGTAATTAAGAATAAATAATCAAAAAGAAAATTACCAACACAAAAATTACTAAAAAAGGAATTGACAAGAAATTAGCAGAACAAAGATTAAGAAGAAATTAGCAACAAAATTACCAAAAGAAATTAATCAAAACGAAAACTAACAAGCAATTAGCAAACAAATTATCAACAAGAAATAAAAAAAATATCAATAAAATTACCAAAGTAAAAATTAAGAACAAGAAATGAGCAAAAAATTACCAAATAAAGAAATTAACCGATGAAAAAATAACAAAAAAATATAAAAAGATTTACTAAAAAAAGGAATTAACAAAAAATTACTAAAATAGGAATTAACAAAAAACTTACTATAAAAAATTAACAGAAGAAATTAATAAAATCAATTATCGAAGAAAAATTACGTAAAAGTAATTAAGAATAAATAATCAAAAAGAAAATTACCAACACAAAAATTACTAAAAAAGGAATTGACAAGAAATTAGCAGAACAAAGATTAAGAAGAAATTAGCAAAAAAAATTCATCAAAAAAGAAATTAACAACTAAAAAAGAAATTAACTAGAGATTACTCAACAAAAAAATTAACAACAAAAAATTAACAGGAAGGAAATTACGAAAACAGAAATTAACAACTGGAAATCAACAATAAGAAATGAACGAAAAGAATTACTAAAACAAAAATGAACAGCATCAGTAAATTAACATTAGAATAACCAAAAAGAAGGGAAAAATACAAATTTAGAAAGGAAAGGAATTACTATATCAAAAATTAACAGCAGTACATTAACAATAAAATTTCCAAAAAAGAGGGAAAAAATACAAATTTTTAAAAATGAATTTCTGCTCTTTCTTCGTTTCATAGACGAACGAATGGAAACATTCGTTTATTTGTTAAAATTGAACATTATGTTTGTTGCAATTTAACAAATTGTTAAAAACAGGAGAATATTGTTATCAAGTCCCAAATGGATAATTCGAAAAAAGGAGGCGAACGTTTCCTGTTGATAATAAAAATGTGGAAAAAAATGTCAAGGAAGGAAAAAAAAATGATAAAATGTTTCTAAAAGACGATAGCAAGTTTAAACGTTGTTCTAGCGTAAAGAAATCGATAACTCACGGTTATTGACTTCCTTTATCATATTCAAGAATTTCCTCTATTTGGAGCGTTCCTTTTTTCAAATTATTGTCTACTTTTTTCACGATACTGCAGAAAAAAAATTGAAATTTCTCTCAAACTGCAAATATCGGATAAAAATATTTTCAAAACAAAGGAAGAATTTTGCCAAACATTTCAATTCATCAAATTTTTATTTTTTAACGAAGCGGAAATTTATTTATTTCTGAATATTCATTTGAAACAGATGGAAAACAAAGAAATAACGTACCATTTCCCCACTTTTTTTTCAACAACAATTTCAACTTTTTTTGTGAAATATTTATACAGTAAGTTAAAAATTGTATTTATATTCAACAAATTAAAAAATTGTGTGTATTGTTTTTATTCTACTAAATTTAATTAAAAAATATATATATTTTTGATAAAAAATATATATATTTAAATAAAAAAGATCTATTTGTATAAAAAAGTAAAAGTCAATTTGCAGAGAAAATGAAAAATTACATTTAAATAAAAAATTAGCAGCATTATGGAAAACTTTCCTCGACATATACTATAAAACTGGTTTTTCCGCAATAAATGTTGAAAAATAAATAAAAAGGAAAAAACTGGAATGGAAATTAACAGAGTAAACTCGTCAACAATATTAACGATCAATCCAAAGTCCGAGGGGTGTCACGTGCCACATCAAGAGGAGCAAAGTAATCAAGAAAACATCGATAAGTCGTGAACACACTTCATCACAAGAAATAATAATCTTCTATCAATTTAATTACTTTACCCCCCAGTGAATGTCTGATGCAAGAGGTCGAATGTGAATCGTCGCACAGTGAAGAACACGAGACATCTAATAATAAGCACTATATACATCGCATGCAACTTTCATCTCATTTTCTCATTTTCTTATCGTTCCGCATATCCATTCACAAACATGCGTGCGATTAAAAAAAAAGACGAAAGAAAATTACTTTTCGATTTTCTTTAAGGCCTGGGTAATTTTTTTTTTCATTTAAATTTAAACAATAAAAATTCAATATTTTTTTCTTTCCGTGTAGATTTTTATTTTCATTTGGTAAAATTTTTTTATTTTCCCTTTTATTTTCACTTTGACAAATTTTTATTTTCATTTTGAATTTTATTTTAACGAATTTCTATTGTCCCTTTCATTTTCACTTTGATAAATATTTATTTTCACTTTCATTTTGAGAAATTTTTATTTCCTCTTTCGATCAAAGCGAAAAAGAAAGTGAAAGTAAATGAAAATCTATCACAGTGAAAATGAAAGTGAAAATAAAAATTTATCAAAGTGGAAATAAAAAAGGGTTGCCACAAAAACTTAACTTTGTTTTTCCCTCATTTCCAGACAGAATTTTTACTTTTTCCCTGATCCTAAAGAATATTCTGATTCACTCTAAAAATTATTAGATACTCAAAAAAATGTTCTGATAAATTTATTTGAGAATTTCGTTAATTGCAAAATTATTCAAAAACATTAATAACTTCATTTTTAAATGAATATTTAATCATAATTATTTTTAAGTAGAAATTAAGATTTTCAAAAATTTTAAATTCAACAACTTATAAGAATATTATTTATATCATAAAACATGAATATTGTTATTCTAACTTCTTCAAAATTATTTTCATCATTTCAATCCAATTATTATTTTTTAGAATTTTTAACTTAAATTCATCTTTAAATCAATTATTTTTAATAACTTTTAAAAAGCTTTTTTAAAAATTCATTTTGAAATAAAATTTTATTAGAAAATAATACAAGAATTTAATTATTTAAATACAAAAATAAATAGTTTATTGAATAGTTGAATTTTTAGGAAGAATTTTATTAACAACTTTTAAAAATAATTGACTTGTTGAGAAGAATTTCGCTATCTATTTATAAAAATAACTTAATTCTTGGCGAAAATTTTCAAAAATTTTGAAAATAATTTAATTTTTGCAAAGTATTTTATTACTTTTCAAAAGAATTGAATTTTTCTGATAAATTTTTATATTTATCGAAATAATTGAATTTTGTAAAAGAATTTTATTAAAATTACTTAAAATAATTGATTTTATTAAATTTTTTTAAAAACAATTAATTTTCTGCGACGAATTAAAAGTTATTTATGAAAATAATTGAATTATTGCAACAAATTTTATTATTTTATTGGAAAATTAAATGTTTCTTAAAATTGAATTCTTTCATCGAGTTTTAATGAAAATTTAAAAAATAATTGAATTTTTGGTTGAAAATTTTGCCATTTATTAAATAATTGAATTCTTGACGAGATATTCGTTAAAATTTTTGAAAATAATTGAATTTCTACGAAGAATTTTATTTCTTTTGAAAATAATTGAATTTTGCAAAGAATTTTGTTGAAATCCCTTAAAATAATTGAATTTTAATGAAGAATTTTGTTATTTATCAAGATAATTACGTTAAAACTTTTAAAACAATTAAATAATATTAAAAAATTCTTTCATTTCAGAAATAGAAACAAATTTTGAGGGTTTTTGTATTAGAATTCGTGGTAGTCTCATAGTTTATGAGCCAAAACAAAAAAGACACCATAGTTCAGAATTTTCATATGAATTCAAAAAATTAAATTTTTTCCACTACTTTTAATTTTTTTAAAATACAGAATAATTTTTAATAAAAAAATAAAATAAAGAAGTAACAAAAATATTGTCGTTCATCTGAACGTTCGAAACTTTAAGAACATACTTTTCGATGAGAAGATAATTTCCTTTTGAAAAAAAGATTCAGAAATATGTGAAAATGTAAAAAAAAAGAAAAATCAGAAGTAAAATTTATCTAAAGCCGAAAGATTGATAAACATTACTTGAATCGCCACTATCTTGTCCCTGATAATACCCTCCCCCATCTCTTCTTCTTCTTCTTCTTCTTTTTCTTCAACCATAAACATCATCTTATAAATTACCTCGGAAACTCACATTACCAGTTTGTCCACAATTTAATAATAAAGTCTTTTAACTAAATTGATAATTCAAATAAAATAAGTAGATCTTGTTAATGACATTGAAGTTTGTATCAGCACGTATATAATATACAGTAGTTGTAGAATATACTTTTTATGAGCCCATGAATCAGGGTAAAAAGAGATAGAGAGAGAGAGAAAGAGATCAAGTCTTAAAGTGAAGCTAATTAAATTGATCCGATTAAACTATATAATAAACGATTTTAATTTGATATTAAGACCGGTTAAGATATTAAATGATGTTTGGAACAATTTTCATCGAAATGAAACGATCCATCTCAGGCGAGAGAGGTGTCTTTAAAAGGACACGCCTTCATGTTATCGTTGTGCTAATAAACCCGCTGTTACCGACGCGTTTCAATCGATAAGAAAATGCTCGTTTTGTTCCATGGCTTCTCTCGATAGCCGATCGTAAACACGCGTAACATGCCAGCTTATCGACAGCCTATCGCGATATCGATATTCTTTTCGAGTCACTTGTCTCGATGTCGTGAATCACAAAACTTCAAAGCAAATTGGACGTGTGTCTCGCTTCCCTCATTACGCTTCTAAAAAGTTATAAGGCAATCCTTTCTTAATCCATTCGCATATCAGAAACTTCTCTCATCCTTTACTAACGCTCATTGATAATTTTTTAAATTCAATTTTTTTTTAAATCGGACTTGTAGTACCTAAACAATTATTGACTATCACTCTTATTTTGACTTTATCTTCGACTTTACTTTTATCTTCTTTCTTAATTTTACTATGATGATTATTTTTTTTATGTCAATTATTAACAAATTTAAATTAGTGTAAATTGTAAACAAAAGAAAAAGGTAGATTTTAGTGTGAAAAATTTAAGAAAAAGGATCCAAATCAGTATCAAAAAGCATTAGTTTAATAATAGGTTTTTAGTAGATGAGTACAAAGTCTGAAGTAATAACCAAGAAACAATTTCTAATTCCAAATCAAAATTCAAGAGCTGTACTTGCATAATTTGTCCAAACTACATTATTATAAATACAGCAAAGAAGAAAGAAGAGACAAATACCCAAGCTTTTTACTAATATTCAAAATACTCAAGAATTGTGTATGAAACCGCAAATAACTACAAAGGAGAAAGAAGAATAATTTTTCAGTTTCCAATCTCCCGTAACTAATTTACACTGACAATGATCGTTAAGATAAACGAAAAGTTATATTCCAAAGGCAAATTTGTTCACTCTGGTCACGCGTTCAACTGCTTCGACATGTTGCAGCACATGCACATACCATCATGCACCAATGCTGGAAAAATTTCTCCCTTCCCCCCTGCGCACATCTTGTTATCCTTTCGTTTTACAATGCCATCTTTCTTTCTATATTACTCCTATATATCCCATTCTAGTACATACCCATTTCTTTTTTTTTCTTTCATTTTTTTGTCCTCCACGCGCAGTTTCTTCGTTTGCATTCACGGACAGTATTATTATTGAGACACATGAGGGAATGAGTTTGCTCGTGAATTAGAACCCACAAGTAAAATAAGAAATGCAAATTATTTCTGAAACGAAACAGGTACGAGGTTTCTTGCCCTATTTAAATAGTCGAGAAGAAGTCGTTCCTCGAATATCTAATTATTTATTCAGTTCAACTTTACTATATAAGCATACATAAATGTCAAGGAAGAAGAATTTTGCTCTCTAAAGAAAAATTAACACATTCTAACGAGAACAAAAACGTCATTTTTTTCACTCTCTAAATCTGAATTAGTTGAAAATAACTAATTATTATTGTTAAAATGTTGACTTTTTGCTTCACAAAAATGAGTAAAAAAAATTATTAGTAAATAAATACTAAGAAAATTAATCAATTATAAATACTAAGAAATTAATCAAATATATGACTAATTTAATTATTAAGCAAAAAATTTAATTATTTTGTAACATAACAGGGTTGTCACAAAAACTTAATTTTTTTCCCCTGATTTCCAGACTGAATTTTTATTTTTTCCCTGAGCCTAAACTCTGATTCACTATAAAAATGATTAGAGACTTAAAAATAAATCTCTAATATTAAATCAATTTTTATTAAAAAATTCTACGAAAATTCATATATCATTTAAAGAAAAAAAGAACTCTTACCTATAGGGAAGAAGTAGTTGTACTTTTAGAAGAAAAAAATGTCTTACCTGCAACAAAAAAAGAAACAATTACTTAGAGCCAGTTTCACCAACTCCGATTAAAAGTTAATCAATGATTAAAATCAGTTTAACCGCCCATGATTGGTCAGTTAAAGGATTTAATCAGTGATTTACACTGGAAAAAAATTTTATTTTATTCAAATAACCAATTACTTGTCTATTATCAAAAAAAGTAATTGAATCAAATCATTTTTACTTGAATCGGCTCGGTGAAACTAGCGACCCGCCGGCCGCCAGCCATCAGAAGAATCCATAGGCGCCAACACACAAAGTAGCGCGGTGCCCCTATAACGTTCAATCAACGCAAAAACAACGTACGCTAGCTATTACAGTTTATAGAAAAAATTGCAATAGTCACATTTTAACCCTCTGCTGATGCTAACTTATCCCCACTCTATTGACAAAGAACGTAAATCCCATAGTCCCCACCAGGCATCCAGAATGACGATTTTTGACGATAACGGTCGTTAGCATCAACAGAGAGTTAAAGAGCAATAATCCCCTTTTAATTTGTGACCAAGAAATAAAAAGGAAATTAAAGAGGGATTAATGCTCCTTAAAAGTGCCAATTAAAAATTTTCTAAATAAATTTTTAATAGCCAGCGTCCCCACCCGCCCGTATCAGAAAAACGAAAATTGAAAAAAAAATCGGAAAAAAATTCATAACTCGAATAATTTTTGACCAATTCTTCGTTTCTTGGTCGAAAATTAAAGAGGGATTAATGTTCCTTAAAATATGATAATTCAAAATTTTTTAAATAAATTTTTGATAGCCAGTGTCCCCACCCGTCCGTATCAGAAAAACGAAAATTGGAAAAAAAATCGGAAAAAAATTCATAACTCGAATAATTTTTGACCAATTCTTTGTTTCTTGGTCGCAAATTAAAGAGGGATTAATGCTTTTAAAAATGTGACCAATAAGAATTTATTTAAAAAATTTTTTATAGCCAGCGTCCCCACCCGCCCGTATCAGAAAAACGAAAATTGAAAAAAAAATCGGAAAAAAATTCATAACTCGAATAATTTTTGACCAATTCTTCGTTTCTTGGTCGAAAATTAAAGAGGGATTAATGTTCCTTAAAATATGATAATTCAAAATTTTTTAAATAAATTTTTGATAGCCAGTGTCCCCACCCGTCCGTATCAGAAAAACGAAAATTGGAAAAAAAATCGGAAAAAAATTCATAACTCGAATAATTTTTGACCAATTCTTTGTTTCTTGGTCGCAAATTAAAGAGGGATTAATGCTTTTAAAAATGTGACCAATAAGAATTTATTTAAAAAATTTTTTATAGCCAGCGTCCCCACCCGCCCGTATCAGAAAAACGAAAATTGAAAAAAAAATCGGAAAAAAATTCATAACTCGAAAAATTTTTGACCAATTCTTTGTTTCTTGCTCGCAAATTAAAGAGGGATTAATGCTCCTTAAAATGTGACAATTAAAAATTTTTTAAATAAATTTTTGATAGCCAGCGTCCCCACCCGCCCGTATCAGAAAAACGAAAATTGAAAAAAAATCGGAAAAAAATTCATAACTCGAATAATTTTTGACCAATTCTTCGTTTCTTGGTCGAAAATTAAAGAGGGATTAATGTTCCTTAAAATATGATAATTCAAAATTTTTTAAAAAAATTTTTGATAGCCAGTGTCCCCACCCGTCCGTATCAGAAAAACGAAAATTGGAAAAAAAATCGGAAAAAAATTCATAACTCGAATAATTTTTGACCAATTCTTTGTTTCTTGGTCGCAAATTAAAGAGGGATTAATGCTTTTAAAAATGTGACCAATAAGAATTTATTTAAAAAATTTTTTATAGCCAGCGTCCCCACCCGCCCGTATCAGAAAAACGAAAATTGAAAAAAAAATCGGAAAAAAAATTCATAACTCGAAAAATTTTTGACCAATTCTTTGTTTCTTGCTCGCAAATTAAAGAGGGATTAATGCTCCTTAAAATGTGACAATTAAAAATTTTTTAAATAAATTTTTGATAGCCAGCGTCCCCACCCGCCCGTATCAGAAAAACGAAAATTGAAAAAAAATCGGAAAAAAATTCATAACTCGAATAATTTTTGACCAATTCTTCGTTTCTTGGTCGAAAATTAAAGAGGGATTAATGTTCCTTAAAATATGATAATTCAAAATTTTTTAAATAAATTTTTGATAGCCAGTGTCCCCACCCGTCCGTATCAGAAAAACGAAAATTGGAAAAAAAATCGGAAAAAAATTCATAACTCGAATAATTTTTGACCAATTCTTTGTTTCTTGGTCGCAAATTAAAGAGGGATTAATGCTTCTTAAAATATGATAATTAAAACTTTTTAAATAAATTTTTGATAGCCAGCGTCCCCACCCGTCCGTATCAGAAAAACGAAAATTGGAAAAAAATCGGAAAAAAATTCATAACTCGAATAATTTTTGACCAATTCTTCGTTTCTTGGTCGAAAATTAAAGAGGGATTAATGTTCCTTAAAATATAATAATTAAAAATTTTTTAAATAAATTTTTGATAGCCAGTGTCCCCACCCGTCCGTATCAAAAAAACGAAAATTGGAAAAAAAATCGGAAAAAAATTCATAACTCGAATAATTTTTGACCAATTCTTTGTTTCTTGGTCGCAAATTAAAGAGGGATTATTGCTTTTTAAAATGTGACAATTGAAAATTTTTTAAATAAATTTTTGATGGCCAGCGTTCCCACCCGTCCGTATCAGAAAAACGAAAATTGGAAAAAAATCGGAAAAAAATTCATAACTCGAATAATTTTTGACCAATTCTTTGTTTCTTGGTCGCAAATTAAAGAGGGATTATTGCTTTTTAAAATGTGACAATTGAAAATTTTTTAAATAAATTTTTGATCGCCAGCGTTCCCACCCGCCCGTATCAGAAAAACGAAAATTGGAAAAAAAATCGGAAAAAAATTTATAACTCGAATAATTTTTAACCAATTCTTTGTTTCTTGGTCGCAAATTAAAGAGGGATTAATGCTTTTAAAAATGTGACCAATAAGAATTTATTTAAAAAATTTTTTATAGCCAGCGTCCCCACCCGCCCGTATCAGAAAAACGAAAATTGAAAAAAAAATCGGAAAAAAATTCATAACTCGAATAATTTTTGACCAATTCTTCGTTTCTTGGTCGAAAATTAAAGAGGGATTAATGTTCCTTAAAATATGATAATTCAAAATTTTTTAAATAAATTTTTGATAGCCAGTGTCCCCACCCGTCCGTATCAGAAAAACGAAAATTGGAAAAAAAATCGGAAAAAAATTCATAACTCGAATAATTTTTGACCAATTCTTTGTTTCTTGGTCGCAAATTAAAGAGGGATTAATGCTTTTAAAAATGTGACCAATAAGAATTTATTTAAAAAATTTTTTATAGCCAGCGTCCCCACCCGCCCGTATCAGAAAAACGAAAATTGAAAAAAAAATCGGAAAAAAATTCATAACTCGAATAATTTTTGACCAATTCTTCGTTTCTTGGTCGAAAATTAAAGAGGGATTAATGTTCCTTAAAATATGATAATTCAAAATTTTTTAAATAAATTTTTGATAGCCAGTGTCCCCACCCGTCCGTATCAGAAAAACGAAAATTGGAAAAAAAATCGGAAAAAAATTCATAACTCGAATAATTTTTGACCAATTCTTTGTTTCTTGGTCGCAAATTAAAGAGGGATTAATGCTTTTAAAAATGTGACCAATAAGAATTTATTTAAAAAATTTTTTATAGCCAGCGTCCCCACCCGCCCGTATCAGAAAAACGAAAATTGAAAAAAAAATCGGAAAAAAATTCATAACTCGAAAAATTTTTGACCAATTCTTTGTTTCTTGCTCGCAAATTAAAGAGGGATTAATGCTCCTTAAAATGTGACAATTAAAAATTTTTTAAATAAATTTTTGATAGCCAGCGTCCCCACCCGCCCGTATCAGAAAAACGAAAATTGAAAAAAAATCGGAAAAAAATTCATAACTCGAATAATTTTTGACCAATTCTTCGTTTCTTGGTCGAAAATTAAAGAGGGATTAATGTTCCTTAAAATATGATAATTCAAAATTTTTTAAAAAAATTTTTGATAGCCAGTGTCCCCACCCGTCCGTATCAGAAAAACGAAAATTGGAAAAAAAATCGGAAAAAAAATTCATAACTCGAATAATTTTTGACCAATTCTTTGTTTCTTGGTCGCAAATTAAAGAGGGATTAATGCTTTTAAAAATGTGACCAATAAGAATTTATTTAAAAAATTTTTTATAGCCAGCGTCCCCACCCGCCCGTATCAGAAAAACGAAAATTGAAAAAAAAATCGGAAAAAAATTCATAACTCGAAAAATTTTTGACCAATTCTTTGTTTCTTGCTCGCAAATTAAAGAGGGATTAATGCTCCTTAAAATGTGACAATTAAAAATTTTTTAAATAAATTTTTGATAGCCAGCGTCCCCACCCGCCCGTATCAGAAAAACGAAAATTGAAAAAAAATCGGAAAAAAATTCATAACTCGAATAATTTTTGACCAATTCTTCGTTTCTTGGTCGAAAATTAAAGAGGGATTAATGTTCCTTAAAATATGATAATTCAAAATTTTTTAAATAAATTTTTGATAGCCAGTGTCCCCACCCGTCCGTATCAGAAAAACGAAAATTGGAAAAAAAATCGGAAAAAAATTCATAACTCGAATAATTTTTGACCAATTCTTTGTTTCTTGGTCGCAAATTAAAGAGGGATTAATGCTTCTTAAAATATGATAATTAAAACTTTTTAAATAAATTTTTGATAGCCAGCGTCCCCACCCGTCCGTATCAGAAAAACGAAAATTGGAAAAAAATCGGAAAAAAATTCATAACTCGAATAATTTTTGACCAATTCTTCGTTTCTTGGTCGAAAATTAAAGAGGGATTAATGTTCCTTAAAATATAATAATTAAAAATTTTTTAAATAAATTTTTGATAGCCAGTGTCCCCACCCGTCCGTATCAAAAAAACGAAAATTGGAAAAAAAATCGGAAAAAAATTCATAACTCGAATAATTTTTGACCAATTCTTTGTTTCTTGGTCGCAAATTAAAGAGGGATTATTGCTTTTTAAAATGTGACAATTGAAAATTTTTTAAATAAATTTTTGATGGCCAGCGTTCCCACCCGTCCGTATCAGAAAAACGAAAATTGGAAAAAAATCGGAAAAAAATTCATAACTCGAATAATTTTTGACCAATTCTTTGTTTCTTGGTCGCAAATTAAAGAGGGATTATTGCTTTTTAAAATGTGACAATTGAAAATTTTTTAAATAAATTTTTGATCGCCAGCGTTCCCACCCGCCCGTATCAGAAAAACGAAAATTGGAAAAAAAATCGGAAAAAAATTTATAACTCGAATAATTTTTAACCAATTCTTTGTTTCTTGGTCGCAAATTAAAGAGGGATTAATGCTTTTAAAAATGTGACCAATAAGAATTTATTTAAAAAATTTTTTATAGCCAGCGTCCCCACCCGCCCGTATCAGAAAAACGAAAATTGAAAAAAAAATCGGAAAAAAATTCATAACTCGAATAATTTTTGACCAATTCTTCGTTTCTTGGTCGAAAATTAAAGAGGGATTAATGTTCCTTAAAATATGATAATTCAAAATTTTTTAAATAAATTTTTGATAGCCAGTGTCCCCACCCGTCCGTATCAGAAAAACGAAAATTGGAAAAAAAATCGGAAAAAAATTCATAACTCGAATAATTTTTGACCAATTCTTTGTTTCTTGGTCGCAAATTAAAGAGGGATTAATGCTTTTAAAAATGTGACCAATAAGAATTTATTTAAAAAATTTTTTATAGCCAGCGTCCCCACCCGCCCGTATCAGAAAAACGAAAATTGAAAAAAAAATCGGAAAAAAATTCATAACTCGAATAATTTTTGACCAATTCTTCGTTTCTTGGTCGAAAATTAAAGAGGGATTAATGTTCCTTAAAATATGATAATTCAAAATTTTTTAAATAAATTTTTGATAGCCAGTGTCCCCACCCGTCCGTATCAGAAAAACGAAAATTGGAAAAAAAATCGGAAAAAAATTCATAACTCGAATAATTTTTGACCAATTCTTTGTTTCTTGGTCGCAAATTAAAGAGGGATTAATGCTTTTAAAAATGTGACCAATAAGAATTTATTTAAAAAATTTTTTATAGCCAGCGTCCCCACCCGCCCGTATCAGAAAAACGAAAATTGAAAAAAAAATCGGAAAAAAATTCATAACTCGAAAAATTTTTGACCAATTCTTTGTTTCTTGCTCGCAAATTAAAGAGGGATTAATGCTCCTTAAAATGTGACAATTAAAAATTTTTTAAATAAATTTTTGATAGCCAGCGTCCCCACCCGCCCGTATCAGAAAAACGAAAATTGAAAAAAAATCGGAAAAAAATTCATAACTCGAATAATTTTTGACCAATTCTTCGTTTCTTGGTCGAAAATTAAAGAGGGATTAATGTTCCTTAAAATATGATAATTCAAAATTTTTTAAAAAAATTTTTGATAGCCAGTGTCCCCACCCGTCCGTATCAGAAAAACGAAAATTGGAAAAAAAATCGGAAAAAAATTCATAACTCGAATAATTTTTGACCAATTCTTTGTTTCTTGGTCGCAAATTAAAGAGGGATTAATGCTTTTAAAAATGTGACCAATAAGAATTTATTTAAAAAATTTTTTATAGCCAGCGTCCCCACCCGCCCGTATCAGAAAAACGAAAATTGAAAAAAAAATCGGAAAAAAATTCATAACTCGAAAAATTTTTGACCAATTCTTTGTTTCTTGCTCGCAAATTAAAGAGGGATTAATGCTCCTTAAAATGTGACAATTAAAAATTTTTTAAATAAATTTTTGATAGCCAGCGTCCCCACCCGCCCGTATCAGAAAAACGAAAATTGAAAAAAAATCGGAAAAAAATTCATAACTCGAATAATTTTTGACCAATTCTTCGTTTCTTGGTCGAAAATTAAAGAGGGATTAATGTTCCTTAAAATATGATAATTCAAAATTTTTTAAAAAAATTTTTGATAGCCAGTGTCCCCACCCGTCCGTATCAGAAAAACGAAAATTGGAAAAAAAATCGGAAAAAAATTCATAACTCGAATAATTTTTGACCAATTCTTTGTTTCTTGGTCGCAAATTAAAGAGGGATTAATGCTTTTAAAAATGTGACCAATAAGAATTTATTTAAAAAATTTTTTATAGCCAGCGTCCCCACCCGCCCGTATCAGAAAAACGAAAATTGAAAAAAAAATCGGAAAAAAATTCATAACTCGAAAAATTTTTGACCAATTCTTTGTTTCTTGCTCGCAAATTAAAGAGGGATTAATGCTCCTTAAAATGTGACAATTAAAAATTTTTTAAATAAATTTTTGATAGCCAGCGTCCCCACCCGTCCGTATCAGAAAAACGAAAATTGGAAAAAAAATCGGAAAAAAATTCATAACTCGAATAATTTTTGACCAATTCTTTGTTTCTTGGTCGCAAATTAAAGAGGGATTAATGCTTTTAAAAATGTGACCAATAAGAATTTATTTAAAAAATTTTTTATAGCCAGCGTCCCCACCCGCCCGTATCAGAAAAACGAAAATTGAAAAAAAATCGGAAAAAAATTCATAACTCGAATAATTTTTGACCAATTCTTCGTTTCTTGGTCGAAAATTAAAGAGGGATTAATGTTCCTTAAAATATGATAATTCAAAATTTTTTAAAAAAATTTTTGATAGCCAGTGTCCCCACCCGTCCGTATCAGAAAAACGAAAATTGGAAAAAAAATCAGAAAAAAATTCATAACTCGAATAATTTTTAACCAATTCTTTGTTTCTTGGTCGCAAATTAAAGAGGGATTAATGCTTTTAAAAATGTGACCAATAAGAATTTATTTAAAAAATTTTTTATAGCCAGCGTCCCCACCCGCCCGTATCAGAAAAACGAAAATTGAAAAAAAAATCGGAAAAAAATTCATAACTCGAAAAATTTTTGACCAATTCTTTGTTTCTTGCTCGCAAATTAAAGAGGGATTAATGCTCCTTAAAATGTGACAATTAAAAATTTTTTAAATAAATTTTTGATAGCCAGCGTCCCCACCCGCCCGTATCAGAAAAACGAAAATTGAAAAAAAATCGGAAAAAAATTCATAACTCGAATAATTTTTGACCAATTCTTCGTTTCTTGGTCGAAAATTAAAGAGGGATTAATGTTCCTTAAAATATGATAATTCAAAATTTTTTAAATAAATTTTTGATAGCCAGTGTCCCCACCCGTCCGTATCAGAAAAACGAAAATTGGAAAAAAAATCGGAAAAAAATTCATAACTCGAATAATTTTTGACCAATTCTTTGTTTCTTGGTCGCAAATTAAAGAGGGATTAATGCTTTTAAAAATGTGACCAATAAGAATTTATTTAAAAAATTTTTTATAGCCAGCGTCCCCACCCGCCCGTATCAGAAAAACGAAAATTGAAAAAAAAATCGGAAAAAAATTCATAACTCGAATAATTTTTGACCAATTCTTCGTTTCTTGGTCGAAAATTAAAGAGGGATTAATGTTCCTTAAAATATGATAATTCAAAATTTTTTAAATAAATTTTTGATAGCCAGTGTCCCCACCCGTCCGTATCAGAAAAACGAAAATTGGAAAAAAAATCGGAAAAAAATTCATAACTCGAATAATTTTTGACCAATTCTTTGTTTCTTGGTCGCAAATTAAAGAGGGATTAATGCTTTTAAAAATGTGACCAATAAGAATTTATTTAAAAAATTTTTTATAGCCAGCGTCCCCACCCGCCCGTATCAGAAAAACGAAAATTGAAAAAAAAATCGGAAAAAAATTCATAACTCGAAAAATTTTTGACCAATTCTTTGTTTCTTGCTCGCAAATTAAAGAGGGATTAATGCTCCTTAAAATGTGACAATTAAAAATTTTTTAAATAAATTTTTGATAGCCAGCGTCCCCACCCGCCCGTATCAGAAAAACGAAAATTGAAAAAAAATCGGAAAAAAATTCATAACTCGAATAATTTTTGACCAATTCTTCGTTTCTTGGTCGAAAATTAAAGAGGGATTAATGTTCCTTAAAATATGATAATTCAAAATTTTTTAAAAAAATTTTTGATAGCCAGTGTCCCCACCCGTCCGTATCAGAAAAACGAAAATTGGAAAAAAAATCGGAAAAAAATTCATAACTCGAATAATTTTTGACCAATTCTTTGTTTCTTGGTCGCAAATTAAAGAGGGATTAATGCTTTTAAAAATGTGACCAATAAGAATTTATTTAAAAAATTTTTTATAGCCAGCGTCCCCACCCGCCCGTATCAGAAAAACGAAAATTGAAAAAAAAATCGGAAAAAAATTCATAACTCGAAAAATTTTTGACCAATTCTTTGTTTCTTACTCGCAAATTAAAGAGGGATTAATGCTCCTTAAAATGTGACAATTAAAAATTTTTTAAATAAATTTTTGATAGCCAGCGTCCCCACCCGTCCGTATCAGAAAAACGAAAATTGGAAAAAAAATCGGAAAAAAATTCATAACTCGAATAATTTTTGACCAATTCTTTGTTTCTTGGTCGCAAATTAAAGAGGGATTAATGCTTTTAAAAATGTGACCAATAAGAATTTATTTAAAAAATTTTTTATAGCCAGCGTCCCCACCCGCCCGTATCAGAAAAACGAAAATTGAAAAAAAATCGGAAAAAAAATTCATAACTCGAATAATTTTTGACCAATTCTTCGTTTCTTGGTCGAAAATTAAAGAGGGATTAATGTTCCTTAAAATATGATAATTCAAAATTTTTTAAAAAAATTTTTGATAGCCAGTGTCCCCACCCGTCCGTATCAGAAAAACGAAAATTGGAAAAAAAATCAGAAAAAAATTCATAACTCGAATAATTTTTGACCAATTCTTTGTTTCTTGGTCGCAAATTAAAGAGGGATTAATGCTTTTAAAAATGTGACCAATAAGAATTTATTTAAAAAATTTTTTATAGCCAGCGTCCCCACCCGCCCGTATCAGAAAAACGAAAATTGAAAAAAAAATCGGAAAAAAATTCATAACTCGAAAAATTTTTGACCAATTCTTTGTTTCTTGCTCGCAAATTAAAGAGGGATTAATGCTCCTTAAAATGTGACAATTAAAAATTTTTTAAATAAATTTTTGATAGCCAGCGTCCCCACCCGCCCGTATCAGAAAAACGAAAATTGAAAAAAAATCGGAAAAAAATTCATAACTCGAATAATTTTTGACCAATTCTTCGTTTCTTGGTCGAAAATTAAAGAGGGATTAATGTTCCTTAAAATATGATAATTCAAAATTTTTTAAATAAATTTTTGATAGCCAGTGTCCCCACCCGTCCGTATCAGAAAAACGAAAATTGGAAAAAAAATCGGAAAAAAATTCATAACTCGAATAATTTTTGACCAATTCTTTGTTTCTTGGTCGCAAATTAAAGAGGGATTAATGCTTCTTAAAATATGATAATTAAAACTTTTTAAATAAATTTTTGATAGCCAGCGTCCCCACCCGTCCGTATCAGAAAAACGAAAATTGGAAAAAAATCGGAAAAAAATTCATAACTCGAATAATTTTTGACCAATTCTTCGTTTCTTGGTCGAAAATTAAAGAGGGATTAATGTTCCTTAAAATATAATAATTAAAAATTTTTTAAATAAATTTTTGATAGCCAGTGTCCCCACCCGTCCGTATCAAAAAAACGAAAATTGGAAAAAAAATCGGAAAAAAATTCATAACTCGAATAATTTTTGACCAATTCTTTGTTTCTTGGTCGCAAATTAAAGAGGGATTATTGCTTTTTAAAATGTGACAATTGAAAATTTTTTAAATAAATTTTTGATGGCCAGCGTTCCCACCCGTCCGTATCAGAAAAACGAAAATTGGAAAAAAATCGGAAAAAAATTCATAACTCGAATAATTTTTGACCAATTCTTTGTTTCTTGGTCGCAAATTAAAGAGGGATTATTGCTTTTTAAAATGTGACAATTGAAAATTTTTTAAATAAATTTTTGATGGCCAGCGTTCCCACCCGCCCGTATCAGAAAAACCAAATTTGGAAAAAAAATCGGAAAAAAATTTATAACTCGAATTATTTTTGACCAATTCTTTGTTTCTTGGTCGCAAATTAAAATGGGGTTAATGTTCCTTAAAATATGATAATTCAAAATTTTTTAAAAAAATTTTTGATAGCCAGTGTCCCCACCCGTCCGTATCAGAAAAAACGAAAATTGGAAAAAAAATCGGAAAAAAATTCATAACTCGAATAATTTTTGACCAATTCTTTGTTTCTTGGTCGCAAATTAAAGAGGGATTAATGCTTTTAAAAATGTGACCAATAAGAATTTATTTAAAAAATTTTTTATAGCCAGCGTCCCCACCAGCCCGTATCAGAAAAACGAAAATTGAAAAAAAATCGGAAAAAAATTCATAACTCGAATAATTTTTGACCAATTCTTTGTTTCTTGGTCGCAAATTAAAGAGGGATTAATGTTCCTTAAAATATGATAATTAAAAATTTTTTAAATAAATTTTTGATAGCCAGCGTCCCCACCCGCCCGTATCAGAAAAACGAAAATTGGAAAAAAATCGGAAAAAAATTCATAACTCGAATAATTTTTGACCAATTCTTTGTTTCTTGGTCGCAAATTAAAGAGGGATTATTGCTTTTTAAAATGTGACAATTGAAAATTTTTTAAATAAATTTTTGATGGCCAGCGTCCCCACCCGCCCGTATCAGAAAAACGAAAATTGGAAAAAAAATCGGATAAAAATTTATAACTCGAATAATTTTTAAACAATTCTTTGTTTGTTGGTCGCAAATTAAAGAGGGATTAATGTTCCTTAAAATATGATAATTGAAAATTTTTTTAATAAATTTTTGATAGCCAGCGTCCCCACCCGTCCGTATCAGAAAAACGAAAATTGGAAAAAAAATCGGAAAAAAATTCATAACTCGAATAATTTTTGACCAATTCTTTGTTTCTTGGTCGCAAATTAAAGAGGGATTAATGCTTTTAAAAATGTGACCAATAAGAATTTATTTAAAAAATTTTTTATAGCCAGCGTCCCCACCCGCCCGTATCAGAAAAACGAAAATTGAAAAAAAAATCGGAAAAAAATTCAAAATTCGAATAATTTTTGACCAATTCTTTGTTTCTTGGTCGCAAATTAAAGAGGGATTATTGCTTTTTAAAATGTGACAATTGAAAATTTTTTAAATAAATTTTTGATGGCCAGCGTTCCCACCCGCCCGTATCAGAAAAACGAAAATTGGAAAAAAAATCGGAAAAAAATTTATAACTCGAATAATTTTTAACCAATTCTTTGTTTCTTGGTCGCAAATTAAAGAGGGATTATTGCTTTTTAAAATGTGACAATTGAAAATTTTTTAAATAAATTTTTGATGGCCAGCGTTCCCACCCGCCCGTATCAGAAAAACCAAATTTGGAAAAAAAATCGGAAAAAAATTTATAACTCGAATAATTTTTGACCAATTCTTTGTTTCTTGGTCGCAAATTAAAATGGGGTTAATGTTCCTTAAAATATGATAATTAAAAATTTTTTAAATAAATTTTTGATAGCCAGGGTCCCCACCGGTCCGTATCAGAAAAACGAAAATTGGAAAAAAAATCGGAAAAAAATTCATAACTCGAATAATTTTTGACCAATTCTTTGTTTCTTGGTCGCAAATTAAAGAGGGATTAATGCTTTTTAAAACATGATAATTAAAAATTTTTTAAATAAATTTTTGATAGCCAGCGTCCCCACCCGTCCGTATCAGAAAAACGAAAATTGGAAAAAAATCGGAAAAAAATTCATAACTCGAATAATTTTTGACCAATTCTTTGTTTCTTGGTCGCAAATTAAAGAAGGATTATTGCTTTTTAAAATGTGACAATTGAAAATTTTTTAAATAAATTTTTGATGGCCAGCGTTCCCACCCGCCCGTATCAGAAAAACCAAATTTGGAAAAAAAATCGGAAAAAAATTTATAACTCGAATTATTTTTGACCAATTCTTTGTTTCTTGGTCGCAAATTAAAATGGGGTTAATGTTCCTTAAAATATGATAATTCAAAATTTTTTAAAAAAATTTTTGATAGCCAGTGTCCCCACCCGTCCGTATCAGAAAAACGAAAATTGGAAAAAAAATCGGAAAAAAATTCATAACTCGAATAATTTTTGACCAATTCTTTGTTTCTTGGTCGCAAATTAAAGAGGGATTAATGCTTTTAAAAATGTGACCAATAAGAATTTATTTAAAAAATTTTTTATAGCCAGCGTCCCCACCAGCCCGTATCAGAAAAACGAAAATTGAAAAAAAATCGGAAAAAAATTCATAACTCGAATAATTTTTGACCAATTCTTTGTTTCTTGGTCGCAAATTAAAGAGGGATTAATGTTCCTTAAAATATGATAATTAAAAATTTTTTAAATAAATTTTTGATAGCCAGCGTCCCCACCCGCCCGTATCAGAAAAACGAAAATTGGAAAAAAATCGGAAAAAAATTCATAACTCGAATAATTTTTGACCAATTCTTTGTTTCTTGGTCGCAAATTAAAGAGGGATTATTGCTTTTTAAAATGTGACAATTGAAAATTTTTTAAATAAATTTTTGATGGCCAGCGTCCCCACCCGCCCGTATCAGAAAAACGAAAATTGGAAAAAAAATCGGATAAAAATTTATAACTCGAATAATTTTTAAACAATTCTTTGTTTGTTGGTCGCAAATTAAAGAGGGATTAATGTTCCTTAAAATATGATAATTGAAAATTTTTTTAATAAATTTTTGATAGCCAGCGTCCCCACCCGTCCGTATCAGAAAAACGAAAATTGGAAAAAAAATCGGAAAAAAATTCATAACTCGAATAATTTTTGACCAATTCTTTGTTTCTTGGTCGCAAATTAAAGAGGGATTAATGCTTTTAAAAATGTGACCAATAAGAATTTATTTAAAAAATTTTTTATAGCCAGCGTCCCCACCCGCCCGTATCAGAAAAACGAAAATTGAAAAAAAAATCGGAAAAAAATTCAAAATTCGAATAATTTTTGACCAATTCTTTGTTTCTTGGTCGCAAATTAAAGAGGGATTATTGCTTTTTAAAATGTGACAATTGAAAATTTTTTAAATAAATTTTTGATGGCCAGCGTTTCCACCCGCCCGTATCAGAAAAACGAAAATTGGAAAAAAAATCGGAAAAAAATTTATAACTCGAATAATTTTTGGCCAATTCTTTGTTTCTTGGTCGCAAATTAAAGAGGGATTATTGCTTTTTAAAATGTGACAATTGAAAATTTTTTAAATAAATTTTTGATGGCCAGCGTTCCCACCCTTCCGTATCAGAAAAACGAAAATTGGAAAAAAAATCGGAAAAAAATTCATAACTCGAATAATTCTTGACCAATTTTTTGTTTCTTGGTCGCAAATTAAAGAGGGATTATTGCTTTTTAAAATGTGACAATTGAAAATTTTTTAAATAAATTTTTGATGGCCAGCGTCCCCACCCGCCCGTATCAGAAAAACGAAAATTGGAAAAAAAATCGGATAAAAATTTATAACTCGAATAATTTTTGACCAATTCTTTGTTTGTTGGTCGCAAATTAAAGAGGGATTAATGTTCCTTAAAATATGATAATTGAAAATTTTTTTAACAAATTTTTGATAGCCAGCGTCCCCACCCTTCCGTATCAGAAAAACGAAAATTGGAAAAAAAATCGGAAAAAAATTCATAACTCGAATAATTTTTGACCAATTCTTTGTTTCTTGGTCGCAAATTAAAGAGGGATTATTGCTTTTTAAAATGTGACAATTGAAAATTTTTTAAATAAATTTTTGATGGCCAGCGTTCCCACCCGCCCGTATCAGAAAAACGAAAATTGGAAAAAAAATCGGAAAAAAATTTATAACTCGAATAATTTTTGACCAATTCTTTGTTTCTTGGTCGCAAATTAAAGAGGGATTATTGCTTTTTAAAATGTGACAATTGAAAATTTTTTAAATAAATTTTTGATGGCCAGCGTTCCCACCCGCCCGTATCAGAAAAACCAAATTTGGAAAAAAAATCGGAAAAAAATTTATCACTCGAATAATTTTTGACCAATTCTTTGTTTCTTGGTCGCAAATTAAAATGGGGTTAATGTTTCTTAAAATATGATGATTAAAAATTTTTTAAATAAATTTTTGATAGCCAGCGTCCCTACCCGTCCGTATCAGAAAAACGAAAATTGGAAAAAAATCGGAAAAAAATTCATAACTCGAATAATTTTTGACCAATTCTTTGTTTCTTGGTCGCAAATTAAAGAGGGATTAATGCTTTTTAAAATGTGACTAATAAGAATTTATTTAAAAAATTTTTGATAGCCAGCGTCCCCACCCGCCCGTATCAGAAAAACGAAAATTGAAAAAAAATCGGAAAAAAATTCATAACTCGAATAATTTTTGACCAATTCTTTGTTTCTTGGTCGCAAATTAAAGAGGGATTAATGTTCCTTAAAATATGATAATTAAAAATTTTTTAAATAAATTTTTGATAGCCAGCGTCCCCACCCGCCCGTATCAGAAAAACGAAAATTGGAAAAAAATCGGAAAAAAATTCATAACTCGAATAATTTTTGACCAATTCTTTGTTTCTTGGTCGCAAATTAAAGAGGGATTATTGCTTTTTAAAATGTGACAATTGAAAATTTTTTAAATAAATTTTTGATGGCCAGCGTTCCCACCCGCCCGTATCAGAAAAACCAAATTTGGAAAAAAAATCGGAAAAAAATTTATAACTCGAATAATTTTTGACCAATTCTTTGTTTCTTGGTCGCAAATTAAAATGGGGTTAATGTTTCTTAAAATATGATAATTAAAAATTTTTTAAATAAATTTTTGATAGCCAGGGTCCCCACCCGTCCGTATCAGAAAAACGAAAATTGGAAAAAAAATCGGAAAAAAATTCATAACTCGAATAATTTTTCACCAATTCTTTGTTTCTTGGTCGCAAATTAAAGAGGGATTATTGCTTTTTAAAATGTGACAATTGAAAATTTTTTAAATAAATTTTTGATGGCCAGCGTTCCCACCCGCCCGTATCAGAAAAACGAAAATTGGAAAAAAAATCGGAAAAAAATTTATAACTCGAATAATTTTTGACCAATTCTTTGTTTCTTGGTCGCAAATTAAAGAGGGATTATTGCTTTTTAAAATGTGACAATTGAAAATTTTTTAAATAAATTTTTGATGGCCAGCGTTCCCACCCGCCCGTATCAGAAAAACCAAATTTGGAAAAAAAATCGGAAAAAAATTTATAACTCGAATAATTTTTGACCAATTCTTTGTTTCTTGGTCGCAAATTAAAATGGGGTTAATGTTTCTTAAAATATGATGATTAAAAATTTTTTAAATAAATTTTTGATAGCCAGCGTCCCCACCCGTCCGTATCAGAAAAACGAAAATTGGAAAAAAATCGGAAAAAAATTCATAACTCGAATAATTTTTGACCAATTCTTTGTTTCTTGGTCGCAAATTAAAGAGGGATTAATGCTTTTTAAAATGTGACTAATAAGAATTTATTTAAAAAATTTTTGATAGCCAGCGTCCCCACCCGCCCGTATCAGAAAAACGAAAATTGAAAAAAAATCGGAAAAAAATTCATAACTCGAATAATTTTTGACCAATTCTTTGTTTCTTGGTCGCAAATTAAAGAGGGATTAATGTTCCTTAAAATATGATAATTAAAAATTTTTTAAATAAATTTTTGATAGCCAGCGTCCCCACCCGCCCGTATCAGAAAAACGAAAATTGGAAAAAAATCGGAAAAAAATTCATAACTCGAATAATTTTTGACCAATTCTTTGTTTCTTGGTCGCAAATTAAAGAGGGATTATTGCTTTTTAAAATGTGACAATTGAAAATTTTTTAAATAAATTTTTGATGGCCAGCGTTCCCACCCGCCCGTATCAGAAAAACCAAATTTGGAAAAAAAATCGGAAAAAAATTTATAACTCGAATAATTTTTGACCAATTCTTTGTTTCTTGGTCGCAAATTAAAATGGGGTTAATGTTTCTTAAAATATGATAATTAAAAATTTTTTAAATAAATTTTTGATAGCCAGGGTCCCCACCCGTCCGTATCAGAAAAACGAAAATTGGAAAAAAAATCGGAAAAAAATTCATAACTCGAATAATTTTTCACCAATTCTTTGTTTCTTGGTCGCAAATTAAAGAGGGATTAATGCTTTTTGAAATGTGACTAATAAGAATTTATTTAAAAAATTTTTGATAGCCAGCGTCCCCACCCGCCCGTATCAGAAAAACGAAAATTAAAAAAAAAATCGGAAAAAAATTCATAACTCGAATAATTTTTGACCAATTCTTTGTTTCTTGGTCGCAAATTAAAGAGGGATTAATGTTCCTTAAAATATGATAATTAAAAATTTTTTAAATAAATTTTTGATAGCCAGCGTCCCCACCCGCCCGTATCAGAAAAACGAAAATTGGAAAAAAATCGGAAAAAAATTCATAACTCGAATAATTTTTGACCAATTCTTTGTTTCTTGGTCGCAAATTAAAGAGGGATTATTGCTTTTTAAAATGTGACAATTGAAAATTTTTTAAATAAATTTTTGATGGCCAGCGTCCCCACCCGCCCGTATCAGAAAAACGAAAATTGGAAAAAAAATCGGATAAAAATTTATAACTCGAATAATTTTTGACCAATTCTTTGTTTGTTGGTCGCAAATTAAAGAGGGATTAATGTTCCTTAAAATATGATAATTGAAAATTTTTTTAATAAATTTTTGATAGCCAGCGTCCCCACCCGTCCGTATCAGAAAAACGAAAATTGAAAAAAAAATCGGAAAAAAATTCATAACTCGAATAATTTTTGACCAATTCTTTGTTTCTTGGTCGCAAATTAAAGAGGGATTAATGCTTTTTAAAATGTGACAATTAAAAATTTTTTAAATAAATTTTTGATGGCCAGCGTTTCCACCCGCCCGTATCAGAAAAACGAAAATTGGAAAAAAAATCGGAAAAAAATTTATAACTCGAATAATTTTTGACCAATTCTTTGTTTCTTGGTCGCAAATTAAAGAGGGAATTATGTTCCTTAAAATATGATAATTAAAAATTTTTTAAATAAATTTTTGATAGCCAGCGTCCCCACCCGCCCGCATCAGAAAAACGAAAATTGGGAAAAAAATCGGAAAAAATTCATAACTCGAATAATTTTTGACCAATTCTTTGTTCCTTGCTCGCAAATTAAAGAGGGATTAATGCTTCTTAAAACGTGACCAATAAGAATTTATTTAAAAAATTTTTGATAGCCAGCGTCCCCACCCGCCCGTATTAGAAAAACGAAAATTGAAAAAAAAATTCATTACTTGAATAATTTATGACCAATTCTTTGTTTCTTGGTCGCAAATTAAAGAGGGATTAATGCTCCTTAAAATATGATAATTAAAAATTTTTTAAATAAATTTTTGATAGCCAGCGTCCCCACCCGCCCGTATCAGAAAAACGAAAATTGAAAAAAAAATCGGAAAAAAATTCATAACTCGATTAATTTTTGACTAATTCTTTGTTCCTTGCTCACAAATTAAAGAGGGATTATTGCTTTTTAAAATGTGACAATTAAAAATTTTTAAAATAAATTTTTAATGGCCAGCGTTTCCACCCGCCCGTATCAGAAAAACGAAAATGGGAAAAAAAATCGGAAAAAAATTCATAACTCGAAAAATTTTTGACCAATTCTTTGTTTCTTGCTCGCAAATTAAAGAGGGATTATTGCTTTTTAAAATGTGATAATTAAAAATTTTTTAAATAAATTTTTGATAGCCAGCGTCCCCACCCGCCCGTATCAGAAAAACGAAAATTGAAAAAAAAATCGGAAAAAAATTCATAACTCGAATAATTTTTGACCAATTCTTTGTTTCTTGGTCGCGAATTAAAGAGGGATTATTGCTTTTTAAAATGTGACAATTGAAAATTTTTTAAATAAATTTTTGATGGCCAGCGTTCCCACCCGCCCGTTTCAGAAAAACGAAAATTGGAAAAAAAATCGGAAAAAAATTTATAACTCGAATAATTTTTGACCAATTCTTTGTTTCTTGGTCGCAAATTAAAGAGGGATTAATGCTCCTTAAAATGTGACTTTTGCAATTTTTTTCTATAAACTGTAATTGCTAGTGTACGTTATTTTGTGTTGATTGAACCGTATAGGGCCACCGCGCTACTATGTGTATTGGCGCCTATGGATTCTTCTGATGGCTGGCTGCCGGCGGGTCGCTAGTTTCACCGAACTACTTGAATCAAATAAATTGTATTAAAACCAAAAAAATTAATTTATTCACGTTTGCTACAAAAATTTAATTTTGTATTTTCCTGATCTCTAGAAACAGAATTTCAACTTTTTCCCTAACTCTAAAAAATATTCTGCGATTCATTCTAGAAATTATTAGATCCATTTGTTTACAATTTAATGTTACGAAATTTCGATCATTCGGAAATTCTTCAGTTAAATATTTTTTAGAAAATAAAAACATAATATAATTGCAAAAGAATTGAAATAAAATATTTTTAAAAAATTAGTTCTTCAGAATTGTTAATTAAAAGCCTATGAAAAATTTAAATTTTCAAAGAATTTAATTATTTAAATAAAAAAATAGGTAATTTATTGAATAATTGAATGTTTCTTAAAATTTAATTTTCGTAATGAATTTTATCAACAAATTTCAATTCAATCGAAAACAAAATTAAATTCTTTCGACAAATTTTATTAAAATTTTTAAGAATAATTACATTTTTCGAAGAATTTGATTGAAATTGTATTAAAAATAATTAAAATTCAGCAAATGAATTTTATTATTTACTAAAATAATAATTAAATCCCTAAAAGAATTTTAAAACTTATGAAAGTAATTGAATTATTGCTAAGAATATAATAAAAAAATTTAAATAATTCGTTTTTTTCGAAAAAATTTATGCACATTCTATTTTAAATAATTGAAATCCTGTGAAATTTTTATTTTTTATAAAAATAATTGAAATGTTGACAATAATTTTATAAAAATTTTTAAAAATAATTGAATTTTAGGGAAGAATTTTATGATAAATTTTTAAATAAATAATTTTTTTCAAAAGAATGTATGCAAATTCTATACTGAATAATTGAATTCCTGTAAAATTTTTATAATTTATAAAAATAATTGAATATTTGCGTAGAATTTTATTTAATTCTTGAGATAAACATTGGTATTTATGCAAATAATTGAATTTTGCAAAGATTTTTTTTTAAATTCCTGAAAATAATTGAATTTATGGGAAGAATTTTAATATTTATCAAGATTCAACAAATTTCACTAAAAATTGAAATTAAAATTTTCCAAAAAACTAAGATCTTTACAATTTCTAGTTGAATTAATTAAAAATTCAAATTTTCTTAATTGGCAAACCAAAATCTTTTGAAATTAAATTATTTATAAAAATTGTAAACTTAACTCTCATAAAATAGTTTTATTTAGTTTTGCATTAGTAAAATCTAAAAATAAATAATAATTTTTACTAATTTATTAGTAAAATCTACTAATAAATAATAATTTTTACTAATTTATTAGTAAAATTTACTAATTCAAAATTAAAGTACTGACTTTACAAATTAGTAAACATTCCTACTAATCAATGACTAATCATGAATCATTGACTGATTGGTTTGTCATTTAAAACTAATTCAAATTCAAAGAGCAAACTTTGAGATTTTCGCCTAAAGACAATTGTTATTTTTTTCCTCTTCAATAAAAATAAATTCACAAGAAATGGTTATTAATTATTAAAGTATGCATTACCAGTATGGGCGGCACTCGATCCGTAAAAGGATTGAAAAAGAGCGCAAGAAATAATAATTTCACACTTTAAAGGCCAGATATATATTTTTTTTTCATCCGATGGTGAAAAATATTCAACAAAATATATTTGCCTCTTGGAAATTTTTCTTTAAACTAACCGCTTCATTTCATTGGTTTTCAAAGGGGGTAAAAACAAAAATTGATGAAAATAACATAAAAACAGGCATTATACTTTCGGCAAAAATATATAATATTTTCTGCTGTGTAAAAATACATATAAACAGGAAATAATAATAACCGTGATAAAAATCCTTCTTTTCTTTTTCTTTTTTTTTATTCTCTCTCAGGCAAAACATGTTTTCATGTCTATTTTTACTGCCCGGGAGTTCGAATTTACAAGGACCTCATGTGCTCCTGGTTGTTGTGTGTATGTGTGAGTGTGGAAGAACGACGATAATCGTCGATTCGCATTCGTGTATACCTTTTTCCAGAAATGGAGAACACTCCTGGCGAACGGTATCGTATTTCTGTAAAGGTCTTTCGCACTTGTAACAACGCTACCATTCGCGATTCGCGCGCATCGTTGGACGCGTTAAACGCGCCATATCAGCTGCCGTTGTCACGATTCTCCTCGTACCCACTCCATTTCTCACCACGTTCCACCTCTTTGCAATTCGATTATCGAGACGATCGAAATTTTCAAATAGTTTCGTCATTCCTTCTTTTCTTTTATTTTCTTTTCTTTCTCTTTGCTTGGAAAAAAATATTTACATTCAATGTTCCTTATACACTTTTATGTAAATTATATGTACTTTTTTTAGTTTTATTTTTAATAATACAAATTTAATATATTTAATAGGTAATAAATCTATTAATAATATATTAATATTATTAGTGGTATAATATATCAATATTTATAATAAATAATATTAATATAACTGTGTTGCCACAAAAATTTGATTTTATTTATTTTACTAATTAAATCAGTCAATTTCTACTAATTAGCAGTAACTCAATTTTAGCTGTAGCAAATAGTAGAATATTCTACTAATTAGTCAAATTTTTAAATTTACTAATTCAAATTTAGAGAGTATAATAAAATTTTCAAAGAAAAGTCAATTATAAAAATAATTAAATAATTAAAAAAAAGTAAATCCTAATTCTTAGAAGCAGAAAATTGTCTTGCCTATTTTACAAAAAAAACTAATTACTCTGACCCATTTCCCTGGATTATTTTTAAGAATTTCAATAAAATTTTTTAAAAAAGTTCAGTTTTTACTAATAGAATTTTAAGAAATTCCAATTATTTAATAAAATTTTAATAACTTATTTATAAAAGTTCAATTACTTTATAAAAATTTACCTCAAACGTTTTGAAAAATTAAAGTTTTAAACTTCCTTTGATTACCTATATACATTTAAAAATTTAAAAAAAATTCTTTAAAAAAATCAATTATTTTTAATAGAATATTAAAAAATTTCAATTATTTTAATAAATTTCAATTACTTGTTTTCAAAACTCAATTACCTTAAAGAAAATAGAACTGAAATTCTTAAAAAATCTAAAGTCGACAATTTGATTACTTTCAAGAATATAAATAATATTCTTTTAAAAAAATCAATTATTTTTAATCAAATATTGAGAAAACTCAGTTTTCTAATTATTATTGAAAATATAAAATTGAAATATTTTAAAAATTATAAATTTTCAGAATCATAAATAAAATTTTGCAAAACTTCTATTTTTTCTATTTATTTATTTCTATTTTTGAAAAATAAATAATAATAATTTCTAATAATTTATTAATAAAAATGTACTAATTCAAAATCAAAAATTCAGTCACTATTTAAATTAGTAAATACTTTTACTAAATAAAATTTAGAAAGTACCAATTATTAAATTAATATTCTTAAAAAATTCAATTATTTTTCTTATAAAATTTTACAAAATTTTAATTTGTTTTAAAAATTAAAAATTTTTAATTTTAAATAAAATTATTTGAAACGTAAGTAGATAATTTTTTTTAAATAAATATTTAATAATTATTCATTTCCTCACAGAAAGTAAAATTTTCAAAAAACTTTAAGAAAATTATTCTAGAAATTAATTTTACACAAAAAATTTAATAATTTACAGAAAAAAGAAAAAATTAAGGTATTGTTTTAATATTCCCTGTGATTCACAAGTTTTAAAGATGAAAACAAATTTTAAGAAAATTCAAGTTTTTTATTTTTTTCAAAAATAATTTTTAACATCAAAAAGTAGAAAAATAATTTCTGTAATAATTTATTATAGAAATTTGATATTTTTCCAGTTCTTTTGATAAAGTTACCCTGATTCTCCTGACTTGTTGCAAGTAATCGCTCATTTGAATGAAATAAATTATTTTTCAGTGTAAAATAATAATAATAAAATATAATATATTGAAATATGTAATAATAAATAATAGAAGAGTATTAATAATAATGATAATAATAATAATAGTAAAAGTTTGTGATAATAATACACATAGTTTACTGATAAAAGAAACTTGCTGTTATCAACTCATTTGTTTATGAAAAGTATTAAATAATTTTTTAATATAATTTTTTAACTTCAGGTAGTTTTAAATACACTCAAAAAAATTTGTTCGATCCAAATAACCGATTACTTTTACTATTATCAAATAAATATTTACTTGAATCAAATAATTTTTATTTGCGTCAATTGAATGGTTCAATTCATATTTACTTCAAATACTGAAATTAATGGTTCAAACATAATTTAGTTGGCTCAAATAAAAATTATTCGATTCAAGTAAATATTTAATTGATAATAGTCAAATAATCGGTTGCTTGAATCAAATAAATTTTGTTTTCAGTGTATACTTTTCCAACTTGAAATCAACGCCTGACAAAAAATTGTATCATTATACTCATCCAATATACACGGAGAGAAAATATTATTACCTTAACAACAATTTACAATTTATTTTCTTGTCAAAACTATTCAGAATTATTCTAAAGAAGTAAAATTCGACTCAGAGTCAACCAAATTATTTATTTGTTTCAAAATAAACTTTATTTATTCTAAATAAGATTTGTACTTGAAACAAATAAATAATTTAGTAGGCACTGTGATAAATATACTTTTCTTTGATTCAAGCATTTTCCTCTTCTCCCTTGTGAATAAAAAAAAATAAATAAATTATATTTGGATTAAAAAATATAATACAATATCCGGGTGTTGCTTTTATCACCACAAAAGTTACAAAATTCTTTCAACGACTAAATTTCCTGCTCGTTTTCTCATAATGATAATCATCCAAGTATTTTAAATATTTTATTAAACAAAAAATTATCACGCACTTTATTAATGCATTTCAACATCACATAAAGCGAATGAAAAATTTGCATTTATGAAATTTGAAAAAGTTGACTACTTTTTATCGTCGTTGAACGTCACTTGATAAGAAAATACATAAATGAATGCTTGCGCGTGAACTGAAACAAATGTGAAAAACGTGCTTTGAGCAGAACGTCTGCTACAAAAGACGGTCATGAAAAATATAAACAGAGAAGGTTCTTTCTTTTACCCTTTTTTTATTTATCAAACTAAGAGCTTTTGTATGTTGTATGTGTGTCAGTGTGTATATATACAGCAACATATTATTGCGCATGCACTCGGATATACGCATGTAAACCAAACTAAAAGGCACAGTGGCGATATGCATATGCGAGCAACATATGATAATGAAATTCAGCAGTAGCTACATAACATCGTTTGGCATAATGCCTTTTTAAGATACACGACATATATGTATATATTTCTTATATAGCAACAAGGACCCGACCCCTCTCCGAAACCTATATATCGACAGTAGTCTGAATGGTCAAATATCATTTTTTTTCGCCTCGCCAACACAATTTTTGGGTTCGGAAAAAAATGTATAACGGAAAAAATGCTAATCGTGGGGATATAAAAAATTCTGCAATAAAGTTATATTTCTTTTTTTGTAGGTATATTTTGTTTAGTTTGCAAAAATACATTTGTTCTGTCTTCTTATTCTTTTTCTTGCAAAATAGGATGAATTGGTGACTTGTATGTCGAGGCGAATGGTAGTTAAACTTTTTGGGGCATAAAGAGTAATTTATGATGCCGACTGAAACTATCTATAAGTACCGGCACGGGTCCTTATACGCTAATGTTTTTTCTTATGCTTCCTCGCCTTGGCAAATGTATAAGGCCGCAACTGAAGGCGTTCAAGCCGTTACCTCACATAAATCTGTGGTCTGCGGTGATTTTGCAGACTTTACGGCTCTTCCTCGAAAACCCATATCCAGATATGTCGAGGTGGCACAATAATCATCATAATAATAATAATGTAGATCTCTTCGTCTATTTGGCTCTCCTCTCACGTTTCCTTTCTCTTTCCTTATCCGCTCTCACTTCTCTTTCTGACTTCTATTCTCGATATATCAAAAATGGAACTCATTTGCAGTTTTGAAAATAGTTCATAGTCTTTCACTTTCAAAAAAAATGAATCTGAGGAAATAGTATTGACCACCATACTACTAATATATTAGATTACCTCCTGTATAGTTTGGGACTGATTACTAAACATTAGATAGGATAGTCGAAAAGATCGAGAAAGTCATGCAATCCAAGACCTGAAGATACTTTCGATTGACAAACGTAATAAAAAAGTTTGAAACTTTAATATCTCTGAGTAGACCATCTGTTGATGTTATCTTACAATAAGGAAAAATTGTTTTTACTTTTGTCATTCTTGCCAGTGTAGCTCGCCAGTAACGTGATCAGAAAAAGCAGACACTGTCCGTCGATCAAACGGGATATGTCTGTCGAAGCTATACAACTTGACGACTTGGAAATTCCGCACGTCACGAAGGTAGATGTGAAATACCAGCGTGACACTACACTTCAACTTTTCACATTTTATATTTTACTATCCTTTTTTCCTCTCCTCTCTCTCTCTCTCTCCTCCATCAGTGACAGTATTCTTCAATCTCCCCCATCTCCAATTCATTATCAAAAATTACAAACCGCGCACAAGAAAGTCCCTTGTAAATCTTCCGCATAATATGAAAAGATTTAAATCCTCTCTTTTGCGCATGCATGCAAACAAACACTGATCGTCGAGTTTAAGATTGTCCTGATAAGAATTTGCCATGTAGCTCCTCCTATCAAGAACTTCATTAAGGACCCCAAAAAATGCTCAAAAAACCGGTGAATCATGCCCAAAAATCCCAATCAGTAACTCTCTTTCTCTCGCTGTATGGGGAAATATATATCCTTTCATTCTTTTTTTGTCCTCCAAACTCCAATTAATTTGACCAGAACGTGGTCCTTCGAAAACAAAGTAATCGCGCCCTGGTATCTAGCGGTGGCGTTCTCCACTCGTTTAATTAGCGAGTATTGTGCGCCAGCACAAGTTCTGAACATCTTGAGTCTCTGGGTTTAGATATCGCGTAACAAGATCTCAGTGTTCGGTGCACAGAGGGTTAATGATGCTATCGCCATACAGTGCCAAACCGATCGCATCGCTGATAGCGTCTAGCGAAGAATATCCTCTCCTTGTGCCAAAGTTAAACCATGTAAGGACTCTGACTTCGGTAAGATATCGATATTTCTTTTATATACTATATATACACTTAATGCCGCTCAAGTTTTAAAAGGTCCTTTCAAAAACGCCCAGGGGCTTCTCTGCCCTAAATTATTTTCTTTTATTTCTCCACATCATAACTCGTATTTTATCTTTTTTTAATAATAAAATCTTTTCTCTTATAATAAATTTTTTCTGTTGATATGTATTCTCATGTTTACTAATATTTACTAATTTTATCAAAAACTTTTATTTAAAATTTTCTATTTAAAAAAGTTCTATTCTTCACTTTTAACTTCTCAATTTCCTTAAAATATTTTTTTCTGTTTATAAATACAATATATTTAAATTTCAAGATTACAACTGTCTGGAAAAATATCAGACAAGATTTATCTTTATCATTCTCGATTGTGTGCGGTAAAATGTACGTAATGCACACAAGAACAATTCAATTTTTGCGAGAAGAAAAATTGCCAACGTAATCAAATAACAATTGTATTTTGCAGACTCTATAGAATAAGATCTAGATGTAAAGCGCCATGTCCAAATGATAAACATACTGCCTATTGTCGCCAAAGCGGGTGGCAGATTTATGAACTTCCTGGAATTCAGTGTTATACTTCATATAGACAAATATAATTTTCACAAAATTCACTCTGGTGTCTGAAACAAAAATTTATTCCCCAACTAATTGATATGAAAAAGTTTTGCGAAAAACACAGGTTTCAATTCGTCGATATCTCGTATCGGCATGTTTATTCAAATAACATTTTTGCTCTTGGAACTGTTAGCTCCTTCGACGAATTAGAACCCACAAGAGTCAAGAAGAGGAGGAAAAGAAACAAATAGAGAAAGAGAAAAAAGAAAGAAATGCGAGGAAGGAAGAAGGAGGTTTTTAGGACTCTTGTTCCGAGTGTTAAATCAATAAAGGGAAGGACTGCGAGAAAGCAATTAATATAGTAATTAGCGTGCGTAGACGTTATACGCCTCAAGGTGCCTCCCACCTCATTGCGTTACGAATTGCACCTATCTTCGGTGCGTGGGGGGCGCACACCATGCGAAACTCGAGGGGGAACCAGAGTCAACCTCTATGAAGACGATAAAACACTGCGAATATTCAGCTGCCTTAAGAAATATGTATTCAGAAGAGGAAGGAAGAGGAGTGAAAAGAGGGAGACTGAAAGAGAAAAGCAGAGGAAGAGCGAGGGAGAAAAAGAGAGTTGAACGAAAGAGTAAGAGAGAAAAGGAGAGAAAAAGAGAGTAGAAGAGAGAGAGACTTTTTAATATATACAAACGGAGTCACAAGTTGCGTGTGTATATAGCGGATGGTAGAATGAAGCGAGCAACTACAATATAGGAGGTCGTGGTTGCTGCTGATAGTGTTCGTGGACGTGAGAAGGTTTTGAGTTCCCACAAACGTCGAAGGAACCTACAAGAATGAGTGACCTTGACGTTCAAAAAAGCTCCAGAACTCCCTGGAGAAACGGTCAAATACTGACAACACTGCGATGCTCCACCAAGATTCGTGCATTAATACCTGGAATCGGTATCGTCCGATTCGTTAGTAGTCTCGCGCAACCCCGTTAAAAGGGTTCACTACTTGGACACAAAAGGAGATGAAATATCCGGCTAATGATGGAGAGCCTGCACTTTTTAAACGAATCAAAATGTTCTCATTAGAGCATTCACTATATTAATCCGAATCTCTCTGCGATGGTGGTCCTTTATGTACCACTCATCATCATCTACTTTTTCGATCAACATCTACTCTTCTTTTCAAAGTTTTAAAAATAAGCTCAATTTTATTACTATTCATAGCTTATCATTTTCATTTTGACTTTGACTTTCATTTTCACATAAACGTTACATAAATAAACAAATGGAAATTTGAAAATTTTTTTGAACACACATATTATACCCGGAGGCGTGAGAATATTTCCGAATCAGTATATAAAACTAGGCTCTTGGCGGTAGCGATAAATCGTTCCGACAACTAGATTGACTCTCTCGTTACGTGGGAGAGAAAAACGCTTTTGTCTTTGCACGTTCATCAGATATGCTACAGTCCTGATATTATCATACGGTGGTATCAGGCCCGCGGCCAAGTAACATACACATACGCATCGAGGGCCCAAAGCAACATACAGATAAGATATCTCCAGGCAAAGACTGATGCCACTGTCCACTCTATTCTCATCCTAAAGGTGCAGTAAATTGCTCTCGATCACCTTTTATCGATCGTGCGTCGCCTCGACCGTGATTTCGTACACACAGACACAAACACAGGGGAAAAAACCATTACTCCAATTATTAGCGTGTTTCTCCAGGGCGTCATACACACCTTCCTTTAGTATTTCAAGAAAAAATAAATAAGTAAATAAAAAAGAATTATTTTTCTACTTCCAAGTCGTATACAACAAATCAAAGTTTCCTCACTTGAAAGAATTATTTCGGAATATTATGTATGGAATATATTTATATCGAATAATTTGTTCAGATGATCTTTCGAAATTTTTTGATCTTTTAACTGTTATTATTTTTTATTGTGATTATTCTTATGACTAATATTATTATTCAGTTGTCTTGAAAGTATCAAATTGATTCTTAAGTAGATCAAATCGATCAGGGTTGCTACAAAATTTTAATTTTATTTTCCCCTGATTTCTAGACAAAATTTTCACTTTTTCCCTAACCCTGAAGAACATCAATAACTTCTTTTTTCAATAAATATTTAATCATTATTATTTTTCTATAGAAATTAAGATTCTTAAATTCAAAAACTTTTGAGAATATTAATTCAATATTTTTGGAAGCCATAAAATTATATAAACTGTTGAGAATATTATTATAAAACATAAAGAAAACGACCATTTTCTACTTGATACACATTTTTGGTATCAATTCGTAGCAATTTGTTACTTTGCAGTTAATAGTGTTATTATTATTCTTAGTATTATTATTATTTTTATGGTTATTCTCATGATTATTATTATTATTCAATTCAAGCAACTACTTTTTCAAGCAATTATTAGCTAACCCTATAATAGTAATTAAGGTTAGCTGGAATAGCCACATAAGAATAGAGCGCTGAAGTTAAATATTTTCCTTCTCCGCCTGCTGTACTGTACGGGAATGAATACATAGTATACAAGGATGAATTATCCATTTAGAAATATCGGTAACTAGCAATTTTATATAAAATAACTAAATAAAAAGAGGGACAATCTAGAACCGTGTTGTGCAATGAAAAAATAAATTTGCCTCAAAAATACTGTGAATCAATCACTTTGAGAAAAAATACTTCACTGACATTGTACATATATACATATATATACGATGATAATGTACATTTTGATTTAATTTTTTTAAATAATGATTATCGGTACATTCTCAAATGGAAATTTTATGCAATTTACGATGGAAACATTGAGTTGGGTAATTTTGTGAATACTTTAGTGAATATAACGTTGTAGCGCGATTGATTAATTTTATACTTTCAAGGATCAGATGATTGTAGTCGATAGAGAGAATACTTTTCTCGATAAATTACAGAATACCTATACATGTATACACTATAATAAGAACACAAACCGAAAAATAAATAAATAAATATATATAGTATATACTTTATAAAAAAATTATAAAATAATTATTATTTTTTAATATAAAATTAATTACGGAACTAGAAAAGTCTCGAAATTTTGTTTTTAAAAAAATTCTGAACTTCAAATTGTCCTTGTTTTTTTCACCTTAAAAACTTTCTAATCACTATGAATATACCGACAAACTCTTGAATTTTTTATTTTTAGCAATAATTGAATTTTAGACGTATTTTAAAGGATTTTTTTCCGAAGAATTCATTTTAAAAAAAAATTTTCAAAATTATTAGCAAATATTTATTTTAGAAAGTATTTATGTTAAAACAGTTCTATTAAAATTTTGCTCTTTAGAATTTTATTTTCAAAAAATAAAAATCAAGATTAAAAATTAAATCAATTAAAAATTAAACCAAAATTTTAATAAACTGGAAATTTTTGTCCACTAAACCTCGAATCAAGTAACATTTTAATTAAACAAATTTGTATGAATTGTTACTTGAAAAAACTGAAATTTTGGAAAATTGTAACTCAGAAATAATTAAAATTTTTTAAGAATTAACAGTAGAATTGTAATTTTCAGAGAATTAAAATGCAGATAGAATTGAAATTTCAATGGAATTTTAATTTCTACTCATTAAAAATTAGATAGAATTGTAATTTGAATTTTTACAGAACTGAATTTACATATAAATTTGAAAATTGGATAGAATTGAAATTTAGATGGACACAATTGTAATTTTTGCAAAATTTAAATTCTTAAAATTGAAAACCGTATATAAAATTGTAATTACTACATAATTGAAATTTAGCTACAATCAAAATTTTAATAAAATTGCAATTTTCACAGAATTGAAATTTAGGTAGAATAAAAATTAATTGAATTATAATTTCTACGATTTAAAATTTATCCAGAATTAAAATTTGTGTAGAATTGAATTTTCTACTAATTAGAGTTCGGACAGAATTTACATAAAATTGAAGTTTGAATAGAATTCAATTTCAAGTAAAATAAAAAGAAGAAATTATATTTCCAATGCATTAAAATTTAGATAAATTGAATTTCCTGATGAATTAAATTTTAATGTTACATAAATCAAATTCAATTATATTGAAAACTAATCTATCTCGAATAAATAATTGAATTTCCCTTCAGTATTGAATTAATATATTTAAATTAGCGTTTATACATAAATTTACATTACTCCTTGTACGTAATATATTTATATCAGTATTTGTACCTATCTACAACTATATATAGTTATATGCGTGAGTAAAACGAAAAAATAAAACTTGCTAGAGTTTCGCACGATCCCATGGAGCCACGCGATACTTCAAGCCACACACGTGACCCTCACGACCTTAAAGCGAGAACTCTTTTCCACTTCTGAGTTTCTCCTCTATCCTCCTCTTGTCCAAACGCAAAACATAGTACGACATGGAGACTCGAGAGAGATTAATATTATCTCGCTTGCGGGAGGTCACTAAGATCCTAGACACCTTTTGCCGGCTACATCTTTCTTCGAGGCCGCAGGTTTCGTATTAATATCTCCATCTTATAAATCACTCATTAATGTACTTTATTCCAATCCCCTTTGCTGTATTAACCAACAGAAAAAGAAGAATCAATTTCCCCCATGCAGCCTCCAAATACATATATATGTTTATATAAATTGCGTGTACCATTCCTGATAAATACATATTTCCTCCACATTAAATTTATATGAGATTCTCCAAAGATTATGTTGTATATCAATTTTTTTTTCTTTTGAGAAAATAAATGTTTTCAGAAACTTTTTTGTAAATCTTTTCAATACTTTTTTTCCTTTCAGAATAGTGGTTCAAATGACCTTTACAGAGTTGCCACAAAAACTTAACTTTGTTTTTCCCTGATTTCCAGACAGAATTTTTACTTTTTTCCTGAACCTAAAGAATATTCTGATTCATTCTAAAAATTATTAGATATTCAAAAAAATGTTCAATTTCATTTAATTACGAATTTCATTTATTGTAAAATTATTCGAAAACATCAATAACTTCATTTTTAAATAACTATATTTAATCATTATTATTTATCCATGGAGATTAAAATTATTCAAAGGATTAAAATTCAAACATTTTTGTAATTCAACAATTTATAAGAATATTATTACAAACATAAATATATGAATCACACGAGTAATAATTTAAATTACTATACAATTTTTCAAAAAAAAGTTAATTATTTACAAAAATCCTAATAAAATTCTTCGAAGAATTCAATTACTTTTACAAGTAGTAAAATTTCTCAAAAAATTCAATTATTTAAAAAAATGTAATAAAATTCATTGCAAGAATTCAATTATTTTCAAAAGTAATAAATCGATTATTCGGTATTTCATTTATAAATCATTTTTTATTAAAAAACTCTAGAAGAATTCAATTATTTAAATTAAAAAATAAATAATTTATTGAATAATTAAATGTTTGTTAAAATTGAATTATCATAAAGAATTTTATCAACAAATTTTTAAATAATTAAATTCTTTTGACGAATTTTAATAAATTTTTTAAAAATAATTACATGTTTCGAGGAATTTGATTAAAATTGTATCAAAAGTAATTAAAATCCTGCGATGAATTTTATTATTTATGAAAATAATTAAAATTTTCCCAAGAATTGTATTAAAATTTTTCTGAAATAATTGAATTTCTCAGAAGAAATTTATTATTTATAAATATACTTGAAATTTTAATAATAATTTTTTTTTCATTTTTAAATATAATTGAATTTCGGCGAAGAATTTCTTTTAAGAAATTTAATTAATATTTTACTGTAATTTATTGAATTAAAGAACATTATCACAATTTTTGAAAATAATTGAAAACTTTTGAAGAATTTTATTAAAATTTTTAAAAGAAAAAAAATTTTATTTTATTTTAATCATAAACGGGTTTAAATAAATAAGCCCTTTCGTACATAAGTACTTAATGTTATTAGCACACAGTGCATACAGTAAACTAATTATTTAAATTATAATGCTAGGTTTGTTTATAACATTCAATTAATTATTAAATAGTATTTGTCGCAGATTGGAACTGAACCTTAATAAAGAGTTATCAAAGAAATTGATTGAGTTACTAACTAAATTTGCCTCTAACTAACTGAATTTAAATAATAATTTATGAAAATAATTGCATTTATGCGAAGAATTTTATTAAATTTTGTTTAAATCATTGAAATTTTGTCAAGAATTTTATTAAAATTTTTGAAAATAATTGACTTCTTGAGAAGAATTTCGCTACCTACATATAAAAATAATAAAAATAATTTAATTCTTGAAGAGAATTTTACAAAAATTTTGAAAATAATTTAATTTCTGCAAAGTATTTTATTATTTATCAAAAGAATTGAATTCTGCTGATAAATTTTGATATTTATCAAAATAATTGAATTCTTTTGGAGAATTACTTAAATATTTTTGAAAATAATTGAAATTTGCAATGAATTTTATTCCTAAATTTTAAAAAATAATTGACTTTTCCGTGAAAAATTTTGCTATTTATAAATTGAATTGAATTCTTGAAAAGAAAAAAAAAAAAAAAAATTCGTTAAATTTTTTTGAAAATAATTGAATTTCTACGAAGAATTTCAATACTTGTAAAATAATTGAATCCGTGTGATGAATATTGTTATTTATGAGAATAATAAATTGAATTCTTTTGCAGAATTACTCAAAAATTTTTAAAAATACGTAATTGATTTTCTGCAACGAATTAAAAGTTATTTATTAAATGAATTGAATTATTGCAACGAATTTTATTATTTTATTGAATAATTGAATGTTTCTTGAAATTGAATTCTTTCAACGAGTTTTAATAAAATTTTGAGGTACAATTACATTTTTCGAGGAATGTATTATGAAATGTATTAAAAATATTTATGAAAATAATTGAATTTTGCAAAGAATTTTTTCCCTTAAAATAGTTGAATTTCAGTGGAGACTTTTTTTATTTATCATGAGATAATTGAGTTAAAACTTTTTAGATAATTAAATAATATTAAAAAAATTCATTCTTGTCAGAAAAACAAACAAATTTTAAAGGTTTTTTATTAGAATTCGTGGTAGTTTCAAAGTTTATTGAGGCAAACAAAAAAGACACAAAAATTCAGAATTTTCTTATGAATTCGAAAAATTAAATTTTTCCAGTACTTTTAATAAAATTCCCTGACTTTTTCTAACCAATTCTACTTTTTCTGTCTTTTCCCTGAATTTCCTAATTTTTGTAACCTATGACAACCCGTCTAAAGGATTTTACTAATACTGGTAAAATTTGCCATTTTTTATTTATGAAATATAATAAATTTACGTAATTAAAAATTTGTTTGCAGAAAAGATGCTGTAAGATATGAATCTTATGCGTTGATGAAGGCGCGGCGTGAATTGGAGACAGTTTTTTGATGATTTCTTTTGATCGAGAGGAAGAAAGTGAGAGAGAGGGAGGGAGGCCCCTTAATGAACTCGTGGTCGTTTTGGCACCAGGGAGTCAGGCGTGTAAGTGCAATTGTTAAGGTCGGTAGCACAAATCGAATGTTGACTTTAACGAGCAAACTCGAGCACTCGTTATTGCTGGAGCAACGACCCGAGGAAAAGGGCGATAAATTAAAGGAGCTTATCGACGATCGTTCGCGCAGAAGCCAGGCATGCAGATGCTGCTTGCTACTTCTCCTTGCTGCACAACAGCGGCAGCAACGAGATGACTCTCCGACTCCCAACCATCTCTCTACGACTAGAACGACACTGCCATCAATCTTTTTCACCTAGTAAAAGGCATCGGGAACAGATACCATCATATTTTTCAAACTTCATTTCACATTCAAATACTTTCTCATGCTAATAAAATAATTATAATTTCAGAATAGCTGATTTTTAAGAAAAAAAATTATCTCTAAACATGTTCTTTCTTTTCTATTTCCTTTATTTTCTATTTCTATTTCTATTCCTTGATGGAAAAAATGCACTTTCCAAACAGGAAGTGGATAAATAATTATTTAATTTTCAGAAAATTTACGACCACCATAAAATGTCACAGCTAAACACGCATCAATTCCAAGATGATCATTGATAATTAAAGTAATTAACAATTAACAATTAGTCGAGTTGAATTCCTCGGGGTATTTTTTCAAGAAAAAAAAACTTTCTCCAAGTAGTCTTAATGATTATAAGTTTTTTTTCCAGTTATATAATTATCAATTGATAACATTGAAAGTGGAAAAATAATCCTAGACTCCTTGAGCGTGACTTTCGAGCATATCCAAACTCCTTTTTCCTAGACACTGAGAGTCTCCCACGGAAGTGAATAAAACAAAGAAAAGAAACCAGGAGCATGAAAGAAAAGGTTGCAAAGGGCGTTCTTAAAAATAAGTTCCACAAAGTTAACTGTAAATACCAAACGCGATTCGATATTTTACAATTTTTATCATAAAACCAAAAAATTGAAGTGTAGTTCTTAAAGATGACGGACGATTTTTTGATTTTCAAAACTTTTATGTGATACGAAAAGGAAATCCAAAAGAGATACTGTCGACTAGAATTCAAACTTTTACAAAAAAATTAATTTCAAAATTCAATTACTTTTAAAAATTCAATTTATTTTGCATTTAACATTCAATTATTATCTAAAATTTTAACAGAAATTAATTTTTAAATGAATTTTTATTAGAAAATTCTACTAGAATTCAATTATTTAAATACAAAAATTTTTTGATTAAAATTATTTAATCTATGGAATAATTGAATGTTTCTTAAAATTCAATTCCCATAAAGAATCGTTATTAACAAACTTTTAAATAATTGAATTCTATCAACGAATTTTAATAAAAATTTTAAAAATAATTACATTTTTCGAGAAATACGATTTAAATTGTATTAAAAATAATTGAAATTCTGCGATGATTTTTATTATTTATGAAAAGAATATCACACAAAAAACTGAGTGTTGTTTTTATTTCGGGTAATATTTTGGTTGGGTAATCGCAAAAATTCAATTATTTTGCAAAAATTTTGATTAAATTTTTTATGAGAATTAAAATATTTTCTAAACAATTTTAATTAAATTCCTCAAAAGAATTCAATTATTATTTTCAATTTGATTTCAATAAAATTTTTCAAAAGAATTCAATTATTATTTTCAATTTGATTTCAATAAAATTTCTCAAAAGAATTCAATTATTATTTTCAATTTGATTTCAATAAAATTTCTCAAAAGAATTCAATTATTATTTTCAATTTGATTTCAATAAAATTTCTCAAAAGAATTCAATTACTTTTAAAATATTTGATAGAGTTTCTTCCAAAAATTAAATTATTTTTAAAAATTTTGATTAAATTCTTTATGAGAATTGAAATAATTTCAGTAAAATTTTAATTTAAATTCCTTTGAAAAAATTTAATTACTTTAGAAAAGTTTAATTACATTCATAGCAAGATTTAAACTATTTTCATATTTCATAAACATTTTTCGCAGGAATTTAATAAATAAATTTCATTTCAGAATTTTTGACATTGGATTTTTTTCAAAGTAAAAAAAATACTCCAATGTCACAATATTTATTTTAATTTTTTTAGTAAAAAAAATATTTTTACAAAATAAAAAAAAGGAAAAGAAAAACTTCGAAGCGACAATTTTCTCAAAAAACAATTTCTTTTACGAGCCAAAATTTTTACGTCTCTATTCCAAATTACTGTTTGGAAAACAAAATTAATTTTGAAATTAATTTTTTTGTAAAAGTTTGAATTCTATTCGACAGTATCTTTTTGGATTTCCTTTTCGTATATTACAGAAAAATTTTGTAAATAAAAAAATTAAAAAAAACATTTCGTTTTAGATGGATTATTTATCAGTATATTCATCACTCCTTTCCATAGGGAATTTTTGTATGCGCAAGTGCTCACTTTGCGCGAAAAGTTCTATGTCTCTTGGCTTGGCGTCATGATCCATTTTATCTCAGACTGTTGTGGAGAGTAGGCATCGTCCCCAAGGAGGAAAATTTTAAAGAAAAGGTAAGCAATTAAATTATTTTTCTTTATTTCTTTTGTTTCAATTCTTCCCCCCTCCCCCATTCTATCGCTCCCTATGCGAGAAAAATAAATTATAATTTTTTATGTTTCGCGTTAGCGTTGCGTGTTTCTCAATTTTTTTTCCTTATGTAGATACAGCTTGAAGGCCGTCCATAAACCACATAGCCCCCCTTTTTTTAGGAATTTTGACCCCTCCCCCATGTAGAACGCTATTACATGTATTAGCACCATTTTTTCATGGGCCCTTAAATGCTGCATCTACATGACAAAGATAACGCGAGGCGCACAAAAATGCCATGCATTTCTAGCGTGTTTTGCGTTGCGTCTCGCATTATCTTTACCATGTAGATAAAACATAAAAAACATTGGATTACTTTAATGAATAAGTGGAAATTGCTCTAAACCAAGGAAAACTATTAAACATTTGGAAAAAAATTTCATAAAGCAAATTTTCTTCTAAATGATTAATAGTTTCCATTCCAAATTGATTGTCAGAAGAAATTTTTTTTAATCACAAGGCTCGGATTGTGCGACTTCTTCGACTTTTTTCAACTTTTTTGTGAAAAAATGCGACTAATCGACTTTTTCGAGATTTTTTTTAGTAAAATGCGAATGAAATTAAAATTTTTTTTTAATTTAAAGGAAAAATTTTAAGTCCAAAAAATTTTCTGTTACATTTATTTACAAATTTCTTTCAAATTCTTCAAAAACATCAATAACTTCTTTTTTAAATAAATATTTAATTATTATTTTTCCATAGGAAATAAAATTCTTTAAAAGATTCAAATTCAAACCTTTTTGAAATTAAACAACTCATAAAAAATTGTTATAAAACATGAAGAAATCGATCACTCCGAGTCTTCGACTCGGAGCAATCGATGTCTTCATGTTTTATAATAATTAAAGATAACCGAGTGATAAAATAATTAATTTATATTAAAAGAGTTTATAAAAAAAAAAATTTTTTTAATTATTTTTTATGCAAATAAAATAAGTATACATAAGTATATATATTATAAATAAAATCAGTACATTCATCACTCCTTTCCATAGGGAATTTTTGTATGCGCAAGTGCTTACTTTGCGCGAAAAGTTCTATGTCTCTTGGCTTGGCGTCATGATCCACCATTTTATCTCTGACTGTTGTGGAGAAAACATCGTCGCCGAAAGTTACGAAAAGGTAAGAAATTAAATTATTTTTTTGAAATAAATTTTCTTTTATTACTTTGGCTTTCTTCTTCTTCTTCCCTTCTCTCCGATTTTTTTTCTATCTTTTCTTACTTTTATTTATTTCTTTTGTTTCAATTCTTCCCCCCTCCCCCTTCTGTCGCTCCCTATGCGAGAAAAATAAATTGTAATTTTTTGTGTTTCGCGTTTGCGTTGCGTGTTTCTCACTTTTTTTTCCTTAAGGCGGTTCCAGAATAGGTGCAAAAGGCAAGGTGGAAGAACAAGTGCAAGTGCGAACCAATGCTAAATGTATAGGAATCGCACTTGCACTTGTACTTCCACCTTGCCTTTTGCACCTATTCTGGAACCGCCTTTATGTAGGTACAGCTTGGAGCCCGTCCATAAACCACGTAGCCCCTTTTTTGGGAATTTTGACCTTTATTGGTCTTATTATTGGATTATACCTTATTGGATTACTTTTAATGAATAAGTGAATGATTGATCTAAACCAAGGAAAACTATTAAACATTTGGAAAAAAATTTCATAAAGTCAATTTTCTTCCAAATGTTTAATAGTTTTCCTTCCAAATTGATTGTCAGAAGAAATTTTTTTATCGTAAGCAACTATTTTTTGTCACTAGACTTCAAATTGACAATATTTTTATTATAATTATAAAAAATATTTGTAAGAAATATTACGTTTTCTTATAGAAAATATCATTCTCTATTCATTTAACTATATTTTCGTCTAAAATGTTAAGCTTAACATTTCGTTTTAGATGGATTATTTATCAGTATATTCATCACTCCTTTCCATAGGGAATTTTTGTATGCGCAAATGCTTACTTTGCGCAAAAAGTTCTATGTCTCTTGGCTTGGCGTCATGATCCACCATTTTATCTCAGACTTCTGGAGAGTCAGCGTCGTCGCCGAAAAATCCAAAAAGGTAAGCAATTAAATTATTTTTTTCAAATAAATTTTCTTTTAATACTTTGGCTTTCTTCTTCTTCTTCCCTTTTCTCCGATTTTTTTTCTTTCTTTTCTTACTTTTATTTCTTTCTTTTGTTTAAATTCTTCCCCCCTCCACCCTTCTGTCGCTCCCTATGCAAGATAAATAAATTGTTTTTTTTGTGTTTCGCGTTTGCGTTGTGTGTTTCTCACTTTTTTTTCCTTAAGGCGGTTCCAGAATAGGTGCAAAAGGCAAGGTGAAAGTACAAGTGCAAGTGCGAACCAATGCTAAATGTATAGGCGGTTCCAGAATAGGTGCAAAATGCAGGTAGCAAGTCCAAGTGCAAGTGCGATTCCTATACATTTAGCATTGGTTCGCACTTGCACTTGTACTTCCACCTTGCATTTTGCACCTATTCTGGAACCGCCTTATAGGAATCGCACTTGCACTTGTACTTCCACCTTGCCTTTTGCACCTATTCTGGAACCGCCTATATGTAGGCCCGTCCATCAACCACGTAGCCCCTTTTTTTTGGAATTTTGACCCCTGCCCCATGAAGTACGCTATTACATATATTAGCGCCATTTTTTCCTCTTGTTGTAGTCAATTGCTTTACTCCCCCCCATCCCCCTCAAGAAGCTACGTGGTTTATGGATTTATTTATTGGATTACTTTTGATGAATAAGTGGAAATTCCTCTAAACCAAGGAAAACTATTAAACATTTGGAAAAAAATTTCTTAAAGTAAATTTTTTCTTCTAAATGTTTAATAGTTTTCATTCCAAATTGATTGTCAGAAGAAATTTTTTTTAATCACAAGGCTCGGATTGTGCGACTTTTTCGACTTTTTTGTAAAAAAATGCGACTAATCGACTTTTTCGAGATTTTTTTTAGTAAAATGCGAATGAAATAAAATTTTTTTTTTAATTTAAAGGAAAAATTTTAAGTCCAAAAAATTTTCTGTTACATTTATTTACAAATTTCTTTCAAATTCTTCAAAAACATCAATAACTTCTTTTTTAAATAAATATTTAATTATTATTTTTCCATAGGAAATAAAATTCTTTAAAAGATTCAAATTCAAACCTTTTTGAAATTAAACAACTCATAAAAAATTGTTACAAAACATGAAGAAATCGTTCACTCCGAGTCTTCGACTCGGAGCAATCGATGTCTTCATGTTTTATAATAATTAAAGATAACCGAGTGATAAAATAATTAATTTATATTAAAAGAGTTTATAAAAAAAAAAATTTTTTTAATTATTTTTTATGCAAATAAAATAAGTATATATAAGTATATATATTATAAATAAAATCAGTACATTCATCACTCCTTTCCATAGGGAATTTTTGTATGCGCAAGTGCTTACTTTGCGCGAAAAGTTCTATGTCCCTTGGCTTGGCGTCATGATCCACCATTTTATCTCTGACTGTTGTGGAGAAAACATCGTCGCCGAAAGTTACGAAAAGGTAAGAAATTAAATTATTTTTTTGAAATAAATTTTCTTTTATTACTTTGGCTTTCTTCTTCTTCTTCCCTTCTCTCCGATTTTTTTTCTATCTTTTCTTACTTTTATTTATTTCTTTTGTTTCAATTCTTCCCTCCTCCCCCTTCTGTCGCTCCCTATGCGAGAAAAATAAATTGTAATTTTTTGTGTTTCGCGTTTGCGTTGCGTGTTTCTCACTTTTTTTCCTTAAGGCGGTTCCAGAATAGGTGCAAAAGGCAAGGTGGAAGAACAAGTGCAAGTGCGAACCAATGCTAAATGTATAGGAATCGCACTTGCACTTGTACTTCCACCTTGCCTTTTGCACCTATTCTGGAACCGCCTTTATGTAGGTACAGCTTGGAGCCCGTCCATAAACCACGTAGCCCCTTTTTTGGGAATTTTGACCTTTATTGGTCTTATTATTGGATTATACCTTATTGGATTACTTTTAATGAATAAGTGAATGATTGATCTAAACCAAGGAAAACTATTAAACATTTGGAAAAAATTTCATAAAGTCAATTTTCTTCCAAATGTTTAATAGTTTTCCTTCCAAATTGATTGTCAGAAGAAATTTTTTTATCGTAAGCAACTATTTTTTGTCACTAGACTTCAAATTGACAATATTTTTATTATAATTATAAAAAATATTTGTAAGAAATATTACGTTTTCTTATAGAAAATATCATTCTCTATTCATTTAACTATATTTTCGTCTAAAATGTTAAGCTTAACATTTCGTTTTAGATGGATTATTTATCAGTATATTCATCACTCCTTTCCATAGGGAATTTTTGTATGCGCAAATGCTTACTTTGCGCAAAAAGTTCTATGTCTCTTGGCTTGGCGTCATGATCCACCATTTTATCTCAGACTTCTGGAGATTCAGCGTCGTCGCCGAAAAATCCAAAAAGGTAAGCAATTAAATTATTTTTTTCAAATAAATTTTCTTTTATTACTTTGGCTTTCTTCTTCTTCTTCCCTTCTCTCCGATTTTTTTTCTATCTTTTCTTACTTTTATTTCTTTCTTTTGTTTAAATTCTTCCCCCCTCCACCCTTCTGTCGCTCCCTATGCAAGATAAATAAATTGTTTTTTTTGTGTTTCGCGTTTGCGTTGTGTGTTTCTCACTTTTTTTTCCTTAAGGCGGTTCCAGAATAGGTGCAAAAGGCAAGGTGAAAGTACAAGTGCAAGTGCGAACCAATGCTAAATGTATAGGCGGTTCCAGAATAGGTGCAAAATGCAGGTAGCAAGTCCAAGTGCAAGTGCGATTCCTATACATTTAGCATTGGTTCGCACTTGCACTTGTACTTCCACCTTGCATTTTGCACCTATTCTGGAACCGCCTTATAGGAATCGCACTTGCACTTGTACTTCCACCTTGCCTTTTGCACCTATTCTGGAACCGCCTATATGTAGGCCCGTCCATAAACCACGTAGCCCCTTTTTTTTGGAATTTTGACCCCTGCCCCATGAAGTACGCTATTACATATATTAGCGCCATTCTTTCCTCTTGTTGTAGTCAATTGCTTTACTCCCCCCCATCCCCCTCAAGAAGCTACGTGGTTTATGGATTTATTTATTGGATTACTTTTGATGAATAAGTGGAAATTCCTCTAAACCAAGGAAAACTATTAAACATTTGTAAAAAAATTTCTTAAAGTAAATTTTTTCTTCTGAATGTTTAATAGTTTTCATTCCAAATTGATTGTCAGAAGAAATTTTTTTTAATCACAAGGCTCGGATTGTGCGACTTTTTCGACTTTTTTGTGAAAAAATGCGACTAATCGACTTTTTCGAGATTTTTTTTAGTAAAATGCGAATGAAATAAATTTTTTTTTTTAATTTAAAGGAAAAATTTTAAGTCCAAAAAATTTTCTGTTACATTTATTTACAAATTTCTTTCAAATTCTTCAAAACATCAATAACTTCTTTTTTAAATAAATATTTAATTATTATTTTTCCATAGGAAATAAAATTCTTTAAAAGATTCAAATTCAAACCTTTTTGAAATTAAACAACTCATAAAAAATTGTTATAAAACATGAAGAAATCGATCACTCCGAGTCTTCGACTCGGAGCAATCGATGTCTTCATGTTTTATAATAATTAAAGATAACCGAGTGATAAAATAATTAATTTATATTAAAAGAGTTTATAAAAAAAAAAATTTTTTTAATTATTTTTTATGCAAATAAAATAAGTATACATAAGTATATATATTATAAATAAAATCAGTACATTCATCACTCCTTTCCATAGGGAATTTTTGTATGCGCAAGTGCTTACTTTGCGCGAAAAGTTCTATGTCTCTTGGCTTGGCGTCATGATCCACCATTTTATCTCTGACTGTTGTGGAGAAAACATCGTCGCCGAAAGTTACGAAAAGGTAAGAAATTAAATTATTTTTTTGAAATAAATTTTCTTTTATTACTTTGGCTTTCTTCTTCTTCTTCCCTTCTCTCCGATTTTTTTTCTATCTTTTCTTACTTTTATTTATTTCTTTTGTTTCAATTCTTCCCCCCTCCCCCTTCTGTCGCTCCCTATGCGAGAAAAATAAATTGTAATTTTTTGTGTTTCGCGTTTGCGTTGCGTGTTTCTCACTTTTTTTTCCTTAAGGCGGTTCCAGAATAGGTGCAAAAGGCAAGGTGGAAGAACAAGTGCAAGTGCGAACCAATGCTAAATGTATAGGAATCGCACTTGCACTTGTACTTCCACCTTGCCTTTTGCACCTATTCTGGAACCGCCTTTATGTAGGTACAGCTTGGAGCCCGTCCATAAACCACGTAGCCCCTTTTTTGGGAATTTTGACCTTTATTGGTCTTATTATTGGATTATACCTTATTGGATTACTTTTAATGAATAAGTGAATGATTGATCTAAACCAAGGAAAACTATTAAACATTTGGAAAAAAATTTCATAAAGTCAATTTTCTTCCAAATGTTTAATAGTTTTCCTTCCAAATTGATTGTCAGAAGAAATTTTTTTATCGTAAGCAACTATTTTTTGTCACTAGACTTTAAATTGAGAATATTTTTATTATAATTATAAAAAATATTTGTAAGAAATATTACGTTTTCTTATAGAAAATATCATTCTCTATTCATTTAACTATATTTTCGTCTAAAATGTTAAGCTTAACATTTCGTTTTAGATGGATTATTTATCAGTATATTTATCACTCCTTTCCATAGGGAATTTTTGTATGCGCAAATGCTTACTTTGCGCAAAAAGTTCTATGTCTCTTGGCTTGGCGTCATGATCCACCATTTTATCTCAGACTTCTGGAGAGTCAGCGTCGTCGCCGAAAAATCCAAAAAGGTAAGCAATTAAATTATTTTTTTCAAATAAATTTTCTTTTAATACTTTGGCTTTCTTCTTCTTCTTCTTCTTCTTCCCTTTTCTCCGATTTTTTTTCTTTCTTTTCTTACTTTTATTTCTTTCTTTTGTTTAAATTCTTCCCCCCTCCACCCTTCTGTCGCTCCCTATGCAAGATAAATAAATTGTTTTTTTTGTGTTTCGCGTTTGCGTTGTGTGTTTCTCACTTTTTTTTCCTTAAGGCGGTTCCAGAATAGGTGCAAAAGGCAAGGTGAAAGTACAAGTGCAAGTGCGAACCAATGCTAAATGTATAGGCGGTTCCAGAATAGGTGCAAAATGCAGGTAGCAAGTCCAAGTGCAAGTGCGATTCCTATACATTTAGCATTGGTTCGCACTTGCACTTGTACTTCCACCTTGCATTTTGCACCTATTCTGGAACCGCCTTATAGGAATCGCACTTGCACTTGTACTTCCACCTTGCCTTTTGCACCTATTCTGGAACCGCCTATATGTAGGCCCGTCCATCAACCACGTAGCCCCTTTTTTTGGAATTTTGACCCCTGCCCCATGAAGTACGCTATTACATATATTAGCGCCATTTTTTCCTCTTGTTGTAGTCAATTGCTTTACTCCCCCCCATCCCCCTCAAGAAGCTACGTGGTTTATGGATTTATTTATTGGATTACTTTTGATGAATAAGTGGAAATTCCTCTAAACCAAGGAAAACTATTAAACATTTGGAAAAAAATTTCTTAAAGTAAATTTTTTCTTCTAAATGTTAAATAGTTTTCATTCCAAATTGATTGTCAGAAGAAATTTTTTTTAATCACAAGGCTCGGATTGTGCGACTTTTTCGACTTTTTTGTAAAAAAATGCGACTAATCGACTTTTTCGAGATTTTTTTTAGTAAAATGCGAATGAAATAAAATTTTTTTTTTAATTTAAAGGAAAAATTTTAAGTCCAAAAAATTTTCTGTTACATTTATTTACAAATTTCTTTCAAATTCTTCAAAAACATCAATAACTTCTTTTTTAAATAAATATTTAATTATTATTTTTCCATAGGAAATAAAATTCTTTAAAAGATTCAAATTCAAACCTTTTTGAAATTAAACAACTCATAAAAAATTGTTACAAAACATGAAGAAATCGTTCACTCCGAGTCTTCGACTCGGAGCAATCGATGTCTTCATGTTTTATAATAATTAAAGATAACCGAGTGATAAAATAATTAATTTATATTAAAAGAGTTTATAAAAAAAAAAATTTTTTTAATTATTTTTTATGCAAATAAAATAAGTATATATAAGTATATATATTATAAATAAAATCAGTACATTCATCACTCCTTTCCATAGGGAATTTTTGTATGCGCAAGTGCTTACTTTGCGCGAAAACTTCTATGTCCCTTGGCTTGGCGTCATGATCCACCATTTTATCTCTGACTGTTGTGGAGAAAACATCGTCGCCGAAAGTTACGAAAAGGTAAGAAATTAAATTATTTTTTTGAAATAAATTTTCTTTTATTACTTTGGATTTCTTCTTCTTCTTCCCTTCTCTCCGATTTTTTTTCTATCTTTTCTTACTTTTATTTATTTCCTTTGTTTCAATTCTTCCCTCCTCCCCCTTCTGTCGCTCCCTATGCGAGAAAAATAAATTGTAATTTTTTGTGTTTCGCGTTTGCGTTGCGTGTTTCTCACTTTTTTTCCTTAAGGCGGTTCCAGAATAGGTGCAAAAGGCAAGGTGGAAGAACAAGTGCAAGTGCGAACCAATGCTAAATGTATAGGAATCGCACTTGCACTTGTACTTCCACCTTGCCTTTTGCACCTATTCTGGAACCGCCTTTATGTAGGTACAGCTTGGAGCCCGTCCATAAACCACGTAGCCCCTTTTTTGGGAATTTTGACCTTTATTGGTCTTATTATTGGATTATACCTTATTGGATTACTTTTAATGAATAAGTGAATGATTGATCTAAACCAAGGAAAACTATTAAACATTTGGAAAAAATTTCATAAAGTCAATTTTCTTCCAAATGTTTAATAGTTTTCCTTCCAAATTGATTGTCAGAAGAAATTTTTTTATCGTAAGCAACTATTTTTTGTCACTAGACTTCAAATTGACAATATTTTTATTATAATTATAAAAAATATTTGTAAGAAATATTACGTTTTCTTATAGAAAATATCATTCTCTATTCATTTAACTATATTTTCGTCTAAAATGTTAAGCTTAACATTTCGTTTTAGATGGATTATTTATCAGTATATTCATCACTCCTTTCCATAGGGAATTTTTGTATGCGCAAATGCTTACTTTGCGCAAAAAGTTCTATGTCTCTTGGCTTGGCGTCATGATCCACCATTTTATCTCAGACTTCTGGAGAGTCAGCGTCGTCGCCGAAAAATCCAAAAAGGTAAGCAATTAAATTATTTTTTTCAAATAAATTTTCTTTTAATACTTTGGCTTTCTTCTTCTTCTTCTTCTTCTTCTTCCCTTTTCTCCGATTTTTTTTCTTTCTTTTCTTACTTTTATTTCTTTCTTTTGTTTAAATTCTTCCCCCCTCCACCCTTCTGTCGCTCCCTATGCAAGATAAATAAATTGTTTTTTTTGTGTTTCGCGTTTGCGTTGTGTGTTTCTCACTTTTTTTTCCTTAAGGCGGTTCCAGAATAGGTGCAAAAGGCAAGGTGAAAGTACAAGTGCAAGTGCGAACCAATGCTAAATGTATAGGCGGTTCCAGAATAGGTGCAAAATGCAGGTAGCAAGTCCAAGTGCAAGTGCGATTCCTATACATTTAGCATTGGTTCGCACTTGCACTTGTACTTCCACCTTGCATTTTGCACCTATTCTGGAACCGCCTTATAGGAATCGCACTTGCACTTGTACTTCCACCTTGCCTTTTGCACCTATTCTGGAACCGCCTATATGTAGGCCCGTCCATCAACCACGTAGCCCCTTTTTTTTGGAATTTTGACCCCTGCCCCATGAAGTACGCTATTACATATATTAGCGCCATTTTTTCCTCTTGTTGTAGTCAATTGCTTTACTCCCCCCCATCCCCCTCAAGAAGCTACGTGGTTTATGGATTTATTTATTGGATTACTTTTGATGAATAAGTGGAAATTCCTCTAAACCAAGGAAAACTATTAAACATTTGGAAAAAAATTTCTTAAAGTAAATTTTTTCTTCTAAATGTTTAATAGTTTTCATTCCAAATTGATTGTCAGAAGAAATTTTTTTTAATCACAAGGCTCGGATTGTGCGACTTTTTCGACTTTTTTGTAAAAAAATGCGACTAATCGACTTTTTCGAGATTTTTTTTAGTAAAATGCGAATGAAATAAAATTTTTTTTTTAATTTAAAGGAAAAATTTTAAGTCCAAAAAATTTTCTGTTACATTTATTTACAAATTTCTTTCAAATTCTTCAAAAACATCAATAACTTCTTTTTTAAATAAATATTTAATTATTATTTTTCCATAGGAAATAAAATTCTTTAAAAGATTCAAATTCAAACCTTTTTGAAATTAAACAACTCATAAAAAATTGTTACAAAACATGAAGAAATCGTTCACTCCGAGTCTTCGACTCGGAGCAATCGATGTCTTCATGTTTTATAATAATTAAAGATAACCGAGTGATAAAATAATTAATTTATATTAAAAGAGTTTATAAAAAAAAAAATTTTTTTAATTATTTTTTATGCAAATAAAATAAGTATATATAAGTATATATATTATAAATAAAATCAGTACATTCATCACTCCTTTCCATAGGGAATTTTTGTATGCGCAAGTGCTTACTTTGCGCGAAAAGTTCTATGTCCCTTGGCTTGGCGTCATGATCCACCATTTTATCTCTGACTGTTGTGGAGAAAACATCGTCGCCGAAAGTTACGAAAAGGTAAGAAATTAAATTATTTTTTTGAAATAAATTTTCTTTTATTACTTTGGCTTTCTTCTTCTTCTTCCCTTCTCTCCGATTTTTTTTCTATCTTTTCTTACTTTTATTTATTTCTTTTGTTTCAATTCTTCCCTCCTCCCCCTTCTGTCGCTCCCTATGCGAGAAAAATAAATTGTAATTTTTTGTGTTTCGCGTTTGCGTTGCGTGTTTCTCACTTTTTTTCCTTAAGGCGGTTCCAGAATAGGTGCAAAAGGCAAGGTGGAAGAACAAGTGCAAGTGCGAACCAATGCTAAATGTATAGGAATCGCACTTGCACTTGTACTTCCACCTTGCCTTTTGCACCTATTCTGGAACCGCCTTTATGTAGGTACAGCTTGGAGCCCGTCCATAAACCACGTAGCCCCTTTTTTGGGAATTTTGACCTTTATTGGTCTTATTATTGGATTATACCTTATTGGATTACTTTTAATGAATAAGTGAATGATTGATCTAAACCAAGGAAAACTATTAAACATTTGGAAAAAATTTCATAAAGTCAATTTTCTTCCAAATGTTTAATAGTTTTCCTTCCAAATTGATTGTCAGAAGAAATTTTTTTATCGTAAGCAACTATTTTTTGTCACTAGACTTCAAATTGACAATATTTTTATTATAATTATAAAAAATATTTGTAAGAAATATTACGTTTTCTTATAGAAAATATCATTCTCTATTCATTTAACTATATTTTCGTCTAAAATGTTAAGCTTAACATTTCGTTTTAGATGGATTATTTATCAGTATATTCATCACTCCTTTCCATAGGGAATTTTTGTATGCGCAAATGCTTACTTTGCGCAAAAAGTTCTATGTCTCTTGGCTTGGCGTCATGATCCACCATTTTATCTCAGACTTCTGGAGAGTCAGCGTCGTCGCCGAAAAATCCAAAAAGGTAAGCAATTAAATTATTTTTTTCAAATAAATTTTCTTTTATTACTTTGGCTTTCTTCTTCTTCTTCCCTTCTCTCCGATTTTTTTTCTATCTTTTCTTACTTTTATTTCTTTCTTTTGTTTAAATTCTTCCCCCCTCCACCCTTCTGTCGCTCCCTATGCAAGATAAATAAATTGTTTTTTTTGTGTTTCGCGTTTGCGTTGTGTGTTTCTCACTTTTTTTTCCTTAAGGCGGTTCCAGAATAGGTGCAAAAGGCAAGGTGAAAGTACAAGTGCAAGTGCGAACCAATGCTAAATGTATAGGCGGTTCCAGAATAGGTGCAAAATGCAGGTAGCAAGTCCAAGTGCAAGTGCGATTCCTATACATTTAGCATTGGTTCGCACTTGCACTTGTACTTCCACCTTGCATTTTGCACCTATTCTGGAACCGCCTTATAGGAATCGCACTTGCACTTGTACTTCCACCTTGCCTTTTGCACCTATTCTGGAACCGCCTATATGTAGGCCCGTCCATAAACCACGTAGCCCCTTTTTTTTGGAATTTTGACCCCTGCCCCATGAAGTACGCTATTACATATATTAGCGCCATTCTTTCCTCTTGTTGTAGTCAATTGCTTTACTCCCCCCCATCCCCCTCAAGAAGCTACGTGGTTTATGGATTTATTTATTGGATTACTTTTGATGAATAAGTGGAAATTCCTCTAAACCAAGGAAAACTATTAAACATTTGTAAAAAAATTTCTTAAAGTAAATTTTTTCTTCTAAATGTTTAATAGTTTTCATTCCAAATTGATTGTCAGAAGAAATTTTTTTTAATCACAAGGCTCGGATTGTGCGACTTTTTCGACTTTTTTGTGAAAAAATGCGACTAATCGACTTTTTCGAGATTTTTTTTAGTAAAATGCGAATGAAATAAATTTTTTTTTTTAATTTAAAGGAAAAATTTTAAGTCCAAAAAATTTTCTGTTACATTTATTTACAAATTTCTTTCAAATTCTTCAAAACATCAATAACTTCTTTTTTAAATAAATATTTAATTATTATTTTTCCATAGGAAATAAAATTCTTTAAAAGATTCAAATTCAAACCTTTTTGAAATTAAACAACTCATAAAAAATTGTTATAAAACATGAAGAAATCGATCACTCCGAGTCTTCGACTCGGAGCAATCGATGTCTTCATGTTTTATAATAATTAAAGATAACCGAGTGATAAAATAATTAATTTATATTAAAAGAGTTTATAAAAAAAAAAATTTTTTTAATTATTTTTTATGCAAATAAAATAAGTATACATAAGTATATATATTATAAATAAAATCAGTACATTCATCACTCCTTTCCATAGGGAATTTTTGTATGCGCAAGTGCTTACTTTGCGCGAAAAGTTCTATGTCTCTTGGCTTGGCGTCATGATCCACCATTTTATCTCTGACTGTTGTGGAGAAAACATCGTCGCCGAAAGTTACGAAAAGGTAAGAAATTAAATTATTTTTTTGAAATAAATTTTCTTTTATTACTTTGGCTTTCTTCTTCTTCTTCCCTTCTCTCCGATTTTTTTTCTATCTTTTCTTACTTTTATTTATTTCTTTTGTTTCAATTCTTCCCCCCTCCCCCTTCTGTCGCTCCCTATGCGAGAAAAATAAATTGTAATTTTTTGTGTTTCGCGTTTGCGTTGCGTGTTTCTCACTTTTTTTTCCTTAAGGCGGTTCCAGAATAGGTGCAAAAGGCAAGGTGGAAGAACAAGTGCAAGTGCGAACCAATGCTAAATGTATAGGAATCGCACTTGCACTTGTACTTCCACCTTGCCTTTTGCACCTATTCTGGAACCGCCTTTATGTAGGTACAGCTTGGAGCCCGTCCATAAACCACGTAGCCCCTTTTTTGGGAATTTTGACCTTTATTGGTCTTATTATTGGATTATACCTTATTGGATTACTTTTAATGAATAAGTGAATGATTGATCTAAACCAAGGAAAACTATTAAACATTTGGAAAAAAATTTCATAAAGTCAATTTTCTTCCAAATGTTTAATAGTTTTCCTTCCAAATTGATTGTCAGAAGAAATTTTTTTATCGTAAGCAACTATTTTTTGTCACTAGACTTTAAATTGAGAATATTTTTATTATAATTATAAAAAATATTTGTAAGAAATATTACGTTTTCTTATAGAAAATATCATTCTCTATTCATTTAACTATATTTTCGTCTAAAATGTTAAGCTTAACATTTCGTTTTAGATGGATTATTTATCAGTATATTTATCACTCCTTTCCATAGGGAATTTTTGTATGCGCAAATGCTTACTTTGCGCAAAAAGTTCTATGTCTCTTGGCTTGGCGTCATGATCCACCATTTTATCTCAGACTTCTGGAGAGTCAGCGTCGTCGCCGAAAAATCCAAAAAGGTAAGCAATTAAATTATTTTTTTCAAATAAATTTTCTTTTAATACTTTGGCTTTCTTCTTCTTCTTCTTCTTCTTCCCTTTTCTCCGATTTTTTTTCTTTCTTTTCTTACTTTTATTTCTTTCTTTTGTTTAAATTCTTCCCCCCTCCACCCTTCTGTCGCTCCCTATGCAAGATAAATAAATTGTTTTTTTTGTGTTTCGCGTTTGCGTTGTGTGTTTCTCACTTTTTTTTCCTTAAGGCGGTTCCAGAATAGGTGCAAAAGGCAAGGTGAAAGTACAAGTGCAAGTGCGAACCAATGCTAAATGTATAGGCGGTTCCAGAATAGGTGCAAAATGCAGGTAGCAAGTCCAAGTGCAAGTGCGATTCCTATACATTTAGCATTGGTTCGCACTTGCACTTGTACTTCCACCTTGCATTTTGCACCTATTCTGGAACCGCCTTATAGGAATCGCACTTGCACTTGTACTTCCACCTTGCCTTTTGCACCTATTCTGGAACCGCCTATATGTAGGCCCGTCCATCAACCACGTAGCCCCTTTTTTTGGAATTTTGACCCCTGCCCCATGAAGTACGCTATTACATATATTAGCGCCATTTTTTCCTCTTGTTGTAGTCAATTGCTTTACTCCCCCCCATCCCCCTCAAGAAGCTACGTGGTTTATGGATTTATTTATTGGATTACTTTTGATGAATAAGTGGAAATTCCTCTAAACCAAGGAAAACTATTAAACATTTGGAAAAAAATTTCTTAAAGTAAATTTTTTCTTCTAAATGTTAAATAGTTTTCATTCCAAATTGATTGTCAGAAGAAATTTTTTTTAATCACAAGGCTCGGATTGTGCGACTTTTTCGACTTTTTTGTAAAAAAATGCGACTAATCGACTTTTTCGAGATTTTTTTTAGTAAAATGCGAATGAAATAAAATTTTTTTTTTAATTTAAAGGAAAAATTTTAAGTCCAAAAAATTTTCTGTTACATTTATTTACAAATTTCTTTCAAATTCTTCAAAAACATCAATAACTTCTTTTTTAAATAAATATTTAATTATTATTTTTCCATAGGAAATAAAATTCTTTAAAAGATTCAAATTCAAACCTTTTTGAAATTAAACAACTCATAAAAAATTGTTACAAAACATGAAGAAATCGTTCACTCCGAGTCTTCGACTCGGAGCAATCGATGTCTTCATGTTTTATAATAATTAAAGATAACCGAGTGATAAAATAATTAATTTATATTAAAAGAGTTTATAAAAAAAAAAATTTTTTTAATTATTTTTTATGCAAATAAAATAAGTATATATAAGTATATATATTATAAATAAAATCAGTACATTCATCACTCCTTTCCATAGGGAATTTTTGTATGCGCAAGTGCTTACTTTGCGCGAAAACTTCTATGTCCCTTGGCTTGGCGTCATGATCCACCATTTTATCTCTGACTGTTGTGGAGAAAACATCGTCGCCGAAAGTTACGAAAAGGTAAGAAATTAAATTATTTTTTTGAAATAAATTTTCTTTTATTACTTTGGATTTCTTCTTCTTCTTCCCTTCTCTCCGATTTTTTTTCTATCTTTTCTTACTTTTATTTATTTCCTTTGTTTCAATTCTTCCCTCCTCCCCCTTCTGTCGCTCCCTATGCGAGAAAAATAAATTGTAATTTTTTGTGTTTCGCGTTTGCGTTGCGTGTTTCTCACTTTTTTTCCTTAAGGCGGTTCCAGAATAGGTGCAAAAGGCAAGGTGGAAGAACAAGTGCAAGTGCGAACCAATGCTAAATGTATAGGAATCGCACTTGCACTTGTACTTCCACCTTGCCTTTTGCACCTATTCTGGAACCGCCTTTATGTAGGTACAGCTTGGAGCCCGTCCATAAACCACGTAGCCCCTTTTTTGGGAATTTTGACCTTTATTGGTCTTATTATTGGATTATACCTTATTGGATTACTTTTAATGAATAAGTGAATGATTGATCTAAACCAAGGAAAACTATTAAACATTTGGAAAAAATTTCATAAAGTCAATTTTCTTCCAAATGTTTAATAGTTTTCCTTCCAAATTGATTGTCAGAAGAAATTTTTTTATCGTAAGCAACTATTTTTTGTCACTAGACTTCAAATTGACAATATTTTTATTATAATTATAAAAAATATTTGTAAGAAATATTACGTTTTCTTATAGAAAATATCATTCTCTATTCATTTAACTATATTTTCGTCTAAAATGTTAAGCTTAACATTTCGTTTTAGATGGATTATTTATCAGTATATTCATCACTCCTTTCCATAGGGAATTTTTGTATGCGCAAATGCTTACTTTGCGCAAAAAGTTCTATGTCTCTTGGCTTGGCGTCATGATCCACCATTTTATCTCAGACTTCTGGAGAGTCAGCGTCGTCGCCGAAAAATCCAAAAAGGTAAGCAATTAAATTATTTTTTTCAAATAAATTTTCTTTTAATACTTTGGCTTTCTTCTTCTTCTTCTTCTTCTTCTTCCCTTTTCTCCGATTTTTTTTCTTTCTTTTCTTACTTTTATTTCTTTCTTTTGTTTAAATTCTTCCCCCCTCCACCCTTCTGTCGCTCCCTATGCAAGATAAATAAATTGTTTTTTTTGTGTTTCGCGTTTGCGTTGTGTGTTTCTCACTTTTTTTTCCTTAAGGCGGTTCCAGAATAGGTGCAAAAGGCAAGGTGAAAGTACAAGTGCAAGTGCGAACCAATGCTAAATGTATAGGCGGTTCCAGAATAGGTGCAAAATGCAGGTAGCAAGTCCAAGTGCAAGTGCGATTCCTATACATTTAGCATTGGTTCGCACTTGCACTTGTACTTCCACCTTGCATTTTGCACCTATTCTGGAACCGCCTTATAGGAATCGCACTTGCACTTGTACTTCCACCTTGCCTTTTGCACCTATTCTGGAACCGCCTATATGTAGGCCCGTCCATAAACCACGTAGCCCCTTTTTTTTGGAATTTTGACCCCTGCCCCATGAAGTACGCTATTACATATATTAGCGCCATTCTTTCCTCTTGTTGTAGTCAATTGCTTTACTCCCCCCCATCCCCCTCAAGAAGCTACGTGGTTTATGGATTTATTTATTGGATTACTTTTGATGAATAAGTGGAAATTCCTCTAAACCAAGGAAAACTATTAAACATTTGTAAAAAAATTTCTTAAAGTAAATTTTTTCTTCTAAATGTTTAATAGTTTTCATTCCAAATTGATTGTCAGAAGAAATTTTTTTTAATCACAAGGCTCGGATTGTGCGACTTTTTCGACTTTTTTGTGAAAAAATGCGACTAATCGACTTTTTCGAGATTTTTTTTAGTAAAATGCGAATGAAATAAATTTTTTTTTTTAATTTTAAGGAAAAATTTTAAGTCCAAAAAATTTTCTGTTACATTTATTTACAAATTTCTTTCAAATTCTTTAAAAACATCAATAACTTCTTTTTTAAATAAATATTTAATTATTATTTTTCCATAGGAAATAAAATTCTTTAAAAGATTCAAATTCAAACCTTTTTGAAATTAAACAACTCATAAAAAATTGTTATAAAACATGAAGAAATCGATCACTCCGAGTCTTCGACTCGGAGCAATCGATGTCTTCATGTTTTATAATAATTAAAGATAACCGAGTGATAAAATAATTAATTTATATTAAAAGAGTTTATAAAAAAAAAATTTTTTTAAATTATTTTTTATGCAAATAATTGAATTATTGGGAAGAAATTTATAAAACATTAGTAAGTAATTAAATTTTTCAGAAGAATGTTAATATTTACAAAAAGAATTGAAATTTTGAAGGGAATTAAAAAAAAAATTTTTGAAAATAATTGAATTTCTGTGAAGAATTCTCTTACTTTTGCAGATAATTGAATTTTACAAAAAATTGTATCAGTACTTTTGAAAATAATTAATTTTCCAGGATGAATTTTATTTTTTATAAAGATAATAAAAATTTCAACGAGGAATTTAAAAAAAATTTTGAAAATAATTGAATCTCTGCGAAGAATTTTATTATATTTTTGTAAATTATTTCTATACAAGTATAACACAAGATCGTGCACAATAGAGCCAAGGCAATAGAACAGTCCCTCGTACGATTTGAAACTCTTAAAGAGATCTACGGAAAAACATTAGAATTAGTAAAAATTAAATTAAATAAAATAGATATGAATAGAATATTAATACTGAAAATATAAAAAAGAAAAGCAAGAAAAAATCTTGAAAGTCAAATAGAAATAAACAGTAAAGAGGAAAAAAAATAATTACCGATAAGTGCCTTTATTGTGAATTGCTCGTTATACTTATGGTGGTAATTTGAACGCAACTTTATAAATTTTGCCTGATGTTTGCATTGAGCATTGTTTTAAAGCATTCGAGTGAATCCTCAACAATTGTTGTACCTGTCAATCTTAACCTCACTTTTTTTATTAATAATAAAATTTTGTAATATTATCAAAACACAAAGCTTAATTGTCGACAAAGTGAAACGCATGGAAATGAATTCACCGCTTCTGTGCTACGAATGGTGGACAAGTTTGTGGAACTATTTTTTGTCACTAGACTTCAAATTGACAATATTTTTATTATAATTATAAAAAATATTTGTAAGAAATATTACGTTTTCTTATAGAAAATATCATTCTCTATTCATTTAACTATATTTTCGTCTAAAATGTTAAGCTTAACATTTCGTTTTAGATGGATTATTTATCAGTATATTCATCACTCCTTTCCATAGGGAATTTTTGTATGCGCAAATGCTTACTTTGCGCAAAAAGTTCTATGTCTCTTGGCTTGGCGTCATGATCCACCATTTTATCTCAGACTTCTGGAGAGTCAGCGTCGTCGCCGAAAAATCCAAAAAGGTAAGCAATTAAATTATTTTTTTCAAATAAATTTTCTTTTAATACTTTGGCTTTCTTCTTCTTCTTCTTCTTCTTCTTCCCTTTTCTCCGATTTTTTTTCTTTCTTTTCTTACTTTTATTTCTTTCTTTTGTTTAAATTCTTCCCCCCTCCACCCTTCTGTCGCTCCCTATGCAAGATAAATAAATTGTTTTTTTTGTGTTTCGCGTTTGCGTTGTGTGTTTCTCACTTTTTTTTCCTTAAGGCGGTTCCAGAATAGGTGCAAAAGGCAAGGTGAAAGTACAAGTGCAAGTGCGAACCAATGCTAAATGTATAGGCGGTTCCAGAATAGGTGCAAAATGCAGGTAGCAAGTCCAAGTGCAAGTGCGATTCCTATACATTTAGCATTGGTTCGCACTTGCACTTGTACTTCCACCTTGCATTTTGCACCTATTCTGGAACCGCCTTATAGGAATCGCACTTGCACTTGTACTTCCACCTTGCCTTTTGCACCTATTCTGGAACCGCCTATATGTAGGCCCGTCCATAAACCACGTAGCCCCTTTTTTTTGGAATTTTGACCCCTGCCCCATGAAGTACGCTATTACATATATTAGCGCCATTTTTTCCTCTTGTTGTAGTCAATTGCTTTACTCCCCCCATCCCCCTCAAGAAGCTACGTGGTTTATGGATTTATTTATTGGATTACTTTTGATGAATAAGTGGAAATTCCTCTAAACCAAGGAAAACTATTAAACATTTGTAAAAAAATTTCTTAAAGTAAATTTTTTCTTCTAAATGTTTAATAGTTTTCATTCCAAATTGATTGTCAGAAGAAATTTTTTTTAATCACAAGGCTCGGATTCTGCGACTTTTTCGACTTTTTTGTGAAAAAATGCGACTAATCGACTTTTTCGAGATTTTTTTTAGTAAAATGCGAATGAAATAAAATTTTTTTTTTAATTTAAAGGAAAAATTTTAAGTCCAAAAAATTTTCTGTTACATTTATTTACAAATTTCTTTCAAATTCTTCAAAAACATCAATAACTTCTTTTTTAAATAAATATTTAATTATTATTTTTCCATAGGAAATAAAATTCTTTAAAAGATTCAAATTCAAACCTTTTTGAAATTAAACAACTCATAAAAAATTGTTATAAAACATGAAGAAATCGATCACTCCGAGTCTTCGACTCGGAGCAATCGATGTCTTCATGTTTTATAATAATTAAAGATAACCGAGTGATAAAATAATTAATTTATATTAAAAGAGTTTATAAAAAAAAAATTTTTTTAAATTATTTTTTATGCAAATAATTAAATTATTGGGAAGAAATTTATAAAACACTAGCTGTCGTACCCGTCTTCGACGGGTTTTAGTTTCTACCAATACATTTAAGTTTCTACCAATCTGGAAAATCAGGAAATAGCTAGGGAATTTAATTTGACCGGAAAAAAATAATAATTAGTTACCATTATAGCTATTTTAGTAGGAAAATATTACTATTTGAATCAGTGATTGACTTTTTGTTATCAAATTAGTTATTTTAACCAATTCAAATGCAGAGAACAATATTTATCAATTTGTAGTACTTTAATTAATGTATTAAAAAAATTAAATTTTCCATACAGTTTTTGGAGTTATAGTAGAGTCTAATTGGAACTAATTGTATCGCAAGTAGACCCTACGTTACGACTGCTAAAACCTAACATAAGACCTAAATTTTAGGCTGAAAGTAGGGCTTAAATTTTGACTCGGGTCTGTTTTCATAAATATTATACATCAATAAAAATTGAAGTAAAAAGCAATTTTTTAAAAGCGAATTAATATAATGAAACTTTTTCTTAATTTGATAGGAAAATTCCCGGTTCGGCATATTCCCAGCTTTTTACAGTTTTTCCCGTTTGGTAGATACCCAGTTAAATGTATTAGTATAAACAGAAAACTGTACGACAGCAAGTAATACAATCTATATTTATATGAACTTAAGAAACAGTATTTTCATAAAATAAGTAAATTTTTATAGCCATTTGTAGATTTATTTATGGATAAAATCAAGTAAATTTAAATTTGACAAAAAAGAGATAAACCGTGAAAAGTTTGGACAAAGCAGGGAATTTTGTTAAACAAAAATAGACACCGTGTTAACTTTTGTCTTTACATTGCTCAAAACATCTCTTAAAGTTAAATCTAGAGTTAAAATGAAAAAACGTTTTAACATGTAAGTTTTTGCCTAGTGGCATAATATGCTTGTATTGTATCACAGGTGACTTACAATTCTTGACATCCTGCGAAATCATTTTAATCATAAAAAATTTCCATTTTCAATATTTCTGAACTTCTTGAAAATATTAGATTGATTTGATAAATAATTTTAAATTGCACTATTTTGACATCAAAATATTAATCAGAGACTCCAAAAATACTACTGAATTATACTTCATATAGTAATTAGTATCGATTTTTTGATATATTGAAAATTTTTTTATATTTCTTGTAGGATAGTATTTTTTGCAAAATTATGATAAAATCTGACTAAATAACATATAATATTCATTTTTAGAAAGTTTAAAAGCTATCCATTAAAAATTGTGAAATTTGGAAATTTTCCATTTTTCAAGTTTTTGAAAATATTTTTATATTTACATCTTAGTTGTAGAATAGTATTTTTTGAAAAATTATGCTAAAATGTGACCAAATAACATGTAATACTCAAATATAGAAAGTTTAAAAGCAATCCATAAAAAAATGTAAAATTTTGAAATTTTCGATTTTTTGAAAACATTTTTATACTTACATATTAGTTATAGGACTTTATTTTTTGCAAAGTTATGCTATAATGTGACTAAATAACATATAATACTCAAGTATATAAACTTCAAAAGCAATCCATGAAAAATAAAAAATTTTGAAATTTTCGATTTTTTGAATTTTTTGAAAAAATTGAATATCTCCCGTTCTAATTAATATTTTTTAAATCTGTAAATTTATAAACCTTCCTTGGGTCAATACCTAATAACCTACCAAGTTGGACTTAAATCGATTCACATGTTTTTGTGTGATTGGGGTACAAAGTTTTTGTGACAGACAAACATACATACATACATACATACATACATACATACATACATTAAATTTTTTAAGAACATTTTTGGAATCTCTGATGTCCATAATAACTAATTATGTTAACATTTTGAAGTTTTAAGCAATGTACAGACAGACATCTGATTTTATTAATAAGGATTAGTAAGTAATTAAATTTTTCAGAAGAATGTTAATATTTACAAAAAGAATTGAAATTTTGAAGGGAATTAAAAAAAAATTTTTTGAAAATAATTGAATTTCTGTGAAGAATTCTCTTACTTTTGCAGATAATTGAATTTTACAAAAAATTGTATCAGTACTTTTGAAAATAATTAATTTTCCAGGATGAATTTTATTTTTTATAAAGATAATAAAAATTTCAACGAGGAATTTAAAAAAAATTTTGAAAATAATTGAATCTCTGCGAAGAATTTTATTATATTTTTGTAAATTATTTCTATACAAGTATAACACAAGATCGTGCACAATAGAGCCAAGGCAATAGAACAGTCCCTCGTACGATTTGAAACTCTTAAAGAGATCTACGGAAAAACATTAGAATTAGTAAAAATTAAATTAAATAAAATAGAAATGAATAGAATATTAATACTGAAAATATAAAAAAGAAAAGCAAGAAAAAATCTTGAAAGTCAAATAGAAATAAACAGTAAAGAGGAAAAAAAATAATTACCGATAAGTGCCTTTATTGTGAATTGCTCGTTATACTTATGGTGGTAATTTGAACGCAACTTTATAAATTTTGCCTGATGTTTGCATTGAGCATTGTTTTAAAGCATTCGAGTGAATCCTCAACAATTGTTGTACCTGTCAATCTTAACCTCACTTTTTTTATTAATAATAAAATTTTGTAATATTATCAAAACACAAAGCTTAATTGTCGACAAAGTGAAACGCATGGAAATGAATTCACCGCTTCTGTGCTACGATTGGTGGACAAGTTTGTGGAACTATTTTTTGTCACTAGACTTCAAATTGACAATATTTTTATTATAATTATAAAAAATATTTGTAAGAAATATTACGTTTTCTTATAGGAAATATCATTCTCTATTCATTTAACTATATTTTCGTCTAAAATGTTAAGCTTAACATTTCGTTTTAGATGGATTATTTATCAGTATATTCATCACTCCTTTCCATAGGGAATTTTTGTATGCGCAAGTGCTTACTTTGCGCGAAAAGTTCTATGTCTCTTGGCTTGGCGTCATGATCCACCATTTTATCGCTGACTGTTGTGGATGAGAAAGCATCGTCGCCGAAAAATACTAAAAGGTAAGCAATTAAATTATTTTTTTGAAATAATTTTTCTTTTAATACTTTGGCTTTCTTCTTCTTCTTCTTCTTCTTCTTCCCTTTTCTCCGATTTTTTTTCTTTCTTTTCTTTCTTTTATTTCTTTCTTTTGTTTCAATTCTTCCCCCCTCCCCTCTTCTGTCGCTCCCTATGCAAGAAAAATAAATTGTTATTTTTTGTGTTTCGCGTTTGCGTTGTGTGTTTCTCACTTTTTTTTTCCTTAAGGCGGTTCCAGAATAGGTGCAAAAGGCAAGGTGGAAGTACTAGTGCAAGTGCGAACCAATGCTAAATGTATAGGAATCGCACTTGCACTTGTACTTCCACCTTGCCTTTTGCACCTATTCTGGAACCGCCTTTATGTAGGTACAGCTTGGAGCCCGTCCATACACCACGTACAGTCGAAGTCCGATAAGTACCCGTCCGATAAGTTTCGCTTCCCCTCAATTCGTAATCACACATATGCTCACGCACACTATCTTAATGCCCCCAGTCAGTTGACGAGAAATTGCCGCGCCTGCGCAAATGTTCTGTTTTTCACGTTGACATGTATAGCTGCCGGCAACAGGGATGCCAGGCGGGCTTTTCATGCACATGCGCATAAGGAGTTACGTATATTGGAGAGGGCATTTGATAAGTCTCGAATTCCTAGAATTTTCCTCTCCTACAGCCCCGAATGCTGAAACTTATCGGACTTTGACTGTAGCTCCTTTTTTTGGGAATTTTGACCCTTATTGGTCTTATTATTGGATTATACCTTATTGGATTACTTTTAATGAATAAGTGAATGATTGATCTAAACCAAGGAAAACTATTAAACAGTTGGAAAAAAATTTCATAAAGCAAATTTTCTTCCAAATGTTTAATAGTTTTCCTTCCAAATTGATTGTCAGAAGAAATTTTTTTATCGTAAGCAAATAAAATCTGTTATCGTCAGAAACAAAACACGTCTTATGTTTCATTATTAAAAAAATGCTGATACCTCAAGGAATTTTTAATGTGAATTATGCAGTTCGATGTGATGTTTCAGAATAAAAAAATTACAGAAATCAATACATAAATCCATATTAAAAACTAATAATTTTGATCTTGATTTTTAAATAATTAAATAATAATAATAGTAAAAACTTATTATAAACATTTATTTCGATCCCTTTTTCTATTTTTTTGGGTGTTTTTACATGAGAAGATTTTTAAAAAATTGAATTATTCTTTATAAATAAATTTTCTATTTTCAGTAAACAACGAAGATGTTTCCGGCCTGCTCACATGGGGTACTTTCTTTGAATTTTGTGAATCCATTCTTTCTTGCTGTTTGGTTGCCCTTTAGTGAAAAGCCCCGCCACCACGGCAAGGTCTACCGAACATATCCATGATGCCAGTCGTGTCTGGCAGCGGGACCACTTTTCCCAGCACATCAAAGAAATCAATCATGTTTGGCAGTGGACCCGCTTCTCCCAGCACATCAAAGACATCAATGATGTTCGGCAGTGGACAACCAAAAAATTCAATTCTTTTTAAAAGTAAACATTTTCAAAGAAATTCAATTATTTAAAAGAAAATTTTATTCAAAGAAATTCAATTTCTTTGAAAGAACAATTTTCAAAGAAATTCAATTATTTAAAAGAAAATTTTATTCTTAGTCAGATTTCAATTATTTTCAATTTTATAATAAAATTTCTCCATAGAATTTAATTATTTTCAAAAAAAATTTTTTAATTCTGAGAAATTCAATTATTTTAATAATTTTTAGAGTGAATCAGAATCAGTGAATCAGAATTCATAAGAAAATTCTTAATTGAATGACGATTTTTGACGATAACGGTCGTTAGCATCAGCAGAGAGTTAAATAATTGAATTCTATAGTAGGTATAATTTTCTAATAAAAATTTATTTAAAAATGGATTTCAATTAAAATTTTAGATTGTAATTGAATTTTAAAAGCATTAGAGCGTAAATTTTTATAAATATTTTGGAATTAATTTTTTGAGAAAGTTTAAATATCGATTTTTTAAATAGAAATTTTTATTTTCTAATATATATTTATCTAATTGCAGAATTCACGAATAATTGAAATTTCGTAAAATTGAATATTGAAAACAAATAGATTTGAAAATTGTCAAAGAACTTTTTCGAAAATTATTAAAAATATTCGATTTTAAGAAGAATTTTAATTAAAAATTCTTGAAAATAATAGTTGAATTGATAATGATTTTATCACTCGATAATCTTTAATTATTATTTGCCAGCAATTGGTCCATAAGTGGTCCGTAATGTTCGTGTTTTTAAATACTTTCACTGGTTCGTGCCCTGTAACTCCCAAAGATATCCCGACACTTGCACCGAGTCTTCGACTCGGAATGATCGATTGCCTCATATTTGATAATAATAATATTGTCATAAGATATTGAATTTCAAAAGGTTTGAATTTAAACATCATAATTCCTATAGAAAAATAATAATGATTTAATATTTATTTAAAAAAGAAATTATTGATGTTATTGAATAATTTTACAATTAATGAAAGGGCTTAGGGGGTTAAATGTGCAAAAACTGCCCCCGCATCTATTTTTCTCAAATTTGGCCCATATATTGCTATTCATATAACTATAACTTTATGCAATTTTGAAATCAAAATTCGCTTTTTTGGGGGAGTTTTGGAGGGGGAAAGCAAAAAACTCTTGAAGTGACCACTTTCTCTTTTGTTGTAAAAAGTACCTTATATGTCCCCTTTAACATATATTTTTTCCAAATTTTTTAAAAATATAGTTTTTGAGTAAAATGCCAAAAACCATGGTCATGCTATTTGTCACGTACGGTAATGCACATATATACATGCATTTTAATCAGATTTGGATATGTTGAAAAGCCAACTAAAGAGACTTCAAAAAAATTTCAAATTTTTTTTCAAACAAAATTTTTTTTTTTAAATTTCAAAATGAAATTTTTTTTGAAATTTTCCATAAAAATTCTCTATTTCTATTAAAATGACATTTTCATATATTTTCTCATTTCATTGTCTTATGTGATCTACGTAATAAAAAAATGTTGCCCGACATTTCAGGGTGTGTCACGGTAAATAACTCAAAAACCATACCCGGTACATTTTTATGTTGTACGTAAATGGTTAATTTTAAAAAACCTATGAAATATTTTTGCAACTTATTACTAGTGGGTTATTAAGGTGGCTAAATACAAATCTGAAATTGATATAACAAAAATATTTTTGGCAAACAAAAAAATTTGGAAAATTTTAGGATTTTTTGAGTTTTTTTACCGTGTCGCACTCGAAAATCATCTAGGTCATTATTTTTTAAAAAATAAGACTGTTAAAAAAGTTAAATAAAAAAAGTGTGATATAAGCTTCAACGATCCAAAAAGAAAAAAATGTCAAATGCCAAAATAAATTTTTTTGGATTTTTCATTCAAAATAATTTTTTTAACATCGACTTCAGACTTGTATTCAGAAAACCCCTAAGAAGTAATTTGTAATTAAATAAATAATTAGTTAATTAACCATTTACATACAATATAAAAATGTACCGGGTATGGTTTTTGAGTTATTTACCGTGGCACACCCTGAAATCATGTCGGGCAAAATTCTTTTATTAAGTACATCACATAAGAGAATGAAATGAGAAAATACATAAAAATGTCACTTTAATACACTTAAGAAAAGTTAATTTTTACAATTTCAAAAAATTTTCATTTTGAAATTTTCAAAAAAAAAAGATTTTTGTTTGAAAAAAAAATTTGAAATTTATTTTGAAGTCTCTTTAATTGGCTTTTTAACATATCCAAATCTGATTAAAATGCATACAGTAGTTTTTTAGAAAAAGGCGTTTTTCGATTTTTTGCCCTTCCATAAGTTCCAAAAAACTCAAAATTTTGAGTTAAAAATTTCAAAAAGTTATTTTTAAGTGGGTAGGAATGAATGGGAAAAATATATTCGGGTCACTTTTTCCATACTTATTTGGCTATACGATATCACATGATATCGTATAGTCATATGTCATATGGATAGTAATATATTGGCCAAATTTGAGAAAAATAGATGCGGGGGCAGTTTTTGAGTATCTAATAATTTTTAGAGTGAATCAGAATTCATAAGAAAATTCTTAATTTTTAATGTATTTTCTGTTTGCCTCACAAAATAATGGAAAAATAAAAAAAAATAAATGAAGAATAAAATAATGCAAAATAATTTATTTGATTATTAATTAATATATTTTTTTGTTTCAGTTAAAAATGGCAGATTTTAACAGCTGTAAGTAAAAATTTGAAAAGATTTATAAAAGTTAAATTATTCTTATAAATAAAGTTTTATTTTTTCAGTGAATAACGATCAATTGGACGAGGAGGTCCGCATTGCGCAGGAAACAGTAAAGAGGCTCGAGGAGGTTAAAAAAAGAAAGTCTCAAATGGTAAGCTTTTTGACGTTAAAAATGTTTTAAATGAAATTATTTATTATTTTTTTTTATTTTATTTATTATATTTATTTACTTAGTATTTATTTATGTTTATTTTAATTTTTCAGATCAAGAAAGACAACAAAAACTCCTCGAGCTTCTTGATGAAAAGGCTGAAGCCAATAAGGCGAAGACAAAAGTACACGACATCCTTGACGTGTGCGAAAGATGCAAGCCGCACGTCAAGGAAGTGCGAAAATTAAAAAATAAAATTTTTAATTTAAACAAACAAATAGCGACGTTGAAGGCGCTAAAATTTTAAAGGTAATATTTTTAAAAAAAAATTTTAATTATTCTCTTTAAAATGTCAATTATTTTTATAAATAATAAAATTCTGCTCCTAAATTCAATTATTAATAAAACTTTTGATAAAATTCTTGTCAAAAATTCTCCTCAAAACTTCAATTATCTTTGTAAATATCAAAATTTTTCTGCAAAATTCAATTATTTTCAAAAATTTTAATAAAATTCTTCCCAAGAGTTTAATTCTCTTTATAAAAAATTCAATTATTTTCATAACAATTATTATCAAAAAAATTTAATAAATTTCTTGTCAAGAATTCGATTATTCTCATAAATAACAAAATTTTTAGAAAGAATTAAGTTTTTATCAAAAACTTTAATAACATTTAAAGAAAGAATTAAAATATCTTCAGAAATAATACAATAATTCTTCACAAAAATTCATTTATTTTCGAAAATTTTAATGTAATTCTTTCCAAAAATCTTTATAAATATCAAAATTCTTCTGCAAAATTCAAATTAGTTTTAAACATTTTTAAAAAAATCTGTTCAATATTTCAATAATCTTTAAGGGGACAATCAGGAACAAATTAATGTTCTAAATAACAAAAGGAGAAAGTGTTCTCGGTGTTATCCATTAAATCTAAAGATAAGAAGTTTGAAAAATAGAAATTACAACATTAAAAAGGATATTTCTACATTAGATAAATTGATATTAAATGGTAAGAAATAATTTTTTTAATATAATGTATCGAAATTAAAAAGAAATTATATATTTATTTTTTTTATTGCATTAGATTAATGCGTCTGAAATGCGGGATATGGAATGGATCAATTATTCCACCTGAAAATTCGAGTAAACAAATTTTTTAAAAACCAAGATGTGCAAAATTAAAAAAATCCTTTCCCATGAATAAAGAAACAAAAAATCTTTTTACATAAAAAAATGGCTCAACTCGTGATTGCACTGGTAAAATAAAAAAAATGATCTAATGTTTCACAAATCCGCGCGCACTTGAGCATCAGTCTTGGGACCGATGGTGAGATTTCCCGTTTCCGGCCTGCTCACATGGGGAAGTTTCTTTGAATTTTGTGAATCCATTGTTTCTTGCTGTTTGGTTGCCCGTTAGTGAAAAGCCCCGCCACCATGTCAAGGTCTACCGAACATATCCATGATGCCAGTCGTGTCTGGCAGCGGGACCACTTCTCCCAGCACATCAAAGAAATCAATGATGTTTGGCAGTGGACCCGCTTCTCCCAGCACATCGAAGACATCAATGATGTTCGGCAGTGGACAACCTAAGAATTCAATTCTTTTTAAAAATAAAGATTTTCAAAGGAATTCAATTATTTAAAAAAAACTATTTTTTTATTCTTAATCAGATTTCAATTATTTTCAATTTTATAATAAAATTTCTCCATAGAATTTAATTATTTTCAAATTTTTTTTTAAATTCTGAGAAATTCAATTATTTTAGCAAATTTGAATAAAATTCTTCACAAGAAATCAATTACTTTCATAAATAATAATATTTTTCTCTATAATTCAATTATTTTCACAAAAATTAATTTTTTCATAGGAATTCATTTTTTTTAAATTTAATAAAATTTGTTGCAGGCATTCAATTATTTTCTCATATTAAATTTATTACAAAACATGAAGAAATTGATAATTCCGAGTCTTCGACTCGAAATGATCGATTGCCTTATGTTTTATAATAATATTGTCATAAGATATTGGATTTCAAAAGGTTTGAATTTAAAAATCATAATTCCTATAGAAAAATAATAATGATTAAATATTTATTTAAAAAATAAATTATTGATGTTATCGAATAATTTTACAATTAATGAAATTTGTAAATAAATGTAATTAGAACATTTTTTTGAGTATCTAATAACTTTTAGAGTGAATCAGAATTCATAAGAAAATTCTTAATTTTTAATGTATTTTCTGTTTGCCTCACAAAATAATGAAAAATAAAATAAAGCAAACTAATTTATTTGATTATTAATTAATATATTTTTTTTGTTGCAGTTTAAGATGGCAGAATTTAATAATTGTAAGTAAAAATTTGAAAAGATTTATAAAAATTAAATTATTCTTATAAATAAAGTTTTATTTTTTCAGTGAATAACGATCAATTGGACGAGGAGGTCCGCATTGCGCAGGAAACAGTAAAGAGGCTCGAGGAGGTTAAAAAAAAGAAAGTCTCAAATGGTAAGTTTTTTGACGTTAAAAATGTTTTAAATGAAATTATTTATTATTTTTTTTTATTTTATTTATTATATTTATTTACTTAGTATTTATTTAAGTTTATTTTAATTTTTCAGATCAAGAAAGACAACAAAAACTCCTCGAGCTTCTTGATGAAAAGGCTGAAGCCAATAAGGCGAAGACAAAAGTACACGACATCCTTGACGTGTGCGAAAGATGCAAGCCGCACGTCAAGGAAGTGCGAAAATTAAAAAATAAAATTTTTAATTTAAACAAATAGCGACGTTGAAGGCGTTAAAATTTTAAAGGTAATATTTTTAACAATTTTTTTTAAATATTCTCTTTAAAATGTCAATTCTTTTTATAAATAATAAAATTCTTCTCCTAAATTCAATTATTAAAAAAGCTTTTGATAAAATTCTTGTCAAAAATTCTCCTCAAAACTTCAATTATAATTGTTGTAATAATTGTTCTACAATAATTTGCGTAACTTTCCCAAAAATAAATTTTTTTGTGTTTTTAACTAAACATCTTCTATAAATCAATTATTTTCAATAATCTTTCAAAAAGTTCTTGAAGAATTCAATTGTTCTTAAAAATTCACGCTCTAAAGCTTAATATTTAAATAGAAAAGACAATTTATTTAATAACTGCACATTTCTTAAAATGAAATTCTCATGAGGAATTTTATTTATAAAATTTTTAAAAAATTCAATTCTTTCGATGAATTTTAATAAAAATTTTAAGAATAATTACATTTTTTGATAAATTTGTTTAAAATTGAATTAAAAATAATTGAAATTCTGCGAGTTTTATTACTTATGAAAATAATTAAATTCCTAAAAACAATTTTATTATTTATGAAAATAATTGGATTTTTGCGAAGAATTTTATATTTTTTGAAAATAATCCAATTTTTGCAATCTGACTTTTCCGGACTTCAAATAAACAATATTTAATTTTTGCGTAGAATATAACTCTTGAAAATAATTAAATTTTTGCAATAATTTTTAACTTTTACAAAATTGAATTTTTTGGTGTTTTAACTAAACATCTTCTATAAAACCATTATTTTTATTAATTTGTTTACAATACAATTTTACAAAATTTTAATTATTCGTAAATTTTTAAATTAAATATATACTAGAAAATAAAAACTTTAAATAATTTCAAAAATAAATCCGCAATTGAAGTTTCTCAAAAGCTCTAATTCTTTTAAAATACAATTATAATCTAAAATTTTAACTGAAATCTATTTTTATCAATGTTTCAATCAATGTTTATGAGAAAATTCTACTAGAATTCAATTATTTAAATACAAAAATAACAATTTGTTGAATAATTGCATGTTTCATAAAACTAAACTCTCATAAACTAAACTCTGATATACAAAACTCTCATCTATAAAATTTAAATAACTGAATTCTTTTAACGAATTTTAATAAAATTTTTAAGAATGTTTTCGAGGAATTCGATTAAAATTGTATTAAAAATAATTGAAATTCTGCAACAATTTTTATTATTTTTGAAAATAAGTGAATTCCTAAAAAGAATTTTTTTATTTACGAAAATAATTAAATCGCCATAAAAATTTTATTATTTACGAAAATAATTGAATGATTGCGAAGAAATTTATAAAAAAAAGTTTGTAAACAATAATATTCCTGTGAAATTTTAATTATTTTTTTAAAAAAATAAATAAAAGTTTGTGTAGAATTTTATAAAAAAATTTAAAAATAACAATTGAATTCTTTTGGAGAATTTCATGAAAACAGTAGATTTTGAAAATCATTGAATTGAGGAAAATTTTTGAAAAGAATTTAATTATTTCTAAAGATAATTGAAATTTTGATGAGAAATTTTTAAAAATTTGGAACATAATTAAATGTCTACAAAGAATTTTATTACTTTTGGAAATAATTGAACCTTTGTAATCATTTGTAATTTATCTAAAATTATCCAAGTTCTATCGTACAATTTACGAACTTTTGATCCTTCTTTAATAAAATTACGGACTTTACGGACCTTTTTCAAAAAAACGGACTTTTACGGACCTTAAGAAAATTTACGAGCTTTTACGGAATTTACGGACCTAGTTCGAGCCCTGAAATCATAAGATATATAAATGTTGTGACAATCTGAATCACTTTCGATCAGACTTTTCAAAAATACCTCAGGACTTTCGTTCAAAGACTATATAAAAATACAGAAAATCGTTGTTCCATATTCATTAGAACGTCAGAAAATTTTCTTCCGATCAAGAGTGATTTTCTTCACTTTTCGTGTGCAAGGTTCTTACCTTCGGAGTGCATTATATATAAGAGCGAACCTGGGGCAGAACTTGAGTAGTTGGTAATCATGAACGATGGGATCGAAGAGAATGCAACGATCTGCGAACGAAGAAGAGAACGCAGCCTGTACTTAGGTCGCAAAACGAGCCCGAGGGTGTCCGCCATTGTGATCGTAATTGTAACCTTTTGTTGATGGGATTAAAACCGGATCACCTGTAACATTCAGATCGAAAATCACGACTCTTCGACAGTTCAAGGTCCCATCCTTTTTTCTCCCACTGACAAGATTATCTACTTATCTCTCCGTGCGCAAACTAAATTTTATACATCATCCGAATAGTTAAACAATATACTCGAAAAATAAAAATCCAAACGAATAATAAAGCTCTTAATAAAAATACTACTCGAAAAATAAAAGTAAAAGCAAATAATAAAACTCGAAATAAAAATACTTCTCGAAAAATGAAAGTAAAAGCAAATAATAAGAAAATCAAAACGAAAAATAAAACCACTGGAAAAATAAGAATGAAACAACTCGAAAAATAGGAAGGGTAACAAAACTATGCGAAAAATGAGAAAATATTCTCAACTTTGACACATTTCCAACAAGAGCTCAAAAGGAAAATTCTTGACAGTGATATGAAGGTTTGAAATAGTTTGCACCTTGAAGTATACGTATGTGTATATACGTATCCTTATCATGATTTTAAACTTTGTTGTAAGTGCACGCACGTAGACGATACACGCGAATCGACATAGTCGACGGTTCAAAAGCAATACGAGTCTCGAGAATCGTTAAATGTCGAGTGATCCACCTTGAACCAACACATCAGTTGTTAAAAAATATCGGTCTCGTCTGCACTTCGAAATCACCTTCAGCAATCGAAGGTACTTTTAAGTCTCCTTGACCCTTGCATACCAATCCCTCTTGAATCTTGATTCGTTTCATGATGTGAAGAAACAGCTCGGATTATTCCCAGATTACATACTCAGATTTTTTACCCATAGAAAAAAAGAATGATGATGATGATGATGATGATGATCGACATGTTCATTACTTTTATATAATCAATAATAATCATTCGCGAATATATTCACTTTGACGCAAAACATTTTGATGAATTACTCGATAAGCATCATGTTTATATAAAAGCCTTTCCTTCTTCTTCCTAACATTGCATTTACTCTTCTGAAAAATCGTTCCCTTTTTTACACTCTGATAAAAAATCATTCCCTTTTTTACACTCTGATAAAAAATTATTCATGTTTTTGCACTCTAACAGAACTCGAACGCATTCAGTTTGTGGATAAGTCCATGATCCCACACCTTGTCAAACGCTTTTGCTACATCCATATATGCTATTGCCGTAAAGTTCTTTTCGGCAAATCCTTTATGGATTAATTCAACGAGTCTGAGAGTTTGTTGATTTGTGGAATGACCTTTGCGGAAACTAAATTGCTTGCTCGGTAGTAGATCCAGTTCCACCACTTCTTTCAATAATCTAAATAAAATTATGCGCTCAAATATCTTGGAGAAGGCAGGTAGAAGACTAATTGGTCGGTGGTTTTCTGGATACCTCCAGTCCTTGTCTGGTTTGGGAATGGTGATATTATTTGCCAATTTCCAGTCGGCTGGGAAATAGTTTAATCGTAAACTAGCGTTGATGATGTTCAAAAGCTTGACCTTGGCTTTACGAGGCATTTCCTTTATGGTTTTGTTGCTTATTAAGTCGTTACCAGGAGCTTTTTGTGTTTAAGTTTTCTGATTATGATTTCAATTTCTTGAAGAGTGGCTGTGCTGATAGGATCTGGTGGAGTTTCGTCTATTTGGTCTAGTGTGCCAAGGACCTCCTCCTCAAGTACGTCCGCGTCTTCATCGTCAGGGTCTGGTTCATTGGGTGTAAATTGTCTTTCTATGCTGGTTGCCAGAATTTCAGCTTTCTCGATGTTTGTGTATCCCATTCCATTTGTCCCTTGTAGGGGAGGTATTGTTGAACGCTTCGTTTTGAGAACTTTTATTAGTTTCCATAAACCACTTCGGTCTGAATTTAGCGATTCTATTTTGTTATTCCATCTGCTATTGTGAAAGTCTCGTAATCTTGTCCTTAATCATTTGTCGCAACTCAACCGGCAAGACAACAATGTTTGGAGTGTTTGCTGTAATTTCCTTTGTACATATTTTTGTAGCATGTTGAATATCATGTTATTTATTTATGAAAATAATTGAATTCCTAAAAAGAATATTATATATATATGAAAATAATTAAATTCCAGTAAAAAAATTTTTAAAGTAACTGAAATTTTGCCAAGAATTTTATTAAAACTTCTGAAAAGAATTGAATTTCAACAATCATTTGTAATTTCTTAAAAATTAATTTTTTTTAGTGTTTTTAAACAAAAATTCTTCTACAAATCCATTATTTTTCATTAATAATTAAATATACAAATTACTGACTTTAAGAACGTTTTTTAAAAAAATCTGACTGATACATACTTCAAGCAAAACGGACCTAGTTCAAGCCCTGTCAAAATAAAAAATCATTCCCTTTTTTAACAATCTCATCAATAAAAAATGTATAGAGTACAGAAAATTTCTAAAATAAATTCTTCACTATTGTCCATTTATCACTTTCAAACATCATGGTGATTTAAGAATGGAACCAATTCATATTTGTGGTCGTATATGAAGATGCTCAAAAGGTTATAGCTGTAGATTGTAGAAGTTGGATTTAAGACAGAGAGAGGGTTCCCACACTTGGAAAGGGCCCGGAGGCGCTGGACCCCCGGGTCAAACCACTGTATACCTCGAGTGGCGATCGGGATAAGAGTAAACGTTACACGAACTTAAATCCGGATAGCGTGACCAGAACAAATTCAAAGTTGACTACTCTTATAAATCTTTACCTTAAGTCAAAATAATCCCCTTGGGGATAAAAAAACCCTTCTTCGGAGAATAATCAGCGTCGACTAATGAGATTACTTTAAAAATAGCCTTGTTTTAGAAAAAAAAATTAATTCCTTTCATTAAAATGATTTTTTTCTTTCCTGTTTTCTTTGTTCGTTGATCTTTGTTCTGTCCAGCTTCCTAATTCTCATCCTAATTCAATTCTGATTTCTTCCTAAGTGAAGAAAAGCGTCGAAACTAATAAGCGTCGACTCGCTATACAAAAAATTAGCTCCGACGCTTTTCTTCACTGGAAAAGAGTAAAAACACTGCGCGCGCAGTTGGCGGAGGAGTGGGGGGACGAGACATTCACCGTCACTTTCCCCACTTTTCACTTTCGGCGCGCGCAGCCTAACTCTCTACTCCTCGACGAATAAGATTACAATCCTAGTGTTACGGACCAATTGTACAGTACTATCACGCAGAATAAAATTGAAAATTCTACTACGATGGACCAGAATAAAATCACAAAAACACTAAGTTTAAAATAATGAAAAGTAGAAAAATACAAGCGCCATGGAACTAGAATAAAAATACAGAAGTTGAATACAATATCCCTAAAAGAATTTCTACAACGAGGATGAAAATTTGGACCAAAAAGAGGAGAGATAAAATAAAGAGTTAGCTTCGTGTAACCGAGGCTGAAACTGGCTCGGGGCTCGGCGCGTGCAAGACGTGATTGTGTCGCGTTCCTCCTCTCTCTCGTTCCCTTCTCGTCTTCCACCCCCTCTCACTCTTTCTCTCTCGACGCCGGCACCTCTCACCACTCATCTCCCCTTGCACCCGCTGCACCGCTCTCATGGCATCCTTATTTTTTGCCATTCGACTCTTTGCTTCTCTCTTTCGCCGCGCGCTCCGCTGCTGGACGGCTCCCACCGCCTCCACTCGGAGCTACGAGCCTCCACAAACGGTGATCGTGTTGCTCTCGTTGCTCCTAGAAGTATCCCAATGGCGTATCTACCTTTAAATCCACAGAGACTCTTTAAATATTCTTCCCTATCTCGTACCCACTCACAACTTATAAGATACCCTCCTTTCCTAAATACTCTTCTTATCCCTTTTTTTCTTCTCAAATCCCTGAGTCTTGCTTTTAAAGTTTACTATAATTTTAATACAGTTAATAGCAAAATATTCCTAAAGCCTATTTTCTTTTTTGGCATAGATATTTCTACCGAAAATTTCTTCGAAATGCGCGCGCAATTTGTGAAAAGCTCGAGACGCTCGACGCCGCTTCTCCCCCTTCCTTAGAACTGCGTGCGCAATTTTCGAAAGGTGGGAGTCTCAAGACGCTCGACGACGCTTCCCCCACTCCGTTAAAAGTGCGCGCGCAATTTCCCCCACCGCCCTTTCGTCACTTACAGAAAACCTCAAACTATCCTACGTACCAAATTTTTTCGAATTACTTAATAAGTACTCCAATAACAGGGAGTACAAAAAGTTTGTAAATAATTGAATTTCTGTGAAATATTTATAATTTCTTGAAAATAATAAAATGTTAGCGAAGAAATTTATTAAATTTTTTTTATTAATTAAATTGTTTCGGAAAATTTTAATAAAGTAGTGAATAATGAAAATCATTAAATAGAGGAAATTTTTTTAAAATAATTGAAATTTTGCTGAGTATCTTAATAAATTTTTCAACATAATAATTGTATTTCTGCGAAGAATTTTATTATTTTTGGAAATAATTGAATTTCTGCAATCACTTGTAATCTATCTAAAATTATCCAAGTTATCCTAGTTTAAAACTCCGGATTTCGCCATTTTTTACATTCCCATGTTCTCTATCAGATCCACAACCCTAATTGTCATCTTGTTTTTTTTTCAAAACCCACTTTCTGTACCTCCATTCTTTTCGCATCGTGATTGACAGACAGACCAGCGGATAAGAATTGAAATATAAATTAGTCAACGATTGCCAATCAATCCCTCGAGGAATTTATGCTTAGGCGAATCAGATAAACATCATCGGGAGATCAAGTATTTTATAATCATTATTTCGAGCAGTATACTTTAGTTACCTGATGCTGTATATATGTATTTAATTTACAATCAATTATTTGTTTTCTTTAATACGTGTTTAGTATATGTTCCTTCCAATCAGATAAAATTTATTTTCAATCTTTAATGAATTAAAAAAAAAGAATTTAATGAAATCGTGTAAAGAATTTTACAATCTTCGCATATGGTGAACGAAAATCTAAATAAAAAAACCCCTAACAGAAATGATTAACGAAGAATTGAAAAAGCAATTGAAGCGCCATTATACAATCAGCATCAGGTGTCGAAAGTGATAAATGAAACTATCTTTATCATGAATCCTAACTGCTGTATCATTCTTTGCATTTAAAAGCGTATTCTTCCCATATAGCCATGAAAGTTACAATTTACATTTTAATTGAATTAAATTTTTCTCCTTTTTGTGAATTTAAATATAAATATATTAAATTACACAAAAGTAAAAATATACATTTAAATTTGTGTCGCGCTCTGAAGATAGCAAAAACCTTAGATTCTTTGTAATCTTCAAAAAGCGTAGGAACAATAAAATATTCTTTTCAATACAAGCTCCTTACGTGAACAATAAAGTAATTTCAATTAACAAGTACATTATCTTGTTAATTAATTGAAATTGAATTAAATGAAATTATTTCATTGTTCGACAATTACTCATAATAATTCTATTACAAAAACTACAAACGAACAATCTAAATTGATATTGCAATTATTATCATTTTAATGAAAATTTTAATGAATTTATAAACTTCTAGTTGTAATAAATTTTGAAAGGGAAAAAAATCTTATTATAGCCTTTCAATAGAAGTGAATTAATACGACTTGGAATGATTACAGTATTTAATGGGTTGTAGCGTTAATGGCAATCTTTATGTGAACCAGGACATGGCTTTTTCTAAGAAGAAATGACCTATGCCTATGTACGCAAGTCGACATCCGTGTAACGACAAGGCAAGGCGCGTGGCTGGAATGTTCGCAGCCGTTCGTATCAGGGATGGGCCAATTACAAAGCGCGCACTGTACGACGAAAATTCAATTGGATTGCTTATTGCGCCATGAAAGAAGAGATCTTTTGCATTCCTTACACTCTTTTTGTTTCAATTTCCCCCCTCCAAGAATAATTAACAAATAAATAAGAAAATTGATCCGTTTTAAACAATTACCCAATTAATCTTGAGTTTTAATTAAATTGTTTAAAGTTCGAATGGGAGTAAAAAAGGAATTTATTTGATTCAAGTAGACGATTGCTTGGCTTTTGAAATATTTATTTGTATTGTATGAAATTACTTTTGGTTGAATCAATCAAATTCTAAAAAATATTAAAAATACTAAAAAATACTAAAATTTATGGTTTGAATAAAGAAATAAATAAGGTAGAAGTTATTTGACTTTAATAAAAATTATTTGACTTAAATAAATATTTATTTCATTCAAGTAAAAATTTATTTGAAAATAGACAATTAATTTGAATCGAATGAATTGTTTTCAGTGAAGTGCACCAGAGGTATGATTTTGTAATTTGACTTTGACTTTCGATTCGATTTTTAATTTGACTTTGTCTTTAACCTTGACCTTCTGACTATGACTTTACCCTTGACTTTTTGACTTTGTCTTTAACCTTGACTTTTTTTACTTTGAAATTAACTTTTACTTACACTTTAACTTGCCCTTTTGACTTTAACATTAACTTTGACCTTTTCACTCTGGCTTTAACTTTAACTTTTTAACTTTGGCTTTAACCTTGACCTTCTAACTCTGACTTTTTGACCTTAACTTTAACCTTGACTTTTTAACTTTGGCTTTAACCTTGACTTTTTGACTTTGAATTTAACCTTGAAATTTTAACTCTGATTTTAACTTTGACTTTTTGACTTTGTCTTTAACCTTGACTGTTTAACTTTGACTTTAACCTTAACTTACACTTTAACTTAATCTTTTGAGTTTGACTTTAACCTTCACTTTAACTTTGACTGTACCTTTGACTTCAACTATCAATTTGATTCTCAAAGTGAACGTCAAAGTTAAAATCAAAGTTAAAGTCAGAACTTTTAACTTGACTTTAAATTTGACTCCCACTATGATTGTCAAATCGATAATCAAAATTAAAATCAAAGTGAAACTCAAGGTGAAAGTTAAAGCCAAGGTCAAAGTTCAAGACTCAAAGTGAAAGTCAAAATACAATCAAAGGTCAAAGTCAAATTACAAACTTGGACCCCAACTCGAAAAATAATTCAATTTTAAATTAAAAATTTTAATTTAACTTTAAACTTAAATTTAATTGAATTCGCATAAAAGACATGAACAGAAATTTCCAGTTGAAATGAAATAAATAATTGTTGCCGTTAATTATTTTCAGTCATGAATAAATAACATTTATAGAATTGAAAATATAATTACGTTGTATGCCCTATAGATCAAGCTGAGCCTAAGAGGCTGTTGGTTGTTAGCATTACTTTATTGTGGGTGGTAACATGTATATAGTTGACGTCACAAGATGTTTCCAGGATATTTCTGTTAATGTCGGCTTTGCTTGAAACGTATTTTAATGAACTATATCGTAATACTACCCTAAGAAGTATATGGCGAACGTCCAAGTTTGTGGCCTAAAGCAATATAACCACCGAACTGATTTGCATACCAAGCTTTCATATACTCTCAATTGCAATCAGAAAAATTCCCCTCCCACTTTTCGCAATTCTTTCTAATAATTTCATGGAAAACATTTTACTCGCCATCGTAAAGCGAGTCAAATTTTAATTTCGTTTTGCAGTTATAAATTTCCTTTTAATTCTTTTTTTATTAATTTTCGGATATTTATACTTTTGGGGCACCAGGATAGAAAACATTAACAATTGCGTAAATGTGTAAAAAAATTAAACGTAGGTAATTAAAAATACTTAAAGTCCTGACCTTATGATTTCTCCAAACTTAGTTTTCCTGCATGGTTGTTGCTTCGATTCCGTATAGATATCCTGAAAAAGAAAATTAACGAAAAATATACTAACAAAATATTTATAAGAAAATTAATAAGCTTAAAAATTTAATGTTTCCTATTTTTGATTAATCATGAATAAAATTACAATTTTACATTGTGGAAAATTTTAGAGTCTCAATGGCAATAGGAATAATTTTTTTTTGCGAATTAAAAATCTATCTTTTTCAGCCACAGTTTTACTAAGGACAAAATATAAGACAATAGCATCAAAACGATGCGTCGCAACAATTTTGATCAAAATTGTTGCGAGGTAACGTTTTGATGATATAATTGTCTCAATTTTTTCAAAACTGTTTCGAGGCAATGTTTTGATGCTACAATTGTCTCAATCCGACATCCTTACAAAACTGAGTTTATAAATTAAAATTTCCCAGCGAAAAAATATAAATATTATCAAAGAAAAAATGAATATAAACAGAAATAACTAAAAAAGTTAAATACATTTTCAATAATTCATTCCTCAGCTATTATACAATACCAAAGGAATGAAAAACAAAACCATAGCATTGAAAAGAAAAGAAAAATATCGAAATGTAAATAATTTATAGAGTGACGTTATAGATGAAGGGATATCGTGTTTGAGATTGCAATAAGAATCGCATATAATATGCACTATCGGGTGCGTTTTTCGCATGTGTCATAAATAGGCGGCGCGCTCTCGCATACTGTGCTGAAACAATAACCATTGTGGTGGCTGGTTCTGTTTATAAATAAGCTTTTATAAGAGAGCAGGTAAGGAGGCCTCTCTCTCTCTTTCTTTCTCTCTCTCTCTCTCTCTCTCTCTCTCTCCGTTAAAAGACTTATACGATGCAGACCGCAAAGATTTTTATCTAAAAGGTAAATCTGTACTCACAGGTGCTTTTATCAGGCCAAGGGTAAAACACCTTCTTCTCTGGAGAGGATTTGCACTTTTAGAAACGAGAGAGTGAGAGAGAGAGAGAGAGAGAAAAAGAGAGAGTATATACCCTTTAAGATCAGGATATGCCTAAGCGCCATTCGCGTGCCAGTCGCGATTAATCCTTTTTGCACTCCCAAGAAATTCTCAACAACTTTGCAATTAGATTATTATAGTCTTAATCCCTTATTATAGTTTTATCCATTTTTACTTCATTAACTTCATTTCCTGTATTATACTCTTCCTGAGCTTATAATACCGTTATCGAAATAGGAAAAAAAACTATTGCAAAAAATATAAACATATAAATACTAATATTATAAATATAAATAATAATATAAATATAAATTTACGCTGAGAAAACAATATATTTGAATCAAACATAATTATCATCAAAAAAATTAGTTTTTATTATAAAAATTATTTTAAAAATAAACATAATAATCATAAAATAATTTATAAGTAATGTCATGACAGTTCTTTAATAAATAATAATTAAATTATTTAAAATAAATAATAGTCAAACATAGAAAAAATTCAAGGTTTTGTATTAAAATTCTTGGTAATTTATAAGTTTTAAGGCAAACTAAAAACTCTGCTTTTGTATAGTTATGATTCCTAGAAAAAAAAGTAAAGAAAGTACTGCGCGCGCAGCCGGCGAAGAAGTGGGGGAACGCTCGAAACAGTTACCACCACTTCTCCCACTCTTCGACTGCAGCGCGCGCAGCTTCTTAACTCCCCACTCCTGTGTTATGAAACGGACGGAAAGAATTTCGAAAATACTATACCGCTATACAACCACTTATTTAAAAATACAAGAATATAAATATTTATCAAAAATATTAAAAAATTCCAATACAAATATTATTCACGACTACAAACACATTATTATTCCACACAACGAGAAAGTATAAATCTTTCAAAATTGTTCAATACAGAAATACTTTCTTTTTCACCTCCAATGGAATGTATGCCAAAAAAAATACAAAAGACAGTGACGGATAAAATTGTGAATTATCAGAAAGGGAATGACTCTCGATACAAAAAAAAGGCAAATATTCTCTTTGAGAGAGAGCGCGATTAGGGACAATGTCATTGCTGTTGGAATAAAGAATAAAAAAAAATAAAGAGAAGGATTCAAGTATTTCAGAGCTGAAGAAAAGTGAATAACTACTGGAGTTACACTCCGTACCAGAAGCCTTTTGTAAACCGACTCGAAGAAACCGGTAGTGTCAGTGTAATTTGAAACTGGTGCGATTTTCGCTCCTGACACCAAGTCACCGTGTCAGACTGATGCCGCTGGCAGAAAGCTTCTGCTTCCTAATTTGGCGTGTAGACACCTCCAATAATTTTCTGCGCATCTTTTTCTCAACCACACAAACACCACCTGTGATAACTCAGAAGGTGACAACTTGATGCTTTCAACTACTTATCCATCTCTCAAAAATAAACGTTCTTTTCAGAAACCACTTTGCTTAAAATCAACCTCACATTTCTTCTTTTTCATAACTTCCATAACAATTTATCTTTTAAAAATTCTACACGAGAGAAAAAATTTCGATAATATGTTTCTCTAGAAGGGCAATGAAACTTCTTTACATGTTAGATGAATCGACTGAAAATTTAAACATTGTATTTGTTTCAAATAAAAAAACTAATTTATTGTTAGTTTAGTCAGAAACTAAAAAAAAAACCGTTTCCAAATACAACTAGATCTTTTAATTTTATCAACTTAGTTAAAGATATTACTTTTCCACTTTCTAGAAATAAATATAATTTTTATTTATTTATTTATTAACTTGGCATTCTTTGTGGACGATGGTTTAGGAAAAAGAAGACGTACAGCCTCGTGTTGCCTCTCAAAGCCAACGAACATAATTCTATAAAAGTAATAAAGAACCTGATTTCGATTCCTGTCTACATAAATATTTCTTTTGTCAAAAAAGATGTATCGTATCCCGTTGTCAAGTACTTACTGGGAATTTCGAAAAAAAAGAAAAAGAGAGAAAAAAAAGTACGTACTCAGTAGCCCACGCAGAATGCCATCCCACGTGAAAAACCCGAGAAGTGCAAAACGGAACTTGGAACTTGTATCCTCAGTCGAATACATTCGACTCAAGCACAATGAAGGGCAAATAAATGGTCTACTTGCTTCATATTTCAGCGAAGATAACCAATCCCGATAAAACTTACATAGCAAACTATTATGTCAGACTTTTTAATGATTTTCGGCATCGGAGCAACTTCAAAGGCGAGCCAAGCAACCTCAAATTTCTCAGAACTTTTTGAAAATTCGCATTTCTTTTTATAGAAAATCTGTCTTTACATTCATCTACTAAAACCTAATGTTTACTACTTTTTTACGATTAGCTACTATTTAGATACTTTTTTTAGATTTGTGACACCAAAAGCTACTTTTATCTTTTCTTATTGAAAATTTGCTCTACTTTAAAATTTAAATTCCCAATAATTGAAATAAGAAAATAATTCTCATAAATTTTAATAAAATTCTGACAATTCAAAATTCTAACAAATAAAAATTTTTTTATAAATTTCTTTGAAAAAATTAAATTATTCTCGAAATTTTTTGAAAATCTTTCGCAAAAATTCAATTATTTTCAAAAATAATGAAATTCTTCATTCAAGTTCAATTACTTTCAACTTCTATCACTATTTTAATAAAATTTCTCAAAAGAATTCAATTATTTGAAAAAATTAAAAAAAATCGTTGCGCTAATTCAACTATTTGCATAAATAATAAAATTCATGTCAAGAATTCAATTATTTTTAATTCAATTATTGACAGGAATTCAATTATTTAAAAAAATTTAATGAACTTCGTTGCAAGAAATCAGTTATTTTCATAAATAATAAAATTTTTCACAGGAATTCAATATTTTAAAAAGTTTAATAAAATTCGTTGTAAGAATCCAATTATTTTCATAAATAATGAAATTCTTCACAGGATTTTAATTGTTTTTAATACGATTTCTAATGTATTCCTCGAAAAATGTAATTATTTTAAGAATTGTTATTAAAATTTTTCGAATAAGATCATTTATTTTCAAAAAATTTTAATAAAATTGTTTATAAGTTAAGTATTCAATTTTACAAAATAATCAATTATTATAACAACTATTTTTTTGTATTTAAATATTGAATTATTCTTGATGTAGAACTTTTAATAAGAATTTTGAAAAATTGTAATAAAATTTTTTAATACACTGAAATTCTCGTGAAAATTAAAAAAATTTATTTAAAACTTTCAATTAATTAAAAATTTTGTCATATTTAATTAAAATAAATTTTATATTTAAAAAAAACTTTAGTTTTTTACTTTTAAAAATTGTTTTTAAATATAGTCGAGTTTTTGAAGGATTCGAATTAAAAATTTGGAAAATAATTAAATTTCATAAATATTTTAGATTTTAAGTTATTACCGCAGGATAAGAAAAAAGTGAATATTTTTTATGGAAAGTAGAAAAATATCAGGGAATTACAGAATGCAATTTTTTGTCCTTTTTGTTAATCGACTAAATCTATAGTTTATCGTCAAATTTTTTAATAGCAACTTTTTTACTACTTTCTTCTATTTTAAATCTACTATTTGCTACTTTTTTAAAATTAATTATTTTGTGCGAAGCTTGAGAAATTAATTTCTAAAATAAATACGAATTTTTCTAGGTTTATAGAAATCAAAATGGAAAAGAAAGTTCTAAAGGAAAAAAATATCGACTCTTTTAAAAAGGGAAATAATTTAAAAATGCTTTTCGGAAGGAGAAATGTCACGTGGGTATTCGAGTAAGATCTTGGTACTTAATGGATCGTATTTATTTTGTTGCGCGCAGCCCTCGCATTAACTCTCATCCTCCAAGTCGAGTGTATTTCATGTCGTGGGAGTTACTATCCTTTCGCGGATATAAAGGACATTTCACGAGTATTTACTGTTTTCGACCTTGTTCGACACAGTCTAAATATTTCTATGAGAGGCGTAGGTTGTACTTGTTATTGTCATAACTTTAAAAAACAGAGTCAAGTGAGAAAAAATTACGCCAATATCAAATGTAACTATCTTCTCACTAAGTAAATTTACCCGCACACCAGTAAAACTCACTCACACCGATAAAAATTACACAACACGAGTAAAGACACTAATACGAGTAAAATCACCAGTACGAATAAAATCACTAAGTAAAATCACTAACACGACTAAAATCACTAACATGAATAAAATTTCCAATACGAGTAAAATTTACAAGTAAAAATTTCTTACAGCACTAAAATTTACTCATCATGTTCCATAATATAGTTCCCACTAATTTCTATCTTCCTCCTACTTTCTCTCTATTCTACATTTCAAAAAAAGTTCACAACATATTTTTCTTAATCAAAAATACGAAACTATTTTTAAACCTACGAAAGATAGCACAGGAAATCGTGAGGCTTTATAAAAATTTCAATCGAGATTCCTGTCCTTGAAAAATCAGCAGCGCTCAAAAACATATGCTATTGTCCAGAATCGAGTCGTGTGAACCAAAACTCAGAAAGCGTGGGAGAGAATGTGTCGTAAATGCATCTACTATGTCCGTAATAATTCCAAGTTCCAAGTACGAGGAATAAAAGTCCTCGTGACTGACGCACTTTTTTTTTCTCTTCACCGCGAGACTGAATTCGAGGTGAATGGCTGTCTGTAGTCACTCGCTTATTCTGACTCATTTTACGTCAATGAAAATCACCGCACAAATTAATATGTATACTACTTTTATTCAAATTAGCATACACGTCATTATTCACTAAAGGTGAACCTGATAATAATTATCATTGAATCACGACAATGTGTCAATGGAGGAAAAGTCAGAAAAGATACATGACACTCTTAAAAGTATCAAATTACTACGAACTGAATATTGATACCAAAAATGTGGATCAAATCTTAAATTAATCCAAATTTTTGGTATTAATTTATAAATTTTAGTATAAAATTTAAAATTGATCCAAATTTTTGATATCTATTTGATACTTTCAAGTTGTGAAAGGAACAAGTATATAAGGAGGAATAAATAAAAACTAAGAGGGAAAATAATTATCAACAAATAAAAAATAAGAAGAAAAATAAGGAGAAATAAATAAACATGGTTGCCACAAATATTTAATTTTATTTTTCCCTGTCTATTCCCTGATTTCCTGACTTTTCCCTGACCAATTTTACGTTCCCTGACTTTTCCTTGAATTCTCTGGCTTCCCATATAGACCTGTGGCAACCGTGATAAAAAATAAGAGAGAAAATAATTCGAATTAAGAGGGGATACAAAGGAAAAGAAAAGCACAGCCTAAAATTACACAATGACAATAATACATTTTTAAACGCGGCATGAAACACTGACAAATAAGTGTAAAGTAACATAAATAAATAACAAGAAAGGTGTATATGTATAATTACGAATGATGATAATGACTGAATATTACGAATCATCGTTATATGAGTCCAATTTGCAATTTCTTTTTTCCGTCACGGTTAATTAGCTAAGTACCTCGTGAAACATACCCGGAGGCAGAGAAAGTCATTCAGCAGTTGTTTCTACCAATTTTCGACCGAGATTGTGCACACGCACCTTTCGACAAGGAATTTGCACACAGCATCAATTGATACTGCAAGATTTTTCAACTTTTACAATAACTCTAACAGCTAACAATACAACTTATGAAAAATTGAATTTCTCTTCAAACAATTTTTTTCCAACCATAATTAAACTATTATCGAATAATTGTACAAAACAAATCTATCAACAACATTTTTTTGAGTTTGTAAAATTTTGTTCTGAAAATCAGAGAAAAGCAAAAATAAACTTTCATTTTGGTAAACATGCGACAAAGAAGAAAAAATAGAACCAAAAAGGGAGCAAAAATTTTGCCAAGGGAATAATTATGAATTTTAAGGACTGAAAGAAAAATGGGATGCGAAAAAATTCCCTTTAGAAATCATGGGTATAAATATATTTATAGGAAATTATTTACATTTATTTAAATTTTCGTTGATAAATATTAATTTCTATTTGTGTGCTTTATGTTTTATTTAGTTGATGAATCGAATTGACTACTGACCCCTATGTCCCACCCCCTTTATTCAATGATTGCAACACATTGTTACGGAATCGTGCTGCATAAATCCCCACACGTGGAATAATAATTATTGTGGTTCACGCTAGTAGAAAATAAACGTACATACGTACTATATACACTACTCGTATACGTTGGAATTCTATACGTGTGCCCACGCACATGACTCAATGGGTGCCTTTTGCTGACCAGCCTCTCTAGGTCTATAGGATGATGACATGATGCCAAGTCACAGTAGAAGGCTGAGTCACGTTCCCTCACGATTAGCTCTCTTATCCGCTATTTTCTTTCACTTTGACACAATCCTGATTGCTTATTTTCACACACTTCTATTCTTATTTACTTCATTTTATAATTACGTATCTATTCCTATAGAATATTTATGTTTATGTATATACATTCCTCCATTAGTTAATGTGGTTCTGAGAAAATTTTCTGAAAGGTCTATCCATCAGATTGGTATTGCCCGTGTGTGTGTGTAATCTAATTAGCACCTTGGGTCTTTAATAGAGTGGTGTTAATTATTATTGCCTAAGTATGTTTCCTTTTTTTTTTGGGAATTTTCCCGAAAAAAAATTCTTGTTGTGGATAACATTAGAAATTTTAATCGTTAATTAATTTAAATTCATTTCAGTGCGTATTTGTGAAAAAAGTGAATGTCATGGATAATTTTTTATGCTGTTTTTTTTTAATCGCGAGGGGGGAATTTTGTGGTTGATTTAAAATTTAAAACATTGTTGACAATTTTGAAGTCAGGCTTTAATGAATTGTACAATTTTTTTAATTTTCTGAACTTTTTTCGACTTGGTTTTAATAAGAAGGGACTAGTGAATAAAATATTAACTATAATGAAATTTAGACATTAAAATAAACGACTTTTCTTGTACTTTAAAGCAACTGAAACGACTTTTCTTGCGGCTTGACGTCAATTTGAGATTTCGCAAAAGTTCATTGCTTTAAAAGTGATGGATTAAATTTGAGGAAAAGTAGGTGTAGTGAGGTAAAAATTTTTCTCACCATAGTGCACATATATATGTGGGAAACGAGTCTACTTTGCTACACATATATGTGAAGTTGTAACCAAGTTAAGGGGGAGTAACTTCAGAGGTTTGCCAGCTAGCCACTAATTTTCCATAGCAATCAGACCTGTTATTTTCTGAAAAATCTCTTCCTTTTCTACTCTCTCTCTCTCTCGTGCTTCTCCTCCAAGTTTTGTACCATATATTACCTCTAATGCGTTTCCTTCTCCCTTTTCTCACCCCTTGTTACAATCATGAAAGTGAGATAATATGATCTGAAAAGTGTTTCTCATTTTCAAAGGGGTTAATTTGTTATTTGAAAATTACGGAAGTCATAATAGAACGCGGTACATTTAGAAATGGGTATTTCATTTTGTTTTTGTTTCTTGCAACAACCAGTATTTGTTGTTTTATCCTTTAATGTGAAAATTTAAACGGGGAAAAAATTCGAAATTATGAAAAGAAGAAATAAATTGTGAAAAGGGAGAAGTGTGTAAAGAATGTTTTGTAGAAAAAACTATATCTAAAATAATTATTTAACCATTATTATTTTTCCATCGGAATTAAGATTTACAAAAATGACAAACTCAAGCCTTTTGAAATTCAATAACTTATTAGAATATTGTTACTGTAACTTCATCAAAATTGAATTGATGAAATTAAAAGAAATAGTTGTCAGAAATAGAAAAATTTGAGAGTTTTTGATTAGAATATTTAAGGTAATTTCATAGTATACAAGATAAACAAAGAAGACACAAAAATTCAGAATTCTCTTAAGAAGTCTAAAAATTTAATTTTTTTCCAGTACTTTTCATGTTTAACTTTATATTAACAGTAACTTTTCCCTGATTTTCCTGACCAATTCCACTTTCCCTGACTTCTTCTTAAATTCACTAATTTCCCTGAAATATGGTAATCCTATCCATACATAAAGTATTTTTTTATTTGTTCTTTTTTTTCTTCTTTCACAAAAAAAGTATTTTTCTCTTCCTCTAAAAAACGATTCACCTTTATTTTGCCAGGGTACGTGTTAAATTCAAAAGCCCGCAAGAGTAATGTGTCTTGTTGTAAATTGACTTCAATTTATCAGAACAGTAAAGAAATCCTTTTCCCAAGCTTATTATTCGCAATATATTAATAGCGGGATTCAGAAGTATATATAAAGATATTTATTACTGTTAGCGTGACAAATTTTATGTCGGGGTTAATATTGCACGAGAAGGTACATACCTACATATATATACATATACCGTTGTTGTTGTTGTGAACCCTAGGAATCTAGATGTATACACAAGCCTTGAAGCGAGTCAGAAGAGTCATTTTATTGCAAAAGTAGCTTTACTACCGTATGTGGCAATACCACTGTAAGAGAGACACATACCTACATCGAAAATAGAATCTGGAGTAATGAGAGACACGTCAGGTGGCCAATCACTCGAAGGGTGTTGCAAATTAATGATCAAAACCACTTATTTCTGATTACTTTTTTTTCACAATTAGCCTTATTGCACGCGAGTCAAGAGATTATTTATTGTTTCACTCCTTTTTTTGCCTTTATTTTTATTTCATTTACTCTTTATTTACTTCATTTACTCTACTTACTTGTACTTTACTTCCATTCTTTCGAATAGTTCACGTTTCATTAATACTAATTCTTTTACTAAAAGGATTAAAATAAAATAGAAAAATTGAAATAAAATTTACAACTTGACCTGAATTTCAACTTTATTAAATAATATTTTTAGAGGCTAAACTTTATGTGATGGGGTAATAATTAGAAATCATAAAAGTCAAACGAATTAATAATTAGGTTAAAAAAGTTTTCGATAAAATAAAAATCATTTAAGCAAAACGAAAACTAGATCGAATAGAAATTAGATCAACAAATCAGTCAACAAAATATTAATTAAAGAAAAATTGGATTAATTTAAAATTATACAGAATGATGAATAGACGAAAGGGGAATTAGGCCAAATAAGCATGGGGATAATTGAAAATCAGGTCAAATGTAAATTAGGTTAAATGAATAGGCAAACTGAAAATTAGGTCACAAAACTTGGACCAATTAAAAATTAAGTCAAGTTGGAATTAGACGAACTAAAAATTGGTTCAAAAAAAGAATTAGTAAAAATCAGGTCAAATAATAATCAATCTATCCAAAAATTAGGTCAAAGAAGGAGTACAAAACAAAAAAACAGGTCAAATGAATAGGAAAACTAAAAATTAGGTCACATAAAACTTGGACCAACTAAAAATTAAGTCGAGTTAGAATTAAACGAACTAAAAATTAGGTCACTTAAAACTTGGACCAACTAACGATTAGGTCAAATAGGAATTGGCTAAACTAAAAATTAGGTCAAATAATAATTGAACCACCTAAAAAGAAAGTCAAATAATTATTAGACCACCTAAAAATTAGGTCAAATAAAAATTAGATTAAGTAAAAATTAGTTCAAATAAGATAAAGCATAACTAAAAATCAGGTCAAATAAAAATTAAACCATCTAAAAATTAGGTCAAAAAAGGAGTAGGAAAACTAAAAATTAGGTCAAATATAAATTAATCTAACTAGTAAAATGAGGTAAATAAGGATTAGCCAAACTAAAAATTAGGTCACATAAAAATAGAACCATCTAAAAATTAGGTCAAAAAAGGAATTGGAAAACTAAAAATTAAATCAAATAAGAATTAGGCCAACTACAAAAATAATCCAAATGAAAATTAAGATGACTAAAAATTAGGTCAAATTAAGACTATGGACCAACTGAAAATTATCTCCCAAAAAAAAATATTTCGAATAAAAATTAAATAAGAAGAAGACTAGGACGATTAAGGACAAAGCCATTTTATAATTTTGAGAGTCAAATTCAACTCCTAAAGGAAATTTAAAAGAATTTTTGCGAATTATGTAACAGTAAGCGACATCTGACTCTGCTATAGAGAAGCGTATTCTACTCATCCTCGAGAAAGAGTACCTTCGGATGAAGCTTAAGCAGAACGCACATTGGTGTGCCTATTTTAAGGCGCAAAGAAACTCCTTTCAACTGTTACTACAAATAAAATTTCAAATATCTCACTGCAAAATTAATAATTAAATATAATTCCGAAAAAAAATTCAAAAATAATAATAATTATAAAAATAAAAATTTATTTTTCCGTTCTTTAAAAGGAACATATTTTACTAGTTACAAAAAAATTAATAAAAGAAAACAAGTAAATAAATGACAAAGAAAAAGACAACAAACCAATAACAAAATAATATAGAAATGGAAAATTCCTATAACTAATAAACAAGTTGCAAAAAATTACCAACAAAAAAAAGTAAAAGAAAGAGAGAAAACAAAAAATAAAATAGAAAAATAAACTAGAAAAATTGAGAAAAATAGAATAAAAAATACAATAAAAATGAATCAAAAAAAAAAAAAAAATAGAAAAATAGAATAAAATATGAAACAAAAAGAAATAAAATAGAAAAATAGAATAAAAAATAAAACAAAAAATAAAATAAGATAGAAAAATAATATAAAATAAAATAAGATAGAATAATAAAATAAAAAAGATAGTAAATTAAATAGAAAAGACGTGACTATGTCAAAAATGAACAATATAATAAAATCTAGCAGTTTCTTATTTTTTTTATTATTAAATGTCGAGTTATAAGTGAAGAAGCTCGTTTGTACTAAAAAGCAAGATCTTAACAGCATCAAAACTAGCAACCACGACTATTGGTTCGCTTATGGTTGTTACACAACTATGGAGGTCGCATCTTTCTCGTCTAACAAGCGGATCGTCGTTTAAAATCTTTTAGGATCATAAAGCCAACGAGTTGGATTTTCAACATTTTCTCGGTACTTTCTTGACCGGCACACCTGAAGAGTTTGCGGTTTATCCACTTTTACACACGTGTCATGAGGTCAAATTCGCTTTTTAATTACAAGTCGGCGCGCAAGACTGGAATTTCCACGTTGGGCGGTTATAAAACAAGTCATTTTTTGCAAATTTAATGATCAATCTTTAATATCCGTTAACTTCCAACAATTCTCACACACACACATATTTATATGTATTATATATAGTAAAACAATTTTTCTTCAAATAATTTATGGAAAAGAAAAATAATTCCGGGATTATTTCTATGTAAATATGGGACAAAATTCAATTATATTTGCAACGAATGTATATAATTAAATCACGAAATTTCGTAAAAAATTTCAGATATCCAAAAATTTTAATTTGGAATAACCTATTTAAAATTAAATTATTTCTAAAAATTCATCGTATAATACTTTTAGTATTCAATTTTTATTAGAAAATTCTAAGAGAATTGAATTATTTAAATTAGAAAATAAATAATTCATTAAATACTTGACTGTTTCTTAAAATGGAATTCTTATAAAGAATTTTATCCACAAATATTTAAATAATTGAATTCTTTCGGCAAATTTTAGCAAAAGTTTTAAGAATATTTGAATTTGTCCAGGAGTTCAATTAAAATTGTAGTAAAAATAATTGAATTCCACAAAAGAATTTTATTCTTTTTGAAAATAATTGAATCCCTGAAAAGAATTTTAATATTTAAGAAAATAATTGAATTATTGTGAGTAATTGTATAAAAAATCTTAAATAATTGAATTTTTTGAAAAAATGTCTGCAAATTCTACACTGAAAAAAAAATTCGGCAGAATGTGCTTTTTACTCAGGCAATTTTTGCCTAAGAACAAAAGCAATACACGTAAAGCAATTGTTTCTTTTAAAAAAAAGGCAATTTTTGCTTTTAAAAAAGGCAAAAATTTTAACTAAGGCAATTTTTACCTTTTTTAAAGGCAAAAATTGCCTTTTTTAAAAGAAACAATTGCTTTACGTGTATTGCTTTTGTTCTTAGGCAAAAATTGCCTGAGTAAAAAGCACATTCTGCCGAATTTTTTTTTCAGTGTATTTTTAATAATTGAATTCCTGGGAAATTTTAAGTATTTATGAAAATAATTGAATATTTGTGTAGAATTTTATCAAAATTTTGTTCAAATTATACAATTTTTATAAATTGTTAGTTAAAAGTATCAAGGGACCGGCAATTTTCTCTCGCTTATAGAGGTTTCTCACTTACAGAAGTCTAAGAGCGATTTCTCTCGCTTATAGAGATTTATGAATTAATATTGTGTTTTTTTTCTTATTCGTTCTCCAAATCAAAGAAATTTTGTCATTAATACCGAGTCAAAGAAATAATTATTTAATTCAAAAAGGAACATTTTTTTGAAACAAATAAATTGTTTTTCAATCAAAGAAATTTTTGTTGAATTAAAAAAAAATTTTCTCTAAATCAAATAAAGATGAATTTTTAATCGAAGAACCAAATCAAAAGTAAATGATTTCTTTAATCAAGAAAAAAATGTTTTCTATGTAGGTATAGTGTACGTGGTTAAACATAGAGCAAATTTTTTTTTAAATTTACTTGGAAAAAAATTTTTACCTAGAACAGCGATAATTTTCTCCAGAATAACGAAAGTCATAACTAAAATAATAAAAAATTTCTCCAATATAGTGAAATTCGTATAGCCAATCCAGGTTTGAAGCTTTCTTTCGTGTATATAAACTCATTTATCTTGAGAATAAAAAATCTCGAATAGAAATTTAAAGAATACACAATATTTACGTACCTAACATACCTCAACCCTGAAAATATATTTTGGATGGCATTTTTACGATCTTAATTATTAAATCACTTTTTTAATCACGCTGGAACGCGATGCGATGGTTATAATCGAATGAAGTATATGAGGTACATTTTATGTCTTCCTAGTGATGTACGTGATGCCCCAGGGAAACATGAACCCCAGGGGACATTTTGCACATATCCAGATAATTTCGTGGAATTCAGAACACAACAATAAATCAGAGTGATGTAGATGCGTGGATCCATGGGAACGTACCAAGCAGACGCTACTGCTATGATTTGTCATAGAGGTATATAATGTCCTGCCACGATTAATTATCCCTCCGACCAATAATTATCTCATATTTAAGCCTAATTTCAATGATTGAGATGACGATCGTTATTTCATCTTGATCACCATAATATGAATTTCAATTTTTTTTCCCTTCTTTACAATATATTTAAATACGCATATATTATTTGTATATAATATACCTGACAATTATTTTATTATCATCAAAATTTATATTCTTGAAAAATTATTTAAATTTCCTGACCTAATTGATCGTTTCAATCGATTAGGAAACCAAAAGGAGGAAACAAGAGTGAAAAATGTAAATACACGTACAGTTTTTCTAAGCACATCAAATTGAGACAAAAAACGAATCAAAAAGTTGCTTCGCAACATTTTAGATTCTTTTTTTGTCTCGATAATTTGATATCCTTAGAAAAACTGTAAGAAAAAAACTAATAAAGTAACTTTTACTATACTTTTGTGTAGTAAAACCTAAGCTGTTAGGAACTTGTACACATTTCTATTTTCAAAATTTACTAACATTTATTTATTTATTTAAATTTGACGACAAAAAAAACTCGTTCTGGACACTTCAAAAAACTGACAAAAACTCCATTCCATATTTTTTTATTTTTCTATCCTTTTCCCAATTTTCATCAAAAATATTTACTTCTTTCTTATTCTGATAATAAATTGAATTCCTGCAACGAATTTTATTAGAAATGAAATAATTTTAATATTTTTAAAAGTAGGTAATTTAATTCTTGCGAAGAATTTTATAAAAAAAAAAATTAAATACTTCATTTGTTAAGACCAATTTTATGCAAATTCTAATTTAAATAATTGAATTCCTAAGGAATTTTTATTATTCATGAAAAAAAATTGAATTCTTACGAAGATTTTTACAAAAAAAATTTAAATAATTGAATTCTGTTTGGAAATTTTATGAAAATAGTAGACTTTGAAAATCAGTGAAATGCGAAAAGTTTTTAAAAATAATTAAATTTTACAAAAAATTCAATTAAAATTTTTGACAATAATTGCATTCTTGCAAACGATTTTATTAAAATGCTTTAAAATAATTGAATTTCTAGAAAAAATTCTAATATTTTTTTAAATAATTGAATTTTTCGAGGAACTGAAATTAAATTTTTAAGAATAACTACATTTTTTGAGCCATTCCTCTAAAATTGTATTAAAAATAATTGAAATCCTGCGATGAATTTTATTTTTTATGAAAATAATTGAATAGTTGTTTAAAATTTTATATTAAAAATTAAATTGAATTTTTCGATTAATTAATTTAAATTTGTATTAAAAAAAATTGAAATTCTTCGATGAGTTTTATTATTTATGAAAATATAATTGAATTCTTGGAAAGAATTTTATTAAAATCTTAATAAGTAATTGAATTATTTCAAAAAAAAAGTTAATTAAAATTTATTTTAAAAAATTTCTTTCTTTCGAATTGAATTCTTCATAAGAGTTTTATTATTTATAAAAATAATTGAATTTTTGCTCAGAATTTTATCAAAAATTTGTTTATAAAATTGAATTTCTATGAAAAATGTAATTATTAGTGAAAGTATTTGAATTAGTGTAAAGAATTGTATAAAGATTTTTTAAATAATTGATTTTTTCAAAGTTTTTTAAAAATAGTATTGAATTTCGATTAAAATTCAAATATTTATAAAAATAATTGAATTTTTGATGACTTCTATCAATTTTTTTTATTAATTGAATTTTTTTGCGAAATTTTATGAAAATACTAGATATAGAAAATTTTATTTATTTATTTTACAAATTTATGGGCAGTGCCCGTAAATTTCGAATATTTTTTGAAAATAATTGAATCGTTTTAACGAATTTTATTATAATTTTTGAGAATAGTTTCTTGATTTCTAGTATTAGTAATTTTAAAGTATAGTGTAAATTCTCAAAAAAAGAAAACAAATAGTAGCTTGTTCTAAAATTAAAATTAATTGTTAAAAATTGTTAAAATCTAAAAAAGTACCCAAATAGTAGCATAAGTAAAAAATAGTAGTAAATAGTAGGTTTTAGCAGGTATAGATAAGTCCAAAGCCTATTTGCAAGACTGCAAAGAAAGTCAAATCTCTCATTACCAGTGATCAGAATCACAAATTCCTTGTCACAGCGAAGATTATAATCTAAAATATTCGTAGCACATCACCAATAAATGTCACAATTATCCTATAATGTAAATAGCGATTTTTTCAGATAAAATCTTCAGCAGGTGCAGTTTGCCTTGCACCTATAGCTATGAAAACTCTAGTATACATATATACTTCTTTTTTCGAAACAAATATATTAATAAATAGACAGTTAATTAGGAACAAGAGTTGATAAATTGGTCGGCATTCATAACGTTACACATATGTCTCTACAATAAATTACACCTGTTACTATTTATCGATTATTACAGAAATCTCAACCTCGATCTTTATCATTATTATATCAATTCTATCCTACCATTCCAGTTTCCTGTTGATTCAATTACAAACAAGCCGTTTTCTTTTTTTTCCCCAGAGAATATTTTACTCTAATTCTATACAATTTTATATGTCATATACAACTACTAAATCCAGAAAAAAAATTTTTGAAAATGTAACAAAAAATTAAAACAGATTTTATTTATTTTTTTGTCGCAGAAACAACAAAAAAAAAACACTTTCTCCTCTCGCTATACAGTACAAGGGAATAAAGTATTTCCAAGATTATTTTCGCTGCTAGATTTTTTGCCAATAGTTTACAAGGACAGTCTCTCTAGAATCCGATCGTGAGGATTGGGAAAAAACTCAACGGTTAAACTTCAAAGCTTGGATTCCAAGCAAGTCGAAAGAAAGGACTGCTCTATTTTACGAGCGGATAAATTATATATGATCCCCGACAAATTGGTCTTCTTCGTAGCAAACGCAAAAAGAGCATTAAGATTAAACCGATATAACGATTTCTAGTATATAAAATTATTTTTACCGCAAAGAGGAAAAAAAAAAAAATTTCTTCATATCGCTTGAAAGTGAATTTCTCTTAAATATAGATTTTATATATAGATTTTTATCAAATCTACATATGAAATAAATATGTGTTTTTGTTTATAGTGATTTATACTATATTCGACTTAGCGAATGCAGTGCACTGTGTGTTTGTGTAACAGAATATTTACTGAAGCGAAAACATGTCAGCTGGCGTTCGCCAAGTATCAGGAGACAACGATGTGTATTGAATTGCTCGGGGTGTGTACAAAATTAACTTAGGACCCCCAGGTACCCACAATATCGGGTTTCACGCTACTGGTATACACTACTGCTACTTGATCTCTCAAAGTTTCACGAATACCGCCACCTGTCACCAGCACACGTTCTAATCGCTACTACACCTTCACTCAACCAGCCAAGATTAACTTTGAACAAGTAGTTCGCAAGTAAACTGAAACCAAACTGCAACACGTGTCTCGAAAATCTCAGTTTTATGAAATTTCATTCTTCCTGTTTCCTCATAAAATAAAAAAAAAATCGAAATCATAAAACAGGCTTGCCACAAAAACTTTATTTTATATTTCCCTTTCATTTCCATAATTTTCAGAGCGAATTTGGACTTTTTCCCTGATTGCTATTAAGAACAAAATTCAAAAGGAGTTTAATTAAAAAAAAAACATTTGTAGAAGAAAAAATGATTTAAAACTTCAAAGATTTCTAAATATTTCTAAATGTCTACCGGCTATAAAAATAAAATTAATTACTGTAGTGAACCGCCCTCGATTACACGAAATATTAATAATTATTGGCAATGAAAATTACCACCGCGGGCTCGGTGCCGCTAGTGTTTTACACCAAAAATGGACGAAATGGGTGTACAAATTTAAAAAAATATAAACTTATATTGTGACTTTTCTGTTTTAATTTTAAGTAGTTTTTCAATAAAAAGATAAATAATGACCAACAATCTTAACAAATATTTCTTAAACATTAAAATACTTTAAATATTAACATTTTTTGCAACCTTGTACACCCACAGTAGCCATTTTTTTTAGTTCACGTTATGGTCACTATGTGTCGCATTGCAATTTTAAATCCCCAATAGATTTTTAAAATATTTCAATTCCATAAAAATATTTAAATTTTTACATTCAAGTAATTGAAAATTTTTTAAAATGATTGAAATTTCCTAAAACTGTGTAAAAAATAAATCAATTTTTTGTAAAAACTTGATTAAAGTTTTTGAAACTACAAGAATAAAAAATAAATACTAAATTTTTTAAAAGTATTTTTCAAGTAGGGGGAAAATACAACAATGAAAAATTTTGACATAAAAAATACTAAATTCCAAAAAAATTATATGTAGGTACATAGTTAGTTGTATTAGAATATAAAAAATTCCCTTTGTCGCATTTTTCCCCCAACTTTAAAATACTTTTATAAAATTTAATATTTATTTTCACACCGTGTATTTTTAAAAATTTAAACAAAATTTATACAAAAAACTCGATTGTTTTTTACTAAAATTTTCGAAAATTACAATTATTTAAAATTTCATAAATTAATTGTTCATAAAATTTTTATTTTCTTTAAAAACAATAGAATTGAAATATTTTAAAAATCTGAATTTTCAAATTTATAACAAAATTTTCTATACTTCAATTTAAAACAATAAAATTTAAATTTTTTAAAATTAACTATAATTAATAACATAATTAATAGCAGCTCATTCGAAATTCAATTATTTTCAATTCAATTTGGACCATTTATTGCTTACTCTTTATAAAATTCAATTATTTAGCAATTATTAAATTGAAATTTCTTAAAGTCAATTTTTTTAAATTTCTAATGGAAATTTTTAATAAATTAAATAATTTTCAATTCAAGTTCAAAAAAATTTAATTGGATAATTCTTTAATAAAATATTTTTAAAAGTTCACGTATCTCTAAAAAATTTAATTAAAATTACTCAGAAACCTAAGTTTTTAAAAACTTTAAACAGAATTATTAAAAACTTTAAGATTTTTTTAAATAAATAAATTCAAATATTAACGAATTATTCAATTCGAATTTTCTGAAAATCGATTTTATTAAATTTCTGAAGAAATTTTATAAGAAATTTAATTAATTTCTTTTCAATTTCACAATAATTCAATTAATTTTATAATTTTTTAATAAAATGCCTATAAAAGTCCAAATATCTCTCAAAAATTGAACTACAATTACTTATAAACCTAATTTTTTATAATTTTAAATAAAATTATTTAAAACTTAAATAATTTTTGAAAAATAAATATTGCTTTATCATTAATTATAATTTTTGAAAAATTTTAATTTAAAACCCCCCCAAATTTATTAATTTTCAATTCGATTTCACAAAATTTCGAATAATTTGATAATTCTTTAATACAAATTTTATTGAAAATTCAAGTATATTTAAAAATTAAATTAAAATTACTCAAAAGCCTAACTTTTTATAATTTTAAATAAAATCACTTAGAACTTAAATATTATTAAAAATAAATATTCCACTGTTATTCATTTCTTCTCATCAATTTTGAAATTTTTGAAAAAATTTTGTTTAAATTTAAAAACCTTCTGAAATTCTATTATTTTTAAAAATTGATACTGTTTTTAATTACAATTTTTTCAAGTTCCTTATAATTAATAACTTTAGAAAAATTACTCAAGAATTTATTTATTTAAAATAAATTCAATTTTTTATAGAAATGGGAAAAAATTAAAGCATTTTTAAAAAATTGTCATTCAAAAGTGTTTGAAAAAAAATCTTTTAAACTAAACCAGTAAAATTTGACTCATTTCCATTGATTCTATTCTCACAATTTTAATATTTAATTAGTGAAATTTTACTGAAAATCAATTAAAAATTACTGAAATCTCTATCATTTTTCACTGAATGAACAATTTTTTCCCGATTTACCTACTTTTCCTGACCTGTGACAACTTTGTAAGATAAAATCACAAAACTATATTTAAATTAGTAAAAATCTGACTAATTATCAGTAGAATTAAACTAATTGCTAATATATTAGCCAGAATTGAGTTTCTGATAATTGGTATAGAAATGTACTGATTTAATTAATAAAATAAAGGTTACTGATTCAATCAGTTGTATAAATATATTCTGCTACCAGTATATTCGCTGATTGGATCAGTAAATTGCAAGAAGTAGCTGAATCATTAGTTAAAACTGAATGTACCGATTGAATCAGTAAAAATCTACGGATTTAAATGTAGAGTGTACAATAATATAATATCAGAATATATGATTAATAAAATACTAAACAAACCATACATAATATATTATCTGATGTATCTCTAGTACAATAAATGGACTTTGCCCATATGATTTAATAAATATAGATAAATGAACACTATTAACCTAAAAGTATCAAGCTTCAACTAATTGATACCAAAAATGTGGATCAAATAAAAAATTGATTCAAATGTTTATCATCAATTTTTGATCCGCACTTTAGTATCAATGTTATACTTTAAAGCAAACTGTGAATAAAATAATATTAAACGTAAAACTTTTAACTTGAAATTTAAAAGTTAATCTATAAAAAAGTATAATAAAAGTGATTCACAATAGAGTCTAATTACATAAAATATAGGACAACAGTTGCAGTGAGATTGATCTCAAGAATAAGAAAGGTGGTGTTAAAGAAAGAAGAGGATTCCTCGACACCGATTCACTCTGCTACTGCTACCGATAGTCAACTATATAAAATGGGGTCCAATTAAGAAGTCCCAGAGGGCCTACACTATCTATTTGCAAGAACTGGCCATCATTACCGGCAGCTCCAAAAATGTCACCTTGAAGAATTTCCTCCGCTCTTAGAGATGCTGATCGTTAAAATGCCAAAGTCAAACTGTCAAATTTACTCAGAACTTGCCGCCTTAAAATATCCTGAATTACTGTAAAACACAACCAAATACAAAACTCGAAAATCCTGTTTTTCAAATCAAGATGCATACTTTCGTTAAAGAGAACAAAAAAAAATCGTCTAGTTTCATCTCCTATCTTCACGATCAAAAAACTTCTGTTTTCGTCCATATCGAAAAAATCAATCTTTTGCAACATTTAAATTTACTGTTCTACAATTATATTCACGCAACAATAAAAAGAAATTAAAAGAAAATAAACATAAAATGGTAATTAAAATAAAAAAAAAAAGAAATAGACGCGAGGAAAGTAAATTCAAATTTTTGGAAGGATAAAGATTAGGTCCATTTAAAGGGGGGAGGGCTATTAGGGGATAATGAGTTTTCTGGACTAAAAAATTCTAGCGCCACAGTAGTGCCCGAGTCTTATCTAAAGTAGAAATCCTGTGGCCACTCCTATCTGGAGATATCCTCGAGGCGTTGCTCTCGTCCCTATATACAAGGACTCCTACCATGATCGTCCTACACGTCGTCTCAACAAATTAAGGGACCACTTTGGTGTTTGGCCTTCGGCAACGTAAGACACGACTGAATTCAATTTACATAAACCCTCGGAAAGATAGGCAGATGCTTCCTTGCTACGAAACAGGGTGACAGCATCTTAAAGTCTTGCTTCTTAAAGAGATTATCCTCTGCTCTCTCTCTCTCTCTTTCCTCCAACTTTTAATAACACTATCGAGAAACAAAACTTTTTCCATACTATCGATATTTTCTTTTTTTTTGAAAACATTTTAAAAGTTTAGAATGAAGGTAATGATATACTAACTTCTTCAAATCAGAAAAGTGAAGATAAAAATAAGGATTAACACAACTGTTTTCTTCTTTTGAAACTGGAATTTATTCTATTCAATTTGCAGTTTAAGAATTTTTTATTTTCTATGCCAAATGTAAACTGATTCAAAAATTTGATGGCAATTAAATTCTTACTTTTACACAGTTTCTCTGAGGATATCAAATTGAGACAAAAAAAAAGTATCAAAATGTTGCTTCGCAACACTTTTGATACGAGAGCCAACTACATTATTTATTTGTTTTAAATAAAAGTTTTATTTTACATAAATAAAACTTATATTTAGGACAAACAAAATTTGATTTAAACCAAATAAAATTTATTTGAAACAAATAAAAAGTCTAGTTGGTTCTGAGTCAAATAATTCTTTTTTCTGGGTGTATTTTCGGTAATATCTACCTCTCAATGGAAATGAAGGAAAAAAGAATAAAAATCTACTTTGTGGTGAAGATATCGACGGCCAATTGCTACTTATATGAGTAACTGTATTTTTTGCAGCTCTTACTTGGATCATATAAAGGCAAAAAGAAACAATATTTCCAATTTCCGATGAAGATATTATTCGAACATTTCGAAAATTCATCAAGCTAAAATAAAAGTATGCAATAATCTCGAAATGTGAATCAGAAAGTTGGGGAATTCATTATTATTAATCGAAATCTTCCCTAATTGCTTCCTCAGGAAGAAATTTTGTTATTATGTACAAAGAATTATTAAATATATTATATAATTATTAATATATTATTATTTTACACAAATAATTGTTGTTGAAAACTAAAATCTATTTTTATTTTTAAAATTAAAAATGTCGGATTCAAAATGTCGGACTAGAAGTTTCAACAAATTGATTATAAATTTAATTACGCAAGAATTTTTTGTCTCATTTAATACGAATCTGACTGGAAAATGAAAATGGCATTTACACTTCCTAAATTTGAATTAGTGAAAATTAAACTACTAATTTACAATAGTAAAAATTTTTACTAATCTTTCTCTCTAAATTTAAACTAGCTAAAAATAACTAATTTGATAGTAAAACTCATTATCAAAAATTTTAATAAAATTTCAGGAAAGAATTCAATTATTTTCTAAAATTTTAATAAAACCTTCTAAACAATTCAATTATTTTTTTAAATAGTTGAATCTCTACAAAAATTTAATGATTTTCAAAACAATTTTAATTAAATTCCTTGGATGAATTCAAATATTTTTAAATACTTCCATAAATTTCAATTATTTCCTTAACTTTTAATAAATTCTTCAAAACAATGCAACTATTTTTATAAATACTAAAATTCTTTGCAGAAATTAAATTATTTTTAATCAAATTTAAATTAAATTACATGAAAGAATTTAATTATTTTAAAAATTTCCATAAAATTCAATTTGAACAGGAATTTAAAATTCTCTAAAAATAATTCAATTATTCTTAAAATATTTTTAAAAAAATTTTATATAAAAGTTAAATTACTTTCAATGCTTTTAAATATATTCGTCAAAAAAATTGATAAAATTCAATTATTTTCAAAAAATAATAAAATTCTTGTGATGAATTCAATTATTTTGAATATACTTAATTTTAATAAATTGTTTAAAGAAATTCCATTATTTTCGAAACAACTTTAATTGAATTTCTCGAAAAAATTTCATTATTTTCAAATATTTCTATAAAATTCTTTATAACAATTCAATTATTTTTTAAAATTTTAATAAATTCTTCGAAAAAATTCAACTACTTTTATAAATAGTAAAATTCTTCGCAAGATTTTAATTATTTTCAATTTACTTTTAATAAAATTCTTCTTCATAGAATTCAATTGCTTTCGAAATTTTTAATTAAAATTATTAATAAAACTCCATTAGTTTAAAAAAAATTCAAAGAAATTGTTCAAAAGAATTTAATTAGAATTTTTTAAAATTTTAATAAAATTCTTTGCGAGAATTAAGGAATTAAGACAATCAAAAATTTTAAATTCAAATCTTTTTTAAATTAAACAACTCATAAAAGTATTGTTATAAAACATGAAGATATCGATTGCTCCGAGTCGGAGACTCGGAGTGTTCGATTTCTTCATGTTTTCTAATAAATTAAAGATGACCGAGAGATAAAATTATTTTCGTCATTTTAATTCAATTATTATTTTCTAGAATTTAAAATTATTTTTTATGAAAATAATAATTGAATTCCTTAAAAAAATTTATTATTTATGAAAATAATTGAATTCTTGTGAAATTTTTATTATTTATGAAAATAATTGAATTCCAGTGAAATTTTTACTATTTATGAAAATAATTGAATTCCTGTGAAATTTTTACTATTTAAGTAAATAATTAAATGTTTACATACAATTTTATTTAAATTTTTTTTAAATAATTGAATTCTTTGTGGAAAATTTTATTAAAATAATAGATATTGAAAATCATTGATATTAGAAAAATTTTTGAAAATAATTTTTTCAAGAATTTTTTGGCATTTATGAAAATAATAATATTTATAAAGATAATTGGGATTTTTACGAAATTTTTTTTTGAAATTTTGAACATAGTTGAATTTTATAAGATAAATTTTTTTTTTTTGAAAATAATTTAATTTCTGGAATTATTTGTAATTTCTCCAAATATGAATTTTTTTAGTGATTTCAACAAAAATTTAAATTAAAAAATTTTCAAATTCTATTATTTTCAAAATTGCTAATTTTATTTAAAAAAAGGTAGTAAAAAGTTAGCAGCGCGCTTTAGTCAATGTAAAAAAGAACTCCAAAATTTTAATCATTTTTGGTGTTAATTTAATCTGCAACGCTTTTTAATTCCTCACAATTTTACTGTGACTTCAGAGAGTAGTGGCTCAAAATTATTACCAATATTCAGACTCAGAGAAGAAGGAAGAAAGTCAGAATTCTTCATCACAAACTAACAAGCGCGACAAAATGAAACAAGACAAATATAAATAATGCAAAATAAATAGAAAATATAATATAATCAGAAAACTAGTATGCAGCATATATGAGAAATTAACTAATCAGCCGACATCCTCAGTGTATACGTGATTAGTCCTCTAATTAAAATAAATTACTCGCTCTTATCATCCATTAAACACAATTTAAACCATATATAACCCCCTGTAACGTATTAATCTTCCCATAGTCTGACACCCCTACCCCCCTCCTGATAAATATACAGCACACGCATCCACCTCTCTTTTTCCCATACAAACTCTCTCAGCCGATCGCCGAGCGCCGAGCGCGCACTTTATACGCGAATACTCCCGCACTCTCGCAACATTTCCAAAGAGTTTCGATACTGAAAATAACTCGCTTGAAACATGCAATTACAAGATATATTACGGCCAAGTAGCGATTCATGCAAACTCCCGTCAAACAGAAGCGTGAGAACGTATAGTGGCAGTAGCAACACAAGTTTAACATGCAAAATGTGTTACATGTATGTAACGAGAAGAGATTTACAAGTCAGAAGTTGATGGCTCTTAAGGGGGTTGAGAATTCAAAGTGGGGGTAAAGACCGATGGGCCAAGTTGTCGAGCATTCGAGCATTCAACAGAAACCCGGTTCCTTGTTCTACCATGGAATTAGGGTTTTATCCGCGAGGATGGGACCAATGTAGGAATAAATTTTCTCCACTCTCTCTCTATACGTTTCGCTCGACCAATTATCGACTGTTTCAACCAATCGAATCTAAAGAGAGTTTGGAGCAAATCCCGCACAGCTTTCGCAACAAACGTGCAAAGTAAGCCATCCGGCAAAGTAAAAGTTCCTCAAAAAAAAAAAAAAAAAATCTCGAACAAGTGTAACAGACACGACTTTTTCCACACCTCCACCCGCTCTCATTAACACCACAACCTTCATTATGTACCCTAGAAGCTACCTAATTGACGACAATGGCTCGATAACGCTTCTCGAAATCTCATTTATTTTTTTACCCACCTTTTTTTTTCTTTCTTTCGTTTTTTATTTTTCAAACTTTTTTTCAGAGTCTGCAAGAGAGGAGACTGCACGTGTGTTCAAGATACTAATAATCACCTGGTCAAACGACTCGGGTCGCAAGCACCACACGGGTTCTAAAACCAGATCAGCATTTCTCGTTTACGTTCTAAACTATCAAACACTGCAAAAACTGGTTTCACGTAGAATTTCACTGAAATTTCGGAGATGTGACGAGAGCCTTTAAAAAAAAGAGGAACAAGGGAAAAAAAACTTGGAACATTATCAATAAATGACTTGAATTCATGCAGAAGAAAACTCACGCCCCTTTTTTTATGATGATCGCAATACAGTAGAAATGAAAAATTTTCAGATAAAATTGATTCAAGATTTTTAAGAAGAAATAATATAAAGAATCGATAATTTGAGTTATAATACGCGAATCACGATGTTCGATACCCGTGAGGACGTCTTGTTGAATTAAAGATATTCGTCTGCAGGTGACGATCACCTTCTAATTTCCACTTTAAATTCACTTCGCCACTCGTCGAAGGAAACCATATTTTCGACGGGAATTGATGAAAGCTTTTAGGATTGTAGAGAATCGAAGATCTGTGTTTCTCTTTTTTTTGCAATCAACTCGTCTGTAACCTTTGCTATCAAAATTAAAACATTCCTTCACTCAGAAAACATTTTTTTTTTATCCAAAAATAAGTAGCCTGTCAAAAAAATATGTATCAGTTAAAAATAATTTTACTATTGAATCAAACATAATTTTTATTGAATCAAACTTATGTGTTGAATTAAAATTATTATTTTTAATTCAAAAATAATTTTCGGTTTATTGTAAAACAAAGATAATTATATGATTCAAACATATTCTCAAGTGTTTAAAGTAGAAAACTTTTATTTAACAATTTTTTTTAAACAAAATAAAAAAATCCACAGTATGAAGTTAACAATTTTTGACCTACCAAATGCAAATTAACTCCAAAATCTGCTTAAAATCACAAAAATCTCTCACTATTCCCTGAATTTTAGTCAGAATTTTTACTTTTTCCCTCATTCTGACTGAAACCACAATCCCAAATCTTCGTAAAATTCAATTATTTTCATAATTTTCAATTCAAATTCTTCAAAAACTCGACTATTCACAAAAATTGTAATAGAAAATTCTTCAGAATATTAAAAATTATTTTCAATAAAACTTTGCGAGATTTCAATTAAATGAAAATGTTTCAATTAATTATTTTCGAAAATTCAATTATCTATGAAAAAACTAAATTAAAATACTTAAAATATTCAATTTTTTTTATAATTTTAAACTTAATTTTTTGAAGGTTTAGTTATTTTCAAAATTTTTAATTTTAAATCCTTACAAATTACTACCTAATTTTAAAAATGTTAATCCTAATTTTTCCAAAATTCAATTATTTTTCCAGGCAATTTAAATTTACTTCTAAAATTCAATTACTTCCAATTCTCAAATTGCAATTCTACAAAAAACTTATTATTTTCTAAAAGTTAAATAAAATCCACCAAAAAAAATTCAATTACTTTGAATATAATTTTACAAAATATTAATTATTCAAAAATTTATTTGTAATACCTATATTTTAAAAAATTCAAGTCTTTAAAAAAAAAAATTTCAAAATTTAAGAAATTTTTTTTTATTTTTTAAGAATTTTTTAAAATAAATATTAAAGTATTTATTTTCCCACAGCAATGCAAATTTTTATAAATTTCAATTTAAAACCTTTCGAAATTCAATTATTTCTAAACATTGCTATCGAAATTTTCAAACATTTTAATTTAAAATCTTTCGAAATTGAATTAATTTCAAAAAATTGCTACTAAAACCCGAAAAAAATTAATATTTGTCTCAAAGCCAAATATAAATTTATTCGTTATAAATAAATATTGTATTAGTATAATAGATGATGTATCGACTGCTCGATAAAAAAAATTTACTTGCACTAAATAAAAGTTTTATTTAAATCACAAAAATTATTAACTAAATCAATTATTTTTAATAATTTAGATAAAGTTCTTCAAGAATTTAATTATTTCCAAAAAAAATTAATTAAAATAGTGTAAAATTCAATATTATTTCCAAAAAATTCAATTGCGGAATTCTAAAATTCAATTTTTTGTCAGGAATAGTAGAAAAATTCAAAGGTGTAATTAATATTTTCAAGATTCTCAATGTACAACAAAAATCAAAATTTACATAGCATTTCTAGAAATTTAATACTTTCCCAGTACTTTTGAAAGAATGTCCTTACTTTTTTTTTATTGACCTGAAAACTTTTTTTCTTGAATTTTTCTGACTTCTTCGAATTGTATGCAATTAATTAAATTGAAAGTTTTCTAGTTCCTTTTCTTATATATTATCAACTTATGAGAAAAATATTCTTGTCAGAAACAATTTGAATGACAAATTATAACCTATGTAATATTCGAAAGTTACTATCACGAAATTAATTTACACATTTTGAAATTCAAGGGGAATTTTGTCTTAATGCAATATTATAAAAAATGTCATCCAAGTATTAATTAATTTAAAATGAAAAGTATAATAAATTATAAAATACTAAACCGTTAGTTGACTCTATCAAAAATATTCAAATTAAATATTTCTCCAAATTGTGAGAAAATGTCAACAAGTAACACTCAGAAAAAATTATGTTTGGATCAAATACTTCATTTTGTTGTATCAATCTTATTTTTAGGTTTAAAATTTTTACTTAAAATTTGTTTTTTTCCTTTATTTAAAATCCTAAATAGAGTTTGTTAAAACCAAACAAATATTTATTCGATTTAAATAAACATTTAGTTCAGTTTGATATATTTTGTGATCGAAGAAAGAATTTAGTCATCTGAAGCAAATTTTTAGTTTAACCAAACAAATCTTTCTTTAACTGCACTGTAAAAAAGAAATGTTACTTTCAGTCCACTTTTGACTAAAACCGTTTACATTAAAGCCACTTATGACTGAATATTAGCCTCAAGAGTATGATTTTATGTTCCAAAATCGACTAAATTTACAAAAAAAAAATTATTTGCTTCCAATCAACGATTACTTGCCTATTATCAAGTAAATATTTATTTACAAATGGAATTAAGAATTAATAACATTCAAAATTCGTTTACAAGTAAAAATCCTATCAATTCTATAAACAGATGTAACAACCATACAAATGAAACCTTTCAAACCAAACATGTAAAATCCTTATCGAATTAATTTCCATAAAAATATTCTCAATCTCAAAATGAAATAGGATCTTGTCTCGTGGCCCCGATCAGAGCCAAGTTGCATGCCCACTAGGAAAGAATACATCAAAACAAAGAATCAGACAAAGAATACTCATCTATTAAAAATAAACACTTTTTCATCCAAAGAAGAAATATTTTCGAATCAAAAAAAAAAAGGAAAAGGTGTTAATCTATTCTAGTTCACCTTGAATCGAAATTTAATCTACTCACATGATTTCGAGGCACTTCAGCCAAATCAATTCTTTACCTGTGTTCGACCCTCAAAAGACAAGACCCCATAAAAAAGTCCAATCTTTATCTGTAACTATCATTCCCAGACTTGCAAATCTGACCCAAATGGTGCGAAAATTATATAGCCATAAAAAAACGACTCAGTCTGGCGTGTTGCCCCTAGAGAGAGAGAAAATTGCCTGGTGCTAAAAACATTGCTATACGTAGCTATATAGATCTGTATATATAAGACGTGTTAAGTTGCGTGGAGCGCGCGTCGATTTGACCGATTAGCGCCAATACCTTCATACCACTTAGACTGATTGTTCTCTCTTGGATCCAATGTGAATGTGTTCGCGAGTGTTAAAGCGAAGGAGCGCGCGCGAGCGCGGCAACTATTAGGTGTTTATAAAGAAACCTTGATTATATCGCGTGTGTAAGGAGACTCACCGGTGTGGTGCCCACTCTTTGGGTCCCGTAAATCAGGCACACAGTGCAAGCATTAATTGCCTGCTTTGCAAATCCCTGTTTGGGAAGAAGAGGCGAACTTGTTTTCCTGTCAGTGTGCGCAAAATTCGCCCTCTAATAATGAACCAGGCCTCTCTCTCTCTCTCTCTCTCTCTCTCTCTCTCTCTCTCTCTCGCTGACTCTCGATCTGTTGTAACGGGAGCGAAGGCGATAAATTACTGTCACGTTTCTGATTTAAGGCAACCGATGCTCTTATATTTCATTATTAAGAACAATTAGGCCAACCACGACAAGTAGATATACATGGGTGCAGGTTTATAAGCGATGCCTCTGTTAATGATGCCTGTTTTCGTACACTTTCCTTCTCTTATCTTACTCAACAAAACATATATATAAAAAAAATAAAACACCCCATTTCATACTGTTCACAAAAACAAATGTTGCGTAATTGAGCAAAAAAAAAACTATTCACAACAATTTTAATTAAAATTTATAATCAAATTTCGATTTCAGTGTGGATCAGGAACTCTTTCCAACACAAATATCAAGTGTGTGTTTGTGTTGCGTTCAGAACACAACACATTTCAATATTTGAATTGTATGTTGTGTTCAGAAAACAACACGAACTCAACACAAACGTTTGGTAACTGGATTTAGTGTTACATATGGACTGGTAACAACATGAATTGTTGCTGGGATGTTGTTGAGCAACATCCTGAAGAATGGAAAAATCTATTGTAAAATTTAAGTAGTAGTAGCAGGTCCTCCCATACTCTACCAAATAATCAAAATTAGAATAAAAAGAAGTTAAAATTAAATTAATTTTAATTGTATTATTTTTTTATGAACTCTAAACAACCTGGACTATTTCTGGGATATTGATGAACAACATCACGAAGAATAGAAAAATTTATTGTAACCCGTGTAGAAATTGAAAATAGGACTTCGTAAGGCCCTGAATAGACGCCTTTTCGTTTAGTGAGGCGCAAACTAGGAAAATTAGTCAGGACCCGTCTAATTTCGTCACGCTTGAAATATCAGGTGATGATGTGGAAAGATAGAGAGGTTCTAACTAGATTGCCTTGTCACTGCCTGAATAGAAAAGCACAATGTGGGGATTTAACTAGAGGGCCTCTTTAGCGCCTCATTAGTTTTTCTAAATACATAAGCAAAAATTTTAGACAGACGTAATATTGCGCCAGTAATACTGAACAAGTTACTGAACAAACACACATGTAAACAACACTGTTTCGACCAATCAACCTATGACTAACTTAACACTAACACTAACGCATACCTAACACTAACTCGCACGCTATGAATCTACTATATCATCGTCCTTATATACTAAACAGAACATTTCTTTAGCGCTTGTGAGAAAAAGTGCAATATTTCGAATTTTTAAAATCGTAAATATTTCTGCTCAAATAGTTTTTAAACTTTAAATAGTATTTTAATATGCGTTTAGAACTATTTTTCTGATAATTTCGTTGCTTATTATTTAGAAATTAGGATTTGTCAATGAAATTGAAAATTAATTCAAATACCTAATAGGGGCATAAATAGATACCAGATAGATTTCCCTGTTCAGACAAAAAGGGCATTCTAGTCAGAGCCTGATTGAAATATTCAATAAGGGCATAAATAGATCCAGCTAGATTTTCTTATTTGGAAAAAGAAGGCATTCTAGTCAGTGCCCTATTATCACCTATCTAGACATTATTAGTGTGGTTGGCCTCACTAAATCCTCATCAGTGCCCTTCTTTAAATAAGGCGAAGTCGGGCAATTTCCACACGGGAACTTTTAAGTAATAGTAGGTCCATCCGCATACTATCAGACAATCAAAATTGAAGTAAAAAGAAGTTTAAATTAAATTATTTTCAATTTCTTTGGACTAATAACAAGTACAAAGCAAATCAAAGAAACCTGTTTCAGACACTTCACAAAACTGAAAAAAATTTCATTCTAAATTTTATTTTCCTGACTTTTCCCTAATTTCCATTAAAAATATTTAGTTCTTTCTTTTTCTGACAATAAATTGAATTCCTATAGCAAAGTCTATATTCATGAAAGGATTTTATAAACAAAGAAATTTTACAAAAAATTTTTTAAATAATTGAATTGTTTGGAAATTTTATGAAAATAGTAGATATTGAAAATCACTGAAGTGAAAAGGTTTTAAAAATAATTAAATTTTACAAAGAATCCTATTAAATTTTTTGACAGTAATTGAATGTGTGTCTGGTATTTTATTAAATTTGTTTGAAAATAATTGAATTCCTAAAATGCATTTTATTATTTATGAAAATACTTGGATTCTTGCGAACATTTTTATTAGATTTTAAAAAAAAAATTGAATTTCCAAGAAAAAATGTATTGCTTTTAAAAATAATTGAATTCTTGTGATGCATATTGTTAATTATGAAAATAATTGAATTTTGCAAAGAATTTTATTAAAATGACTCAAAATAATTGAATTTTCGGGAATAATTTTGTTATTTATCGACATAATTGAATTCATTCGAAGAATTTTAAAAAAACATTTTTTAAATAATTTAATTTTTCGATTAATTAATTAAAAATTGTATTGCAAATAATTAAAATTCTTGGATGAGTTTTATTATTTATGAAAATAATTGAATTATTGCTAAGAATTTTTTAAAAAAAATTGAACTTAAAAAAAGTAGTAAAAAGTATGTTTTAGTTGACGAGTGTTTGAAGCCTTCGCAAAATTTAAATTTAATTATAGGAAAATACTAGTAACAAGAAAACGAATTGATTAAAAGCAAATCTTGTGCCGTTTTTCGCTGCAATTTTTCAAATTAAACGCAGTAGATTAGCAAAGTAAATTAATTTTTCTCCAGCCCACCTTAAACAATTATTATCAAGCCTTTTTTTTTTGCCAAATCCCCAGCGCTCTTTAGTTAAAAAAATTGTCTGCTTCTGAAAACAGAAAAATGGTCCAAATTAAATTAGATACATTATTAAAGAGACCACCCTAACGACATTTATACAATAATATCCGCCCAATTTTCAAAAGACATTAATCTCTCGTTAAAACGAAATCTGCTAACTGATTTTGGCAAGAGCTTGTTAAACTCCAGAAGAAGAAACATTTACACCATTCTTTTTATACCTCCTGTGGTCCATTTTTAAATCCTAATACGCATATATATATTAAAAAAAATTCACATGAAAAAGAAATCACTTTGCAAAAGCATTCAAACCATGACATTATGTCCTTAAATATGGTATATAAAGCGTATGGTTATAATCTCATCAAGAAGAACCAGTCCACAATCAACATTTTTGGAAATAAAATCAAGATTAAAAATCCATCAGAAAGCTTTAGTGCGCATTTCTTATATACAATGAATGAAAAGAAGAATCTTCAGTTATACACCAGATTTATCTCTTTAGCCGCAATTTCTCATTATTTTTATCAAGAAAAAAGAAATTGTTAATAAGACAAAGTTTGCAGGTTTTTAATTATTTCTCAAATCAAATTTTGATAAAATTTCTCGAAAATTGATGAAAGTTTGTATATGGATTAAAGATAAGCGAATGAAAATTATTAGTCTCTGTTGGTCGACATCGTTAAGAGCTTGATTAAGTCAAAAGTTATTGTGGTTCGATCCCCCTCATCAGGGTACAAATTTTATTTCAACTCTTCGAGTAATAAAAGACATCCTGACGTATCTTGAGCCTTAGAAATTCGTTTTTTAAAATTCGTTTCAAGTTTCTAACTCAAGGGTTTTTGTAGTCACTGATTACAAATACGTTCTCAGATTTTCAAAATTCAAGATGGCGGATTAAGTATGGCGGACAATGAAAATTAAAAATCAATCGGATTCACTTGAATTTTGTGACTCGGGAGTTTTTGGGGTCGCTAAGGGGCCGTTCAAAAAATACGTAACGCTATTTTTCGGAAATTTGGACCCCCCCTCCCCCATGTAACGCAATGCTGTATACATTAGCGCCATTTTTTCTGCTGACCGTAACAAATAGCTTGACCCCCCCTCCCCCCTAAAGCGTTACGTATTTTTTTAACGGCCCCTAATTACGAATCTGATATTAGATTTTCAAAATTCAAAATGGCGGATCCAATATGGATGTCAAAAGTCTAAAAAAAATACTTAGAGATTTTATAAACCAACTCTCAAGCATATTTTATTGATGTTGCTTCCTCATGGAACCTTTCTATTTAATGCCATCCTCCGCCATATTGAATCCGCCATTTTGAATTTTGAAAATCTGTCTTCAGATTCGTAATTAGTGACCATACCTTGTGTAGATTTTTATCTAGTTCCTTAATTATGGGACTGAAAAGACCAGAATAAATTTAGTTAAAAATGAAAATACGCTTATTTGAAGATTCGTGAAGAGAAATTGAGCAAACTTAACAGGAAGAATCTTTACGAAGCAGAAGCGCCCTGGATAAATCCTCTCTTATTTCTCTCCTACAAAAATATATCAGGATATATCGGTTCTCGATCGCCTCTCGTATAGTTTCCCATGGACCCAGCTCGAACTAACGATCCCATTCATTCTGGAAGGACACACACTCGTGAGTGGAGCAAAGGGAAGCAAGTCCTATCAAGCTTCGTATTTTCTGTCTCATCGCCCAGGTACTAGGTCTCGTTTTTGTACAAAATCTATGGCAACACACATACTATTCGAGAGCTTGTCTCTTTTGGATCTTCTTTCTCCTAAATTCTCAAGTCCTAGCTAAACTCTATTCTTAAATTCTCCTTCTCTCTCTCTCTCTCTCTCACCCACATTCTCCATTGTTGAAGCAAGACAATGTCCCAAAGACTAGAGAGGGGGTTGGAGGAGGAGGCGAACCGCTTTTCGTTCGGATTCAAAAATTTACATAGTTTTTTGGCTTTGAAATTATGGTCACGTCGGTGGGCCTTACGAGAGAATGAAACTTTTCTCTGAACTGATTTTTAAGGCTAATGTATTCATAATTTGAATTTAATATTATAAAAAGGGTTATTCGACTTTAAAATTTCTATTAGTTCCCTTCCTCGAGCGGAATTCTATAAGGCATATTTAAAAAAAATATAAATATAAAATTCCCCTCACAAACGCAAAACAAAAAAAAAAGTCACGAAGTTTTTACATTAATTTTATTTTAAGAAAAGTAAAAAAAGAAATATACAAATCTCTGAATGTTTTACCAAAAAAATTTAATTCTTTTTATAATCAAATTTCCTTACTGCGATAATAATTAAAAAAAAAGGATCTAATTAAGAAAAATTAAAAAAAAAATCAGACTAGTTAGCGGCATTTTTGATGTTAATCATTAATAATGATCGAACGTTATGCATTACTAATTTTCTCCCCACACTAAGTGCTCATAATGTGTTCAAGTAAATGAAATCTTCGCTCTTGAATTGAGACAAGACATGATCACGGCGAATGTTCAAAAGCAATTTATCGGGAGCTCGTTAAGGGAGAGAGGTTAGAAAAAAAGGAATGATGGAAAAGATGATTAATCTTGTTGTAATCGTTTCGTTGATTAGTAACTTAACCCAAGGAGAATATTAACAAATTAACGCCCGAAAGAGTAGTACGCTCGTCAAAACGCTTTGCTACTTACATATTAGCTCATCACGATAAGCCTCCCTAAATTCATCTATTAATAAACACCAAATATTACCCTAAAGTACCTATACCCAACCGCCTAAAAAAATTTTATAATTTATAAATTTTTATTTCCCTTGAAAATATTTATTTATTTTCATAATATTTCAATTAAAAGAATGTAAATAAAATTAAAAACACTAGAAAAAACATTGCGCTCATTTAAAAGTTTAGAATTTTTCGAAATAAAAACCTCGATAACATATTGTCATCAACCCCCCGTTAAAAAAACAAAGAAATCGAATAATTTTCTAATGAGACAATTTGAAAATATTTTTTCCTTTCGAAAGAAAAAATATTTTCGAACATTGTTAACATGGTTTTATGTCCAATAATTTATTTCCATTCTTTTGAAAGAATGTCCTTGCACAAAAAGGTATTTCTCATTCTGTAATTCTTTTTGAAAATAAATCTTGCACCTGCGAGAATAACGATATAGGTACAATAACGTACCTTCTTCATTTTATAAAACTGGTTTACATAACCGGAGATGATAAACTTCACGATCGGAATTTGTGTCTTAATTAAGAAAATTTTTCTTAATTTTCATTTACACATAAATAATCAATAATAATTATTGTTGTATTGGTTGAACTTACAATTCGCGCGAGATATTGTAATTTAATTTTTAATCGGTTTTAATCGCGGTATTGGCTCGTTAGGTGCAATAGGAATAATTTTAAACCTGTTTATATGTACACTGGAGAAAAAAAAATTTATTTGATTCAAATAAACCGATTACATGACTATTATCAAATAAATATTTATTTGATTCAAGTAATTCTTATTTAAATCAAGTAATTTTTCTTCTATTTATTTATTTGGATAAAAAATTTCAGTATGCAAAATAAATACCGTTTAATTGATTTAATAACTTTAGTTATGTAGTTATACAAATAAATAGTTGAAAAAAAATAAATATTTATTTGATTATGGACAAGTATTTATTTACTTTAAATTAATTTTTTTTAATGTACATAATTTAAATTTTTTTTAAGAAACAATCCAGTCAAGTAATTCACGGAAACAAAGAATCGAGGGTGTGATTTTGTAATTTAAGCTCGACTTTCGATTCGATTTTGACTTTCACATTGAAACTTGGATTTTAACCTTAACCTTAACTTTAAATTTACTTTAACCTTAACTTTCACTTAAGTTTTAATTTTGATTTTCAATTTGACAATCAAATTACAAGTCAAATTCTGCCGGTTAAAAGTTCCGACTGTGACCTCTATGACTTTGAATTTAATTTTGAATTTCACTTCGACAATCAAAGTTGGAATCAAAGTCAAGATTAAAAGTTAAAATTCTGACTTTAAGTTTGACTTTGACTTTAACATTGACTTTCACTTTAACTTTGATTTTAATTTTGACTTTCACTTTTACTTTGATTTTAATTTTGACTTTAACAATTAAAGTGAGAGTCAAAGCCAAGGTTAAAATTCTGACTTTAATCTTGACTTTTTCTTCGACAATAAAATTGAATGTCAAAGTCAAGGTTAAAGTTCTGACTTTAACCTTAATTTTGACTTTCGCTTTAACTTTGATTTTGATTTTAATTTTAACTTTCACTTTGACTTTAATATTAATTTTGACTTTCTCTTTGACACTTAAAGTTCTGACTTTAACCTTAAATCTTTATAAATAAGATCAGACTTTTGTCTGTACATTGCATAGAATTTGAAATTTCATGTTTAGTTTTCCTATTCGAGTAGTAAGAATTCCAAAAATGACAATAAAAAAAATTATGTATGTATGTATGTATGTCTGTACGCAATATTTTGTCCGGGATAAACACAAAGACTACTTGACTGATTAAAACGAAACTTTACAGTCTCTTTGGTCTGAGTATAACTTAAATTTATAGCCATATCCGATTGAAAAATATTAAGCTGAACGAAAGTTATAGCTTTTTTCACAAAATTCAAAAAAATCAAAAAAATGCAAATTTTTTAAATTTTTGTCAAATTGATGTGACACTTTTTGTAGCTACTTTTTAATGTAAATACAACTAATTTTTACTATAAAAATGAAATATAAATAATTAATCCGAATTTTTAAGCCAAAATCATATTTTTGATTTTCGACAAAATTTTTAATTAATTTTTTTTGTTGAATATTGTTTAATTTTTTATTAAGTTGGTAGTGATATCGATTGATGTTTTTAAATTTTTAATTACATTCATTACATTTATTTTATTAAAAAGTTTAGAATCATGAATTTGATGCCGATGACAAATTTTCTAAAATCAATTAACGTGAGAGTTTGCAAACAATTTCTATATTGATATTTTCAGGTTTTAAGTTTGAAAATTGCATAGTATGTATTATCATATTTAACGTAGAAAATAAAGTAAAAGTATCAATAATACTGAAATTTGACTTCAGCGGGCACTGGGACACAGAAAGTCCTTAAGATTTATGAATTGGGATTTATGAATCAAAATTTTCTTTTTTTGAATTCAAGAAATGTTTTAGAAATGACTTTGAAAATAAATAACAAATTCCTATTTATGAATTAAAATTGTTCTTCTTGAATTTTAGAAATGTTTGGGGTATGGTGTTGCTTTCCAAAATTCTATCCGGGCATTACGCAAAAACGGGTAAAATGTAAAATCCCATGTGGAAATTTTTAATAGGGATATGGAAAAATTATACCATACGGTTTTACATAGGAATCAATATGGTTTCCTTTATAAAAGTAGATCCCATGTAGATTTCCCATGTGGGAATCAAAAACGTGTTATAATTTCTACTAATACATTTAACAGAGTGTCTATTAATCGGAAAGGTATCTCGAGAAATAGCCGGGAATTTAATTCGACTAGAAAAATCGGGAATTTTCTTATCTAATTAAAAAAAGTTTTATTATATTAATTCATTTTTAAAAAATTGTTTTTGCTTTAATTTCTATTGATGTAATATTTTTATTTGTCAAAATTTAAGACCTACTTTCAGATTACAATATAGGTCTTATTTTTTATTTTAGTAGTCGTAACGTGGGGCCTACTTGCGATACAATTAGTTCGAATTAGACTCTTATATAACTCCAAAAGCTGGTGGAAAATTAGTATTTATTATTAATGCATTAATTAAAATACTACGAACGCATAAAGTACTACAAATTGACAAATCCCGTGTAGAAATTGAAAATAGGACTTCGTAAGGCCCTGGATAGACGCCCTTTCGTTTAGTGAGGCGCAAACTAGGAAAATTAGTCAGGACCTGTCTAATTTCGTCACGCTTGAAATATCAGGTGATGATGTGGAAAGATAGAGAGGTTCTAACTAGATTGCCTTGTCACTGCCTGAATAGAAAAGCAGAATGTGGGGATTTAACTAAAGGGCCTCTTTAGCGCCTCATTAGTTTTTCTAAATACATAGGCAAAAATTTACGACAGGCGTAATATTGCGCCAGTAATACTGAACAAGTCACTGAACAAACACACATGTAAACAACACTGTTTCGACCAATCAACCTATCACTAACTTAACACTAACACTAACGCATAACTAACACTAACTCGCACGCTATGAATCTACTTTCTCATCGTCCTTATATACTAAACAGAACATTTCGTTAGCGCTTGTGAGAAAAAGTGCAATATTTCGAATTTTTAAAATCGTAAATATTTTTGCTCAAATAGTTTTTGAACTTTAAATAGTATTTTAATATGCGTTTAGAACTATTTCTCTGATAATTTCGTTGCTTATTATTTAGAAATTGGGATTTTTCAATGAAATTGAAAATTAATTAAAATACCTAATAGGGGCATAAATAGATACCAGATAGATTTCCCTGTTCAGACAAAAAGGGCATTCTAGTCAGAGCCTGATTGAAATATTTAATAGGGGCATAAATAGATACAGCTAGATTTTCCTATTTGGAAAAAGAAGGCATTCTAGTCAGTGCCCTATTATCACCTATCTAGACATTATTAGTGTGGTTGGCCTCACTCAATCCTCATCAGTGCCCTTCTTTAAATAAGGCGAAGTCGGGCAATTTCCACACGGGTAGTTATATAATAAGATTGATTTTCACTGTAACTTTGATGTGAACTTTTACTTTGACTTTGATATTAATTTTGACTAACTTTGCCAATCAAAGTGAGAGTCAAAGTCAAGGTTAAAGTTCTGACTGTAACCTTGACTTTGATTTTAATTTTGACTTTCACTTTGACTTTGATTTTAGTTTTGACTAACTTTAACAATTAAAGTAAAAGTCAAAGTCAAGGTTAAAGTTCTGACTGTAACCTTGACTTTGATTTTAATTTTGACTTTCACTTTGACTTGGATTTTAATTTTGATTGTCAAAGGGAAAATCAAAATCTCAAAGTCAAAGTCTCAAACTCGAATCGAAAGTGCAAGTGAAATTACAAAACTGAACAGCATCTTCTCTTTAAAACCAGAAAAACTAAAAAATAAAGTATCAAAATTCCCTTTTCACCTAACATTCCATGAAAAATAACTGCGATTCCTATAAATATTCATCTGCTAATAGACAAATAATAATTTCTTTTGACTCAAATACATTTTTTCCCCAGTATTATTATAATACTTATTATGCTTCTATACTTATTATTATAATACATCTTATTATAATACTTATATACCCCTTAGTGAATCTTTTTTGTGTATGAAAAGATAACAAGCTTATTTTTCCGCGAGCAAAATATATATTTGGGACTTTTGCTGACATAAACGGTATAATATTTCAGAACATGAATAACGAGAAGCTGCACGAGAAAAGAATCTGGTTAAAGGGGAGATAATTTAGTATCGATTTAACGAAAAAACGCGTTTGAAAATTAATGAGATGTGTAAGACATATTTTTTGGAAGTCGGTATAGGTGTTAAAGTAAAGGAGAATTCGTTACTGTAATTCTCACTTATTACAGGGTTTTTTTCATCTCTAAAGGTGTCTTCCTCAGTGCGAAGTGCGAAGTTTACAATTATGCCTACCTCGTTTAGTGATGTTTAGTGGACCACTTATCGATGACATAACTGTTATTATCGACTTATTACACGAATAACATGTACCAACTTCGAAACCATCGATAAGGACCTCTTCGTAAATAATAACAACTTGGACCTTCTCTTAATTTAACCCTTTTTGAACATCTTTTCATTGAATTTATTAAAATTTCATATAAGATGCTTAAACACCTATATTGTATTTTTTGTATTAGTTGCGGAATTTCTTATCACGATGCCGATGCGTAAAAATTAATTCCTATCAAAATTTCTTCCGAAGTTTTATTTGTAGGAAGAAAAGCTTCAAATGGAACAATAATAAGTTTCTCTACAATAGCAAAAATCGCCACTGAAACAACTAAAAATTTCGCTTTTCTAGATTTTTATTTGCAGCTGTTTTTGAATTGTAATAAAAATTTGCTATCAAATACAGCGAAGCAGTGGATTAAAACCCATTTTCAATTGTTATACCCTTCTATATAATTTAGAACCTCTAATAAATTGTCGATAATTCGAAGGTATTTCCTCTTTAATATCAAACCCTTTTGGAAAAAAAAGAATATAAAAAGCCAAGTATATACTACTGAATAAAAGAAGAAGCAATAAGAAGAAGATAAAAAACTGGTTTCTAAACGCGATATTTTTTCGCGACTTTATTGACGCTTAAGTACCAATATTCTTTTTATCTCTTTTTAATTATGAAATCATAAATAACCGTAAAATTATCAGAGTGTCTGCAATTCACCCCTCGTAAAAAAATGCTGTTGAGCTTGCAGAGAATGTCTTTAAGAGAAATAATTCGAAGCCTTTAGGGCTTGGTACTCATGTAATGCTCATCACAGGCGCCGGCACAAGTTTAATCGTTGCCTTTTTAAAGATATATCTTCGACACCTGCTCGTTCGAAACTCTCAGAGAACATTGTCATGAAATGAAACACGCTGTTCCTTCTTATGCATCTAAGCAGATCGTGTATCACTTAACGGGGAAGAATTTACGACATATAGTGTCTCTGTCTCTCTCTTTTTTTCAAATTTATTTCCTGTCATTTTAAAACTTCTACCTTGGAATACGCCCGTCCTTATTAGCAATGATTACCAGGTATTACTTGCATATTTGGAGCTAAACGGCGCATCAAAGGGAATTTCGTGTCCTGCATACGGAAACTCGCTTGGACCCTTTAGGCGCGAATTTACGACCGATTGACGCTCGCTTGTTGGAATATTAAAAATACGATATCAATGTATTTACTCGGATCTCCAAATTAATTATGACTAAAACCCTCTCAATTATTTATAAGTCCATTTTTTCATATTAGGAATTTGACTTTTAAATATTAAAAAATAATAGCAACAATTCGCTCGCTAAAGCGCGCGGCTAACTTCTTTCTGCCTTTTTTTAAATAAAATTAGGAATTTTAAAAATAATAGAATTTTAAAATTTTCTAATTTAAATTTATGTTAAAAACACTTAAAAAAATTAAATTTTGGAGAAATTACAAATAATTGAGGGCTCGGATCGAAGAACCGACGCTTCGCAATGTTCTGTGCGTTTACAAGCGTCGGTTCTTCGATCCGAGCCCTCAATAATTGCAGAAATTCAAATATTTTCAAAAAAAAAAAATAAAATTCAACTATGTTCAAAAATTGAAAAAAAAATTCTCGTAAAAATCCCAAATAACTTTAAAAATAACAAAATTCTTCTCCAAAGTTCAATTATATTCATAAATGTCAAAAAAATTCTTGTACTAATTTCAATTATTTTCAAAAATTTTTCTAATTTCAATTATTTTTAATATTTACTATTTTAATAAAATTTCCCAAAAATAATTCAATTATTTAAAAAAAATTATTATAGTTAATTAACTTATCACAGGTTGTTCCTAAAATTAAATTAAATCTCTACTGTTCTGTAAAATATTAATAAATAAATTTAAAAAAAATATTTTCCTCTAAAATCCTAAAAACTATGCTAAAAAAAGTAGGTTTTTTAAAATTTTAATTCTATTCCTCTAAGATATTTTAATTTTTGAAAATAATTAATTTGAAAATGTTTAAATAATTAGAACTTCGTAAACTTAATTTAAAATTATTCGTAATTAATTCAAAAATCTCGTCAAAAATATTCATAACAGATTTATTTTCAAATTATAAAATGCACAAAAAATTACTTTAAAACCCCCCAAAAACAGTTTTTCTAAAATTAAAAAAATTATAGATTATTAAACTTGTTTTGTTTCATTAAAAATAAATTTTTCTTTAAAAAAAGGGGGTTTTTCAAACTAATTTTTGATTCAAAAAAAATTTCTTTAATTCAAACAATTGTTCCTTGATATAAACAAATTTTAATTTTTCAAATTTAAGTTTTTTAATTTAAATTAAACTTAAATTCAATTTTTAAATTCAAACAAATTTTAATTCTTTGAATTCAAGAAATTTCTTCCATAAATCAAAGAAATTTTATCACTGACATAGAGCCAAGGAAATAAATTCTATAATTTAATTGTTTTCAATCAATGCAATTTTTTTTAACGAAGAAATTTTTTTGGAATCAAACAAAAATTAAATTTTAATCCAAGAAACAAATCATAGCAAATGATTTCTTTAAATAAAAAAAATTTCAGTGCATATTTGTAGTTGACTTTAATCGTAAAAATTGAGTAGCAAAACTAAATTATTTAAAAAATTTACAATTAAAATTCTTCAATACTAATCGATTTATTTTCCAAAAATTTTTTTAAGTTTATTCTAAGAAAAACTCAATTATTTTCAATATAATTTGACGAAATTTCAATTATCTACAAATTTTTTAATTAATTATTTTCAAAAATTCTTCGAGAATTTAAAAATCTTTCAAGCATCTTTAATAAAATAGAATTAAAATTTTAAAAAAACAAATTTTTCAGAATTTTTAATCAAACTCATCGATGTTTCATTTATTTAAAAATAATGTCTATTTAAATCTTTTTAAACTTAATTAAAGATTGTAATTGAAAAACTTCTAAAATTCCATTAATAAAATTACTTTTTTGGTAATAAAATCTAAAAATTTGGATCAATTTATGATTTGATCTTCGTTTTTATATCAATTCGCTAAAATTTGCTACTTTTAAGTTAACAGTGGCACAAATAAGAGTGAAAATCAAGGTTTTATTTTAAAAATCATAACTACTGGTTATTTTTAATAGGTATATTTTTAATTTTTAAAATTCTAATATTTTTTACTAAAGTTTTATTGAAAAATGATTAAAAATTGTTTTAAAAAAATGCTTACTATTGTTTATTTGTATAAAGTAGTTTTTAATTTTTCAAGTAGTTTTAATATTCTTTACCAAAGTGTTAGCGAAAAATTACTAAAAATTAGTAAACAAAATTTTTTTATTTCTATCTATTTTAAAGTATTTTAAACAAGTAATATTTATAGTATTTATTTAAATCATATTAATTATAGGGGAGAGTGGGGCAAACCGGACCCCCTAACGGTTTTTTGACTCTTGTGACTAAACGAATCAACCGATTTCATTTTTCGATGGCTTGTTTGAAAGATCATTTAATTGCGCAACTTTTTCCCAGAGACACCTATACTTTATCTTTTTTGTTTAGTTGCTGTGTTAACTTTAAAAAATTTTGCAAACGGTCCGGTTTGCCCCACCCCCTGGGGTAAACCGGACCCCCCTATGGGCAAACCGGACCGTTTGGTTTTTTATTTATAATATTGCATTTACATAATCTACAATAATAAAAAACATAAAGAATCATGGAAACAATGGTTGTAGTAATGAAAATAATAATACGGGATTGAATTTTAATTAAATAAATATTTTTTTAATAAAAAAATAAAAATGTTTGTCATTATCAGAGAAACAATATTAAAGGGTCCAATTCTCATTGGAAGACAATTATTTTTTATTGTAACTAAATGTTTTAATGAAAGAAACACTTTATTTAAAAATAATTTTTATGAAACTTTAATTCAATGGAAATATCCTATGGCCGGTTTGCCCCACAGGCCCATTTTGAGAATAAATGTTTGTCAAAAAGAAACGCTTTGCAAATTCATCAAAGTTTTTGGTGTTAAATATTCCTGAGGTGTGTACCTTCAAAACCTAAGACCTTATATTTGGAAACATTACACGATTTTCTCAGAATTTCCTTAAGAAAAAATTCGTAAAAGTGTAGAAAAAAAATAAAAAAAAAAACTTTTGCTCCCTTCCTCGCACAAACGCAAGCTAAAACTGTCAGATTGAAAAAATAAGGTATACTAAACATGGTTGTTTTAAATTTGTAAACAACACTTTTTCCAATTTCGCCATTTCGGAAATATTGAGGGGGGTCCGGTTTACCCACCGGTCCGGTTTGCCCCACTCTCCCCTATCATTTCTTTATATTATTTGTTTATAAAGTTCCTACTTCTCCCTCTTCTGAAACAGGAGAACTTTAATAAAAGAAAAATTAATAAATGAAATACAATTCTTTAGTAAAGTTTCAGTGAAAAATGACCAAAAATTAATAAAATTTTGTTTACTATTCTGAGATCCCTGATCTGTGGAGACCCTGCTAATAGTCGAGACTTCATCATAGAAAATTTTGAAAAAACATTTCAAAATTTCTCTTAATTTAAAAATAAAAAATCTATAAATGCGCCTTTCTCGAGACTCAAAGATGGATCACTCATATGATCTGCCATCGATAGCATCACCAATATTTTCGAAACATTTTTGATAAAAATCTTAGAAAAGACTTTGGTAGGCGGAGGCCACTTAACTAAAAATTCTATAATTTACTATATTCCTAACTGTTCCAAAGGTACAATATATTTACAAAAGAAAAGGAAACCGGTGACAAGAAGCGTCAAAAATAAATTACATTATGCAACTAAATGTCAAAGTATAAAAAATAAATGTAAAACATCAGAGAAAAAAATTTGAAATCAGAAATCACGACAAAAATTTAGTCAGAAAGAAGGTAGAAAAAATGAAAAATGAACAAAATGGAACAGAATGAGAATCGAAAAAATGACAACGACACGGATAATTTTCAATAATTCGTAAATAAGAGTCACCTGTCGCAGAGCGTGAATTTCTTAAAAATGACGAACCTGTCAAGACAATGAATCTTAAACCAAAGTAAAGCACCGGAGACTGAAAAGACGAATTTTCAAGGTGTCGTTGCTTTTATTTTCTAGCCGACATTCTTTTGTATACTTGAGGACAATGAGACCCTTGACTAAGGGCATTAAAGGTGTGATGTAAGGTGCTATTATTATAAGTATTCTCTATATTCTATAGTTTTATCCCAGTCATGGAACAATGAACAAGAACACACACACATACACGCTTCAAGAAAAAAAAGCCTCATTGAATTACTAAATCATTCTCTAACCTCAAAAAAAACCTTAAAAAAGACCACCTTTACTACTAAATTTATTGCTTAATTAGCGTTCATTTATTAGAATTTATTGCCCTCATTGAAAAAATATAATAACAACTTTCAGCTTTCTATAACAAAGACGCAATACAATCATTATTCTATATAGACAATAAAGACCTTGTACATTGACAAGTTAAGAAGAAAAAAATAAGGTAAATAAAATAAAAAATTGCGAGAAAAAAATGGCGCGGATGCTGCAAGGGTTTTTACCAGAAGGTCACAAGATGCAGAGATGGCAATCGATGCAGTCACGCCATGATCGTAAAATATCCTACTTGCCTTTTACCGTGGTTTACCATCTCATACCATAACGCTCGCAAACTCTTGTTACACTCCACTGAAGTAGATGTAATAACTACTTTGTAAATTAGGATCAAAACAGTAACAATCGTAAAGATCATCCGATTGCCGACAGTTATATTCCAATAATCTTCAACTCAAAAGAAATTCAACAAGAAAAATTTTACTTGTTCCAAAAATACGACAAAAGAAATTTTCCACGAATAAATAAAATTATTAAACGAACAGTATTTACAATATTTATTCATATTATTTATTTAAATCATATATTAATTATATAATTTATTTATATTATTTGTCTATAAAGTTTCTCCTTCTCCCTCTTCTGAAATAGGACTCTATTAATATTTTGCACAACAAACATCGAATACCCCAAGTTTAATAATCTCCTTGTTAAATTTCGGAACAAAATTTCTTTCCATCAATAAATAAATAATATAAAGCAAAATGGTGTGGTGAAAGAATAAAACGATAAAGGTGCGGAAAATCTGAAATGCGCGAAGAATTAAAAATAATTTCGAGTGTTGAATTAATTGCTAGAATAAGTTGAGCGGCAAACAGTATAATGAGCATTGAAGTAATAGTATTGAGATGATTACGTTAAATCGCTGTAATTTAAAAAGACCGCAACGGCCTCGTTCATATAATTTCCTCGCCTTACAACAAGAATTAATGTTTTCGGCAAAGATGAAAGGAACACTGCCAGAAGCGATGTCAAAGGACCAGTGCTACGCGATGAATACGATATCCGTAATTAAGCCTACGCATTGGTTCACCTGTACACCAGTGCACACAAGTCTAGGAAGACGAATTAACCCCAATGACTCGTTCTTCTCGATTAATGTGTGCTTTGTATTATAAACCCCCTCAATGGTAATCGCGCAATTAATGCCTAATTATTACGAGCACAATGAGTCTTCGTCTTCTCATACCAACTCTGAAATGGATATATATCTACACCAAAAGGGATGATATTCTCTATATGACAACAAAAGTATATCTATCTTCTCTTTCAATCTTAATTTGTCGGCTAGAATTTTAAATCTTTTCTTCTCAGGAGAAAAAAATTGGTCACGCTTATCATTAACATTATATAACGATCTTCGATTTGTTAAATGTATTTTTAGAGTTGCCGCTAAAATTCTATTTTCAACATTTAGTATTTTTAAACAGAGTTTAAAACTTTATCTTCTGTTTACTAATTATATTAAGTCACAAAATTTTTTACTCTTCCCAAGCTACTGCTAGAACAATGCCAATTAATATCTGAGTCATCAAAATTAATTTAATTAACAATTCCTAAAAAGTAACCACAGCCGATAATCGCAGCAGAAGATAAAAAATTATTTTTGAGCCAATTTTAAACTCTGTTTGCTAACAATTATTGGGCAAAAAAATTTTTACTGGTCCTAAACAATTACTTGAACAATGCCAAATAATGTCTGGGTCATAAAAATTAATTTAACTCGCAATTTATAAAAAGCAACCACAGCCGATAATCAGCAGAATATGAAAAACTATTTTTTGAGCCATAAGTTTAAATTCTGGTTGCTAACAATTTTTGGTCTCAAAATTTTGTACTGGTCCTAAACTATTGCTAGAACAAGTCCAACAATTATCTGAGTCATAAAAAATTATTTAATTAAAAATTTACCCAAAGTAACCACAGCCGATAATAAGCAGAAGATGAAAAATTATTTTTGAGCCAATTTTAAATTCTGTTTGCTAACAATTTTTAGTCACAAAATTTTTTAATAATCCTAAACTATTGCTAGAATAATGCCAAACAATGTCTGAGTCGTAAAAAATTATTTAATTAAAAATTTACCAAAAGTAACCACAGCCGATAATAAGCAGAAGATGAAAAATTATTTTTGAGCCAATTTTAAATTCTGTTTACTAACAATTTTTAGTCACAAAATTTTTTACTAATCCTAAACTATTGCTAGAACAATTCCTATAATAAAATTTTTGGGGGATGGAGGGTCGAGAAAAGTCCACGATTCAATGCATTTGTATGTCCACAATGGAGGGAGGGCTAAATCTGTTAAAAGTTGTCCTCGCGTAGTTCAATTATTATTGACAAAAATAGAAAAAAAATTCAGTTTTTTTTAAATTAATGGGCATTTAAACATTTTTAAGATCGAATTTTTAATTATAATTAAATGTTGCAATTTACGCATTAAATTTGTGCAGCGAAGAATTTTTATAATTCACGCGCAAAATATTAATAAAACTTTTTTTTCCTGTGCCAAATTGTAATTAGAAAATAAAAAGAAATGTTACCAATTTTAACTGACCTTTAACACTTGCGAATTATTATTCCATAAGGTTCACTGTATTCTCCACTTGTAATTAGGGTGTCCAGCAAAAATTGGAGAAGAATTCCCTAACTTTTCCTGACATTTTTCCTGACACTAAAAAAGTTTTGTATATATTTCGAATTTTAAAGAAATTTAAGGACATTTAAGATAAAAAAAATTTCATTTAATCTATTAAACTTTATTTTGTTCTCGTAACTGTAAAAGTGATCAACAAATTTTAAACGTTCATATAAGAGAAATATTTTCTATTAAAAATGTTTTCATAAATTACTGATAGCAATAAAAATTAAAAACTTAATTTTAACATTTAAAACTCTAAGTACAGTGGAACCTTGATTATCCGAACTCTCTGTTAACTGAACTGTAAACCATTTTCTCTAAATTTCCATTATCTGAACTTTTTCGTCGTTTTAAACTCTAATTTTCAATTTTTATACATTTAATATGGTACAAAAATCTCATAAAAATAAATAAATTTGACTAATTATTCACTGATTTTTAATGTAACTTTCTAAAAGAAGACATGAATTCCATTTAATAATGCAAAATATAACTTAAAAACAATAATTTAATCATAAAAATAAACCGAAAAATTGCAATTTTGATTATGTGAATTAGGTCTTGTCTGAATAAGTTCGGATAATCGAGGTTCCACTGTAATTAATTTTTTTCTATTATTTTATTTTTTTGTATTGTATTAAAATTTCAATAATAAAAAAAATAAATTTCATTCATTTGAATGTTCAAAACTTTAAAAACTGTTTAAAATTAAAAACTTCAATTTAAAATACTGCTTTTGAAAACTTATTTAAATTAATGAAGATATAAATAATTTATAATGTCTAAAATTTTCCTCTTTTTAACAAAAAAATTAACAATTTAAAGTTCAACTAAAATACTGTGTTCTTTACTGCCATATTAATCAATTAATTACTATTCAATTATTGCAGATGAGAATAAAAACAATTTTAATTTTCATAGAATTTTGAAGAAATTTTGCCTGACATTTCCTGACTAAAAAAATTTTACCAACCACTGGACACCCTGGTTCTTCAAAATTGATGATTCCAATCTTTGTGATGATAGATTTTCTGCAACAAAAAGACAAACAAATATTATAATTACAACTATATAATAATATTAATGTAATACACAAAAATAAATATATTAGTACGTAATAAACATAAACAAAACGCAATACGAATTTTAACACTACTTTCAATTATTAGTTCACAAAAATTTCCTATTTAATCAATCAGTAGTATTGCATCAAGTTTTGCTATTCAATTATAATATTGTTCTCACAGTTTTTCTAAAGATATCAAATTGAGACAAAAAATGTATCAAAATAGTTGCGAAGCAACGTTTTGATACATTTTTTGTCTCAATTTGATATCCTTAGAAAAGTTTTGCTAATATATTATAGAAAATATATTATTAATGGCACCTTCTCATATGATGAGAATATAAAAACCAAAACATTCGCTCTCGACAAAAAAAACTAATTTCTATCTAATATTAACCATCAGCATTCTAAAACCACATTAAATTCAGTTTTGAAATAACAGCCAAATGAATATAATCAAACTTGTATACAACAAGTTCAATATCACCACTGCGATATTTCAATGAAATCCTCAAAACGATCCTCTCGGTATGATCAAAGTTTCAAAACATGTCCAATTCATTTTCCCTCAAGTTGCCCATTCAAAATATTTGTTTTCATTCTTAACGTGACTCACGGTTGATGAGATATTCAATACACAAAGCAAAACAAGATGGTTTATTCACAAAGTGATCGTAAGTCGCACGGATAGTATCGGTTTATCGTTTTCGATCGTCTCGTTTCGAACATAGATGTCAACATTCGTGGGAGTATTTCGAGCACGAATTTGCAGCAACTCAAGTCCCTCCAGCTGCTTGTAATCCTCTCGTTGAAGAGAACGAAGAGAAAAAAAGAGAGAGAGAGAAGAGAAAAAGATTTACCCTCACTCCTGCTATTTTAAATGGATCTTATCGCAGGACCATCTCAGATCTGGCATGCGATATTTTTAACAGGACCCAAAGGATCCTCTAGTATGAACCTCATAGATTTCGCGATAAGGTCTTCTGCGGTGTTCGCGAGACCCACTAGGGGGCCCACATTGTGTCTATGTCCCCGTGTACAAGAGGATTTCTTCGTCCCTTTGATTCCCTTTCTGCATCCCCTCTTATATATTTTGCTTCCTTTTTCATCGATTATGTTCTTTTTTCTCTTTCTTTCTCTTTTTCTTTTTCTTCTTCTGTCTTGACCACCCCCCGAGCTTTGAGAGAATAATCTTCTTCTTAATTTAGGCAAATAAGCACGTGTAGTCGCGTGTACAAGTTCCTGTATTACAAGCTGCGAGGCTACTTGACATGGGTGTCAGATCCTATGACCATAGGGTGTCTCAAGAGTAGCCGTCTGCTACTTTTTTTTCATTCAGCCCCCTCTTTATCATTCTCGCACATCTTTAAATCTACAATTTATAAGAATTTCTCAAAATTTATTTCTTCTTCATGGAAATAGAATTCAATTTTCTTATTCAAAATTCAGTATTTTCTCCATTAGGATTGCCACAAAAAATTAATTTTTTTTACTGATTTACAGACAAAATTTTGACTTTTTCCCTGACCCTAAAGAATATTCTGATGCACTCTCAAAATGATTAGATATTCAAAAAAAATGTCCTATTAAAATAAAATGTAAATCATTTTTAATACAATTTTAAATGAATTCCTCGAAAAATGTAATTAGTTTTAAACATTTTTTGCAAGAATTCAATTACATTTCACAAATAATAAAATTCTTCTCTGAAATTCAAATATTTTGAAAATCTACTATTTTAAAGATCCTAAAGTTCTGAACGTTCAAATGAACGAAATTTATTTATTTCTTCTCCAAATTAAATTTTTATTGCAATTATTTTGCGTTACTATCCAAAAAATTAATTACTTAGTTTCTAAACGTAAATATTTCAGTTTTTAAATTTGTTTGTGATTAGTAATTTATTAAAATATCTTCAATAAAAAATATTTCGTTCATTTGAACGTTCAAAACTTGAGGATCATCTATTTTAATAAAATTTCTCAAAAGAATTCAATTATTTAAAAAAAAAAATTTCAAAAATTCGTTGCAAAAATTCAATTATTTGCATAAATAATAAAATTCTTCAAAAGATTTCAAATATTTTTAAAAAATGTAATGAAATCCATTGCAAGAATTCTATTATTTACATAAATAATAAAATTCTTCACAGGATTTAACTATTTAAAAGAAATGTTATTATTACTAAAATTTAATTATTTAAAATTCGTTGCAAGAATTCAATTATTCTCATAATTATAATCATATTCTTCACAGGATTTCAATTATTTTTAATACTATTTTAAGTTATTCCTAAAAAGATGTAGGTAATTAATTTCAAAAATTGTATTAAAATTCTTCGAAATAAATAGATGAACAATTATCAATTATTTTAAATAATTTTTGCAAAATTTTCTAGAGAATTCTCAAATCTATTTGTTTACAATTCAATTTTACGAAATTTTTATTATTCAGAAATTCTTCAATTAAATATTTAAAAAATAAAAACTTGAAATAATTTCAAAAAAAATTCAATTAACCTTTTTTTAAAAAACAATGATTTTTAAAAATTCACGCTATAATGCTTTTAATATTCAATTATTATCTAAACTTTAACTGAAATTCATTTTTAAAACGATTTTTATTATGCAAAATAACATTTAATATTTAATATTTAAATACAAAACTGAAATAATTATTGAATAAATAAATGTTTCTCAAAATTTAATTCTCCTAAAGAATTTTATCAACAAATTTTTAAATCAATAAATTCTTTGGGCGAATTGTAATAAAATTTTCAAGAATAATTATACATTTTTCGAGGAATTTGGTTAAAATTGTATTGCAAATAATTGAAATTCTATAATGAGTTTTATTACTCATGAAAATAATTGAATCTCTGTAAAAAAATTTTATTATTTACGAGAATAATGGAATTATTGCGAAAAACTTTATAAAAAGTTTATAAATAGTTGCATTCCTGTGAAATTTTTATTATTTATGAAAATAATTGAATTTTGGAGAAGAATTTTATTATTTTTAAAGATACTTGAAATTTTTACTAGAATTTTTTAAATTTTTGAACAAAATTGAATTTCTGCAAACATTTGTAACTTCTCTAAAATTACATTCTTTTATAGTGTTTTTAACTAAAACTTTTTTTATAAATCAATTATTTTTAATAATTAATTAAATACATATTAAAAAATTAAATGAAACTAATTATGAATCCTGCAAATTAAATTTTTTCCAGAACTTTAATAAAAATCCCTGACTTCCCTAACCAATTATACTTTTCCTGACTTTTCCCTAAATTCCTTGACCTGTGTCAACTCTGTCCATAATGATTATGATTATTAATCAGGCTTTCTAAATTTTTCCTGTCAAAATTAAAATAATTTTTTCATGATTTCCAGGTGCTAAATGATAGAATAATACTAGCATTATATCACGATAAGAGGGCATAGAAAGTGTTAAAAAATTCGTTGCAAACTTTGAAAATGTCTATGTTACACGCCTCTGCCTCTCGAAAACCACACAAGTTTTAACAGCCCCAACATAAATTTTTTTACGGCGCCAAAATCGTTCTCTCGAACGTCCATCGGGACTGATCTCATATTTGGAGGTGGGCGTTGTGACGCCACTTCCGGCCACAAGATTTTACGGGGCAATAAAAGGAGAGACCCCTTCTGGTACACATATATATATTCCAAGTGTGCAAGATTTAGATTTCCCGGATGGTGATTTTATTTAACTCATAAAATTTCTTCAGAACTTTATATATTTACGAGACTCAAACGTCATGTTCTCTATATAAATTCATATAATATGACGAAATAGATTTTTATGAGCACCTTGTCGAACGTGAAACGGCAAAGTCATCAAACATCACTTTTAATTAGTTATCTGAAGAATGAGTGGGAAAGTCGCAAATCGTTTATTATGGTATACTTAAATCGCAGAGACCCTCAGCCGCGAGAGCAGGGGGTTTTACTGAATTCCACGATTCTCGTTAGAGATGAAAGAGAAACACACATTTTGTGTTCCTGTTTCTGGAAGTTTTCTTTTACGACATATAGCATTTTACGACAGTGTCATACTAACAGTGACCGTACTTCTCCGTTCCTGTCATTAATTAGGAGATTCCACCAAAGGAACGATAATCGTGCGATACGCGCTCTCTTCAGAGGAAAGGTTTTGTTAAAGTGGTCAATTGATTGCCGCAAAGTGCCTTGAACACGTGCAAGATTTTAACAGGCTCTTTTCAACTCATTATTTATCCCTAATTATCGACATTATTTATTCTTTTTAATTACCATCTAAAGGCAAAAAACATAATTATGAAAAAAAAGAAAACATAATAATAGCTGAGAACCATGAAACACGGGAGAGGATTTTCAAAGTACATAAATCTACCTTTGCAGAGTTGCCACAAGTCAGGGAAAATTTATAATGTATAAGAACATTCTAAATTTTGGTGTTTTTTTTTTTTTGTTTGCGTCATAAACGATTTATTTAAAACAGAAGTTATTGATATTCTTCAGGGTCAGGGGAAAAGTGAAAATTTTGTCTGGAATCAGGGAAAAGTCAGGGAAAAACAAAATTAAAGTTTTGTGGCAACCCTGTTTTTTATCATTACAGAAAAGAAAAAAACAAGTGTTCAGAGAGAAAACTTCAATCTGAAAGAACTGTATCATACACTAAACTTTTGTATCGATTCCCATCAACACAGGATCTAAAACGGATTTTCAAATTATATCAAAAAATCCGTAATTTAAGCAGAAAAAAATCTAGTCATAGGAAACAAGTCGCGTGTCAAAGAAACGTTGAACACGAGCTTAATTCAACGAGGCGGGTAAAATGTTTTCTTTTTTTCATTCCCTGCCATATAGGAACGAAGCAAACCGTAATTTCTCAACAGATTGAGCCGTCAACGATAGCGCAATATTTTACCGAGATGGCGACCGATAGCTACCCATCGGCTATATGGAATACTAAACAGCTTAAGGCTACATATATACGTATAGTGGTTCCCTGTTTGAAAAGCAAAGTTCACTCATGTATATCGACGATCTTTGGGACCAATTTTTGAAACCTCTTGACTTTTCGTTCTTCCGTACGTATACTTGGGCAATTCACCTCAAGATTTCCGATCTAAATGTGACCAAAACAACATAAAAAGAAGAACCTCTTGTATATACACGAAAATGACAAAAAAAATAACGACAAACTCTTCACAAAATGTTTATTCTTCTTCAAGAATATAAATTGTTCATTAAAATTATTTCTTTCTGGAAGAGCGACAATAAACTCCTGCTTATTAACAAAATTCAAGTTTCGAGATGAAATCTTTATCTATACACAAGCCTGTAATATTCGAAATTGCCTACACGTGTTTATCTTGTTGAAAACAATGTTCTTCCTAAGATTTCGGCATGAAATTCTAAGTTTTTCTGTAGAAATACTTGTAAATGAAATAATATAAAACATTTTAGATAAAATAATGATAATTAATCTATAGATTAAAACCAATTTTTGTTTTGTTTTACACCTACAAAGTTTTATTTCAAATAATAAAATTGCTAAATTAATTAAATTAAATGATCCACAAGTTTTGAACGTTCAAATGCACAAAATATTTGTTATTAAAAATAATTTCATTAATTACTCATAACAATAAAAATTAAAAATTAAAATTTTACATTTAGAAACTTTAAATAATTAATTTTTTTTATAGTGACTGAAAATTATTATAATAAAAACATTAATTTATTAAAGAAGAAATAATTAAATTTCGTTCATTTGAACGTTCAGAACATTAGGATCATTGAAGGATCATTAAATTAAATAATTAAATATTTTTGGAAATATTTAAATGGAAAAATTGTACTTCATTTGAACATTTAAAATGATAGGATAATTTTATTTGATAACGATTTGATTACATTATGTAAATATATATTAAGAAAAATCAGAGGTGCCACAAAAAATTAATTTCCTTTTTCCCTGACTTTTCTATTATTTCCCAGACAAAATTTCTACTTTTTCCCTGACCCCAAAGAATATTCTGCTTCTCTCTGAAATAATTAAATTTTGCTATTTTGTAAAAATAATTGAAATTTTAACGAGGATTTTAAAAATTTTTTTGAAAATAATTGAATTTCTAGGAAGAATTTTATTACTTCTGAAAATAATTTCATTTTTGAGGTGAATATTGCTATTTATGAAAATAATTGAATTTTGCAAAATTTTTTTTTATTTTCTAAAAATAATTGAAAATAGAATGCTGATTGAAATCCTTCGAAAAATTGCGTTAAAAATCTGAAATTATATTAAATAGGTATATATGTATTAAAAAATTCAGCTTATTCCAACAGAATTGAAATTAAAATTTTTCAAAACGCTTTGTTCTACAGAAATATTAATTAAAAGTATGAAAAATTTAAATTTTTGAAGATTTAAATTTGAAACCTTTTCCAAATTTAATTATTACTAAAACTTGCAATTCTTTATAACAGTTCCAAAATTCAATTATTTTTCTAGAGTTTTAGATATAAAATTCTTTTATAAATCTATTATTTTTAATAATAATTAATTAAATATTAAAAGATTTAACTAATTTTAAAAGAATGTGAATTACTAAAATTTTTCAAGAATCTAAGTTCCTTAAAATTTCTGATTTAATTAATTAAAAATTCCATTTTTTAAAAATTTTAAATTCAAACCTTTTGAAATCCCATTTACTTATGAAAATTGTAAACGCAACTCTTATAAAATTTGATTTTTTTTAATTTTGAAGGAAAATTTTGTATTAAACAATTTATAAGTAACAATTTTAAAATAGTTCCCCAAGAATCATATCATTTAAAATAAAAATAATTGTCAGAAACAGAAAAAATTTAAGGTTTTGTCTATGAATTTATGGTAATATTTCAAAATTTATAAGACAAACAAAAAATACACCAAAATACAAAATTTTCTTGTAAATTTAAAAATTTAATTTTTTCCAGTACTTTTAATAAAATTCCCTAATTTTCCCTGATTTCCCAGACCAATTCTACTTTTCCAGACTTTTCCCTGAATTCTCTGACCTGTGTGTGCAACCCTAAAAATTGGACAAAAAATTGAAAAATTGATTAACTAAAAAGAAAACAATAAGTAAAATGGAAAGTAACCTCTTAAAATATTAAAAAATAATATTGTATATTATTACACAAAAAAAGTAATAATACGAAAAATTGTTATTAATAAAAAATTATTGAGATTGCGTCTGTTTGGGTTATTTACAGATTTTTAAGAGTCGTTGATAATAAAGTGTAGGACCATATAACGGAGAGGGAGGGTTAAAAAATTACCGCGTTTCAAAGGCAAAACGATCGATGTATCATTATTTATGGCTGAAGTGAAATCAGATCTAACAATCATCACAAGAGGCGAGGAAGGGGAGAGAGAGGCTCTTGAATATAATTCAAAATTCGCGGGTCGCCATCTCGATGAAGGGTCCAAGTGATGATTAGCATAAATTACAACAAAAGAGCGCGAGTTGTTCTGCAGCCCCTTTATTCGCTACTATAATCCTCAAGCTTAATGTCATATATTCACGGCTAAAGTGTTAAAATTGGCACGGCGTAAAGTTCGATCAGTATCGACTATAGTCAATGAAGCTCTTCGAATTTAAAATTTCAGCTCTCGTTTGCCGCAGAATTTATGATGATGATGGAAAAAACGCAAGGTGCTGGAAGCTGAGGCATTGCTTTACGCCCGTAAATAACATGTTTTTTTCTCCTCATATCGAAGAAATATCCTTTAAGCGCAACAATCAGCCGAAAAAAAATTTTATATTTTTTCTTTATATAGTTGAAAGAAAAAATTGATTTTATTTAAATTCTCACATCGAAACTAAAAAGGAATAATAGCTTTTTGAGATATATTGGTGTAGTATAAAAATATTTACTGACCAAGTAAATAATTTTATTTATACGAGGCATTGTATTCTTTTCCAAAAGATACTAAAAGTCGCTTTAAATATTTCGTTTTCTCGTAAAATCTAGAACACGTTTGAAAATTCTAGAACACGTTTATTGATTCTTTTTTACTTTATTTTCTATATCAAAGATGATTTTCTTCAATGGGGAAATTAGAAGCCTAATAACAGTGATCAGATTTCTTCAGAAAATTTCGAAATTTAATTTTATTAGAGATATATATAGAGAATGAATCTCTTGAATCTCTTGAAAATTGCTTATTTTTCGTTGATGTAATATTATATCATGTACAATTTTCACTTTGAGAATTATACGTTTATAATTAAAGGAGGAAATTTAATGTCAAGTAACAATTTCCTGGAATTTAATTTTGGAATTCAACTTCTGGATTCGAGTTAGCAATTAGTCTGTAGACAATTCTCTCATTATCCGCACAGGGGAGATCTGATCTCGATGAAGAGAAGAGGCAAGGGAACCAATGCCATTGTACCTTTATCGTCAACAACATCAAATTACATCGACACACTCGAATGAATCAGAAAATCAGTTCGATGAGACTTCCATTATCGATTACACGATCCAACTTTCCTATTATTTTCTCACCGAAAGCGACTTTCGATTGGAAATGTATCATTTTATCCCCGATTTCTTTGCTAAATTGTTTTTTATTTTACCTCCGCAAAAATATATCTTTCATTTTTGCAAAAATGTAGAATTTACTTTCACGAAACGATAGATTTTACTTTCGGAAAAGTTTAAAAATTGCTTTTGCTATAATTCAAATTTTTACTTTTGTAAAAATTTGTTTTCTTTTGTGAAAATCGAAATGATTGTAGAAACTTTTGATTTGGATTCTATTTCTTTTTTTGGGAAATTGAAATATATTTGACGGACGTATATATATAGTAGATTACAGATCTTGACAAATCGAGACAAATATTGATGTAGGATGGAAGGAATGACCAAGAAAGGGAATGTCAAAACAGGTTACAAATATTTTACTCTTCTCTCTTTCTCATCATTGAGAATGTGCAGCACAATGGAAAACTTTCAGTGTTGGCAAACGAACATAACCTTATGGGGGTTTTATGCTATCCATATGGTGATCTGAATTCTTTATCTTGGGGGTATAGATGGCAGCTTTTAGATAAGTTAGAATCTTTATGTTTACCGCTTTTTCTGCACCCGGACACACCATAGGTGTTCCCTTTACACCAACAATATAAGTGCTTCTTTTTACCCTCGCGTTACAAACACTTTTAACAATACGAAAATTTCTCCCCCTATTTGAAGAAACTAATGACTGAAATAAATTTTTTGAAATGCATACTCAGAAGGTATGAACCGTTCTGAACTATATTCCAAGCTTCGCACTCACGGTTATATTAAGGATATCAAATTGAGACAAAAAGCGAATCAAAAATGTTGCTTCGCAATATTTTTAATTCCCTTCTTGTCTCAAATTGAAATCCTTATAAAAACTGTGCTCGATAATTAATCTCAAAAAAGTAGCAAAAAGAATCCTTAAAACCGAAAAAAATAATAAAAATTTTCATTAAAAAAATTTCCGTTTTTTCTTCTACTGCTAATAATTTTAATTCTAAACTTGTACAATATTCAATAATTTCCTAAGTCTTAAATTAAAATTCATCAAAAATACAATTACGCAGGGTGTCTACTATTTTCGTTCCTAATTTTTCCCGGTTTTTTTCTCAACAAATATAAATTTAATTGATTTCGAACACAAATAAATCTACAAATAAATGGCTTCCAAATTTTTGATTAGAGTTTTTATGAATAATTAAATTCTTTTGACGAGTTCCTTTAAATTTTTTGAAAAAAATGTTTTTTTAATAATTTTAATTAAAAATTTGGAAAATAATTGAATTTAACAAAGAATTTTTTTAATTTTTTAAAATAATTGAATTGTTTTTTAAAATTATATGAAAATTTATGAAAATATTTTAATTCTTGTCAAGAATTTTTTTTTAAAAATAATATTCAAAAGAATTTAGTAAATCTAAAGAATTTTGCTATTTATGGAAATAATTGGATTCTTAAGAAGAATTTTTTTACAGTTTCTAGAAATAAAATTATATAAAATTATAATTACGGTGACAAACTTCCGTTGATTATTTTCGAAAAATTTAAATAAAATTCTGAAAAAGAAGTTAATTATTTTTAATAAAATGTAAAGAAATTTCAATTATTTGTTTATAAAAATTCAATCATCTTGAAACAACAGAATTAAAAAATTTCAAAAATCATATTTTTCATAAATTTAAAAAAAGACTGCGAAAATTCAATTTTATTAAAAAATGTTAAGTGTGTGTCTTTTTTTAAAGTAACTCATAAAAATTTTAATTATTAATCTTTGCACAAAGAAACATGAAGACATTCGAATATGTGACTCTCTATAAAATTCAATTATTTATCAATTATTAAATAAATTAAAATACTTTGAAAATTCGATTTGTTACTATCAAATTAATTATTTTTTAACTAATTCAGACACCCTGTAATTATGTTTAAAAATAATTTTTTAAATTATAGAAAATTTTATAATTTATGAAAATAATTGAATCTCTGCGTTGAGTTTTATTAAAATTATATTCAAAATAATTAAATACTAGAGAAGAAATTTTTATCTATGAGAATAATTGAATTCATACAATTTTTTTGACGAATTTAATTCAATTTTCATTGAATATAATTGGATTCCTTCGTGATTTCTACTAAAATTATATTAAAAATAATTAAATTTATTAAAAGTATTTTATTAATTAAGAAAATAATTATAAATGGCAAAGAAGAATTTTTTATTTATGAGAACAATTAAAATATTTTTAATTTATTTCGACGAATTTAATGACAATTTTATTGAACATAATTCAATTCTTGTTTAGTTTATTATTAAAATTTTCGGAAATAATTGAATTTGTGCAAAGAATTGCATTAAAATTTGTAGAGATAATTGGACTTTTTAAAGAAATTTTATTAAAGTTGCACTGAAAATAATTGGATTTCCGCGAAGAACTTTAAAAAATTCTTTTAAATAATTGATTTTTTTTAAATGTAATATAAAAATTGTATTTTAAATAATTGAATTCCTATGAAAATTTTATTATTTAAGAAAATAGTTAAATGTTTCCGAAGAATTTTATTAGGGTTTTAAAGTATAGTACAAATTCTCCCCAAAAAAAGAAAATAGTGTCACAAATCTAAAAAAAAGTATCCAAAAAGTAGAAAATCGTAAAAAAAAATAGTAAATAGTTGCGGTTAAAAAAAGTGTACTTTTGACGTATTCTAAGTGAATTTTCACTCATTCAAATTTGGAGAGTTAAAAAATTTGTCTTTGTCATTCTAAACTCGTAAAAAACGACACGTGTGTGTCAGAAACAGACAACTAGAGCAAGCGTAACAAATCGTGCAGTCATTGTCTCAATTGGATTGACTCAATTTCATTGAATGATGATTTTGAATGAAGAAGAAAAAAATGTTGATTGTATATTAAAGAATCACGCGAGGGAAGATGGGGGATGACGATCATTTGACTTTGATATAGAAAGTCAGTCTCATCCAGATCAAGGGTCTTCTTAATGATCGAAGGCCGTGGACCGCAAAAAATAATGTATGAAATTCATAATGGCGAGCGGCTTCTTTCAAGCAGACCTCGGATTGCCTTTTAGAATTGGTGACCGTGCGCGGTTGAATATGAAATGAAATCTATTAGAAGCACCTTTTTTTGCAGATCAAGAGAAAGAGAGAGAGAGAGAGAGAGAGAGAGGCCCAACGGTTAAAGTACTTAAGCTTGCAAATTTTTAAAAATGCAAATATACCCCCACAAAACTTGTTCATTTTTATAATATTTCTCCTATAAAGTCTTTCCCCTTTAATTCGGTATAAAATTTTTTACAATCATATTTTTAGCTCGAGTCAAAACCCCTTTTTTCACCGTTGATAATTTTCGGGTTTATTTGATTTTTTATTTTTCCTGTTTAGAATGATACTTTTTTTTATGAACTTAGAAATCACATGGGACTAAAAATTCCCCAATCCATAAGGGAGTGCGCGGAAAGAACCCTTTCACGATGTCATCAATCAATAATATTCTCTGTATTCTTTCTTTTACTTCTCTTTATTTATTTTTTTTTTACACCACCAGCTTCTGTGTTATCGGATCTTCCCAGGGTGACTTGTGCTAATAAATCCGGGAGCATATAACATAACACGTGAAAAGAAATGGCGCGAAAATTTTAATGGCGACGCCTCGCTCGTTTATAGATACAATAAACGTCAACAAGAGTTGGTTGCGCCTACCATTACATCGGTTTTTTTTTTCCGACGAGTCATTTTCATTCGAATGGTTAATGCCCGTGCCGTTAATTTTGCATCTTTGTGACATCGTCATCTGCGTATATGTATGTGAGCGCATTGAGAAATTTTCTTACTCGGTCCACCCTTTTTATTCTCTTTCTTTTTCACCGAGAGAAATATTAAAATGCGCGTTTCCTATCAGACTTTTTGATGCAGTAGTGATATTCAGATTTTATTCAACTCGTGCCATCCGTCGCCAAATTGTAGAAAAAGGGTCGCCTTTGTGTAATATTAAAATTCATCAAGGCGCACACAGAAAGTTATGAGCAAAATTAAAATGCATGAGGCTGTAGAATATAAAAAATTTACCCGCGTCATGCTGATTTGTATTTTATGTAATTTTCAACACTTTTTTGATATCAATAATTGTGGTTTTTGTAACATTAAATATATACTTTATATACAAATACACTCTGGGGAAAATTATATGCATGAATATCAAATACTCTATTTTGTTGGATAAATATTTATCTAATAGACAAGTAATGCAAATTTTTAGTTGAACCAAACGAATATTCGATAGCAACACCCTTGATTGTTCCAAATAAATTTTTTTCCAAGTATGGAAAAGATTAAACTTTTTTTATACTTCAAAAATCAATCTAAAATCCAATTGGTCAGGTTGTATTCCAAAAAAAATTGGCTTTCATTCATTCTATTCATATCAAAATTTAATCTTTACACCTAACAATAAGCTGTATTTAAAACCATCAGAACTTGATTATCCGGATAGAAAAGATATATTCGTAATTAACACGGGACTTCACGCTGAGAAGGTAATGACAGAATACGCATGAATGGAACAATGAGAAAACTTATTATAATTTTTTCAACCTTCAAATTATAAAAAATCATACTTGTAATGATTCAGCCAATTATTATCACAATATGAATTAAAAGCAATAAATGAATTATACTAAACCTAATAAAAAAAAAATCTATAAATTTTATAATCATCCTAATAACCTTGAAATATCCGTTGAATTCTATTTTTCCCCAACTCTGATCAATCATCTCGCAGAAATCAAATATTATTTATTTAGAATTTCAATAAAATATCGTTTCATTATGTCTAATGTCAATAAAAATTTATAAAGCGATATATTTTACTTCAAGAGATAAAGTAATCCTATTAAGAGCCATTTTTGCTTGTCAAAGTTGGACGTAAACAAACGTTTTGAATGAGAAAAAATTCCCAGAGGCTTCTTTTTTTTATTGACAATGGGTTATACATATTTTAATTTAAAACGAGTGTGATAAGTCAGGTGAGGTGCAATGAATCGTTAAATATTTCTAATGTTGTGACTCGATGGTTTGATTACTTATTTACATAAGAAAGCGAAATGATCCCTAAAAGGCAACCCGTCTAATATTATATATCCAAAACGCGCACATTGTTATTTAAATCGTTGAAAATTTTTTTCTAAATCTGATCAAGATTAGTGATCTCATAAATACTCTTTTCTATACCACAAATTGCAACTGTAATCACTATTATATACAAGTAATCATAAAATTGATTCTCATCGTATTTATCAAAACAAGTAAAAATGGAATAATAAGGACTTCAATTGTAATTCGTATAATTAAAGTTAGTCATACTAATTGAAAATAAAAATTGAAAATAAAAATTAGTAATTATAATTTGTAATTATAATTAGTTAAGTCAAATGAGAATCAAATAAATATTAAGCCAAATGGGCATTAGGTAAAATAAACATGAGGCTAAATAAGAATAAGGTCAATTAAAAATTTAGAAAAATAAAAATAATGTCAAAATATAGCATTAGAACAAATGAGAATTAGATCAATTAAAAATTAAGCCAAATGTGCTTTAGGTCCATTACACCAAATAAGATATAGGTCAACTAAAAATTAAACCAAGTGATAAAAAGGTAAAGTAATTATTACACAAAATAGGTATTAGGTCATTCAAGTATTAACCCAAATGATAATAAGGTCAAATAATTATTACGCCAAATAAAGGTTGGATCAACTAGAAATTAAGCCAAATGAGCATAAGGTCAAATATCCATTACACCAAATAAAAATTAGGTCAACTAGAAATTACGCCAAGTGAACCTAAAATCAAATAACCATTACACCAAATAAGAAATAGGTCAACTAAAAATTAGGGCAAATGAACAAAGTACTAAATAACTATTGCACCAAATGAGAATTAGGTCAACATAAAAATTAGTCCAAATAACCATTATATAAAAAAAGAGTTAGGTCAACAAAGAATTAAGCCAATTAAAAATTAGGTCGATCAAAAACCAAGCCAAATGAGTTTGCCAATTGATAAAGTCAAATAAAAATAACACCAAATGAGATTTAAGTCAATCAAAAATTAAGCCTAGTAATAATGTCTAATATTTAGGTCAAAACAAAGATGAATAAAAATTAAAACTGAGAATGATGTCAAATAGGTAAATTAGGCCAATTGAATATTAAGTCGAAAGGGAATCAGGTCAAAGATTCGTCCAAATATCAGCTATACTCCACTGATCTTTTATTTCCAAAAAAAAGGAATTTATAGAAAAACCAATTACAATTACAAATCAGAAATAATAAAAAATTTTAATTAAAGTTCATCAACTAATTTCACTATTTTTTTATATTTTCCACCGAGCAGTTGAAATATGACGACCATTAAGGAAGAAATAAGCAAGACTATAAACCACAACACTAAAATGCAAAGTCTTAAATGTGCAATTCTACATAACAGCGAATAGGGGTGTATTATTCTCTAAGCCGCCATAAAACCGCGATGGGGATGAAAACTTTACGGGATCAGAATCCAATCTGAATACTTAACCCGACGAGTAAAACGACCCCATAGGGGTATGTAAATTGAATGTCTTTTTACAAAACCCAGGTATACGAGACGAGAGAGATGCGACTTTGGAAAGGAAAATCCAGAGAAGGTCACAAAAGGGTGTAAACTCACAATCTTTTTTTTTCACTCGCAATTCGTTAGCCCACCTGCATCTTTTTTTCGCAATCTTTTTTTTCCAGTACAGAGAAATACACCTCATTTGTTTAATGGGAGAACTAAATGCGCCTCGTAAAGTGTTTTCTACCCCTTTTTTTCATTAACACCCACCGTAAGCTTCATCAAGAGAGCAAAAAAAAGCCAGAAAAAAAAGAAAAAAAAAATTTAAAGACCGTAAGGAGAAAAAAATTACGCACGATCTTATATAGTCGATCGTCGACATAAAAAAAAGGCGAGACGTTATAAATGACTTTCCCTCTAATTCAATAGAATTTTTTTTTCCCTCTTTTATGAGCTTTTACGCTACACCAAAAAAAAACAACAACAATATAATACTAATTGTGTGTTCTAGCCAAAATGGAAATTAACCCAAATTAGAGAAAATTAAACGATAGTAAAAAAGAATGTAAAATTGTATGTATTATACATCTTCGCATTTATGTAAATGACAAAATATTAAAAGGTAGGGACAAAAGCCCAATTTGGGTTGTGTTTAGGTCCTTAAAAGAAATTTTAACTATCAAAATTTTTAAATCACCAGTTTAAAGGATGTTTTACAAATCGCGACTAGCGCCTGACTAATTTTAGGTTCCTGGAACAAAATGATCTCTTGAAAGGACCTTTTTATCAATGCCGACTTAATGACGATCTGTTCTCATTTTCATAATGCTAGGTACAACATTTTATTAACGAATTTTTCGTAGAATTTTTATACAAAGTCGTCATATAATCACCACTTTTGTATATATTACTTTATTCATACTTGCATAATTCCGCGCATCACTATAAAGTTATGCTCATCTATTAATGCGATGAATATTGACTTTCAATCATGTAATTTTTCTAATAACTTGTTAAACATTCAATTTCAAAATGTGAATTTTTTAATATGAATAGTTTACCATTTTTTATTCTTTCCGATAAATTACGAATTCTAATCAATCGATTAAAATCATAAAAACAGGCCTCGGATCGACTTTAAGGCGCAAAAATAATATTCACTTTAGTAAAAAAAAAGTCCTTTACTTTATTCAGAGTTTTTACAAAAATTATTCAAACTCTCTGAATTTTAATTAGTAAAAAGGTTTACTAATTTGACTTTTTGCTTTTTAATTAGCAAATTTTCAGGGTTTTTTTTTTAAGAAATTAAGATATTCAAAAATTTGAATTTCAATAATAATTAAAACTTTCTACTTTGTTACTGTAACTTCTTCAAAAATTATTTTAATCACTAGGATAATTTTTTTTCCTAAAATTTTCAACTAAAACTCTTCTTTAAGTCAATTTTTTTTAATATAATTTTTGAAAAAGTTCTTTGTAAATTTTCAAATTCTTTTGTTTAGAATTTAATTTTACGAAATTTCGAATATTTTTACATTCTTAAATTAAATATATTAGAAATTAAAAACTTCAAATAATTAAAAAAAAATCCATTAAACTTTTTGAGAAAAATTTTATTATTTATAAAAATAATTGAAATTCTGAAGAGAATATTTGTAAATTTTTAAACATAATTGGATTTCTGCAAAGAATTTTATTAAAATTATTTTGAAAAAAAATTGAATTGTTACCCAAAGAATTTCATTAAAAATTTTTGAAAATAATTTAATTCTTTGAAGAAATTTAATTAAAAATATATTGAAAATAATATTTAAATTCTACTAAATAAATTGTAGCAAATGTTTTTAAAAAAATTGAGTTTTTTTCATAAATTTTAATAAAAATTTTAAGAATAATTACATTTTTTGAGGAATTCCGTTAAAATTGTATTGAAAAAAATTGAAAGTCTGCGATAAAGTTTCATTATTTGTGAAAATAATTGAATCCCTGTAAAAAATATTATTTATGAAAATAATTGAATAATAATTTATGAAAATAATTTTTTAAATAATTGAAATTATGTGAAATTTTGGATTATTTATAAAAATAATGAAATGTTTGCGTAGAATTTTATTAAAATTTTTTTTAACTAATTGGATTTTTTTAGAAATTGTTATTATAATGGTAGATATTAAAAATCATTGAATTGAGGAAAGTTTTTGAAAATAATTAAATTATTTTTGAAAATATAATTTAATTTCTGCAATCATTTGTAATTTTAGTGTTTAAAAATTTTTTTTAAATCTATATAAGTTTTTTAAAATTTCTAATTAAATTTATTTAAAATGGAAATTTTACAAATAATTTCAAATCAAAATCTTTTGAAGTTCATCTAATACTTATGAAAATTGTAAACGCAAATATTTTAAAATTGAATTAATTTTGAAATATTTAAGTGAAATTAGATTTCAAGAATAAACACAGTAACTTTAGAAAATAACAATTTTCCAGGATTTCGATCAAAATTCCCTGATTTTTCCAGGTTTTTTCAAGGTTTATAAAATTCCCTGACATTTCCAGGTTTCCAGGTTGCGTGGTAAAATTTACTAATTCAAAAGCAAAAAGTCAAATTAGTAAACATTTTACTAATTAAAATTCAGAGAGAAATTTCCATAATTTTATAAAACAAATACGCACAAAAACATTCCACACCAATTTTTTAGTTCGAATTGCATATCCAATTAACTAATAATACCTAATCCTAACTAACAATTACCAAAAATATCAACATTTATTCAAAAATAAAAAATCTTCAAATTCCAAGAGGTAGATTACAATTCAAGAGAAACCTATAAAAGACCTAAATATATAATAAACGAAACGGATTTTTTTGCTCAACGCAGAAAGAGAGGGGAAGAAAAGTTTAACTTGATACGAAAGATATTAATCTTACACGCGACCGAAGACTTGGGAGAGAGAAAAAATGACCTCCCGTAGGCGTTTTAGGACCCTACGAAACAGAAGTGCTTTGTTCTTTGCCATCTCAAATACAATTCTACGAGTGGTCGTAATAAACCGGACAAAGGAACCCTCTAACCGATATATATTTTTTGCTAATTACCCGCAGAGGTTTGAAAAACTTTTTCTTGTTTTTTTTTCTTTTTCAATACACAGATGGAGAGGAAGAGAGTGAGCGAGAGAGACACAATTGTGTGTTTTGCTAGTGAAATCAAAATCAAAGCGGAAGAGTAACTTTTAAAGTCAGTTTAATAATTGGCTGACTTGTCAAACTTGACTTCTGTAAAAGCCGCATCTATACTTCTCCTCGATAGATTCTAGACCTCCCGATTTTTTTAAATTAGTTCCAATTTAGACTTGATTTGTACGAAGCATGTCAATAAATTTATGAATCTCGGTCAGTTGAAAAGAAAGACAAAAAAATTGATATCACCGACTACTGGTTTCGAATTGAAAAGAAAAAATTATCAATTCAATGACTATAAGGTCCAACCTTGACTACATTTTTTCTTTTCTAAAATGTTTACAACTTCTTCAATTGTAGACTAATCAAGAATTAAATTAACATTAAAAAATAGAATAATTTTTTCTGGTTAATATTTAACATCTATTTATTTTTTCACAGAAATTACATTTTTTTAATGATTTCAATGTACAGCCTTTTTGAAATTTAACTATTTCTATAAAAGCACAACTATAACTATTCAAAAATTAAATAATTTTTTGGTTAAAATTTTCAAATAAAACTATTCAAAACTTTAATTATTTTATTTCAAAAAATAAAAATTTAAACATTGTTACAGTTTAACAACAATTTAAATTTTCAAAGATTTCAATTCAAGAATCTTTTGAAATTTAATGATTTGTAAAAATTCACACTATAACGCTTCAAATATTCAATTATTATCTAAAATTTTAACTGAAATTCAATTTTAAATCAATTCTTACTAGAAAGTTCTACGAGAATACAATTATTTATATAATTACAAAAATAAATAATTTATTAAATAATTGAATATTTCTTAAAAAATTAAATTCTTTTAAAGAACTTAATCAAAATTTTTTGAAATAAGTGAATTGTTACGAATTTCATTAAAATTTTTAAAAATAATTTAATTCTTCAAACGAATTTTATTCAAGTTTATAAAAATAATTGAATTTTGGTGGACAATTTTATTATTTATAAAAGTAATAGAATTCTTGAAAAGAACTTTATTAAATTTTTTTAAATAATTGAATTCTTGCGACAAATTTTATAAAAATCTTTTTAAATAATTAATATTTTTGAAAAATTTTATGAAATTTTGAATTTTTAATAATTGAATTCCTGTGAAAATTTTATTACTTATAAAAATAAATGAATTAATTTGAAGAAATTTATTAAAATTTTTAAAAATAATTGATTTTCAGAGAAGAATAAATTTTATTATCTATAAAAATAATTGAAATTTTGAAGAGAATTTTTTTTTAATTTTTGAAAATAATTGAAATTTTGCGAAGAATGGAAAATTTCAAAATTCAATTTTTTTTAGTATTGTTAACTAAAATTCTTCTATCAATCTAGTATTTATGAAAATTGTAAAAATTATTCATTAAATAATTTTTAAGTCCTAATTTTATGCTAGTTCTTAAAAAATTAAGTTACTTAAAAATAAATTATTGTTAGAAGTAGAAAAAATTGAAGGTTTTGTATTAAAATTCGTGGTAATTTCATAGTTTACGAGGCAAACAAAAAAAAACATCAAAATTCAGAGTTTTTTCATGAATTTTAAAAATTTAATTTTTCCAGTACTTTTACTAAAAATCCCTTACTTTTCCCTGATTTCCTTGACCTGTGGCAACCCTGAAATAGTATCAAATCGTAAAAAAAGATAATAAATAGTAGGTTTTACTAGATGAGTGCGAAGCCTGGATGTTATAAACAAACTTAAAAAGGTGGTCCAACCCTGACTATGGTCCTCTAAAATGTAATTTTCAAAAAACCATTTTTCCAAAAAATTACAAAACATCTGTTACATTCAAATTCAAAGAAAGAAATAGAAAGAGAGGAGAGGAGAGAAAGAGAGAGCAAGAAAAACAGACAGAAAGATAACTTCAAGTCCATTTCTGACGAGTTGTTCTTAAATCTCAGTGTGCCGTTTACTCGCATTTTACCGGTTGTAAATCCCAAAGAAAGATCTTTAAAAGACGTAAGCGGAAAGGAAGGCGAGTGCGTTGGATGAAGAGTGGTTTTAAAGTGGTGGGGAGAGAGAGAGAGAGCAAAAGGGGACCGTAAAAGGGCCTGCCGAAGGGGGGTGTAGAGAGGAGGGTGCCTCCGGGTGCGGGTGTCATTGTTGATATATACAACGCGGTAAGTATACGATAAGTAGACCCCATAAATTCGACCAATCAGATGAGCCGCCTCAGACCACGCGGTGTTCTATCCTTTGAAAGGATTTTTTACTTGCGTGTTAGTAATGTACGAATCGATTCACATTACCGCACTCATAAGACGTTTTGAAAATCTCGTTATAGAGTTACCTTCACCAGGATCAATTGCTCACGCTTTCCGTATGTTACAATTTGCAACAGAAAAAAAAACAATTCAAAAAGAAAAATTCAAATTTTTCTTTTCTTCTTCGTCATTCTTTCTGTTAGAAATTGTCAAACCAAGACTAATTGTAATTAATTTTTTCTAATGTTCCGAGGAAAAATTTTAAGGCGAAAAAATCTCTAGGTATCATCTGTAGACATATCTTTAAACCAATAATTATTCTTGAGAGTAAAAATAATATCCTTATTACTGGAAGAAAGAAGAAAGAAAACCCTACTCACTATTAAAAACATCTAAAATTTCCCCATAATTTTTAAATTAATTAAACCAAATACACCAGCAGTTTAAACATTGTTACTTTTAAAAAAAAAATAATCGTCGCAGTAAATATTTTATTATATTGGGATACACAATTCTTAAGCTTAAGTTACTGGAATTCTTTGCCTTTTAAGGTGCTTCCCTCAGGCTTTTGTGGACACCATGAGGGGCACGAGCTTCCAAGCAAAGAGCTATAGTGGTTGACGTATAATTTCTGCACGTGCGAAAATGACGTCACCCAACACGACACGCAGCTGCCATATGCAGGCGGTATTCTACTCCTTTCCTCTCTCTTAGAAGAAACCAAAGAAACAAAAAAGGAATGAAAACAATATTTTCTTTTTTTCAATGTATAGACTTCAGAGGGTGAAACTCACACAAGAGATGCTGTCTCATGTGTTCCAGAAAGCGAATGATGCACTTTAGGACATTTGATACCATAAGTGTGTATCGCGTGTGCTCAAGTTTATATGCAGTAACGATAAATATTGTTTTCACATTTTGAATTTTTCTCTTCTTTTTTTATTAATACAGGGAAAACTTTTTATCACTTGTCAATAAAGATCAAATTCTAGTATTTAATATAATATCTATACAGTTAGAAAACAATTTATTTGAACTAAATATAATTTATTTGAACCGCCAGAAACCAAAAGGGCTTACGCGAGAAACAATATAATTTTCTTTATCTCCTGGGTGCTATTGTTTTTCATTACCAATTTTTATTTAGATATTATTATTTTTATCTTTTTTTTAACATCTTATTTTAATCAATTTTCTTAAAAATTAAATTTTTTTAATTAAAAAAAGCACTGGGTCATCCCCTGGGTGCTATTGTTTTCTATTAACAATTTTTATTTATTATTTTCCATTTTTATTAATTTTTTTTTTATTTTATTTATTTATTTTTATTTATTATTTTCAAAAATTGAATTTATTATTATAAATTTAACATCTTATTATCATCTTATTATTATAAATTTTTAATTTCCTTAAAAATTCAAATTTTCAATGAATAAAAATTCAAATTTTTAATGAATAAAAAGCACTGGGTAAGCCTCTGGGTGATATACACCCAGGGCTTAACGAAAACGAAGATGTTTCTCGCGAAAATCCTTTTGGTTCCCTCGGTTCATTTGAAGTTAATGAAAAGTATATTTTTCTTAAAGACTACTATATTATTTATTTAAACCAAATAAAATTCATTTGTAGCAAATAAAATATTTAGTAGGCTCTGAGTCAAATATGCACCCAGAGAACCATTTTATTCGAATTAAATATAATTTTAGTTAAATAAAACATTTGTCTCAAAGCGTTCTAAATTATTTAATTGTTTTAAATAAATATTTTGTTAGACAGAAATAAAATTTTTATTTGAACCAAAGAAAAATTTATTTATACCAAATAAAAATTTATTTGAACTAAGTAAAATTTTGTTTAAACCAAGTCTAATTTACTTGAAACAAATAAAAAATTTTGCTAGCTCCTAGTAGTCAAATATACACCCAGAAAACTGATATTTGATACATTATATTTGACTCAAAGCCAACTAGACATTTTATTTGTTTCAAATAAAATTTGGTTCGAAATTTAATTTGGTTCAAAATTAAATTTGAGCCAAATAATATTTCTATTTAAAACAAATAAATATCTTAATTGGCTCTGAGACAAATATACTTTTTTTAATTCAAATAAATTATATTTGATTTAAATAAAATTTTTCTCTGGGTGTATCTATGGGTGCAATAATTATAACGTAATATTGAAAAAAATTAAATATGCTGATGATAATAACTTCGTAATAGAAAAATAAAAAAATAAGTACATATTTAAATAAAACAACAATGTTTAAGCTTGGGAATTATTTGCAAATAAATTATTTATAAAATTATAGTTAAATGTCGCAATCAAAGTGCGCAAATCGAAAGTTTTATTACCATTAATATCTGAATTATTATTCAGCCATAAAGATAAAATAACCAATATTAATTTTTTTATAGACATAAACTTTATATACTCGTGTTGCAATACATTAATTGCCATTGAATGTAATTACAAAAAGGGAAAAATAAACTTCAATGTATTCAAATTTTACTCTCAAGTTTACTCATGAAAAAAAGATATGGTTGTGACAATTAAATGTAAATGGCATCTCATAAATTTTATGTCTGAGTATATCAATTTTTTTTACTAATTTAAATTACATTTACTATTTTTCTATTAGTTCTATGGTCGCATTAATTATACAGAAACATAAAAAATTATTTGGTTCAAATAAATGTTATTTTGGTTCCATCAAATTTTATTTTATACAAATAAATTTTATATGAAGCTGAAACTGGCACCCAGTTATTTTTTCAAAATTTTATATTGGCTTTAAACAAAACAGTAAAGATGAAATTAGCACCCAGTTGATTTTTAAAAATTTTATGCTGGTTTAAAAAAAATGATTAGCCTAAAACCAACATAAAATTTTGAAAAATCAACTGGGTGCTAGTTTCAACTTCATTTTTTTTATTTTCAGTTTCAACTTCATGAAACTAAAACTAGCACCCAGGTGATTTTTCCAGATTTTATGTTGGTTTTATACAAAAAAAATATTTAACTAAAAAAAATTAAATATATAGGTGCTAATGACTGGGTGTCAGTTTCAGCTCCATAAATTTTATTCGGTTCCAAATAAAAATTGTTTTACAACAAACTAGAAATTTTTTCAAATTAAAATGCCTTTTCATTAAAAACATGATATTTTATTAAAAACAAGATGACTTTTCATTAAAACAATTTTAAAATCTCTAAAAAAAATTGCAATACCTAAATTTAAATTACTTATTACAATTTTTTTCATCGCCTCAAAGTGTCATTTTATTGAATATTAATGGCAAATTTATGTATATAGAGAAAACTAGTATACAAAACAAAAGTGAAATAAAAAGAGAACCTAAGAGGTTAATTTATATTCAAATTTAAAAAAAAGAAGAGAAATTAAAATAAGAGTATAAAATCTTTTATCTGTTTGGAAGACTTGAGGAAGGAAATATTGTTGAGGTGCGTGGGCTCGTATATCGGCTCGCGTGTGTAGCTTGACCATATGCGTAAAATACATTACGCAAAAAATTTAGGTTCTCTCCCTGGCATGCAAAAAGTGCATAAATGCGATATAATGGATCATTTGGGGGAGGGAGGAGAGAGAAGTTGGATCTTGGCGGGGATTTACTTAATTGCAATTAATGAGGAGAGATACTATATAGTGCCGTAGGGTTCTTTTAAAAGTTCTATGGATTACTAATGTGCCGGCTGAATTTAACGATGCTGAATTATTATCAGCTTGACGCCTGGGTGTATATTAGTATCACTATAGGACGTTTCGTTCGAGATTACAATTCACGCTTATTTTGCATATTTTTTTCGCGATATCTTATAGTTCGACGGTTCTCATTAAAGCAGGACACCTGAACGATTAACTCGCTGAGAATTATATATATATCTATATAAATATTTATGTTTCTTTTTTTTGTGTCAAAAAATGTGCAGCAGGTAAAGAAAGGGTTATTCAAATAAGGTTTATTTAAACCAAATAAATATTTATTTTATTTACATAAATATTTGGTTCAGTTTAATAAATTTTCCTTTCGAAGGAACAAATATGAAACAAAACAATTTTGCTTCACCTACACGGAAAAAAAAAGTTGAAGAATCTCTCGTCAACTAGTATATCACTTTTGGATGGGACACAAAATTTCAAAATTTTCATTCACTTTTGATTAGAAATGGCGAACGTCAACGAAAAACTGAAACAAAAGTTAATGAATTTTTGATGAACTGTGTTAAGGATGAGTAGTTCGTCAAAAGTAGAGGTACAAGTTGACGAAAAAATCGTGAACTCGCGAGTGTCAGTAGTATGCGCAGTTCGTAATGCGCATCAAATATGGCTGATCAAGCATTCATCATTCAGTCGGTGTCATCGGTGTTTACATTCGGGTAAATTCTTTGATGAAAGTTATTATTTAGAATCAGTGTTTTTTATTACTTAGTGAATATTTTTGTTTGCTAATTTTCTTTGTGAAACAAATAATTTATAAAATGAATTAAAAGTTACGATAAGGGACTTTTTCTACTTTGCACGGTCCTGAGTTTTACAGCAGACACAGCTAATCGTTTCGTTTGTCGAAGGACAGTGTATCTAGATTTAGCCGTGGCGGTTAGTTGTTAGGAATATTATGTTATAGGGTATAGGTACTAGGTTCGAATCCCGTGAAGCGAATTACGAATTTTAATAGCGATAAAATTGTGTATTCTGTGTAGTTGGGTGCGTATAGGCGTCAAGTTATCAAATTAAGTGAAATACTATAAAAAAGTAGTGTCTGGAAATTATTTTTTCTTGTTTTTAGCATTTTTTAAAAGTTCACGAATTTTTCGTTAACTTTGGCGAAAAGTTCGGAAACAGTACTATGTATCTAGTGAAGGAGTTGATGAAATTTTGACGAACTGTGTTTGTTGATTTTCAAGAATTTTGTGTCCCATCCAAAAGTGATATACTAGTTGACGAGAGATTCTTCAACTTTTTTTTTCCGTGTAAAGCAAATTTTTAATTGAATCAAAAAAATTAATAGATAAAACTGACACCCATTTATCAGCACCCAGGTAATTTTTCAAAACTTTATTTTAGTTTTGAACAAAAAAAAGATTTAACTTTAAAATTTAATTTTCAAAAATTACGTGGGTGCTAATAATAACTATTGCACCCAGTTAATTTTTTCAAGATTCATGTTGCTTGCAAACAAAAAATCAAACTGAAACTGGCACCCAGGTAATTTTTCAAAACTTTATGTTGATTTCCAACAAAAAAATATTTAATTTTCAAAATTATGTGGGTGCTAATAATTATTGCACATAGTTAATTTTTTAAAGTTTTATGTCGACTTTAAACAATAAAAATCAAACTGAAAGTAGCACCCAGGTAATTTTTAAAGATTTTATAACGGTTACAGCTTCTCATTAAAGGACTACATTTATTTGGCTGATTTAATCAAAATTCGGTTGTTTCAAATAAATTTTTTCTTGGGTGTATTTTATAATTCGATAATTAAAACTAATAATTTAAATTCGATAATTAAAACGAATAATTTAAATTCGATAATTAAAATCAATAATTTAAATTCGACAGTTTCGTTCTACTTCAAGAAACAACGCTAAATTCTTATTCAATTTCGTTCAAAATACAAAATAGAAAAAATAAAAACCCAGACTTATTTATTCCACTCGTCAGGTGCAACATAATTTTTCCCCAGGCACACGAGGCGAATATAGAATTCAAAGACAAGTAAAATATTTATTTTAAATTGAATGAGGTTAAAGTAATATTAATTGTAAATTGTGTTCTTATTTCAGTTTTTTAAGTTTGAAGCCAGCTTCCTCAAAGATATATTAACGTATTTAAGCGGATAACCTCAGGCACACGTACCGTTGCGCTGAAGCGCTGACAATTACCTGACGATCGATGGATCGCCCCAGGTACGTTTTTGCGAATCGCGATACAACCACGCGAGAAACCCCAACGCACTCTATGGTAAAATTCTCCCCCTTTGTCCCCCCACCTCTCTATCCCTCTTACCCTTCTCATTGTCAAGTATTGAGAGAAGAGAAGAGAAAAGAGCCACGCCACGTATTATAAGGTAAATTGCTGGTAATCGCAGGAGCATCACGTCAAAAGTTTGCTGTTTTTATAGGGCAAAAATTTACCGGGTCCATATGGCTTTAGGGCTGAAGCGCGCTTTCAACATTGTCTTACAATATATTTTTTTGACAAGAAAAACGTTTCACGTGATTCATGCAAATTTTTTGTATGTATACTTGACACGCAGAAATTGTACCTCTGTGTACCATGTGGAGAGATTAATTCTTTTCTTTTTTATTTCGTTATTATGAAATTCAATTTAAAATATTCTTTTTATAGTATACTTAATAGTCTTTCAAATCATTTTTTCAAACTTTGGGTTTATTTTATTTCTATAGCTAATTACAAAATCAATCAAGTATTTTGTAATTTGAAGTGTTATTATCGATAAACTATATAATTATTCTTGTGAAATAATTTAGAACTGACAAAATTTTAACCTTCTTTGAACAAATTGAAAATTATATGTTCTCATCATTTTACGTTGGAAAAAAGTTAACAACCGCAGGGTTGCCTCAAAAATTTGATTTTGTTTTTCCCTGATTTCCGGACAAAATTTTAATTTTTTTTCCTGATCCCCCAAAAAAAATTTAAGAGGTGTTCCACATAAAGAAAATAAAATTTTGAAGCAAAAATTCGATTCAAAACTTTAAACGCATGTCAACTTATGAATTTTAAAAATAAAAGTAGTGACTTTTTGCAGTTGATTTAGTAAATATTTCCACTGAATTAGTAGAAAATTACTGTTTATTAGTCAAACTTACCAATTCAAAAGCAAAAAATCAGTCGCTAATTCAAATTAGTCAACACTTTTACTAATTTTAATTTAGAGATTCTACAATTCCTGAAATAAAAATTGGTAAACAAAAAATATTTTTTATTTTTTTCTGCGTAAAAAATATTTTTTCTTCCAATCGTTGGATCATAGACTGTGAACTTCAACCTCGTAACATTTCGAAAATTCAAATTTAAAAAATTTATTTATACATCACTAAATTATCAAGATTCAATCAATTTCTCTCTACAATTTCGTATCTTCAAAATTGAAGCTAATTATCTATTTTTTCCAATATTTAAAAAAAACTTACGCACATTAACATTTGAGACATAAATTAAAGTTAATAAATTATCATTATAATCCACAGTGTGCGTGCATTTATATATATTTTCTAAATATACGTGAAGGTAAGAAAATGAAAAATCGATGTAACAAATTTATATGAATTATAGTTGGTTCAACTCGACCTTTTAAACATAAATATCATATTAATAATAAGTAGACATTGATAGATAAGTATTGTGAAAAGTGTTTGATGCTTATTTGCAAACTTTATATATCCTTTATCAGAGAATACGAATAATAAAATTTTCCATGAATTTAATCCGCCATTAAGATTACGCATTTCAATAGTGTGAAGTAATTGTATCATAAATTGCAATAAAATTGCTTATACAATTATGGACCAAACTTTCGCGTATATTATAAGAACTTGAAATTATAAGCCAACATCTCGCGAAATAAATACACGATTTAAGTTGCAATTAATTTTCTTCGATCATTGAAATCAGATACTTCATAAATTTTCCCTCGTGTCTAATAACATCAAGTCTCGACTTTCAATTATTTATACTAGATACTAAATAAATAATTATACTACAATTATCTATACTAAATAATTATGCAATTATTTATACAAAGTAATTATACAAATAGTAATTATATGCAATTATTTATACCAAGTAGTTATTCTTTGTACTAAAAACATACTTAATTTAATAAATAAATTTTTTCCAACGTTTTTATAAATTTCAAAATAAAATCCTGTCAATTCAATAAAAATTGTGTAACGCTTTTTTTTATTTACTAAAGAATATAAAAGATTGTCTCGATGACTGTCGATCGTATAGAAGTAACCCTTTGAGAAGGGCACAAAAGGCAAGTTTCATACAAAGAAAACGACATCATGTTATTTGCTATGAAGGACCGATTGAAAATTTTGTTTGGGGACTGAAAAAGTGTACGTTGATGCCCACGCATCGATCCCTATAGCAGTGTCGAAAAATAACGATGATATAAAAAACAAAAAAAGGAGAGAAGAAACAAAATAAAAACGTTACCTAAAGGAAAAAGAGGGAAAGAAAAAAAGGGCCTAAAATAAAAAAGAAAGTCATTCTTAAAAGTAACATAAAATCAGCAAAGTGCCACACAAGCACCCACGTGTGATCATTCAACGTGGGCTCAAAAAACATAAAAAGCCATTTTATCGTTTCTCATCTCATTCACAAAATATAAAACACAAACTAATGTTTTATTGCTGCACTCACAAGGGGGGAAATTTCTCAGAAACAAAAAAATTTTTCAATGTAGGTATATATGTTCCTAAAACATTAGTAAAATTTTACGAGACCGAATTATAAAACGCAATAAATAATTTTATATAGATCGAGACAATTTTATTCTTAATTATAAAGAATATTTAATTTAATAATTAATTCGAAAATTATGTCACTAAATTTAAAGTCGAAAACTATATATTATTCAACTCCTTAAAGTTTACAATGTTGGTATGTTAACGAATAAAACAAGAAAACAACACTTTTCCAATAATAAATAAAAAAATCTAACAAAAAACTATTTAACAAAATAAAAATGAAAAAATTCGTCATTTTTAAACTTTCGTAATCAAACTATTTTTCAATACTATTTTTTCAAAAGTAAAAATATATTATATTAAATAACATTAAACAGTCTTTGAGTACAATACATACTCGAAAATAAGACCTTATTTATTATTTTTGAAATCTTTTGATTTTTTACCCAAGGGTCCAGACTAATTAATTAGTAAAGTGTTTTTAAAGAGCCCAAAATTAATTAAGTTAAATGTTATAAAAAAGAAGGAAAAATGTTGAATTTTCAGAAATTCGGATTTTTCAATTTTAGGTAATTTTCGATAATTTTCAATTTTTTACCAAAGAGTCGAGACTGTTAACTAAGTAAATTATTTTTCAAGAGCACAAAAATAATAAAGCTAAATGCCATAAAAAGAAGGGAAAATGTTAAATTTTAAGAAATTCGGATTTTTGATAATTTTCGATAATTTTCAATTTTTTACCAAAGAGTCGAGACTATTAACTAAGTAATATATTTTTCAAGAGCACAAAAATAATAAAGCTAAATGCCATAAAAAACAAGGAAAAATGTTGAATTTTGAGAAATTCGGATTTTTGAATTTTTGATAATTTTAGATAATTTTTTATTTTTTACCAAATAGTCGAAAATATTAACTAAGTAAAGTATTTTTGAAGAGCCCAAAAATAATTAAGTTAAATGTTATAAAAAAGAAGGGAAAATGTTGAATTTTCAGAAATTCGGTTTTTTGAATTTTTGATAATTTTCGATAATTTTTTATTTTTTACCAAAGAGTTGAAATTCTTAACAAAGTAAAGTATTTTTGAAGAGCCCAAAAATAATTAAGTTAAATGTTATAAAAAACAAGGGAAAATGTTGAGTTTTAAGAAATTCGGATTTTTGAATTTTTGATAATTTTCGATAATTTTTTATTTTTTTACCAAAGAGTCGAGACAATTAACTAAATAAAGTATTTTTTAAGAGCACAAAAATAATGAAGCTAAATGCCATAAAAAAGAAAGAAAAATGTTGAATTATAAGAAATTCGGATTTTTGAATTTTTGATAATTTTCGATAATTTTCAATTTTTTACCAAAGATTCGAGACTGTTAACTAAGTAAAGTATTTTTCAAGAGCACAAAAATAATGAAGCTAAATGCCATAAAAAAGAAGGAAAAATGTTGAATTTCGAGAAATTCGGATTTTCGATAATTTTAGATTTTTTACCAAAGAGTCGAGACTATTAACTAAGTAAAATATTTTACAATTCAAAGAAGAATGAATAATTTTCCATTGTCAAACCTTTTTTGGAAATAATCTCTTTTAATTAAAACAATGCCCTTATTGAATTTAATTTACAATTTGGAAGATTTTAAGCATGGAGGCTATTTTATTTTCTCAAGGAAATGTTATTTTACATTTCAGAAATAAATAATAATTAGTTTTCCAGTCTTATATTAAAAAAAAAAATTTCGACACTCAGACAATTTGAAGGAACTCTAAATTTAAATAACAAATTTTGTTAAACAAATTACGTCAAACTTTCAATTTTTCGTCTTTCTCTCTCCTAAACATAATCCAATATACTGGTTCTTGAACAGACAGAAAAACTTTCTTAAGAATTGGAAAAATGAAATTCACATGAAAAAAGAATTCTCACCTTTTTTCATTATATTTGAATATAAAGAAATTGGAGAATGTATTTCCGAAGAGGAATATACTTCAAGTGTGCGACTCTTTTGGGGTCACTTGACCAAGAGGGTTCTAAAGCGAGTCAAATCTTTAAGAAATAGTGAATGAATTGACAGTACCCGTGGTGCTCTCCTCAACACAACTAAAACTCATTGAGACCTGGCGTTTCTTTACTCAGAATCGATGGCCCTGGTCAAAGAAGAGAAAAAAAGCTTGAATGAATATCTCTAGTGGCTACTACAAGAGACTACGGAATTTTCTTTTTTTTACTATAGAGAGACAGCATGAAAATCATACTTTTTGCTGAATGAAAGAAATGCGCAAAGACAGGATTTTGAAAAAAAATTAGACAAGGCCAGATGTCGCTAAATTTTTAACCAATTTTTCTGGAAAATATTCTTCCAATTTTCATTTTCACGCATTTTGTCAATTTTAGTTATGATGGATTAGATTAATATTGGTATATTTTACGAATGATTATAACTGAATTGAATTGTGAATAGATTTCAAAGAGATTCAAATACTTTATTCAAAAATTATTAACGTTCCTGTATTTCCCACATTAAAAAGAAATTTATTTTATTCAAATTACCGATTACTTGACTATTATCAATTAAATATTTACTTGAATCAAATAATTTTAACTTAAGTCAATTAAATGGTATTTACTGCAAATATTTATTTGTGACAAATAAGTTTTATTTATATTAATTAAATAGTAAATGCTTCAAATACTAAAATTATTCGTTTAAATTTTATTTAATTTAAATAAAGATTATGATTCAAGTAAAAATATTTATTTGATATCAGAAAAGTAATTGTTCACTTAAATAAATTTTTTTCAGTGTTTTTAATAAACATGAAGTTTTAATTTAATTTGCTTTGATATTAAGTCAAAATAACTAAAATATTTTGTAACTAATTCAATAAGTGAAATTCAACTATTTTCGTAGTTATTTGTTTACTAATAAATAAGTATTGTTTGCTATTTCCTACACTGAAAAAAATGTATTTAATTTAAATAACCGATTACTTAACTATTATCAATTAAATATTTAGTAGAATCAAATAATTTTTATTTTAGTCAATTAAATGGTTCAATTCATATTTGCTTTAAATACTGACAAGACAAGAAAAAAGGGAAACAAAGATGATTTTTAAATTTTTAATTTTTGAGAAAATAAACAAACACTTCAATGAAAAAAAAAACCACTCAAATCCCCTCAAACTCAAAATGAAACAATTTTTATACATAATATTCTGTTTGTATTAAAAAAAAGCTGAAGATTTATAAAAACCAAACTCAAGATATTCTTGAAAAAAGTACCTTGCATCCGGTGCTCGACATTGAAAAGATGAATTCAATGGACAGCAATAAAAACACACCCAATGACTTTCGTACTCATATAATATATATAGAGACACATAAGAAGAAAAAAAAGGTAGCCGCAAAATAGCTGAGGATTTCTAAATATCGAAGGGGACAATTACTTAGCCAATAATAATGGCCATCTCAGTCAATTCTCACCGAACTACACGCATTGTATTTTACAACTACCATCGAGTCTAAGGTGTTAGCCGACTCGCAACAAAATTGTACAACAAAGTGGCTGCTGGCAGATGTTCCATAAAATGAACATCAAGCATCAATGGACCCGAAAAACGGAGGCTCATCCTTTCCAAAATGATTTTCATTCATTTTTTTTTTCACCACAAATGCAGTGGTTCTCTCGAAATTCTAATTACAAATTTTTTTGCAAATAGTAGAAGAAAAATTGGTACTCCAAATTTAATTTTTAAATTTATCAAAGAATTTTAAATTCCAAACAAAAATGTTCCAAAATTGATCTAAACTTTATAATTTATAAATAAATTTAATATTTTAGTCTTAGTTTAAAATAAAAGTTTTAAAAGAAAAATGTATTTATTTTAAGAGTAAATGAAAAGCAATGTAGTTTATTGTTTTTATTTAAACCAGTTGAAAATTGAAATCAACGGATCCAAGTGAAAAATATACTTAATTTACCAAAGGGACAAAATTAATAATTTTAAATCTGAATTTTAAGTGTATTTCTAAATGTCAAAAATAGAAATTCCATACTTTAATATTTCAAAAATATATTTTTATTTTTTTATTCGGAATTTAAAAACTGAATTTTTTTAACAAAAATTATTTATAAAAAAAGGGGAAAAGTACATGTAGAGAATTTGAGAACCCCTATAGAAAATGCCAAAACCTTGTGAAGAAAAATTGAAGGCAATATAATGTATCGTCCCAAGTCAAATGGTTATAATGGAGTCAAAGTGAGAAAAGGGAAACGCCTTCCAACTCTCTCGAAATTCAAGTGCACTCAAGTTTAAATTTTTATACAATTTTCAGGTAATATGTTCTCTTTAAAATCGTCATTTATCGAAAATTTCTGATATAATGTATGAATTAAATGATTTTTCAATTTTGTGTACAGGCAACGCCTCCACACCACTGAAATCTCACACAATAATCCATTCTCAAATATTTAAAGAATAATTATCACTTGTAAAAATGTTATAGGAACTAAAAATGATGAAAAAAAAACATTTAATAATATATTGCACTGACAAAATTTATTTAATTAATATAACCGATTAATTGTCTAGTATCAAATAAATATTTACTGATATCAAATAATTTCTACTTGAATCAAATAATTTTTACTTGAATCAAATAATTTTTACTTAAATAAAATACAAATAATTTTTACTTAAATAAAATAATATTTACTTGAATAAAATAAATTGTATTTGAACTAATAAATTCTTTATTAGAAGAAAATATCATTTAATTGATTGAAATAAAAATTACTTGATTCAAGTAAATATTTATTTGACAATCGACAAATAATCGGTTATTTGAATCAAATAAATTTTTTTTCAGTGTAATGCATAGTCTTTTTACAATAACAAATTTACATAATAATTAGATAATTATTTCCTTAATTATAAATTATAATTTTTAATGTATACACCCAGAGAAAAATTTTATTTAAACCAAATAATAAAATTTAATGATTTAATAATAATTTATTTGAGTCATATTAAAGCATATTTGTCCCTACTCAATTTTTTTATTTGTTTTAAATAGAAATGTTATTTGGCAAAAACTTAATTTTGAACCAAATAAAATTTATTTGAAACAAATAAAAATTTTAGTTGGCTCTGAGTCACATTTTCTTTTTTCTCAGTGTAAATTATAATTAAAAATTTTTTTTTAATTTATAAATTGTGACTATAGCAACGGGATCACGTGAACGTGATATTCAATTTATTATTATGCAAATTACAAAACTTTTTATTTTCAAATATAAATTTTTGAATAATTTTTTAATAAAAATTTTAAAAATGCACTTATCAAGTTCTTTAATTAATTATTATTGTTTATATTTTCAAAATCCTTTGAAATAATTCAATTATTTTTGGAAGAAATAGTAGAATGTTTGCAAAAATTCAATTATTTTCAATAAAAATTTGTAATAAAATTTTTCAATAGAATTCAATTATTTTCTAAAATTTTAATAAATCATTCGAAACAATTCAATTATTTTTAATATTTTTTTTAATACAATTTTAATAAAATTTTATGAAAGAATTAAATTTTTTTTATTAATTTTTAATAATATTTTAATAATATTCTTTCAAGGAATTCAATTATTCTCAAATTTTTTGACAAAATTATTAGCAAGAATTTAATGATTTTCAAGACATTATAATTTTAAAATTGAAAATATTTGAATAGAAAAATTATTTAAAAAGTTAGGAAACAAAAAAGCAAACTAACTTCAAACTGCGAACAAATTACCGGAATACAACGATTATTAAAATATATAGATTTTTTATAGAATTTAAATTATTAATTTTTTAAATTATAAAGTTTTAAATTTATAAATTATAATTACAAATCTTGAAATTTATAAATTTATAAATCGTTATTATAAATTATAATTTATGAAAATAATTTTTTTCTAGAATTTAAATTAATTCTCCAAACGATACTTAAAGGACATTCTTTGAAACAGAACTTTTTACGGAAGTGTTTTGATGGCGAATGAAAGAAAGAAAGAAAGAAGTGATTCACCTCGAAAATTCTAGGGACTCGAGACAAAGGCAACTTCTTTTTCAAAAAAGGGAATATAAAACAAAAAATAAAAACCAAAAAACAAAAAAAAAATTGGACTTAATGCATGCAAAACTTTAACATGCCAATGGCGTTTGTTCTTTTCTGTGGTTGGGCAAAGATGTTTGGCATATTTGTCACATTCGAATAATTCTAAAGAGGTGCACCTGCCTGGACGTTTTGCAACACGAAATTTGTGGGAGACCCCAAGAATGGATGTATCGGTAGCGAAAAGTGCGATAACTTTTATTCGTTTATTTGGGTCGCCTATATATATCTACACTCCTAATCGAACCAATACCAAATAAAAAAAAAAGATAAACGAAATTCCTTGGAATTTTCGAAACAAAATTGTATCGTATACGATTCTCTCTCTCTCTCAATTTATTTTCTTTTTATCCATAAATGGTTTAAATCGTTTAAATGGAGTATTGCCATTGTCAAGTAAAAATAATGTCTTTCTTTAGTAATTTAATAAATTTTCATTAAATTATTTAATCTATATTAAATTATTTTTTAATATTTATTGAATTGTTTTATATTTATTGAATTACCAAAAAATGACATTTCTTGTTCTTGACTTTTTCGTATTGAAAATTGTGTGTAGTAAGTAGAAAAAGTTTAAAACAAATTTAGTTTCATGAATAAATTATTTAAGTACCGAAAATAATTTTATCGGCTCATTTTTAATAGTTAATTGGGAAGACTTGTCATAAATTTGCCTTTCTTTTTACGGAAAATATTCAAAATAATGAAGTTTACCTTAGAAAAATATTTACTTTTACTTAGTTTGGAGATCCTCTGAAGAAGTTCTTAATTCACTGACTCTAAGTTTAAAAGTACAAAAAACCCGCACTGACTCGAAACTTTAGAAAAAAATTTTTGTTTATATATCTGCAGACATTGACGGTCTTTGCTATTTACTTTCACAAGTAGCACTGAAACAGACGAAAAAAAAAGAATTGAAATTAAGAACGATAAAAAATAGTAAAAAATTAAACGAAAAGTAGAATAAAGAAATTTTCGTAACAAAATATAATTTTAATTATACTTACTTTGATTTAACTAATTCGCTATTTCCAGTTCATCTTTTTTTTTGTGTTGCAGAACTGTCATTGTGTTATTTGGTCGTTGACTTTGGCTATTAAGAGGTGTTTTTCCTTTTGTTGGAAAACTACGCCATTGTGCCATTTGGTTGTTGGCTGTGGTCATTAAGAGACAGCTGCAAAATAAAAATTAATTATTAACCAAAATAGTAGCCAAAAATTTTTAAAAACTTTTTTATTTTAATTTTTCCAAATAAATTAAATTATTTCAAGTAAAAAATAAATTTTTAATAATTAATCAAACAATTTTTTTAATCACATTATTTATTTAATAAATTGTAAATAATAATTATATAACAAAGAAATTAACGATTTTTAAATATTTATGCTGTTTTCAATACCATTTCAATCGAACTCTCAAATATTTCCAAGTTTAATAACAAAAACAGTAAAATATTGTTAAACTGGCTAAACTCAACAATTACTTGAAATATTTTTAGAGAATACATAAAAAACTCAATATTTTCGAATTAATATTACATATATTTAGGTATTTCCTGCTCGACGTTATATTATTAAAACAATTCGCACAGCGAAAATTGTGCTAAAACTCCGGAAAATGTCATTGCAAAAACATAACCTAACAAACGTTGTCAAATGACATATTTTACGTTTCGCAATTTGCATTATTATCAATTGTTAAATCCAATTAATAAACATTATTGCAAAAAAATAACCTGTATTTATTTTATTTATCACTTAAACAATATTATTAGGCCGATGGATAATATATTTTTAATCAACGTAAAAACACCAACGGCAATGTGTTCGAGAGAGACGGAGATATCTCCGTCCTTTTCTAACACACACTTGCATTTATCAATCGAAAAAAAATCAATAATTCGTCTCAATACTGCCTATTCTTCTCAAAAATGCAAAACTACGAAATATTTAACAGATTTTACCCGCCTTATTCCTATTTTGTCCATTTTCATGAAAAAACCCAAAGATGTCGCGCAAACCATTGTGGTCAATGACCTTGGCGTTTGTCGGCCATTTTCCACTTTACGAGCAAAAATCAATTTTTATTAACCAAAAATCTATTAAATCTTTACTAATATTCCTCAATATTGCAAAACTAAACAATATTTTACTCGGATTAGACTGATTTTGTTCATTTGCTGCAGAACGGCAGCAAGGAAAAAGGACGCCACGGCAAATTTTCGGCCATTGACATCGACAAATATTTATCGATTTTTTTACAATTTTTTCATGAAATATCATTAACCAGGACATAAATGATCAATAATATGCAATATTTTGTTAAATATAATGAATATAATTACCATTTGACCATGAAAACGTGTGAGCGTCATACGACCAGCACGACCATCCGCCATTTTGTGAAGAGGCGACACAAGAACAGCGGGCGACCTGCGCTCTGATTGGCTGAAATGTAAAACGCGACGTTTCTGATTGGTGGACAAGTTTTCTATTGGGATTATGTGTTTGCAATGTTGGCAATAGTTTAAACTATTATTAAATAATAAATAATAATTAAATTAATAATTTATAATTATTATATTTGTATTGTATTAGAATTATGTATAGAAAAGATATGATAGATTATATTACGTTTTTATCTATTAATTTTTTTTTTCTATCAATAGTTTAATTAATTGTTCACTTGACTAGATTTGTCACAATTTATCAAGTTATTTCCTACTTCCGGTTGCGCAAATTGAACAAAAATAAATTATTCTACGCATACAATGTCATTTTGTTTACCATCGAGTTTGAGAAATTGTTTGTGTATTCTTTTCTGACAATTACGTGGTGTTAAGTCATGTTTTTTACAAAAATGTTTATTTGCAAATTTTTTGGTTAATTTAGTAACCAGGAGAAAATATCTGATGTGTTATTTTCCTAATTTTATGTCTGTTACAAACAGATGTAAACACTCGCAATCGAGGATAACCTCAAATTTTGGAAAATCTTTTTTCCCTTTTGTAAAAGTTTAATTACTATCAGAAAAATATAAAAAGGAGAAAAAAGAGATTTATTTTTATTGTGGATTTCTACTTTGTAATCAGTGTAGCAAGGGAATTTTTTCATTAATTATATATTCACTAACAAACTTGTTTTTAACTGTTTGATTTTATTTTCAGTGAAATTCACGATGGACTCAAACGATGAAATAATAAACCATTCATCTTCCCTCTGATCCGGTATCACAAATAGGCAATTCGTATACAAATGTAATACTCAAGTGGCAACACTTCATAACAAAGCGATACGAAAACTGGCTCAAAAATCGAGAACCCCTATAAAATTTCTTCCCTAAAGAACACCCCATGACAATCAAGGGACAAGGTGCGGCTCTTTGTATGTTTCGATAACAAGTGTAACGGATTCAAGAATCATTGAGAATCATCGAGGGGTGAAAAATAACCACAATTCTTTTTTTCTTTTCAATAATGACAACGTCGTCTCTGCGGAAAAAAAATTATAACCACAAAAACTATGGGAAGTCAGTACAAATTTTTGTTTTAGTTAATTAAAAAGTCAATGGTTTAATTTTTTTGTTGATTTTAATCTCTTGAAATATCAATTTTAAAATTTACTATAAAAGGATTCTATATTTCAAATTAATTTAATACTATTCTGTTAATTTTGTTAAACTTTTGCTAACCTTTTTATTTCTTTTTCACAGGATTTTGAATCAAGAATAAAAAGAATAATTTCGTGCAGGAAAAATATTTAAATCGAAAAATTGTAAAACAAGTTTTTGAGAAAACATTTTGATAATCTGCGTTTCAAAGGAAAAGAAGAATGAAGATCATAAGTGTGGTCTTTAAAACATGATGAATTTGGCAATTCAAATTTGACATTTGACACTTAATAATCATGAATCACTTTTTGGGGAGACACCCATTTTTTGAGATTATGATCTAAGTAACTCTCAATGTTAAGAGGTCAGGAAAAGGTACCCCACTCGAAGAACTAGTTTCGTAACATCTATCCGCATGGCAGTGTGGTGATAATAATTTATAATTTCACGAATGATGAACGAAATATATATTCAAATTTAATATTAACCCCAAGCTCAGTTGCAAAAGGGGTTCAACTGACTTTTTATGACAAGTGTAACGTACACATTTCAGACAGTCGCCTGGAGGTAATGAATTATTCCAAAAAAAAGTGAAGAATACTGGTTATGTATTTTTTCGAGACTCGCTTTTTTTGCATCGCATGATTCTACGGATTCGTTCAACTGCATAATTTGTATCTTTCACGAGTTAATTCTAATGTAAATAAAACTGACAAAGGTTTGTCAGTCAATGTGTGTTCACATCTGTGACAAAATCGCAAAATTAATATCAATTTTTTGACACATCGCTGAAGGAAAAAGAAAATAAGAAACAGAAAAGTTTTTGCTCGCCAATATAAAGAAAAAAGAAAGAATATCCGAATTTCTTTTGGTAAAAATTGGAATACGTTTTTTCAAAAATATTCAGGGTTGCCACGCAACCTGAAAACCTGGAAATGTCAGGGAATTTTATAAACATTGAAATTTTTATAAATTTCTTCAGAATGATTCAATTATATTTGATAAATAATCAAATTTTTTAAAGAGTTTCAATTATTTTCATAAATAATAAAACTCATTGCAGAATTTCAATTATTTTTAATACAATTTTAAAGGAATTTCTCGAAAAATGTATTATTCTTAATTTTATTAAAATTTATCAAAGAAATTTAATTTCTTGAAAGAATTAAATTATATTCAGAAATTTTAATCAAATTTTTTTTTAACAATTCAATTTTTTTCAAAATAATTTTAATCAAGTTCTACGTAGAAATTTAATGAATTTCAATAATTTATCGAAATTCAATTATTTTCAATATCTACTATTTCAAAAAATTTTACAAAAGAATTCAATTGATTAGAAAGATTTTAATAAAATTCGTCTCAAGAATTAAATTATTTTTCAAATTAATAAAATTCTTCCCCGAAATTTAATTATGGTCAAAAGTTTAAAAAAATTCTCTTCAAAATTTCAATTATTTTTATAAATATTAAAATTTTTCTTCAAAATTCAATTATTTTTAGAAATAAATTCTAATTTTAATAAAATTTTTGTCAAAATTTCAATTATTTTCAAAAACTTTTCTCAATTCAGTCAAATTTTTTACAGAGATTCAATTATTTTTAATACAATTTTAATCTAATTTCTCGAAAATTAAAATTTTAATTACCTATTTAAAAATTTGTTGATAAAATTCTTTATTTGACTTCAATTTTAAAAAATCATTCAATTCTTCAATAAATTGATATTTGAAAAATAAATGATCATGGAAGGATTTAAATCTACTCAATCTTCAATAAATTATTTATTTTTGTATTTAAATAATTGAATTCTCGTAAAATTTTCTAATAAAAATCGATTTAAATATGAATTTCAGTTAAAATTATAGATAAGCAGATTTTACTAATAAATAGTCGTTTCTACTAATTTAATAATTTAATAAATTTCAAATTATAATTTTTAATTGTTTGAATTTTTCATACTTTTAACTAAAAATAGTGTAGAATTGTAAGCAAAAGGATTTGAAAATTTTCAAATAAATTTTTCAAAAATTATTAAAAATAATAAATTTAAAGAAGAATTTTAGTTTAAAATTCTGGAAAACAATAATTGAATCATAGTGATGAAAGTAATTTTGAATAAGTTACAATAACAATATTTTTATAATATAAAATAATGATTTTATCAGTCGGTCATTTTTAATTATGATAAAACATGAAGATCTTGATTGCTCCTAGTCGAAGACTCGGAGTGATCGATTTCTTCATGTTTTATAACAATTTATTATAAGTTATTTAATTTCAAAAAGGTAAAATTTTGTAAAATATAAATAAGCGTGGCAACCCTGATAGTTAATAAAAAATCTAATTATATATTTCTCGTTTCAGGCAATCAAACTGCGAGGATAATTAAAAAAAACTATTATACAATTTCTTGTCTTTTAAGTAAAAATAATAGTGACATACCTTTTCATGACACCTCATCTGTCATGATGAGCAAGCTCGTCTGAGTGTCATTAAGCTTCATTTACAATCCACACCTGATTACAATATCGCCTTATGCATAAGTTGAGAAAAAAGCCGCTAACGATGCTCTGAGCCAGGGAATAAAAAAAACTACTTAACATCACAGGGTTGCGTCCCATATCCCCTTTTGCAATCGCTCATGATTTCTCCACGTTTTTGCTCATCAATTTAAATCCATTTTTTTCCATTCTCTCTTCAACAATGCACATAAGGAATCTCTCAAGAGTTGCAGGAGAGAGAGAGAAAAAAAAATTCCTCTCTCAACCCCTTTCGCAAACATAATTTTCATTATCATTGAAATTTCTCGTCTGAAAAAGAAAATTTTTGCAAAAATGTATTCAAATTTTACAATTGAAAATAATAGGTAGCAAACAAAATTACATTCAAGTTTTCAAAGAAATCAATCAAATGTTGATCGACAAGATTTTAACGTTCATGGAACGAAATATTTTCTATTATAAATATTTTCATAAATTTTCGATTGCAAATAATTGAAAACTTAAATTATACTTTAAATTTTGAAGTTTTTGAAACTTTGTAATTAATTTTTTTGATAATGCTTCAAAATTATGGCAATAAAAATATATGCAACAATAGGTTTTAAACCTTCAATTGAACTTTCATTAATGATTGCAATAAAAATTAAAAATTAAATTTTATGTTCAGAAACTTTGTAATTAATTTTTTTGATAGTGTCGCGAAATTGTTACTTTAAATTGATAAATTTCATTCTTTTGAACGTTCAACTGAACGAAATATTTCTAATTAAAAATATTTTCAAAAATTATTGATTGAAACTTAAGAATAAGTTTTGAACTTTCAATTGAATGAAACATTTTCAAGAATTATTAATTACAATGAAAATTTAAAACTTAAATTTTACATTTAGAAACTTCAAAATTAATTTTTTTTTGTCACAAAATTATTACAATAAAAATATAATTTTAAGCAGAAATAAATAAATTTCGTTCATTTGAACATTCAGAACTTAAGGTTCTCTTTATTAAAAATATTTCCAAAAATTATTGATTGCAATAAGAATTGAAAACTTAAAATTTACATTTAAAAACTTTGTAATTAATTTTTTTGTTAGTGTTTCAAAATTATTGCAATGAAAATATATATTCAACAATAAGTTTTGAACGTTCAATTGAAGGAAATATTTTTTATTAATAATATTCTCAAAAATTATTGCCTGCATTAAAAATTGAAAACTTAAAATATACATTTAGAAACTTTGTAATTAATTTTTTTTTATATAGTTTCAAAATTATTGCAATAAAAATTTAAAAATGAAATTTTACGTTTAGAACTTAAGATTATTATCAAATGTATTAAATAATTAGAAAATCGATCTAAATATTATTATTCTTATTTGAATGAAATATTGTAATAAACTCAGACTGTAATTAGAAAATTTTGAATTTCTTTCCAATAAATTTTTTTTGTCATCAAATATTTGTAAATAATTTCAAACCTTAAGAACTACAGAAAAAAGTTATAAAATTTTCTTATTTTAAAAAAAAAATATTTTCAAGTCTGTAAAATCAATACCAAAGTCGATTAAATCAAGATTGTTGAATCGTCTGTTCAAGAGCGATAATCCACAACTGTAAACCATATCACTTTGTAAAATTCAAATTCGCTACACTATTCCAAAAAGTAGATTTGAATAGAATATAGAACAGAAGTGCGTCATAAAAAAAAACCATAATACTCGTATAAATCAAAAACAGGTCAAGATTGTTCTCGATGAAGATTTCATGTATACGAGTCTCATAAAACATCCCGCATACGTGACGAATTTAATATTTATACAATATTTTATGTTCGAGCGATATATAAACTAACAATTGCGATTCTTAAAGAATTAAGGGCGCTTCTCATAATGGGAGAAGAAAAAAAGGGCAAAAAAATATCACTACTTTGTAGTAGAATTCTATTTTTTTAATGGCCAAAAATTTTGTTTTCAATGGGAACTATTCGACAGTTATCCCTTCCTGTTATATTCACGTTCATTTGAAAGAAGATCGCTCATATGAAAATATAAAAGATGGGACAAATTTTATGATACATTTTATTAGCAAGATGAAGACTTTGTATCAAAAAGTCATTTAAAAAACGAGACGCGAACAGATGATACATACAAAATAAAAGACTTGACGATCGTTTTAAATAAAGACGATTGCAGGGGATTTTTTTTTAATAGGCACATGCCTTTTGTAAATTTTTAAATCATAAATTTCAATTAGTATACAAAGTGTGTGACGTGTTCCAAATGCAAAAATTCAGTCTGAAACGTTAATAATTCCAGAATTAAAATAATCAAAAGCGATTTACGAATTACGTATAGTTATTTTTTTTAATAAGTAAAAATTCATATGTTTCAAATTTTGTTCTTTCAAACAATTTTAAAAAATCAAAATAACGGAGCAAAAACCTTTTCAATGATTATTTTCTAGAATAAATAATTATACAATAACTCAGTTATGAACTAAATGTTTAATAATTTATAGAAATTTTACATTATTATTAAATTTCTTCTCAATTTTCAATATAGAGATAAATTATCACAGAATAACTTAATTAAAATGCTTTCGGATATGACGAGATAAGTTTTCCTGGTCTTCTCAGACATTACTCGGAGGGGTTTCTTGAGTGGCTGGAAAAAATTAATTATGTTATTATTAATTATACACAAAAAGGTCTGAGTAATGGAATATTTTTTTTAATGAAGCACTGAAAACAGTGAATTATTTGATTCAAATAATCGATTACTTTGCTGTTATCAAATAAGTATTTACTTGAATCAAATAATTTTTATTTGAGTGAAATAAATTCTGTTTGAACCAATAATTTCAGTATTTGAATGAAATAAATTGTATTCGAACTTCGAGCCAATAATTTCAGTATTTCAATGAAGTGAATTGTATTTGAACCAATAATTTCAGTATTTAAATGAAATAAATTGTATTTGAACCAATAATTTCAGTATTTAAAGCAAATAGTTTTCAATAATTAAAAAAATTAATCAAATAGCATTTAATTGATTTAAATATACCAAATTATTTGATTCAAGTAAATATTCATTTGATAATCGAGAAGAAATCGTTTATTTTAATCAAATAAATTTTCTTTTCAGAGAGTAAAAAATAAATTTAATACCTTTATACGAATATTCTAATGCCGTTGCAATTGTTCGCATATCGCCTTCAATACTACGTGCCCAATTTTCAACATCTCCTATTTCCTTCAAAGCACTCGAAAACGATTCAACCAGATTTAACCACGATTGAGTTTGTTTTGCAAAATTTGTTGCACTCGTTTGAAGTTGTTTTGCTTCAGCATCTAGTTTCTTTTGATTTAAATATGCCTGTGCAACTCTGAAACCATTAAATATTTTAGTAATAGAAGACAATTGTTACGACAATATTATTATTCTAGAGATATATAAATATTAGGATTAATTAGAATTTACAGAATTAAAAAAAAAATAAACTAACCCCACATTTAAATGATCAACCAATGCTTGAGTTAAATTATTTGCAGCTTGAACGGCTTCTTTTCGTTTTTGTTCTATAAATAAAAATACAGTTATAAACATTTCGTAATTTGTTTAGAAATAAATAGTTTGTTTGTAAATGAAAAAATTGCTGTAAAAATTAATCTTAATATTTCTTACCTTGTCTTTCTTTTCTTGCTGCCTGTTTACTTTGATGTTCTTTCACTATTGACGATAACATTATACTTCATTAATATTAACACAATTCGATAATTAATTATTTATAATATTTTAATTAACAAATTAACAATCTGTCTACTGTTATTATGTTTTTGACACTTATCAGCTGATGCCAAACCTAACCTCAAAACGACACACTGAAACAATACAGATGTCGCTTCAGTATTTTGTAGCGGCAAATTTAAAAATTTGGTTGAAATAATTTATCTATTTTCTTAATTGGTTTTTTTATATAAATAATGCAAATAACAATTTTTAAATATTTAGATCTTTTATTTATGCACTCCGTAATGTAATAACAATTCTATAATGTAAAAATTATGTTATTTATACAATTTGCAATAAATAATGTTTTTAATAATATATACATAAATATTATAAATATAAATAAAGAGTAAAAATAAATATAAATAAAGAGTAAAAAGAAATAAAAATAGAGAGTAAAAATAAATAATAATATATTACAATAGAAACAACATAAATAAAAAATATATAAATACGTGTTTATTATAAACAAAATAAATTATAATTCGATAAAATTAATAGTTAATTTTTTAATTAATTTATTATTAAATAAAAAATAATATATTTTGAGTCCCTATAATTTATAGTTGCGGATGTTAATTTTATATATTTATTTTTTGAATAATTAATATACAAGAATATTTATTTTTTACAGTGGATTTAATATTTATTTTTACACTTGGAATAAATATTCATTATCTGTGAAATATTATGAATTCGAATCAAAACGAAATGAATAGGGGAGAGTCTCCAGTTGTGAGACACCTCCAGTTGTGAGACAGTCAATTTTTTTTAACATGCAATATTAAAAAGCCGATTGGTTTATATAAAAACATTTCTTTTTATATGAGCCAACTTTTTCGTGTACGCCGAAGCGGATATATAAACTGTTTTTGTTAAATACCAACACTGTGTGTGATAATCGACTAAAAAGCGTTTTTTCAATAAATGCAAAGTACTTTTTTACCAAGTTAATTAATTGGAAAAGGTAAATGTAATGCATTTTCTTTTAGTCTTTTCCTTATATTTTGTGATGCAATATTGCATCGTTCCAATCTATACGGTTAAAAATAATTTAATTTTCCTTTTTCAAAATAGCGCCAATTTCTAGGTGTGAGACACAGCATATCACCAGTTGTGAGACGGTGTCAACACCTATCTGGTCAGCATAAAAAATACGACTTTGCAGGCATACTATTTAAATGTTGTTTTGATTTTTTTTTCTAGTATTTTTGGGCATGTCAAGTGGAAAAAAGTCAATTGATTCAGAAGAAATCAATTTTAATGCTCTTGTTGAAGCTATTAAATTGTGTTTATTTGATAGTAATATTTTGGCGAATAAATATTATTATCTAGTATATAATAATATATATTATTAATATATTTAATTATTTCTACTAAACATAACGTTTTATGTCAAACTTATTAAATTTTAGCAATTTTTACTGAGTGTCTCACAACTGGAGACATTTTTTTTTTTTTGAAAAAAGCGATGTGCTCGGAAAATGTATCGTAACATTTTTTGAGTTCATCGAAACACTATACTTTCTGTTAATAAAAGTTGCGTATTTCTGTTACCTTTCGAACGGTGTATTTTATTTACAATTTCGTTTACCCGTTTACAATTTACGGGTCAAAAATAAAACCCGTCTCACAACTGGAGACTCTCCCCTATAATAAATATACTTACCTTTCTTGAATTTTAGCAAGCAAATAAAGAAAAATTTCAAACGAAAAAATTAATTTCTCTTGATAATCTCCATCCTGCTAAAATTAAAATGTAATTAAACAATTCTAAAATTAAAATAAAAAATGCCATTGTTTGCTATAACCAAATAAGATTTTATTGAAGATTTAGTAAAAACAGATAAATTCAATAATAATTAAGATGTTTCAATTACGCCACTATAATCGAAATATGGAGGTAGGATGGTGGAGGGATGAGGTGAGGATAAGAAACTATGGAACATTTTTATTTTCTTATTTTTTTAGCAGAAAGCTATTCACCGGTGATAGGTATATAAAATTATCGGAGAAAGAATATGATCATTATAAATTTGCGAGCACTATTAAAACTCACCCCTGTTTATTGAAAGAAGAAGCAGAAAAAAACATGAACTTAATTTAAAAAAAATAATTCAATTCCGACGTTTTTTTCTTGAAAATTTTCATATAAATGTTCGATATCTGTTTCACCCCCAAACCACTGACTTGTCCGGCTTAGGGGCTCGTTGCCCAACGATATTTTCTTATATTTTCTTGAAGTTTTTTTGCATTATTATTGCACTCGTAGTTCTTCAAATGCTTGAGACAATATATTTTCAGCCGCAAAATGAATGGGATTGGATCATATTCTTTGTCACAAGCGCGAAAAACCTTCGTTTCTTGAATGAGAAACATCTTGAGAGAGAAATCTTGTCTTCGATTTTTTCTTTGCAAAATTTTCATACTTTTCAGAGTGAAACTTCAAACTTCCCTCTATCATCCAATACCTCTTGATTCAAAACCTTATAAACAAACAAACATGTTAGAGAACGTACATTTTATTTTCTGCATTTTCATTTGTTTATTTATCGCTTTAAATAATTTAATATTATTATGATTTTGTTTTTTTTTTTTGCTTTTTTTAATTTATCAATATCAATTTTTTTAGGTACTTTTTAAAGGGTTGTTGAAAATAAACATTTACAAAAAAGAGAATCAGTACCCAACTAAATTAATTTGACTGGAATACAAAAGTGAAGCAGAAAACTATTTTTTAGGAAGCAAGAGAAGACAAAAAAAGCAATCAAAATTGTATTCCAACCTTTACATCGTGGTTTTCATTTTACGTTTACAATATCACAAGCCTTATTTTCAAACTCGCAAAGTTTTCAAAATTTTTTATGAATGAACATAAGGCTTTAACATCCATTCTAACCTTCCTATTTTTAGTGCCAGAAAAAAATTCTTACTTGTTCCCATATTTTTTTTTTTTTTTGTTTTGTTTTCTATTTGTCAATTAATTGAAAAAAGTTACTTTTCTTTTTGGAAAAAGTATTAAAAATCATGCTAATAAACAAAGTACACTATGCACCATAAAGTAGGTAAGGTGAGAATAGCGACAATTTTAAATGTAGTTATTTGAACGTTTTTGACCCTTATAATATAGTTAGAAGAAAAAGGGTCATAGGGTCAAGTCACACAAATGGCTCCCACAACCCATCTGGCTTCTCGTACCACACTCGTGTCACTTAATACCGACCTGAAATTCATTAAGCAACAAAGACTATGATTGTTTGATCCAGGTTATTGGGTACTTAGCAACTACCGTATATCTTGATGCTCCTGTATCGCACTCTCGTTTATTCACACACTTGACGGTTTTTTTTTTTTTCATTAATGACCCATTTTAATGCCGACAGTTTACAAAAATATAATACGATTAAAAAAAAAGAAAAAAATAACCAGATCACTATAAATTCTAAGTCTAGCAATTTTGCAAAAAAAGGAAAAAGAAAACAAAATTTTCGAAATAGTTCTCAACGTTCAATAACGTTAATAATATATCGGTAGTCTCTCGATGTTATTTAATATAAAACTAAAAATTTATCGGTAATCTCTTCTCTCAAATTTTACAGCGTTTATTTCTAAAACAGATGAAACATGTAAATAAGTAAACGACTGTAAATTTTGTTAAATATCTAATTCTTCACATTTAAAGCTATATTATACAAATTTTGTAACACTGAATTGCAATAATAGAGTTGCCACAAATATTTAATTTTGTTTTTCCCTGATTTCCAGATAAAATTTTGACCATTTCCCTAACCCATAGAATATTCTGATTTACACTAAAAATGACTAGATACTCAAAAAAATGTTTTATTACATTTATTTACGAATTTATTTAAATGTAAAATTATTCGAAAACATCAATTTCTTTTTTTAATAAATATTTAATCATTATTATTTTTCAATGGGAATTAAGATTTTCATAAATTAATTAAAAAAATCCTAATAAAATCCTTCGCAAGAATTCAAGTATTTTTACAAGTAGTAAAATTTCTCAGAAAAATTCAATTATTTAAAAAAAAATGTACCTAATAAAATTCATTGCAATAATTCGATTATTTTCATAAATAATAAATCGATTATTCGGTAGTTCATTTTTAAATTAATTTTTATTAGAAAATTCTAAAATAATTGAATGTTTGTTAAAATTGAATTCTCATAAAGAATTTTATCAACAAATTTTTAAATAATTGAATTGGCAAATTTTAATACAATTTTTAAGAATTACATTTTTCGAAAAATTCTAAATATAATTTAGAAAATAAAAACTTCAAATAATTTAAAAAAAAAATCAATTAAACTTTTTCACAAAAAAAATAATAATAATTTTACAGAATTTTTAGTTAAAATTAAAAAAAATTCAGATTTTTAAAGATTTTAATTTGAAATCATTTCAAAATTCAATTATTTCTAAAAATTCAGGCTATACTGCTTTTGCTATTCGATTTATATCTAAAATTTTAACTATAATTTATTTTTAAGTCAATTTTTATTAGATAATTTTACGAGAATTCAATTATTTAATTTTAAATACATAAATAAATAATTTATTGAATAATTGAATTCCTTTAACGAATTTTAACAAAATTTTTAAGAATAATTAGATTTTTCGAGGAATTAGATTCAAATTGTATGAAAACTAATTGAAATTTTGCGATGAGTTTTATTATTTAGGTATGAAAATAATAATAATGCTATTATGATTTTAATACTCAATTGTTATCTAAAATTTTAACTACAGTTCATTTTTAAATCAATTTTAATTAGAAATTTCTACGAAAATTCAATTTTATAAATACAAAAAATAAATAATTTATTGAATAATTAAATTCATTTTTTTGAGGAAATTGATCAAAATTGTATTAAAAATAATTAAAATTCTGCGTTGAATTTTTTATTATTTATGAAAATAATTAAATGTTTGCGTAAAATTTTATTGAACTTGTTTTTAAAGTAATTGAATCCTTTAGGAAAATTTTAATAAAATATTAGATATTGAAAATCATTGAATTTAGGGAAATTTTTTAATTTAATTATTATTTAAATAATAATAAAATATAAAAATACATATTTTATTAAATAATTGAATGTTTCTTAAAATTGAATTCTCAAAGAATTTTATCTACCAATTTTTAAACAATTGAATTCTTTTGACGAATTTTAGAAAAATTTTTAGAAATTATATTTTTCGAGGAATTTGATTAAAATTGTATTTTTATTATTTATCAAAATAAATAAATGTTTTCGTAAAGATTTATTAAAATTTTAATTAAATAACTGAATTCTTTTGGAAAATTTTTAAAAATAATTGCATTGCTGCGAAGAATTTTACTACTTTGAAAATAATTGAATTTTTTTAATCATTTGTAACTTTTCCAAATTCAATTTCTTTTAGTGCTTTTAACTAAAATTCTTATATAAATCCATTATTTTTAATAATAAATTTAATAATTAACTAATTTTAAAAGAATTTGAATTATTAGAACTTTTCAAAAATCTAAGTTCTTTAAAATTACTGATTAAATTAATTAAAAATTGAAATTTTGGGGCTGTCCATAAATTACGTAAGACATTTTTTGGGTAAATTTGACCCCCCCTCCCCCCTTCGTAAGATTTTTTACATACATTTTTTACCATTTTTCCTATTGTTCGTAAGATCTTGCTGACCCCCCCTCCCCCCTAAATGTCTTACGTAATTTATGGACGGCCCCTTTATAAAATTTCAAGTTCATCTATTTATGAAAATAGTAAACGCAATTCTTTTAAAATTAAAATAATTTTGACACATTTAAGTAAAATTATTCATTAAATAATTTCTAAGCAATAATTTTATGATAGTCAGGGTGTCTAGTAATTTAGAAATATAAAATTCCCGGGGTTTTCCCGGTATGTAAATAATTTTCCCGGATAATTGAAAACTAAAATTTTACAGTAAATTTAATCGTAATATTTGTAAAACTTATAATAAGAATTGTATTGTGATTTACTTGACGGTAATTTCATGTTTAAAATCAAAAACAGGTGTCGCATCACTGTAAAAATTTGGCACAAGCTTCCCAGTGGGCAAAAAACCATCATTGTTTTAAAAACGTTCCAAAAATGTTTTTAGAACGTTTCATGACTGCCAAATAACGTCCCAATAACGTTATATGTTTCTAAAACGTTTTAAAAGCAATGGAACGTTTTTGGAACATTATTTGGCAGACATGAAACGTTCTAAAAACATTTTTGGAACGTTTTTAAAACAATGATGGTTTTTTGCCCACTGGATTGTCACATCGAAAATCATTTCCCATATAAGTTAGGTCTTAATTGGACAATAATAAAACATTGTCTAATATACGAAGAGAATCAATATACAATTCGAAATTGAAAAAAAATTAAGTTAAGCGTTGAAAAAATGTAACTATTTTTTCCAACAACATAATAAAGTACTTCATAAAAAAATTCCCGGATTTAAAAGAAAATTCCCGGGGGTTTCCCGGTTTTTCCCGGGAAAAAAAATTCCCGGGGTTTTCCCGGTTCGCTAGACACCCTGATAGTTCTTGAAGAATTAAGTTATTTAAAAAGAAATTATTGTCAGAAATCCCTCACTTTTCCCTGATCTGTGGCAACTCTAATTAAATTAATAAATAATCTTACATTCCAAATGTATTAAAATTCCCAAAAGTGATAGTTTTTCACATATGAGAAAAGTATTTCAGTGTACAAAATTTATTTTCGACAATCTCAATAAGCTCTACTACCATCAATTCGTAAAAAAAAATTCTTGTAGTATCGTGTCATATTTTTGCTTACTGTCTGCACGCTAGTATAAATCTTTAAATGAAGGACGTTCGAACTTACGTGGTGAATAAGAAGGAGTCCTTGACCTATCGTAACGAGAGCGTTTTCTATAATAAGGACTCGGCGAACGACGATAACTTCCTCTGTTACTATTCCTGTAAAGAGAATTTCAAAACTTTCACCAAAACCGAAATGCCGTAATTTTATTCCTCGCTAGGTTAGGTAGACAATTGTTTCTTGTTTTAAAAACAAGAAATTGAAATTGAAAACTGTTTTTACAGTTTAGGGATAAAATTTAAATTTAATTAAAATTCAAAATTTAAAATTCAATTTCCATGTTTATAAAAGTAGAAACATAAACTATCAACCTAATCTAAGTGAAAAAATAAAATTACGGCATTTCGGTTTTGTAAATCAGAACAAATAATCGGAAATTTTCGTACTCTCTGCGTCTGGAACCGGAAAATTCACGTTCATTGAGATGCGTAGGTTTTCCCATGTAGATACCAGGTGTTGGTGTGTGCGCCCTTTGAGTGATGGAAAAATCAACTCTTATACGTCTACCATCGATTTCCATTCCCGTGCACTGTTCCTTGGCAACTTTAGCATCCTCCGGTGATTCGAAATAAACGAAACTAAATCCCCTCGATCTTCGTGTCTACGATGGAATAAATAGAAAAAAAAACATTTCATTAATCATTTTGTAAACTATTTAATTTTGTCGAAAATAAATAAAAATAAATAAAATAAAATAAGTTCGGCCTCACCAAAAGAATACAAATTTCTTCTTTTCTTAAACAGCTAAAAACGTTAGTTACATGATAAAATAATAACAGAGCGGTAATAAAAAATATTTTTAATTCTATTTTGTCGCCAGAGGCCTTTAACATTATGCGTTGTCTTCATAAGCGAACGTTCTAAATCTCTGGCTTTTTTTTCATATACCCTTAGATTGAATTTAAATCCAATGTGAAAGGAAATAAAAAATTTTTTCGAACTAAGGGGTGTACAGGGCTCGAAGCAGTGAAAGTATTTAAAAATACGGACTTTACGGATCAAAAATTAAAAATTACGGACCAACTGACAAAAAGAGAATCAGTCCGAATCAAATAAGAGAACATTTTACTTAAAATTAGAAATTCAATTTTTCATAACTATAAAACATGAAGAAATCGATAACTTCGAGTCTTCGACTCGAAGTCATCGATTTCTTCATGTTTTATAATAATTAATAATAAAAATAATTTATAATAAGAATTTAAATATTTTCTAAAGATAATTGAAATTTTGACGAGAATTTAAAAAAATTTTTGAACATAATTGAATTTTTGAGAAGAATTTTATTACTTTACGGACCTTTTTTTAAAAAAAACGGACTTTTACGGACTTGAAGCAAAGTTACGGACTTTTTCAGAATTTACAGACCTACTTCGAGCCCTGGGAATATTTTTTTTTTTAAATAAATTATTGCAGTGAATTAATTGAAAAATGAAATGAATGTATTACCTTGGCATCGATCACGACTATGACACGCTTTACTGGACCGTACTTGGAGAAGATGTGGTAGATCTGTTCCTCCGTGGTGCAAATGGACAGGCCAAAGACTCCCAGGCAACTGGATGGGCAGGGGTTATCTCGGTTTCCAACGTGACGTCTTCTAGATGACATAGGACTGCGAGAGTGTGAACGATATAGATTTCTGTCTTCATCGCGCGAATAACGCGAGCGTGAGTAAGATCGAGACCTGCTGCGTGAATAGCGTGATGCTCTGTACGGCGATCGACTCCGGCTGCGACTCCGATGACCACCACCACCGCCACCACCATACTTGTTGGCACGATAATTTTTTCTTCCTCGCGATGGGGAACGACTGCGGGACCTCGAGTACTCCTTCATTGGCCTGTGAGCTTCCTTCCTCTCGCGAGATTTCCTTGATCGTGAACGTGAACGCGAATCCCTGATGCCCTCTGCTGTGCGTGCTCTTCTCGGACTTGCACTCCGACTTCCACTCCTCTACAGTTTTTAGAATACGTAATTAATATATAATTCGTAAATTTATCAGAACTAAACAATTTCAACAAATTAGAAACATTTATTCAATTTTCAAATATAGAAGAGAAATCTCAGGTGAAAAAAATTTCTGGAGATTTCTCTAATCAGGGTTGCCACAAAAACTTAACTTTGTTTTTCCCTGATTTCCAGACAGAATTTTGAATTTTTCCCTGACCCTACAGAATATTCTGATTCACTCTAAAAATTATTAGATACTCAAAAAAATGTTTATATAAGAATATTGTTACTCTAACTTCTTTAAAATTATTTTCATCATTTCAATTCAACTATTATTTTCTGGAATTTTTAACTAAAATTCTCCTTAGATCCATTATTTTGAATAATTTTTTTTAGAAATTTTACGAAATTTTAATTATTTGGAAATTCTTCAATTAAATATAATTTAGAAAATAAAAATTTTAAATAATTTCAATAAAAATTCAATTAAACTTTTTCTAAAAAATTAATTCTACAGAATTGTTAGTTAAAAGTATAAAAAAATTCAGATTTTCAAAGATTTTAATCTGTATCCTTTGCAAAATTCAATTATTTCTAAAAATTCATGCTGTAATACTTTTAATATTCAATTATTATGTAAAATATTAATCGAAATTCATATGAAAATAAATTTTTATTAGAAAATTCTACAATTCAATTATTCAAATACAAAAATAAATAATTTATTGAATAGTTGAATGTTTCTTAGAATTAAATTTTTATAAAGAAAATTTTATTAACAACTTTTTTTGAAAATAATTGATTTTTTTAAAGAATTTAATTAAAATTTTACTGAAATTTATTAAATTGAATAATTTTATCACAATTTTTGAAAATAATTGAATTTCTACGAAGAATTTTACTACTTTTTGAAAATAATTGAAATTTTCTGATATATATTATTATTTATGAAAATAATTGAATTTTACAAAGAATTATGTTACACTCCCTTAAAATAATTGAATTTCAGTGAAGAATTTTATTATTTATCAAGATAATTGCAATAAAACTTTTGAAATAATTAAATAATATTAAAAAAATTCATTCTTATCAGAAATAAAAACAAATCTTGAAGGTTTTTTACTTTTAATAAAAATCCCTGAATTTTCCCTGACTTGTGGCAACCCTGTCTTTAAATAAAAATAAAGAGGGTTTTAAATTCAGATAAACAAAAAACTATTTATAATACTTAGGGATTTAAAAAAAAGCTTGCGCAAAATTCCATTCTTTCGAAATTTACTCTTGTTATCTTCTTGTTTAGATAAATCACTATAGAAACTCGACTCTTGACGTAATCGATTAAACACCATTTATTTAATAACACTCAGTCTAATGTTTTCTCTTGGAAAAAATCAGAAAAAACAAAAATTCATGTCAATTTTACTCGTCCGTCACGAGTATATAAAATAAACTTACACGTTTTATTTTTATCGTTTTAAAGAAACATTCATAAGCATAAGACAAATTTTACGCAATGTGCGTCCAATAATGATGTTTATCGAAAAAATTATAAATCAAACGTAGTGTAAAATACGACTGAAAAATAAAAAAATATATACTGCCAAAAAGATAAACAGGAAGGGGCCATTGGGAGGGAAAAAACAATCAATACTCTCACACGGAAGGGGGTGAAAAAAGCTGTTTTCAAAAAGCAGTTTTATCAGTAAACATAAAAAAAAGTCATGTCATTCGTCATAATAAATTCGTTCATTAAAATGTATTGCCACATTAATATTTTTTTAACGATTAACAAATTTCAAACAAACAAATGAAAATCTTATGTAATTTTCTAAAATCTGGTGCAACTAAAAAAACAACAGAATGAAAAATAATTATTTCAAGACTTAATTATACAGCGTGTAAAATGTAGGCATTTTGTTTTTTTTTCTGAGAATAAAAATAAATTTTGCAGGGGATATTAGTTCGGATCGATAACGGTTCAGTTTGATCACATGCAAAAGTCATACCAGAGAATAAAAATTCTAATATTAAATGTAATAGAACTCACCTCCATATCACTCATTTCCCAAAGACAATCAAAATCCAATTAATACTTTATAAAATATATTATTACATTTAACTCGATATTTTTATCGAGAAATCAAGCGTCGTTAAACTGTAATGGCGACTACAAACTGGAAGAAACACTCGTCCCTCTGTCCCTTCCTCTATGATACTAATAAAACATGTTACCAACCGTTGCTAAGTAACCGTTGGCAAGCCTTCAAGCGCGCAACTATTTTGAATTTTAGAACCAATAATATAACTCTCGAAAGACAAAACTGTATTATTTTCTGAAAAATTCGATCGTTTAGTTTAAATTACCTACTACAATTAATCATTCTAGTATTAATTGCAATATTAACAATTGGATTAAAATCAAACTTTCTATTTTCTATTTCAAATATTTCACTTTTTTAACAATTTCCGTTGAACCACCGGAAATGAACCAAGTAGATGCGTGGAATGAACAGGTTTTGAAACTAGTTTGCGCAATTATCGCATACGCCAAGCCGCTGCAAACGTAGTTGACGAACCATTTTTCTGTCGTCAAACGGATCAAGCTTTTTGTGAGATTTGGATCAATCACAAAAAGCGGGATTCGCTTTTCGCATAGGAATTGGCCTGCCACTGGAGCCAGCTGATTTATTAAAAGTCGTCCACAAAATTGTGAGTAAAAGTTGATGACTTTTTTTCTACACCTTGTTGCGGTCGATGTGCTCCCAACACCGGTCTCTGTTGGGGCGTATATATTTTCATTTATTAATTTTGTCTCCTTATTATCAATTAATAAACATACTTGTCATAATCTTTATATGATATTATAATATAATTCATAATTCCACAAATATTATGGTACATCTTTTTTTCTATTACAAAATCAATCAATTTTTTCCTGCAAACAAAATATGGCCGCCGGCCGGTTCCCCTTAAAACTTTTATTTCTCATGATGAATTAATAGGATAACTTTTTTCTTTTGATTATAATTAATGTGGTTTGTAAAAAAGTAGTGAGTTGAAGTTCTTTTTTTAATTAGCACGTTTCAATGACAATTGAAGAAATTAATGAGTTATTCAGGAAAAAAATGAAGTGAAAACGTCATAAATATTTATCTTTATTTGTTGCTTGAATATTTTTTTTGTGTTGCCTTTGTTCGTATTTAGAAAAATTCTATTGGGGGATTTATTTTTATCTGTTTTAAGTAGTAAAATAAAAAAAAAGTTTGGAAAATATTTTTATTAGTTTGTATTTTTATTGTTCGTGCACGTGAAGTGTTTTCCATTATTGTTGTATTAGTGTTTTTATAATTATGTCTCATGCGCTTTTGTATTACATTTTTTTGTAATAATTTTATTCTTTCAGGTAATTGCTTGTCCACTGAAGTCGTACATTCTCGAAGAAATCAATGGAGGTAAATATAATTTATTTATTGCCTGAATGCAGGAAATTTTTAATTTAGTAAAAGAAACTAAATTTGCAGGGCAAATATAATTTGGAGAATTTTTAAGAAGTTGCAAATGATTTCGGAAATTCAATTATTTTCAAAAGTAATAAAATTCTTTCCAGAAATTCAATTATATTAAAAAACTTTTTAAAAATTCTCCTCAAAATTTCAATTATATTTACAAGTAATAAAATTCTTCTGCAAAATTCACTTATTTTGATAAATAATAAAATTTTTACAGACGTTCAATAATTATTTAAAAATTTGAAGTTGATAAATTGAATTCTCGTAGAATTTTCTAATAAACATTGATTTAAAAATGAATTTTAATTAAAATTTTACATAATAAATTGAATATTAAAAGCATTGTAGCATGAATTTTTAGAAATTATTGAATTTTGAAAAAGTTTCAAATTAAAATCTGTGAATATCTAAATTTTTCAGACTTTTTAATTAAAAAATCTGTAGAACTAATTTTATTGAAAAATTTTAATTGTAATTCTTTTGAAATTAGGTGAATTTTTTAATACATATTTAATTATTAATTATTAAAAATAATAATAGATTTATAGAAGAATTTTAGTTAAAAACACTAAAAAATTGAATTCTGAAGACGCTACAAATGATTGCAGAAATTCAATTATTTTCAAAAGAATTAAAATTCTTCTCAGAAATTAAATTATGTTCAAAAATTTTTAAAAATTCTAGTCAAAGTTTCAATTATCTTTATAAATATTAAAATTTTTCTTCGAAATTCAATTATTTTATACTAAAATTTAATTATTTTTATAAATAATACTAAAAATTTCACAGGAATTAAAATATTTGAAATAAAATTTGCAGAATTTTATTATATAAAATTGCTCGCAATAATTCAATTATTTTCATAAATATTAAAATTCTTTTTAGGGATTTAATTATTTTTCTAAATAATAAAAATCTTTTTAGAAATAATTAATAATAATTAATAACATTCATCGCAGAATTTAAATTATTTTTAATACAATTATTTTAATTGAATTTCTTCGAAAAATGCAATTATTCTTTAAAATTTTATTGAAATTTGTGTCAAGAATTCAATTCTTTTCATAAATAATAAAAAATTTACAGGGATTGAATTATTTCAAATAAAATTTGCAGAAATTTTTTCGAAAAATTCAATTATTTAAATTTTTTTATAAAATTGCTCGCATTTAATTCAAAAATTTTCATAAATATTAAAATTTTTCTTTTTTTGAAATTATTTGAAGTTTATATTTTCTAAATTATATTTAATTGAAGAATTTCTGAATAATCGAAATTTTCTTGTACTCCGTAAAATTGAATTGTAAACAAATGGATTTAAAAATTGTCAAAAAAGAACTTTTTCAAAAATTATTAAAAATAATTGATTTAAAGAAGAATTTTAGGTAAAAATTCTAGAAAATAGTAATTGAATTGAAATGATGAAAGTAATTTTGAAGAAGTTACATTAATAATATTCTTTAAATTTTTAAAATAATGATCTTATCACTCGGCCATCTTTAATTATTACACTGAAAAGAAAATTTATTTGATTCAAATAACCGATTACTTCACTATTATCAATTATTAAACATTTACTTGAATCAAATAATTTTTTTATTTCAGTCAATTAAATGGTATTTGCACCAATAATTTCAGTGTTTGAAGCAAATATGAATTGAACCATTTAATTGACTAAAATAAAAATTATTTGATTCAAGTAAATATTTAATTGATAATAGTCAAGTAATCGGTTATTTAAATCAAATAAATTTTTCTTTTCAGTGTTTTAAATCATGAAGAAGTCGATCGATATCTTCGTGTTAAAATTTCATTTATTCTTTTAAGTGAAATGCTCTCTTATTTGACTCGGACTGATTATATTTTTGTCAGTAATTTTCAATTTTTGATCCGTAAAGTCCGTATTTTAAAATACAGAATTTGTCAAGAAATGTTTCTATTTAAAAACTTTCTATTAATTTATTACACTGTAAATTCAATGTGAATTGAATTAAAATTCTCGATTTTTCAGGAAAATACGATGGATGAAATGCGACATTCCCAACAAGTTGGGACCAATATGATTGGAGGGGTGCCTAATCATTCTGCCAATTCGGGAAGAACTCGCGGTAGGAATCGCGTGACAATGCATGCTCTGATGTCTGAAGCATTGCCCTTGGATGAGGCTGCAAGATTGGAAATGAAAGCATTGCCTGGCAAGACACCTGTTTCAGTACTTCAGGAATTATTGTCACGCAGAGGCACAACTCCAAAATATGAGCTGGTCCAAATTGAAGGCGCAATTCATGAGCCTACATTTCGCTATCGTGTTACCGTTGCTGATGTTGTTGGTTTGTATATTATTATTAATCTTTTTAATTCAGTAAAATTATAATATGGTGAGATAAATTTGACAAGGTCCACCAATTTCTTGAAAATAAACCATCGATTACAATAAAAGGATAATGATGTTAATTTATAAGATCTTTACGATTGAAGCAGATCCAATCGTTTCAGCAATGGGGACCGGCAGGTCCAAAAAGGAGGCAAAACACGCGGCTGCCAAAGCCGTTTTGGATAAATTAATCGGTGTGAATACCGAAACTGCCGATGCTCCTCTTCCAAACAGTATTCCAGAGTAAGTTTTCCCAATTATCATCATCAAAAACAACTAAATTCCACAATTCTACAAAATAATAATTTATTTTCTTACTCAGTTCGCAGGGTTTGCAGGAAATGCAGGGAAATTACGGCGACGAAAAAGTGATCAATAATCCAATTGGCTCTTTACAAGAGATGTGCATGTCCCGTCATTGGCCACCGCCGAAATATTCAATGGAAGGTGAAGAGGGTTTGCCACACGAGAGACAATTCACCATTGTCTGTTCAATTTTAAAATATCGCCAAATTGGTCAAGGGAAGAGTAAGAAACTCGCCAAACGTCAAGCGGCCCATAAAATGTGGCAGAATTTACGTGATTCTTCAGAACAAACACAAACTGCACCTGATGATGACGAGGTATTTCACTATTTTTCAATTTAAAAAAAAATGCTTTCCGCATCAAAAAAAAAGAAAAATGCTTTCTGTACATTATGAATGAAAGTAAAATTTCTTACTGTGTGAATGGTGATCGCGTACAGAAGTGGAAGTGATTTTGCCTTTTCGCCAAATTTTTTTTCTATATAAAACCTTCCTTATTTCCTAATATCTATAACGGACAATTTTTCTTTCGTTTTTAACAAAGATTTACCGTCCTGACCCATTTGTTTCGAAAAAAAACTCAAGCTTGGATCATTTCCACTTCTTTCTTTTTATTTTATAATTTCTTATACAATTTATTTTTCTAGTATCAGCATTTTTAAGTGTACATTTGCTCTTATTCTGTCGAATTGTCCGTTATAGATTATTCAAAGAAATGCAAATTTGAGCGCTCGATATGCCGATTTGAAAGAAAGCAAAATCTCGACTTTGACAACCGCCCACAGTCACAAAGTCTCACTATTTCACAAGAATCTTAAATCTTCTACGGGTGTTAAACTGTTTGAGCTACAGGTTTGTATTTAAATGAAAAATGTTTTCTTTCAATTTCTCATTTTGTGTTCCACTTTTTTTTCAAAAAATCCACACTTTCATTCACAATTTTATCTTTTTTAAAATTACGAATAAATTTTTCATTACAATGAATATTGTTACAGAATACATGCCTGAACGATGGTGATGTCAATTTGGTGCAGTTCTTGCAGGAAATTGCTTCCGAGCAGCAATTTGAAGTGACCTATGTTGATATTGAGGAAAAATCGATTAGTGGTAAGTACTTTTTTATTATTTCTCTGATAATTTATTATTACAAAATATTTCTTTCAGTAAAAAATAAATATTTCAAAATTAGTCGATTGTTCCTAATAGTAGTTTAATTTAATATTCAGTTAGATTAAAATTGAAATAAAATATAAATATTTGAGATAAAAGTATACAAGTTTTAAGAAAGTGTAAAAATAAAAATTTCATGAGCACATTTCTAGAAATATCCAGTCTCTTCAGTTACTGGAATTTGCGGTAAGAACTAAATCCACTTCATAATCGAGTTCGTTGGTAGGAATTTCCTCGCAGATTTGTTCATTAAATGCAACTGCAATCAAATGTGGCTTTCGTTCTTGAATTTTCGTGATATTTCTCAGATAAGAGTCATAATATCCTCCCCCGTGACCTAAACGTTTACCTTCACGACTAAAGGCGACTCCAGGGACAATTATCAAATCTAACCCACCTGCAAAGTGAAAATAGTGACGTATTTTAATTGAATTGAATTTTTCACTTAAAAAATTAGCATTAATTTCAAAATAAATAGGAGTTCGAGTAATATTAATAGAATTTCGAAACAATGTTCGAGTGCTTTTACAGGGTTGCCACAAGTCAGGGAATTCAGGGAAAAGTCAGAGAAAGTAAAATTGATCAGGGAAAAGTCAGGGACTTTTAGTAAAAATACTAAAAAAAATTGAATTATGAAAAAGTTACAAATAATTCCATAAATTCAATTATTTTCAAAAGTTATAAACATTTTTCGCGAAATTTCAATTATGTTCAGAAATTTAAAAAAAATTCTTAGCAAAATTTCAAGTATCTTTCTAAATAATAAAATTTTTATAAACTTGAATAAAAATCGTTTGAAGAATTAAATTGTTTTTAAAAGTAATAAAATTCTTTGCAGAAATTCAATTATGCTCAAAAATTAAAAAAAAACTCTTGTAAAAATGTCAAGTATCTTTATAAATAATAAAAATCTTCTCCGAAATTTAATTATTTTAGAAAAATTTTAATAAAAATCTTGGGAAAATTTAAATTATTTTCATAAATAATAAATCTCATAGTAGGATTTTAAATATTTTTAATCGAATTCCTCGAAAAATGTAATTATTCTTAAAAATGTTATTAAAATTTGTAAAAAGAATTCAATTATTTAAAAATTTGTTGATAAAATTCTTTATGAGAATTCAATTTTAACAAACATTCAATTATTCTAGAATTTTCCAATAAAAATTGATTTAAAAATGAATTACCAAATAATCGATTTATTATTTATGAAAAAAATTTAATTATTGCAACGAATTTTATTATATTTTTTTTAAATAATTGGACTTTTTGGGAAATTTTACTATTTGTAAAAATAATTGAATTCTTGGGAAGGATTTTATTAGGATTTTTGTAAATAATTAACTTTTGTTTGAAAAATTTTACAGTACCTAATTTAAATTATTACAAAACATGAAGAAGGACATCACTCCGAGTCGAAGACTCAGAGTGATCGCCTTCTTCATATTTTGTAATCATTTTTTTTATAGGTTGTCGAATTTCAAAAAGGGTTTGAATTTGTATGTTTTGAAGAATTTTAATTCCTACGGAAAAATAATGATTAAATATTTATTTAGAAAAGAAGTTATTGATGTTTTCGAATAATTTTACAATTAAAGAAATTTGTAAATAAATGTATTAAGAATAATTTTTTTGCGTATCTAATAATTTTTAGAGTGAATCAGAATATTCTTTAGGGTCAGGAAAAAAGTGAAAATTTTGTCTGAAAATCAGGGAAAAATAAAATTAAAAATTTGTTGCAACCCTGTTTTAAATTCAATTAAATCAAATTGATTAGAATGGTGTAAAATTAAAATTAATCAATCTTTGTTTACCAGTTTCAAGGGCATCTTCTCTTATGTCATTTTTATGCGGTTGTTTAATATTCCAACTCGTGAGGGGTAATTTTTCGTAATCGCTCATCGAGTTCAATTTAACCATTTGCATTTTCGAACCTCCATATCGAGGAACGAATACTTCCTTCTGTTTTTCAAAGAGATCTTTCAGTATACGTTTTGTGTCTATTTCATCGTCAGTACTTAAAAAGAGAGAAACCCTTTTACCTTCAATATATTGCGGCAGGGCAGTCAACTAGAAAATGGGCAAAATTTAAAAAAGAAATTAAAATACTCTAATATTGAATCCAAACCACGTTTGTGAATTTTATGTTTATAATCAATGATTTAATAGAGATTATATTAATTATTTTAATTAATATTAATATTTTTCTATTTAAATTTCTTATATTTTTGTATAATTTTTTTCATCGATAATTTAAGAAGGAAAAATTTCAAAACAAAGCATTTTATTACTTTTTCATGAAAATTATTTTTTTCCTTCAATCGTTGATTATAAACGTCAACTTTTCACCGACGTTACTAATCCTACAATTATCGAAAGGAAACTAGAAAATTAAAATTGAAATAGCTTTAAAAGAACATTGGTAAGATAGTTACAACTGATATTTAAAATATAATGATAGCAATAACAACAACAATAATAATTTCAACTTTATTATTAAAATTTTTCCGAGTAATAGTTTCAATTATTATAAAATAATAGTAATTAACTATAATAATTATAATAATAGTCGTAAGAATCATAATAATAATAGTAATAAATAGTAATAATAATATCAATAAATGATGATTATTATTATAATAAATATAAATAATATAAATAATCATAATAATTTTGAAATATAAATTTAAAATTGATAGAAATTGATAGAAAGTTTTACAAATAATAACGTACATTTTAAACATATTATTAAATAAGCATTTAATTTTATCTTGATTCTATATAATGAAAATATTTTCTTGTTAAGCTAACCTGTAAAATATATTTACACGCTTCTAAAAATGAAAAAGGAAAGTAAAAACAATACTTACTTTTTGAAAAACTTTTTCTCCTTGTTTTGATTTTTCCTGTGAGTCAATTGTTTTTAAAATATTCTTTATTGAATCTCGAAGATTCTTTTTCGCTAAACTTATTGCCATCGTGAATGAAAGCTCTCAGGAGAATATTATTCACTGCGCCGACTCGTTTAGAAATGATGACCGGTTTCGCAACAAAGACGGAAGAAACATGTGATACTTTTAAATGTATTAACTACCATATTTCGTTGTATGAGAAATTAATTTTTGAACTTTATATTTTTGTTTTCGTATTATAATAAATTAGTTTGATAAATTAATTTGCAAAGAATAAATTATTTGCAATAGTAAGTTTTATTAATTAAAATTTAAATTAAAAAAGAAAAAATTTAAATAAATTAACCGTTTTTTAATATCTCAATTTTTTGTAATTTTACTATCAAGCTGAAGATTATTTTAACCTTTGATGAACTTTATTTATTTTTAAACATTTTGTAAATTGCAATTTATTTATAATTGCCATCGGGAATAATTAATTTAATTGCTTTTAAATGTCTTATTAATTTAAGACTAAATAATAATACTAATTGATAGATAGATGGATTAGATTTAAATAAATCTGAATATGTTCTAAATATTATTTTTTTTCGCAGGCAAATCTCAGTGTTTGGTACAGTTATCAACATTGCCTGTAGCAGTGTGCTACGGCAGCGGTGTGACCAGTAAAGATGCACAAGCGAGTGCCGCTCAGAACGCTTTGGAATACTTGAAAATAATGACCAAGAAGTGAGCCAGCGCTTTGCTTCTGCCAATCGTCGCCACCAACAGTAAGACCAACAATACGTTACTTTCGAAAAATCATAACAATTTAAACGATTCGAAATTTTATTGCACCAGTAAAATTCGTGGTGGTGCAACAAAATCACAAATCCGTTCAACAAGTAATAATGGATTCAAAAACAAAGACGCCAATTGCACAATTACATCGCGTATTCGTGTTAATGGCGTTGCTGAGAATCTAAAAACAAATGATCAACGCGAGAAGAATTCCATTTCAAATCATACCTACGACAATCTTCGGGGAATCAACAACACCAGTACAACGGCCAATCCATCCCAGGATCATTATTCAATTTCAAAGGATTACAAAAAATCCCCACTATCCGATTCAAAAAATCACGATTACAAAACACGTACATCCTTCACATCCAGATATCAAAATTCTTTTTCAAATAATCATCATCATTCTCATCATCATAATAATCGTAATGATTCAACATACAATGGAAGGAAAAATCAAGAGCAAACTTCCAAAATGACGCCAATTAATTTCCCCCCATTACGTGCGCCACAGAGTATCGTTAATGTGCGCCATCCATTTGTCACTGAGTCGCGAACAAAGCACGAGAATTTAAATATGAAGCAGAAAAATTTAAAGGACACAACAACTTATCAAAATTACGGTTCATCATTAACTGGTGTTCAAAATATTAACAATATTTCTCCATATCCACGTGCCGATTCTTATCCACCACCACCACCAGTGACTAATGTCATGTTTTCCGATACTCCCCAATTTCCACAGTCGCCTTCATTTAATACACACACACCTTCATTAAATCAATTTTCAACTTATGATCCTGGGAGTTTTGCCACAACACCATTGACAATTAATCCAGTTATTCCTCAATTCTCAGCTGAGAATTCAATTCCCTATCCGCAATATGAAAATCAATTTGTCACACCAAATCATTATCCGACTGATATTACAAGCAATCAATATCAATATCCAACAAGTGTTAGTCAAATTCAGGAATCGCCGCTTTTTATTCAAAGTCTTCATAGTCCAATCGCTGTGACTGATCAGTACGCTGCGCCAAATTATGCCGGAGCCGTTAGAACTGAATTAATCCCACGATTGAGACGACCGCCTCGATATACAAAGTAAATTTTCAACGAATTGCGTAGATTCTTGTTTTTTTATACACTACACTTGTGAACCGTTGATCGTAAATAAGTTCAATGTTCTCTCATCGACTTAATTATCGACTTTGGAAATTATTGAATTTATTTACGATCTAATTTGGTGTTTTTTTTCGAATTTCTACTTCCAGTCGAGTTGGAAATATACTTTTTTTCTAATAATCGAAAAACTTTGATCAAATTTCGATTTTTTTCTAAAAAATGAAAATCACAAATTTCTCGCTGATTACAAATTTGTTTCTAGATTTTTCTCAGTAATAATAATGAATTATTACGTACATTTTTCTTTTTTTTGGGATAATTTATCATTTTCTCGGAAAAGTTCGTTAATGACGTTCGATTGCCCTATTGTTGCTCTACGTGAGAGATGCAGTGAAAATTATTTCAATTTCAGATCCATTTTGAAATAGATTTTACCTAATCTCGTGTCCCACGACAAGCCGGAACATCAAAGAGTCACCGATTTGTTGACGAACTTTTACGAGATCTCAATCATTTTCAAAAATAGTTTCAAAATATTTTCAAATTTCTCTTTCTTTCCCAAACTGGTTTTTCTTTTGTTGAGACATGGCAGAGCACTCAAAAAACAAAAAAATAAAAAAAAAAGCAAAACAATATTCCCGAGTGCAGTGTCTTTATTTCTATAACAATCAACTCGTTCAAATAAATTGTACATAATTTACAAAAAAAAAATGTGCATTATCTCATCAAATTGAATATTTATATCTGCGATCTGAAAAAGGAAATTTCCTTTTCAAAAAAAAATGTGCAGCTGGTTAAAATGTAGCGAAAGCAAGAGAAAAAAAATCGAAATATTTCAGCGAGAAAATGAAATGTTTCGCAAAAAATAAAAAGTTCTGATAACGTGAATAACGTTAAAAATAACCAAAAAAAATTTAAGTTCACTGGACTACTCGATAAAGCTAGTGTTCTGAAAAAAAACTTTGACAGATATAAAAATTAGAGTATTTGACAAATTACTCTTGACATGGTATTACTGTTGAGGTATTATTACTCTTGAATAAAAATGGTAATTACAAGCTATACTTTGCATAGAATTAGTGGAGGTTTTCCAATAATTCAATAATACGTAGATTTATTAATATGTTTTTGATTTTTTCTTCTTTGACGTACAAAAAGCATAAAATTCGCCAAATCCCCGAAAATTACAAACTTAAAGTAATTTAAAAACACTAAAAGGGGGAGTTGTTTTTTCGGAAAATTATATTTTCTCCAAACAGAAATTATATTTTCCAAACAAAAGAAAAAAAAATATTGTGCATATTTGACGTCAAAGAATATTGCTTACCGACTACTATACTCGCGCTAGTTATAATGAAAAAAAAAGTAATAATAATAATCTTAACCAGAGTTTCTCTCATAAGCATCAAGTATAATATCCGTAAGATTAATCGTTAAGGACTTCTCGTTAAAATACTTTCCAACAAATTCTTTATTTCTTTAAAATGTGAATCGTAAACGACTCGTGGTGCATTGAATTTCGAGTTGCCTATACGAATCTTAAAAAGAACACCGAATGAGACTTTTTTTTATATTGAAAAACAACTGGAGAAAATCCTAAAAAAGAGACAAAAAAGATCATTTTTCAGATTTAAATTCAATTTTCAATCTGAAAATATTTACGAGAGTAGGGGCAAATTTTGCAACTCTTGTTTGTGTCAATAAAGACATGAATCGAAAAATAAAACGAAAATTAAAGAAATATTCGATAATTCCGAAATATTCGTTTAATTTTAGTTAAAATTTTAATTTTAGACTTCATTTTTTTTTAATAGAGTTTAAAAAAAGTGATTCAACTCTCGTTTTTAAAAACCTCTCGATTCTAGTCGGAGCGTATTTTTTGATGCATGAGTTTGGAAAATAGGCATTATTTACATGCAAAGTATAGTGTGCAACGCAATCAAGTGTTTTCTAGAGTCAAAAAGGAAAAAAATATAATTTTTTTTTTCTAAATTTTCTTTTTTTAATTAATTTTTTTTTGTAGAATCTCTTAGTTTCTATCTTTTTCGAAGTCATCGTAGTTTATCGGGTTGAAATAAAAATAAAAATTATTTTAACCAGGTAAACTAAAATGCCTTGTCAGGAATTTTGTTTGTTCAAATATACAAAGGTTTTTTGGAAAATTTCTCAAAAAAATTTTGTATATATTTACAAGGGAAAAAAAATTATGTACAATAGTTGATAAGTAGTGTAGGAAGACAATTAATTAATTTCGATTGCATTTTAGAATAAAAATAAAGGTTTAAACAATTTTTTTTAATAATGCAATCTTGCGTCTTGAATTTAATTTGGAAAAAAGCATGATTACGTAATTAAATTAAGAGAAAAAAAGAGACTATTTCACTATTTCAAAAAAGTGAAATAATTCCGTGATATTGTAAACCGAAGAAATAGACGCAAAAAGGAAATAATTGTAAACATTTTTAAAAGTAAAGAAAAAAACGAAAACCATTTCTAATTTGTCAACAAAGTACAAAAAAAAATGTCAGAATAATTTTATAAGTGATGATATATTGTGTGATCGGAAGATTTTCCCCAAGTGATGTTTTTTTTTTATTTTATATTTTCTCTAAAACTCTTTGACAAAATGAATTTTTTGAAAAATTATTTGATATTATTTTACGTTTAAAAACAAGATTTATTTTATTTTTTTTAATCACCAAGTTTATAAAAAATCATTTATTATATCTTGCAAAATCTTTGAATCACTTCAAGATTTTCAAAAATGATTAAAAATTTCGAAAAATGTTTAATAAAGACATTCGTATAAAATATAACATTTTATGGAAAGCGACATTCATTTATAATGGCTTTCGTCATTATTGATCAATACAAATAATGTATTAACTATATAAATTGTAGTGATGAAATTTTCTAAAAAAAAAAAAAAAATTAACCAATTTATCTATAGATAAGCGAGAAAAGTTTACTATAGGGTTTGAAATGTTTAAAATGACTCTGAAAAAAATGTAACTTTCTAATATTTTAATTCTCCTGTTAATTAAATTAATTGTAACATCGATTTAACTGTATTTTATAATTTACACTAAAGTTTGAAAAACTTAATGCGATAAAATACTTTTAATTATAAATTAATTACAAATGTAATTGAAAATTGTAATTTTTTCTATTTTGTTTTTTTTCAATTTTTTTTTTTAACTAATATGAATTTTGCAATTGTTTGCAATTTGTGTGTTTTTTGTACAACATTAAAATACAGTTTTGTGAAATAAATAAATTTCACATTTGTGAGAAAACAAATTCATGTTTATGGAAATTTGAAAAGAAAAAATCAGCTCACAAAGAAAAATATCACCCGGAAAGATTTTCTCAGACTTTAATTATTATTAGCACAGATCACTCAAAGGGATAAAGTAATGTGAGAATCCCATGAAATCTTTTGTATATGACAAATGGGTTGTATTTAAAATATTTTCAGGGTCACTTCCTGCTTTTACCATCTTTGTCATTCTTTTTTTTTTTTTTTGGTCTACCTAGATTTCAGAAAAAAAAATTCTTTTTTGCATGTCAATGAACGAAAAGTGACAATATTTGTCCTGATTTCAAATACAAATTTCATTTTACATTTATCCCTTTTGGTTGTCAGAAAAAAAATTTTTCCTGCGATATATTGTGTTTGTTTCGTGTTTTTTTTTACACTTTTTATATGCAATTTTTCTCTGATAATATTGAAAGTAGAAATGTGAAAATAATTTTTTCGAGACAGAAAAAGTAAATTGTAAAGTAGTTAAGAAAAAAAATCCGTACAGAATTTACATAAGACAATTTTTGTTTTTTTTTGCAAAAAAAAAATTTAATTTGCAGTTTTTTTAAAAAATTTTGTAATACGAGTTAAATTACTCGTTATAATAGTGTGACTACACAAATAGTTACATATATCAAATTGTAAATTTTGTATATTTTCTTTTTTTTTACTTTTTTTCCTCTGAAAATAGTTTTTTTTTTAATGATACAAATAATAATTTCCAAAATATGAATTCTGATAATTATTCAATAATAGCCCGGAATGAGGCAAAATATGAGCATGATATGACACGGACATGGCATACAGATAACGACTTAATCGATGTCGACAACCCTTCCTTTAAAGTTTGGGTAATAATAATTATTATCTATAATCAATCAAGGTTGTTCTATGTATGATTGTGCGTGTAACTCTTAATAAACTGATGCTTATGAAACATAAAGTTTTATTTTTTATTTCGAAAATTCCTATCATTTTTCGTTCCGATTTTAAAAATAAAATTAATTTATCAATTCGAATTAATTAATTAATATTTTGAAAATAATTATTTAAACTCTGGAATGAAAATTGTCTATAGAAAAATTTCTTTTTTAGTTAAAAAAATTATCTTAAATGATTTCGAAAAAATTTTGTCGGAGAGAATAAAAAAACTTTGAAAAACTTATTCGATTTAATTAATTAATTATAATTTTATTTTCCTAATAATTATTTTAACTTTAGAATAAAAATTTGTCTAGGGAAAATTGCTTTTCCAATTAAAAAGAAAATGATCCTAATTATTTAGGGAGAGTCTCAAAAATTTTATTTCGAAAAACTCTCATTCGAAAAAGGGCAGACAAGTTGAAAACTGGCTTCTGTAAATTTATCGTCATTCTTTTTTTAAAACTCAAGAACCTATAAAATGTTAAGAGAGGCATAAAATCTATATTTTCTTATTTCTCCCTTTACATTCCTTCAATTTCAGAATATAGATAAAATTATATACTTTTCCTCATTCTCATTCAATTTTCAAAAACAAAAACGATTCAAAAGAAAAGGTTCAAAGAAAAGGCCCAGAAAAAAAATTAAAATACAAAAAATATTTTTCAGACTAAAACGAACAATATTGAAAATTTTGATAAAGATAAAGAAATATAATCAAAATATGTATTTATTTACAAAACGAACTTTACTAACTAAAAGTTCATTAGTAAGTGGCTTTTTATCTAAATTTATTATCCTTGTAACTCGAGTGCAGCAAAAGAAGTAGAGAAGAAGGAAAAAAAATTGAAAGAATGGAATTTGTGGTTTTATGGGGAAAAACTCCTCGTAACCCAGTTTTGTTCATCTTTTTTATTATATTTTGAAGCAGTTTTGTTACCTGCATCCGCGGTCAATTAATTATTATAGGCACGAAATCCTTCTTTTGCGCCTCTCATCCCTCTCTTTCTCTCTACAACTATTCGACAAAAATAATATCGGCATTTCTTGAACCTACAGAAAGAATGAAGATCTTCCTCGAAACCCACTTATTTCGAATGATTACCACTGAATTCATCACAAAACTCCTCGTAAATTCTTTTCGAACATTAGAAACATTTTGCTCTGTTTATTCTCGCATTGAATTCAAAAAAGAAATAAATTCCGAAAAATCCACTTTTTGTAACGGGGAAAAAAACATTTTTTGCTTGAATCTGTTTCAGGGAAAACAAATTTATTTTCTTTAAATAAATTTTTTATTTAAGGAAAATAAATATTTTTAACCTTTGATTTTATTTGATTTCTTAAAAAAATTTTTTTCAGTATAACTTTTTTTAAGCCTTAATTTTTATTTTCTGTATTTTTGTAATTTTGTATTTATTTTATTGGTTTTTTTTTTTGTTAAAGAAATCTTTTTGTCCCTCGATTTTTATTTTACTGTATTTTAATAATTTGTATTTTTAGTTTATTTTCTTATTTTTTTAAATATAAATTTTTTTAACCATTGATTTTTATTTTCTGTATTTTTATAATTTGTATTTATTTATTTTTTTTGTTAAATAAATTTTATTATCCCTTGATTTTTATTTTCTATATTTTAAAATTTTTTATTTATTTTATTAATTTTTTTTAAATAAATATTTGTGTCCCTTGATTTTTATTTTTTGGATTTTTATAATTGGTTTTTATTTTATTCGTCTATTATTCTTTTAAATAAATTTTGTTATCCATTGATTTTTATTTTCTGGATTTTAATAATTTGTATTTATTTTATTTATCAATTATTCCTTTAAATAAATTTTGTTATCCATTAATTTTTTATTTTCAGGATTTTAATAATTTGCTTTTATTGATCAATTTTATTCTTTTAAATAAATTTCGTTATCCCTTGATTTTTATATTCTGGATTTTAATAATTTGTATATTTATTTTATTTCTTTTTTTCGTTTAAATAAATTTTCTTATTTCTTTGATTTTTATTTTCTGCATTTTTAGAATTTGTATTAATTTTTATTATGTTCTTTTATATAAATTTATCCATCTCTTGACTTTAATTGTATTTTAATAATTTTTATTTTATTGTGTGCTTAAAATTGTTCCAGGGAAAAAAATTTCCTACTGTAACATAATTTTTTCATCCCTTGATTTTTATTTCAATCTATTTTAATAATTTTTATTTTATATTACAATTTGAACTTTATTTCATTTATTTCTTTTTAATATAAATAATACAATCCCTTTCTTTTCAATTATATACTTTTATTACTCTTTAAATTAAAAATAATTGCCTGAGAATTTTTTACAATAAATATTATAAAATTTTTGTGAAAAAAAATTTTTTCGAATTAATATTTCTATTATATAAATAAATTTAAAGGCAATTTATGACTGAGAGTTGACGATAATATTTATGAGCTATTATTTTTGCTCGTAAATAAATTATATTTCTTCACTGGGATTTAAAATAGCTTCACTGGTGTGGGATTTATAGTGTTCTTTACTTTATAATCTTCCTCTCTTCATGATCGATTGATTTTGATGAAGATTTGTCGACAAATGTGTTTTTCTCTCGCAATAAAGAGAGAATTCTCTCTCTCTCTCTCTCTCTTTACTTCTATTTTTCCTCTTGTGCTTCTTCTTCTTCTTCTTTATTTTCACTCATTCGTCATTTTCGTTTACTTCTTTTTATTTTTGATACTTTCTCTCTCGATATGCTTCATTTGCCAAAAAATGGCTTAACGACGAACCCCTCCCAGTGAAGAGAATTCTACAAAAGGCTATATAGCCTTTTGTAGAATTGTAGAAAATTCTACAAAAGGCATAAGCCTAATGTTGAACCTCCCCAGTGAAGAGAATTCTACAAAGGAGAAATATAGTCTAATGCAGAACTTCCCTATAGAGAGAATTCTACAAAAGGCATAAGCCTAATGTTGAATCTCTTCAGTAGAGAGAATTCTACAAAAGGCATATAGCCCAATGCGTGCAGGACAACAGAACAAGTCCAGCTGGCCGTTATTTAAAAAATGAAAATACGTATCTCAGGATACAAATAATTTTGTAGATCAATTACAAGAGACAACATTACGCCAACATACGACTTCACATCAGAAGAGCCTACCCTGGCCAAATCATAAGATAAGGGCACCACGTGAGCAGCGTCAATTGAATGATGTCTAGTGTAAAGCATTACAAAACAATTGTAGTGTACAGAAATATCGTAAGTCACTTATTCGTATCAATTAGACAATCGTTCAAAATATAATATAATAAAAGTTTCCTTATTATTATAATTATATATATATAGTGTCTTTATGAATTGATACGTGAAGAAGAGATAAAGTTGTTTTGCCGGTCATCAAGTTGGAGTAGATGTTGATTCTGAGAACTTTTGATTTTTGAATTTTTTCGAATTTTTGATAATTTTAGATTTTTTCCCAAAGAGTCGAGACTATTAAATAAGTAAAGTATTTTCCAAAAGCACAAAAATAACGAAGCTAAATTCTATAAAAGAGAGGAAAAAATGTTGAATTTTAAGAAATTCGGATTTTTGAATTTTTGATAATTTTCGGTAATTTTAGAGTTTTTACCAAAGAGTCGAGACAATTTAATAAGTAAAGTATTTTCCAAAAGCACAAAAATAATGAAGCTAAATCCCATAAAAGAGAGGAAAAAATGTTGAATTATAAGAAAATCGGATTTTTGAATTTTTTCGAATTTCTGATAATTTTTGATTTTTTACCAAGGAGTCGAGACTATTAAATAAGTAAAGTATTTTCCAAAAGCACAAAAATAACGAAGCTAAATTCTATAAAAGAGAGGAAAAAATGTTGAATTTTAAGTAAATCGGATTTTTGAATTTTTTCGAATTTCTGATAATTTTAGATTTTTTACCAAAGAGTCGAGACAATTTAATAAGTAAAGTATTTTCCAAAAGCACAAAAATAATGAAGCTAAATCCCGTAAAAGAGAAGAAAAAATGTTGAATTTTAAGAAAATCGGATTTTTGAATGTTTTCGAATTTTTGATAATTTTTGATTTTTTACCAAAGAGTCGAGACTATTAAATAAGTAAAGTATTTTCCAAAAGCACAAAAATAACGAAGCTAAATTCTATAAAAGAGAGGAAAAAATGTTGAATTTTAAGAAATTCGGATTTTTGAATTTTTGATAATTTTCGGTAATTTTAGAGTTTTTACCAAAGAGTCGAGACAATTTAATAAGTAAAGTATTTTCCAAAAGCACAAAAATAATGAAGCTAAATCCTATAAAAGAGAGGAAAAAATGTTGCATTTTAAGAAAATCGGATTTTTGAATTTTTTCGAATTTTTGATATTTTTAGATTTTTTACCAAAGAGTCGAGACAATTTAATAAGTAAAGTATTTTCCAAAAGCACAAAAATAACGAAGCTAAATTCTATAAAAGAGAGGAAAAAATGTTGAATTTTAAGATATTCGGATTTTTGAATTTTTGATAATTTTCGGTAATTTTAGATTTTTTACCAAAGAGTCGAGACAATTTAATAAGTAAAGTATTTTCCAAAAGCACAAAAATAATGAAGCTAAATCCCATAAAAGAGAGGAAAAAATGTTGAATTTTAAGAAAATCGGATTTTTGAATTTTTTCGAATTTTTGATAATTCTAGATTTTTTCCTAAAGAGTCGAGACTATTAAATAAGTAAAGTATTTTCCAAAAGCACAAAAATGACGAAGCTAAATTCTATAAAAGAGAGAAAAAAATGTTGAATTTTAAGAAATTCGGATTTTTGAATTTTTGATAATTTTCGGTAATTTTAGATTTTTTACCAAAGAGTCGAGACAATTTAATAAGTAAAGTATTTTCCAAAAGCACAAAAATAATGAAGTTAAATCCTGTAAAAGAGAGGAAAAAATGTTGAATTTTAAGAAAATCGGATTTTTGAATTTTTTCGAATTTTCATTAATTTTAGATTTTTTACAAAAGAGTCGAGACAATTTAATAAGTAAAGTATTTTCCAAAAGCACAAAAATAATGAAGCTAAATCCCGCAAAAGAGAAGAAAAAATGTTAAATTTTTAGAAAATCGGATTTTTGAATGTTTTCGAATTTTTGATAATTTTTGATATTTTACCAAAGAGTCGAGACTATTAAATAAGTAAAGTATTTTCCAAAAGCAGAAAAATAACGAAGCTAAATTCTATAAAAGAGAGGAAAAAATGTTGAATTTTAAGAAATTCGGATTTTTGAATTTTTGATAATTTTCGGTAATTTTAGATTTTTTACCAAAGAGTCGAGACAATTTAATAAGTAAAGTATTTTCCAAAAGCACAAAAATAATGAAGCTAAATCCCATAAAAGAGAGGAAAAAATGTTGAATTTTAAGAAAATCGGATTTTTGAATTTTTTCGAATTTTCATTAATTTTAGATTTTTTACAAAAGAGTCGAGACAATTTAATAAGTAAAGTATTTTTCAAAAGCACAAATATAATGAAGCTAAATCCCATAAAAGAGAAGAAAAAATGTTGAATTTTAAGAAATTCGAATTTTTGATATTTCTAGATTTTTTCCTAAAGAGTCGAGACTATTAAATAAGTAAAGAATTTTCCAAAAGCACAAAAATAATAAAGCTAAATCCCATAAAAGAGAGGAAAAAATGTTGAATTTTAAGAAAATCGGATTTTTGAATTTTTTCGAATTTCTGATAATTTTTGATTTTTTACCAAAGAGTCGAGACTATTAAATAAGTAAAGTATTTTCCAAAAGCACAAAAATAACGAAGCTAAATTCTATAAAAGAGAGGAAAAAATGTTGAATTTTAAGTAAATCGGATTTTTGAATTTTTTCGAATTTCTGATAATTTTAGATTTTTTACCAAAGAGTCGAGACAATTTAATAAGTAAAGTATTTTCCAAAAGCACAAAAATAACGAAGCTAAATTCTATAAAAGAGAGGAAAAAATGTTGAATTTTAAGAAATTCGGATTTTTGAATTTTTGATAATTTTCGGTAATTTTAGATTTTTTACCAAAGAGTCGAGACAATTTAATAAGTAAAGTATTTTCCAAAAGCACAAAAATAATGAAGCTAAATCCCATAAAAGAGAGGAAAAAATGTTGAATTTTAAGAAAATCGGATTTTTGAATTTTTTTGAATTTTCATTAATTTTAGATTTTTTACAAAAGAGTCGAGACAATTTAATAAGTAAAGTATTTTTCAAAAGCACAAATATAATGAAGCTAAATCCCATAAAAGAGAAGAAAAAATGTTGAATTTTAAGAAATTCAGATTTTTGAATTTTTTCGAATTTTTGATAATTCTAGATTTTTTCCTAAAGAGTCGAGACTATTAAATAAGTAAAGTATTTTCCAAAAGCACAAAAATAATGATGCTAAATCCTATAAAAGAGAGGAAAAAATGTTGAATTTTAAGAAAATCGGATTTTTGAATTTTTTCGAATTTCTGATAATTTTTGATTTTTTACCAAAGAGTCGAGACTATTAAATAAGTAAAGTATTTTCCAAAAGCACAAAAATAACGAAGCTAAATTCTATAAAAGAGAGGAAAAAATGTTGAATTTTAAGAAAATCGGATTTTTGAATTTTTTCGAATTTCTGATAATTTTTTATTTTTTACCAAAGAGTCGAGACTATTAAATAAGTAAAGTATTTTCCAAAAGCACAAAAATAACGAAGCTAAATTCTATAAAAGAGAGGAAAAAATGTTGAATTTTAAGAAAATCGGATTTTTGAATTTTTGATAATTTTCGGTAATTTTAGATTTTTTACCAAAGAGTGGAGACAATTTAATAAGTAAAGTATTTTCCACATTAAAAAGTTTGACATTAAAAAATATATAAAAAATGCCAATACTTAACCCACAAAATTAAAGTTTCAAAACAAACAAATGAATGCAGATAATTTGCTAACGGAAAGGAAACTTACGATTCTTGTAATGTATGTATATGTATATGTATATTTCTATTTTTTATCAAAACGTATAAAAAACAAAAGAATAACTATAACTAACTTCAAGTGTGGACAGAGATTCGGAAATCTGGAATCACGACGATTATTTTATAATAAATTAGAAACAATATAAAAAATAACAATAAAATATTATTTAAAAAATTTGTAAAAATTAAAATAAACAAAATATTACTTACTCACCGATTAAAAAATCCTTTCTCTGAATGTTGACAACAGTACAGCATTTTTGGACCAGCATAAGATCTGTTTATAATCAGCCGGTAACTGGAGGGGATCCGGGAGGTGCCATATTCATTCGCTCTTCTTATTTTCCAGATTTCTAGAAACAGCCTGAAAAAGTTACAAAAGAAAATTCGAAAATTATTATTATTAAATAAAAACAATATATAATAAATTAATATAGAAATATTAAACATTCAAAAAAATAAATTATTTTAAAAAAAAGTATAAAATACCTAATTATTTATTAAAAATTTTTTTTTGAAACTGTCAAAAATAAAAAAAAAAAATTGTTTTTTTTTAGAAGAAAATAAATAAAAATTTACTCACCAATCAGGAATTTCATCTTTAGAAGGTTTGACAACGCAGCATCCTTTGGACCAGTTGGCAATTCTTTTGAATCCTGCAGATTTTGGCAGTAGTAAGGACACTATCCTCCTTCCTTTCGTTGTGAGTCGTATTCATCCGTCTCATCTCTTGGTCATTCTTCTGCTTAAGAAAATGTTAATAATATAGACCAAACCTCAAATTCCTTATAGTGAATTCATCTGTTAATTGAATCAACAAGAGGCATAAAGACTATTTTAGTCAGCAATACATTGGCAAGGGTGTTTACAGCTTCTTTGTGGTAAACCCTCATAAAGATGATGATGATGTCTATAAGTTGACAATGTCAGCAGAATACGTCGACCGAAAGCAGAAAATCATGAGTGCAAAAAAGATATAGGTGTTGTTCTTTTCACTCTCATGATTTTTTGCTTTTCGTCGACGTATTCTGCTCACATGGGATAGCACTCTACAGCTAATTCCAAAATAATGTAAAAATCCCATTATGGAGTAGGCTTTACATTGGAAAACTAAACATCACTGTCTGGAATCCAGGGCGAGGACCTCTTTAACGGGCGAACCCCTTGAAGAGGTCCTCGCCCTGACCCCAGCCAGTGGTGACCAGTTTGCCAACTAGGCCACCCTGGTTTCCCCCCTGGGGTCACCCTCCTCCTCAAGGAGGGGCCCCTGGCAGCTTCTCCAACCGAGGAGACCCGAAGGTCTCAACCCGGGAGAACTGGCTAACACCACCGTCACCGGTGGCTGACGGGTGAATCTAATGTGCTAGAATATCGAGACATCACAGATTGTCCCATTAATTTTTTATAAGTATGTCATCTATTCTTTAAAATTCGTAATGAAATGCATTCAAAATTGAAATATTATAAAATTTAAAATTATTAAATACATTGTTTCTAATTCGTAATATTTTATTTAATAATAGTAAATCATTTATATTTTATAATTTGAGTTATAATGTAACATTTGCTAATTACAGGCCTCGAAATAAGTCATTCTTCTGGACTTTTATCGACTATTTTTTAAAAAAAGAAATTTATTTTTTTTATTTTCTCAAAATACAACTTTTTTTTTCTAAATATTGCGATAAAATTATTATTTGTTTATTTTTTTAATTTTTGTATTTTAATTTGGCAATTAAATATTTTCTCTCTAATTTTTTATTTCAATTTTCTTCTTGCAGGTGTAATGAACTGGCTGTTTGATATCAATTGGCGAAGACATTTATCAGGGTTTGGTTGAGGAACTGATTGACAGTTACATCAAGGCTGATGATCCAACTGCTTGCGTTGACATTGTAGAAAATGCACACCGAACATCACACTGGCAGGATATTGTACGCTATCTTCAGATGGCACCCAATTTATTTATTCTAAAATTAATAAATTAATAATTTAATTAATTAACAAATTACGAAAAAACAAAAATAGAAATCAAATATTTATAAAGAAAAACGAAATTAAAATTTTTGTGGCTATCCTGAATTTAGAAAAAATAAAATAGAAATAAAGTATTTAGAAAATGTTTTTTAAAATAGAATTTTAATGTCAAATATTTATTTTTCCCTTATTCAGATTGGCGATCGAAGCTTTGATGATTAAATGTACGAGCCAACAAAGTCTCACAATAACATTAGTTCACTTGAAGGTATTCCAGGATACTTGCGTTGACAATGGTGAATTTCCAATATTTTGTTATAAAATTAAATAAACAGGGTTCGGATTGTAAGAACTTTTTTCGACTTTTCCAAGGAAATGTGACTTTTTCGACTTTTTTCAAATTTTTTAATTACTTTTCGACTTAAATTCCAAATGGCAGAAATCTTTTTTTATAAACAATATTATTCACAAAATCATTTTTCTCTTTGGGGAAAAAAACATAACATATATTATCCCGTTTCTTAATATTTTTGTAGGAAATTCTCAATTTTCATAAGGAAATAATTTTCATCATTTCTATTTCTTAATTACAATTGCTTTAATAAAATTAAAAGTTTGTTAAAAATTAATAAAAAAATTGATTATAAATTTTATTTGTCAATTAGAAATTGAAAATTTTAAAATTTTTAGAAAATTTAAGGAAAAATTTTTAGTAAAAAAAAGATCTGTTACATTTATTTACAAATTTCTTTCAAAATTTTCAAAAACATCAATAACTTCTTTTTTAAATAAATATTTAATTATTATTTTTTCATAGGAAATAAAATTCTTCAAAATATTCAAATTCTAATCTTTTTGAAATTAAACAACTTATAAAAAATTGTTATAAAACATGAAGAAATCGATCACTCCGAGTCTTCGACTCGCTCTCTAAATCTGAATTAGTAGAAAGTTACTAATGAAATGGCGAAAAGTCGTCCACCAAATGATTTAGTAATATATTACTAACAAATAGTGAATTTTACTAATTGATTAGTAGATTTCTACTAACAATTAGTAGAACTGTTTTTATTAATAGTCGATAAAACAGTTTTACTAATTCATTTAGTGAAATGAGTGACTTTTAATTAGTGAATTTCTACTAAAACATTAGTAAAATTTTACTAAGAATTAGTAATATTCTACTAATTGAAAAGGGGAAAAGTCGTCCATGAAAACTACTAAAAATTAGTCAAATTTTACTATTTCTTAGTAGAATTTTACTAATTTAGATTTAGAGAGCGGAGCGATCGATGTTTTCATGTTATATAATAATTAAAGATGACCGAGTAATAAAAACATTATTTTCTATTATAAGGCTGTATAACAAAAATTTTTTAAATTATTTTTTATGAATATAATTGAATTATTGAGAAGAAAGGAGGAGGGTCGATAAGGCCTATTTTCGGCCCCCTTCAAATTTTTATTTAAATGCTTGAAATAAATTTTCCGCCAAAGAAAAATTATAATTATGATGATTGAAGGTTAAATGAGGGTGTTTGGAGAATATTAACCCCTAAATAATAAGGGTTTTTGAATAAAAAATGGGTAAAAAATAAAGGTAAAAAATTTTCAATTTTGAATTAATTGGCTTGAAACTCGTTACACAGGGGTTTTTGGGATCACTGATTACGAATCTGGTGTTAGTTTTCCAAAATTCAAAATGGCGTATCCAATATGGCGGACGACTTTTTTAAAATATGAATTAATTCGCTTGAAAATCATTACTCGGGGGTTTTTGGGGTCGCTGATTACGAATGTAGTGTTAGTTTTTCAAAATTAACATCATATTCGTAATCAGCGACCCCAAAAACCCCCGAGTAATAATTTTCAAGCGAATTAATTCATATTTTAAAAAAGTTGTCCGCCATTTTATATTATGGAAAACTAACACCAGATTCGTAATTAGCGACCCCAAAAACCCCTGAATAACGAGTTTCAAGCCAATTAATTCAAAATTGAAAATTTTTTACCTTTATTTTTTACCCATTTTTTATTCAAAAACCCTTATTATTTAGGGGTTAATATTCTCCAAACACCCTCATTTAACCTTCAATCATCATAATTATCATTTTTCTTTGGCGGAAAATTTATTTCAAGCATTTAAATAAAAATTTGAAGGGGACCGAAAACAGGCCTTATCGACCCTCCTCCTTTACAAAATATTATTAAGTAATTGAATTTTGCAGAAAAATTTTGATATTTACAAAGATAATTGAAGTTTTGAGGAGAATTTTTGACAAGAATTTTATCAAAAGTTTTTTTAATAATTGAATTTAGGAGCAGAATTTTATTATTTATAAAAATAGACATTTTAAAGAGAATATTTGAAAAAAATTGTTAAAAATATTACCTTTAAAATCGTAACGCCTTCAACGATGAAATTTCTTTATTGATATTATAGATGTATTTTTTCAACTTCCGCACTTTAACCACGTGCGGCTGGCACCTATCGCACATCTCAAGAACGCGATGTTCTTCTCGCATTTCATAATTTGCTTGTGTTTTTGCTTCATTCAGCTCAAGAAGCCTTTCTTTTCTTTCTTGATCTGAAAAATTAAAATAAACATAAATAAATACTAAGTATATAAATATAATAATTGAAATAAAAAAGAATTAATAAAGAATTTAATGTAAAACATTTTTAACGTCAAAAAAATTACCATTTGAAACTCTCTTTTTTTTCTGCAGCTTCTTTAATGTTTCTTCCGCAATGCGGACCTCCCCTGCCAATTGTTCGTTGTTCACTGAAAAAATAAAACTTTATTTATAAGAATAATTCAATTTTTATAAATCTTTTCAAATTTTTTACTTACAGTTGTTAAAATCTGCCATTTTTAACTGAAACAAAAAAAATATATTAATTAATAATCAAATAAATTATTTTGCTTTATTTTATTTTTCATTTATTTTTTATTTATTTTTCCATTATTTTGTGAGGCAAACAGAAAATACATTAAAAATTAAGAATTTTCTTATGAATTCTGATTCACTCTAAAAATTATTAGATACTCAAAAACTGCCCCCGCATCTATTTTTCTCAAATTTGGCCCATATATTACTATCCATATAACTCTAACTTTATACAATTTTGAACTCAAAATTCGCATTTCTGGGGGAGTTATGGAGGGGGAAAGCAAAATCAAAAAACTTATTTTTCTCGAAAACTACTGAACCGATTTTAATGAAATTTTAAGAGGTTGTAAATATAGATAAGACGATTTTGGAAAAAAAATTTTTGAAATTTTCAAAAATTTTTTTAGGGTTATTTTTTGAAGTGACCACTTTTTCTTTTGTTGTAAAAAGTACCTTATAATGTCCCCTTTAACATATATGTATAGCCAAATAAGTATGGAAAAAGTGACCCGAATATATTTTTCCAATTCATTCCTACTCACATAAAAATAACTTTTTAAAATTTTTAACTCAAAATTTTGAGTTTTTTGGAACATATGGAGGGAAAAAAAATCGAAAAACGCATTGTTCCCAAAAACTACTGTATGCATTTTAATTAGATTTGGATATGTTAAAAAGCTAATTAAAGATACTTCAAAAAAAATTTCAAATTTTTTTTTCAAACAAAAAATTTTTTTTTTTGAAAATTGCAAAATGAAAATTTTTTTGAAATTTTCCATAAAAATTCTCTATTTCTATTAAAGTGACATTTTCATGTATTTTCTCATTTCATTGTCTTCTGTGATCTACTTAATAAAAAAATGTTGCCCGACATGATTTCAGGGAGTGTCACGGTAAATAACTCAAAAACCATACCCGGTACATTTTTATGTTGTACGTAAATGGTTAATTTTAAAAAACCTATCAAATATTTTTGCAACTTATTACTAGTGGGTTATAAAGGTGGCTAAATACAAATCTGAAATTGATATAACAAAAATATTTTTGGCAAACAAAAAAATTTGGAAAATTTTAGGATTTTTTGAGTTTTTTTTACCGTGTCGCACTCTAAAATCATCTAGGTCATTATTTTTTAAAAAATAAAACTGTTAAAAAAGTTAAATAAAAAAAGTGTGATGTAAGCTTCAACGATCCAAAAAGAAAAAAATGTTAAATGACAAAATAAAAATTTTTGGGTATGGTTTTTGAGTTATTTACCGTGACACACCCTGAAATCATGTCGGGCAAAATTCTTTTATTAAGTACATCACATAAGAGAATGAAATGAGAAAATACATAAAAATTTCACTTTAATACACTTAAAAAAAGTTAATTTTGAAAAAAAAATTTGAAATTTTTTTTGAAGTTTCTTTAATTGGCTTTTCAACATATCCAAATCTGATTAAAATGCATACAGTAGTTTTTGAGAAAAATGCGTTTTTTCGATTTTTTCCCCTCCATAAGTTCCAAAAAACTCAAAATTTTGAGTTAAAATTTTCAAAAAGTTATTTTTATGTGGGTAGGAATGAATTGGAAAAATATATTCGGGTCACTTTTTCCATACTTATTTGGCTATACCCTATCACATGAAATTGTCCATATGTATATATATGTGCATTACCGTACGTGACAAATAGCATGACCATGGTTTTTGACATTTTACTCAAAAACTATATTTTTAAAAAATTTGGAAAAAATATATGTTAAAGGGGACATTATAAGGTACTTTTTACAACAAAAGATAAAGTGGACACTTCAAAAAATAACCCTAAGAAAATTTTTGAAAATTTCAAAACTTTTTTTTGAAAAAAAAATTTTGATTTTTTTTCTAAAATCGTCTTATCTATATTTACAACCTCTTAAAATTTCATTAAAATCGGTTCAGTAGTTTTCGAGAAAAATAAGTTTTTTGATTTTGCCTTCCCCCTCCACAACTCCCCCAAAAAAGCGAATTTTGAGTTCAAAATTGTATAAAGTTATAGTCATATGGATAGTAATATATTGGCTAAATTTGAGAAAAATAGATGCGGGGGCAGTTTTTGCACACTTAACCCCCTAAGCCCTTTCATTAATTATAAAATTATTCAATAACATCAATAATTTCTTTTTTAAATAAATATTAAATCCTTATTATTTTTCTATAGGAATTATGATGTTTAAATTCAAATCTTTTAAAATTAACTATCTTATGACAATATTATTATTATCAAACATGAGGCAATTGATCATTCCGAGTCGAAGACTCGGTGCAAGTGTCGGAATATCTTTGGGAGTTGCAGGGCACGAACCAGTGAAAGTATTTAAAAATACGGACATTACGGACCACTTACGGACCAATTGCTGGCAAATAATAATTAAAGATTATCGAGTGATAAAATCATTATCAATTCAACTATTATTTTCAAGAATTTTTAATTAAAATTCTTCTTAAAATCAATTATTTTTAATAATTTTTGAAAAAGTTCTTTGACAATTTTCAAATCTATTTGTTTACAATATTCAATTTTACGAAATTTCAATTATTCGTGAATTCTTCAATTAGATAAATATATATTAGAAAATAAATTTTATAATAGTATTTAAAAAAATCGACATTTAAACTATCTCAAAAAAATTAATTCCAAAGAATTTTTAGTTAAAAATGTGAAAAATTCAAATTTTCAAAGATTGTTATCTGATACCTTTTCAAATTATTTATAAAAATTTACGCTCCAATGCTTTTAAAATTCAATTACAATCTAATATTTTAATTAAAATCCATTTTTAAATAAATTTTTATTAGAAAATTATACTATAGAATTCAATTATTTAAATGAAAAAAAAACAATTTATTGAATAATTGCATGTTTCTTAACATTGAATTCTTATAAAAAATTGCATCAATAAATATTTTAAAGTAAATGAATTCTTTCGCAGAATTTTAATAAAAATTTTAAGAATAATTACATGTTTCGAGGAATTCGATTAAAATTGTACAAAAAATAATTTAAATTTTTGCATTATTTATGAAAATAAAATTGAATTCTTTTGGAAAACTTTAAAATAATAGTAGATACCTATTAGAAATCATTAAATTGAGGAAAATTTTTGAAAATAATTCAATTTCGGAGAAAAATTTAATTATTTTCAAACATAATTGAAATTTTGACAAGAATTTAAAAAAAAAATTTTAAACGTATGTAATTGAATTTTTGCAAAGAATTTCATTACTTTTGAAAATAATAATTGAATTCCTACAACATTTGTAATTTTGCTAAAATTATCCAAATTATATCGTACAATTTACGGACTTCAAACAAAGTTACGGAGTTTTACGGGATTTACGGATCTAGTTCGAGCCCTGGGGGTCAATTATTTGCAAAGAATTTTAATGAAATTCTTGTCAAAATTTCAATTATCTTTATAAATAATAAAATTCATCCTAGGAATTCAATTATTGTTAAAAGTAGTAAAATTCTTCGCAGAGATTTAATTATTTTCAAAATTTTTTTTAAATTCCTCGTTGAAATTTTTATTATCTTTATAAAAAATAAAATTCATCCTGGAAAATTAATTATTTTCAAAAGTTCTGATACAATTTTTTGCAAAATTTAATTATCTTTAAAAGTAAGAGAATTCTTCACAGAAATTCAATTATTTTCAAAAATTTTTTTTTTTTAAATTCCCTTCAAAATTTCAATTCTCTTTGTAAATATTAACATTTTTCTGAAAAATCTAATTACTTACTAATGTTTTATAAATTTCTTCCCAATAATTCAATTATTTGCATAAAAAGTAATTAAAAAAAATTTTTTTTTATCATCTCTTTTAATATAAATTAATAATTTTATCACTCGTTTATATTGAATTATTATAAAACATGAAGACATCGATTGCTCCGAGTCGAAGACTTGGAGTGATCGATTTCTTCATGTTTTATAACAATTTTTTATTAGTTGTTTAATTTCAAAAAGATTTGAATTTTAATCTTTTAAAGAATTTTATTTCCTATGGAAAAATAATAATTAAATATTTATTTAAAAAAGAAGTTTGATGTTTTTGAAGAATTTGAAAGAAATTTGTAAATAAATGTAACAGAAAATTTTTTGGACTTAAAATTTTTCCTTTAAATAAAAAAAAAAATTTTAATTTCATTCGCATTTTACTAAAAAAAATCTCGAAAAAGTCGATTAGTCGCATTTTTTCACAAAAAAGTCAAAAAAAGTCCCATTTCTTTAGAAAAGTCGGAAAAAGTCGCACAATCCAAGAGATTAAAAAAAATTTCTTCTGACAATCAATTTGGAATAAAAACTATTAAACATTTAGAAGAAAATTTACTTTATGAAATTTTTTTCCAAATGTTTAATAGTTTTCCTTGGTTTAGAGCAATTTCCACATATTCATTATAGTAATCCAATGTTTTTTATGTTTTATCTACATGGTAAAGATAATGCGAGACGCAACGCAAAACACGTTAGAAATGCATGGCATTTTTGTGCGCCTTGCGTTATCTTTGTCATGTAGATGCAGCATTTAAGGGCCCATGAAAAAATGGTGCTAATACATGTAATAGCGTTCTACATGAGGGAGGGGTCAAAATTCCTAAAAAAAAGGGGCTACGTGGTTTATGAACGGCCTCCAAGCTGTATCTACATAAGGAAAAAAAAATTGAGAAACACGCAACGCAAACGCGAAACATAAAAAATTATAATTTATTTTTCTTGCATAGGGAGCGATAGAAGGGGGGAGGGGGGAAGAATTGAAACAAAAGAAAGAAAGAAAAATAATTTAATTGCTTACCTTTTCTTTAAAATTTTCCTCCTTGGGGACGATGCCTGCTCTCCACAAAAGTCACAGATAAAATGGTGGATCATGACGCCAAGCCAAGAGACATAGAACTTTTCGCGCAAAGTAAGCACTTGCGCATTCAAAAATTCCCTATAGAAAGGAGTGATGAACTATACTGATAAATAATCCATCTAAAACGAAATGTTAAGCTTAACATTTTAGACGAAAATATAGTTAAATGAATAGAGAATGATATTTTCTATAAGAAAACGTAATATTTCTTACAAATATTTTTTATAATTATAATAAAAATATTGTCAATTTGAAGTCTAGTGACAAAAAAATTCACAATAAAGGCACTTATCGGTAATTATTTTTTTTCCTCTTTACTGTTTATTTCTATTTGACTTTCAAGATTTTTTCTTGCTTTTCTTTTTTATATTTTCAGTATTAATATTCTATTCATTTCTATTTTATTTAATTTAATTTTTACTAATTCTAATGTTTTTCCGTAGATCTCTTTGAGAGTTTCAAATCGTACGAGGGACTGTTCTATTGCCTTGGCTCTATTATGCACGATCTTGTGTTATACTTGTATACAAATAATTTACAAAAAAAAATATTTAAATTAATGTTCAAAAGGTGAGAAATTACATTTTTTAGTTTTTATTTTTTGTAATTGAAAAAATTAATTTTACTTTTTAGGGAGAATCAATTTTTCGACAGCAGAGTTGTGAGAGAATAGTCTTTTTTAAGTTGAGTGAATCAAAATATATCGTGAGACGAAGATATCCCAATCTATGGACTGAAATTCTTCTCCAGAGCAATATCCTTACAATCAATCATTGAACGATCAGGTGAAGTAGTAATCTTTTTTTTCAAAATGCCAAAGTTGATGCACTTGTAAAATGAATTTAGATTTTCATTTCTTTTAAACAACATTCCTTTGAACTTATTACTACTTTTTATATCTTTATTTATTAATTATTAATTTTAGTAATTGATATGCTTTCTGTATTTTTACTCAAGAAATTAAAAACATAACCTCAAATTTTTTGCTTCTTAAGTACCTTTCTTTGGAGCGTGACACATTTCCTTTATTATTTGTTTATTTTCCCTAATTTAGTTATTTTAATTTTGCAATTAAATCTTTTCAGTTGGTACAAATTGCTTTGACAAATTTCTTTCTCTTTCATATGAATCCTTCGCAATTGCCAGTCATTATCGGTGGATTGTTGGATGCTAATTGTTTTGAGGGCATAATAACTGGCTTCACAGTCTGTCCCCTATTTCCCTAAAAATACCCATTTTTTATCTTTGGCCCCTAAACGTACCCTATTTTAAAAATTTCCCCGTATTTTTTTCGTCACAGAAAATCAATTATTTTCAAAAAATTTTTAAGTAATTTTATAAAAGAATCCAATTATCTTGATAACCAACAAGATTTTCCCCATAATATCAATTATTTTAAGGATTTTTAATAGAATTCTTTTCCAAAATTAAATTATTTTGATAAATATCAAAATTCTTCTCAAGAATTCAATTATTGTCAAAAATTGTAATTAAATTCTTGTCAAAATTTCAATTATTTAAACAAACTTTAATAAAATACTTTGCACGAATTCAATTACTTTTATAAATTTGAATGATTATCTCTTCAAGAATTCAATTATTTTTATAAATAGCAAAATTTTTCGCCAAAAATTCAATTATTTTCAAAAATTTAAATAAAATTCATTGCAACATTTCAATTATTTTTAAAAGTTTATCCCAATTCAATGTTCTTAAATATTTACTATTTTCATAAAATTTATAAAAAGATTTAATTAAAAAAAAAAATTGTTGATACAATTCTACGAAAAGATTTAATGATTTTCATAAATAATAAAATTTCATTTGCGAATTCAATTATTTTTCATCGCAGAATTTCAAATATTTTTAATGCAATTTTAAATAAATTCCTTGAAAAATGTAATTATTACTAAAAATTTTATTAAAACTTGAGGAAAGAATTCAATTTTAAAAAACATTCAATTATTCTATATAAAACAATAAAATTCTTTCCAATAATTTAAATATTTTCATAAATAACATTTAATTCGTCGCAGAAAATCAATTATTTTCAAAAATTTTTAAGTAATTTTGCAAAAGAATTCAATTATCTTGATAAGCAATCAAATCGCATAAATTCTTACCATAAAATCAATTATTCTAAGGAATTTTAATAAAATTATTTTGATAAATACTCTATCAATATTCATCACAAGAATTCAATTCTTTTGAAAAGTAATAAAATGCTTTGCAGAAATTAAATTATTTTTTTAAAAATTCTCGTCAAGAATTAAATTATCTTTATAAATAGATAGGAAAATTCTTCTTGAGCATTAAATTATTGTCAAATTTTTTTTTAAATTCTTCTCAAAAAGTCAATTATTTTCAAAAATTGTTATAAAATTCTTTAATATTTAATAAATTTCATTAAATTAAAATTTTAATTAAATTCCTTAAAAGAAATTAAATATTTTCAAAAGTTGTTAATACAATTCTTCGTAAAATTTAAATTCTAAGAAACATTCAATATTATTTATTTTTCTATTTAAATAATTGATTTCTCGTAGACTTAAATTATTGTTTTTTGTACTCACGTGGAATTGCCCATATATATCAGCTGTTGCTGATGTCAGTGTTGAGATTTATGAAATGAAATGACCACATAAACTAAAAAAGAGATCATTTCTCCTCTCTCTCTCTCTCTCTCCGTGATGAGATCACTCGACATTTATGATTCCCTTTTATTGTGTGCCTGTGTGTAACGAGGCCAGAAAATAAACAAACTCGATTTCCTTGTACTATTCATTGACTAGAAATATTATTAAGACGCAGGAGAGCTTTTGCAAAGATTCTGATCTTATTTTATGTTCATTGAGAGGAGAAGTTTTCTTTGTCAATGAAAAGTACTCCCTCTATTTCTTCTTGCTAGGTTTCTTATATTCATTAACTGTTTGTCGTTTTACGGAAATTGAAAATTTTTCTTATCGATTCTGAACAATTGGATTTACTTTATTGGCTTTAAATTTAAATTAAATTAAATTCGAATAAAAATTTTTCGAACAAAATTATTCTTTAGGAAATTCTTTTATATTTTTTTACGAATTTGTGTAAAAAAAGTGAGAGAAATTTTTTGAGAAAGTTTTGATTGTGTAATGATTGTTAGTTTAATTCTGTTGTTGTTGTTGAAGGAAAAATTGAAGAGTAATTGTTGTGCATAGGGAATGTAGTGGCGACAGCCGGATTTCCATTTTTCTCATCGAGTTTGCCAAAGATAAGCAAATGAAATGTGTCAAGATCCTTGCCATGCATGCATGCGGAAAAAAAATTAATAAAATAATTTTTAATGTCGACTTTTTTTATAGAAAAGCGTAAACTTTCTCGAATTTCAGCGCTTTTTTATGGAATTACAATTTTTTTATTTTTACTATTTTTTATTATTTTTTTTACACTATTTTTTTGTACTATTTTTTACTATTTTTTCTATTACTTCCTCATAGAGGAAGTTTAGTAATACCGAAATTTTTCGAGTTCGATTTTTTGACATATCTTTATGTTATTTGACCTCAGGAGTTCAAAAATGACATTTTTAAAAAATGTCATTCCGTATGTGTGTGTGTGTGTGTGTGTGTGTGTGTAAACATCCCATTTTCATAAATATCTCGAAATCATGAAGAGCTTTTGGGTTGGATTTTTTTTTAAATTGTAGATCTCACCTGCGAACATAAAATGAGAGTACTTTGAGATAAATTAATAATGTTTAACTAAATTTTTTTTTATTTTTAATTTTGCAAAAAAACGTTTTTTGTTCATAACTTTAAAAAAATGTTAGGACACCTATAAATGTTTTTCCATAATTTTGTAGAGTTTTTTTAGACACATCTTTTGAGCCATAATTGAACATTTTTCGTTCATATTAACCGGAGATATTAAACTTTTAAAAATTCAAAATTTTGGAAAATAAGACTTTTTTGAAAATTTTGTTGAAAAATGTAGAAGTAATCTTAAAATGATCGTTACCGACTTGTAGAGCTTCAAAAAACGTTTCGATTGACCTATTTTTGAACCTAATTCGATAATAAATTTCGAAATTATTCTTATTTTAAAAACCAAAAATTGTGGAAAATGACATTTTCTCAACTTTTTTGTTTGAAAATTTTTGTTTAACTATTAAACTATTATAACTATAGTGTAGAGTATTTAAAAATACATTGATTGACCCAAAATTCAATCACTTTTACCATATTTATAAAAAGTTATTCATATATTTCTATTATTTTTATCTCCATGAGGAAGTAAAGTGTTCATGAAATGAGCACCAAAATTATAAAAAAAAATTATACAACTTGGCAGCGGGTTTTTATTTATCAATTTTATTCCTTTAAATAAATTTTGTTATCCCTTGATTTTTATATTCTGGATTTTAATAATTTGTATATTTATTTTATTTCGTTTTTTCGTTTAAATAAATTTTCTAATTCCTTGATGTTTATTTTCTGCATTTTTAGAATTTGTATTTATTTTGTTTTATGTTTTTTTAAATAAATTTATCCATCTCCAGACTTTTATTGTATTTTAATAATTTTTATTTGAATCAAATAAATATTTACTTGAATCAAATAATTTTTATTTATATCAAATAAATTCTATTCGAACTAATAATTTATGTCTTTAAAGAAAATACCATCCACTTGACTTTAAATTACTGAAAATTACTAAAAAAATTACTTAAAAGAATTTTAAAAAAGTACTAAAAAAATGTCTCCAAAATTACTAAAACTACTTAAAATTAGTTGATTCAAGTAAATATTTATTTAATAATAAACAAGTAATTCTTTATTTGAATCAAATAAATTCCCTTCAAAGTAGAAAACGCTGATGGAATTTTTAAAAATAGTTATGCGAGCAAAAGCAAAAACATTGTAAAAAACAATTTTCAAATTAACAAATTCCGAAGATGATGATAATAATAAAAAGATCCTTTCGTGATTGCATGTCACAAACACGCGCCGCTTGATATTATATATAATATCAAAATAGTTCTAACAATCATGAGATGATCATCAAAATGCCCTAAACCGGTTCTTTCAAACCAAAAAAAAAAAAACAAAAATCATTAAAATTATTTTTGTTACAAGAAAAAAAAACTATTATGTACGTTTCGTAATAATGTATAATACTCACAGGGCTTTGAACTTATAAAAGCAGAGTAAAATGAAGGTCAATGAATCGCTTCTTTCGTGTTAACATATGTACCTGATTCGAATTTATAGAGCTGACAATTTGAAATTTGTTTCAAACTTGTTAGATTTCATTGCCTTTGCTTTTTTCAAAAAAAGAAAGAAAGAAGAAAAAAGAAAAGGAAGAAAGTTTATATGTACAGTCCAATGCGATATTCTTGCAAACATGACATGTGTTTGGATATAATTATGCAAGAATGTTGGTCAGACCGTTTATCTAATAAGTAGACTAGTCACGTAAACTTGAAGAAAATGAAAGAATAATGTCATTGAGTCATGTCCCCCTTTTTTCGCTATAATAATCAGCAGTGGACATTATTCCTTAATTTAATTTTATTGTGCACTTTTTTTAATTTACTTTCTTTTGTTTATTTTTTTATAATGATAATAATTTAAATAATAATAATAATTTATTTAATCGTAGGACTTTTATAATTGGATCCTCAAACCCTGCTTATTGTGAGGAGAGTAAATAAATATATTTAAATAAATAATAATTTTAATGATAAATAAAAATTTAAATAATAATCTCTCGAAATATGAATTAACAAAAATTTAGCCATTGATTTACACTAATAAGAATATTCACTGATTTTTAGTAAAATTTTCCTATTTTCTTTAGTTAGGTATAATTTTTATAATAAATTTTATTTAAATTTTTACTAATTTTTATTACCAAAAATTCTTACTTGATTTTCACTAACGAAAATTTAGAGATGTAAATAATAGTTTAAATAATAATAAGTAATAATTTTAAATTAATAATAAATATAGTTAATTGATTAAAATTAATAATAAAATAATTAATAATTAATTATTATTATTATTATTATTAATTATTAATTAATACTCTCTTAATTTACTAATTTTCTCTTTAGTTCAGTGAATTGTTATTTTTTTGAAATTAAAAATTTTAACTTTCTATTTTCGAATTAGTTAATAATAACTAATGAATGTTTTTTCATTAACTATGTTTTTTTTACTTTTTACTAATAATTACTTAATTGTTTCGGAATAATGACTTTTACTAATTTACTAATAAAGATTTATCTTCTACTAAAAATTAGTTATTTTCTACTAATAATTAGTGATTTTCTAGTAATAATTAGTTGTTTTCTACTAATTAGTCACTTGTTTTTTTAAAAAGGGTTATTTACTACCAAAAAAAAATTGTCATTACTGATAAATAATTATAAATAATTCATGCACAAAAATTAGTAATACGGAAATAAATTTTTTTCGCAAATGCATTAACAGGGGTTTTAGTTGTGAATGAATAAATGTATTATAGTGAAAGGGGTCCACAGAGGGTTGAAGGACCATTGAAAAAGAATGATGAGGGCGGAAACGGAAGTTGAATGCAATTTATCCCCGCATACTTCTTGTTGTCCTTGAAAAGGGTGTGGAGAAGCTAGAGTGGGAGCGGACCCAGGAGTGCTTTTCTCGTCCTGAAGCTTGGGGCCGTCAGTTATTGTTGCGCACGCACGTGGAACACGCGCGTGATCTTTCATACGGAAAACCATTAGTAATTTAAGAAAGAAAGAAAAAACCACAGTGAATTGTTTTTTTTTGTTAATAAATCTTCAAATATTTTTAATTAAAATTCAAAGTACGTTTCTTCATTATTTTATTTTTTATTTCTTCTTTTTCTATTTCTTCATTTTTTTTTTGTTTTTTATCAATGAATTAAATTTTTGAGTGTACTTTTTCTATTGTATATTATTTTCTTCAATTAAAAATTGACTTTAATCGGGATGTTTTAATGAAAAGTTTATTGAAGAAGTTTATTAACTATTGATTAATTTAATGAAGAATAGATATCGAAAAGTTCATTTATTAAAAATTGCTTGAATTAAAAGAACAAAAAAGTTTATTGATCATTATGCAGAAAATCATTTTGAGAATATTTTTATTGAAGATAATTTTATAAGAAAAATATTTGATAATTTGATTGAATTCGATTGAATTTAATTGTTGTCATTTAATTTTATTTTTAATTTTTTACTTTAATGTAATTTTAATTTAATTATTTTTTGTTTTATTTAATTTTAGTTCGTTTTTAATTTTATTTAAATGTTGGTTTAATTTGAATTGAATTTTATTTTTAATTCACATAACAAAAATTAAATTTTAGTGTTTTTTTTACAGAAAGATGCGAAATATCTTGTTAATAAAAATTCTACTCGTCTGAGTGTTATAAACAATAAATAATAAATCGTTAAACTTTTGAACGTGTGGAATTTCCCTCAACAAAAGACACTTCGTGCTTGAGAGCAATGAAGAAAAAAGAGAGAATAGAAGTTCTTTTTGGGATATGCACTTTGGCAGCTAGTGTGGTGAGTGGAAAAGAATAGAGTACTTTAGTTTTAAAATGCTTCGTCTATAACCACTTCTTTTTCTTCTTATCTCAAAAATTCCTCTCTAAAAGGTATTCGAAAATATTAAAAGAAAAAAATATACCTAGTATCACATTTTCAGAAAAAAATCCATTATTTATTGTTAGTTTCTATTAATTTAGTATAAATGAAAAACAACCATAAACTTTGGCTTTGTATATTTAAAATTTTTAATTGTTTAAACAAAAGGAAAAAACATATAAAAAGAAGAAGTCGTCAAATAATAGTAAAATAAATAAAAATTTGTAAATTACCCAAGTGCGAAATGCCAAGACTGCAAAAATGGCCCATCATTGGTCCAGTAATGTCTGCCGAGAATTGTCAGTAGTTACTGGGCCATTACTGGTGTTCAAAACGTCCCATTGATGGGCCAATGATGGCGCCAATGGTCAGATTTTCAAATTTTTTAAGACTGGGCCAGCTCTCGGCCCAATAATGGCACATTCATGGCAAAGTTGATCAATCTTTAATGGCAAAAAGCAATTGCCAGTGATGTGCCGACCATTGGCCCATTAATGGCACTTTAATGGCAAAAATTTTGTGTCTTTGATGGCAAATTATAATTGCCGGAATTGGGGCGTAGCTTGGCCCAATAACGGCACATTATTGGCAAAGTTTTCAATTCAATTGCCAGTGATGTGACGAAGATCGACCCATTAATGGCACATTAGTGGCACTGTAATGGCAAACATTTTGTATCTTTCATGGCAAATTATAATTGCCAGAATAGGGACGTAGCTTGGCCCAGGAATGGCACATTAATGTCTGTCATTTTGTATCTATGATGGCAAATTATAATTGCCAATATTGGGACGTAGCTCGGCCCAATAATGGCACAGTATCGGCCAGTGTAGTGTAGCTTATAAGAACCCTTTTGCTTCCTCGACTTCAAGTCAGAGTAGCAGAGTGGTCAGAGTGTTAGGCTGTGGTGCGTCAGGTTCAGGTATCGATCCCCGCGAGCGGTAAGAATTTTTCAAATATTTGTAAGTTTGCGATTAATTTAGGGAAATAAACTGTATAAATATTATAAATTAATTAGTTAATTAAATAAAAAATATATTTTTTTTTAATTTTTTCAACACTGGAGAGTAATGGCAGCCAATAATGGGCCATTAATGTTTACCGAGAATCGGCCGACAATTGGCTGCCGACGGTCTACCGCGGTTAACCTCCCGATAGTCGGGCCACTATTGTCTGACAAGAGTAGGCACTGACTATGCCGTCACTGGGCCAGTTTTGGACCGTTTTTAATTTCGCACTTGGGTATTTATTTGTTTATATAATACTATTAAGTATTTATTTCATATAATTTATAAATTCATTGAAAAAAATTTATTTGATTCAAGTAAAAATTATTTTGTAAATAAATAGATAAGTTTTATAATAAACAAGTGATCGGTTATTTGAATCAAATAAATTTTTCCCTGTGTTGTAATAATAATAATAAAATAAATACGAATAAATAATAATATGAATATTAACAATATAGTAATAATAATAATAATAATAATAATAATAATAATAATAATAATAATAAAAATAGTAACAATAATGATAATATTTAGTAATATTTTTAAGGAAAGGGAACTGTTACTAATAATTCACCAGTGAATAGTGCATTTTGTAGATTAATTAACGATTAAATTTTTTCCAATTAAGTGATTTCTAATACATACGTTATTAAATATGCATTTATGTGATTTCACTCTAAATAATAAGTACAAATAAATTAAGTTCACCCTACTTAAATGATTATGGTAGTATACATATATATATATATATATATATATATATATATATATATCGTATATTCTTGAATGTAGCATTGAATTATAATCATTCTCATGTAGATTTTCTTTTCGGTCGTTGCTCCGGATGACAATGTCTTTCTTTAAGTTATCAATATATATGCGGGGAGAAAAATATATTTTATTAACGATTTCATTCATGTATTATAGAAAATTCAAAAATCATTTCGTCTCAGTACTATTTACACTGAAAAAATGAATTTATTTTATTCAAATTGGTAACTGATTGGATTTTTTATCAAATAAATATTTATGCTTGAATCAAATAATTTTTATTTAAATCAAATATAAATTTTATTTGAACCATTAAATTGAGTACTCATTAAATTTGGTATTTGAACCAATAAATTTGGTATTTGGACCAATAAATTCGGTATTTAAACCAATAATTTTAATATTTAAAGCAATTACCAAATATGTTGTTAAGATAAAAATTATTTGATTCAAGTAAATATTTATTTGATAATAGACAAATAATTGTGTTTATTTTAATGAAATAAATTTTTTGTTCAGTGTAAAAGATAAAAAAAAAGGTGATATGAAGAAAACAAATTATTTTTAAAGGAAAATAATTTATTCCAATCATATTTATTGTTTACATGGAAAAAAGGTTTGCCTGAAAGAGTCATAGTACTATAAAAAATATAGTGTTTTATAAATCTATTAAAATAAAATAATAATAAACAATAATAATGATAATAATTATAATAATAGTAATAATAATAAATAATAATAAATAGTAATAATATTAAATAATAATAATAATAATAGGAATAATAAGAAAAAGAAATAAAGAACAGTTCATTATAAGAAAATTATTTAACAACCATATCAAGTTAAGTTTTATATTTAAACGCAAAAAAAGGCTCATCTTATATTCTTATCATTACTCCTGCTTGAACACCATTCATTTGTTTGTTTTTCATACCTTCTCCTCTTATTTTCTGACAAGAATTTAAATTCTTTAGGACTGAAAAGTGCAAAAACGTGATGAATAAAAATAGCTACAATGGACATTTTTTTATTCTCCGAACAGTATATAAATAAGACTAATTTATATTGTATTAATTTTTAACAATGGTAGTTCAAATTGGTAACAACTTCAGCTAATTATAATTGTAATTGGTTGCAGACAGTATATTTATAATTTATTTAAAGCCTCATTAGATCAAAATTTACAGTCAATTATAATTTTAATTAATTAAACTAGCAGTGAATTACATTGTCAGTGAATGGCTAGATTCAATTTACTAATTACTATAGCTTCAGTGTCGAATATGATTTACAATTATTTACTGCTTCATTTATTTACACTTTCAATTATAGCTTCAGTGTCGAAAGAAAAATGTTGTTAATTTTATTTGAATTTATATTCTTTTACAGCTTCATTTAGCTGTATTTTTTCACCAATTTAAAAAAAGTTTTATTATTTTAATTTCTTTTTAAAAAATCGCTTTTTATTTCGATTTTTATAGGTATTTATATACTGTTCTCTAAAGTTGAATTAGTTAAAAATAATTAATTTGATAGTAAAAAATCAGCCACTGATTCAAACATAGAATGTAAATAAATTTTAAAAAAATTATTGAATTAATAGAAATTTTGTGAAATTCAACTGAAAATAATTAAATTTGTTAAAGAATTTCATAAAAAACTTTTTAACAAATCGAATTTTCAAAGTATTTTAATTTAATAATTGATAAATAATTGAATTTTATAAAGATTCACATTCTAATGTACATACCTATTTAAAAAAAGATAAACACTTAAATTTTTTTAATAAAATTAAATCTTGGCGAAGTTTTTTTTGAATATTCTAAAAAATAAGATTTTTGAAATTTTTCAATTCTGTTGTTTCAAGATAATTGAATTTTTATAAACAAATAATTGAAAATTTTTAATATACTTGAAATTTCTTTACATTCTATTAACAATAATTAAATTTTTTTAAAGAATTTTATTTAAATTTTTCGAAAATAATCAAGGGTAGTTCGTCACCGTTATTATAATTTTATTTTTAAAAATTTCTTCGCAATATATTCAATTATTTTCATAAATAGTAAAACTCATTGAAGAATTTAAATTATTTTTAATACAATTTTAATCAAATTCCTCGAAAAATGTAATTATTCTTAAAAATTTTATTAAAATTCGTCAAAAGAATTCAATTATTTCTAGAAACTGTAAAAAAAAATTCTTCTCAAGAATTCAATTATTTCCATAAATAGTAAAATTCTTCAGATTTACTCAATTCTTTTGAATATAATTTTTAAAAAATATTCTTCACAAGAATTCAATTATTTTCAAAAGTAATAAAATTCTTCGTAGAAATTCAATTATGTTTCAAAATTTTATTAAATTCTCCTCAAAATTTCAATTATCTTTATAAATAATTAAACTGTTCTCCACAATTCAATTATTTTCAAAAATTTTAATAAAATTCCACGCAAACATTTAATTATTTTCATAAATAATAACATTGTTTGGAAGGATTCAATTACTTTTATAAATAGAAAAATTCTCTGACGAAATTCAATTAGAACATTTTAATAAAATTTTCAATTATAATTATGAACAGACAAGATTATTTTCAATAATTAAAAAACTTCTTTGTTTAATTCAATTATTTTCCAAATTTTTAATTAAAATTATTAAAAAAAAACATTATTTTCAATAAAAAATTTAAAAAACTTGTCAAAAGAATTTAATTATTCATAAAAAACTCTATTAAAAATTTTTGAAGTCATTTGTAGATTTATTCATGTAGCTTCATTTAACCATTGTTCTATTTTGTAATAGCTTCATAGTGCCAAATAAAAGTTACAACTATTTATTGATTCATTTAACCGTATTTTCATTTGATAATAGCTTCACTGTTGAATAAAATTTTCAATTATTTTTTACCGCTTCACCCAATTATAGTTTCAATTATAGCTTCAATGTAGAATAAAAGTTACAATTGTTCACAGCTTCATCTAGCCGTAGTTTCATTTAATAACAGCTTCAGTGTCGAATAGAAGTTCACAGCTTCATCTAATCGCACAGTTTCTGTATGAATTACAGCTTCAGTGTTATTAAGGTTAAGGTCAAACTTCAAGTTTACAATTTACTATCTACAAATTGATTCTATCTTCATTAAATGTTCCGTACAATTTACAACTTCAATTTTCACCATATAAATTCAACACTGATAACTTAAAAGTATAAAATTGTTAATACTTAATGTTAGTATTATTTGGTATCATTTGATACCAAAAATGTGGATCAAATAGAAAATTGATCCAAATTTCCATCAATTTGATCCACTTTAGTATCAATTTGATACTTTCAAGAAAACTGTGAAGAGAAGATGTTATGATTTTATGGCAACATGAATTTATAAAAATGCTATAGAAAAATTTTAGAATAGAAATGAAATTACAAAGTATGGGGTTTAATTTTCGAATAAAATTTAACATGTTCCTTTAATTGTGAGTTGAAGAAATATTTGTTTATTTATATATGAAATATAAACTGTATATAATGCTCTTAGGCAAAGTATTGTATTTCATCGTGCATGTAGTTCTTCATTTATGTACCTGTGGTTTTCTAAAGAGCAGTGTGTGGTTTAACGCTTGACTGTGGTGATTTAAGTACAGTACTTCAAAGTACAGAAACTCCTTTCTCTAAGAAAAAAGAAAAAAGAAACAGAAAGAAACCAGAATCTTCTTTTTGCACACAAAACCACCTAGTTTTCTCGGAAGACGTAAAATTCATATTACAATTTTTCACATTATTACCAGAGGAGAGAAAATTCTTTAAATCAAAAATCATACGTACATATACACTGGAAACTATTTATTACAGCGTTGTTGTTGTTGCTGTTATTATTCTTAACATAAAATATAAAATTAAATAAAAAATTAATTAAAATTCAAATATAATTACAGTTTAATAAAAACAAGGCTCGAACTAGGTCCGTAAATCCCGTAAAAGTCCGTAACTTTGCTTGAAGTTCGTAAAAGTCCGTTTTTTTTTTTTTAAAAAGGTCCGTAATGTCCGTAATTTGATTCAAAAAGGATGAAAAGTTTTCGTAAATTGTACGATATAATTTGGAAAATTTTAGAGAAATTACAAATGATTGCAGAAGTTCAATTATTTCCAAAAGTAATAATATTCTTCGCAAAAATTCAATTATGTTCAAAAATTTTTAAAAATTCTCATCAAAATGTCAATTGTCTTTAGAAATAATTAAATTCTTCTCCTAAATTCAATTATTTTCAAAAATTTTCCTCAATTCAATGATTTTCAATATCTACTATTTTCATAAAACTTTCCAAAAGAATTCAATTATTTAAAAAAAATTTAATAAAATTCTACACAAACTTTTAATTATTTTCAAAAAATAATAGAAATTTCCCAGGAATTTCATTATTAACAAATTTTTTTTATAAATTTCTTCCCAATCATTCTATTATTTTCAATAATAATACAATTTTTACGGGGATTCAATTATTTTTATAGATAATAAAATTCTTTTTAGCAATAATTCAATTATTTTCAAAAATAATAATACTCATTGCAGAATTTCAATTATTTTTAATACAACTTTAATCTGATTCCTCAAAAAAAGTCTTAAAAATTTTATTAAAATTCGTCAAAAGAATTCAATTATTTCTATAAACTGTAAAAAAATTCTTCTCAAGAATTCAATTATTTCGATAAATAGCAAAATTCTTCAGATTTACTAAATTCTTTTGAATATTATTTTTACAGAATATTCAATTATTGTCATAAATTTCCATAAAATTCTAAAAAACAATTCAATTATTTTCAAAAAGTAATAAAATTCTTCGCAAAAAATTCAATTATGATTAAAAATTTTTTTAAATTCTCATAAAATTTTTAATTATCTTTAGAAATAATTAAATTCTTCTCCGAAATTCAATTATTTTCCAAAATTTTCCTCAATTCAATTATTTTTAATATCTACTATTTACATAAAATTTTCGAAAAGAATTCAATTATTAAAAAAAAAATTTAATAAAATTCTACACAAACTTTTAATTATTTTCAAAAAATAATAAAAATTTTACAGAAATTTCATTATTTACAAATTGTTTTTATAAATTTCTTTGCAATCATTCAATTATTTTCATAAATAATACAATTTTTACGGGGATTCAATTATTTTCGTAAATAATAAAATTCTTTTTAAGGAATTCAATTATTTTCTTAAATAATAATAGTCATTGCAGAATTTTAATTATTTTTAATACAATAATTTTAATCGAATTCCTCGAAAAAATTCTTAAAAAATTTATTAAAATTCGTGAAAAAAATTCAGTTATTTAAAAGTTTATTGATAAAATTCTTTATGAGAATTTAATTTTAAGAAACATGCAATTATTTAATAAATTGTTATTTTTGTATTTAAATAATTGAATTCTAGTAGAATTTTGTCATAAAAATTGATTTAAAAATAGATTTTAGTTAAAATTTTGAAAAGGTTTTAGATTAAAATGTTTGAAAATTTGAATTTTTCATATTTTTAACTAACAATTCTTTGGAATTAATTTTTTTGAGATAGTTTAAATGTCGATTTTTTTAAATACTATTATAAAATTTATTTTCTAATAGGTATATATTTAATTGAAGAATTTACGAATAATTGAAATTTTGTAAAATTGAATTGTAAACAAATGAATTTGCAAATTCTTGAAGGACATTTTCAAAAATTATTAAAAATAATGGATTTATAGAAGATGTTTAGTTAAAAACACAAATAAAAAAATTCAAATTTGTAAAAGTTATAAATTATTGCAAAAAATCAATTATTTTCAAGAGTAACAATATTCTTCGCAAAAATTAAATGTTGTTCAAATGTAATAAAATTCTTCTTAGGGATTCAATTATTTTCACAAATAATAAAACTCATTGCAGAATTTCAATTATTTTTAATACAATTTTAATCAAATTTCTCCAAAAATGTAATTATTTTAAAAAATTTTATTAAATCTCGTTGATAGAATTCAATTATTTAAAATTTTTCTTGATGAGAATTGAATTTGAAGAAATATTCAATTATTCAATAAATTATTTATTTGCATTTTATTTGTATTTAAATAATTGAATTCTAGTAGAATTTTCTAATAAAAATGGATTTAAAAATTAATTAATGTTAAAATTTTAGATAATAATTGAATATTGAAATAGCAATATAGCATGGACTTTTAAAAATAATTGAATGTTTATATTAATTTTTTTGAAAAAGTTTATTTGAATTTTTTGAATATTATTTTAAGTTTTTATTTTCTAATATTTACTAATTGAAAAATTTACGAATAATTGAAATTTCGTAAAATTGAATATTTGAAACAAATGGATTTGAAAATTGTCAAAGAACTTTTTGGAAAATTATTAAAAATAATCGATTTAAACTTAAAGAAGAATTAAGAGTAATTATTACTTTTCATTGCTTCAATTACTACTATCACTTAGTATAGCTTCAATTTGCAACTAATAGTATTACTGTCTGATTAAATTAAAAGTTAAATTAAAATTAATTACTTAATAATTGTGTTAAGAATTCATTAAACTGCATCAGACATAATTCACTTGCTGTTTAATAGATAAAAACTCCAATTTAGAGTAATTACTACTTTGCATTGCTTCAATTACTATTACCATTTCTGTATAGCTTCAATTTGATACTGATAGTTGCTGTCTGATATATTTTTATCTGCTCATCTACTGATGACTACTGCAATTTATTTATGTAAAATTTATATCGAAAGTATTACATCCAGAATCATAAAGAATCCTATCATAAAGATCTATTATTTAAATATTTTAAAATCATATTATTTTTGTCCCTGAATATTCGCAGAGGAAATTTGTTCACCCAGAAAGATCATCATCGTCTTTATAAATTGTGATTTTGTGAATGATATTATTATTGTAGAAGATAAAAGATATGCGCACATAATTCTCACAATATATAGAAAAAAAAAAATGTTTTAACAGGCGCATATCAGTTTTGAGCGAGGAATAAACACATTCCTACATCATCAAGGGAAGAAAAGTAATTGAGATCGTGATCCAAGAACCTAATGAGTTTGGCTAACGAGTGTAATTTACAATTAAAGTTCTGTTCGCGAATCATCAGATATCACGTATCAAATATAGCAGAAAAGAAAAATCTCTTTTTCACAAAGAGTGAGGGATATATATATATATATATAAGATCTTTTATATAAAAAGAGAGTGAGGGATGAAAATTACTCATGTTTATAAATTAAATTATTTAATCTCAGTAATCAACTTTCACTATGATGTTTAAAAAATTTAAAACGAAATAAATATTTTTCTTATATAGAGATAATATTTCCCTTTTCGGAGTGAATCATTTATCTGTTAATTGAATATAATGTGTGTAGGCACATCTTGCGTGCCAAGATTGCATAGATGATTCTTTTTATTATTCACAGTACTCACGTTTCTTTTTTGGTTTCTATAATTCCTCTAATGTTAGGAAAATATATAAGAGACTTCAATTATAAAGACGGAAGAGCTTATTTTGTTTAAATGCATAATAAGATTATTGCGAGACATAATAAGACAAATTTGATAAATATAGAAAATTTAGTAATTCACAGTTTTTTAAGGATATCAAATTGAGACAAAAGAGGAATAAAAAATTCTAGTCAAAATGTCAGCTACCTTTATAAATATTATTAATTCAATTACTTTTAAAAAATTTAATAAATTTTCAATATCTACTATTTCAATAAAATTTTCGAAAATAATTCAATTATTTAAAAAATTATTTACAAATTTTTTTAATTTCTTCGAAACAATTCGATTATTTTCAAAAATTTTAAAAATTTCTCGTCAAAATTCCTTTTATCTTTATAAATAATAATAATCTTCATCGAGAATTAATTATTTTAACAAATTTTAATAAAATTCATTGCAAGAATTTAATTATTTTCATAAGTAATGAAATTCCTTCCAGAAATTAAAGTATTTTAAAATTTTCTTTAAAAATTCCATGAAAGAATATTCAATTATTTTCAAAAATTATAAAATTCCTCCTAGGAATTCAATTGTTCTTAAAAAAATTTAATAAAATCTCAGGAATTCAATTATTCTTAAAAAAATTTAATAAAATCCTAGGAATTCAATTATTGTTATAAATTTAAAAATTCCTTGTAAGAATTCAATTATTTTTATAAAATTCAAAGAATTTAATTATTTTTAGAAAAATGTAATAAAATCCTAGGAATTCAATTATTTTTATAAATTATAAATTTTCTTCGTAGAATTTCAATAATTATTTTTAAAAAATTTAGTAAAATTCCTTGCAATAATTATTTAAAAAACATTTTAATAAAATTCATCTACGTAAATATTTAATTATTTTCATAAATAATAAAAATTTTACATGAATTCAATTATTTACAAATTTTTTATAAATTTCTTTTCCAACAATTCAATTATATTTTCATTAAAAATAAAATTCATTTTAGGAATTCAATTATTTTTAAAAGTAATAAAATTTTTTCGTCAAAATTTCAATTATCTTTATAAATAAGAAAATTCTTCTCCAAATTCAATTATTTTAAAAAATTTTTATAAAATTCTTGGTAACATTTCAATTATTTCCAAATATTTTCCTCATTTTAATGATTTTCAATATCAACTATTTCAATAAAATTTTCAAAAAGAATTTACTAAAATTCGACGCAAACATTTAATTATTTTCATAAATCATAAATTTTTTTTTAGGAATTCAATTATTTTCAAAAGTAATACAATTCTTTCCAGAAATTCAATTATGTTAAAAAATATAGTTAAAATTTCAATCATCTTTGTAAATAATAAAATTATTCTTCGAAATTTAATTTTTTTTAAAAATCTTAACAAAATTCTTGGCGAAATTTCAATTATTTTAAAAATTTTTCAAAAGAATTCAATTATTTAAAAACAAATTTAATAAAATTTTAAACTAACATTTAATTATTTTCGTAAATAATACCAATTTTACAGAAATTCAATTATTGTCAAATTTTTTATAAAGTTCTTCGCAATAATTCCATTATTTTTATAAATAATAAAATTTTTTACAGGGATTCAATTCTTTTCTTAAATAATAATACTCATCGCAGAATTTCTATCATTTTTTATATAATTTTGATAAAATTATTTCAAAAAAGTAATTATTCTAAAATTTTTTATCAAATTTCGTCAAAAAGAATTCAATTATTCATTAAATTATTTATTTTTATTATTGAATAATCGAATTCTTGTAGACTTTTCTAATACAAATTTATTTAAAAATAAAAAATGATTCAAAAAGGTTTGAATTTGAATTTCTTGAAAATCTTAATTCCTATGAAAAAATAATAATAAATAATTTATAAATAAATGTAATAGAATATTTTTTTGAGTATCTAATAATTTTTATAGTCAATCAGAATATTCTTTAGAGTCAGGGAAAAGTCAAAATTTTGTCGCAGGGAAAAACAAAATTATATTTTTGTGACAACACTGTTTTGGTCACTATTTTATATCCTTACAAAAACTGTGAATACTCTTAACTTTAAAGTATATCGTAAATTGCAACAAATTAATACCAATTAAATTAAAAATTGATCAAAATTTTTGGTATCAGTTGGATCGACTTTGATTTTTTTAAAATTAAAAACCGTTATAAATGAAAAAAGTTAAAATTCTCTTTAAAAATCGGAAAAGTCAGGAAAAAACAATTCTTTTGTTTCAACCCTGAATAACTTAAAATTATTCACGGCTTTTAATGTATGACTCAATTTTAATAATGCTGCTCTGTAATTTAAATAAAAGGTACAATTTAGCTTAAATTACCTCAGTACTTATGCGAATGCAGTATTTTTAATTCAAAACCTCATTCACCATTATTATTATATCTACGAAAACTGCATTTTTTTTTGTTTGCGATAAAAAAAATATTCTTTATCGCAAGCAAAAAATTTGTTTCAATATAACGACTGTAATAAATTAAATATACTTCTTTTCGCAGGAAGAAAAAGAATTTACGACATCAAAAAAAGAATTTCGGAAATATTTCCCGCAGTGCGTGTTTTATTTGGTGTAAAATGAAAATTTATATCATAACAGTTTAATGGCTATGATAAAAGGATTGAAATTGAAAGAGATGAACGTTAAACACACATGTAGGATGAGAAATGTATGAAATGTATGAAATGTATAAAATGTATAAAATGTATAATATTTATAATACATGTATATAAGTGAGTTTGCATAAAATTATAATGGTAATTAAATTGAATGCTAATAGCTTCACGCATTGATTCATATAATTTGCGAGCGCACTTTTTCCTTCTCGTGTATGTATATCGTTTTTGATATCAAAATTAATAATTATGCATAATATAATTTCACATATGCACGCGTGTTTTGTATACATAATATGATGACGCGGTTATATGCGGGATATATGTGTACATTATCTCATATATAGGCATTGTAACATAATATTGTGTATATATACCGGTTCGGATTCAGGGAGTAATTATATATAGGTACCTTCGGAGCTTCCGTAATACATGAGAATGTTGTGCCTACACATATATGTCCCTTGTTCATGCGTACCGCCAACGCTGCTTTTATTATTGCTCTCTTGCTTTTAATTAGATCGTTCAACGACTCGATTCTTATAACCCTTCCTTGTGTACTTCCTTGCCGCATTTATATATATAAGACTTTTATATAATCTATTCATACCTTCAATCTAGAAGCTAGATCAAAAAACTCTTTAAAATATATTTTGAAATCTTTGGATAATTTATGCTAATTTAATAAAAGAGTTATGAGGAATTGAATTTTTAGATTGTAATGAATGTTTGCTGCATTAACTGTCGAAAGTAATATGTAATTATTAATGGTTGGTGTGATAAATGTTATTTATCACGCTATCAGAAAAGCAACAAATGCAGAATGAAGAAGAAGAAACAGGAAGAGAGAAGAAGAATAACAACAATAATAAAAATAATGATAAGAAGAAGAAGAAGAAGAAACAAAAGCAACGAAGAAAAAGAGAACAAGTACAAAAAGAAGAAATAGAACCACAAGCTGAAGAATAAGAAGAAATGGAGCATTAACAAGTAAAGGAAGAATAACAAAAATTACAAGAATAAGAGGGAAACCCAGAATAATTTCCCGAAAAATTGTTTTCCTGAATCATAAAGAACAAGAGCAGCAAAAATTATTTAAAAGACTCAAAAAAAATTTTCGGAATTTTGAAGAACAAGAACAATTTAGTAAAAATTTTTAGCAAAAGAAAGAAGAAGAAGAAAAACAAGAATAATTTTTCAGAATCTTGATCTCCGGAAATTTTTCGGAATATAAATAAATACAAGAATTAAAAAATAAAAAATTTAAAATAGAAAGAAAATGCAAGAACAAGAACAATAAAACTAAAGAAAGAAAGAGAAGAAGAATAACAACAACAATAACAAAAATAATGACAAGGAGAAGAAACAACAGCAAAGCAGAAAAAGAGAACAAGTACAAAAAGAAGAAATAGAACCACAAACTGAAGAATAATTAGAAAAAGAGCAATAGTAGGTAAAAAAAAGGAATGACAAACAATAAAAGGAATAAGAAGAAAAACAAGAACAATTTTCCTGAAAATTATTGTCCTGAACCTTGAAGCACAAGAACAACAAAAATTATAAGAAAAACAAGAATAATTTTCCCGAAACTTGTTTTCCTGAATCTTGAAGAACAAGAACAACCAGGAAAAATTATTAGAAAAAGAAAGAAACAGAAGAAAAACAAGAATAATCTTCCCGAATCTTGTTCTCCGGTATCTTGAAGAACAAGAGGCATCAGGAAAAATTATAAGAAAAAGAAAGGATCAGAAGAAAGACAAGAATAATTTTCCTGAAAATTGGTGCTTTGAAATTTTTCAAAACAATTTGGAAAATTGACATTGAAACTATTATAATTAATTATTAATTATAATAAAACAAGAATAAAAGAAATAGAAAAAAATAAAATACAAGCAGAAGAAGAAAAGGAAGAACGAGAAGAAGAAAAACAAAAATAATAACAAGAATAATGATGAGAAGAAACAACCTCAACAATTAGATGAAAAACAAGTAAAAAAACGAAGAAGTAGAACAAGCAGAAGAAAATGAAGAAATAGAGTAAAAATAACAAACTAACATAGAAAAGAAGAACAAATAAGAACAGGATTTGTGTTAAGAAGAACAATAAGAAAAGCAAAAATTATAAAATTATAAAAAAAAGAAACAAAAGAAAAATAAGAACAATTTTTCGGTAACTTGTTTTCCAGAATCTGGAAGAAAAAAAACAAGAATTATTAATAAAAATATACAAAAATGGAAAAAATAAAAATAAAATACAAGAACAAGAAAAGGAGGAAAAAGAAGAAGAATAACAACAACAACAACAAAAATATTATTCAAAAGAAGAATAACAAAAATAACAAAAATATTAATCAAAAGAAGAATAACAGAAATAACAAAAATATTAATCAAAAGAAGAATAACAGAAATAACAAAAATATTATTCAAAAGAAGAATAACAAAAATAACAAAAATATTAATCAAAAGAAGAATTACAAAAATAACAAAAATATTAATCAAAAGAAGAAAAACGAAAACAGCAGTTAAAAATTACAAGAAAATGAAAAACAGAAGAGAACTAAGAAAGTAGAAGAAAGAAAAAGAAAATACAAGAAGAAGAATAACAAACAATAACAGGAATTATAATTAGAAGAACAACAGCAAAAATTATGAGAAAAAAGGAAAAATACAGAGGAAGAAGAAGAAATATAGAAGAAAAACAAGACAAATTTTTTGAAATCTTAATTTTTAGAATTTTTTAGAAACAATTTTCCAGAAATCAAGATTTTGGAAACAAATTTTTCGGAAAATAGTTTCTGAAGAGTTCGTATTTTTTGTAAAGAGAAAAAAAATACGAACAAAAGTTTATATAGTATAACTAAAAAGTAGTATTAGTTATTAATTATAGTATTTATTACTTAATTCATTTTTTAATTAATAAATTAATATATTTAGTTAATAATATTTATTACCTATTTATTATTATTTATTCTCTTTTTTTAACAACAAATACGAGAAAAATAAAAAATTCAAGAACAAAAGAAAAAATGAAGTGGAAAGAAGAAAAAATGTTAAAATTGTAATTAAACAACAAATAGAAGAATAAAAAATATAAAAACAAAAGAACCAATAAAGTAGAAAGAAGAAAAAATGCCAAAACTTTTTAATTGTAATCAAACATGAAATAGGAGAAATATATCAAATACAAAAATAAAAAAAAAATAAACAGGAAAAAAAGCAAAAATATTAAAATAGTAACTATACAACAAATAGAAGAATAAAAAATAAATAAAGAGAAAAATAAAGATTTGCAAAAATACTAAAATAGTAATTAAATCAAAATAACAAGTACAAGAAAAAAACAGCATGAAAAATAAAAATTACCAACCGAGAATAGAAAAGAAGAACTGCAAAAGTGTTAACAAGAAGAAAAGCAATAAAAAAAGGAGAACAATTATACAAAACTGATCATAAGAAAAGTGATAATAGGAAAGTGATAATAGAAAGAAATAATAAAAGAAAGAAAAACAAAAAAAAAAGACGAACGAAAACAACAGCAGAATAACTGCAGCAAATGACTAAAATATCTACGATGCTAATCTTAATTATTTCCAGTTAAGATAGCTGCATTTTTCATTGTAATTTCATATAATATTCTTATTATTACCTATTCTATACAATTACAAAAAAAAATTCCACTTTAAAAAAAAAGAAAAAAACAAATTCGTGTCTAATTAATACTCTCGGAAAATCAATACAGAATCATTGTTTCAACTAACAGTTTTTCGCCAGTCACACTCAATTATTTCTCTTTTAATTGTTATATATATATATGTATTTTCATCATTTGTTTGCAAACAACTTGTGAAAAATTATTTTTAATTACTATTGGCGTGGCAAGTACTTCCGCTTCTAAGTGCATTTTCAAAGTGGAATAACTTAAAAAAGAGGGGAAAAAAAGAAGAAAAAAATATGTAGAAAATACTTTATAATATTTCACATCGTTGTTATCTAATAATAATTATCACCTTTTGTTTCTAATATATGGTGAAAAAATGAAACATAGTTGTATAGAATTTTAAAAGAAGGGGGAATTTTTTTTTCCTAATAGGGTTGATTTATTATGAAAGTAATTTTTATACAACAATAATTATTAATTAATTTTTCTAAATTTTTTACCGTTCATATGAGCGAATATTTTTTTCTATATTTAAACATTTTCCAAAATTACTAGAATAAATTCAAAAATAAAGTAAATTAAAAATTCATAGAGAGGAAATAATTTTTTAAATTAACAAAAAAAAAATTATTTTTACCAAAATTCAGATTTGAACGAAATATTTAAAAAAATCGACAGTCATTTGAACTTTCGAATCTTTACACCCAGAAGAAAGATGTATTTGACTCAGAGCCAACTGACATTTTATTTGAATCAAATAAATATTTTTTTGGAATTAAATAAAATTTTGTTTGGTTCAAATAAAAATTTTATTTAAGACAAATAATACAAATTTTATTTAAGACAAATAACCTAGTTGGCTCGCTGAGACAAATATACTTTTATTTAACTCAAATAAATTATATTTTATTGAAATAAAATTTTTCTCTAGATGTAGGGACATAATAATAATTGAAAACAAATTTAAAAATAATTTTTACAAAATTGCAATATTAAAACACAAAGAGAAATAAAAATGATAGAAAATAATAAAAATAATAACAATAACAGAAATGAAGAAAAATAATAAAAATATTAAAAATAATAATAATAAAAAATTGTTAAATTGAAATTGCTTTTCTTCTTCTACGCGTCTTCGTTGTTATAGGGTATATATATTATAGTCGTACAATTTTATGCAAAGAAGAGTTGACCTTATTTCAAGAAAGGGGCATTATTAAAGGTTCTCGTTCTCGATTCGTTGTACCTACATGTCAAGGGGTCCAAACTGAACAATAAAATGCAGACTACAATGGACCAGGAGGGCACATGTATATACATTTTCTGTGGCAGCGATCGTACAACGACAACCAGGTTTTCTTGGCATTGGATTTTTTTTTATTTAAAAACATAGTTGCAATCAAAGATTTATTTTCCCCCCTTAAAAAAAAAGAAAATTCTTCTTCGCATGATTTATTTAATCTCTTAATATTTATCTCAATATTTATTAATCTTAATTTTTTTTGTCAACATCTTATTCGGTCGATTTATTTTTTTCAGACAGATTAATATATAATTATTCAGTAAAAATCAATACGAAAATTTTTTTTACGATAATAATGAAATAATAGCTTTGTATTATTAATATAATTAAATAATTAATTAATAATTATTATACTAAATATTATTGTAATATTTACTGTATTTATAGTTCGTTCCTTTCGGCTACGAACGAGTAATAGAATCAATAAGTTTTAATTAACGAAATAATTAATATAATTGATATATTCTAATTAATGTAGTAATTGATGCAATTAAAAATTTATTTACTTACTCTCCATTGCATACTTTATACAAAGTTGGACTATTTTCTAATATTATAATTAATATATTTTAATTAATTTAGTAATTAAAAATAAATTAATTAATATACTAATTAAAATTATTGATTTGCCTGTAAAATTATTTATTCGATTCAAACCAAAATTCTATTCGACAAAAATTAAATTATTATTTTCGCACAAATAAAATTTATACATATGAACCAAATAAAGTTTATTTGAACCAAATAAAATTTATTGGAACCAAATAAAATTTATTTGGTTCAAATAAAATTTTATTTGAATCAAATAAAGTTTATTTGAATCAAATAAAATTTATTGGAACCAAATAAAATTGTATTTGAACCAATTAAAATTTTATTTCAACCAAATAAAGTTTATTTGAACCAAATAAAGTTTATTTGAACCAAATAAAATTTACTGGAACCAAATAAAATTGTATTTGAACCAAATAAAATTTATTTGAAGCAAATAAAAAGTCTAATTGTCTCAGAGTAAAATATATCTTTTTTCTGGGTCTAAAAACCAAATATTTTTTGTTTAAAAAAATAAGCAAAATTAATATAATAATACAACAATAACCAAAAAAATTAAACAATAAAAATAATAAATAAATAATAATAATGATAATTTGCCCAAGCATTTTTTGAATGAATAATATTTTTTTTGCATCTAAACCGTATATAGTGAAATTATATTTCAAAACGGTAATTAAACAGTAATTAAAAAGTAATAATATTTTGAAGAATAATATAATTATGGTAATTAAATTTATAAGAAAAAGGCAATGGTAGTTATAAGAAGGAATTAATATACAAGAATAGTGTATAATCGAAAATTTTTATTGTTGGGTAATTTAAGAAACATTTAGATTTCTCTATACTTTGAGATGGTCAATTATAATAATTACATATATGTAGTCTAATTGAGTGGACAGGGAAAAATATTCAACATCAAAGTAAATCACTTTCAAGCATCTGCAATAATTTAAAAATTATTATTATTATTATTATTATTATTGTTTAACTTATTTATTATTTTATTATATTATTTTTTATTATTTTATTAATATTAAATTTATTTATTGTTAATAGAAATTTTTTAATTATTCTATTTATTTATTATTATTTTATTATTAGGTTATTTTACTTATTTTTATTATTCATTTGTTATTTTATTTATTTATTATTTATTTATTATTATTTTATTATTATTTATCTTTTAAAAGAAAAAATTCACGTAGAAAAAAAAATTGACACCTTTTTTTTAATAAACACAGTAGTTGACAAGTGAAGAGTTGACATATCTATAATTAAAAATTATTTTTTGCATTGCACTTTTGATATAAACGGCTCAATTATCCAAGTTGGTTTAATGCCTATATGTTTATATGTATAATATAGTGCACATATAGAGACTTGTCAGTACAAGTTCTTGCATGAAAATACCATGTTAAAAAGAAAATGGTGAAGTAAAAGAAAAACAAAAGAAGAAAGTTAATTATGAAAAAGTGAAGAAATGATGGAGAAGAGAATAAGGATTCCATTCTTTTTCAACTTTTTACAACGAATAAACCAGTTTGAAAATAAATTCCAAATACAATTTCTTTGGATTGACAAGAAAAAAATTTTTTTTTCCGAATAACAACTAAAAGAGATAATAAAGTTATTGTAAAAGAAAAGTTGATTATATGTGTAGTATATCAATTATTAACGGACACATTATTTATTAATTCTAAATAATAAATTTCGTTTTATGTTTAATTGTATAAATAGTTACAAAATGCACTGCAAATTAATTTTTGTAAATTTAAAATTGAAGATATAATACACTCACGCGACTTTTGATACTTTCTGACATTTTTTTCACCTTATACAATTATTTTTATAAATAATGTTCTAATTACACTTATTTTGGTACAAAAAAAAACCCACAAATATTACTATTTCTTAAAAAATGATTTTAAATATCAATTTTAAGTGAAGAAATTACTTCCAAGACTCTTGAAAACTTGGAGAGGATAAAAATATCTAAAAGGAAAGTAAATTAAAAATTTAAATCCGATTATATTAATTGTCAAACTCTCTAAATTTGATTATCAATATAAATAATTATAGAATTACGATTATTTACGAATATCTTGAGATTAAATATGGAGACGCTACTCTCCACCTGAGAACGCCAAGGTCACCGCTAGATGGCAGTTCAGTTGCTAAAATTAGACTCCTCGCCACCTGGTGGCGACCTTGGCGTTCTCAAGTGGAGAAATTGAACCACCATTCTTTTCAAAATAGTTTTTTTTCAAAAACATTTTTATAATTAATGAAATGGCACTTTTGACACTATTTTTTATTTCTAAATTTAGTCCGAGACCTAATAAAAAATGAAGATATAAATAAAATTACTAAAAATTGCAAATCATTATTGCAAGTAAGATTCAAATAGATTTAAAATTATTATTAATTATTCTTTCTTCAAAATAGAAATTCACATTCTTCAAAATGAATTGAAGCTATAATTTAATATACCGACTACGCAGTCATTATAATATAATTTATATTTAATAATGTATATAATTCTCAAAGTAAATGCAAAATCATCGCATAATCAGACACACATTTCTATATATCTGAGTCTATAAATATACATCTATTGAATAAAAGTAAATCGGGTTAGTTTTCTGTAAAACTTGTATACTTTGTAAAATTCTTTTCCTTTAGGCGCAATGTTCCTACCGCGCGGAGAGTTCACATTGTTTGCAGATCGTGGGAAACCGGGAAGCGATTAGTTACGAAGAAAGACCACCACATAGTCGTAAATGTGAGTGCGAATGCAATTTCAAGACATATAGGAGAATCGACAATAAGGGTTATAAAAGAAAATAAAAAAAAAATAGAGAACACAGAAAAAAAAACGAAATCAAAAATGGCCAAATAGACCGTTGCCTACTTTTCTTCATGACCGAATTTCGCCTTTACAATCGTTCAGGAAAATTTTATTTTATTCTGCCGCAAGAGATTGTAGATTACTTTTTTTTATATTTATTTCTTCTTCTACTATTTCTTTATTATTTTCAATCATTTTTCTTCTATTTTTCTTCCATTATTTCTTCATTATTTTCTATAATTTTTCATCTATTTTTTTTCGTTAGTTTCTATTAATTTTCTTGTATTTTTTCTTTATTATTTTCTATAATTTTTCTTCCACTACTTCTTCTATTATTCTCTTCTTTCTATTTTATTCTTTACTTCAATTTTTTCCTTATTTTCTTCTTTTAATTTTTTTTCTTCATTTTCTACCTTTTCTTAATATTTTTTCTAATATTATTATTATTTCTTTAATATTACTGTGATTGTTGTTAATATCATTGTCAATATTATTATTATTGTTAATAAAAATCTGCAGTCGCGAAGAATCGAACCCTAAACCTTGCTGTTACGAATCCAGCATTAAAGCCACAGAGCTATCACACTTGTTACTATTTTTTGTTAATATTATTTTATTATTAATACTATAATAATTTTTACTAAAGAACAGAATTCAATTATTTTAAAAAATAATAACATTCTTCGGAAGAATTCAATTATTTTATAAAATTTTCATAAATCCTTCAAAACAATTCAATTATTACTTTAAATACCTAGTAAAATCTTTACAATAATTAGATTATTTTTAATAAAATATCACGAAAGAATTCAATTTTTTCTTAATTCATTACAAAATTTTTGAAACAATTCAACTATTTACTAAAATTTTTATAAATCTTTTGAAACAATTCAATTATTTTTATAAATAATAAAACTCATTGCAGAATTTCAATTATTCTTAATACAATTTTAATAACATTTCCCGACAGGAATAAATTTTATTATAATAAATTCAATAATTTTTGTCAATTTTAATAGATCCTGCGAAGCAATTTAATTATTTTTATAAGTATAGTAAAATTCATCGTAAGAATTAAATTCAATACAATTTTAATAAAATTTGATAATCAAATTTTTAATTATAATCCCATTAACAGATACAATTATTTTAAAAAGTTGAAAAAAATTCTTTGTTTAATTCAGTTATTTTAAAAATTTTCAATTAAAATTATTTTAAAATCTACATTATTTAAAAAGAACTTAAAAAATTCTTCAAAAGAATTCAATTATTTACAAAAACTCTAATAAAATTGTTTAAAAGAGTTTAATTTTCTATCAATAATTTAAAATAAATAATAGTAAAATTATAAATTTATTATTATAGTTTTTATGCAATTATTTTTATTATTGTAATCCCGTATATAGGTATAGTTTAAATAAATAAATTTTTTAAAAATTTTAATAGTAAAATTATTAATTTTACTATTATTCATTTTAATATTTATTTTAATATTCAATATTTACTATTTTATTGATTATATTCAATAACTAAAAATTTTTTTGAAAGAATTGAATTATTTTCTAGAAATTTTAATAAAATTCAATTATTGAAATGTTTAATTTCAGTTATTAAGAAACACGATTATTTTAGTTTATTGTTTATAAAATTAAATTATTTTAAAAATTTTCTTTGCAAGAAATCAATGATTTTCAATACATTAATTTTTTAAATTGAAAATATTTAAATCTAAAATTTAAAAACAAACATTATTAAAGAAGTTAGATAACAAAAAAGCAAACAACAACTAACTTCGAACTGACGATTATTAATATAGATTTTTATTATTATTATTATTATTATTAATATTTATTATGCATAGAAGAAAGAAATTTTAAAGAAATAAATTTTATTTATTTTTAAATATATTTGTAAATTAAAAATAATTAAAAAAATTTGGTTTTAAAGTTGATTGTTTTATTATTATTATTATTATTATTATTATTATTATTATTATTATTATTATTATTATTATTATTATTATTATTATTATTATTATTATTATTAATATTAATATTTGACTATTGTTATGATTTGCTATTTATTGTTATTATTAATCAGGTAAGTATTTAAAAGCGATTGAAAGAGGAATGAAAATTTTCTTTTCTGTTGGTCTTGCAGATAATGGCAAGTGCCTCACCGACAGAGAGAACATTCTTATTAGGAGAAGAATGCAGCAGAGATCGAGAGTGTGAAGGCAGAATCATGAACAGTCGATGTTACTTGGGATATTGTCGATGCCTACCCTTTTTTGCTGAATATAATAGCACCCACTGCTTAGAATGTAAGTTGGAGTTAATAGATATTAAAGGAAGAAAGAGAGGAAAACGAAACGTTCATAAATAAAATGACAAGTCTATAGTTACTTTTCTTCCTTTGCCTCATCTCCTTTATACCATTGTTCCATATTAGGCTCAACTTAATGTTCTTCGTAACAACAAATTTAGCATATTCTCTATTCATAATTCTTGTTAGAAAAATTTTTTCTTCATAACAAAAAATTTTTTTTTTCTTTTTTCACATTTGGGTAAAATTTATTAGTTTAATTTTAATCTATTATTAAAATAATTTTCCTCTGGGCAGAAAATTATGTTCGTTCCAAAAGCCTTCTTAAAACGTATTTTAGACCATTTTTTTTGTTTTTATTTTTTTTAGAACGAATAGTTTTTTTAAAAAAAACTGATACTCTCAAGAAAAGAGTATATAGCAAGAAAAAGAAGAAATAATTCACAGCATCTTTGAAAAATTCCAATCATTAAATTGTTAAATTATTTTTTGTATTAACAAAATTTTTCTATTTTTTTTTTGTTTTGGAGGGGGATTTGTAATTTAAAATCAAAAGTGAAGATAATGAGGAAAAAAAAATTCCATTTTCTTTTTTACCTTACTGTAAATATTATAGAGAAATTTTCCTCTTAACGCAAATAGAGGACTTGTTTATTTATAGGAAAAATTTTGTTTTCTTTATTACAGCGAATCTTCTTGGACAAGATTGCCTCATTAAAGAGCAATGCTCATTAAAGGTAGCCAACAGCACTTGCCAGACTGGCCTTTGCAGGTGTGAAGATGGATTTTTGCAGTATCGAAAACACACTTGTTTAGGACGTAAGAATATATTTTTGTTTTCAAGTAAAATATAATATAATTCCGTATAATAAAACAATTATACAGAATTTAATGATAATGATGGAATTTCTATATTCTCATAAAAAAGTTTTTTTTTAAATTTAAAAAAAGGAAATTTGAGTAAATATTTTTTGCTTTGTATTTTTGTATGTAAACATTTCAGTTTAGTCACTATGTATTTTTATTTTTATTTTTTTTTTTGAAATTAGTATTCATTATAATAACGTGTGGATATAATTTTCTGAAAATAGTAATATAAATTCTTGCGGTCAAAACTTACATTGAGCGTAAAATCAAAAATGGTTTCTGTGGTGCGTTAAATTGCCAATTCAAGATATCGATATTTACTGGTCACGGATAATTTTGTGGTTTTACAACAGAATATGTGAAATAAAAATTAAATAAAAATGATTTTAAAAAATATTATTATGTACTGACAAATTTTAGATTAAAAAAAATTCTGTTTAATATATTCTTCAATTGAAAAAAAAACTAAAATTAAAAACTAAACAGAGAAATTAAACAATTAAATTATTAATTAAAATTAAAATTTTTAATTTTTTTGAATTTAAAGTATTTTCTTTTTAATTAAAATATTTTTAATTGAAGTAATTGTAACTAAAATAATATTTTAATGGAAGTACGTTTAATTAGAATGCTTTTGATTGAAAGAATTTTATAATTGAAATATTTTTAGTTGAAATAATTTCAATTGGAATATTTTTAGTTGAAATAATACCAATTGAAATATTTTTAGTTAAAATAATTCCAATTGAAATATATTTTTAGTTGAAATAATTTCAATTCAAATATTTATAGTTGAATTAATTTTAATTGAAATATTTTTAGTTGAAATAGTTTCAATTGAAATATATTTTTAGTTGAAATAATTTAAATTGAAATATATTTTTGGTTGAAATAATTTCAATTTAAATATTGTTGAATTGAAATAGTTTTTAGAAAAAAAAATTGATTTTCCCCGAATAATTTCAGCCGCACAATTGGGACAAGTTTGCTACAGTAATGATCATTGTCGATTATGGGACAGCGATACTCATTGCGATTATTTGATTCCAAATTTATTTGGTCGTTGTGAATGCACGTCGCCAATGCGTCGCGATGGTAATGTTTGCCGTCCCGATCGTCTTGTTAGGCCGGCTTTTGATTTACAACAGCAATCTGTCCTTCAGAAACCAAATGACGATGTGACACAGCAAAACTATCTTAACAACGATGAATTCATCAATCAGGAAGCGGAAACTGGTGAGAGAGTCTAGGATATTATATAATCAAAAGAAATATAATATGATAAATAATTCCCCCTCTCTTTTGCTATATGATTTCATAAAAATAAGTCATCATCATTCTACATTATAATAATTAATACATTATTAATAATGAAACAAATTACTACAGCAATTAATTAATATATTAATTATTAATATTATATTAATATATTCCTTTATACACAATTCATAATAATATAATTAATACATTCATATTCTATATATATAAAACACGAAAAAAAATTTTCACTTCAAACAGCTACAAATTTCACTATGTTAGGAAAATTTTTAGTTGTTTTAGTTAAAATTATCGCTACACTGAGAAAACAATATATTTAAATCAAACATAATTATCTTTCTTTGATAAATTTTACATCCGTCATTCATTTATTTTGTTGTAATAAATTTTACGAGGCCTTATACGGTTATTTTTGAATTAAACATAATAATTTTGATTCAGTACATAGCTTACTATGTACTGAAACAAATTTTTTATTGCATCAAACTTATTGTATTCAATAAAAATTACGTTTACTTCAATTATAAAATATCTTTAATACAAACATATTTTTTTGGTTGGTTACATATTTTTGGATTGAAAAAAAAATTCTCAGTGTATTTTCGAGAAACTTATTGTTGTTCCAGGTAAATTTTTTTCCGTGAATATATATTTTAATTAATTGTTTGTATTAATTATTCATTCACACTAATTATCTTCATATTTAAAGTGTTGATGATAAATTTTCAGGTGTTCAATTATCGTGGTTGAAAAATGCAAGTTTACTTCTTTCTACAACGCCGACAGTAGATTCAGAATCAATTTTAATTGTGACTCGATCATCGCCAAGTCACTCAAAACCAATTCACAATCGAAATAATGATATTCCCGAAGAAAATGATGCTGTTATTGTAGACGCGATGATTACTGAACTTATTCAAACGACTTCTGTTCCTGCCACTGTTTCAGGTATGTAGATAAACTATGGAAATATTTAAATGATAAACCTATAAAATAAATTTATTAATTACTATTAATTTTAATTTATTGTTTTCTATTAAATTCTATTTTATTTTTTTATAAGAAAACAATTTTTTTATTTTTAAAATTCATTTAGAGAAATTTGTAATAAATTGTTTATAATTATATAGTTTCATAATTATTACTCTCTAAATTTGAATTAATAAAAATATTTACTAATTTGAATTAGTGACTGACTTTTTGTATTTAAATTAGTAAATTTTGCTAATAAATAGTAATTTTTACTAATTTATTAGTAAAATTTATTAATTCAATTTTGCTAATAAATATAGTAATTTTTACTAATTTAGTAGTAAAATTTATTAATTCAACGTCGAAAAAGTTAGCCACTAATTCAGATTACCTAGTAAAAATTTTTACTAATTCAAATTTCGAGAGTACTTAATTATTAATAATCATAACTAATAAATTGAAGGTTTCACCTAATGCTTCAATTACAAATTAATGGTAATTAATAGCTTCAGTTAGTGGTAGTCTCCAGCAATTTTAGTTGTAATTTTATTTTTATTATTATTTTTTGCAATTATATAATAATTTCATTTTCATAATTAATATTGTAGTTTTTATGCAAAATAAAATTAATTTCTCCACTTGAGAACGCCAAGATCGCCACCAGGTGGCGAGGAATCTGATTTTATCAACTGAACTGCCTTCTGGCGGTGACCTTGGCGTTCGCAGGTGGAGAGTAGCGTCTCCATATTGAATCTCAAAATATTCGTAAATAATCGTAATTCTAATTATTTATAATTAAATTTAAATAGTTTGATAATTAATATAACGAAATTGAATTTTTAGTTTACTTTCATTTTTGATATTTTTATTCTCTCCAATTTTTTAAGAGTTTTATAAGTAATTTCTTCACTTAAAATTAATATTTAAAAGCTCCTTTTAAGGAATAGGAATATTTGTGGGTTTTTTTAATCAAAATAAGTGTTATTAGGAAATTATTTATAAAAATAGTAGCTAAATAGTTGTATAAGGTGAAAAAAATGTCAGAAAGTATCAGTAGCCGTGTGAGTCTGAGGCTTGTTATTAATTAATTATTAATTATCATAATTAGTATATTGTTGGTCTCAAGCAATGCTACAATTATAAATTAGTAGCAGTTTTAGTAACAATATTATTACTATTTTCTTCTTTTCATTATTATTATTATTATCATTATTATTGTTGTTGTCATTATTATTATAGTCGCAATCATATAATAATTTAATTATTCATAATTAATTGTAGTTTTCACGCAATATTATAATTACAATTAATGATAATTGATAGCTTTAGTTAATGGTAGTTTCGAACAGTTTTAATTGAAACCTAAGTAAGTTTTACTTTATGTTAATGTTATTGTAATTTTCAATTACATTGTTATTTGCATTTAATAATATACTTTTAGCTAAATTGTAGTTTTATTTAATGATAGTTTCTACTTCTGGGAATTTAAAACAATGGTAGTTAATCATGTATCATTTTTAATCATTTATTAATGGTTTAGTGAATGGTAATTTTGACTCTGGTATAGTATGTAATTGTAGCTTCAATATTTTCACAGTTTTTCTAAAGGATATCAAATTGAGACAAAAAACGAATCAAAAGTGTTGCGAAGCAACATTTTTGATTTGTTTTTTTGTTTCAATTTGATATGCTTAGAAAAACTGTGTTTAAAAATTGGTAATTTTAATAAGGTAGTTGATAAATAGTAATTGGTAATTTTAATAAGGCAGTTGATAAATAAAAATTGGTAGTTTGTAAATGTTTAAAATTATGGTTAAAAATTGAAGACTAATCATTTCATAGTTGTCAAAAAGAATTATGGTTAAAATCTACAGACAACAATGCTTCAATTCAATTGTTTATAGCTTCAGTAATTCAGTTGATGATTAGGTTGAAAATTAATTTTTTTTTCGTTAACGCACGTTGTAAACTAAAATAAACAAAAATAAAAAGTTTCAAGTACTTAAAATCTTCCGTAGTTTCAGTAAACGTATTTCAACGTGGTTTTAATGAATATTTTTGTTATTTATAGTAGTCACAAATTAAATAACCATCCTCAGTACTATAGTTACTTCACAGTAGAAGTTACTTCATACAGAAGTATTAATTTTCAGTAATGATTTTCAAGAATTAGAACAATCCAAACACTTGTAGGAATTCGAGTCTAAACGATCACTAACTGAAGCTAATTGTAGATTCAATAAGTTTTATTCTATTTCTTCATTTTTATTTTCGAACTATCCAACAATGAACTAACCGATAATTAATAAAAATTAATTGTAGTGAATTAATAACTAAAGTTAACGAATTGATGTTACAAAAAATGATAATACGAGAAACAGTGGAGAATAATTTTTTTTCTAATCGAGATTGAATGAAAATTTCCAGTTCCAATGAAGACAGAACGACACGAGGGCGGAAATGCCTTTTCTGTAATCAGTCTTGGTTTGCCATGTACAGCGAACATTGAATGTCAAATGGCAGATTCTAATTCGCGATGCATAAATGGTATCTGTGATTGTAAGTCGTACGGAAAAGGAAACGCTACTTGTAGTGCACGAAAAAAAGGCTGCGAGCCTGGAACTTTTCAATGCCGAAGTACCGGATTTTGTATCAGCTGGTTTTTTGTTTGTGATGGTAAACAAGACTGTAACGATGGTTCGGATGAGGTATGCTCGACCACACAGTGTCCGGCGCAGGCTTTCCGATGCCACAGAAGTGGTATGTGCATTTCAAGGGCTGGACTATGCGATGGTAACCGCGATTGTCCGAATGGCGAAGATGAAGAAAGCTGTCGCAGTCGAAGAAGTAATTTTCCATTATTCTCATCATTTTTCTTAAAAAAAAAAAAAAATATAACAAAAATAATAAGAATTGTAAGAATATGATAAGATGATAGAATCGGAAGAATATTAAGAATTTTTTTTTCTAGGATGCCCGGAGGGTGCTTTTCGTTGTAACAATGGACAATGTCTCCCGGCTTATGAATTTTGCAATGCTGTTGTTTCGTGCCGTGATGGAAGTGACGAGCCTCACGGTGCATGCCGAACGAGAAATAAAGGTCGAGTGGCTCCTAAATTTTGTCCATTTAAATGCAAAAATGGAAGATGCCGATCAGATGCGATTGCTTGCAGTGGAAGAGATGGCTGTGGTGATAATTCCGATGAAATAAATTGCTCAGTCTGCAGTGAGTATTAAAAATTTACCGCAATACATTACAAAAAAATAAGTAATTAAGAGAAAAATCATAATTAACTAATAATTAAATCCACTCTCAACTTCATAGTAGGTATCAAATAGTAAAGTTCGTATTTTTAAATACTTTCACTGGTTCGAGCCCTGTTCATTCAAAAATAGTGTTATTATTAACCATAATTAAATTACTATCAATCATAATTAAATTATTCAATCATAACTAAATTATTGTCAATTATAATTAAACTCGAAATACAACGATTATTAATATACATTATAGTATCTATAATTTTAAAATTCAAGCATTATTAAAAATTTAGTTTAAATACGTAAAGAAAAAGAGAAGAAATACAAGAGAAGTACCGGAGTGGGGGCAATGAGTCTGAGAGAGAAGTTTCGAATTTTCTCTCTCACTCACATTATCCCCACTCAGAGTCGACGTGCGCTTAAATGCTTTTGCGCATTATTGTATAGTTAAAGCTTAAAACACATACGATTATACAAAAGCTGTAAATGCAGTCGCAATTGGGCGTGAGATCTTTTCTCATGGGCATTAAAATTATATCACTGCACGTTGTGAGACATTGCACAGGAAGTTAATTGTCCAATCATTACAGGATGCGCTGCTTAAGGAACCAGTTCTTTTATAACAACTTGCCGTGAAGCAAATTACATTCATCATATGTTGGAAGAAATATTCGACTTTCTTTTATAATAAATTAACGAATTTATAAATTAATGTCAAACGCCCAGAAGAAATGTATTTAATTCAGAACATACTGAATTTTTTATTTGGTTTAAAATTTAATTTGGTAACAAAGTTAATTTGGTTTAAAATTAAATTTGGTACGAAATTCAATTTGGTTCAAAATTTAATTAGGTACGAAATTTAATTTGATTCAAAATTTAATTTGGGTAAAAATTCAATTTGGTACGAAATTTAATTCGGTTCAAAATTTAATTTGGTACAAAATTTAATTTGGTTCAAAATTTAATTTGGGTCAAAATTTAATTTGGTACAAAATTTAATTTGGGTCAAAACTTAATTTTGGTCAAAACTTAATTTGGTACAAAATTTAGCTTTATTAAAAATTTAATTTGGTTCAAAATTCATTTTCTGACAAATAAAATTTCTATTCAAAGCAAATAAAAAATTTAATAGGGACAAATATACTTTTATTTGACTCAAATAAATCATATTTGGTTCAAATAAAACTATTCTCTGGGTGTATAAATTTTTGCGAAAAAACACTATGTAATTTTTACAATTGTAAATTTAAATCTACAATAATTATTATCATAAGGAGAAAAAAAATTTTCATTTGACAAATATTTAAAAATGGATAATTGAAAAAAATAACGGTCGCTACAAATAGCCAAAGAACAAATTAAAAATTATAACTTTCTTTTTTCTCTTGAAAATGAGACATATTTTTTTAAGACTGAGTAAAATGTAGTTGTTTTTTTTGGATAAATATGTTTTAGTAGTTGATACAATATTCATTGAAATGTGTATTTATTTTTTATGTCTGTGTACATTGTAAGCCATGTAATATCTTCATTTATATACATGTTTACATTATTAGTAATATATATAATAACAATATGTGGTTATTTACACTCTTTGTATTCGTCGGGCATTAAGCAATTTTTGTATATTAATATTTAATAGTTTTTACTACTTTTAAATAATTCATAGTTTCTAAGCTATTTTCTATTGGATTATTGTTTATTTTTACAAACAATTTATAAAACCGTTTTTAATAAAAATGAAAAAAAGATAACTGTATTCTTTTAATAAAAACGGTAATTTAAATTATAATTTCCGAAAAATCCACTATTATACGTAGAATAAAAACTATATTATCGATAAGAAAATAATGTACTGTAAGTAGATCTCCTAAACATATTTATATCATTTTATGTTATTTCATCATGCACTTTATATTTGAAATAAATCTAATTTAATGATAAAATAATTGATTATATTTTATGTTTATTACATGCGATTTACACTCTTAATGTTTATGTAAAATAATATGCTACTTTAATGTATTTCCAAATAAATTAGTATTCCTTTAAAAATAGTAAAAAATATTTATTATTTAAGAAAAATAATTATATCTATTCCCTAAATTTGAATTCGAAAAAACTAATTTGAATTTGTAACTGACTTTTCGCTTTTGAATCAGTGAATTTTAATAATAAATTAGTAGAATTTATTATTTATTAAAAAAAGGTATTATTTCAAATGCAAAAAATCAGTCATTTATTCAAAATGGCTCCAATTCTTATCTCACTAGATTACATTCATTCTGATATTTGATATACGTGTTAAATTCTATGTTAATTTCCGAAAAAATCACTATTACTGAAATAAAAACTACAACACGGATAAAGAAATTATCTATTTCTTCAAGTTACTGACGCAACAAGTCAGAAAAACAACTACTTTTCTGAATTAAAAAACTGATATTTTTGGTGAATACGAGGAATTTTCTTCCCAATTACTCATACTTGACATTATCAAAATTTAATCAGGGTGGCCGCAAAATTTTATTTTCAAAATTCCCTGACTTTTCCCTGATTTTTCCCTGACTAATTTTTGATTTTCCCTGACTAAAAAATTTTTGAATTATTTAATATTCTACATTAAAATATCCGTAAGAAGGTCCAAACTTATAAAAAATGTGACGGCACCATTATAATGAGCTATATTACAAAAACGGCTAAATAAAAAAATTAATTGAAATTTAAGTATCAAAGTTTTTTAATTTGTGGTTTCTTTCGATCAAAATTCCCTGACTTTTAAAGAATTTTTAAAAATTCCCTGACTTTTCCCTGATTTTTCCCTGACTAACAAAATTCCCTGACTTTTCCCTGATTTCCAGTTTTTCCCTGACTTGCGGCCACCCTGTTAATGATAAAATAATTAACTAATATTAGCATTAAATGCGATTGTCCTACTTAATGTTTATTTAATATAATAATAACGATGTAAGGTATTCCGAAATAATTTAGTTTCCTTTCAAAAATTTCTGTCAACTTTATTTTTAAATTATTATGAAAATTTATAAGAAAAAAAGTAAAAATATACGTAAGCAAATTCTGTTTTGTTATAATTAATTAATAATAAATAATTAACTAATTCTTTTTTCTCTAGCTATAAAATTAATAATAAATCTAATTTTTCTGTCAAATGGAAAAATTACAAATGGTCGAAATCAAGGGATTCGTGTCTGCTCGTTAAAGTAATATTTTAATAGTTTTATTTTAAGTAAATAAATGTAATGAATAGCATACAATATTTAAAAATATAATATATTTATATACAAAGTGTGACAATAGAATAGAACCCCTTAAATATTTCTTAAAATTTGTATTTTGAGGCAAAATGTTTGGAACAAAAATTATTCGACTTCAAAAAATGTATTAATTTTAATGCATTGTTTAAAGCCTAACAACTTTTGTCTTAAAAATTTTGCTCCAAAATACATATTTTGAGAAATATTTATAAGGCATTCCATTCTTTTGCCACACACTGTATAATAAAATATATATAAATAAATATATAGTAAAAAATAATAAATATACAAAATAATAATGATAATAATAATAATAATAATAATAATAATAATAATAATAATAATAATAATAATAATAATAATAATAATAATAATAATAATAATAATAATAATAATAATAATAATAATATTTATTTGAAATAAAATAAAATTCAGATAATAGTTTATTTGCAAAAATTGATGTAAAAAATATTTTTAAAAAAACGACGTATATAAAAATGATAATAACCTTTTCAAGTAAAGAGCAATTATTAAACCCCTATTATTGAAAACTACCCTTCGCCTTTAAATGACAGGCGTGCACTTGGCTTTACACCCTTCTACTCTGTACCTGCAATTGTCGGAGGGGTAGTAGCTAGTCTTGCGCAATTCAAAAATGGTTGGCTTAGTCTGAGTTTGTGCTGCCTAGCGAGAGCATTTATAATTTCAAGAAGTAATAGTGTGACATTGTTTTTCATGTGTCAAGTTACAAGCATAATATAATTATACTATTTTTCTGGATATATCATCAATTTAACAATTAGGTAATTGTTTATTTCAAATTTTTAGTTTAAATTTCGAAAATATTTTTCTACTTCACGATTCAGTATAATTTCTCTTGAGACACTTTCAATTTTATGTAACTTACTCTCAGTATATGTATTTATATAATTTTGTGTATTTATATACAATTCACATTGTACATTCTGACTCTCTTTACTAATATTCTACAATGTTTTTATTAAAAATTTAAATTTTAATATTTAGTTAATAACAATTTATTATTTCTAAGAGAAAATGTATATATTTTCTAGTGTATGAAATAAATAGTTCTTTTCTTTTTTTTAGATAATTCTTTTTGTTTTGTAATTTATTAGAAGAAAATTTAACAAATAAATAATTATTTATTTACTAATAAATAATTTAATAAAAATTAGCAAACTAAAATTTAATATTCATTTAAATATTAATTTAATATTATTTCCTTTCTTCTTTTTTATATATAATTATTTTTCTTGTTTTGTAATTTATTATAAGAAAATTCAAATAAGAAATAAATATTTATTCACCAATAAATTATTATTTACTAGTAATTAAATTTTGGTTAGAAAACCAAAATTTAATATTCATTTAATTGTCAATTTAATATTGTATATTTTTCTCTTCTTTATAGATAATAATTATTTTTGTTGTTGTATCATTTATTATAAGTATAATTAATTAAAGAGTTGTAATAAAAATTGACAGAATTAAATTCAATATTCATTTAATTATTAATTTAATATTAATATTTATATATTTAAAAAAAAATATTTTATTTTTTATTTTAAAATTTCTTGATTAAATCTATCGAACTGTGTTTTATTTGAAAAAATAGTGTACTTAATTAAAAAGCAAATACTTTTTAAGTTTTTTTTTAAATAAATTAATTAAAAGGTTTATAATGATAGCACAGTACAGGGAAAAATTTTCTATAAAATCAAATTTAATTGAATGCTAATAGAAATATAAATAAAATTTGAATATAATAGTTCGATTGAGTAGAAATAATATTTTCATCAGTGACCTATAAAGAGAAACTATAAGCTTCATTTTCATATTATATATATACAATAGAATTCTTTCAGCTCCTTTTTTTCTATACCAATAAGAAATATTTCTTATTATATAGAAAAAAGTATAGTCGTAAGAATGCTGTTTTATTTATAGCCTCGTCAAATGTCAATATTTCTACTTTTCACATAAATAATAAAATAATTTCTCTCTTATAAAAATAATTTATTCTTCAATTGCGTATAATTGCTTCAACTTTTTAAGTAAATGACACAATTTTATCACTAACAATTGTTAATAATAATTGTTATTTATAATAATTGTTTTATTCTAATATATTTGTAAAATTATTTTTTTTAATATTGTCATTAAATACATATCCCTACATTTTTAGAATATATTTTTCACTTTTTTTATTTTCAATTCTCTCTAAATTTAATTTTTTTATTCTCAATTTTTTTATATTTAATTTTGTTATTTTCAGCTTTTTTAAATTTTTTGATTTTCAATTTTTTTCTTTAAATTATAAATTTTTTCACTGTTATTTTATTTACAGAATTTTTCTCCAAATGAACAAAAGAAAAAATGATGACAAAGTAATAAATGGAAAATTTTTAATTAAAAAAAAAACAAAAGACGTATATACAGAAAGAATAAAGAAGACTGTCAAAAATGAATGTGAACAAAAATAATAATGGTGAAATAATACATAGTGAATATGTGTATAAAAAAATAACGAGACAATTGGAAAATATCAATGTGAAAAGAAAATTTGTAAAATTATTTGTCGATTTATGCAGATCTTGATTAATTGAGTGAGAGAAAGAGAGAGAAGTGAAGAAAAATGATGAAATTAAGGTGGATTCGATTCAAAGAAATTAATTATTGCCATAGACCTGGATTGGTTCTGCTAATTCTGCCATGCATTTTACTACTAACTTTGTACATATTAAATGGAAATAAATTCGATAAATTAGAATATTACTCCTATAGATCGTACAACGATGCTGGTAAATTAATATTTTATTTATTTAAATATATTAATTTAAGTAAATATTAATTAGTATTAAAATTAATTATTATAATATTTACTATATTAATATTAATTAATATTTATTATATTATAACAACTATTATACTAATATTAATTAATACTAACATTTAAAATTTTTTTAATCCTTTTTTACTTCTTTTAAATTTTTTTTTTTTAAATTAAATATTTGTTTACATTATGTGTACAACGTACACTGGAACCTTGATAATTGCAACGATTTTTATCGAGATTTCATAGTACTTTAACTAAAAAAATTTTTTTAATTTAAATTTCTTTTTTTTTAATTTATTATCATTATAAATTAACAAATGTTTTCAGTCACTGTCGATGGATTTTTGGTTTGGAATTCAAAATGTCATATGCCTTCGAAAAGTCCTCTCGATCCGTCCATAGTGAAATTTGTAAAAAAGGAGAAATTTCAAACGTGCACAAAATCGCCGCTCTTAACATCAATTATTCAGGACAACAATGGAAATAATTTATTAGTACTGAACACCAACGAAACTAAACATTTGAAAAATGTTTTTTGTTGTTGGTCACCAATTATTAGACCAATTCCAAAAAAGCCTAATCCACAGAAAAATTTCGATTCATCAATTACGTAAGTGAATAAAGAAAATATCATTTTTAACGAAAAATAATTAGTGCCTACGAAAATATTATTAATATTCATTTATTATTTATAATATTTTTAATATAGAAATATAATATAATTAAATAATTTATAGGATATACGTAACAGGAAGAGAAAACTTTATCTATAGAACAATTCCTTGTCCATTATCAAATAAATATTTACTTAAGTCAGATAATTTTTATCTAATTCCATTACATGGTATTTCCTTTAAATACTGAAATTATTAGTTCAAATATAATTTATTTGACTTGATTAAAATTTATCGATTTTAAATCTAATTTATTTTCCAATGTAAAAAAAAAATATTTAAAATATTTAATAATAATTTATTCATAAATGATTTATATTTATATTTATATTTGACGAATAATTTATAGTATTTAATATTAAAAAATACTTTAAAAAAATTTCCATAAATGACAAATCAGGAAAATGTTAAACAAAAAGAAATTCTACACTTCATTTAACATTCTTTCCCTCATCAGTCATTATTTTCATTTCCACACATTTTTGTTTAACATTCTTTCATTCATTACTCATTTTTATTCTCAACAGAGTGCAGAATTGCGTCGACTTTAACATCTCAGTGATTCTACCAAAGGAAGTAGATACACTGATGGTATCCTGTAAAGATAAAAAGGAGATTACAAAAGTAAAGGGAAAAAGGAAAAATTCCAAATATCCAGTGACAATTTATCAAAATGTTCATTCAGTTATTAATGTGAATAAAGTTGCTGAGCGCTTTAATAATTCTGATGATGGGAATAATGTGACGAGTCGAGAGAGAAAATTGAGTGTCTTATTATTGGGTATTGACAATGTATCGAGATTAAATCTCGAGAGAAATTTGCCAAAGACAACAAATTATCTTGACGAGAAGGGATGGTTAATAATGAAGGGCTATGATAAAATGGGTGAGAATACATTTCCAAATTTAATGGCACTTCTAACTGGACAAACGCAAACTGATTCCTATGGTAAATGTAAGCCGACTAGTCCATTTGGCCTTGATCATTGTCCAATGTTGTGGTACAATTTTAGAAATTCTGGCTATGTCACTGCTTACGCTGAAGATGCTGCTAAAATTAGTACATTCAACTACTTGAAGGTTAGCTGAAGAAATTAATTAAAATTGTCTTTTCGAAACTTTTTTCTTTTTTATTGGCAATTGTAGGATTGGTTTCTTTTTTCTTCTTTTTGAAACATTTTTGTTGTATTTGCATTTTTATTCATTTGGTATGGAAATTTCTCTTCTATTCTTTAATTAGGTGCTTTAATTCACTTGTTCTTTTTTTAATTAGAAGTGTACTGTACTTCTTTTTTACTATACTAATAAAAAAAAATTTTTTTTAATTTTTTTTTTTTTTTTTTTTTAAATTTTTTTTTATTAGAATTTTTATTTTTTTTACTTCTTTTTACTATACTTGTTTTTACTATGCTTCTTTTTACTGCACTTTATTACTATGTTTCTTTTTACTATACATTTTATTTTATTATGTTGCTTTCTACTATACTTTTTTACTATATATTTTACCATACATTTGTTACTATATTTCTTTACTACAATTATTACTGTACATATTTTGTTTACTTTTTACTATTCTTCCTATTACTGTATTTCTTTTTACTAACTTTTTTTTATTACATTTTTTTACTACGCTGGTTTTGTATGTACAGCTTCCATTTTCTGCAATTATTATAGTAGCTTCTCCAAAATTCAATTATTATCTAAAACTTTTTAACTAAAATTAATTTTTAAATAAATTATTATTAGAAAATTTTACGAGAATTCAATTATTTAAATACAAGCATAGATGTATTCAATTCTTATACATAATTTTATCAACAAATTTTTAAATAATTGAATTCTTTCGGCGAATTTTAATAAAACTTTTAAGAATAATTACATTTTTCGAGGAATTCGATTAAAATTTTATTAAAAATAATTGAAATTCTGCAATGAGTTTTATTATTTATGAAAATAATTGAATTATTGCGAAGAATTTTATGAAAAAGTTGCAAACAATTTATTTTTTTCGAAAAAATTTATGCAAATTCTATTTTTAATAATTGAATTCCTGTGAAATTTTCATTATTCTAGAAAAGAATTGAATATTCGTGTAGAATTTTGTCCAAATTGTTTTTAAATAATTGAATTTCTTTGGGAAATTGTATTAAAATAAATGATGTACAAATTATTAAATTAAGGAAAAATTTTAAAAATAATTGACTTCCTCCAAATGATTTTATTTATTATGAAAATAATTAAATCCCTGAAAGGAATTCTAAAATTCATGAAAATAATTGAATTAATGCAAAGAATTTAATGCCAACTTTTTAAAACATTTCATTTTTTCGAAAAAATTTATAGAAATTCTATTTTAAATAATTGAATTCCTGTGAAATTTTTACTATTTGGGAAAATAATTGAATTTGTGTGTAGAATTTTATCGAAACTTTTCTTTAATAATTGAATTCATTTGAGAAATTTTATTATAATAGTAGAATATTAAAAATTATTGAATTAAGAGAAATTTTTTTAAATAATTAAAATTTTGCAATGAATTTTATTAAAATTTTTGAAAATAATTTAATTTTATTACTTTTGAAGATAATTCGATTCTTGTGATGAATATTTTTATTTATTTAAATAATTGACTTTCTCCGAATTATTTTATTATTTATGAAAATAATAGACTTCCTCAAAATTATTTTATTATTTTTGAAAATATTTAAATCCCTAAAAGGAATTTAAAAATTTATGAAAATAATTGAATTACTGCGCTGAATTAATGGCAAATTTTTTAAAACATTTCATTTTTTCGAAAAAATTTATGCAAATTCTATATTAAATAATTAAATTCCTGTGAATTATTATTTTTTTTATAATTGAATTTTTGTGTAGAATTTTATCAAAATTTTTGTTTAACAATTGAATTCATTTGAGAAATTTTATTAAAATAGTAAAATATCAAAAATCTTTGAATTAAGAAAAATTTTTGAAAATAATTGAAATTTTCCCATGAATTTTATTAAAATCCCTCAAAATAATTGAATTTTGTCGAAGAAGTTTGCTATTCATTTATAAACATAATTGAAATGTTGATAATTAAAAAAAATTTTTTAATTAATTGGATTTTTGCGAAGAATTTTATTAATTTTGAAAATAATTGAATTTGTTTTTTTGTTTTTTTAATGTAATAATATTCTACACTGAAAAAAATTTATTTGATTCAAATAACCGATTACTTACTTATATCTATGTATTATTAAATAAATATTTACTTACATGAAATTATTTTTATTTAAATCAAACAAATTGTATTTAAATCCATAATTTTATTACTTGAAGCTAGTATTTAATTCAACTAAATATTATTTAATTCAAGTAAATATTTATTTAATAATAGACACGTAATCGGTTTTTTGAATCCAATACATTTTTCTTCAGTGCAATGTTCTCTAATTTCATTTCTTTCTTTTTTATTATTGTATTCCTTTCTTATTATTGTATTAGTCTTTCTTCTTCTAACTTTATTTAATAACAAATTCCGATTCCTATGCAACAACTGTTTAAATTATTTTGTACTCATTATCGGTAAACTCTTGGTTAACCCAATTACATTATCAACTTGCCAAAGATAATAATTAATGATTAAAATAATTTAATTATCAGTAAAAAAATAAATTCATGATATAAAATTGTTAATATAGATTTGTTAATCAAAATTTGTAAATAGAAATTTGTTAATTGGATTTTTTTGTCATTCTTTTCTCTCGTAATTTTTGTTTTCCTACAATACTTTTTCAGTTTTCTTTTTCGTATACTTCTCAATTGTTTTTGACTCAAAAACAAATGGGAAATATAAGAGAAGAGAAAATAATTCGTCATTTTTAATTTTGTGTTTCAAATTTTTTGGCTTAAAACAAATGGGATGTAAAAGAAAAGAAAAAAGAAAACAAAAAGAGCAAACAAGCAAAACAAGAGAAAAACAAAAAGCACACAAGTCATCTTCAATTTTTTGTTTGTAAATTTTCAGGTTGGCTTTGTGGATCCACCAACAGACTACTATCTAAGACCATATATGCTAGCATCAGAGAAATTATTAAAAATTCAAAGAAGATTTGGCGGAAGTTATTGCACCGGTCCTGAAGTTGTTGCCGAGAGAATTCTAAATTCAGCCGTTGATTTTGCCACGAAATTCAAAGGTCTACCATATTTTGGCTTCTTCTGGACAAATTCAGTGAGTCATGATTCAATTAATGGCCTCTCGTCAATGGACACACACATTCTATCAAGACTGGAGCACCTCGAACGTGAAGGTGTGATGAACGATACAATGATAATTTTCCTCAGCGATCATGGAATGAGAATTGGAGACTATAGAATGACTTTTATGGGTTGGTACGAGGAGAGACTTCCCTTCTTTTACATTTGGCTACCGGAATGGTTTCGTGACGAGAATCCTGAAGCTTATCGATCATTGACAATAAATCAAAATCGTCTAACATCTCCCTTTGATCTCTACGAAACTCTACGTGATATTTTAATGAGAGCTGGTGGTAATGCTGAAGCGAGTACCGGTTGCTCCAAATGTCAATCACTATTGAAAACAGTGCCCGTTGAGCGTGGATGTCAAGATGCTGGCATCCCACAGCATTGGTGCGTTTGTACGGCATTCGAGAAGGACAATACCAAGAGTGAAATTGTCATTCGTGGTGTTGATAAAATACTCAGTCATATTGAGAATGTGGTCAAGAATTACAAGACAAAAAAGGGTAAACGTTTGTGTGCTAAATTTAAATTGAAAAAAATTCATCGAATTCATAAAGTTGTGGAATTAAATACTAATAGTAGTGATAATTCGACATTAGAGTACTTTTATATGATACAGGTAACACCTGGTGATGCGAAATTTGAGGCGACAATACAATATTACGGGCCTGGTAATTATAGTGTTAGTGATGAGCAAATCAGTAGGATTAATTCTTACGGACCTGGTTCAAAGTGCCTCGATTATGGCCAAAAGAGGTACTGTCACTGTATTAAGTGATTCTTTTCTAATCAAATTTCAAATCCTTGTCGATTGTCTAATTCTCAGTAGAACCTAATGATTCTAAAAAAAAACCCACCATTTTATTGGTTCTTTACCGAATTATTTATAATCTTCAAAAAAAGAACCAATAAAAAAGGTTATTTTCCTTAATTCTTCAAGAAGCATTTTTATACGATCTTCAAACAAGGAATTAATGAAATAGCTTATTTCTGTTGGTTCTTCTTCAAGAAGCATCGATCTTTTACATGATCTTCAAATAAAGAATCAATGGAATAGGTTAGATCTTCTTTAGCCTCTTGCTTATAGTCTGTTGATTTTGTCAAGATATTGTTAAAATATGCATTAATATTTTTGGAAGAATGTTTATACTGTTTTTATGTATAAAAATCACTTGTTGTGCCATTCACTCGAAAGTAATTTTTTATACGAAATGATAATATCCGATGATTTCTACAAAACGTGATTATATCGCATCTCCTGGAACTATACGACAGTTTGTATTCTAGTAAAAATTGTATCATTATTTTTCGATTATAATTTTCATGAAAAAAAGATCATAATTTAAAAAATTATAGATTTAAATTATAGATTAAGTTAAATCTCAGGAAGAATTTTGTTTTCGTGAATTTATTAGATCCATAGATGATGTATTTTTTACTTATATGACATTTGAGTAGTAATAATTTTTGTTCAGTTTCCATTTTTGAAAAGTTGGATAACATAGGAAGACATAGAGTTAAGATAATAAGGTGCTAAAAAATTGTGAATTGTTAAATATGTAAATTATTACCGATCGTTTTTTGTTATTATACAGTACTGTTTACCATTTTTACAATGTAGATGATTTCATAAAACGTGTTAGTGGTAGTATTTTTTTGAATATCTTTAAATTGTTAACAGAAATTAGAAAGTTTATTCGTTAAGTTGCAATGTATTATGTTAGTCGATTGTAAATAATGCGAATAAGTATTTAAACTGTAAAGTTATGTAAATTTTACTCGACAATTTTTCTAATGAAAAGAAATAAAAATATACAAATGATTTTCTAAACATTGTAGTATGATTAATTATTTATAAAAAACTATACTAAAACTTCTTCTAATATTGCATTAAAAATTAATTCCCAAAGGTGAAAAAAACGATTGTTTAGAAAAAAATATTTATTTGTATCAAATATTTTTATCCGTGTCAATTAAAATCAATAATTGAATAAAAAAAATGAGAAAATATTGAATAAATCATTTAAATACTGAAATTAATAGTGATTGAAATAATTATTAGTTCAAATTCAAATTTGTTTAATTTCTGTCAAAATTGTTTAGTTCAACTAAATATTTATTTAATATTAATAAACAAGTAAGCAGTTATTTGAATAAAATTAATTTTTTTCTAAAATTTCTCTCCTCTTTTTGAAATTAATATATAAAGAAAAAAAAATTGTTCAGATTAGGAAAAACATGAAACTGTGAGATATGAAAGCAAACCTAATGCATCACGTCTATATATTATCTTATCAACACCTTAAAAGTTGCTTTTATCTGTAGCTATGAAAATTAACGTATACCAAAAAAAGATAATAAATTTTTTATATTATAGAGATTAGAGTTTCTACTAAAAACGTAAAATAACATAATATGTTTTTGATAATAATGACACCTGTGATTACAATATTTACTAAAAATGACGCCGGTTCCATACAAATTATGAGGGATGACTAGTTTTTTTTCCTTTCCTAATCTACCTTATACCACAGTTCTGTCTAACATTTCTTTCTGAAAACATCTAAAACCGTCTTCTTTATTTTATTTTTTTTTTTAAATTGTAATATTATTCAAAGCGACGAAATTGTGACAAAACTAAAGAAGAAGTGTGATAAGTATACAAAGAAAATGAATATGCAAGCGAAACATGAGACTTTCTCATAGAAAAAAATATACTCATTGCTTCATGTTGGGAATTACCGAAAAATAAAAGTGTTCAGAAGAAAAAAAAGTTCACCTTAGTAATACAAGATGCAAATGATTAAATTGTCTGTGCGTAAAGTGTGCCATTTGCAACGTTTTCACATATTTTTTCTAATTCTAATTTTTTTATCTCTCATTGGTTTTCAATTTTGGTTGATATTTAATAAAAACAACATTTATGATGACTGTGGTAAGAAAAAAATTAAATATTCTGATTTTTGCAACTTTTATAATTTTGAATCTGTTAATACACAATTTAATTTCTGCATAAATTTTGAAAAGAATTCAACCAATTCAATTCTTTCGAGGATTTTAATTGAAAAAATTCAATTAATTGAAAATTTTAATTGAAAATTAATATTGAAAAGTATTTGAATTATTATAAAGAATTTTAACAAAATTTTTAAAAATAATTGAATTCCTGGGAAGAATTTTATCATTTATGGAAAAATTGAAGTCTTGCTAAATAATTGAATAATTGTAAAATAATAATTGAATAATTAATAATATTAATAATTAATTTAATAATAAATAATTGAATTCTTGACAAGAATTGTATTAAAATTTTTGAAAATAACGAATAATAATTAATTAGTTAATAAGTGAATTTAAAAGAAATTTTAAATGTAAAATAATTCAAAACTTTAATAACTTTTTAAAAAGTAATAAATTAATAATTTTTTAAAATAAATTATTATTTAATACTTTAATAGTTTTATATGTCTTCGTTTTTTTAGTTATTAGCGATGAATATTTAATTTGGAATTCAAAATGTCGAATGCTCTCGAAAAATCCATTTGATTCGTCTATAACAAAATTTATCAATAAAGAAAAATATGAAAATTGTTCAAATCTACCGCTGCTAACAGCAATAATTGAAGACGAGAATGGACAAAATATTTTAATTTTAAAGAGAAACGAAAGTGAAACTTTCAAAAATATCAACTGCTGTTGGTCTCGAGTTGAAAGACCAATTCCTGACGAACCAAAACCACAAAAAAATATTGATTCATCCGTTACGTAAGTAATTAAATAAATATTAAAATATAAGATGATTATTAATAGTAAAATTAAGTGATTAATAATTATTTTTTGTCATCACAAAAGGGTGGGAAAATTTTTTAAATTATTTTTTTTTCATCCATGCACTTGGAGACAAAAAATTTATTTTATTCAAATAACCGATTACTTGCCTATTATCAAATAAATATTTACATGAACGAATAATTTTTATTTAAATCAATTAAATAGTATTTTCTTCAAATACTGAAATTATTGGTTCAAATACTGAATTTATTGGTTTAAATACTGAAATTATTGGTTCAAATACTGAATCTAATGGTTCAAATACTAAATTTATTGGTGCAGATATAATTTATTGGTTCAGATATGTAATTTATTAGAGGTAAATAAATATTATTTGATTCAAGTATAAATATTTATTTGATAATAGACAAGTAATCGGTTATTTGAATCAAATAAATTTTTTCCAGTGTAGCGAAATAGAAATTTTAATTTTTTCCCTTTTATTCTTATTATCAGCAAAAGAAAAAAAATAATAGTTTCCAGATAGAAGATAAATTTTGTTTCTGTCTTAATTATTAAATGTTTCATAATTACAGAGTAAAAAATTGCACTGCCTTTAACAATTCCGCTATTCTACCAAAAGACACAGAAATAATTTTAGTGACCTGCCAAAATGATGAGAACAAGAGAGATTTAAAGAATAAAGGAAGTGCACCAATTTATCAAAATGTGCACTCAATTATAAATGTTGAAAAGGTTTCGAATCGTTCTAAACTAAAAAATAATGGAAACGCAACAGATCGAGCGAAAAAATTAAGTGTACTCCTAATAGGCCTGGACAATGTTTCGAGATTAAATTTCTATAGAAATCTTCCAAAGACAGTGGGCTATCTTGATGAAAAAGGATGGCTGTTAATGAAGGGCTACAATAAAATGGGTGAAAATACATTTCCAAATTTAATGGCACTTTTAACTGGTCAAGGAGAGAAGGAGGTTGTGGAAAATTGTAAACCAACTGTTCCATTTGGTCTCGACAATTGTCCAATGATGTGGTACAATTTTAGAAATGCTGGATATGTCACGGCTTATGCTGAAGATGAGGCTGATTGGTCTACTTTCAATTGGTTAAAGGTGAGATTTCAAAAAATTCTTTATTCTAAATTTTGTTTTCTGAGTTTTGTATTTTAAACAAAAGTTTAAACAGTATTTCAATATTTTTTTAACTTCATAATGTTTATTGTTACCAACTTTTATTTAAACTTTTTATTTTTTCATTTTATTTTCTTTCACTATATTTCGATACCAAGTAACATAAAATTTTACTTTATTTCCTTTCATTTCAATGCTGAATAACAGCAGTGAAATAAAATTCAAGTAAATCTTGTAGCATATTTAAATATTATTTTGTTTTTCAATACTAAAAAAAACTACACTAAAAAAAAATTTATTTGATTCAAATAACCGATTTGCTGTCTATTATCAAATAAATATTTTCTTGCATCAAATAAGTTTTATTTAAGTCAATTAAATTATATTTGAACCAATAACTTCGGTACATGAAGCATATGTACAATTTAATTGATTTAAATCAAAATTTTTTGATTTAAGTAAAATATTTAATTCATAATAGACAAGTTATCTGAATCAAATAAATTTTTTTCAGTGAAGAGAAAAACATTTTTTTATATAACTAAATAACTTATAAAGAAAATTCAGTATATTTTTTCTAAATACAATTAAAAAATATTAATACTTTTCAGAAATTTTAATTCAGATTGTAATTTCAAAAATTTTCATAAGAAATATAATTTTTGCGTCAGCATTTTGCTCAGTTTATACAATTTTTTATGTTTACAGTCTTAACAAAAAAATATTTTAATAATTCTTTTCTTGAAAATTAGGATAAAAAACATTTTTTTCATAATTTTCAAACAGAAAATATAAAAAATTTCCTTTGAAAATATTATTTCTTCTCTTAATTTCCAGGCAAAAAATTATAAAAACATTTTTACTCCTAATTTCGGTGGAAAAAATTATAAAAATACTTTTTTCCTAATTTCCAAGCAACAAGTTATAAAAATTTGTTTCGAAAAATATTTTTTCTTCTATTTTCCAATAAAAAAATTGTAAAAATATTTTTTAGAAGACAATTTTTATAATTTTTTTCTTTTGAAATAAAAAAAAGTATATTATCATAATTTGTTTCCTTAAAAATAAAGAGAAACAATATTTTTTGAATTTTTTGTTTGGAAATTAGAATAAAAAATATTTTTCTCATAATTTCCAAGCAAAAAACTATTAAAAATTGCTTAGAAAAATACTTTTCTCTTCATTATCAAGCAAAAAATTATAAAAATTTCCTTAGTAAAATATTCTTTTTCCTAATTTTCCAATAAAAAAATTGTAAAAATATTTTTATAATTTTTTGCTTTAAAAATAAGAAAATATATTTTTATAATTTTTTTCTTGAAAATTAGGAGAAACAATATTTTTAATAATTTTTGTTTTAGAAATTAGTTAAAAAAATATTTATTCTTCTATTTCCCAATCAAAAAATTGTAAAAATATTTTTTAGAAGACAATTTTTAAAATTTTTTGGTTGGAAATTAGGATAAAAAATATTTTTCTCCTAATTTACAAGCAAAAAATATTGTAAAAATATTCTTTCTCCTAAATTCCAACCAATAAATTTATGAAAATTTGCTTAGAAAAAATTTTTCTTACAATTACCAAGCAAAAAATTATATAAATTAGGTTATAAAAAAATTTTTTCTTAATTATCAAGCAAGAAACTATTAAAATACATTTCTTTTTATTATCAAGCAAAAAATTATAAAAATTTGCTTAGTAAAATATTTTTTTTCCTAATTTTCCAATCAAAAAATTGTAAAAATATTTTTTATAAGAAAATTTTTATAATTTTTTGCTTTAAAAATAAGAAAATATATTTTTATAATTTTTTTCTTGAAAATTAGGAGAAACAATATTTTTAATAATTTTTGTTTTAGAAATTAGTTAAAAAAATATTTATTCTTCTATTTCCCAATCAAAAAATTGTAAAAATATTTTTTAGAAGACAATTTTTAAAATTTTTTGGTTGGAAATTAGGATAAAAAATATTTTTCTCATAATTTCCAAGAAAAATATTGTAAAAATATTCTTTCTCCTAAATTCCAACCAATAAATTATGAAAATTTGCTTAGAAAAATTTTTTCTTACAATTACCAATCAAAAATTATATAAATTAGGTTAAAAAATATTTTTCTTTTAATTATCAAGCAAAAAACTATTAAAATACATTTCTCTTCATTATCAAGCAAAAAATTATAAAAATATTTTTTTTCCTAATTTTCCAATCAAAAAATTGTAAAAATATTTTTTATAAGAAAATTTTTATAATTTTTTGCTTTAAAAATTACGAAAATATATTTTTATGATTTTTTTCCTTCAAAATTAGGAGAAACAATATTTTTAATATTTTTTGTTTTGGAAATTAGTAGAAAAAATATTTTTCTCCTAATTTCCAAGCAAAAAATATTGTAAAAATATTCTTTCTCCTAAATTCCAAGCAATAAATAATTCATAATTAATTAGTTAATTGATTTTCTTTTTAAATTATTAATTTTCTGTTTTTTCAGGCGGGATTTGTACACCCACCGACAGATTATTACCTAAGACCGTACATAGTTGCAACTGAAAAATTGCTAAGAACTCGAAGAAGATTTGTAAATTACTATTGTACCGGTCCCGAATTAGCGACAGAAAGAATTCTAAATTCCGCCGTAGATTTTGCAGTGAAATTTCAAAATATCCCATATTTTGGATTTTTCTGGACAAATGCCGTCACTCATAATTCACTAAGTAGCCTATCGATACTGGATCCGGGAATAATCTCAAGATTACAGCATCTCGAACACGAAGGAGTAATGAATGATACAATGATAATTTTCCTAAGCGATCATGGAATTAGATTTGGTGAATTTAGAAAAACTTTTATGGGCTGGTACGAGGAAAGACTTCCCTTCTTTTACATTTGGCTACCGAAATGGTTCCGTGACGAGAATCCTGAAGCTTATCGATCATTGACAATAAATCAAAATCGTCTAACATCTCCCTTTGATCTCTATGAAACTCTACGTGATATTTTAATGAGAGCTGGCGGTAATGCTGCACCAAGTATCAGTTGTGCCAAATGTCAATCACTTTTCAAAACTGTTCCCGATGAGCGAAGTTGCAGTGATGTTGGAATCTCTTCCCATTGGTGTGTTTGTTCAGAGTTTGAGAAGAACAGTTCTCCCTCCAGTGAAATTGTCACTCAAGGTGCTAAAAAAATTGTTGAACATATTGAAAATATTGTCGAGAATTACAAAAATAATTTAGGGGAGCGTTTGTGTTCGAAATTGAATTTAGATAAAATTATTCGATTTTATAAAGTTCTAAGCACGGATAATAATAATTCAAGTGCGGAATATTATTATATGGTTCAATTAGCACCCGGTGGGGCGAAATTTGAGGCGACCGTACATTATTACGGTTCTGGTAATTACAGTATTAATGCCGAGGAAATTAATAGGATAGACTCTTATAAAGAGAGTGCAAAGTGTCTTGATCACGGTGAAAAGAGATTCTGTCAATGTATTTTGTGATTTGTGTGAATATTTTAAATTGTAAATGTGATAAAATAGATTATAAATTTATTTTTTAATTAAATTATAAATTAAATTTTTAATTAAATTATAAATTTAATTTTTAATTAAATTATAAATTTAATTTTTATTTAAATTATAAATTTAATTTTTAATTAAATTGTAAATTGTAAATTTCATTAAATAAATTACAATTTTAATTTTAAATTAAATTATAAATCGGTATCTAAAATTTGGTTGTGATAAATACAATAAGTTATGAATTTCGTAAATCTAGACACTAATTATACAATTTTTAAAAATAATTTTTCTTTTTAAATATTTTAAATTTTATAATTATTGTATTAAATGAAAATCATTGAATTCTTGCAAAGTATTTACCAAAAATTTTGAAAATAATTGAATTCTTTCCAGAAATTTTACTGAAATTATATTAAAAATAATTGAATTTTCGTAAAGAATTTTATTAAAATTTTTGATAATAAATAATTGAATTCTTTCGAGAAAATTTATTAAAATTCTCGCAAAGAATTTTATTATTTATGAAAATAATCGAACTCTTTCAAAGAATGTTTGAAAAATTTTGGAAAATACACAATTTAATTCTTGGCAAGAATTATATTAAAAGTTTTGAAAATAATTCAATTGTTTTGAAGAATTTAGTTGAATTCTTTCCAAATAATGGAATTTTTAAAAATTATGTTAATGAAAAATAATTGAACCCATTCGAGAAATTTTATTACAATAGCATTGAAAATAATTGAATTCATTGGAAGAATTTTATTATTTATAAAAATAATTGAATTGTTTGAAAAAATTGTATCAAATTATTGAAAATTTTCGAATGAATTGAGTGCTTTCGTGAAATTTCATTAAAATGTTTTGAAAATAATTGAATTTTTGCAAAGAATTTTAGTATTTATAAAAATAATTGGATTCTTCCGAAGAATATTATTTATAAAAATAATTGAATTTCTCCGAAGAATATTATTTATCAGAATAATTGAATTCTTAAGAAAAATATTGTTAAAATTATTGAAAATAATAAACAAGAATATCTAATTACCTATGTACTTAAAAAGTTAATTTTAAAAATTTCGAATATGAAATTAATTTTCAAAAATTTAGGTTTATTATATTTTTAAATATAAAATTTTGTAATTTACAAAATAATAACAAATGGAATAATAGCGTATCGCTCGTAACATTTGCTAGTTATCAGAATAAAAATCGTCCTTGTTTGTATTTATTAAGTTGACAATGACAATTTATTTATTCAAAAATATAATTATCTTGTGAGAATTTGACTGTTATAAATAAATAAATATTGTAAATACTCGTATGTTTCTAATTTATGTACTCTAAGAGAAGTTATACAAAAGTTTTATTTAGAGCAAAATGGATTTTATAATTTTATAATTTTATAGAAATACTGACGGAAATGTAGTACACAGAATATTCTATAATTAATAAATTTAATTATTTATTTAATTAAATTACTTATAATTAATAAATATTACAACTGATTCATAAAATTAAATGACTTCCAGCAATTATTTAACCTTGTTTCCAAGATAAAAAATTCTTTCGTGTCGAAAAGGCATGTAATTTAAAGAAAGAATTGATTAGAGAATTAACTCAACAACAATTTTCTTTAGAGTATAAAATTTTATTATTATATTATTATTAAATTATTATTATTTCATTAAGTTATATTATACTCTCTTTCATTCACTGCTTTCAATACTTTTTTCCCTGTGAATTTCTTTAATTTTAGTTTCAATAGTTTGTATAATTTATAATACAACCTTTATAAACTTCTATTTTTTTACTATTTTATTCTATTTTTCTTTTTATATAGTAAAAATACTTTTTCCTTCTAAATAACAAATCGTTTTATTCATTTATTTTATTTTTTTTATTTGTTTCATATTATTTATTTTTTTAGTTATTTTATATTATTTTTATTTTATCAGTTATTTCATGTGATTTATTATTTTTATTTATTTTACATTGGAAAAAAATTTATTTGATAAACGATTACTTGACTATTACCAAATAAATATTTATTTGAATGAAACAATTTTTTTTAAATCAATTAAATTACATTTGCTTCAAATACTGAATTTATTGATTCAAATACAATTTATTTGATTTAAGTAAAAATTATTTGATTCAATTTATTTGAATTAAACAAAAAAATTTTTTAAGTAAATTTTTCAAGTAAATATTTATTGGATTTAAATAAAAATTATATGAAAGTAAACATTTATTTGATTTAAATAAAAATTATTCCATCCAAGTAAATATTTATTCCATTGAAATAAAAATTATTTGATCCAAGTAAATATTTTTATTCGATTTAGAAAAAAAATTATTTGATCCAAGTAAATATTTATTCGACGTTAATCAAAGTTTTTTAATTCCAGTAAATATTTATTTACTAATAGCCAAGTAATCGTTTATTTGAACCAAATAAATTTTATTTCCAGTGAATATTATCTCCTTATTTTTACTTTTTCACATTCTCATCGCAGAAATTATTATTCGGACAAAACGTCAACATTGTCTGCGGAATTTGAAAAACTTTTCCTTCTAATTGTACAATCAGTTTTATCAACACTTTTTGAAAAATGACTCGGCGTTCCAAAAAGTGTTGTAGTAGCCCTCGATGAATTCCCAGTACAATTTACATTATTCTCACGTCTAGCTATGAAAGAATCGAGTCTTCTTATTCCTTCGTAGAGACTATCGAGATCACATTTTGCACATTGTTCAGAACAAGATGGTGCTATGGATAATGGTCTTACATTTTGAATTCTTGGCGTATTAAACGGAGTATTAATTGAACTGTTAAAATCATAATTACTTGAGTATTCAGAGAGTATTTCAATATCATCGTTTAATTTCTCGTAACTACTGCTCGCGCTCAGAGCACTTATTTTTGTCGCATAACTATCATGCGAACAGATTGAATACTTTCGTGAGTAATTATTGCGCATGAAGGATTTACCAATAGTACTGACAGGTGATGAGGAAGGCGTGGAATAGTATCTGTTTATCTTACATGGAGATTTTATTCTTGAATTGCCTAGTAGTTTAATAATACCGTTTTTTGTATTTGTTTCTAAGGATGAGGAGCCAAGAGAGATGTTGTCTGGAGAAATTAATGAAGAAGTTGGTGAGGAAACTGATTTACTGGTGGGGAGCAATGATGATTTTTCTGTTGGAATTGATGATGATAGAGATGACATTTTTACAGGATGACTAGTGGAGGTTTTTAATTTTGATTTTTCCGTCTTTCGAGAATCAACATACGATGTTGATGCAGCTCTCACTAAAGAAGGCGGTGACGTTTCTGCCGCCGAACTTGGAGTGGATTTTAATAAAACTGAAGGAGAATTTGATGAAGAATTTTCTTGAGGAGTAGAACTGTTCATTGATGAACTTAAAGAAGATTTAGACACTGGACCCGAGGGATCTTTTATGGAAAAGTTTGAAGAAGCTTTTGTGGAAGAATTTGAATTTTTCATTAATGGGTTTCTAGAAATTTTAGTCGGTGGATTCGAAGAATTTGAACTCGAAGGGGCTTTTTCGGATGAAGAAGCATTCGCAGATGCACTAGAAGAAGCTTTCGCTAAAGAACTCGAAGAAGCTTTTACTGATACACTTGAAGAACCTTTCGCTAAAGAACTCGAAGGAACTTTTCCTGATGCACTCGAAGAAGCTTTTACCGATGGACTTGAATTTTTAAAAAAAGAATTTCTGGGAATTTTTGATGCAGACTCTACAGAATCTTTTATTGACGAGTTCGGAAGAATTTTCCCTACAGATCTCGAAGAACCTGATGGACTTGGAATTCCCGAATTAGAAGAAACTGAAACTTTTGGCGAAAGCCGTTTTGAATAAGTCGCTTCGGTAGGTGAAAGTTTACCAACTGGATTCACATCCGAAGATGATGAAGCAACGGCACAGGAAGTTAGCACACACTTTAGTTTTCTAGAGTGAGTTTCTACAGGAGGGGAAGAAATTATTTTCGGTGGGAGAACTTCTTCAGTAAGAGATGAAACGATTGTTGGGTATTTTGGTGAATTTTTTCCCCCATCACGAATTGAATCGGAAAAGTTTGAGGATGAAACTCCTTCAGTGACAGATTTTACTCGAGGGTTTAGCGAAATTCTATTTGTAATTTCGGGATTTTTAAGGATTATAGTTGGAAGATTTTCTGAATTATCAGACAGAGTATTTAGGGAATTTTTAATCGACGAAATCACTGAATTTTGATTTGGAGAATGAAGGGAAGTTTTAATTGATGAAATTAAAAAGGTTTGAGTGGGGAAATTCAAAGATGCTTTGATTGAAGAAATGAGGGAAGTTGGAGTAGGTTGCACAGGAATTGGTGGGTAGGAATTTAAAGTTTGAGTTGGGTTTGTTGGATTTATACCTTCCGTTAATACTGGAGCAGTGACTATTGGAAATACTTGCGAATTTGCTAAAGTTGTTGTTGAAGAAGTAAATGAAGAAGTAGAAGAAGTAGATGCAGAAGTAGAAGAAGTAGATGCAGAAGTAGAAGAAGTAGTAATAGTTGTCGAATTAGGCAGCGGACTTACCGGCGTTCCTTTATTCTTCTCCCTTCTTTTCGATCTCGGCTTAGCAGTTTTTTTAGCCTCCGTTTCTGAAGGAGCGGAAGTGGAAGTGGATGGACCTCCTTCAAGATCGTCACTCCTACGAGAACGTCTCTTCGTTCTCTTATCTTCTGCCCCGTCTCTGACGACTTCGACATCTTTTGATCCTGCTTCGGATTCTGGATTGATGTTCGTCGATACATCTCTCCAGCTGCTCAACTGTGGAGCAGAGCTTTCAGTCTGATTCTCAGGATAATTTTGCAGATACGCACCAAGCAATTCAGCATCAGTTGATGATGATGATTCTCGATTCATTTCTTCTTCTGCTGGCACTTCCAAATATTGCTCTCCATTTGGAGTGGCACCATCCGTAGAACCTAAAAATTAAAGAAAGAATTTTTGCAGAATTAAAAAAAAAATTTTCCCAAAAAAAGAAACTTTTTGCTTTGAAAGAAACTTACACGATGATTCGGAGAGTGCAAAAAATTTCATCCTGTTTTCAATAGTTCCAGGAGGTGTTCTATAAGGTGGTGGTGGACTCTCAGGAACTGTTGGTTGATTAATAACAACACAATCACTTGTACTTGCTCCATTATCAACCGGTACATTACCCGATCCATTAGCTTCATTATCGTTCCTATTTTGAAAATAAGTATAATTTTATTAAATTCTATTTTCTCTTTCGTATAATCTTGTAAGATTTTTTTCTTTCATTTTATTTTATGTAACTTTATTATAACTCATTGTCAGTTATATAAAAAGACGATGAATGAATGATTCATTCTTATTTTAAAACTCACGGATTTTCAGGTAAATTTCTATTAAGTTGACAAGTGGAGTTTGATTTTTTTTTCTTTCGCTTTTTGTGTTCATTTTCCAAACTGAGTTTCACGACTTCCTCGTAGCCGGGCGGTGATTCATAGTCTGGTGGATCATCAGTGACAGTTACTTCCTCAATTCTTGCTCCATCTGGAATTTCAAAAACTGAATGTTTAATGAATGTTTAATCCGTGGGGAATTTTGTTCTATTTTTCCCAAGATATATACCTAGTAATTCACTGATTGTCTGCAAACGGGACTGGAGTTCACGTTGTTGTCTCGCTCTTGCTCCCATTCGATAGAGCAAAACAATGAGGGCTGAGATGAGTGTTATTAGACCCAAACTACTAGCGACGAAAACAAGAGTTGCTGTCTTTAAATCTGGATATTGATCGATTTTTGGAAAATAATAGTTTGCCTTGTTCGTGTGCCATTTCTTGTCTTGTGGCGCCAATTCCCAGTCTAAAAAAGAATCAATTTTATTAATAATATGAATTTATGTTATATTATTTATTTATATTGTATTTATTAAATTTGTACGTAGGGAGGTAAAAATAAGATAATGATAGTGACAAAGAAGAAAATTGTTACCTTGAACACAAGTGGATGGTTCGTCACTGTTGTCTCCACAATGATCAAAGCCGTCACAATTCAAATGACTCGGAATGCATCTATGATTTTGGCAGAGAAAATCTGATCCAGTGAAGCAATCGGTGTAACTGAATGTTGTATACGCCATAGCAAGGTGAGAAGTTGGGCCAAATGTTCCTCGCAGACTGACGTGAAATCCACTGGTGATTGGAGCGATATGTTCCTTTAATCTTCGAGGTTGTAGTTTACTGGCAGGATGTCTCAAAATTTCCAAAGGTAACAAAGCTGACGTTGGTCCTTGTTTAATTATCAACTCAGTACTTCCGGCTGTAAATCGAACAAATAAATTTCGTTAAGGGTCAGAATTCGTGAAATTTTCACAGAAAATAAAAAGTATTTTTTTTAAATCGATATGTTGAAGAAACATTTCTATTTGGCCTTAAGAATGTGTCCACCAAAAAACAGAAAAAAAAATTATTTTTTATAAAAGTTATTGCAAAATTAATTTTTAAGCAACTTTTTAAACAAAATTTTATTTCTCCTAAATGAATGAACCGATTTAAATGAACGAAGAGGGAATATCAAGGGGATAAAATATACTTTCGTTTAGAATTAAAATATTTTTAAAAAGTTTATTTTTTAATAATTATTTAATAAATTTTTTATAAACAATTAATTTTGTTTAATGTTCTGCGCCTTTTAAAAATTTGAAAAAAATATTAGCATACACTTAAAACTATAAGAAATCAAAATCCGTTGAGAAAATTGTGGAGCGACAATTATTTTTAAAGTTATAAACAAATTATATTGAACGGAGATGCGATTTTGATGATTTTCAGAATTAAAACATTATTTTTAACTACGAAATGAACAAAACACTGTCAAATTAACATTTTTATTGAATTATATAATCATAAAAATTGAAAAAAATGATCAAATACTAAGTTCAGCGTTGATGCACAACACCGCGCCAAAATAATTTGTTTATAACTTTTAAAATAATTGTCGCTCCACAATTTTCTCAACGGATTTTGATTTCTTATAGTTTTAAGTGTATGTTAATATTTTTTTCAAATTTTTAAAAGGCGCAGAACATTAAACAAAATTAATTGTTTATAAAAAATTTATTAAATAATTATTAAAAAATAAACTTTTTAAAAATTTTCTAATTCTAAACGAAAGTATATTTTATCCCCTTGATATTCCCTCTTCGTTCATTTAAATCGGTTCATTCATTTAGGAGAAATAAAATTTTGTTTAAAAAGTTGCTAAAAAATTAATTTTGCAATAACTTTTATAAAAAATAATTTTTTTTTCTGTTTTTTGGTGGACACATTCTTAAGGCCAAATAGAAATGTTTTTTCAACATTTCGATTTAAAAAAAATACTTTTTATTTTCTGTGAAAATTTCACGAATTCTGACCCTTAAAAAAATTCAAGGTTGACACAAATATTTAATTTTATTTTTCCCTGACTTTTCCCAGATTTCCAGATAAAATTTTCACTTTTTTCCTGACCCTAAAGAATATTCTGCTTAACTCTAAAAAATATTAGATACTCAAAAAAATGTTCTTTTACATTTATTTACTTTCTTTGACTCGGAGTAATTTAATTAAATAATTAATTAATTTAATTAATTTAATTTAATTTTCTAATTTTAGTTTTGTAATAATTTAAATTATCATAAAATTTTTCAAAAAAAGTTAATTATTTACAAAAACCCGAATAACATCCTTCGCAAGAATTGAATTATTTTTACATGTAGTAAAATTTCTCAAAAAATTCAATTATTTAAAAAAAATGTATTAAAATTCGTTGCAATAATTCAATTATTTTCATAAATAATAAATCGATTATTTGGTAATTCATTCTTAAATCAATTTTTATTAAAAAATTCTACAAGAATTCAATTATTAAAATTAAAAAATAAATAATTTATTGAATAATTGAATGTTTGTTAAAATTGTATTCTCATAAAGAATTGTATCAACAATTTTTTATTAATAATTGAATTCTTTTGACAAATTTTAATAACATTTTTAAGAATAATTAGATTTTTCGAGGAATTCAATTAAAATATTGTATCAAAAATATTTAAAATCCTGCGATAAGCTTTATTATTTATGAAAATAATTAAAATTTTTCCAAGAATTTTATTAAAATTTTTCTAAAATAATTGAATTTCGGAGAAGAATTTTATTATTTATAAAGATACTTGAAATTTTTATAAGAATATTTTTTTAATCTTTGAACGTAATTGAATTTCTGCGAAAAATTTTATTACTTTTGAAAATAATTTAATTCTTCCAACGAATTTTATTCAAGTTTATAAAAATAACTGAATTTCTGTAAAGAATTTTATTAATTATATAAATAATTGAATTCTTGTAACAAATATTATTCAAGTTTCTAAAAATAATTGAATTTCGGAGAAGAATTTTATTATTTATAAAGATAATTGAAATTTTTGACGAGAATTTCTAAAAAACTTTTGAACATAATTGAATTTCTGCAAAGAATTTTATTACTTTTGAAAATAATTGAATTCTTCCAACGAATTTGATTCAAGTATATAAAAATAACTGAATTTCTGTGCAGAATTTTATTATTTTTATAAATAATTGAATTCTTGCAACGAATTTTATTCAAGTTTATAAAAATAATCGAATTTCGGTGAAGAATTTTATTATTTATAAAAATAATTGAATTCTTGAAAAGAACTTTGTTAAGTTTTCTTAAATAATTGAATTCTTGCGACAAATTTTATAAAAATCTTTTTAAATAATTGATATTTTTCGAAAAATTTTATGAAATTTTGTATTTTAAGTAATTAAATTCCTGTAAAAATTTTGTTACCTACTTATGAAAATAATTTAATTATTTCGAATAAATTTTTTAATAATTTTGTAAATAATTGAATTCCTATGAAATTTCATAGTTCATAGTTTTCGAGGTAAACAAAAAAAACATCAAAGTTCAGAGTTTTCTCATGAATTTTAAAAATTCAATTTTTTCCAGTACTTTTACTAAAAATTCCTGACTTTTCCCTGATTTCCCTAACCTAGTTTACTTTCCCTGACTTCCCTGACCCTGAAATTCATTTCGTTAAAGAACAATTTCTTTTCGTTAAAAGAATAAATTCATTTCGTTAAAGAACTAATTCATTTCGTTAATGAAAAAAATACTTTTGTTAAAGATTCTTGACGAATAGAAACGAAAAAAGAATTGCGAACACAAGAAGAAAAATTAATTTCTCACCCATATCATCAAACGTAATGATCTTCAAATAAACGTGTGTCTTCATTTGAAGAAACGTCTTGGGAGGTCTGATAAGCCAAACACAATCGTAGATCTTGACGCCATCATCAACCATGTCCATCATGGTGATGGCACCTCCTAAATTTTCCACATATCCACCGCAATCGGTGATTGGCTGAACCGATTTATCATAAAGATGACCAAGTACAAAAGAATAAAAAGCCTTGTATCCAAGACCTGTGCCTCCATTAGCGTAAAATCGTATCAAGAGCGAGGGACCAGAACTCACGATAACTGGTGGACGAAATCGAACTCCACTGCTCACATCAAGTCGTTGTCCATTCCAATCATAAAACTAAAAGATTACAATTTTATTTCATTAGAAAATTTCCTTTAGTTTAAAATTTCTTTAGTTTAAAATTTCTTTTAGTTCAAAATTTCTTTAGTTTAAAATTTCATTAGTTTAAAATTCCATTAGCTTAAAATTTCTTTAGTTTAAAATTTCTTTTAGTTTAAAATTTCTTTTAGTTTAAAATTTCTTTGAACTTAAAATACACTTTTTAAAAATTTTTTAAACTTCTTTCCCAAAATACCTCTATTATGGAAACAGCAGCGAGTTGAAAATCACTAAAGAGAACTCGAACTCGACACGATGGAGACTCGGTTGGACAGGTGATGACATACTCCATACCTAAATCTCGAGGATAACGAGACGGAAAAAAAGGTGAAGTGAGAATTCCTCCAATTGTACTATTTCGAGATTTTCCTATTCCTGATGAAATGTCTGAGCCTTGCAAATTTATTCTATTTCCTAAATAAAAAAAAATGGTTAGTAAAATAAATGTCTAAACCAAGTAAAAAAACTAAACAAAATAAAGAAAACTGTAAGTAAAAATCGATTTCTTAGGGCGAAATTTCGAAAAATATTGGTAACGTACTTTCTGACGTGTACTCCAAGGTGAAGGCATGATTGTGCGATTGACTGTAGAGAAGAGTGATTGATAAGGTTCTAGTGTTTGACCGATAAGAAATAGGCGAGTAAAATCCACAAAAAGGTGTTCCGGACACATCTTCATACGGTGGTTCCGATATCCAGACGTAGTCACATCTGCGAAAAGAAGTAAAAATTAATATCTCGAATCTATTCAATAGTCTTGATTTTTTTTTCCTTATTTTTTGAAAATAAGAAACAACTTCTAGACTAAGTTCAATTTTTCTAGACTATAAAGAGTAATTTCTAGATATTATTTTCAAATTTCTAGACAATCTTCGTTCAACTTAGAGAACAATAAGAATATTTTCTCGCCATCAAAGGAAATTGTTTCAAAAATATAAAAATACTCTCTATAAAAAAAGACAAAATTTTCGGACCTGCAGGAGCTGTCGAGCATGAAACTTCCGTCCCCGCAATTTTGAGAAAGACCAATACTTTTGAAAGTCAAGTTGATGACGCATGATGGACATGTCACAAGTTCCAGGCTACATTGATCGTGTGAACTGTTGGTTGTGTAAATTCTCGAATCCTGAAGACGTGGTGAATTTTTGATGAAGGACACATTTTTTGCAAAAAGCACTCCCTGTTCGCCAAGCTCCAAATAAAGTCTTCGTCCATTTTGAATTCCGCAAATATCCTCATTGCGAATAATAGCTTCACCATTGATGATGACGCTCCAGCAGATAAACACAATAATTACTGAAAATAAAAATTTATTTACATTCTATTCTCGTTTTTTTTCAATTTTTATTCGTATTGAAAAGAAAAATATGATGAAAAACTTACCATTGCGACGGTGAAGCATAGTTACTGAAGAAACATGAGTGCAGCCAGTTTGTCGGCTGACCCGACATTGATCTTTATAATTTTGTTAGCGGTTCGACATCAGAGTTACGTAGCCTCGTGGTTTATACTTTAAGGGCACATGTATGTCATCCTCTGACAATAAATGTCACTCCATTTGCTAATACTTAACTTTTTCTTTACTTTTAAATAAATAAAATAATTTACGTCATACTTCAAATTTTTGAGATTTTTAATTTTAATTTTCTTTTCAATTATCCTTTTCTTTCATTTCAATTTTTATACAAGTTTTTTTAAATGTCTTTCTTCGTTTCACTTTTCAGGGTAATTTACATAAGTAAATGAGTATAATTTCAAAAATCTGTATAAAAACATAAAAATACTATTTTTTTATATTCAAATACTTTTAAGGAAAATTATTTTAAAGATAATTGAAAAAAATCAGATTATTCAAAACTAAGTGAATTACAAGTTTGGAAAATAATTGGAAAATTGGATTAATTTTCTAGAAAATATATATATTTTGAGCTAACGTTTCCTCTTACATTGCTATATATTTTTGTGCATTTCATTCGTACAGAATTTAAGAATGCAAAATATTGCAACATTTTTCAGAATGAATAAAATGTCTCAGATGACATTTCTGATTTTCAGAAAAATTTTTAATTAAAAATTCGCTCCATACTGTAAAAATCGATGTTAATTTATCAATTCTTTTAGAATTATAAATAAATTTTTCTAATACTCTCAAGTATGTTATATTCATTATAATGGAAAAAAAATAGAATGCATTCATTCAATATAAAAATTGATTACAAATTAAACTTTTTAGTTTATAAAGAAAATAGTAGTTCGCAAATAAAAATTATAATTATTATAATAAAAGGTACAATTTGCTAATTAATACACTGAAATACTTAAAATTTATTAAAGTCCATGTCATTTAAAAACGCTGTTAAACTATAATTAAAAATTGTTTCAAAATAAACAGCTTGAGGATTAAAAGCGAAATGTTGACAATGACAGGTAACTGTTAATTAAATCTCTCTCTGGGACTTGTTTTTCATATTTTTTTTTTACTTATACAATAAAGAGTATGCAGATCAAATTTACATAACTATAAAGACAAAGAAAGCTGTTGTCTGTTTTTCACATAACAAAATATTCAGAACAACAATAAATTCCCTATCTTATTCTTTTATAGCGCTTACAACCTTGAAACGCATTTTTTTTTTCATTGAAAAATTCTTCATTAAAAAATTGAAGAATTATTTCTTGGAATATTAAATCTTAATCTTATTTTTCATAATTTAATGTTTCACTTCATTTTCATTAAAATTATTACTTTAATGATATTCTATTTTTTAAATATCTTTTTTTTCGGTATTTTTTCATATTTTCTCTATAATTTTTATATTTTTCTATATTTTTTCTTTTTTTGTATCTTTTTTAACAGTTTTTTATTTTTTTCATATTTTTTTTTTATTTTTTTAGATATTTTAAAAACTTTTTTTTGTCATTTTCTAAAAATATTTTAGAAACTTTTTACATTCTCATAAAAAATGAGAAGGTAAAGTAAATTCATTAATTTAATTTTATAAATATGACTTTTATAAAAAGATTTTTTTATAAAGTTACATTGACTTTATAAATAAACTATCTAGTTTTTAAAAATTCAATGCTTTTATGAATCTTTTTCTTTCGAGTAACAGAATTGATTTTTATATTATTCTGTTTTGGAAAAAATTGGACTAGATTATTGGCACATGAGATGTGGAAGATTTTTTTGTCACATGCTTTTTGAGAATTTCGGTTTCTGTTTTTATAAATCTCGAGACAGAAATTTTTCATCACTGTGCCAATTTATTTTGAATAAAATATAAAACTCAGTTTATATTCTATATTGTTCCAGAAAAATGATTTCTGAAACTTTTCAGAAAAGTCATTTCTGAATTTCTAGTTAGAAAAAAATTTTGTTTACCACTTATTGTCATCCACCGTATTGTCTACCGATTGACATGAGGAAGTACATTGCTGCTCCTAGGAAAATTGAGCCAGAAAGATCGCCCAATGCTGTCAGATATGGTATCGCCGAATTGTCCGGATCAATCTTGTGGCTCCACATTGCGTGAACAATTATGTGCGCCACGTAAAGTAAAAGCATTACCTGTATTTCACAAAATAATGACAATTTTATTAAAAAAAGAATGCAAAAAAGAAGAAAATGGATAAAGTATTTTTTTTTGTATTATTTGCATTATTGTATTTCTAATTCTAAATTTGAATTAAATTTAAAATTTATTTTTAACTTTTCCAATTTTTCTATTTGTTTGCTATCTTTAATGAGATCGACAATGTTTGCTGATTTCATTTAATTATTGAAAGTCATTTGATAATAATTGACGATTGAAATTTTTTTAATTTTCATATATTCTAATATTTGTATAATGCGAGAGAAAAATCTCACCTGCAGGCAAGCAACCAGTAGATAAGATACAGCAAAAGAAATGTGAATGGTGGAGTGTCCATGTTTAAAATAATCAGCGGCGAAGATAAATATTAGATGACCTGGGATCGACATGGCAATGAGAATTCGTGCAGATTTCGCTGATGGTACTGAAATATAAACATTTTTTGTCAATTTTTTTCTATTAAAAATATTTATCAATTATTTTTGTAATGAATTTTATTTTCCTCTTCTTTCGTAATGAATATTATTTTTATTTCGTTATGAATTTTACTTTATTCTTATTTCGTAATAAATATTATTTTTATTTAATTATGAATTTTATTTTATTTTGTAATGAATATTAATTTATTTTGTAACGAATATTATTTAGTTTTAAAATCTATTTTTGCAATGAATATTATTTTATTAAGAATATTAAAACACGAGATTTTGAAAAGTATTACCTCCTTTGACAAGAGCAGTCCATGGAGAAACGAATAATTTTGTGTGTGGAGGAATGATGCCCATTAGGGATGTTTGATGTAGCATTGTTGATATTCTTGAGGCTTGAACTGAAACTAAATTTCCCCCAATTCCATTGATAATCGGCTGGAATATTACGAATCCATTGAGAACATTTACCGCTTGATCGAGTACAAGTCCACCGAGTCTGAAAAAGAAATTTTACTTTCAATTTTCTATTCTCTATGAAATAATTTTTATTTTGCTAGATATTTAGTTTTCTTATTATTTTATTATTCTTTTCTCCACAATTTTTTCAATTTTTTTTTGTAATTTTAAACATATTAAATGAAATATTGTAAAAAAGTAACTCACCCACTGATAAATAGAGCAGATATCACTGGAACCCATCCAGAAGTTAATACATTCCTTGTATATTTATTGTGTAAAACAATGTAAATCCAAAACGGCAATAGAACCAAATACATAAGGATAATTATGTATAAAATCCAAATTTCCGATTCGAGTTTTAGGAAAAATGAAGAGGCGATAGCGGATAATACACTTATTGAGACAACATCGCCAATTGATGCTGCCAACGGTGTTGCCAAATTGTCTGGATTCATTTTACAGCGATGTGAGAACATAATGACGGCAATCATCACAAAATCTAAAAAAGAAATTATTATTTTAGAAAAAGAAACGATTTTTTTTTTAAAAAAAGGAATTTAATTTTTAATTTTAATAACTTCAATTTCAAATTTCTTTAAATTATACTTTTAATCTTCATTCAGTTCATTAAATTCATTGTTTTATATTTCTACAATTTTAATTACTATTTTTTTTATGAATAACGAAGAAAAAATTTAATTTTTGACAAATTGTTAAATTAACGCGAATTTCGTATTGAAAACAATATTTGATACATAATTTTTTTTTATTGGACGTCACAAGCATTGTATGATAAAAATCGAGATTCAAATTCGTCACAATTTCTTGCGAAAGAATGCCCGACAAACAATAAACAACCTTTGTCGTCGGACGCGACAATCAAGATAATCGACATTTATTTTGTTTACATAATATATTTTTTTTAAATTTTTCTTTTCACAAATAGATAGTGTTTGTTGATCGTGAGAGATTTTTAAAATATTGCGCGTGTAAATTTATCAAAGCGCACTATCATTCAAAAAAGTTGATTATTCTTGTTTCCTTTTTTTTCTTTTTTGAAAATTACAGTATACACTATCAAAGCAGGACGTTAATAATTGAAAATTTTATCTTGTTTTACATCTGATACAAGTGTGAATAGTCTCTTTTTTAATTATTATAACTGACAGTAAAATTACAAGTCAGGGTTGTCACAAAAATTTTATTTTGTTTTTCCCTGACTTTTCCCTAATTTTCTGTTAAAATTTTGACTTTTTTTAATTTAAACCCTTTTCGAAATTCAATAATTTCTAAAAATTCACGCTATACTTTTAATATTCAATTATAATTTCAAATTTCTAATGAAATTTATATTTTTATCAACTTTTATTAGAAAAATGTTCGAGAATTCAATTATTTAAATAGAAAGATAAATAATTTATTAAATAATTAAATATTTCTTAAAATTGAATTTTTATAAAGAATTTTATCAAAATTTTTAAAAATAATTGAATTCTTTTGGCGATTTTAAAAAGTAATTTCAAGAAATGCAATTTTCTATCAGTTTATTTAAAATTGTACAAAAAATAATTTGAATTCTGCGATAAGTTTTGTTATTTATAAAAATAATTCTTGCAACGAATTTTATTAAAAACTTTTTTAAAGAATTGAATTTCGGAAAAAAATATTATAATTTATGAAAATAAGTAATTTTTTGTGAAGATTTAAATTTAAATTTAATTTAAATTTTTTTTAAATAATTGAATTTCTCTGAAATTTGTAAAACTCTTTTAAAATAATTAAATTCCATCGAGAAATTTAATTAAAAATTGAAAATAATTGAAATATAATGTAGAATTTTATTAATTTATTTTTTTTTTAAATGACTGAATTTCTGTGGAAAATTTAATTTTTGAAAATAATTGAATTCTTGGGCAGAATTTTATTAAAATTTCTAAACTAATTGAATTGCTTCCAAGAATTTTATTTTTTACGAAAATAATTGAATTGCTTCAAAGATTTTTACAAACATTTTTGACAATAATTGTACTTATAGGAAGAGTGTTATATATTTTACGAAAATAATTATATTCTATGATCAATTTAATTATGATTTTTCAAATTACAATTAAATTCTGGAATTTTATTAAAATTTCTTAAATAATTGAATTGCTTTCAAGAACTTTATTTTTTACGAAAATAATTGAATTGTTTCAAAGATTTTTGATAATAATTGTACTTATAAGAAGAGTTATATATTTTATGAAAATAATTGTATTCTAAGATCAATTTTATTATAATTTTTCAAATTACAATTAAATTCTGGAGGAAAATTTTATTATTTATGAAAATAATTGAAATTTCGACGAAAATTTTTAGAAATTTTTGAACAAAATTGAATTTAAGCGAAGAAGTTTGTCACTTTTGAAAATAATTGAATTCCTGTCATCAGTTGTTATTAAACTCTGCAAGTAGACTTTTTTTTAACCTTAAAATTAGAATTGATTTAAATTTTTGTTACGTTTGTCATAAGTAGACAGCTGTCGATGATAATGGGATTTAGTAAAATTACCTAAAATGAAGCAGGAACTTGTGGCTGTGCAAACACTAGAGGCGATCATTAGAAGAGAATGGTCCCATGAATATTTACCATCCATCGCAGCTGATACAGTAATGGCAAAAAGGGCGACCAATGTCGAAGCAACGATTGATTGAATTTGAACTAAAGCTAAATTTCCAATGACCATTTTCGTTATTTCTCTGTAGGAATTCATATTTCCTAAATTTGCTTGTGTACAAAGACGTGACGCGAGGCACATGTCTAAATTTCCCTTCAGGCCCAAAAGGGCAGGAACCAGGATAAATAATTGTGATATTGTTTTAAACACCGGCCAATTCTGAAAATTATTCATCAATTTATTCGACAATAAACATAAAATTATGTCTTAAATAAAAATTCTGTTTATAAATATTTTTTTAATCAAAGTTTTCTTTAACTTACTTGAACTTCGGCGAGAACAAGTCCAGCGCCAATAGTTCCTATGCCGGCAATAAAGAAAGGAACCGAGACTTGAAGTGTCGTTTCGTACCATTTTTCATTTAGGCTACTGTGCTTTTTTTCTGTATGTTTCTCTGGACCATTTGGATAATCAGGATCTGGTTCAGAGTTTGATACGGAAGCAATTGTCACTATTGAACATCCACTTGATAATGAACCACCTCCTGGACTTGCGGCACATTTTTCCTCTATTTCGTTTATTCCTTTTTGGATTTTTAATCCAGCTGTAAAGAAAAAAAATTAGATAATTAAATTTAATCTTACATAAATATTTAATTAAATAAATCCTATAAATCAAAATAGTGTAAATAAATTAAGAACGAATAACGATTCCTTGAAGTAAATAGAATTTCAGGTTATGTTGATCTGTTGATTTTTTAATCATTCGTAAACGAGAATTAAAAATAAATATTGTTACGTCCGAATTTATTCACTTATTAAAAATTAGGAGAAAAACACTAGACATGACACAAGAACTGCAAAAGTTATTAATAATTCACACAAAGAATAAAAACAAAAAATTGTCGTTTGTGGAAATTGTTATTTTTCAGAAAGCTGAACTTAGCCACAGAACGCAACTATTATATTTGTGCGCAACCGGAAGTAGCTACTGCTACGACATTCGAAAAAAAGCAGTTGCAAAAGCATGAATAATCACATTTCTATTAAAATCTAAAAAGTAAAATTGCAAACTAAGATGCTTTGCTTACTAACAAATAAAATATAATTCTATATTACAATAATAATTCAGTAATAATAATCTAATTGTTAATTAATTAGTATTACAATTATATCTAAGTTTCAAAATTGACCAGTATACAGGCAGAAACTATCAGCCAATCAGAACGCACTTCACGTTTCCCTTGTTTTCAGTCCTGTGGACCCCGGATCAGAACGCCATAGGGACGCGGATGCGATGCCAGCGCCAGCCAAGTGAAATCCTCTCCGATCTTTTGTCTAAATAGGTAATCTTCCTTCCTTTATTAAATATTTTTGGAATATTATTGTTATTTAAGATGAGGGAAATAATATTTTCGAAAAATTTTGATAAAAAAATTCAATAAATGACAAAATGTCGATTCATTGCCAACGCCCTCTGCTGCTTTGCAATCGCCATTTTTTTTCCGTATATATGCACTAATTGTTGCAAATTATTATTAAATGTACCATTTATCATTAATATTTCGTACATTTGAATGATGATTGCATTGTGGGTAGTGATTTTTCATGCAAAAATCTTTGTCATTCTCATGTACACACGACAACAAGATGGCGTCGGCCAACGCCCTTGTTCCTTGTTGTCAGTCGTGTGGACCCCGGATCAGAATGCCATGGGAAGCAGCACGGAGCAGAAGTATGCGCTTGTCGTTCAACATTATCGCCAATTTTTAAGCCAAATCGGTAATTTTTCTTCATTTTTAAACAATTTTCAGTAATATTATTATTTACTGAGCTAAGAGAAATAATATTTTCGAACAATATTGTCAAAAATTGTTCGACAAAATGTCGACCGTTGCCAACGCCCTCTATTGCTATGCAACCGCCTTTGTTTTTCATAAAAATGTAATAATTTCGGTATATTATTATTAAAGGTAGCAAACAATTTTTTTCCCCCTTTGTTCTTTATTTTTTATTCAGTACGCCACGGCGAGCAGAAGGAAGCGGAAGTATGCGCTTGCCGTGCGACTTTGACACTATTTTCGAAACCAAATCGTTATTTTTCTTTATTTTGTCTAAACTATTTTTTGCAATATAATTTTTGCCTGAGCTAGCAGAAATAGATTTTCGAAACTTTTGCAAAAAATTGTTTAATTTATGACAAAAGGTCGATTCATTCCCAGCGCCCTCTATTGTTTGCCAATCTTCATTTTCTGGCCGTAAAATGTAATAATTACGTCAAATTATTATTAAATTTGTCATTATTTATTAATATTTTTTACTTTCGAACAGTACTCGAAGTTTAGGTTAGTATTTTTTGACAATCAATATTATTTTACTCATTGGTAATCGATAACAAAAATATCGACGGTCAATGACCTCTGCTGTTTTGCATCAGCTGTCATATGTTATTTGCGTTATTTAGATATTTTATAATCACGGCAAATCACCTATGTAAATTATTGACAAATTCAGCATTATTTTTTATAATTCGTATTTTTGATTCGCTGATTGTGTATTGTGGTTTATATTTTTTTGTCGTTGATGGATTTGACAAACATGAAAGCAATAATTTTTTTCCTGAAATTTGCCACAATTTGAGAGAGCTTTTGTGCTGTATATTGGAAACATAAGATAATCTTCTCAAGAGTATGAGTTTTTAGTTCGATTTTTGAAATTTTTGTTCAATTTTACATATTGTTATTGTCAGGTAATTGACATAACCTTAAAATGATTAAAATATAAACAATGATTTTTATTAGTGTATAGTATGTAATTGAACAAGAAAGTGAGGTGGCAAGTAGACAAATTGAATCAGAAATAATGTATTTTTCAGCTTTCTCGCTTTTGGTTTGGTGGATTTCCCCTAAATTCATGCTTTGCTATCCACGACGACAAGAGATAATTTATACGGCAATTGGCATTTTATTGTAAATAGTAAGTTATTAACTATGCAAATATTTTTTTCTATTTCTACCTCTATATATTTCTTCTGTTCCTTTTATTTTCTATTTTCTACCGCAAGTTTTGTTACATAATCGTTTATTTACTTTATTATTTTTCTAATCTATTTTTAATTTTATTTATTTAAGTAATTTATTTTGTATTTCCGAATTATAATGTCAATTTCCAAATTCAGGGTTGCCACAGGTCAGGGAAATCAAGAAATTCAGAGAAAGTCAGGAAAAGTAGAATTGGTCAGGAAAGTCAGCGATTTTTATTAAAAGTACTGGAAAAAATTAAATGTTTCGGAGAGAGAATCTTTATTAAATTTTGTAAAAGTATTTTACAAACTGGGGAAAAAGTGCAACAAAGTGAAATTTTGATATAAAAAATACTAAATTTAATGAAGTATTTTATTTGAAAATTTTTAATTTCAATTCTGTTGAAATTAGTTTCAATTTAAAAAATTCTAACTCAATTTTTGTCGAAAGAATTCAACTATAGGTATCTTTATAAATATTTAAAATTCTTTCCAAAAATTTAATTATTTTCAAAATATTTTTTAAAAAATTCTTGTCAACATTTTAATTATCTGTATAAATAGCAAAATTTTTAGCCGAAATTCTTCTCATAAATTCAATTATTTTTAAAAAATCTAAAAAATTTGTCGTTAACATTTCAATAATTTTCATAAATGAATAGAAAAATTCCTCGACAAAATTCAATTATTTTTAGGAATTTTAATAAAATTCATTGAAAAATTCAATTATTTTCATAATTATAATAGTATTCATGACAAGAAAAATTCAATTATTTTTTAAATTGTATTTTTTCTATGTAAAGGAGTCAATTTCTTGAGGGATGAAAGTTTCTTGCGGAGCTGCTCTTTTGGAGAAGATCGAACATAGTTGAGTGCAGTTCAATGGATAATTTTTTTCCAAGGAAGAAAATGTCATCATTGGTCATTATTGGCCCAGAAGAGGAAGGACTGGTCATTTTTGGTGAATTCTTTAATTACGAATACTATCATCTTGAAAGCGGTACTGTATTTTTATTACAATGCGGTAAACTCGCAAAGGTTTGGTATTTGTACGGTAGAGGTAAAAATTTATGAAAATTTTGATCAACAGTGTCTAATAATAGTTGGAATGAAAAAATGAAATATTAACAAACAAATATTTTTATTAAGTAGTAGAATTTATCACTCGGTAAAAGATAATATTAATTGTCAAGAAATTTATCAATCCTCCAAGTCAAATATTAAACAAATATTAAAAACTAAATTTAAATTGAGTTAAATTGAGTGTTTAATATTTGTTTAATATTTGACTTGGAGGATTGATAAATTTCTTGACAATTAAAATATTTTTCTTATTTTGTTTTAGGTGGCCTACAAGGAGGAAGTTTTCTCTACTGAAAAAGAAAAATGCTTCCACTATGACGCTCATACTTCTTAATAGTAAGTATATTTTTTTATTTTTGGTAAAATCAGATTTTGAAATTATTTTTTTTATTTTTGGTAAAATTAGATTTTGAATTTTTCTTCTATTTTTGGTAATATTAGATTTTGAAAATTAATTCTGAAATTACTGATAAGTTTTAATCAAAAACTTTGTAACATTTTAGTTTTTGTGAATTTATAGTAACAGACACCCGGAGTAAGTAAAATGCAGCTTTTTAGAAGCTAATGAGGAACTTTTTCTAATTTCAATTCATCTTTTTAGTTCAAATTTAACCCTCTGCCTACGCTGACTAATTCCCATTCTGATATTTTTAAATATAATTCCCAATTTTTTTTTGTTTTTTTTCGATAATGGTCAACTAAGGAGGTAGAGGGTTAAAGTTCTTTATGTTTCTAATCAATTTTCTTTTTCAGGGTATGACAATGCAAAAATTGTCGAAGATGTAGAGAAGAAAAGAGGTCCCAGCACACTGCCGTGTTTTTTTTAATTTTTTTTTGGTAGTTTACTTAGTCTATTTTTTAATTTTTTTTTATTAGTTAATTTAGTCTATTTTTTTTCTTTTTTCTCTTAATTTTTATTTCACGGTTCCGTGTGGCCCCTGACCTGGCGCAGAAGTGCGATCAAGAGCCAGGGATCTTCAGGGGTGGCCCAGAACGGGCGATGTCGCAGGATCTTCCCATTGCCACAACGTGGGCTCATCATCCACCGGGGGAATCACAAAAGTGGTCAATCACAAACTGTGATCCCACTATAAAAGTGAGTCGATTAAACAATCGGCTCAATATTGCAAAAATTTTATTATTTAACCTTCTCTGTTTGACGAGCTTTTTCATTTTATTTTCTTCAATTAAAATTAGTAGATTAAATTAATTTTGAGAATTAAAAATAAATTTTTTTGATTATTGCTTTGAAGTTATAAAAATTTGTGAATATTTTTTATTTTTTTTAAGTGAATTTAAATTTTATATTGATGGATTTAAAACTTAAATTAAAGTAAATTAAAATAAATTAAATTCAGTTGAATTAAATTTTGGTATTTTCTTCAAACAGGGAAGGTATTATAACAACATGGTGACGCCACTGACAAAATATATTAATTTTGTAGTACTTTCTAAATTTGAATTAGTAAAAATGTTTACTAATTTGAATTAGTGACTGAGTTTTTGCTTTGGAATTAGTAAATTTTACTAAAAAAATTAGTAGAAATTACTATTTATTAGTAAAATTTACTAATTCAAAAGCAAAAATTCAGTCACTAATTCAAATTAGTAAACATTTTAACTAATTAAAATTTAAAGAGTATTTTTTATCGCCTAATTACTAAATTTACTCTAAACGTAAATTAATATTTTTGTAATTTTTTGAAGTATTTTCTTTTGCCAAATTACTAAATTTACTCTACGTAAATTAATATTTTTGTAATTTTTTGAAGTATTTTCTTTTGCTAAATTACTAAATTCACTCTACGTAAATTAATATTTTTGTCAGTGTTATTTTTATATTTCTATGATTATCTTTTGACATTGGTACCTCGATCGAGTATCGCTTCTTTTTTCTATCTTTTTTTTCATTTTTCTTTTTCTGCAAAGGGACGGCCCTTTTAATGCGAGTATAATTATTTTACAATTTTAGTATTTTTTTAATTTTTATTAACTTTAATTTGATCACTTATTGCAAATAAAAACTCAGATAACAAAAAATATTAATACTTAAACGTTAATGGTCACTAAAGTTTACATACGATACTGATTGTTTTATTTTTGATCGAGTAGACTATAGTTTTGAAAAAAGTGTACTCGACAGAGGTTCCAGTGTAGTATTTATGTCATTTGTATTATATTTGTGCATGTTTGTATTTATATTGCTAGTGTTTGGAATGAGCTCAGGTGACGGATGCGTCCCGGGACGTTACGGTGATTCCACATGCTAAAGTTGTGTGGTTTCGCCTATCCCTAGTTTAGGTCTTTTGCACCTGGGCTCCATTTGTTATGACGTTTGCTCGTATTTAACGTCATTAGGTTAATTAAAAATAGGTTTGAATTAAATAGGCGATGAAATAAACGAAAAAAGAATCGGGCAGGTAGAAATCGGGTAGGCAGGCTTGTTCTTTTTTTTCAGGTGCGGTTCGTGAATTAGAAATAGGTTTTCAATAAATAGACGCTTAGATAAACGAAAAATAATCGGGAAGGTAGAAATCGGGTAGGTAGAACTAGTTCTGCAGGGAAAATCGGGAACATCTGCGACTCATGATGATTTGAGTCACAATTACTGGAATTCGCCAGTACCAATGGATCCTTTCGGCTCATAATTTGAGTCACAGTTACTGGCAATAACCAGTACCGATTGATCCTTTCGGCTCATAATTTGAGCCACAATTACTGGAATTTACCAGCATCGATGGATCCTCTCGACTCATAATTTGAATCACATTTTACTGTATTTATCAGTAAAATTGTGAGTACTTTGCATGAAATTTATTTTAGTCACCATGTTGTTTACAATGTTTTGTTTCTTTATGAATATTTTGATTATTATGTTATATTGTATATATTTGTTGTTTGTAAAAAGGAAATCTTATTTTAAGGGTAGAAAAGAGTCTTGCAACATTTTAAACAGTTTAAATTTTTTGCAATATTTTAAGGACAGTCTATTGATTTTTAGAATAAATTTTTTATGTTGATTTTTAGCTCTCTTAAATGTGATGAATTTAAGACAATTATTTACAAAACTCATTAGCCTTCTGCTGAATTTCAGACAGTACCTGTTAAATTAATATCTAACTAAATCTAAATTTCACGTTCTTTGTAAAATTGATACTTATTTATTTTATAATTATTTATATTAACATTATTTTTACACAAGTTCAGGTAATTTAAAATTAAAACTAAATTTCATTTTCAAGACTCAATTAATCTCTGCCCTTTTTTAAAATAAGATTTAATTTTTACTGTCGTGTACTCTTTACAGATTTCTTGACAAGTGTTGTTAGCAATATTTTTTTTAAATATTTAGATGAATTATTTTTTTTATATATTTACATAATTATTTCTTTTATTCGTAGTTTTTGTAATTTTTTTAATTGAAGTAAACGTTTTTTCTTTTGCCTTTAGTCTCAACTGTTAAAACTTTTAACTCTTACGATTTTTCTTATTTATATAAATTAATTATTGTATAGAAGAATTCTGTAAAGGGTATGCAAGATAGTTGGGAATTTAAATAAAACTATTTAAGTTTTCATCAATTCACTATTTGCTGTGGATGTTCTAGTTACAGTCCACTTAAGCCACAGTCTTCGTCCAGTTTTATTTTAACAATAAAAATTATAAAAAAAATTATTTGCTTGTAAACTGATAATTTTATTTCAAGACAAAAATATTAAACAATTTTAAAAAATTAATTTACACTATTCTAAAAGAAATCTTAAAAATTGTTGGATGGATACTGGGACATCCACGGTAAATAAACAGGGTGTCTAACGATTAGAAAAGTCAAGGAAAGTCAGGGGATTTCATTAAACTCAGGGAATTTATATAAATTTATATAAATTTATCAAAAAAATTTAATTTTTTGTGAATTCAAAAGTTTTCTAATCTAACAAGACTTGAATGGTTTTTAATAACATTTGTTATCATCATTAAATATTAATTGTTAAATATCTCAGTAACTATATTTTTGTCCAAAGAAAGCAGAAATAAAATTCAAGGAAGTTTTTATAAAGTTTTTATTAAAAAATTATTTGCTTGTAAACTAATAATTCTTTTTTATAAAGTAAAAAGTCAATAAAATTCGCAGAATTTTTTTCTCAATCCTCGTTAGACACCCTGTTGAATATTTTTTATGTACATGTTGATTTTATTTGTCATTATATCAAACTGATATAATTTATTGTGTTATAGAAATTTATTTCTATATATTTATGTATGTATATGAATCCATGTTATTGGATTTATTATGTATAATATAATGTCTCTGAAATTTTACTCTTCATTTAAACGATAATTTTTTTCTCTAATTGAACCTTTTTTTAAAAAAATTACATGAAATTAAATTTTCCAATTCAAATAAATTTAATAAATTGATATTTTTATTTAATTAACTTGAGTGTCTTAAAAAAATATTTAATCGTATCAAAAATTTGTTATATTAGAATCAATCAAATGCTATTTGCTAGTGCAATTTATTTGATTTTCTAAAAAGATAGTTGCTTTAATTATTTATACTAGTCAATTAAATTGAATAAAAATGATTTGTTTCCAGTAAATATTTTTTAATACTAGTCAGATAAATAAAATTAAATAATTTATTTTAGAGACATTGTATATTATACTTTAACTCATTTTTGACATTGAAAATGTTGAAAATTAAACATATTATTTTTTTTTAATTAAACAACTTATTTTTTTAAATTAAACATCTTATTTTTTTAAAATTAAACATCTTATTTTTTTAAATTGTAAACATTTTATTTTTTTAATTAATTGCTTAAATCGCATTTTTTGCGAAATTTTGTTTCGCAAAAATTTATTATGATAATTATAACAAAATTATAACAAATTGTAACAAAATAATTATTATTGCATCTCTCCAAATTCGAATGAGTAAAAATTTTTACTAATTTGAATTAGTAACTAATTTTTTGCTTTCGAATTAGTAAAATTTATTTATTCTCAAAAGCAAAAAGTCATTCACTAATTCAATTCATTAAACATTTTTACTAATTTATATTTAATTATTTAGAGAGAAAAGTAAAATATATAACAAAAAACAATTAATCTCTGCCCTTTTTTAAAATAAGATTTAATTTTTACTGTCGTGTACTCTTTACAGATTTCTTGACAAGTGTTGTTAGCAATATTTTTTTTAAATATTTAGATGAATTATTTTTTTTATATATTTACATAATTATTTCTTTTATTCGTAGTTTTTGTAATTTTTTTAATTGAAGTAACGTTTTTCTTTTGCCTTTAGTCTCAACTGTTAAAACTTTTAACTCTTACGATTTTTCTTATTTATATAAATTAATTATTGTATAGAAGAATTCTGTAAAGGGTACGCAAGATAGTTGGGAATTTAAATAAAACTATTTAAGTTTTCATCTATTCACTATTTGCTGTGGATGTTCTAGTTACAGTCCACTTAAGCCACAGTCTTCGTCCAGTTTTATTTTAACAATAAAAATTATAAAAAAAATTATTTGCTTGTAAACTGATAATTTTATTTCAAGACAAAAATATTAAACAATTTTAAAAAATTAATTTACACTATTCTAAAAGAAATCTTAAAAATTGTTGGATGGATACTGGGACATCCACAGTAAATAAACAGGGTGTCTAACGATTAGAAAAGTCAAGGAAAGTCAGGGGATTTCATTAAACTCAGGGAATTTATATAAATTTATATAAATTTATCAAAAAAATTTAATTTTTTGTGAATTCAAAAGTATTCTAATCTAACAAGACTTGAATGGTTTTTATTAACATATGTTACTATCATATATTTTTATAAAGTTTTTAATAAAAAATTATTTGCTTGTAAATTAATAAATCTTTTTTATAAAGTAAAAAGTCAATAAAATTCAGAGAATTTTTTTCTCAATGCTCGTTAGACACCCTGTTGAATATTTTTTATGTAGATGTTCATTTTATTTGTCATTATATCAAACTGATATAATTGTGTCATAGAAATTTATTTCTATATATTTGTATATGAATCCACTTTATTGGATTTATTATGTATAATATAATGTCTCTAAAATTTTACTCTTCATTTAAACGATAATTTTTTTCTCTATTTCAACATTTTTTCAAAAACATTACATGAAATTAAATTTTCCAATTCAAATAAATATTATAAATTAATATTTTTATTTAAATAACTTGAGTGCCATAAAAAAATATTTAGTTGTCAAAAATTTGTTATATTAGAATAAATCAAATGCTATTTGCTAGTGCAATTTATTTGATTTTATTAAAAAGTTAGTTGCTTTAATTATTTGCTAGTGCAATTTATTTGATTTTATTAAAAGTTAGTTGCTTTAATTATTTATACTAATCAATTAAATTGAATAAAATTTATTTGTTTCCAGTAAATATTTTTTAATACTAGCCAGATAAATAAAATTAAATAATTAATTTTTTAATTATCAATTGAGAATCAAAAATTTCGCGAAAGTAAATATATTTTAGGTGAGAATAAATTTAATTTAGGTGGATTTAGCTGATTGACACCCACTATTGGAAACGTACTTCAAGTAATTATTAAACAGATTTCGCAAAATTAAATATATTTTAGGCGAGAATAAATTTAATTTAGGTGGATTTAGCTGATTGAAACCCAGCTATGAGAAACGTACTTCAAGCAATTATTAAACAGATTTCACGAAATTAAATATATTTTAGGCGAGAATAAATTTAATTTAGGTGGATTTAGCTGATTGACACCCAGCTATGAGAAACGTACTTCAAGTAATTATTAAACAGGTTTCGCGAAATTAAGTATTTTGTAGGCGAAAATAAATTTAATTTAGGTGGATTTAGCTGATTGACACCCAGCTATGAGAAACGAACTTCAAGTAATTATTAAACAGATTTCGCGAAATTAAATATATTTTAGGCGAGAATAAATTTAATTTAGGTGGATTTAGCTGATTGACACCCAGCTATGAGAAACGTACTTCAAGTAATTATTAAACAGATTTCGCAAATATTTAATTTATATAGGGAAGAATAAAACTAATTTAGTTTGAACCCAGAGCTGCCGGGTATTCTCACTAAACGCAACTGCGCACGCCTGACGCCTTGATAGCTTTTGGCGGAAATTCGCGTCTTAATTTAAAATGCTAAAATAAAAATTTTGATTTGTGAAAATGTTTTTTAATACGAATTGACTGGACTTAATTTTTGTTCCATTAAAATTTTGATTTGATTTTGCTTTAATTTTTATTGTTTTTGCTTTCCATTCTTTTACTTTAATTTGGTTTATTGAGTTTATAAAATGTGTAGAACAATTTTTTTTTATTTTTTTATGGGGGTAAGGGTCTTTTTGAATTAAATATAATTGAGCGAGTCAATGCAAGAACCGGTCTTGCGCGTGAACATAAGCTGAAATACCAGTCGGGTAGCAGTGAGAGGCCCAGAGACGCTCATTGCCACTTGACTGTTATTGGCACTTAAGTTTACGCTTACGACTGGTTCTTGCACTGACACGCTCAATTATTAATCAAGAGGCGACCCAGAGTTGATAATTGCGTAAAATATAGCTTCTTATCAACTAAGACCGTAGTATGTTTAATCCTACACGAGGTGCCCCTGTTATTGCCGAAAACTACGGATCTAGAGGAATAAACCTCGAAAAAATAGCCAATAGCTATCGAGGCGTCAGGCGTGCGCGGTTGCATTTGGTAAGGGTAGCTGTCAACTCAGCTGGAACCAGCTGATGCACACGCAGAGATGGTAAGCGTACTGCAAGTTATCCTTAAATAGATATCGCAAAGTTAAAATTTATTTAGGCGAGAATAAAATATATTTAGGTGGGCCCGGTTGATGTACAACCCAGCGATAGGAAGCGTATTTAGCGTAATTCGTAGATAAAGTTCAGGAAAATAAGATTAATTCAGAAGACAATAGAATAGTAAACTCAGGTGGACCCAACTGTTTAATGTACACCGAGCTATGGGCTGCGTATTTAGCGTAATTCGTAGATAGAGTTCAGGAAAATAAGAGTAATTCAGCAGACAATAGAATAGTACGCTTAGGTGGACCCAGCTGTTTAATGTACACCCAGCGATGGGCAGCGTATTTAGAATATTTCGTAGATAGTGTTCGGAAAAATAAGATTAATTCAAGAAAACAACAGAATAGTACGCTTAGGTGGACCCAGCTGTTTAATGTACACCCAGCGATGGGCAGCGTACGTAGAATAATTCGTAGATAGAGTTCAGGAAAATAAGAGTAATTCAGCAGACAATAGAATAGTACGCTTAGGTGGACCCAGCTGTTTAATGTACACCCAGCGATGGGCAGCGTATTTAGAATATTTCGTAGATAGTGTTCGGAAAAATAAGATTAATTCAAGAAAACAACAGAATAGTACGCTTAGGTGGACCCAGCTGTTTAATGTACACCCAGCGATAAGCAGCGTACTTAGAATAATTCGTAGATAGAGTTCAGGAAAATAAGAGTAATTCAGCAGACAATAGAATAGTACGCTTAGGTGGACCCAGCTGTTTAATGTACACCCAGCGATGGGCAGCGTACTTAGATTAATTCGTAGATAGAGTTCAGGAAAATAAGAGTAATTCAGCAGACAATAGAATAGTACGCTTAGGTGGACCCAGCTGTTTAATGTACACCCAGCGATGGGCAGCGTATTTAGAATATTTCGTAGATAGTGTTCGGCAAAATAAGATTAATTTAAGAAAACAATAGAATAGTACGTTTAGGCGAAAATAAATTTAATTTAGGTGGATTTAGCTGATTGACACCCAGCTATGAGAAACGTACTTCAAGTAATTATTAAACAGATTTCGCGAAATTAAATATATTTTTAGGCGAGAATAAATTTAATTTAGGTGGATTTAGCTGATTGACACCCAGCTATGAGAAACGTACTTCAAGTAATTATTAAACAGATTTCGCGAAATTAAATATATTTTAGGCGAGAATAAATTTAATTTAGGTGGATTTAGCTGATTGACACCCAGCTATGAGAGACGTACTTCAAGTAATTATTAAACAGATTTCGCGAAATAAAATATATTTTAGGCGAGAATAAATTTAATTTAGGTGGATTTAGCTGATTGACACCCAGCTATGAGAAACGTACTTCAAGTAATTATTAAACAGATTTCGCGAAATTAAATATATTTTAGGCGAGAATAAATTTAATTTAGGTGGATTTAGCTGATTGACACCCAGCTATGAGAAACGAACTTCAAGTAATTATTAAACAGGTTTCGCGAAATTAAGTATTTTGTAGGCGAAAATAAATTTAATTTAGGTGGATTTAGCTGATTGACACCCAGCTATGAGAAACGTACTTCAAGTAATTATTAAACAGGTTTCGCGAAATTAAGTATTTTGTAGGCGAAAATAAATTTAATTTAGGTGGATTTAGCTGATTGACACCCAGCTATGAGAAACGTACTTCAAGTAATTATTAAACAGATTTCGCGAAATTAAATATATTCTAGGCGAGAATAAATTTAATTTAGGTGGATTTAGCTGATTGACACCCAGCTATGAGAAACGAACTTCAAGTAATTATTAAACAGGTTTCGCGAAATTAAGTATTTTGTAGGCGAAAATAAATTTAATTTAGGTGGATTTAGCTGATTGACACCCAGCTATGAGAAACGTACTTCAAGTAATTATTAAACAGGTTTCGCGAAATTAAGTATTTTGTAGGCGAAAATAAATTTAATTTAGGTGGATTTAGATGATTGACACCCAGCTATGAGAAACGTACTTCAAGTAATTATTAAACAGATTTCGCGAAATTAAATATATTTTAGGCGAGAATAAATTTAATTTAGGTGGATTTAGCTGATTGACACCCAGCTATGAGAAACGTACTTCAAGTAATTATTAAACAGATTTCGCGAAATTAAATATATTTTAGGCGAGAATAAATTTAATTTAGGTGGATTTAGCTGATTTCCCAGCTATGAGAAACGTACTTCAAGTAATTATTAAACAAATTTCGCGAAATTAAATATATTTTAGGCGAGAATAAATTTAATTTAGGTGGATTTAGCTGATTGACACCCAGCTATGAGAAACGTACTTCAAGTAATTATTAAACAGATTTCGCGAAATTAAATATATTCTAGGCGAGAATAAATTTAATTTAGGTGGATTTAGCTGATTGACACCCAGCTATGAGAAACGTACTTCAAGTAATTATTAAACAGATTTCGCGAAATTAAATATATTTTAGGCGAGAATAAATTTAATTTAGGTGGATTTAGCTGATTGACACCCAGCTATGAGAAACGTACTTCAAGTAATTATTAAACAGATTTCGCGAAATTAAATATATTTTAGGCGAGAATAAATTTAATTTAGGTGGATTTAGCTGATTGACACCCAGCTATGAGAAACGTACTTCAAGTAATTATTAAACAGATTTCGCGAAATTAAATTTATTTTAGGCGAGAATAAATTTAATTTAGGTGGATTTAGCTAATTGACACCCAGCTATGAGAAACGTACTTCAAGTAATTATTAAACAGGTTTCGCGAAATTAAGTATTTTGTAGGCGAAAATAAATTTAATTTAGGTGGATTTAGCTGATTGACACCCAGCTATGAGAAACGTACTTCAAGTAATTATTAAACAGGTTTCGCGAAATTAAATATATTTTAGGCGAGAATAAATTTAATTTAGGTGGATTTAGCTGATTGACACCCAGCTATGAGAAACGTACTTCAAGTAATTATTAAACAGATTTCGCGAAATTAAATATATTCTAGGCGAGAATAAATTTAATTTAGGTGGATTTAGCTGATTGACACCCAGCTATGAGAAACGAACTTCAAGTAATTATTAAACAGGTTTCGCGAAATTAAGTATTTTGTAGGCGAAAATAAATTTAATTTAGGTGGATTTAGCTGATTGACACCCAGCTATGAGAAACGTACTTCAAGTAATTATTAAACAGGTTTCGCGAAATTAAGTATTTTGTAGGCGAAAATAAATTTAATTTAGGTGGATTTAGCTGATTGACACCCAGCTATGAGAAACGTACTTCAAGTAATTATTAAACAGATTTCGCGAAATTAAATATATTTTAGGCGAGAATAAATTTAATTTAGGTGGATTTAGCTGATTGACACCCAGCTATGAGAAACGTACTTTAAGTAATTATTAAACAGATTTCGCGAAATTAAATATATTTTTAGGCGAGAATAAATTTAATTTAGGTGGATTTAGCTGATTGACACCCAGCTATGAGAAACGTACATCAAGTAATTATTAAACAGATTTCGCGAAATTAAGTATTTTGTAGGCGAAAATAAATTTAATTTAGGTGGATTTAGCTGATTGACACCCAGCTATGAGAAACGTACTTCAAGTAATTATTAAACAGATTTCGCGAAATTAAGTATTTTGTAGGCGAAAATAAATTTAATTTAGGTCGATTTAGCTGATTGACACCCAGCTATGAGAAACGTACTTCAAGTAATTATTAAACAGATTTCGCGAAATTAAATATATTTTAGGCGAGAATAAATTTAATTTAGGTGGATTTAGCTGATTGACACCCAGCTATGAGAAACGTACTTCAAGTAATTATTAAACAGATTTCGCGAAATTAAATATATTTTAGGCGAGAATAAATTTAATTTAGGTGGATTTAGCTGATTGACACCCAGCTATAAGAAACGTACATCAAGTAATTATTAAACAGATTTCGCGAAATTAAATATATTTTAGGCAAGAATAAATTTAATTTAGGTGGATTTAGCTGATTGACACCCAGCTATGATAAACGAACTTCAAGTAATTATTAAACAGGTTTCGCAAAATTAAATATATTCTAGGCGAGAATAAATTTAATTTAGGTGGATTTAGCTGATTGACACCCAGCTATGAGAAACGTACTTCAAGTAATTATTAAACAGATTTCGCGAAATTAAATATATTTTAGGCGAGAATAAATTTAATTTAGGTGGATTTAGCTGATTGACACCCAGCTATGAGAAACGTACTTCAAGTAATTATTAAACAGATTTCGCGAAATTAAATATATTCTAGGCGAGAATAAATTTAATTTAGGTGGATTTAGCTGATTGACACCCAGCTATGAGAAACGTACTTCAAGTAATTATTAAACAGATTTCGCGAAATTAAATATATTTTAGGCGAGAATAAATTTAATTTAGGTGGATTTAGCTGATTGACACCCAGCTATGAGAAACGTACTTCAAGTAATTATTAAACAGATTTCGCGAAATTAAATATATTTTAGGCGAGAATAAATTTAATTTAGGTGGATTTAGCTGATTGACACCCAGCTATGAGAAACGAACTTCAAGTAATTATTAAACAGGTTTCGCGAAATTAAGTATTTTGTAGGCGAAAATAAATTTAATTTAGGTGGATTTAGCTGATTGACACCCAGCTATGAGAAACGTACTTCAAGTAATTATTAAACAGGTTTCGCGAAATTAAGTATTTTGTAGGCGAAAATAAATTTAATTTAGGTGGATTTAGCTGATTGACACCCAGCTATGAGAGACGTACTTCAAGTAATTATTAAACAGATTTCGCGAAATTAAATATATTTTAGGCGAGAATAAATTTAATTTAGGTGGATTTAGCTGATTGACACCCAGCTATGAGAAACGTACTTCAAGTAATTATTAAACAGATTTCGCGAAATTAAATATATTTTAGGCGAGAATAAATTTAATTTAGGTGGATTTAGCTGATTGACACCCAGCTATAAGAAAACGTACATCAAGTAATTATTAAACAGATTTCGCGAAATTAAATATATTTTAGGCAAGAATGAATTTAATTTAGGTGGATTTAGCTGATTGACACCCAGCTATGATAAACGAACTTCAAGTAATTATTAAACAGGTTTCGCGAAATTAAGTATTTTGTAGGCGAAAATAAATTTAATTTAGGTGGATTTAGCTGATTGACACCCAGCTATGAGAAACGTACTTCAAGTAATTATTAAACAGGTTTCGCGAAATTAAGTATTTTGTAGGCGAAAATAAATTTAATTTAGGTGGATTTAGCTGATTGACACCCAGCTATGAGAAACGTACTTAGAGTAATTATTAAACAGATTTCGCGAAATTAAATATATTTTAGGCGAGAATAAATTTAATTTAGTTGGATTTAGCTGACTGACACCCAGCTATGAGAAACGTAATTCAAGTAATTATAAAACAGATTTCGCGAAATTAAATATATTTTAGGCGAGAATAAATTTAATTTAGGTGGATTTAGCTGATTGACACCCAGCTATGAGAAACGTACATCAAGTAATTATTAAACAGATTTCGCGAAATTAAGTATTTTGTAGGCGAAAATAAATTTAATTTAGGTGGATTTAGCTGATTGACACCCAGCTATGAGAAACGTACTTCAAGTAATTATTAAACAGGTTTCGCGAAATTAAGTATTTTGTAGGCGAAAATAAATTTAATTTAGGTGGATTTAGCTGATTGACACCCAGCTATGAGAAACGTACTTCAAGTAATTATTAAACAGATTTCGCGAAATTAAATATATTCTAGGCGAGAATAAATTTAATTTAGGTGGATTTAGCTGATTGACACCCAGCTATGAGAAACGTACTTCAAGTAATTATTAAACAGATTTCGCGAAATTAAATATATTTTAGGCGAGAATAAATTTAATTTAGGTGGATTTAGCTGATTGACACCCAGCTATGAGAAACGTACATCAAGTAATTATTAAACAGATTTCGCGAAATTAAATATATTTTAGGCGAGAATAAATTTAATTTAGGTGGATTTAGCTGATTGACACCCAGCTATGAGAAACGTACTTCAAGTAATTATTAAACAGATTTCGCAAAATTAAATATATTCTAGGCGAGAATAAATTTAATTTAGGTGGATTTAGCTGATTGACACCCAGCTATGAGAAACGTACTTCAAGTAATTATTAAACAGATTTCGCGAAATTAAATATATTTTAGGCGAGAATAAATTTAATTTAGGTGGATTTAGCTGATTGACACCCAGCTATGAGAAACGTACTTCAAGTAATTATTAAACAGGTTTCGCGAAATTAAGTATTTTGTAGGCGAAAATAAATTTAATTTAGGTGGATTTAGCTGATTGACACCCAGCTATGAGAAAACGTACTTCAAGTAATTATTAAACAGATTTCGCGAAATTAAATATATTCTAGGCGAGAATAAATTTAATTTAGGTGGATTTAGCTGATTGACACCCAGCTTTGAGAAACGTACTTCAAGTAATTATTAAACAGATTTCGCCGAAATTAAATATATTTTAGGCGAGAATAAATTTAATTTAGGTGGATTTAGCTGATTGACACCCAGCTTTGAGAAACGTACTTCAAGTAATTATTAAACAGATTTCGCGAAATTAAATATATTTTAGGCGTGAATAAATTTAATTTAGGTGGATTTAGCTGATTTCCCAGCTATGAGAAACGTACTTCAAGTAATTATTAAACAGATTTCGCGAAATTAAATATATTTTAGGCGAGAATAAATTTAATTTAGGTGGATTTAGCTGATTGACACCCAGCTATGAGAAACGTACTTCAAGTAATTATTAAACAGGTTTCGCGAAATTAAGTATTTTGTAGGCGAAAATAAATTTAATTTAGGTGGATTTAGCTGATTGACACCCAGCTATGAGAAACGTACTTCAAGTAATTATTAAACAGGTTTCGCGAAATTAAGTATTTTGTAGGCGAAAATAAATTTAATTTAGGTGGATTTAGCTGATTGACACCCAGCTATGAGAAACGTACTTCAAGTAATTATTAAACAGATTTCGCGAAATTAAATATATTCTAGGCGAGAATAAATTTAATTTAGGTGGATTTAGCTGATTGACACCCAGCTTTGAGAAACGTACTTCAAGTAATTATTAAACAGATTTCGCGAAATTAAATATATTTTAGGCGAGAATAAATTTAATTTAGGTGGATTTAACTGATTGACACCCAGCTATGAGAAACGTACTTCAAGTAATTATTAAACAGATTTCGCGAAATTAAATATATTTTAGGCGAGAATAAATTTAATTTAGGTGGATTTAGCTGATTGAACACCCAGCTATAAGAAACGTACATCAAGTAATTATTAAACAGATTTCGCGAAATTAAATATATTTTAGGCAAGAATGAATTTAATTTAGGTGGATTTAGCTGATTGACACCCAGCTATGATAAACGAACTTCAAGTAATTATTAAACAGATTTCGCGAAATTAAATATATTTTAGGCGAGAATAAATTTAATTTAGTTGGATTTAGCTGACTGACACCCAGCTATGAGAAACGTAATTCAAGTAATTATAAAACAGATTTCGCGAAATTAAATATATTTTAGGCGAGAATAAATTTAATTTAGGTGGATTTAGCTGATTGACACCCAGCTATGAGAAACGTACATCAAGTAATTATTAAACAGATTTCGCGAAATTAAGTATTTTGTAGGCGAAAATAAATTTAATTTAGGTGGATTTAGCTGATTGACACCCAGCTATGAGAAAAAACGTACTTCAAGTAATTATTAAACAGGTTTCGCGAAATTAAGTATTTTGTAGGCGAAAATAAATTTAATTTAGGTGGATTTAGCTGATTGACACCCAGCTATGAGAAACGTACTTCAAGTAATTATTAAACAGATTTCGCGAAATTAAATATATTCTAGGCGAGAATAAATTTAATTTAGGTGGATTTAGCTGATTGACACCCAGCTATGAGAAACGTACTTCAAGTAATTATTAAACAGATTTCGCGAAATTAAATATATTTTAGGCGAGAATAAATTTAATTTAGGTGGATTTAGCTGATTGACACCCAGCTATGAGAAACGTACATCAAGTAATTATTAAACAGATTTCGCAAAATTAAATATATTCTAGGCGAGAATAAATTTAATTTAGGTGGATTTAGCTGATTGACACCCAGCTATGAGAAACGTACTTCAAGTAATTATTAAACAGATTTCGCGAAATTAAATATATTTTAGGCGAGAATAAATTTAATTTAGGTGGATTTAGCTGATTGACACCCAGCTATAAGAAACGTACATCAAGTAATTATTAAACAGATTTCGCGAAATTAAATATATTTTAGGCAAGAATAAATTTAATTTAGGTGGATTTAGCTGATTGACACCCAGCTATGAGAAACGTACTTCAAGTAATTATTAAACAGGTTTTCGCGAAATTAAGTATTTTGTAGGCGAAAATAAATTTAATTTAGGTGGATTTAGCTGATTGACACCCAGCTATGAGAAACGTACTTCAAGTAATTATTAAACAGATTTCGCGAAATTAAATATATTCTAGGCGAGAATAAATTTAATTTAGGTGGATTTAGCTGATTGACACCCAGCTTTGAGAAACGTACTTCAAGTAATTATTAAACAGATTTCGCGAAATTAAATATATTTTAGGCGAGAATAAATTTAATTTAGGTGGATTTAGCTGATTGACACCCAGCTTTGAGAAACGTACTTCAAGTAATTATTAAACAGATTTCGCGAAATTAAATATATTTTAGGCGTGAATAAATTTAATTTAGGTGGATTTAGCTGATTTCCCAGCTATGAGAAACGTACTTCAAGTAAATATTAAACAGATTTCGCGAAATTAAATATATTTTAGGCGAGAATAAATTTAATTTAGGTGGATTTAGCTGATTGACACCCAGCTATGAGAAACGTACTTCAAGTAATTATTAAACAGGTTTCGCGAAATTAAGTATTTTTGTAGGCGAAAATAAATTTAATTTAGGTGGGATTTAGCTGATTGACACCCAGCTTTGAGAAACGTACTTCAAGTAATTATTAAACAGATTTCGCGAAATTAAATATATTTTAGGCGAGAATAAATTTAATTTAGGTGGATTTAGCTGATTGACACCCAGCTATGAGAAACGTACTTCAAGTAATTATTAAACAGGTTTCGCGAAATTAAGTATTTTGTAGGCGAAAATAAATTTAATTTAGGTGGATTTAGCTGATTGACACCCAGCTTTGAGAAACGTACTTCAAGTAATTATTAAACAGATTTCGCGAAATTAAATATATTTTAGGCGAGAATAAATTTAATTTAGGTGGATTTAGCTGATTGACACCCAGCTATGAGAAAACGTACATCAAGTAATTATTAAACAGATTTCGCGAAATTAAATATATTTGAGGCGAGAATAAATTTAATTTAGGTGGATTTAGCTGATTGACACCCAGCTATGAGAAACGTACATCAAGTAATTATTAAACAGATTTCGCGAAATTAAATATATTTGAGGCGAGAATAAATTTAATTTAGGTGGATTTAGCTGATTGACACCCAGCTATGAGAAACGAACTTCAAGTAATTATTAAACAGGTTTCGCGAAATTAAGTATTTTGTAGGCGAAAATAAATTTAATTTAGGTGGATTTAGCTGATTGACACCCAGCTATGAGAAACGTACATCAAGTAATTATTAAACAGATTTCGCGAAATTAAATATATTTGAGGCGAGAATAAATTTAATTTAGGTGGATTTAGCTGATTGACACCCAGCTATGAGAAACGAACTTCAAGTAATTATTAAACAGGTTTCGCGAAATTAAGTATTTTGTAGGCGGAAAATAAATTTAATTTAGGTGGATTTAGCTGATTGACACCCAGCTATGAGAAACGTACTTCAAGTAATTATTAAACAGATTTCGCGAAATTAAATATATTTTAGGCGAGAATAAATTTAATTTAGGTGGATTTAGCTGATTGACACCCAGCTATGAGAAACGTACTTCAAGTAATTATTAAACAGATTTCGCGAAATTAAATATATTCTAGGCGAGAATAAATTTAATTTAGGTGGATTTAGCTGATTGACACCGAGCTATGAGAAACGTACTTCAAGTAATTATTAAACAGATTTCGCGAAATTAAATATATTTTAGGCGAGAATAAATTTAATTTAGTTGGATTTAGCTGATTGACACCCTGCTATGAGAAACGTACTTCAAGTAATTATTAAACAGATTTCGCGAAATTAAATATATTTTAGGCGAGAATAAATTTAATTTAGGTGGATTTAGCTGATTGACACCCAGCTATGAGAAACGTACATCAAGTAATTATTAAACAGATTTCGCGAAATTAAATATATTTTAGGCGAGAATAAATTTAATTTAGGTGGATTCAGCTGATTGACACCCAGCTATGAGAAACGTACTTCAAGTAATTATTAAACAGATTTCGCAAAATTAAGTATATTCTAGGCGAGAATAAATTTAATTTAGGTGGATTTAGCTGATTGACACCCAGCTATGAGAAACGTACTTCAAGTAATTATTAAACAGATTTCGCGAAATTAAATATATTTTAGGCGAGAATAAATTTAATTTAGGTGGATTTAGCTGATTGACACCCAGCTATAAGAAACGTACATCAAGTAATTATTAAACAGATTTCGCGAAATTTAATATATTTTAGGCAAGAATAAATTTAATTTAGGTGGATTTAGCTGATTGACACCCAGCTATGATAAACGAACTTCAAGTAATTATTAAACAGGTTTCGCGAAATTAAGTATTTTGTAGGCGAAAATAAATTTAATTTAGGTGGATTTAGCTGATTGACACCCAGCTATGAGAAACGTACTTCAAGTAATTATTAAACAGGTTTCGCGAAATTAAGTATTTTGTAGGCGAAAATAAATTTAATTTAGGTGGATTTAGCTGATTGACACCCAGCTATGAGAAACGTACTTCAAGTAATTATTAAACAGATTTCGCGAAATTAAATATATTTTAGGCGAGAATAAATTTAATTTAGGTGGATTTAGCTGATTGACACCCAGCTATGAGAAACGTACTTCAAGTAATTATTAAACAGATTTCGCGAAATTAAATATATTTTAGGCGAGAATAAATTTAATTTAGGTGGATTTAGCTGATTGACACCCAGCTATGAGAAACGTACTTCAAGTAATTATTAAACAGATTTCGCGAAATTAAATATATTCTAGGCGAGAATAAATTTAATTTAGGTGGATTTAGCTGATTGACACCCAGCTATGAGAAACGTACTTCAAGTAATTATTAAACAGATTTCGCGAAATTAAATATATTTTAGGCGAGAATAAATTTAATTTAGGTGGATTTAGCTGATTGACACCCAGCTATGAGAAACGTACTTCAAGTAATTATTAAACAGATTTCGCGAAATTAAATATATTCTAGGCGAGAATAAATTTAATTTAGGTGGATTTAGCTGATTGACACCCAGCTATGAGAAAACGTACTTCAAGTAATTATTAAACAGATTTCGCGAAATTAAATATATTTTAGGCGAGAATAAATTTAATTTAGGTGGATTTAGCTGATTGACACCCAGCTATGAGAAACGTACATCAAGTAATTATTAAACAGATTTCGCGAAATTAAATATATTTTAGGCGAGAATAAATTTAATTTAGGTGGATTTAGCTGATTGACACCCATCTATGAGAAACGTACTTCAAGTAATTATTAAACAGATTTCGCAAAATTAAATATATTCTAGGCGAGAATAAATTTAATTTAGGTGGATTTAGCTGATTGACACCCAGCTATGAGAAACGTACTTCAAGTAATTATTAAACAGATTTCGCGAAATTAAATATATTTTAGGCGAGAATAAATTTAATTTAGGTGGATTTAGCTGATTGACACCCAGCTATGAGAAACGTACTTCAAGTAATTATTAAACAGATTTCGCGAAATTAAATATATTCTAGGCGAGAATAAATTTAATTTAGGTGGATTTAGCTGATTGACACCCAGCTATGAGAAACGTACTTCAAGTAATTATTAAACAGATTTCGCGAAATTAAATATATTTTAGGCGAGAATAAATTTAATTTAGGTGGATTTAGCTGATTGACACCCAGCTATGAGAAACGTACTTCAAGTAATTATTAAACAGATTTCGCGAAATTAAATATATTCTAGGCGAGAATAAATTTAATTTAGGTGGATTTAGCTGATTGACACCCAGCTATGAGAAACGTACTTCAAGTAATTATTAAACAGATTTCGCGAAATTAAATATATTTTAGGCGAGAATAAATTTAATTTAGGTGGATTTAGCTGATTGACACCCAGCTATGAGAAACGTACTTCAAGTAATTATTAAACAGATTTCGCGAAATTAAATATATTTGAGGCGAGAATAAATTTAATTTAGGTGGATTTAGCTGATTGACACCCAGCTATGAGAAACGTACTTCAAGTAATTATTAAACAGGTTTCGCGAAATTAAGTATTTTGTAGGCGAAAATAAATTTAATTTAGGTGGATTTAGCTGATTGACACCCAGCTATGAGAAACGTACTTCAAGTAATTATTAAACAGATTTCGCGAAATTAAATATATTTTAGGCGAGAATAAATTTAATTTAGGTGGATTTAGCTGATTGACACCTAGCTATGAGAAACGTACTTCAAGTAATTATTAAACAGATTTCGCGAAATTAAATATATTTTAGGCGAGAATAAATTTAATTTAGGTGGATTTAGCTGATTGACACCCAGCTATGAGAAACGTACTTCAAGTAATTATTAAACAGATTTCGGGAAATTAAATATATTTTAGGCGAGAATAAATTTAATTTAGGTGGATTTAGCTGATTGACACCCAGCTATGAGAAACGTACTTCAAGTAATTATTAAACAGGTTTCGCGAAATTAAGTATTTTGTAGGCGAAAATAAATTTAATTTAGGTGGATTTAGCTGATTGACACCCAGCTATGAGAAACGTACTTCAAGTAATTATTAAACAGATTTCGCGAAATTAAATATATTTTAGGCGAGAATAAATTTAATTTAGGTGGATTTAGCTGATTGACACCCAGCTATGAGAAACGTACTTCAAGTAATTATTAAACAGATTTCGCGAAATTAAATATATTTTAGGCGAGAATAAATTTAATTTAGGTGGATTTAGCTGATTGACACCCAGCTATAAGAAACGTACATCAAGTAATTATTAAACAGATTTCGCGAAATTAAATATATTTTAGGCAAGAATGAATTTAATTTAGGTGGATTTAGCTGATTGACACCCAGCTATGATAAACGAACTTCAAGTAATTATTAAACAGGTTTCGCGAAATTAAGTATTTTGTAGGCGAAAATAAATTTAATTTAGGTGGATTTAGCTGATTGACACCCAGCTATGAGAAACGTACTTCAAGTAATTATTAAACAGGTTTCGCGAAATTAAGTATTTTGTAGGCGAAAATAAATTTAATTTAGGTGGATTTAGCTGATTGACACCCAGCTATGAGAAACGTACTTCAAGTAATTATTAAACAGATTTCGCGAAATTAAATATATTCTAGGCGAGAATAAATTTAATTTAGGTGGATTTAGCTGATTGACACCCAGCTATGAGAAACGTACTTCAAGTAATTATTAAACAGATTTCGCGAAATTAAATATATTTTAGGCGAGAATAAATTTAATTTAGGTGGATTTAGCTGATTGACACCCAGCTATGAGAAACGTACATCAAGTAATTATTAAACAGATTTCGCGAAATTAAATATATTTTAGGCGAGAATAAATTTAATTTAGGTGGATTTAGCTGATTGACACCCAGCTATAAGAAACGTACATCAAGTAATTATTAAACAGATTTCGCGAAATTAAATATATTTTAGGCAAGAAAAAATTTAATTTAGGTGGATTTAGCTGATTGACACCCAGCTATGATAAACGAACTTCAAGTAATTATTAAACAGGTTTCGCGAAATTAAGTATTTTGTAGGCGAAAATAAATTTAATTTAGGTGGATTTAGCTGATTGACACCCAGCTATGAGAAAACGTACTTCAAGTAATTATTAAACAGGTTTCGCGAAATTAAGTATTTTGTAGGCGAAAATAAATTTAATTTAGGTGGATTTAGCTGATTGACACCCAGCTATGAGAAACGTACTTCAAGTAATTATTAAACAGGTTTCGCGAAATTAAGTATTTTGTAGGCGAAAATAAATTTAATTTAGGTGGATTTAGCTGATTGACACCCAGCTATGAGAAAACGTACTTCAAGTAATTATTAAACAGATTTCGCGAAATTAAATATATTCTAGGCGAGAATAAATTTAATTTAGGTGGATTTAGCTGATTGACACCCAGCTATGAGAAACGTACTTCAAGTAATTATTAAACAGATTTCGCGAAATTAAATATATTTTAGGCGAGAATAAATTTAATTTAGGTGGATTTAGCTGATTGACACCCAGCTATGAGAAACGTACATCAAGTAATTATTAAACAGATTTCGCGAAATTAAATATATTTTAGGCGAGAATAAATTTAATTTAGGTGGATTTAGCTGATTGACACCCAGCTATGAGAAACGTACTTCAAGTAATTATTAAACAGATTTCGCAAAATTAAATATATTCTAGGCGAGAATAAATTTAATTTAGGTGGATTTAGCTGATTGACACCCAGCTATGAGAAACGTACTTCAAGTAATTATTAAACAGGTTTCGCGAAATTAAGTATTTTGTAGGCGAAAATAAATTTAATTTAGGTGGATTTAGCTGATTGACACCCAGCTATGAGAAACGTACTTCAAGTAATTATTAAACAGGTTTCGCGAAATTAAGTATTTTGTAGGCGAAAATAAATTTAATTTAGGTGGATTTAGCTGATTGACACCCAGCTATGAGAAACGTACTTCAAGTAATTATTAAACAGATTTCGCGAAATTAAATATATTTTAGGCGAGAATAAATTTAATTTAGGTGGATTTAGCTGATTGACACCCAGCTATGAGAAACGTACTTCAAGTAATTATTAAACAGGTTTCGCGAAATTAAGTATTTTGTAGGCGAAAATAAATTTAATTTAGGTGGATTTAGCTGATTGACACCCAGCTATGAGAAACGTACTTCAAGTAATTATTAAACAGGTTTCGCGAAATTAAGTATTTTGTAGGCGAAAATAAATTTAATTTAGGTGGATTTAGCTGATTGACACCCAGCTATGAGAAACGTACTTCAAGTAATTATTAAACAGATTTCGCGAAATTAAATATATTCTAGGCGAGAATAAATTTAATTTAGGTGGATTTAGCTGATTGACACCCAGCTTTGAGAAACGTACTTCAAGTAATTATTAAACAGATTTCGCGAAATTAAATATATTTTAGGCGAGAATAAATTTAATTTAGGTGGATTTAGCTGATTGACACCCAGCTATGAGAAACGTACATCAAGTAATTATTAAACAGATTTCGCGAAATTAAATATATTTTAGGCGAGAATGAATTTAATTTAGGTGGATTTAGCTGATTGACACCCAGCTATGATAAACGAACTTCAAGTAATTATTAAACAGGTTTCGCGAAATTAAGTATTTTGTAGGCGAAAATAAATTTAATTTAGGTGGATTTAGCTGATTGACACCCAGCTATGAGAAACGTACTTCAAGTAATTATTAAACAGGTTTCGCGAAATTAAGTATTTTGTAGGCGAAAATAAATTTAATTTAGGTGGATTTAGCTGATTGACACCCAGCTATGAGAAACGTACTTCAAGTAATTATTAAACAGATTTCGCGAAATTAAATATATTCTAGGCGAGAATAAATTTAATTTAGGTGGATTTAGCTGATTGACACCCAGCTATGAGAAACGTACTTCAAGTAATTATTAAACAGATTTCGCGAAATTAAATATATTTTAGGCGAGAATAAATTTAATTTAGGTGGATTTAGCTGATTGACACCCAGCTATGAGAAACGTACTTCAAGTAATTATTAAACAGATTTCGCGAAATTAATATATTTTAGGCGAGAATAAATTTAATTTAGGTGGATTTAGCTGATTGACACCCAGCTATGAGAAACGTACTTCAAGTAATTATTAAACAGGTTTCGCGAAATTAAGTATTTTGTAGGCGAAAATAAATTTAATTTAGGTGGATTTAGCTGATTGACACCCAGCTATGAGAAACGTACTTCAAGTAATTATTAAACAGATTTCGCGAAATTAAATATATTTTAGGCGAGAATAAATTTAATTTAGGTGGATTTAGCTGATTGACACCCAGCTATGAGAAACGTACTTCAAGTAATTATTAAACAGATTTCGCGAAATTAAATATATTTTAGGCGAGAATAAATTTAATTTAGGTGGATTTAGCTGATTGACACCCAGCTATGAGAAACGTACTTCAAGTAATTATTAAACAGGTTTCGCAAATATTTAATTTATATAGGGAAGAATAAAACTAATTTAGTTTGAACCCAGAGCTGCCGGGTATTCTCACTAAACGCAACTGCGCACGCCTGACGCCTTGATAGCTTTTGGCGGAAATTCGCGTTTTAATTTAAAATGCTAAAATAAAAATTTTGATTTGTGAAAATGTTTTTTAATACGAATTGACTGGACTTAATTTTTGTTCAATTAAAATTTTGATTTGATTTTGCTTTAATTTTTATTGTTTTTGCTTTCCATTCTTTTACTTTAATTTGGTTTATTGAGTTTATAAAATGTGTAGAACAATTTTTTTTTATTTTTTTATGGGGGTAAGGGTCTTTTTAAATTAAATATAATTGAGCGAGTCAATGCAAGAACCGGTCTTGCGCGTAAACATAAGCTGAAATACCAGTCGGGTAGCAGTGAGAGGCCCAGAGACGCTCATTGCCACTTGACTGTTATTGGCACTTAAGTTTACGCTTACGACTGGTTCTTGCACTGACACGCTCAATTATTAATCAAGAGGCGACCCAGAGTTGATAATTGCGTAAAATATAGCTTCTTATCAACTAAGACCGTAGTATGTTTAATCCTACACGAGGTGCCCCTGTTATTGCCGAAAACTACGGATCTAGAGGAATAAACCTCGAAAAAATAGCCAATAGCTATCGAGGCGTCAGGCGTGCGCGGTTGCATTTGGTAAGGGTAGCTGTCAACTCAGCTGGAACCAGCTGATGCACACGCAGAGATGGTAAGCGTACTGCAAGTTATCCTTAAATAGATATCGCAAAGTTAAAATTTATTTAGGCGAGAATAAAATATATTTAGGTGGGCCCGGTTGATGTACACCCAGCGATAGGAAGCGTATTTAGCGTAATTCGTAGATAAAGTTCAGGAAAATAAGATTAATTCAGAAGACAATAGAATAGTAAACTCAGGTGGACCCAACTGTTTAATGTACACCGAGCTATGGGCTGCGTATTTAGCGTAATTCGTAGATAAAGTTCAGGAAAATAAGATTAATTCAGAAGACAATAGAATAGTAAACTCAGGTGGACCCAGCTGTTTAATGTACACCGAGCTATGGGCTGCGTATTTAGCGTAATTCGTAGATAGAGTTCAGGAAAATAAGAGTAATTCAGCAGACAATAGAATAGTACGCTTAGGTGGACCCAGCTGTTTAATGTACACCCAGCGATGGGCAGCGTACTTAGATTAATTCGTAGATAGAGTTCAGGAAAATAAGAGTAATTCAGCAGACAATAGAATAGTACGCTCAGGTGGACCCAGCTGTTTAATGTACACCCAGCGATAAGCAGCGTACTTAGAATAATTCGTAGATAGAGTTCAGGAAAATAAGAGTAATTCAGCAGACAATAGAATAGTACGCTTAGGTGGACCCAGCTGTTTAATGTACACCCAGCGATGGGCAGCGTATTTAGAATATTTCGTAGATTGTGTTCGGAAAAATAAGATTAATTCAAGAAAACAACAGAATAGTACGCTCAGGTGGACCCAGCTGTTTAATGTACACCCAGCGATGGGCTGCGTATTTAGCGTAATTCGTAGATAGAGTTCAGGAAAATAAGAGTAATTCAGCAGACAATAGAATAGTACGCTTAGGTGGACCCAGCTGTTTAATGTACACCCAGCGATGGGCAGCGTACTTAGATTAATTCGTAGATAGAGTTCAGGAAAATAAGAGTAATTCAGCAGACAATAGAATAGTACGCTCAGGTGGACCCAGCTGTTTAATGTACACCCAGCGATAAGCAGCGTACTTAGAATAATTCGTAGATAGAGTTCAGGAAAATAAGAGTAATTCAGCAGACAATAGAATAGTACGCTTAGGTGGACCCAGCTGTTTAATGTACACCCAGCGATGGGCAGCGTATTTAGAATATTTCGTAGATTGTGTTCGGAAAAATAAGATTAATTCAAGAAAACAACAGAATAGTACGCTCAGGTGGACCCAGCTGTTTAATGTACACCCAGCGATGGGCTGCGTATTTAGCGTAATTCGTAGATAGAGTTCAGGAAAATAAGAGTAATTCAGCAGACAATAGAATAGTACGCTTAGGTGGACCCAGCTGTTTAATGTACACCCAGCGATGGGCAGCGTATTTAGAATATTTCGTAGATAGTGTTCGGCAAAATAAGAATAATTCAAGAAAACAACAGAATAGTACGCTCAGGTGGACCCAGCTGTTTAATGTACACCCAGCGATGGGCTGCGTATTTAGCGTAATTCGTAGATAGAGTTCAGGAAAATAAGAGTAATTCAGCAGACAATAGAATAGTACGCTTAGGTGGACCCAGCTGTTTAATGTACACCCAGCGATGGGCAGCGTACTTAGATTAATTCGTAGATAGAGTTCAGGAAAATAAGAGTAATTCAGCAGACAATAGAATAGTACGCTTAGGTGGACCCAGCTGTTTAATGTACACCCAGCGATGGGCAGCGTATTTAGAATATTTCGTAGATTGTGTTCGGAAAAATAAGATTAATTCAAGAAAACAACAGAATAGTACGCTCAGGTGGACCCAGCTGTTTAATGTACACCCAGCGATGGGCTGCGTATTTAGCGTAATTCGTAGATAGAGTTCAGGAAAATAAGAGTAATTCAGCAGACAATAGAATAGTACGCTTAGGTGGACCCAGCTGTTTAATGTACACCCAGCGATGGGCAGCGTACTTAGATTAATTCGTAGATAGAGTTCAGGAAAATAAGAGTAATTCAGCAGACAATAGAATAGTACGCTTAGGTGGACCCAGCTGTTTAATGTACACCCAGCGATGGGCAGCGTATTTAGAATATTTCGTAGATTGTGTTCGGAAAAATAAGATTAATTCAAGAAAACAACAGAATAGTACGCTCAGGTGGACCCAGCTGTTTAATGTACACCCAGCGATGGGCTGCGTATTTAGCGTAATTCGTAGATAGAGTTCAGGAAAATAAGAGTAATTCAGCAGACAATAGAATAGTACGCTTAGGTGGACCCAGCTGTTTAATGTACACCCAGCGATGGGCAGCGTACTTAGATTAATTCGTAGATAGAGTTCAGGAAAATAAGAGTAATTCAGCAGACAATAGAATAGTACGCTCAGGTGGACCCAGCTGTTTAATGTACACCCAGCGATGGGCAGCGTACTTAGAATAATTCGTAGATAGAGTCCAGGAAAATAAGAGTAATTCAGCAGACAATAGAATAGTACGCTTAGGTGGACCCAGCTGTTTAATGTACACCCAGAGATGGGCAGCGTATTTAGAATATTTCGTAGATAGTGTTCGGCAAAAAAAGATTAATTTAAGAAAACAATAGAATAGTACGTTTAGGCGAGAATAAATTTAATTTAGGTGGATTTAGCTGATTGACACCCAGCTATGAGAAACGTACTTCAAGTAATTATTAAACAGGTTTCGCGAAATTAAGTATTTTGTAGGCGAAAATAAATTTAATTTAGGTGGATTTAGCTGATTGACACCCAGCTATGAGAAACGTACTTCAAGTAATTATTAAACAGATTTCGCGAAATTAAATATATTTTAGGCGAGAATAAATTTAATTTAGGTGGATTTAGCTGATTGACACCCAGCTATGAGAAACGTACATCAAGTAATTATTAAACAGATTTCGCGAAATTAAATATATTTGAGGCGAGAATAAATTTAATTTAGGTGGATTTAGCTGATTGACACCTAGCTATGAGAAACGTACATCAAGTAATTATTAAACAGATTTCGCGAAATTAAATATATTTGAGGCGAGAATAAATTTAATTTAGGTGGATTTAGCTGATTGACACCCAGCTATGAGAAACGAACTTCAAGTAATTATTAAACAGGTTTCGCGAAATTAAGTATTTTGTAGGCGAAAATAAATTTAATTTAGGTGGATTTAGCTGCTTGACACCCAGCTATGAGAAACGTACTTCAAGTAATTATTAAACAGGTTTCGCGAAATTAAGTATTTTGTAGGCGAAAATAAATTTAATTTAGGTGGATTTAGCTGATTGACACCCAGCTATGAGAAACGTACTTCAAGTAATTATTAAACAGATTTCGCGAAATTAAATATATTTTAGGCGAGAATAAATTTAATTTAGGTGGATTTAGCTGATTGACACCCAGCTATGAGAAACGTACATCAAGTAATTATTAAACAGATTTCGCGAAATTAAATATATTTGAGGCGAGAATAAATTTAATTTAGGTGGATTTAGCTGATTGACACCCAGCTATGAGAAACGTACATCAAGTAATTATTAAACAGATTTCGCGAAATTAAATATATTTGAGGCGAGAATAAATTTAATTTAGGTGGATTTAGCTGATTGACACCCAGCTATGAGAAACGAACTTCAAGTAATTATTAAACAGGTTTCGCGAAATTAAGTATTTTGTAGGCGAAAATAAATTTAATTTAGGTGGATTTAGCTGATTGACACCCAGCTATGAGAAACGTACTTCAAGTAATTATTAAACAGATTTCGCGAAATTAAATATATTTTAGGCGAGAATAAATTTAATTTAGGTGGATTTAGCTGATTGACACCCAGCTATGAGAAACGTACTTCAAGTAATTATTAAACAGGTTTCGCAAATATTTAATTTATATAGGGAAGAATAAAACTAATTTAGTTTGAACCCAGAGCTGCCGGGTATTCTCACTAAACGCAACTGCGCACGCCTGACGCCTTGATAGCTTTTGGCGGAAATTCGCGTTTTAATTTAAAATGCTAAAATAAAAATTTTGATTTGTGAAAATGTTTTTTAATACGAATTGACTGGACTTAATTTTTGTTCAATTAAAATTTTGATTTGATTTTGCTTTAATTTTTATTGTTTTTGCTTTCCATTCTTTTACTTTAATTTGGTTTATTGAGTTTATAAAATGTGTAGAACAATTTTTTTTTATTTTTTTATGGGGGTAAGGGTCTTTTTAAATTAAATATAATTGAGCGAGTCAATGCAAGAACCGGTCTTGCGCGTAAACATAAGCTGAAATACCAGTCGGGTAGCAGTGAGAGGCCCAGAGACGCTCATTGCCACTTGACTGTTATTGGCACTTAAGTTTACGCTTACGACTGGTTCTTGCACTGACACGCTCAATTATTAATCAAGAGGCGACCCAGAGTTGATAATTGCGTAAAATATAGCTTCTTATCAACTAAGACCGTAGTATGTTTAATCCTACACGAGGTGCCCCTGTTATTGCCGAAAACTACGGATCTAGAGGAATAAACCTCGAAAAAATAGCCAATAGCTATCGAGGCGTCAGGCGTGCGCGGTTGCATTTGGTAAGGGTAGCTGTCAACTCAGCTGGAACCAGCTGATGCACACGCAGAGATGGTAAGCGTACTGCAAGTTATCCTTAAATAGATATCGCAAAGTTAAAATTTATTTAGGCGAGAATAAAATATATTTAGGTGGGCCCGGTTGATGTACACCCAGCGATAGGAAGCGTATTTAGCGTAATTCGTAGATAAAGTTCAGGAAAATAAGATTAATTCAGAAGACAATAGAATAGTAAACTCAGGTGGACCCAACTGTTTAATGTACACCGAGCTATGGGCTGCGTATTTAGCGTAATTCGTAGATAAAGTTCAGGAAAATAAGATTAATTCAGAAGACAATAGAATAGTAAACTCAGGTGGACCCAGCTGTTTAATGTACACCGAGCTATGGGCTGCGTATTTAGCGTAATTCGTAGATAGAGTTCAGGAAAATAAGAGTAATTCAGCAGACAATAGAATAGTACGCTTAGGTGGACCCAGCTGTTTAATGTACACCCAGCGATGGGCAGCGTACTTAGATTAATTCGTAGATAGAGTTCAGGAAAATAAGAGTAATTCAGCAGACAATAGAATAGTACGCTCAGGTGGACCCAGCTGTTTAATGTACACCCAGCGATAAGCAGCGTACTTAGAATAATTCGTAGATAGAGTTCAGGAAAATAAGAGTAATTCAGCAGACAATAGAATAGTACGCTTAGGTGGACCCAGCTGTTTAATGTACACCCAGCGATGGGCAGCGTATTTAGAATATTTCGTAGATTGTGTTCGGAAAAATAAGATTAATTCAAGAAAACAACAGAATAGTACGCTCAGGTGGACCCAGCTGTTTAATGTACACCCAGCGATGGGCTGCGTATTTAGCGTAATTCGTAGATAGAGTTCAGGAAAATAAGAGTAATTCAGCAGACAATAGAATAGTACGCTTAGGTGGACCCAGCTGTTTAATGTACACCCAGCGATGGGCAGCGTACTTAGATTAATTCGTAGATAGAGTTCAGGAAAATAAGAGTAATTCAGCAGACAATAGAATAGTACGCTCAGGTGGACCCAGCTGTTTAATGTACACCCAGCGATAAGCAGCGTACTTAGAATAATTCGTAGATAGAGTTCAGGAAAATAAGAGTAATTCAGCAGACAATAGAATAGTACGCTTAGGTGGACCCAGCTGTTTAATGTACACCCAGCGATGGGCAGCGTATTTAGAATATTTCGTAGATTGTGTTCGGAAAAATAAGATTAATTCAAGAAAACAACAGAATAGTACGCTCAGGTGGACCCAGCTGTTTAATGTACACCCAGCGATGGGCTGCGTATTTAGCGTAATTCGTAGATAGAGTTCAGGAAAATAAGAGTAATTCAGCAGACAATAGAATAGTACGCTTAGGTGGACCCAGCTGTTTAATGTACACCCAGCGATGGGCAGCGTATTTAGAATATTTCGTAGATAGTGTTCGGCAAAATAAGAATAATTCAAGAAAACAACAGAATAGTACGCTCAGGTGGACCCAGCTGTTTAATGTACACCCAGCGATGGGCTGCGTATTTAGCGTAATTCGTAGATAGAGTTCAGGAAAATAAGAGTAATTCAGCAGACAATAGAATAGTACGCTTAGGTGGACCCAGCTGTTTAATGTACACCCAGCGATGGGCAGCGTACTTAGATTAATTCGTAGATAGAGTTCAGGAAAATAAGAGTAATTCAGCAGACAATAGAATAGTACGCTTAGGTGGACCCAGCTGTTTAATGTACACCCAGCGATGGGCAGCGTATTTAGAATATTTCGTAGATTGTGTTCGGAAAAATAAGATTAATTCAAGAAAACAACAGAATAGTACGCTCAGGTGGACCCAGCTGTTTAATGTACACCCAGCGATGGGCTGCGTATTTAGCGTAATTCGTAGATAGAGTTCAGGAAAATAAGAGTAATTCAGCAGACAATAGAATAGTACGCTTAGGTGGACCCAGCTGTTTAATGTACACCCAGCGATGGGCAGCGTACTTAGATTAATTCGTAGATAGAGTTCAGGAAAATAAGAGTAATTCAGCAGACAATAGAATAGTACGCTTAGGTGGACCCAGCTGTTTAATGTACACCCAGCGATGGGCAGCGTATTTAGAATATTTCGTAGATTGTGTTCGGAAAAATAAGATTAATTCAAGAAAACAACAGAATAGTACGCTCAGGTGGACCCAGCTGTTTAATGTACACCCAGCGATGGGCTGCGTATTTAGCGTAATTCGTAGATAGAGTTCAGGAAAATAAGAGTAATTCAGCAGACAATAGAATAGTACGCTTAGGTGGACCCAGCTGTTTAATGTACACCCAGCGATGGGCAGCGTACTTAGATTAATTCGTAGATAGAGTTCAGGAAAATAAGAGTAATTCAGCAGACAATAGAATAGTACGCTCAGGTGGACCCAGCTGTTTAATGTACACCCAGCGATGGGCAGCGTACTTAGAATAATTCGTAGATAGAGTCCAGGAAAATAAGAGTAATTCAGCAGACAATAGAATAGTACGCTTAGGTGGACCCAGCTGTTTAATGTACACCCAGAGATGGGCAGCGTATTTAGAATATTTCGTAGATAGTGTTCGGCAAAAAAAGATTAATTTAAGAAAACAATAGAATAGTACGTTTAGGCGAGAATAAATTTAATTTAGGTGGATTTAGCTGATTGACACCCAGCTATGAGAAACGTACTTCAAGTAATTATTAAACAGGTTTCGCGAAATTAAGTATTTTGTAGGCGAAAATAAATTTAATTTAGGTGGATTTAGCTGATTGACACCCAGCTATGAGAAACGTACTTCAAGTAATTATTAAACAGATTTCGCGAAATTAAATATATTTTAGGCGAGAATAAATTTAATTTAGGTGGATTTAGCTGATTGACACCCAGCTATGAGAAACGTACATCAAGTAATTATTAAACAGATTTCGCGAAATTAAATATATTTGAGGCGAGAATAAATTTAATTTAGGTGGATTTAGCTGATTGACACCTAGCTATGAGAAACGTACATCAAGTAATTATTAAACAGATTTCGCGAAATTAAATATATTTGAGGCGAGAATAAATTTAATTTAGGTGGATTTAGCTGATTGACACCCAGCTATGAGAAACGAACTTCAAGTAATTATTAAACAGGTTTCGCGAAATTAAGTATTTTGTAGGCGAAAATAAATTTAATTTAGGTGGATTTAGCTGCTTGACACCCAGCTATGAGAAACGTACTTCAAGTAATTATTAAACAGGTTTCGCGAAATTAAGTATTTTGTAGGCGAAAATAAATTTAATTTAGGTGGATTTAGCTGATTGACACCCAGCTATGAGAAACGTACTTCAAGTAATTATTAAACAGATTTCGCGAAATTAAATATATTTTAGGCGAGAATAAATTTAATTTAGGTGGATTTAGCTGATTGACACCCAGCTATGAGAAACGTACATCAAGTAATTATTAAACAGATTTCGCGAAATTAAATATATTTGAGGCGAGAATAAATTTAATTTAGGTGGATTTAGCTGATTGACACCCAGCTATGAGAAACGTACATCAAGTAATTATTAAACAGATTTCGCGAAATTAAATATATTTGAGGCGAGAATAAATTTAATTTAGGTGGATTTAGCTGATTGACACCCAGCTATGAGAAACGAACTTCAAGTAATTATTAAACAGGTTTCGCGAAATTAAGTATTTTGTAGGCGAAAATAAATTTAATTTAGGTGGATTTAGCTGATTGACACCCAGCTATGAGAAACGTACATCAAGTAATTATTAAACAGATTTCGCGAAATTAAATATATTTTAGGCGAGAATAAATTTAATTTAGGTGGATTTAGCTGATTGACACCCAGCTATGAGAAACGTACTTCAAGTAATTATTAAACAGGTTTCGCGAAATTAAGTATTTTGTAGGCGAAAATAAATTTAATTTAGGTGGATTTAGCTGATTGACACCCAGCTATGAGAAACGTACTTCAAGTAATTATTAAACAGATTTCGCGATATTAAATATATTTTAGGCGAGAATAAATTTAATTTAGGTGGATTTAGCTGATTGACACCCAGCTATGAGAAACGTACTTCAAGTAATTATTAAACAGATTTCGCGAAATTAAGTATTTTGTAGGCGAAAATAAATTTAATTTAGGTGGATTTAGCTGATTGACACCTAGCTATGAGAAACGTACATCAAGTAATTATTAAACAGATTTCGCGAAATTAAATATATTTGAGGCGAGAATAAATTTAATTTAGGTGGATTTAGCTGATTGACACCCAGCTATGAGAAACGAACTTCAAGTAATTATTAAACAGATTTCGCGAAATTAAGTATTTTGTAGGCGAAAATAAATTTAATTTAGGTGGATTTAGCTGATTGACACCTAGCTATGAGAAACGTACATCAAGTAATTATTAAACAGATTTCGCGAAATTAAATATATTTGAGGCGAGAATAAATTTAATTTAGGTGGATTTAGCTGATTGACACCCAGCTATGAGAAACGAACTTCAAGTAATTATTAAACAGGTTTCGCGAAATTAAGTATTTTGTAGGCGAAAATAAATTTAATTTAGGTGGATTTAGCTGCTTGACACCCAGCTATGAGAAACGTACTTCAAGTAATTATTAAACAGGTTTCGCGAAATTAAGTATTTTGTAGGCGAAAATAAATTTAATTTAGGTGGATTTAGCTGATTGACACCCAGCTATGAGAAACGTACTTCAAGTAATTATTAAACAGATTTCGCGAAATTAAATATATTTTAGGCGAGAATAAATTTAATTTAGGTGGATTTAGCTGATTGACACCCAGCTATGAGAAACGTACATCAAGTAATTATTAAACAGATTTCGCGAAATTAAATATATTTGAGGCGAGAATAAATTTAATTTAGGTGGATTTAGCTGATTGACACCTAGCTATGAGAAACGTACATCAAGTAATTATTAAACAGATTTCGCGAAATTAAATATATTTGAGGCGAGAATAAATTTAATTTAGGTGGATTTAGCTGATTGACACCCAGCTATGAGAAACGAACTTCAAGTAATTATTAAACAGGTTTCGCGAAATTAAGTATTTTGTAGGCGAAAATAAATTTAATTTAGGTGGATTTAGCTGCTTGACACCCAGCTATGAGAAACGTACTTCAAGTAATTATTAAACAGGTTTCGCGAAATTAAGTATTTTGTAGGCGAAAATAAATTTAATTTAGGTGGATTTAGCTGATTGACACCCAGCTATGAGAAACGTACTTCAAGTAATTATTAAACAGATTTCGCGAAATTAAATATATTTTAGGCGAGAATAAATTTAATTTAGGTGGATTTAGCTGATTGACACCCAGCTATGAGAAACGTACATCAAGTAATTATTAAACAGATTTCGCGAAATTAAATATATTTGAGGCGAGAATAAATTTAATTTAGGTGGATTTAGCTGATTGACACCCAGCTATGAGAAACGTACATCAAGTAATTATTAAACAGATTTCGCGAAATTAAATATATTTGAGGCGAGAATAAATTTAATTTAGGTGGATTTAGCTGATTGACACCCAGCTATGAGAAACGAACTTCAAGTAATTATTAAACAGGTTTCGCGAAATTAAGTATTTTGTAGGCGAAAATAAATTTAATTTAGGTGGATTTAGCTGATTGACACCCAGCTATGAGAAACGTACATCAAGTAATTATTAAACAGATTTCGCGAAATTAAATATATTTTAGGCGAGAATAAATTTAATTTAGGTGGATTTAGCTGATTGACACCCAGCTATGAGAAACGTACTTCAAGTAATTATTAAACAGGTTTCGCGAAATTAAGTATTTTGTAGGCGAAAATAAATTTAATTTAGGTGGATTTAGCTGATTGACACCCAGCTATGAGAAACGTACTTCAAGTAATTATTAAACAGATTTCGCGAAATTAAGTATTTTGTAGGCGAAAATAAATTTAATTTAGGTGGATTTAGCTGATTGACACCCAGCTATGAGAAACGTACTTCAAGTAATTATTAAACAGATTTCGCGAAATTAAATATATTTTAGGCGAGAATAAATTTAATTTAGGTGGATTTAGCTGATTGACACCCAGCTATGAGAAACGTACTTCAAGTAATTATTAAACAGATTTCGCGAAATTAAATATATTTTAGGCGAGAATAAATTTAATTTAGGTGGATTTAGCTGATTGACACCCAGCCATGAGAAACGTACTTCAAGTAATTATTAAACAGATTTCGCGAAATTAAATATATTTTAGGCGAGAATAAATTTAATTTAGGTGGATTTAGCTGATTGACACCCAGCTATGAGAAACGTACTTCAAGTAATTATTAAACAGATTTCGGGAAATTAAATATATTTTAGGCGAGAATAAATTTAATTTAGGTGGATTTAGCTGATTGACACCCAGCTATGAGAAACGTACATCAAGTAATTATTAAACAGATTTCGCGAAATTAAATATATTTTAGGCGAGAATAAATTTAATTTAGGTGGATTTAGCTGATTGACACCCAGCTATGAGAAACGAACTTCAAGTAATTATTAAACAGGTTTCGCGAAATTAAGTATTTTGTAAGCGAGAATAAATTTAATTTAGGTGGATTTAGCTGATTGACACCCAGCTATGAGAAACGTACATCAAGTAATTATTAAACAGATTTCGCGAAATTATATATATTTTAGGCGAAAATAAATTTAATTTAGGTGGATTTAGCTGATTGACACCCAGCTATGAGAAACGTACTTCAAGTAATTATTAAACAGATTTCGCGAAATTAAATATATTTTAGTCGAGAATAAATTTAATTTAGGTGGATTTAGCTGATTGACACCCAGCTATGAGAAACGTACTTCAAGTAATTATTAAACAGATTTCGCGAAATTAAATATATTTTAGGCGAGAATAAATTTAATTTAGGTGGATTTAGCTGATTGACACCCAGCTATGAGAAACGTACTTCAAGTAATTATTAAACAGATTTCGGGAAATTAAATATATTTTAGGCGAGAATAAATTTAATTTAGGTGGATTTAGCTGATTGACACTCAGCTATGAGAAACGAACTTCAAGTAATTATTAAACAGGTTTCGCGAAATTAAGTATTTTGTAAGCGAGAATAAATTTAATTTAGGTGGATTTAGCTGATTGACACCCAGCTATGAGAAACGTACATCAAGTAATTATTAAACAGATTTCGCGAAATTAAATATATTTTAGGCGAAAATAAATTTAATTTAGGTGGATTTAGCTGATTGACACCCAGCTATGAGAAACGTACTTCAAGTAATTATTAAACAGATTTCGCGAAATTAAATATATTTTAGTCGAGAATAAATTTAATTTAGGTGGATTTAGCTGATTGACACCCAGCTATGAGAAACGTACTTCAAGTAATTATTAAACAGATTTCGCGAAATTAAATATATTTCAGGCGAGAATAAATTTAATTTAGGTGGATTTAGCTGATTGACACCCAGCTATGAGAAACGTACTTCAAGTAATTATTAAACAGATTTCGCGAAATTAAATATATTTTAGGCGAGAATAAATTTAATTTAGGTGGATTTAGCTGATTGACACCCAGCTATGAGAAACGTACTTCAAGTAATTATTAAACAGGTTTCGCAAATATTTAATTTATATAGGGAAGAATAAAACTAATTTAGTTTGAACCCAGAGCTGCCGGGTATTCTCACTAAACGCAACTGCGCACGCCTGACGCCTTGATAGCTTTTGGCGGAAATTCGCGTCTTAATTTAAAATGCTAAAATAAAAATTTTGATTTGTGAAAATGTTTTTTAATACGAATTGACTGGACTTAATTTTTGTTCAATTAAAATTTTGATTTGATTTTGCTTTAATTTTTATTGTTTTTGCTTTCCATTCTTTTACTTTAATTTGGTTTATTGAGTTTATAAAATGTGTAGAACAATTTTTTTTTATTTTTTTATGGGGGTAAGGGTCTTTTTGAATTAAATATAATTGAGCGAGTCAATGCAAGAACCGGTCTTGCGCGTGAACATAAGCTGAAATACTAGTCGGGTAGCAGTGAGAGGCCCAGAGACGCTCATTGCCACTTGACTGTTATTGGCACTTAAGTTTACGCTTACGACTGGTTCTTGCACTGACACGCTCAATTATTAATCAAGAGGCGACCCAGAGTTGATAATTGCGTAAAATATAGCTTCTTATCAACTAAGACCGTAGTATGTTTAATCCTACACGAGGTGCCCCTGTTATTGCCGAAAACTACGGATCTAGAGGAATAAACCTCGAAAAAATAGCCAATAGCTATCGAGGCGTCAGGCGTGCGCGGTTGCATTTGGTGAGGGTAGCTGTCAACTCAGCTGGAACCAGCTGATGCACACGCAGAGATGGTAAGCGTACTGCAAGTTATCCTTAAATAGATATCGCAAAGTTAAAATTTATTTAGGCGAGAATAAAATATATTTAGGTGGGCCCGGTTGATGTACACCCAGCGATAGGAAGCGTATTTAGCGTAATTCGTAGATAAAGTTCAGGAAAATAAGATTAATTCAGAAGACAATAGAATAGTAAACTCAGGTGGACCCAGCTGTTTAATGTACACCCAGCGATGGGCAGCGTATTTAGAATACTTCGTAGATAGTGTTCGGAAAAATAAGAGTAATTCAGCAGACAATAGAATAGTACGCTTAGGTGGACCCAGCTGATTAATGTACACCCAGCGATGGACAGCGTATTTAGAATACTTCGTAGATAGTGTTCGGAAAAATAAGAGTAATTCAGCAGACAATAGAATAGTACGCTTAGGTGGACCCAGCTGATTAATGTACACCCAGCGATGGACAGCGTATTTAGAATATTTCGTAGATAGTGTTCGGCAAAATAAGATTAATTTAAGAAAACAATAGAATAGTACGCTCAGGTGGACCCAGCTGTTTAATGTACACCCAGCGATGGGCAGCGTACTTAGAATAATTCGTAGATAGAGTTCAGGAAAATAAGAGTAATTCAGCAGACAATAGAATAGTACGCTTAGGTGGACCCAGCTGTTTAATGTACACCCAGCGATGGGCAGCGTATTTAGAATAATTCGTAGATAGAGTTCAGGAAAATAAGAGTAATTCAGCAGACAACCCAGTAAAAAAAAACTAATTCAAATGAATTGAAACGAATTAACATTTTTGGTAGGCTCCAATTCGTATTTGTCACAAAGCGGGATTCACTCAAGCTCTTTGTATATTCAATTGAATTTAATTCAATATGTACCAATTTGTCCAAACGAATTCGCATTCGAAAGAAATGGCCAAGGAATGCATTGAATTCGTGCTAACGAATTGAAAAAAATTAAAGGCTCAAAACTTGTCCAGTGAATTGGTACCGATAGAAGGTTCGGAAGTTCAATACAGTTTCACGAATTCAGGAAAATTGCATCATGGCTCCAATTCGTATTTGTCACAAAGCGGGATTCACGAAAGCTCTTTGTGAATTCTTTTTAATTCATTTCAATTAGTTTTCGTTTACTGGGAATAGAATAGTACGCTCAGGTGATAATATTAATTATTATCGAAGATTATAAATAAAATCAAAGTACATTTTCTAGATTAATGGTTAGAAATGTTAATATTGACAAGTTGATTATAAAGTTGATTTTTAGATTATAAGATTCTTTATTTTATTACTTGGGAGGCTTACATTCGTCTAGAATAGGATGTATTAGAGTTGAAGACATCTATGATTCACGTGTTTCATTCAGTATAGTAGAAATAAGTAATAATAATATGCAATTTCGTGACATTTTTTGCAGTAAGAAAAAAACTTTTCTGTTGTTGTCTGTTAAAAAAAATAATAAACTAATTTTTTTTTAATTATATTTTGTGTCTAAGATAAACAAAATAACAATATTAACAATTTAGGAATAAATATTTTTTTGAGATTAAAATTTGTATATTTAAATTTATTTACGTATTTGAAAATTTAGTTAAGGACAAAGTGACGTTATTTAATAACAAATTAAAATTTTGTATCTTTTTTGTATTTTAAAAAATATTATGTTTGAATTAAAATTCAATTAAATTTTAAACAACGGAAAAATTTAACAACAAATTTATATTATTTAATAAGGAATTAAGATTTTGTATATTTTCTTGTAGTCTTGTATTTTACAAAATTTTAATTTAATTAAATTTTAAACGGAAAAGTTTTCACTTTATGTTTGTTAACTATTGAAAAAAAAACAATAAACAAAAATCGAAAATGTTTTTTTTGTCTAAAAAGAACAAAAACAATTTAGAAATAAATGTATTGTTTAGACTAAAATTTATATATTTATCTTTTGCTTATTGCAAAAGGAAACTAAGAACAAGTTGATATTTTTTAATAACAAATTTATTTTTTTTTGTATTTTTAAAAAATTTTTTTAAATACGTAACAATATAAACAAAAAATAAAGTGTTTTTTTGTATAAAATGAACAAAAAGAATTTAGAAATAAATGTAGTTCTTTTTTAGACCATAATTTTTATTTTCAACTTTTTGTTTATTTGAAAAGAAAAACTATATTGTAAATTTTCATTGTTTTTTGTTCTTAAAATTTTACAAGAACAATTAGAAAAAAACACGTTTAGAAATTAGTGTGATATTTTTATGGACTGTAAAAGTTTTTTAATTTACATACCAGCGACCTTCTGTACAATCGCATTATCTGCTCGTATGTTATCATTCGTGATGTTTATCTTCACATTTTCATCATTATTGAGTCCTGTGAATGTTGTGTCAGAATTTCCCTTTTCAGACGTCATTTCTAGGAAGTTCTTGATAACTGATTTTTGTTCATGTACTTCCGCAATTATTTCATTTGCTTCCTTCTCTTTCGAATTTATTTGCCCACTGTATTCCAATTTTGTCACGCTAAGTAATGTAGGATCGTTCGCCAAGTCCGGAGAAACGACCATGTCTGAATAAGAGAAAGTAGTATTGTTTTTTTATTCAATTCTTTGGGAAGAGAAAAAGAAGCGTTTTTTTTGTATCTTTTTTGTAATTTCTGTATTACATCATTGATAGTTTAAGTTCGAAAAACGATAAGAAGTTCGGAGAAGAATTTTATGAGATATTGTATCAAATAGTATTCGAAATTAATTGAGATGGAAATTTCTTAATTTGGATTTTTATAATCTTTTTTGTCATATCGTTATATAATTTTATGTAACAGTTCTCAATATTGTTTTTATTATAGTTGAAGGTAATATCGATACTAGTTAATATTCATATTAGTTAAATATTTATACTAGTTAATATCGATATTAATTAATATTGGCATTTTATTTTATTTTATTGATACTAATTAATGTTAATTTTAATTAATATTGATACTAGAAAATATCGATACTAGTTAATTTTGAGAATAGTACCTTATTTTCTGCAGAGGGAAGGTTCGATGATACGACCTCTGCAGAAAAGTTCGTGCAGGATCGATCTGTGGTAGTTTATGTTCCGATCTTCCCAATTCCGTCAGCCTTAATCTGTAAGAACTAATGATGTTAAAATTAAAAAATAATTATAAATGATAAGCATTAATTTCTCAGATAATGTTAATTATACACCGTTTCTTTTTTTATTTTTCTTTAAATGAATAATAAAACAATCTTTGTCAGTGTTTGTCTCTTGATTTGAAAAATGTTTCCAATTTTATATAAATGAAAATTTCATCATTTATTTTTACAAGGATTACATTGTCATCTATCTTTAGAAATATTGGCTATAATTTTCTGATAATTGTTATCAATTATGTATCTATTCGTGACAATAGACCCGTTTTGATACAAGGACTTAAAATTGACCATGCGTGATTTGATATATTAGACGATAAATTAACATTATATAATATGACTGCGGATTAATTTATTGTATATTAGTTGCTTTTTGTAGGGATTTTTTTTTTCATTATTGTCCATACAAGATCAATTTATTATTTTAAATGGCCCATTTAGGTAGATTAATTTGCAGAAAGGAAAAAAAAATTCTTTTAATTTCCATATTTTTGTGTTACATTCGTGATTATTTAAATACATTATGATAAATATTTAATTTTTTCCGCTCAGAAGAATAAACATTTACTCTTTTGCAATTACAAAAATTAATTTTAAAAGTTCTTATTTTGAATTGTAATTTTGAAATACTTCAAAGAAGTGTTTTCTTTGCGAAGATAATTTTTAATTACAAGTTTTTGTATTTTTATTTATTTGTTTATTAGTTATATTCTTATTAAAATGAAATAAGGAAATATTTTAATTTCTATTGTCTATTATTATTTATTTTCTTTTAATGAAATAGTTATTAGAGGTCGTTAAAAAGTAAAACGATTTTTTAATTAAGTGTACTATCACAGTTTGCTTGAAAGATTCTTGATTTTGACTCATATATTTTATGCATGAATGATTAAAAAAAGGAAAATTGAATTTTTAATTTCTCAATATGTTTATTAATATCAGGTTTTTTTCATCGCGCATTTGAATAAAGAAAAAATAATTACATCTTTGAATATATACATTGAAGTCTTGCGATTTTTTATAATGTAATTTTATCGATTTATATTTCTGACAATTAATGCTTTATCAATTTTTTTCGACGATTAAATCAGAGGTCAAATAATGTTGATTATAATTAATCTGTCGTTTCATCAATAAATATCTCGGAGGAATAAGTTATATTTATTGCAAAAAAAGAAACGTTCTTCGCTTTCTTTAATTTATATTCTTAGTTTTTTTAGTGGAAGTTTTATAAATATATTTATTCACTTCCATTTATTTATAGAAATTGAGGAGTTTATAATAAGGATTAATTATAATGAGCATTTATTAGCCTTCATTATTACTAAGTATTCATTTATTAGAATGAGTATTAATTTATTATTAATAATTGTTTTATTTTATGCTAGAATAAATAATAGGTAAAAGTAAATTATTTTAAAAATTAAAAAATAATATTTATTAACAGTTATTAGGTATTGCTACTAATTATTAATTCATGGTTAGTGTTAATTCATTAATAATAATTAAATATTCGGTTAATTTATTAATTAAAAAAATAAATTGATAATAGACAATAGAAATTAAAATATTTTCTTACTTATTTAATTATTTTATTATTAACTATTATTTAATTATTAATTCTTATTGTTGTTAATAGTTATAAAATGTTATTAAATGCTCTTAATTGTTATTAATAGTTATTAGATTTTATTATTAATTATTAATTCATTGCTAATAAGTGTTAATTCAATATTAATTAAATATTTAGTTACTTTTAATAATTATTAATTTACTAAATTTAATACGTTTACTTGTTTTTATTTAATATTCTTTTTTTAACACGACTGCAACAAACAAACTGTGACTACGACAAACATTGACGGCTAAGGTAGTAAAACGGAAGTTGATAAAACTCAACACTTTTTGATAAAAGAAAAAAATAATTATTGACAGTGACGGTAGAAAATAAATGTGAAATTATAATTATACATAGATCGTGTGTGCACAGAATGAAGCAAATTGAAAACTTTTACTTTATACAAAGTCCCCTATATTTTTTATTTAATAACTACTTTCATTTTCTTTAATTTATTACTCTAATATTGAAAATTATGATTGATCATTATGACACTTTGCCTAAATTGGTCACTTTTTATACATGACATTAAAAATTTAACGTTTTTTATTGAATTTCTTTCTTTTATTCTATATTTATACTCTTAAAAGTTGTTTAACGTCCAACTGAACGAAATTTATTTTTTACTTTCCATTTAAAATCTTGATAGAAATTAAATATTAAAAAATTATTATAATATTTATATTAATTACGTGCCAAAATATTATTTAATATATTATTTTATTGTAGTCAGTAATTTTTGCAAAAAATATTTTGTTCGTTTGAATGTTCCGAATTTTTGGAGCATCTTTTAAAATATTTTTATTATTAAAATTAGATATTTTATACTATTTAAATAATTATAATAATAAATTATTATGATTATTATTATTAGTTACTAAATATTTAAAATATCAATTATTATTAAAAAAATAAATTATAAATAATTAATTGAAACAATTGATAGTTTAATAATAAAAATAAAAAACTCGTTTACTTTTTTCAATGAACAGTTATTGTAATCGATTGTTTGCTCTTGTATTAATGGAAAATTGGATTTTCTTGCTCTAATTACCTACATGAGTATATTCGTGTCATCAATTAAATGAGGTCAAATTCCTTGCGATAACTTTGAAATATAATAGTGAAAATTGCAGAGTATATTGAACAGTTAATTCTTAATTTCCAAATGATTGTTAATAATTTTTAAAAAAAATATGTAACAATGTAACTGTATACAGGGGTGTGTAAATTGGAGTTGATCTTTTCTTTCTATGCCAATAAAATTAGCATCGATTAATGAAAGCGTTATTGAATATATTTTTAACATTGAAAATTATTTTTTCTAAGAAATAATCCATCACGGATGTTATTCTTTCGATATAATATTAGCGAGTTTCTATATAAAATTATAAACGCGCGGACAACTTCAATTGTCATTAAAGTAGTAATTGACGTAAGACGATTCCAGTAAAAGACAGTCATTACGATGGTATTTAGTTTAGATATAGTAAAACTATTTTCGACATTGCGAAAAACACTATTTTTAGTTTATTTATTTTTGTAAAATTCAAGTCTTTTGAATTTATTCCAATTGTTGTAAATATTCTCTGGTTATTTGGGTTTCAATATTCGTTACCACATTGAAAGAAAAATTTATTTGATTCAAATAAACGATTACTAATTTATTATCAAATAAATATTTATTTGTCTCAAATAATTTTTCTTTGAATCAATTAAATGCTATTTTATTTGAATATTAAAATTATTGGTTTAAATTCTGAAATTATTGATTCAAATATTGAAATTATTGGTTTAAATACAATTTATTTGGTTCAAATAAAAATTATTGAATTCAACTAAATATTTATGTGATAATAGACGAGTAATCAATCAATTAAATCAAATAATTTTTTTTGTGCATCGGTGCAATGGTAATTTGCGAAATTATAAAAATTGCGAAATATTTATTAAAGTTATTCGCAATTTTTAATGCTCTCCTGCAAATCAATTTAATTTATCTTCGTAATTTCGACATTCTTTTCCATTCTCTTTTTTTTTGTAATCTTATTCATTATATCAAACTGGAAAAAATACATAACTATTTCGAGTGTATATTTGTTACATAAACAATATGACATTGCGAATTGCATTGAACACACATAAATATACGAATAAAAGATAAAAAAATAATTTTATATAAAGAGCTTTTTTTGAAGAAAGTAGATTTTCTTTAAAAGAACATTTATGTGAAATTGTAGTTTATTTATTATTTATTTGTTTGATTTGTAATTTTATTTTATTTTAGTAAAACTTTTAGTAAAATTCAGTATGCTTTAGTAAAATTTAGTAACATTTAGTAAACTTTAGTAAACTTTAGTCAAATTTAGTAACATTTAGTAAACTTTAGTAAACTTTAGTAAAATTTAGAAACATTTAGTTAACTTCAGTAAAATTTAGTAAAATTATTTTATTTTAGTTTCACATTTAATTAAATTTAAACGAAAGAAATAATTTAAACTGATAAGAATTCTACTTGTTTTTGTTTATATAAAAAAAGTTTTCATTAAAATACATTTAGAAGACTATCGCGCTTTCATACATATCGTTAATGTCTTAAAATTATTGACTTCCTTGGGTAATTTCCACATTATATTGCTGTTAACATAGAAAAAAAATGACTTGGAACTAAAAATAAAATTGAAATATTATTCTCGATTTGTGTGGGGAGCTCGATCGATAATTTAAATTTAAAAAGGAAAATGCAAAGTGAATTTTTTTTTCAATAAAAACGTAAGAAGAAAAGTTTATTAACTTTTGCGTCCATTTTTGAATTTGTAATGTTAATAGAAAGGTAGAAAGAGGAGAAAAAAAAATTGTTTTCCGATAATGAATTGTTCTTTATAATTGTCAATTTAATATTCATCATTCTGTGGAGGGAATTCACTTTTTTTAAATTGTATTCAGAAATTGTAAGGACTACTTTAAATTCAGCACGACGATAAATGAGCAGACATTCGCTTTAAAGTTCTTTCCCTTCTGATTGATTATGTTTCATGCAGTTCTTCTTTTCCTCATTTACATTTAATTGATTCTCTTATAGACAACAGTCATTGTACGCAGGTGGAATCTTTTCAATTTTTATATTCATAATACCATTTCTAAATTCAGTTTTCCTTGAAATTGGTTTTATTAGTCATTCATTACGGGAAATTAAAATTCATTAGATTTATTTATTTAATTTTGACAAATTAAAAAAAAAAACTTTTTATTTATTTGGAACATTTATTTTAGGATTTGTTTTTAGTAGTACTAGTCGTTAGATCTGTCATTTTTCTAAATTTAAATTTTTTTATTAGAGATAAATATTGATAGACACTAGTTTAATGAAAATAAAAACTTTTTCTAAAAATTACTCACGGCGAAGACACATTTTGATGAATTTGCGCCAGCGTGTCGATGCTTTGCCGGTAAATTTCGATTATTTAAGTTGACAGAAATGAAGAAGAGAGCGAAGATCGAAGAATTTTTTGTTTTGTATTGAATAATAACAGGAAGTGTTATTTTTCTTTCCGTCAATTAAAAACAGATCACTTTTTTTTTTATTTTTTCTATTTTTTTTCTCCGACTTTTCACAATATGACGAAGAAAGAAAAATTGTCTTTCTTGTATTTGCCGAAGAACTTTTTGGATGAAATTTCTTGGCGAATTTTTTTTTTTAATATTTAGAAAATGTGTTGAAATATTTATAAGGTGAGAGTGTCGGACTAATAATTTTGTAAAGTAGAACTGTTCCGCGCACGCGACTGCACTTGACTGATAAAAAAGAAACTCAAGAAATGAACGAAGTCGCCTTTACTCTCTTTCTTTAGTATTTGTATGCATCAAGTTGATAGGTGATGACGTGACATTTTATTTCAGTAGTGGAGGAAAATCTAATTGGAGATACCTATGTCTGTATTCTTATCATCATTAAAATCAACCAATCACAAATCGACAATAATTATTTCGATAAACTTGATAAAAATGTGATAATGGCATTCCTTTAGTTTCATCTCATCAGACTTTTCATTTTTGATAAAGTATATAACTTATCAGTATGATAAAGACACTTTGTATCTTCACATAATTTTGCAGAGAAATACAAATATTTATGGTGATAATCGAATTGTAAATTAGAAAATATCTTTTTCTTTTGCTCCTTTTTTTTGCGTCACAAGTATTCAGGAAAAAGCGAGGAAGAAAAAAATATGTACTCACCTGACTTCTTTTGCGAACTAAATTTTTTTACAATCTTTAGAATGTTTTGATAAATATTTTGTGTTTTTTTCTAAATAAAAATACTGACAACTCGACAATATGGACATTGCTTATAAATGTTAAAAGTGTAATTTTGATAAATATTTCGTGATTTTACTTTTTGGTTTAGAAATAAAAAAAATAACAAGTTGACAATGCAATCTTTACTATACATATACTATACATATATTAAAGTGTAATTTTGATATATGTTTCGTAATTTACTACTTAAAAATAGAAAAAAAACTGTAGGAAGCTTTGTTATACTTTAAAATGTTTCATAAAAAAACATTTTTAAGTTTTATTTATCTTATTTGGCCTTTGAAAAATTGTGTCAAGAAAATGTTTTTTAAAAATATGTTTTTCTTGTATCGTAGAGAAATAATTGTTTTTAATTTAAACAAGTAATTAAAAAAAATTTTTTTTTGCTTTATTTACAATTAGTTAAATTACCAATCAGATATGATTTAGAAAAAAATATCTGAAAATTTTTAGATATTTTTTGGAATTTTAAACAATTACAGATATTTCATATATATCTAAATATTTTATAGATGTATTTTTTGAATTTTCCTAAAGTTTAAAGAGTTCAAGTGAACGAAATTTATTTATATTTAAATATTTTTCAATATTATCATAGAAAAAAAATTTAAATTAAAATTTTTTATACTGACTTGAGAATCAATTTTTTAATATGCAAAATAATTTTTTTTAAAATACAAATTAAAAGATCACTGAAAAAAAGTTTATTTGATTTAAATAATCGATTACTTGTCTATTTTGAAATAAATATTTTCTTGAATCAAGTAATATTTATTTAAATCAATTAAATTGTATATTTAGTTCGAATACTAAAATGATTGGTTTAAATACATTTTAACTGACTTAAATAAAAATTATTTGATTTAAGTAAATATTTATTTTGGAAATAAATAAATAAATTTATTTTGTGAATAAATAAATCAATTAATTAATTAATTTGATAATAGACAAGTAATCGACTATTTGATTCGAACAAATGTTTTTTTCAGTGAGGCAAAAAAAAATCTTTTATTTAAAGGTACGAAACTTGAGCAATATGTTTCTAAGCACTTCCTTTTTTTTGTTTTATTTATTGCTTCATTTTCTAATTTATTTCGAGGTTTCTAATCATTTTTTTATAATTTCCGATTTAACCAACGGGAAATTTTTTTGGAAAAAAATAAATTTGTTTAGTTTAGAAAAAAATTTACTGTTGTAAAATAAAGTTGTTAGACTATTTAAAAAACATGTTATCTATCGGTTATTTTAAATGTTATTTATTAGGAAAAATAAAACAAGAAAAAAACTAATAGATAGCGGTAATTATAACAATAATGTATATATTTTCCTAGTTCAAAGTTTTGTTTCACAGGTCATTATTTATCAAAAAAAAGTGAAATATTATTTGCAGTTAATTTTTGACGTGCGTGTTTAGATTATTAATTATTATTAATACATACACAAAAACTTTTTGTGTATGGTTTTTTTTTATAATTAAACTCCTTTAGAGTATTGTGATTTATTTCTCAAAATGACATTTTGTTAAGCAAAAAATGTGTATAATACCCTCCTCATTTTTTATGTTACTCTTTGAATTTCTATATATTCTTACAGTTTCTAGACCGTTTTAAACATCTTATTTCATTCAGAATTTTTAATTTTATTTTTCATATAATTTTTACTAATTGTTTAAAATTAATTCGGATAGAGATACAAATTTGTCATTTATTAATATTATTTTGATATTCTTCTATTAAACTGTAAGATTCACTACAGTAACTAACTTTCTAATGGACTCAGTGGAAAAACAAAAATGTCTAATTATATTACTTTATTTTCATTATTACACTACAACGGTGTTTACATCTATACCGAACTTAAACTTTTAAAGCGCCAACCTTCATATTGTATCTGTTTTTATATGTTACAAATGTAACTCTTAGAATTAGTGAGTACGTAATGTACGAAAGGGCATGTCCCGTAATGTTATTAAATAAATAAATAAATAAATAAATTATTATTGAAGTGCAAAATATTAATATTATGTTAATAGTGATAATATATTGTAATATTAATATTAATTATAATATTACACTGAAAAAAATGTATTTGATTCAGATAACCGATTAATGGTCTATTATCAATTAAATATTTACTTTGAATTAAATCATTTTTATTTAAATCAATTAAATTATATTTGACTTAATTACTGAAATTATTGGTTCAAATATCATTTAATTGACTCAAATAAAAGTTATAATATTATAATTTTAACATTATATTGTAAATATATTAATACTATACCAAATATTAATACATTATTAAATTGTAAAATTAAAATTTATGATTACAATTAAAATTAAGCAATCAGGATGAATTGAATTATAATTACAAAATAAATTTGAAATTTTCTTTCACTTGTACAGGATATTAAGAAACAGAATAAAATACACTTTTTCAGCATTTTCGATAGATTAAATTATATAAAATTGAATTTAGCAATGTCACCTTTTTTTAATTTAATCTCACTTAAAATCAGATCGAAATTATTGGAAACTATTGTAGGTACTATATTTTGATAAAATTGATTATCTTGTCAGTTTTTTTTGCACGTTTAGTGAACAATAATTTATTGATTGTGCAAGATAAAACATGTGTCATTTGAAATTAATGAATAATCTGTCCAAGTCAGAGATAAAAAAAGAGTTTAAAAATACACATTACCAATAAATGATTTTGTAACTTAAATTCGAGTCACAGTGATATGGGTATTTGATTCTTTGTAATGATTTCTGGGATTACCGGTTACAAATATAATTTGTTTTTGTCCTTGTTTGAAAAATTCAAAGCCAAATTTAAATTTTGTTATTTAGAAGTAGCATTTTGTTTTTTTAGGTAAGGCAGGAAAAAATAAATAAAAATAATAATTATCGGAGTAAATTAATAATTGATTTAGTTTTTTTAAATATGTATTAAATAGTAATTGGTATATTTTTTTAAAAATGTGTGTTAATAATTTGTATAGTTTTTTAAATATGTCTGTTGATTAATAATTATTTTTTAAAATTACTGTTTGGTTGTCAGGTCTTCGTATTGATATAGAAATAAGTTGGCAGTATAAAATTATCAGCTGATTGTTTTATGCATCTGTTTTGTGTACACTGCCTTTTTTATGATTAGATTTTTTTATTCTTTTGTAAAACTCATTTTGGTTGGAATGTTGAAGGTCTAAATTTTTACTTAACCGAATTTTTAAAAGTAGAATTTTTATTTAATGGGATTTTTAAACCTAGAATTTTATTTCATAGAATTTTTAATGATCCATAAGTTTTGAACATTTAGATGGATGAAGTATTTTTTAGTAAAAATATTTTGATACATTACCAATCGCAATAAAAATTAAAACCTAAATTTAACATTTAAAATCTTTCTAATTAATTTGTTTGATAGTAGTGCAAAATTATTTATTTAATAGAATTTTTAAATCTAGAATTTTTATTTAATGAAATTTTAACGATTCGTAAATTTTAAACGTTCAAATGAACGAAAGATTTTTTATTAAAAATGTTTTGATAAATTAAAAATTATAAACTTAAATTTTAGATCTAAAAAGTTTATAATTATTTTTTAACAGTGGTGCAAAATTCTTGTAATAAAAACTAAATTTCAAGAAGAAATAAATTTTGTTCATCTCAACGTTCAGAACTTTGGAATCATAATTTTTAAAGATATAGAATTTTTATTGAACCAAATTTTCGCATCGTACACAGAATTTTTATTCAATCCAAATTTTATTTAATTTCTATAAAATTTCTACAATTGAATTTTTTTTATTGTTAATTCTTCGTTTTGTTGAATTTATACTTAATTGGATAGCGATTGGAATAATGAATGTCCAGATAAATTATGTGAATAGAAATTTAGCAAATTAAAATTTGGGTTTATTAAAAATTCAATTAAGTAAAAAATTTGCCATTTCAAAACATTTTTTTGTTTTGTTCCATATAAATTTCACTTTTGTTTTGCCGGACAAAAAAATTTGCTTCTTGAATTTTAGAATTATAAACGAATTTTGATGTAATCAGGGAATTTCTCTCTCTTGTTGTAACTAGAAGAAATTGATACAAACCTCTCATAGTGATAATCGACGTTCATGAAAGCGAAACACAAAATTAAAGTTCAAGTTTATTTAATTTTTTTTCACTGATAATTATTAATTTATTGAACCGATAGGTACTTAAAAATTTTAAATTCAATCGACTGTTCGTAATCGACTGTTTCTGACGAGAGCTCTTAAGCTTCTGATCTTTTAAAGAATAGAAGTCCACCGGTCATACGTTTTTACCTATCTACTGAGGGGATTGCTCAGTTACTGTCAATGAATAACATTCTTGATCAAGGATAATAATTTTATCTTCGGAGAAATTGATTAAATTTAAATACAATAATAGAAACAGATGAATTTTTTTTCGGCGGGGGTGATTGATGTTTGTTGCTTTAGGATTGAATTCGTTAACTTTCCTAGATTTTGGAATCGATGATGGCAAATTAAAGTGAAAAATGAATTTTGAAAATCTAAAATCTAAAATTTCTCGTTCTCATTATTTTCCATAGTTCTTGAAGTGTAGTTACATTGTTAATAAAAATAATATATTCTTTTTGCTAGATATGTCAGATTCTTTAGATAAATCTATGTTATACTTTCAATGAGTTTTTGCTTCAATCAACATTTTTGAAATTACTTTCTCTTTTTTTCAATTAAAAAAATCTTAACCTACTACAAATGTTGACAATTGACTATCGCAGATTATCTGATAACGGAAGTATCATGTCATTTTGTACCTATGTGTGAAATATGGTTCATTTAAACCTGCAGTTGAATTTAGGTAATTCGGAGATTCTTTGTAGGGAAATTCGTTGATATTACTATTGTTTTTTAAATTATAGTGTTTTTTAAATTACTCTTGTAATTTTTTTTCTAGGTAGTTAATTCTAATTTTATCACCAGGAAAATGAGTAATATTTACTCATATTTTCCTTTTGGATTTGGCTTTCATGAATTATTAAACAATTCTTTTACTTGCGCAAGTTCAAAAAGTTTTCGTCAATGGGAATACCATTGTTCATTGTGAGAGTGAGACTATTATTTTTAAACTTTTCCTCCTTTTCTTCGTTATACATTTGAGGATTAGTTTTGTAAAATTAGTCATATGTTATTTTTGTTTAAATGCATTAAAACAAAATACAATTAGTGCTTTTTATTTTTTATTTTCAAATCTTAATTTCTCGTTCTATTACATTAAAAGAAAAAATTTATTTGATTCGTAGTCGATTATTAAATATTTATTTGTATCAAATAATTTTTTCGAGACAATTTAATGGTATTTGCTTCAAATACTGACATTATTGGTTCAAATATAATTTATTTGATTTAAATAAAAATTGATTTGTTAAATTTTGAAAAAATAAATTTGTAAAAAATTGGATCTATGTAAATATTTATTTGATAGACAAGTTATCGTTTATTTGAATGAAATAATTTTTTTTCAGTCTACAAAAGAATTCTTTGTTAAATTTTAAACTTTTGGGAATAGGTATATATCTTGTTTTTTTGTTTTTCTTTGATAGTATTTATCTAAGATTTATATAGATTTATTTCAGATGCAGACATTTTTGGTATTTTTTCTCAACTGTTTTTTATATAATTTTTCCGTTATTAAACAAACAAATAATAATTTTTGTTTATTGAGACATTATTCCTAAATCATGTTTATAGTGGATTTTAGGAGAAATTGTTACAGTTACTTTGGAATTTTTTAGCTTGCAATTTACCTCTATTGTTGATAAATAAATTAATTAGCCCTAACAAAACCGTGCATAAGATGAGAGATTTGAATTTATTACGAGACAATTAAGACCATTCACCTTCTTATTAATTAGTGTCACAATTTTAATTGACAATTAGATAAGAAAACTTTTACTATGATTATCATAATCTTGTATAATTAATAGAGATAAGGAGAGAAATTAGTAAGGATCATACAATTGCTTTAGTGTTTTGTATTCATATGATAAAATTGAATTAAGTAAACTCTGTCTGGTATAGAAAGCATAAAAAGTGGTTGTAACTTGTAACAATTCTGCATATATAATTTAAAATTTTTATGATCCTAATGTTCTGCACGTTAAAATGAAGGAAATTTATTTATTTGTTCTTCAAATGAAATTTATTACGAGACATTTAAGACCTTTATTATAATAATTTTGCGTCATTATCAACAAAAATTAATTATAAAGTTTCTAAATGTCAAATTCAAGTTTTTAATTTTTATTGCAATCTGTAATTTATGAAAAAATTGTTAAAAAAAAATTCGTCCATTTGAACGTTGAAAACTTCATTGAAATAAAATTTCTTTGATTCAAAAATTTCAAATATTCGATTACTTGTCTATTATCAAACAAATATTTAGGTACTTGAATCAAATAATTTTTATTTCAATCAAATAAATCTTATCTGAACTAATAATTTCAGTATTTAGGCAAATAACTTTTAAAAAATTAATTAAATGGTATTTACTTTAAATTCTGAATTCTTGGTTAAAATACAATTAATTTGATTTAAATAAAAAAAATTTTATTTCATATAAAAAATATATTTTTTATATTTTAAATAAGTTTTAACAAAATTTGAAAAAACTTTAAAAAATCAAATTTTACAATAATGAAGAAACATTTTGTAATTCATGGAAATTTATAATTTGGCGTAATTTTCAAAAATTATAAATGTTTGAATTAATTGATGTCTATCTTAATCCTGATGATTGATGTCTTTTATCAAACATCTGTCTTTTTTTTCAAAAGATCAATTATATCCTGATTTACAAATGCGTACTTACTTTTTTTCATTTTGGTCATTCGATTGTAATATTTGAGATATACATTTAATTTTTGCGAACCAACTATTTTTGTAATTATATTCTGAAATAATGGTTCCAAGTAAATTAAAAATATTTAGTATTGTTTTATTTTACATATTATTTCAAGCAAATAATTTCAAAAGAGACAATTGCGACGTGAAAAATTGACTCTTTTGTTTGCGTGTTAATAGGTAATACATGTATTAGCAGGTTTATGAGATGTTCTCTATATCGTTTGTAGATCGTTTAAATAACTGAAAAATTCAAAATTCTTAGTAAGGAAACTGTACTGTTATATATATGAAAAATAATTTCTGGAGAATTGTCTTTGAAGCATGTGATGAGACACAAGACGACTTCTTCTTAAATTGCTTTTCTTATCTGTAGTTATTAGTAATTTTGTGTTATGTAGTTCACATTTGTTGTTGTTTAGAGATAGTAGTTAATTAAAGTTGAAAAAAGTTAATAATTAAAGGAAGAAATTTGTTGCTATTATTATTATTATTATTATTATTATTATTATTATTATTATTATTATATTATTATTATTGTTGTTGTTATTATTATTACTATTGTTATTATTGTTATTATTTTTATCATTATTGTTTCTATTGAAAATATTTTTCTATTTTTTGTTAATTTAATATTAATATTAATATTATTATAATTATAATTTAATTAAAATAGGATTGATTTATTTTTTTATCGTATTTTTATATATCGATTTATAAATTCAATTAAGGTGAATGTAAAGCGAACCTGCTGTCATCTGACACATGTAGTTGCAAGCTTCTTGCAGAAATGACCCATCTCTGGTAAAATATTTTTGTGCCGGTGGATAAAATATATAAAAAAAAATATTTATAAATGCTTTCTTCTTATTTGTTGCTTTAAAAAAATAAGTTTTTCAGAAACTCGAAAACAAAATTTAAAAGTTTCAATAAATTATGTAAACATTAATTTGAAAAGTGGTTTAAATAAGTAAAACTAATAATATCATAATTAATGTCCTATAGTAATATTATATCAATAATTTTTGTAAACATATCAGTTTAGAAAATAGTTTAAATATTTAATAGTAGAAATAATAATAATCATAATATTTTTAATAATCATAATTATAATGTTAAAAAGAAATAATATGATAACACATTTAATAATTATTTAGTTTGAAAAAAAATTACTTACCTTTCGAAGTTTTGTAATTCTTTATAAAAGCACTTAAACTTTATGGAAAAGGAAATTATATGTTTTGAATTTGTTCTTTAATTACCAACAATAATGCTTGGGAAATAATATTTCTTTTACCTTATTATTTATAAACAAGTGAAGTTTAAGATACAAATTTACATTAGTAAATAGTTTGAATGATAAATAAAAAGATGCTAAGTACTTATTTTTATTAGGATATAAAGAATTATCGAGATGTTTATTGTATATAGTATAGCACGTGGTGAAAATAAAAGAAAATTTTTTTCTTACAAATTAATAACAAAAAAACAAGTTGACTGAAGAAAAATAGGGATAAAGTAATAAATCTCTTTGAATGAAACTTAAAGATAAGTAGAGTATATTTTCGTGTTTCAGCTTTTGTTACTATCTTAAAGAATAATAGATATATCGACGATCAGAAAATCCTTAATTTTTAACGCTTACAAAGTAATTTTGATTTTCAATTTTTGATTTACGTTTCTCTTAAAAATAATTCGCAGCCTTGCATCCTTTTTTTTTGTTTATCTTTTGTATCTCATACATTATCATACAACGTTTAAATTTCGCTAATCGAGATATAAATTTTAATTTTTAAAATTTTTAACAGTTTTTTTATATTCGACTTTAATACTTTTTTTTTTTGCTTTATTTTAATTTTATGAAATATGTGCGTATTTCGATTAGCGAAATTCAAAAGTTTACAGCAGCATTATTATATAATCAACACACATTTGCAGGTATAAAATATTCATTTTGTATATATAAAGTTTTTTTTTGTTTTTTTTTTTAAATTCACTTTTATTAATACTACGTCGCTTTTCATGTACGACATATCGATCACTTCACCTTTCTGAATAATCAGAAACATATAATTAATATTAAATACCTAAACGCCAGTTCAGTTATTAAAAGCTTTAATTAGGAACATTCGTTTTTGAATTCCCTTGAAAAGAATAAGGGGATTTTAAAACTCATAAAATATGACAAATAATGAGTATTTATGACTTAAAACTCATCTTAAGATTTCGTCTTAAGATTTTTGACTCGAGACTTATTTTAAGAATTGTCTTAAATTTCTTTTGCACGAAAGATTTTTTTCTCACACTATTTTTACGAATTATTAATTATTATTATATAAATAATCAATTCGTATTAACAGTGTAAATGTTACAGGACCGATTGTTTAAACATTTTTTTTTCTTCTTCTAATATTCATTTTAAATTCAATTTATTTTGAATTTTAATGTCTCTTAAAATTTAATTTTACCAACATTTATATAATAAGATGAGCAACGATCAAAAAAAAAAAATATTTCTAAGCAATTCGACTTGGTTTTTGTTCAGTATACATTGTTGAACAATTTCATTTTTCTTGTCAAAAATAATATAAATGTAAAAATGTCTTTTCTAAGTCTTCTTCTTCTTTTCATTTTTAAAGTTAGTTTTTTTGATTTTCGTTTTTTTTGTTATTTACAGTCGCATAATTAATTTATAGGGTTACATATACACGATATAATCTAGTTAATTCGTCTTTCATATAGGTATTTTTAATTGTATTTCATTGTACTATGCCTTCCACTTTTCTGTGAACATCGTAAAAGATTTCTTCTCCTCCCCAACCCCCACCCATTTTAAAGAGATAAAATTAAACTTTATTTTTTTTTGTTATAGAAAAACGTTCTTTTTTAATTTAAGGATTTGTTTATATAATGTACAAAAATACCCTTAAACGATATAAAACATTGGATTATACTTTTTTTAAAAAAAATTGACAACAAACAATTTATTTGATGTCTTTCTTTTTAAGAGATAATTTTATTAAGAAATTACGTCGGCTTCAAGCCTCTAATTTTGATTTTTGCTCTTATTAATTCACGCTCAGTAATACGTTCTTATTACTATTATTATTTAAGCCTCACAATTGTCACAAATTTGTCTGTATTTTCAACACGGTTTTTTGAAAATAATTTTTGTAATTATATTGTTGGTAGTAATAATAAAAGCAAATAATAAAAAATATTATTTTTATTATATAAACGGAGCTTGAATAATAAAGATATATTTATTTTTATTATTATTATTAAAAATTACTATTATTATTACCGTAATAAATAAAAGTATGAGTAATTGTATATTATTATCATCATTAGTAAAAAATGCATAATAAATTATATAATATTATGCAGTTTTTGAATTATTTAATTGTTTGATAAAGCACCTGAATTGAATTACTATACCTTTGAATCGAATTTTTTATCATAACTTTTATAAAAATTAAAATTTATTAAATAAACATTTTATTTTAATAATTTTAATTTTTATAAAATTAAAAATATTAATTGTAAAAAGTAACTAATTGTTAGTAAAATGTTGGCTGGATTTTTGCTTCAGTAGCAATTAGTAAAAAATAATGTGTTTTTAGGAAAAATTAATTAATTGTTAGTAGAAAATAACTACGAAAATAGTCAAATTTCATTTATTGAATTATTATTTCCCAAAAATTTTAGATATTTTCAAATAATATAAATGTTAATTTGAGTAAAAATTAGTCATAAATTGACTACCCAAGTAGTCAATACTTGGGTAGTAGAAATATTTTTTAATTGAATTATTCGCCGACTTTTTACTACCAAATTAGCTATTTTTAACTAATTCAAATTTAGAGGGTTAATGAAAAAATTAAAGATTGAAAATCAGGAATTAAATTTTAAACTCTAATTTATAAATTACACTGAAAAAACGAGTGTCTTAAATGTCTTATCAAAAGATACTAAAAGGTTTATTAATGTTTTTTTGTGAATAAGTTTCTTAGACGCAAAACACAACCTCTGAATTTACGTATTTCGGGAAGATAAATAAGACAATAAGAAAAGTCATAAAAGTGACACAATCAAGTGCCTTTAATTAAAAACACTCGTTATTTTCAAGTGATAAGAGAAAAAAACATGAAAATTGAAATTTTGTTTATTTTTTGTCATAATTAAATTTCAACTGCAGAAGACTGTTAGTTCTGTAATGTAAATTTTCCGATCATTCTTTTTTAAACATATTGAATAAATTAAGCTGAAATTTTATGAGAATGTATAAAATTTAACGAAGAAGGGCAATCATGAGTAAAAGGTTTTATAATTAAAAAAATTCATTATCAAACACTTTGAAATTAATTTTCAAAACTATTTCAATAATAATTAATTTTGAATTTTAAAATTTTTAATTTTAATTTATTAATTAATTTTTAGTAATTTAATTATTGAAAAATATTTTTCTTTCACTCCTGACTTCAAAAATGAGATGAGGACCGTCACAACTGTATCTTTAAAGTATTTTTTTGTTTTATAATAAATTCTTTAAAAAATATTCAATCTTTTACATCTCATTGCCCATTTTCATTATATTTTAGAATTACGTATTAAAAAAATTAGCTTAATTTATTTAATATTTTAAGAAAAAAATGGTTGAAAAATTAATATTGGAGATCTAGTAGTCACATGCAAACAATAATCTGATGACAATTAACATGTAAAATTAGTCCAACTTTAAACTTCAATTTTTTTTTAGTAAACAATTCTTCTTAATTGTCAGAAGAAGAGAAATTTAAAGTGTTTATCTTATTGACACAACAAAGGAAATTTAAATTGTTTATCACCTTATTAGCGTGAAAACAAAAATTTTAAATTTGCAGAATTCTCTCATTTTGAAGTAGTGAAAATGTTTACTAATTGACTTTTTACTTTCGAATTAGTAAATTTTTCTGATAAATACTAATTTTTACTAATTTATGAGTAAAACTTATTAACTCAGAAGCAAAAAATCAGTCAACATTTGAAATTAGTAAATATTTTTATTTTTTACTAATTCAAATTTGAGAGAATTTTTTTACCCTTCTATGAAAATTTTAATTCAAAGTATCTAAGAAATAAAAAGTTGAACTAACTTTTGTTTCGATTGTTTGTCAGATTGTTTCATTTGATAAAAAACAGTTTGTTGCACAAATATAGAAATTAAGTGAAAAATGTTTTAGAAAGTTAAATTTTCTTATAATGTGTAAAGTAAGATTAAAAGTTGAAAAAAGTATTTCTGTTTAAAATTGTTTTCAAACTTTTCATGATACTTTAAAACCGAATAGTGTAAAGAATGATATAATATTTATTTTTCATGAAAAGTACACGCGTCCATTTATTGTAAGAGGATATAGTAAATTATTTGTCGACTCAGGGAAACACGCGACAAAAGGGTTGAAATGGCATTGAATTTCTTTTTGGATTTTAACAATTTTTGTGCATTCATGGAGAATTTTGTCTTTCTTTTGATATCTCCCTCGAGTTCAACCCTAATTTTACGATTTTTCGTTACGTTTTTACAAACTCCAATTTTTTCCTTCATCTCGCGGGGCTCTTTCACCCATCTGTCGCCTGTATATATCGTTCCACGTCACTTACAATAGTTTCGTCCAGCGCTTAAGCGCTCACACTTTCTCTCTCTCTATCTTTCTCTTTTGAGGGTTCAATTCTTATAAAGGATTTCCAAAATATTGTGTAAATCCGGTATAAGGGTGATGGTAGTACATACATAGTGGGTTGAATCGAGCGGTTGCAGCTGAAAAATTTTTTGGGGTGAAATCAGTAGAAATGAAAAGCAATAGGGAGTCTATCTCTCTCTCTTACTCATTCACTTTCGTTCACTTTTGCCTTTACCCTTCTCATTTCACCTCTTTCCTTTCCCTCCCGCCCTCGCGTAACCAAAGTTTTTCCACTTTGATCACCTCGCACTCACACAGAACCCCTGGTCATTTTAACCGATCCATCCTGATCCATTGAGGACTTGGTATATAAGAATTGAAACGCTATATAAATAAAGGGTTAGACATCCCAGGAACGATTTCTATTTTCGGAATCTTTTCACACTGACACGCACAATAAATTTATTTTTCACCCCTTTTTTTTTCTTCTTCTTTTCGATCTCTGAATTTACACATTTTTGGGGAATAAATGCGCACACAAATAGTTCCTGAAAAATATATATAGGAAACTTTGATCCAATATATAATATGTGTTTCGCGGGTGTAAATAAAATGAAAATAAAAAAAATTTTTGCCACGTGCACTGCCTCGGGGAACTTTTTTTTATATATATGTGTGTTTGTGTGGGTATAAAAAAAGGGGGAGAAAAAAGTACAAACAAAAAACGAGAAACTCATTTGTTTTCTTGTTTAATTTAACTTTACACGAGGGGGTTTTAAAAATGGAAAACTGTCAATTATCCTTTTTGATTAATTTCATTGTTTTTTTTTACGGGAAAAAAACTGAGTAATTTACTTGTTTATTATCATTATTATTATTATCCTCATTATTATCGTTATTATTTTATTATTTTTTATTATTATTATTATTATTATTATTATTATAATTACGTTTATATTTTTAAAGAAAAGACATTGTTTCAAATTTTTCTCTTCTCTATTTATTTAATATTTGGGGTGGCAGCAGTTTATATGCAATTAAATTATCAACAAAAATAAATTCTACGCGAATAAACTTTTCGCAAAAAATTCTATATATTATGATTAGATAAAATTTAATTCAATTTATTTAATTCATCACTGCATTAAATACTATATTGTAAAATTCGACAAAGAAAAAATATAGTTTTGGATTTAATTATTAATATAATTGTGACGCACTCCGAACGCGAAGAAAGGCACCGCTAAGAAGCAAATGAATTTTAGGTTATGTTTGTATTAGATTTATCTAGATTAAAAATTACTTTTTTATTTAGTAAATTTGAAAACACTATTTATTGAATATTTCGGATGTAATGAAAACTTTAAAACCAATAATTTTTAATCGTAATTGATTCTCTTTATATATTTTTATTACAAAGATAATAAACATAACCTAAATTTTTTGCTTCTTAGGTACCTTTCTTGGCAGCGAGTCACAATTTATAATTAAAAACTTTAATTAATTTCGAATTTAAATGGGTTGAATTTATTGACGTAGAATTTCTTAAAAATAAAAATAAAATAAAAAAAACGAAAAAAAATATATATAAAAATAAATAAAACGAAATTTATTTGTATGTGTAGAGTTATGTAGTATTTAATTTAATGGAGTAGAGTTAATAATTAAATAGAAAAATTCAAGAGTATATTTTCTTCTGTCGAATTTTTGTTGTGTAGTATTTAATAGGGAAGAATTAAAAAAAAATGTTATTAGAGTAAAATTTGAAAAAAATGAATTAAATTTAATAGTGAAGTTAATAATTAAGTAATTAATTTTAGATTAAATAGAATAAATTTATTAATTAACTAATTGAATGAGTTAATCTGAATAATAATTGAATCAAAAAATCTAAAAGTATATTTTCATGTGTAGTATTTAATAGCTATGAATTAAACAAATTCAATTAAATTAAATAGTGCAGTTAATAGAGTTAATTAATTAATTATTAAACTAATTAATAGAGTTAATTATCAAATCGAAAAATCAAAAAGTATAATTTTTTGTATTGAGTTTTATTATATAGTATTTAATATTTAATAGCGATGAATTAAACAAATTTTAATAAATAGTAGATTTAATAATTAAGTACATAATCAATTAACACAGTTGATAGAGTTAATTAATTAATTAGTAAAAGAATTAATAGAGTTAATAATTGAATCGAAAAATCTAAAAGTATATTTTCTTGTGTAGTATTCAATAGCAATTAATTTTACAATTTTATTTAAATTAAATAATGGAGTTAATAATTAATTAATTAATAGTGTTAATATAGTTAATTAATTATCTAATTAATAGAGTTAATAAGTAAATCGATAAATCCAACAGTACATTTTCTTCAATGTCGAATTTTATTGTATAGTATTTTTGATTAGCGATAAATTAAACAAATTAAACTAAATTAAAATTTATCAAATCAAAATGTGTTTAGGATTTTTTTTTGTAAAGAATTTTTTCATGTAGAATTATTCATTTAGAATTCAATATAATCTAAGAGTTTTCTCGTGTCGAGTTGTAGTGTAAAATTTTTTTCTTTTTTGCAGACTTCACTTGCTAGAACCGCTGCCATCCCTTAATTTCTATTTAACAATGTTAAAATAAAAATTATATTAAAGTAAGGGGGTAAAAATTTTCTGCTATATATTAAAAGGTGAATTGCGTGATTTTTAAATTGAATTTGTTTGTTTATCGTAAGCCATGACCTCTTTTTCGTAATTCTATCTTGCAACTCAATTTCCTATCCAATTTAATTTCCAATTGAATTTAATTCTTAATCTATATTCCAATCAATTTTTAATATAATCAATATTCAGTTGAAGAAGCTTCTACGAAGGCGGTTTATATTTATAGTTTTGCGTTTTTCTTTTTTGGTGGTGGAAGAAGAGGGGGGTAGGAAAATATATAGTAAGCTGTTGAGTTCTAATGAGATATTAATTAAATCATTAATGTGAATAATTTACTTAGTTTTTTATTTACTTAATGATTTTGTAAACGAATTTTCTTGAAATTTAGTTTAGGGAAAAAGTCGATAATCAATCTGGGGAAAAGTTGGTCTAATAATTTCGTATTTGAAACGAAAAATTAAGTTTTCATATTATTAGTTCGGATACATTTTTAAAGAAAAGAAATTTTCTTTTTTCTTCGAAACAAATTAAAAATTTAATTTGTCTTTTTCCTATAAAATGCGAAATTAATTGGTCTAACTTTTGATTCGACTGTCTGACAGATTGTTCCGTAATGAAATTTTTATTTAGAATTCTTTTCCTTACGAAATATTTTTTTAAGGGGATGTCAATGTCGATGCGGGATTTTCATACATAAAGCTACAATATGCGAAAAAGTCAAATCGACTTTGAAATCTTATTAAAAAAATATATATATATATATATATATATAATTAAAATAAAAAATAACAGTAAGAAGGATTATATAAAATATTATTTTGAGTTGTAAATAGAATATTTTGCTCGCAAGTCGTATCTCTCTCTCTCTGAACAATAAAAGCATAACTTATTCTGCTATTAAGTTTTCCCTTTAATAAAAATATCAAAAGATGCTTTTCATTATCTGGAAATATTTGATACGATCGCGTAAAATAGAATCTTTCTTTTTTCCCCTCTTCCTCCACCCTCAAGTTAATATTATATTGATTATTAAAAAATATAACAGTCGCGTAATCAAGGACAAAAAAGATGATAAAGGGGGGGGGGAGCGGGAATCCCGGCAATTTTATATATCTACGGAGAATGAACGATTCAGAAAGGCCGAGTATTATAAGAGTTTCTTTGGTCCAGCAAGAAAAATCGTGAAGGATGGTGATGGCTACAGCCGCAGTAAGAAAAAAAAAGGGAGCGGTAAAATTATTACGAGAGGATGAAATTTCCAAGTTAGCCTGCGCGACGAGGGAGCGAGTGACCGGGGATCTAGGGGTTGAAGAGAGTATAAGACTGAAGAAAGTGGGAGGGGGGATAGCTGGAACTCTGGAGGCTGGAAAAACTGAACCATGGGGGAGAGTTGAGATGGGTGGATTTGAGACGAGAAGAGAGTATAAGAGGGAGCGGTCTTGATAATTGCAATCCACTTCCTTGTCGCGGACTATAAGCAATCTTGTGGCTGGGGTAACTGATGAGAAGGGGCAAAGAGGACCAGGAAGAAGAAACGAAGGGGGACAAAAAAGGGGTGGTAGTCGGTTCGATACCTTCCTTCGGTTTTCTTCTTAGAGTTAGCAACAACTCTCTCCACTCTTCCTTCCTTTTTTTGTTTTTTACTTTTTTTTCTTTTTAGACATGTATATAGTATAATAAATAACATATCTCGAGTATCGAAATGATGCTTTTATTCTTTTCTGTATTGATCTGTATTGATATTGAATTTTAGAAGTAAGTCTAAAATGTGATTTTCTTAAATGAAAATGTAAAATTTTTTTTTCTGTCCTTAAATGAAAATTTAAAATTTTCTTCTTTTTAGAAGAATAAATTCTTAAGTGGAAATGTAAAGTTTTAAAGTTTCTCCTTCTTCTTTTTTTGTCCTTAAAGTAAAATCTAACGTTTAAAATTTTCTTCTTTTTCTTCTCCTTTTTTTAGAAATGAAAATCTGAAACTTTTACAATCGTAAAATCTTGCGATTTTACGATTGAAAAAATCCAGAATCTAAAATTTTTACAATCGTAAAATCTTACGATTTTACGATTGAAAAAATTTTAGATTTTGGATTTACTTTGGGATTTTAGACTTTTTTCTCTCACTCCTAACAGTTTGTAATGAATTTCCGATAGGAGCTACCGAGTTTAATATTTGACGCTTCCTGAAGATAATCGACGATAGCAAAGGGCAGAGGATTAAAGGAATTTTAAGATTGAAATTCATATAGAATGACCTGAATGTCAAGTCGAGAGGTAGAGGCAATAATTAAATTTCGATGATGAAAATAAATTTCGATTCTTAGTTTGATTGCAAAATTATTTCAATTTTCAATTTTTAATTCACAATAATTAAAAATACGGTGATTTAACACTCTCTAAATTTGAATTTGGTAAAAATAACTAATTTGGTATAGGGAAAAATAGGTGACTAATTTAATTAGTAATATTTGTTTGTACTAAAAAAAATCAAAATTATGAATAATTATTGGTTTAATTAACTTTTACGTTATTTGAAAAGAAATAAAAAATTTAAAGAAACTAAAAGTTTCGGTAAATAAGTCAATAAGTTAAATTTGACACTTTTTTCAGTTATTTGCAAATTATTAGTTATTTTCTACTAATATTTGGTTATTTTCTAACAGTAATTACCTTCTACGCTTTCTAAATTTGAAATAGAAAAATGTTTACTAACTTGAATTGAGGCCTTGGATCCAATAACTCGCCCGACGCTCGAAGGCACGCGCTAATACCAGTCGGGTAGCAGTGAGTGGCCCAGAGGCGCTCACTGCTCACTGACTGGCAGTTGCGCGTTCCTCCGAGCGTCGGGCGAGTTATTGGATCCAAGGCCTCAATTAATGACTAACTTTTTGCTTTTAAATTAATAAATTTTACTAATCAATTAGTAGAAATTACTATTTATTGACTTTTGAATTATTAAATTTCAAAAATAAATTAGTAGAAATTGCTATTAAGTAGCTGACTTTCTGATTTTGAATTAGTAAATTTTACTAATAAATTAGTAGAAATTACTATTATTATAGTAAAATTTATTAATTCAAAGGAAAAAGTCAGTCACTAATTAAAATTAGTAAACATTTTTATTAATTCAAATTTAGAGATTAAATTGGAATTAGTAGAAAGTTTGCTAATGAAATTATGAAAAGTCGTTCACCAAACGATTTAGTAATAATTTTTCTAGCAATTAGTGAAATTTTACTAATTGTTAGTAGAATTTTACTGATAATTAGTCGAACTGTTTTATTAAAAGTCCATAAAACAATGTCACTAATTCTTTCAGTGACTTAGATTTGATTAGCAGTTAGTTAAATTAGACTAAAAAAAAGTTGTAAAATTTTACTAAAAATTGGTAGTATTTAACTTTTAATCTAAAATAGGGTAAGTCGTCCATGAAAATTACTATAACTTTTATCGAAATTTTACTATTTTTTAGTACTTTCTAAATTAAAATTTGTAAACATTTCTACTATTTTGAATTAGTGACTGACTTTTTACTTTTGAATTACTAAATTATAGTAAAATTTACTACTCTCTAAATTTGAATTAGTAAAAATGTTTATTAATTTGAATATAGTGACAGAATGTTTGCTTTTCAATTTGTAAATTTTACTAATAAATAGTCATTTCTACTAATTTATTAGTAAAATTCACAATACAAAAGCAAAAAGTCAGCCATTTCTGAAACAGCGAAAGTCTTAACTGAAACAACTAAAAATTTCGCAAATATAGTAAAATTTACAGTTGTTTCATAGGTAAAACGTTTTTGCGTCTTCAGATTTAGAGAGTGGATTGAATTTTAATTAATATTTAAATAATGGAATTTAATTAAATTAATTTGAGATAATTAATTAAATAATTGAAAATTATTAATAATAAATAATAAAATAATAAAATTGAATAATTAAAAATATTGAGCTTAGCGATTGGTGATTGAATAAATAGAGTGAATTTACAAAATTCAATTGTGTATAAATTTGTGATATTTTTTTCCACTAATTTTTTTTTAAAAAGGTCATATAATGTCTTCCTCTAGATTTTCGCCATTAAGATGATTAATTTAAAAGCTTCGTCATAGCTTTACAGTAACTTTTTTCTCATTGAAAACTTTGTGCACTTTATACTCGCGGAAAAGTTGAAATTAGAAAAGTTGCAATTCTTTTAAATTGGATTTGCACAACTTTTCATGAGAACCATAACTGAAATTTATTTTTATGGCGATGTGGAGGGAAAAAATCTTAATTAAAGTTTACACTTTGGAGAAAAAAAGAGGGGGCGGGGGGGATTTCTTTGCAGTTAATTAAAATAAATATATATATATATATATATATTTTTTTTTTTTTTTCATAAAAGAATGAGTTTTGAAAGTGATGAGAAAAAAAATGAGAGATATGAGATTTTTGAAATGAAAAAAAAAGTGTAATTTATGACGGAAAAGTTTTTTGGTCCTGTCTTTGGAGTTGAGAGTTCAATTTGGGCGCTCATGGAAACCGCAAGATATTATTGATTTTTGTATGTATACACACACTGGGCAAAGTGTGTGGGTGGTCGGGTGTTTTTCCGTCTTTGTGTGTTTGGCGAAAGATAAAAGTGGGGATAGATAGCTGTGTCATTTACTCATTGGTCGTCGGCTCGAGAAGTTCAAGACGAAAAGACGACTTTCCCAAACTCTTTATATATGAGGAGAACTGAAATTTGTTCACACATCCTACTTGTCATGGATTATTTCATCCCCCTTTGTCTTTTGTGTTTGCGCTCATGTTAAAAAAAATTCGCAGAAAAAAAATCCTAGAAAAATTGCTTCACTTTTTTTTGCTTTATTAAGAAAGGGGAAAAACTATTTTTCTTTTATTAGAATTATATGATAAATAAATAACTAACTAAAATATAAATTTTGTTGTAAGGTATTTTTTTAAATATTAATATTAATATTAATATTAATAATAATAATAATAATAATAATAATAATAATAATAATAAAAATAATAATGTATTAAGAATATTTTTGTTCTCTTATTATTCTCAGGCAATAAAATAATAAACCAGTTATTAATAATTAATTGTTTTCGAAATTGGTTTATTTAGCGAAGGATAATGGACAGTTTTCTAAGTATCCAAATTTATTTTACTTGAAAGAAAATTTTTATTTGAATAATATTTTTATACGAGAATTAAAATTAAAAAATAATACTATTTTTTTTCTTTTGAAAATAATGAACGAATTGGAACCGTGGTAAAATAAAGATGAAAAGAAGAAATAACAAAGTACACGCGAAGATGATTAATGAAGTCATCGAACTCTGGGGGGTGATTCATCTAAACTCTATATGTCAATAGAAAAAAATCGCTTTTACTGCAGTTATTTATTCACAGAATTCACATTTATTTGTTCATAAAGGAACATTATTTATTTAAATATTTTCTAAATAAATAAAATAATGTTTTTCTTTACTGTATTATATTTAAATAAATTGTGTTTCTATTTTTTGTACTATATAAATAAAATAATATTCATTTATATTTATGCAACATTACTGAATAGTTCATCGAATTAAAAAAAATTTCAAATTTTTAAACAATGACAATACTATTATTGTTTATTGCACCAGGAACAGTCACTAGAAAAGCACATAAAACACACAATAAATTTCAATAATAATAATAATAATAATAACAATAACCTGAAAATAAAAATTAAAGCAACAAATGAAATAAGGATAATTAAATAAATTGCAAATGAGATAAATAATTGGAAATAAGAAAAAACAGAATTTTATTGAAAAAAATGAGGATCACACTATCTAAAATAATATAAAAATTTAAAAATTATAAAAATCATATATAATATAATTTATAATTAAATTATAGATATCTATGTATAAAATTCGTCATGCTTATCTGAATTTGTTTGACTATTTGTGACTACACTTGATGACTAGCTTAAATTTAAATCGCAATAATAAATCGTTTACAAAAAATGACTAGCCGTATCTACTGTATCGCTAATTAACATTAAAAATCATACAGTCATTCTACATACACGAATCATGCTCTTATTGTATATATATTACAGAATTTTTTATTATTTTATATATATATATATAAATTTTTCTCTTTTCTTTGCATATTACCCTCTATGTTTTTTTTAATGGCGTATTTTTATCTCGTTATACGTATATATTTTATATACATTTTTGTATGTGTATATATATAATATCTCGTTTTTTGTATTAATTTATTTTATTAAATAATACGTTTTTTTGATCATGCGCTCAATTTATATTATGAAGGCAATATTTTATAGCTTTTAGGTATAAGATTTTAATACACAAACGTGTCGTTAATGGTTTTTTGTCTTTTTTAAATTAGGCCAATGTGCCCTCTCCTTCGTTTCGTTATTATTATTCTTCGCGTGGACCATTGCTTGTCTGTCGATTGTTACTAAAGTTTTGTATTTTTTAGTAATACCTTCAATTTGTTTCATTAATTTCTTTTATCAATTTTTTTCGAATTTGGGTTTGATTCTAATTTGTATTTTTTTTGGAATTTAAATTATTCGTTTCTCGCTAGATTGAAAGTATATTTTTTAATAGAATCGAATTTTTTTTCTTTATTAGTTTTCTGTTGTTGATTGTTGATAGGTTATGGTTTTAGATTTTTTTCTAAGTTTTGAAATTCCTCGGGAAAAAGTTTGGTTTATCTTTATTTTGTCAAATTTTTTCCTCAGTGTAAAAATTTATTGAAATCTTATTTCACTGTTTTGTTCTTTTTTTATTTTCCTAAATTTTCGAACGTTCAAATGAACGAAATAACTTTATCTGCTACAATATTTTTTAAAATTACTAGATTGAAATGTAAAATATTGTCATAAATAGTCATTTAGTTAACATTTTTTTTTAATTAGATATAAAAACAATATTTTGCAAATAGAATTAAAATTAATAAAAAGTTCTAAAAATATCGTCGTTTAGTTGAACGTTAGAAACTTTAGAGATATCTTTCTTTAATTTATATTTTTAATTTTTATTGTTGTTCGAACTTTTCAAACATATTTCGCTCAAATTTTTTTGAGAATAATAACTTTTTCCTGAGGGTATTTACTGAATGTTTACTAAACAACTGCTAGATTTCACCATACTGTTTTGTAATTTTTCATATTTTGTGTTCTACATATTCTTAGATTTATCATAAAAAAATTAAAACCATTACCATTTGGTTTATTGTATATAAAAAATATGAGTATAAAAATTATATTTTAAAAGAAGATACAATTTTTATACATGCTTTTAAAAAATTCGGTATACGGAAATATAAAAATTATTTATACTTTCTATTATCGTTATATTGCTAATACTATTCTCTGAATTTGAATAAAATTTCACTGATTCTTTAGAGAACAAAGATTTTAATGGTTATTTTAAAAAATGGTGATCGCGATAAAAAAAAGTATAATAAACGAATATGCAAATTTAATTATGTGAAATACAGGATTAAAAATGCAATCTTATTAAAAGTGATACTTTTTTCCGGACAATGAATTCAAACTTTTCTGGTCATTAATTAATTAAGAGATTTTTCCTGTTGCGTTTGTTGCATTTATATAAACTTTTTTTCTATTTTTTTCCTTTTTTTAAGAGGAATAAAGTACAATTTTTCTGCTTGGTTATCATTTTAAGGGACATGGTGTGAGTAAAAGTAAAATATATGTATCTGTCATAGAGAGTAAATCCAAAATGGTACAGCAGCAGCAGCAGCAATGCTCTCAGACCATTAATTTTGCAATGCAGTCTCTCTTATGTTTCTCTCTTTCTCATACTCTCATCTGCGAGAGCGCATATATAATATAACGGGCGCAATTAAAAAAAGGACGTTTATCGTACATGCATTTTGCATGTCATTGTCCCTCGATTTAGGGTGAGAGAATGGACAAAAGGGCACGCGTCGCTAAACTTGGATCGATTTATTTTTCTTCTCTTCTCCCGTGTAACTTCTTTTATTTATTTTTTTTTCCCCAAAAAATTCGTGACTGGGTCCACACCCAAGGTCACGGAGTTGACCTTAACTGTGATCTTTGCATTTATTATGAAACCAGATGCGTACATATATAGACGATGGACCATTCTATAGTTGACCCATCTTTTTCGACTCGCTCGAACAATGGTCCCCGAAAATTTCCATTTTTTTTCCCTAGTACTCTCAAATTCTCTAATTCACCCTCCCCCCACCCGCCTCTTCATTTTTAGTTTTACCCCTCTTGTCAATTCTCTCTTATATTTCCACCCCCCTCCCTCCACCCTTCAAATATTATAGTATATAGATTTTTGATCATAGCTTTTCCATATACGTATGTATATTTTTATTATTTCTTTCTCACTTCTTTGCTTTCTCTCTTTTTCTCTTATTGGTCCCGTAATGGCCGATTCTTCCTCCCCTATATATATATGTATGTATAATATAGAATATATGCTAATGCTTTCAGACGTACGCATACTAATTTATACGAATTTTTGGAAACCATCGACTCGAGGGGTTTGTCTGAATGATTCACAATAGACACGCTTAGGGATCAACGAATATTTATGGGGTTTAAGACAAAAAAGAATAGTTTCCATATGAACAGACGGGTATCGATACGCTTTCGAACGTATTTTTATGGTGACACTGTCAAAGGTTAATAGTTTTAAGGGAAAAATTTTCTCTCGTGATATAACATTTGTTGGAAATTATAATGTTTTTTTTATAAATATTAATGGGGGTGGAATTTTTATATGAATAGTTTTTAAAATTGATTTTTGGTGAGATTTGAGTGCTGTTTAGATCTGAATCAGTTGGGATTTTAACTGATTTGAGTTAATAACTGATTTTTTGCTTTTAAATCGGTTTAAATTTTCTTATTCAATAGTAGAAAGAAATTTTTATCTGAATCGGTAAATTTAAACTGATTTAAGAGCAAAAAGTCAGTCGTTAATTTAAAATTTTAATCAATTAAAACTTTAATTAATTCAATTAAATTTTCATGAAAATGATTGAAATACAAGTCATTTTTCATTGATTGGTAAAATAAAATAAAAATAACTGGAATTTTTAATATAAAATACTTAAATTTTCGGTAATTTTTAAATTCGCCATTCAGTGAAAAATGACTTAAATTTGTACTATTTTAAACTGCTTTTCACTAAAATTTGACTGATTGAAATTGAGAGAATAAAGTGTGACTGATTAGCAAAATCTACTGATTCAGATCTTAGAGTTTCAAGGAAGAATTTTGAATTTTTATGACCTTAAAATTTTGGACATTCAAATGAAGGATTATTGTCTTTAACATTTTTTTTTTCAAATTTGAAATTCATTAGAATATATGAAAAAATTCAAAACAAAAATGTATTAATTAAAAAAATTAATTTTTAACAAAGTAAAATATTTAACTTATTTATTTTTTCTTGTTTCTTCGATTAAAAATTAATTTTTCTTTGATTTAAAATAATTTATTTCATTCAAAAACAATTTTCCTTGATTCAAAGAAAATGTATTTGATTCATAAACAATTTTCATTTATTTAAGAATATTTTTTTTATTAAAAAAAATTATTTGATTCAAAAACAATTTTCTTTGATTCAAAGAAAATTTACTTGATTAGAAAAAATTTATTTGATTAAAAAATAAACGATTTTTTCAAAAAAATTTTCCTTCTTCAATTAAAAAATTATTTCAATATCAATTATGTAACATCTTTGATTTAAATAATAAAATCTTAGCTGACTTTTTGCTTCAGCGATTAGTAAACAAAAACTAATTTTGAGTACAAAATAATAATTTTGAGTACAAAATAACTAATTATTAGTAAAAAATAACTAAATTAGTTAAAACGAAATGAGTCAAATTTGACTAATTATTACTAGGAAATTAGTAGAAAATAACTAATTTTTAGTAAATAAATAACTAATGAAACTGTCAAATTTGACTAATTATTAGTAGAAATAAACTAATAATTTTTAACAAATAAATAATTAAGAAATTAGTCAAATTTGATTAATTATTAGAAGAAAATAATAAAGTATGAGTTAATAAATAATTAGGAAAATAGTCAAATTTGACAAAAATTGGATTAGCTACCAAAAATTATTTTTTGCTTATCCTAAAATTTTTAATAATAATAATAATAATAATAATAATAATAATAATTATTATTATTATTATTATTGTTATAATAAACCAATATTTCTGATGTAATAAGAATCTATTTTTTTTGTTTGATTAAATCGAAATTGATTTGAAAGTTGTTCCCGCAAAAATGAAAATTTAATACCCACGAAAAATGCAAAAAAAAAAGTTTTGTACATTTTTTAATATAAGGTCAATCAGAGGCGATCGCGATAGACACACGAAATAAACGTGATTCGACACTTTTGTGCACGAAGAAACAATTATATTTCGATTGTGATGTCGAGTCACGCAAGGATCTACTTCATTCTTAAATAGTGTCTGGGAAAGAGTGCGCGGTGAAAAAAAATGACAAAAATTGAAATGCACAAGTAATAAAAAATGTAATGCTATAATTAAGATTAACGATAAAAAAAGCAGCCCCACCATGCGTTTATCATATATATATGACTAATTTTTGTTATTAAGTAGACAAATTTTCTTTCCAATAAAATATTGTATAGTGTCTGTAATAACTTTATGGTTTAGGAGAAAGAAAGAGAACGAAAGAGAGAAAAAGAGTAAGGAAGAGAAGGAGAAAGAGAGAGAAAGGCTGCGGTTAAGGATTTTCTTTGAAAATTGGTTAGAAAATAATTTGGGTTGGGAGAAATTTTGTATAAACGCATGAATGAGGTGAAGGTGAACAAACGAAAATTTGCGGCTATCACGCTTACAAGTCTAATTTTGTGGGTAGTAACATTGTCAATGCAATGGCGTGTGCATCAAACGGAAACAAGTCCTTAAGTTTGTCCGTCCGTCCGTCTGTCTATCATTCCCTTCATCCGGAATACGAATATTATATATTTTTTTGGGGAGTGATGTTGGGTTAGGGGGTAGCTGCAATTTCCAACAACAACCGCGCGTGGTCACTCTACGAAAAAAAGGGAACAGCTGCATCGTTTTCAAGCATTTCTTTCGAATTGTCATATAGGCCGTTAATATTGCGAGTACCTGGCACTTTACCTAAAGGGGGTAAAAAATCACCTAAAAACGTAGAATTTACCTGAAAACGGTCGTTTTCAAACACTGTGATATATAAACGTAAAAAGGGGGAAAATGTGACATTTTTTTTCATTTTTTTTATCCAATAACGTGTAAAGGGTGAAAGTAATAATTTTCCCGTTTTCAAGCTGATTCGTTTAACCCTTATTCGCAAAAAAAAGCGAAAAAAAATTGGCCATTACGAGAAGAGAGCATTATTGACCTAGATATAATTTACATTTTCATAAAAAATTTTGATTCTCAGTTTCTTTGCAAGCTGCAAGGCACGAAAACGAACAATTTCTCAAAAGGAACTTTAAGTCATCGTTTCACCGTTCATAGCCGTTTAAAGGCCGAAAAATATTGAGAATAAACTTGTCATCTTTTTTGGAATGTTTCGGTATAATGTATTTGGTCAAATACATTTTGAAAATTTTTTTTTAATTATATTTTTTTATTTACTTTAAAGCGATCTTTGAATTATACTGAAAAAAATCTATTCAAGTAACCTACTTGTCTGTTATACAATAAATATTTATTTGAATCGAATAAGTTGTATTTCTACCAATACTTTCAGTATTTGAATTATTCAGAAAATATTTGTTTGAATCAAATAAAGTTTGTTTGAAACAACCAAATGTTGGTTAAATCTAGCAAATAAATATATTGCTATAAAACATTTGCTTGGTTCAACTAAACGTTTGTTTCACAAGATAAAATTATTTCTTGATAAAATCTTTTTTGATAAAATTCTTTCTTTAAACGCTAAATTTGTTAAACTGAACCAAATGTTTATTTAAAGCAGATAAATATTTATTTGGATCAAGCAAACTTTATTTAGACTAACCTAATTTTTTTATCGAATCTAATTATGATGCAAACCTAACTTTTTTTCTCTGAAGAAAATATTCTTTAATCGACTTTAATAAAAAATTATTTAATGTAAACAAATATTTGATAGCAGACAAGTAACCGTTTCTTTGAAGTAAATAAATTTTCTTTCAGTGAAAATTATATGAATACTTTGCAAAATAGATGACAAACGTTTATACTTTGAATTTTGCAATATTCTTTTGATACCGCAAAAAGAGTCTTGCAAATTTATGTTCAACTTTTTTTGTTTGCTTTCTATGAAAATTTTTAAAACTCGTGTTTTGCGACATCACTTTAATTTAAAATGGAGGTCTGATTTTAAGGAGTTTTAAAATTTAGTTAGTCGTATTAAAATTGCCTAAATTCAGCAAAGGCCTTCTTATTTTCTTTTTGAAAATATGTTGCATCTTAAATTAAGACTTCATTTTAAGCTTAAAATAAGTTTTCCTTTCTACTGCTTTAACACGGGAAAAAAATGGATATCAAAACTTATTATTTAGATATAGGTCAATCGTGACATTGTTTTTATTTTAATCTACTTGAATTTCTATTTTTAGTTATTTATATATATATATATATTTAGGATATTTTTTTTCTTATTTAATCTGTAATAACCATAATTAGCGTATAGTAAGAGTTTTTAATACAATCTTTTTTTTCCAACGTTCAAAATGAACGAAATTTGTTTATTTTTTTGTAAATTTTTTATTATTAAGATAATTTATTTAAATGCTTGTTCTCTTATAGTGTTGATTATTTAACAATTGTAAATTGAAAATATTTGGTATTTATCTTAAAATTTAGTATATTTTATACTTAAGATAACGTTCCTAAAGTTCTGAAGTTTCAAACAAAATTTATTCATTTTATCTTCAAATTCAAATTGTGTCACGTATTAAAAAAAATTAAGTATAAAAATTATAAACGTTTGTTTTTGTTTTTGCTTTTTATAAAACTTGTGCTCTAAAATGCTTTGAAAATTTTTACTATTTTCGGAGTAAAATGTAGAGTAACTTTTAGTATTTACAAAGTAAAATTTAAACTGTCTGGAACTTCTGCATCTTTTACTATTTTTAGAGTAAAATGTACAGTAAGTTTTATTATTTACAAAAAAATTAAAAATTTGAAACTGTATGGAATTTCTGCTTTGCAACTTTTACTATTTTCGGGGTTATAGTTTACTCATATTTTCTAAGCAGTAAATTTTAGTACTTAAAATCATTCTCTCAAGACTTATTCAGTCAAAAATTACTAATTTATTTATAAGTACTAATTTATTTTTAGTGGACTGAAAGTAAGATTTATTTTTTACGCTACATTCAGAACTTTGTGGATCATAAAAATAAAAAAAAATAAATACAAAATATTTATATTATATTTATTTTGTGTAAAGAGAAACCGCATTTAACTTAATTACATTAATTAAAATGTTGATCGTTGCGTGCGTGCACGGGAGAAATATTTGAATATTTTAAATGCTCCAGTTAATTTTCTAGACATTATATAATTAGTGCATCAGATGTTAAACGAAATTGTACAAATATAAAGCGTTAAAATCTATATAATACATTTAAACCCTCTCTTTACATCCCTGTAATATGTTTATAATTTTACTATTTATTTAAATTTTCAATATCCATTTTTTTTCCCGTGTCGATAAATATGGTTTTTCTTAGGTTTTTTTCTTTATCTTCTCTAGAGACTAGCTTTTGCTTGACTAGATTACTAAATTAATAGAGCGTTCTTTATTACATTCTCATTTTTTGGTCATTTTCATGTCAATATTTTAAAGGGAGATCATTTCTTTTTTTTTATAAAAAACTTGGGACTTTTATATCATACAATTTTTTCAAATATATTTCAAATATATTTTTCGATTATATTTAATAATGGGTTGGCTGTGTATAATATTGTACTTTTGTTACTGGGTTATACTGTGTTCACCCTGAGTTTGTTAGTTTTTGCTCCTTGATATTCTCTAAATTTTAAGTCTTAAATATTATCGGTATTTCTTCTTCTTCTTTTTTTTCCTTCGTAATTATTATAAGACGGGATTATTTTTAATGTCGTATTTATATTGATAACAATGGTATTTATTGCAAAATCTATCCGATCTCTATTGTTCCCGTACGAAAAATATTCTATAGCTTTTATATTAGATTTTTTTCTTGTTATTTTAATTATATAAATCTTGGTCTTATTTTGTAAATTGGCGCTTAGTTGAATAAGGTTCGACTATTATTATAATATATTGATAGAAATGAAATATCTCTGCGTTAGAAAAAAAAGGAAAGGGGAATTGTTTGGTTTTTAGAGAAGAAAATTTGTCGATCTTCCCTGAAGAGAGGGGCCCCGACGTTATATTTAAAATAGGAACTTTGTCTCGATCACTCAATCAATCTTAATTATAATTTATATTTACAACTATAACATCGCGATTAGAATATATGTATTACAATACATTTTTTTTTCTACGGGGCCAATTAGTTTTTAATCGAGGGATGATCGATTTATTTATTTTTTTTTGTACAATTATACGTATACCGAGTTAATGAAATAGAAACGATCAAAAAAACTAATCAGAATGAGGGTTTTCTTAAAAAAATACTATATTCTCATTGGCAATTTAGGAACAAATACCGTGTGCTCTAATTTTAACGAGGTGCAATCTGGACCATCGTTTTTTTTCTAAATCTTGAAAGAAAAATGTGCAATTTTCTTTCTTAGAATTTTTTTCCAAAAATTGATGTTAGGCATATGGCGTAAAAGAGAAAATTGTTCTTCCTGAGAAAAGTTGATTTTATGCGGGACTTAAGGTGAATGATGCCGTGAGAGAACCACTGACTCGAGCCTTAACTGGTAGGTAGACTAAGGCCGGAGCGAAACGTTTGGATCCGGATTCTTCGCCTCCAGTCGTACTGCAATCTTGCGCTGATGATAGAAATTGTTGTTCTTCGATTAAAAATGGTTGCATTATTGTTTTCTCGGGATTTGAGTTCATGTCCTGAGGCATTGCGTAACTTGCTGGAACTTTGTGCTTATTCGCGACCTCTTTGAGAATTTTGCTCAATTCTGAAATGACACTTTCCGTCGGTTCGCCAAATGCCTTGTGATCCTTCTTGATGTGTTTTTTGATTCGATTTAAATTTGCTGTTGCAAATCCACATTGAGCGCATTTATAGACTCCTTGTGGTGTCACTTGGACGGCAGTGTCGGCTTTCTTTTGGGATGTGTCGTTTTCGTTGTTTGTGATTCGTGGACTTTGTTTTTGTTCGTCGGGTTCGTCTTTTGATGATTCGATAATTTTGTCCATGAAGGGTTCTTTTGATTCGAGAATTTTGTCACTGAAGGAGTTGAATATTGGTGGGGGTAGTTGGGAGAGAAAATTTGGGAATTGATGACGAGTTAAAAGATGATGATGAAAGTGATCGGGTTGAGAGAAACTGTTTGGACAAAGAGGACACTGGAGGATCCTCTCGTTTTCGGTAATGTTCTCCTGGGGATTTGTGTGCGATCTTTCGTGTAGGAAGAGAAAGGGTAGAACTGTCGTGGTGAAGTTACAATAGGAGCATCTGTAGTTCTTGGATTGTTGATCCTCGGTTGATGAGCCGAATAGATTGGAGAGAACTTGATTGCCGAGGGAGGAGAGATCGGGGACTTTGTTTTGGGCCGATTCGAAGCCGTTGGGGATTTTTAGATTTGAATTTGTTGAGGGAATGCGAGAGGTACCGGGTAAGCGATTATTTTTCGTGTGAGACGCTTGGTACTGTTGTTCGAGTTCCTTCCATTTGTCGACACCGAGTTTTCCGTGATCGCTCAGGAGGTGAGCTTTGAGCCATTTGATGCTTCGAAATCGTCGGTTACAGATGGGACAGACTTCGGTGAAATGAGTGAAATAGCGATGATTTAAATCGCCTAATTGTTCTGGTTTTAGTGATGAGTCGTCTGGAATTGTGGCTTCGAATGCATCGGGTTTGCTGTTTGTGGAGAGATTTGAGCCCTCTTCGATAATCCCGTGTGTGTTGTGCTTGTGGACTCGTAAAAAGTACTTGGAGCAGAGTTCCTTGTTGCAGATGTTGCAAATCACGCCACCGATCTGTGCTCCATTTTCGATTTCGATGCCATGCATTCGTTGCATGTGGGTCTTCATGAAGTACTTGTTGCAGAGTTCTTTGTTGCAAATTTCGCAGTAACTGGAAGTTGGGGTTAGTGATGAGGATTTGCGTTCAGGTGTTGGTACAGATGAGGTTGGTGTTGTGGGCATTGAAATCGATGGTAACTGAGGGAGGGAATTTAAATCACTAGTTGAGACTGATTTGTGGTCTTCGGATATATGTTTTCTTAGAGCATCCTGATTGGGATATTCTTTCTCGCAGAGGGTACAGAATGTCGTTGTACTAAGAGGTGTCAGGGACTTTTCTCGACTGTGAGATGGAGAACTAGGCTCGTCGGATGTGATACCATGCTCCGACATGTGGTTTTTTAGGGTTGCTTTTGAATCGCATTCCTTACCGCAAACGAAGCAGGGGAAAATTTTGTTTTCGATGCCATTTAGTTGGAGGATCATGGTTTGTAGTTTTTGGAGATCCTCCGAAATGGAGTCGTTATTTGAAATTGATCGTTGGTCTAGAGTGTCGGTTTCGAATTCATTTTTTGATGATGTCTCTTCGTCGGTGGGATGAATTCGTTGGCGATGAGATTCGTAGAGGCCGAGTGTTTGGAAACGTATACCGCATGTGTTGCACTCGTGGTCGTCGGTCGATCGATCGCTGAACTCGGATCCGTTTCCCGATTCGTTGATGATTAGGTTTAGGGGACTGGTTTGCACTTGATGCCAAGTGGCTGCTGAACCGGGGTTTAATGGTGGTTTCTCGTCTTGGATTATGATACCATGCCTCTTGAATTTGTGTGTACGTAGAAAATATTTGTTACAGTATTCTTTGCAGCAGATTTCACAGAATGCGTCCGGATTTAGGACTCCTAGTTTCCGGAGACGTTCTACGCTGAAATTGGCTTCTTTCGCCTGCTGAATGGCCTGTGGTGAAAGATGCCTTGGCGGTGGCATAAATGAACTGTCTTCCTGCTCGAGTCCGTATTCTTGTTTAAAGAGCATCTCCATCGCTCCTGGACTTTGATACTGTACTTCTCGTTCATCATCCACTGTTTGCATTTGATTCGTCTGATCTGCTGGATCACTGTGAACTGTTTGTTTGTGTTTCATAAGGGATTCTTCAGTTAAAAACATTCTTTGACAAACATCACATGGAATTGTAGGGGATTGTACGGGAACATTATTATCTAGTTTAAGAGCAGGTTCCAATTTGACACTGTTTCCGGGCAATTGTACTGGTAATTGTCCTGCTATTTGTGGAGGCATTTGTCCAATGGGGTAAATTGGTACAGGAGCTCCACCAATTTCGCCGATTGACACTGGATTTGGTGAATCGACGTAAATCCCGTGTTTATTTGCTTTGTGCGTTTTAAGAAAATATTTATTGCAAAATTCTTTATGGCAAAGATCACAATATGCGTCGGGATTGAAAATCCTCATTGGCGCTGGGCCTAAATTTGGTCTATGAATCTGACTAGAATCCGTTAGTGGAAAACCTGGAGGTAATGGTAAATATTGAGGTAGACCTCCGGGGAAATTTGGTAAGGCTGGTAATTTTGGCATCATGTGAATTGAGGCTGACCATTCTTCGTTTGGTTGTTGATTTTGTGATGATTGCACCTGCTCTGCGAGCCACGGGGAAGCTAAATTTTTCATTTCAATATTTGGGACATTAACTAAATTAAGGGACTGATCTAATTGATTGATCGTTTCTATTTTCATTTGAATTTGACTGCTTCTTGAATGTGGTGATTGACTCTCGGAATGTATTTGGGACGCTACAAGATTGTGCTCGCATTCTAAATGCATATGGAGACTCGCTTTGTCATCGAATGATTGACTACAATACTGACAGCGGAATTCTGTATTTAAATTTTCGTCTTTTATTCTTGGATGACCTTGAAGAGATTCTGCCGCTGGCGAATTCGGCTTACCTTCCGAAACTGCATCCGCATCTGGATCCGCATTCTCGACCTCTTCCTCTGACTCGGGATGATCGCCCAACATTAATGATGTGGGAAATCTCACTGGAGTCGATTGTTTTCGTCTTTTTTTCGGACCCGAAGAATCTGCCTCGCCAAGAAGTCGTTTCCTGGCGTCGCGATCCTCACTGCTCGACCCATCACTGTCCAATTCTGCCGGATCGGGCAGCCTCACTTCCTGGACCACTGTCGACGTCATTCTCGAGTTTCCACTTTTTAGCTCTCGCCTACCTTCTCCGGGTGGCCCCGTTTCTTCTTCGACTCTAATGTCTGAAATCATAGGACGAAATTCCTTGAGTTTTCTTAAATTATAAACTAATTAATTAGGTGGATTTTAGGGAATGAATGATTTGAAAGAGGATTAAAAGAAAGAAAGAGGATTAAAATTCAGAGTGCTATTAAATTTTGTGTTGTAAATATTGCCAGTGAGTTAGTTGTTGAGTGTCACAAATAATATTTTTAGTGATTTGTTAAGTATTATAAACATTGAGATGAAGTCGAAGAATTGAAGAAAGATGAAATTTTTCACTATTGTCCGGAATGAAATATTTTGTATTGATATTGATTTTCTGACCATCAAAAATTGCTACAACGTTGAAAAAAAGTGTGTTGAACGATTTCGCCCTCTTGAATTGGAGGCTGCCACCCCCAATCAGGAATTTGATACTTTATTAATGAATCTAGTTGATGCGATGCCTGTAAGAGGATTTCGAAATTATATTGAGGGGGGTGAGGTTGAAATAAGGTCTCCATGCGCATGGCGGCATTAATTGAGAATGTTATAATGATTTTAGTCGACGAAAATCGAAGTGGAGGGTTCACGCGTCTAACGAGAATTTCGTATACGAAGGGAGAAAAAGAAAACCGAAAGTTGGCGAACGAGACGTGGTGAGACACCCTCGAAAGTGGTTCGATAGGAACACCAACTGAATCAGGGTCCTGGTGAGGGTGACTCATGTCTATATGTGCCTATTCTCTTATACTTGAGAAACGAATTTCTAAAAATCAGTGAAAAATTGTTTTTAAATTTTTCTCGGCAATATTTTCCATTTTTTCGAGTCTTTTCGGATGCAGCTTTTCTTTATTTAATTGGTTCAATTGACAAAATTCGAATTATTCATACTATTCGATGGTAATAAAAAATTAGAAAATTATAGCTCCTATAATTTATTCTTTTTCGTATTTTTTTCAAACTCGCAATGACAGTTTTTCCGCGGATATCAAATTGAGCCAAACAAAAAACGAATCAAAAGTGTTGCGAAGCAACGTTTTGATTCGTTTTTTGTCTCAATTTGATATCTGCAAAAAATTGTAATTTTTTTAAAAGTTGAAAAATTTTGTTACTTTCCGCATTGAATTATTAAAGTAGGATTATTAAGGGATTATTAAAAGATTATACAAGGATTATTTAACATTTTAAAGCAGGATTAAAGAGACGGAATTAAATTTTGATTAGTTTTTAATTTTTGGCAAAGTTTTAATAATCTTATTTAGAAATTTTTAATTATTAATTAAAAAAAATTATCATTCCCTGAGAATGAATTTTGTATTTTATTTTTTAACGTTTTGAAAGAATTATTGCAGGAGTATATCTTTTAGAAGTTGAATTATTTTTATTTCGATTTCGTGAAATATTGATATTTTAAAATTTTTTATAGTTTCGAAACAGTTTTTAATCATAGTATTTCACTGCACATATTGTTTCTCTGTTTATTCGACTTTAACCTTTATTATCTGAAATTCGATAAGCGAAAAATGAAAAAATTGTCGAAAACAAGTTTCTAGCTAGATTTAATATTTTAATCTCATTATTTTTTATTTTATGTTTATGAGAAAAAAGTCTCGTTTAAAATTGAGAATTCATTAGTTTCTAAAGGTTTACATTTCTTTTTATATCTTTATTATCTTTATTTATTGGTATGAGTCTTTTAGAAATATATAAAAATTTAATTCTTCTTTTAAAAAAAAGGGAAAAATTTAATTAACTTTCTATTTTGAAGTTAAAAGACTTTTTTATGGGAAAATTTATTTCTGGAGTAATTGTAAAGGGAAAGAAATTTGAAATTAATGGAATTGAGAATCAAATTAACTTTTTTAAATTGAATGGATATTTTTAAAATGTAGTTGGATTATTTTTGGGATGTTCTTCTTTTTCGTTTTTGATAATGAAATTGCATTGAGATGTTAATTATTTCTGCACTTTATTTATTCTTCGAAAAATAAAGTGCGGAAATAATTATTATCTTGAGTAACTTTCTTTTAAGGTATAAATTTAGAGTGAAATATTTGGTATAGATTTTAAAGAGTAAGATTAAAATTTATATTACTCAATAAAATTATGGAACTTAGGAACTGGCAAAATAAAATTCTTGTTGGAATTCGAATTTTTTGTTGCAATTAGCATTCTAGATCAATATTGATAGTCGAATTTTCTTGCACGTGTTTGTTTAAGCATTGGGACAATTAAAATTTTGACTAATATTCAATTCTTAATTCAATTTAATTATATTTTGTAATAAATGATTTAAATTCACTATTAACGATTTAAACTCGCAATTAAATTAAAATTTCTTAACGTTCAAAAGAACGAAATTTACTTATTTATTCTTCAAATTAAATTTGTATTACAATCATTTTGTATTACCATAAAAAATTAATTCTATTCAGACTCCTATTTTTTTTATATACAGTTTTAGTTTTGTAAAATTTAAGTTTTTAATCTTTTGCAGTCAGAAACTTATGAAAATATTTTTAATAAAAAGTATTTTATTCATTTGAACGTTCAGAACTTGTGGATCATTAAACTCACTGTTAATGATTTAAATTCACTTATTACTTTTGTAAATTTTGTTAACTGGGAAAATTTTCTATTTAATAAAATTTACTGACTTGATTATTAATCCATTTTCCATCTATAATATAACAATAATTATTGTTTTCGTTTAAAACTGTAATAAATGTTATTTTCTTTATTTTTAAAGTTGGATAATTTTGTTGAGAATGTAATAATAGATTATTGATTTATAAATTATAGATTGCTGATCAATTAGGAGTTTATTGATCGTCAAAATATGAAATTAATTTCCATCACTTTAATTACAAATAAGATTTTACTGATCCTTATAATTTCCAAATAATCCGTGCTCTGATAATTATTAAAATTATGCTGATCAGAATAGTTTAGAGTCAATTGTTATTTTAATGATTAGTAAAATACTATTATCGGGGAAATTCACACGTAATCAGAAACAGTGAGAATTTGGAGTTTAAATGTTCGTGAATAGACTGAAATATTGACTAACTTTTTGGAGTAATTTTTAGTTATTATTCTTACTCAGGCTCTCTAAATTTGAATTAGTTAAAATGTTTACTAGTTTGAAACAGTGACTTACTTTTTGCTATTGAATTAATAAATTTTACTGATAAATATTAATTTCTACTAAAATTTATTAGTAATTTTAGTGATAGATATCAATTTCTACTAAAATTTATTAGTAATTTTATGAATAGATATTAATTTCTAAGAATTTATTAATAATTTTACTAATAGATATTAATTTCTACTACTTTATTACTAAAATTTACTAATTGAAAAGCAAAGAGTCAGTCACTATATTAAAATTAGTAAACATTTTTACTAATTCCAATTCAGAGAGAGAGTGATACATAATGTTTAATCAGTGACAAATATTAATTTTCAATCAGTGACAATTAATTGTTAATGAGTGATAATTAATAGAATTTTCGCACTGATTCAGGTTAAGAGAGAAATAAAATCGAATTAAAATCTCTTGTTAAATTTATGGTCCTAGTTTTGAATGTTGAAATGAATTTTCAAAAGTAAAACAAATTAAAATTGAATTAAAAACATTTTAAAAAATTACTCAGTGCTATAAAAATTTAAAGCTTAAATTTTACATCTAGAAACTATAAATTTTTTTTATAGTGACGAAAATTATTGTAATAAAATTTAATTTTGAAGAAGTAAATTAATATCATTTGTTTGAACTTTCAGGACTTTTACTATTTTTAAATTTGCTAATCAGAAAAATCTACTAGCAACATTTTTTGCTCCGAAAACACTGATTGGTAAAATCTGATAGTTTTTGGAATCTGTCAATATACATAATTTTTTGGATTAAGAATTTAAGTTTGAATTCAAGTTTCAATTGTATCAAATTGAATCGAATAGAATTCAATTTTCAAATTGAAAGAATAGAATTGAATAGAATAGAATAGAATAGAATTAAATAAAATTGAATAAAATTTAATTGAATCGAATTGAACTGAATTAGAAATAGTTTTGAATCAGTTAAAGTGACAACACTGCGAGAAATGAATACCTACAAAAAATAGTTTTTCGGAGTAATTTCAAATAGAATTAAATTTCACAGATTTAAAATTGAATTTTCACACGTGAAAAAGATCAACAGATCATTTTCTTACCCTAGACTAGGTAAATGAATGTCGATCACAATCATCATCATCTCCAAGCTTGAAACTTCTGTTTACTGTCACTTTCACTTTTGTAATAAATCCCTTTGCTTTGCCGGTGTCTCTGTTGACAATAATGTACCTTTCTCCAAGAATTAGTTGCACTGTTTAAACTCTCCCGCCACATGTTTTCGAAGCGTCACACAAAAAACAATAACTGTCACGACACATGGATTTGAAAAATTGTTCACCGGCGAGATATGCGAGATGCGAACGAACCCTTCTCTCGTGTTCACTCTCTCTCTGTGTGCTTGACGTTCTATATTATAAAAAGGTCTCTTTCGAAAAACTCTCTCTCTCATTCTGGGAGAGCCGGTACATCGAAAGAAGGGCGTTATCGGCACGTGGCAAGGAAATGGTGGGGCAGCTGGGGGATCATCTAGTCTAGTGGATGTCACTAGCCCGCAGGAACGGGGGGGATCACCGATTGGCGCGGACAATGGTCAGTGCGCACACTCTCTTTGCGAGCGAACAGGTATTCTTGTGTCAAGTGGGGGATAAGGGAAAAGAAATAAAAAAGACGACGAAGAAGGAAAAGAATGCCAAGATTCAACTCTGGTTAAAAGGGAGGGGAATATGAAGGAAGAACAGTCGGAAGAAGAGAGAAAAAGTGGATGAAGAAGAAGAGGAAAAAAAATGTGTGTATATAAAAGTAAAAGGACCACTTTTACGCGCTCAATGTTTGAATGTTTGTCCTTTTCACCAGGTTTTTTTTTCTTTTTTTGGGAGTGAGAGTGAATGTGTGAGGAGCGGAGCGGACACGGGCACACGCTTCTACCCGACGTCTTGCTCGTGCCGATCTGTCATACACCATTTCTGTCCCTTCCGCCGATCCAAAACTTGGCTCCCCTTCCATTTTACCCTCCCTTTCGATCCCTTCTCCCGTCATTATGATTATATGCGTTTTCTGGAAAATTTAGACGATTCATATATATATATATATATATATATATATATTCACATGTATAGGGAATAGAGACGAGGATTATCCATATATGAGAGTGGAGAAGGTAGGGGGATATTTAATTTTATCTCGAATATATCCCATGTGGTCAAAATGACAACTTGAACATTTTTCGAAATAATAAATAAAAAAAATTACTTATGAAAAAAACTTCATCTGGACCAACGATATGTTTATCTAGAATAGTGAAAGTTTTAACTGAAATAAATAAAAATTTCGCTGAAATAGTTAAATTTGTATATTTGTTAGAAGGAAACAGTTTTTCCGCGTTTAAAATCCAAATTTTCAATTCTACTCTCTAAAGTTGAATCAGTTAAAAATAACTGATTTAGAAGCAAAAAATTAGTTACTAATTCAAATAGTAAAATTTCTACACGGAAACAAATATAAAGTCACTTTTACTACTTTTATAATAAAAAATTTCTGGGAATTTTGACTACTTTTGGAGTAAATTTTGCTACGTTCGAAGTAAATTTTACTAATTTTTATAAATATGTACTTTGAAAGTAGTAAAATTTACTCTGAAAGTAGTAAAAGTTACCAAAAATGCTATACCAAAAATGTTTTACTATAAAAGTATAGTAAAAGTTACTGTATATTTTTTTTCGTGTATTGACATTTAGTTAAAAATAAATGATTATCAGTTAAAAATAAGTGATGTTTCAGTAGATTTTTTTAAACTGATTTAACCATTTTGCAAGTATTTTTTTTTACTGAAAATCAATTATTTTTTCATTAAAAGTCAGTTTTTTCTAACTGATTTACAAGAAAAGAGTCAGTCACTGATTGTCAGTTAAAACTAAGAAATTTAACTCATAAAAAATGACGAATTGTTAGTCTCCAAATCTGAATTGGAGAAAAGTTACTAATGAAATAACAAAAAGTCGTCCACCAAATGAATTAGAAATAATTTTACTGGGCAGTCAGTAAAATTTTACTAATTATTATTAGAATTTTACTGACAATTAGTAAAACTATTTTATTAAAAGTCAAAAAAGCGGTTTTACTAATTCAATTAGGGAATTAGATGACTAGCAATTAGTGAAATTAAACAAAAAGTTTAGTAAATATTTACTAACAATCAGTCATATTTTACAAATCAAAATCAAGAAACTTGTTTTACTTGGAAATGATTAACAGTTAGTAAAATTTAGTATTTGTTAGTAGAATTTTGTTAATTCAGATTTAGAGAGTACTAAATATTTATTCGTCTTATAGTAGAATTTTACTAATTGCTATAGTTATTTGATTCACTAAGTGCATTAATGAAACTTTTTGAAAAAAAACTTGAACTTTAACTGACTTTTAATAAAACAGATCTACTAAATATAAGTAAAATTCTACTGAAAATTAGTAAAGTTATTGTAATAATTAGTATAATTTTACTGACACCTAGTAAAATTGGACTAACAATTGAAAAAATGTTAAGTTGTTTTCTTGAAAAATTATAGTAAGAATTATTAAAATTGTACTGATTGTTTAAAAAATTATACTAAGAATTAGATAATTTCACTGATTGATAGTAAAATCAGACAAAAATTAAGAAAAATTTTGTGGGTTGTTAGTAAAAATTATACCTACTCAGAATTAGTAAAATTATTCACTGATTGATAGTAAAAAATGCTAAAAATAATAAAATTATTTTGACAATTAGGAAAATTTTACTGATTGTTAGTAAAATTAAACTCCGATTTAGTAAATTTATTTACTGATTGCTAGTAAAATTAGACTAACAATTAATAAAATGTTATATAAGTAAATATAAAGTTAGTAAAGTTTCAGTAAAAATTAGAAAGATTTTACTGAATGCTAGTATAAAATTATTTTTAGAATCAGTAAAATTTTACTGATGGCTAGAAAAATTATACTTACAATTAGTAAAATTATTCTGATTGCTAGCAAAATTACACTAACAATTAATAAAAATTTATTTATTGCTAGTAAAATTTCATAAACAAATTAGTAAAATTTTACTGATAGGTAGCAAAATTATACTAACAATCAGTAAAATTTCAGTGATTGATTGTAAAAGTATACTCAGGATGAGTAAAATTACAGTAAGATTTTGTAAAGTTTTATTGATAGGTAGTAAAATTATACCAACAATTAGTAAAATTTCACTGATTGTTACTAAAATTTAATAGTAGAATTCTTTAGAATGTAATAATTGCTATAAAAATTGGTCTTTATTCAATAATTATGATTTTTGTATATTCAAAATTTTTCTTTGGGTTTTAAATCTTTAGAATGGTTTTGGCTTTAATTAGCAGCAAAGTTTATAAATATAAATCAGTGAAAAATCAGTGAAATTTTACTAATTCATAGGTTTATATTCGCACTAATTTAAAGTGACTTTACATTACTCAAATTTCACTCATTGAGATATAATAATGAATTAATTAATTGTATTCTTTTGATTCTAATCAGTCATTTTTTACTGATTTGACATTTAAAAAAAATACTGACAACTTGCAGTTATTTTCTAATGGTTAACTTAAATTTTCAAGATACGTCACTGTAATTTTCAGTCATTTTTTAATTGTCCAATCAGTGAAAAATAACTGACATTTTAGTAATTTTTAAAAATTTTAGACAAATTTCACTGATCTTCGGTGAAATTTTACTAATTCAAACTTAGAAATTATTAACTAATTATTAAATAATAATTAAAATTATTAAAATAATAGTTAATGAAAATCCACTAATACCATATGAATCAGTGAAACTAGACTTATTTAAATTTGAAAGAGTGATAAATGCTTTGAGTTGAATTTTTGTTTTGGATATAGTATAAAGGATCTTAAAAATGTCAGTGATGTACATAAATCTTTCTCGTCATTAAAAAATTAAAAATCGTTGATCAATTTTGATATTGGATTTTTAAAGGTCGCCTCTTATTTTCTTTTTGAAAAAGTGATTGAATTTCTTTAAAAACTTTCAAATTAAAAATTTTTGCTCTCATTTATCAGCGATAGATTAAAATTTTTCTTTGTAGTTTAAAAATAAATTCAAAGAACTGGACGATTGAATGAAAAATAATTGAATATTCTTTACGTGTCTATTCGGATTTTGTAGCAGTGATTGTTAAATATACCCCTCGAATGAATGCAGACAATTTGTGGCATTATATTTTGATTAATTTAAATTTTTCCTCTGAGTAGATGAAGGTATATTGTGTATTTGTAGGGATTAAACACATTTGTGTTGAAAAATTCGAAGTAATGGGAAAAATAAAAATTAATTAACGTTCGCCAATATAAGACGATATGAAGAATGACAAAAAAGGGATATGAACGTGGAAATCGAATTTTCGAAATTGACAGCAATTTTGAGGATTTAGTCAGTCTCGATGAAAAGGACAGCATCAACAGTATTGAATGCTCGATAAGGGACTAGTAGAATGGAAATTGGATTATGCGAGGGTTGAAAATAGAGGGTTGGGTTATCCAAGGTAGTGTAGTGTGTTGTGAGGAACTGCGGTTCTGTATGCCGCGACGTAATCATTTGACAGATTCTCCGAAAATAGTCGTAAATACGCCCGTATGTTAGAAATTTTGTTGAAAAAAAGGTATATATCCCCTTTTTTGCAGTTGGCGCAATCGGCTCCACTATAGTCATAGAACGCATCATCCAACAACACAAATATATTTATAAATCCCACCCCCCAGGAGGAAGGGGAGTTTTGTGGAAGAATGAAACTTTGGCTTTTCAAACCAGGAAACGGGTGATTGAGAAAAACATGTTATTTTCGGAATAATGAAGAGAATGAATTTTTGAATAGGTTTATGGTCAAGTCATGATGATAAAGAATCGTAAATCATTCCCGAGGAATGGCAGGTTGTCGAAGTAAAATTTTCTACGTTTAATTTTAGTTCCAGTCTTGAATTAATGTTGAAATTGACAAATCTCTTTTGATCCGCAATGTTGGAATTGACTGAATTGTTTTTTAATTCTTTTAAATTTCTGAAATTCTTGATTTTGGTTAAATTAATGTTATATTTAGGTATTTTATTTACACTGTAAAAAAAGGGAGTTAATATCCAACTCTCAACGGGGATAACTTTGACTTTCATTTCTACTTTGATTTTGATGTTCACTTTCACTTTGATAAAATTTTATTTAACCTTCGTTTTCATTTTGATAGATTCTTTTTTTAAACTTCTATTTTTACTTTCAACTTGGAAAATTTCTATTTTTAGTTTCACTTTGATAGAAAATGAAAATAGAAATTTGGCAAAATGAAAGTGAAGACCAAAATCTAATAAAGTGATAAATTTTTATTTAACCTTCATTTTCATTTTGATGGATTTCTATTTTCACTTTCAACTTGATAAATTTCTTTTTTCACTTTCACTCTGATAGGAATAAAAATTTTTTGCAGAATGAAAGTAAAAACTAAAATCGAACAAAGTGATAAATTTTTATTTTTTTTACTTCTATTTTCACTTTTAACTTAATAAATTCCTATTTTCACTTACACTTTGATAGAAATAAAAAATTTGGCAAAATGAAAGTGAAAACAAAAATCTAACAAAGTGATAAATTTTTATTTAACCTTCATTTTTATTTTGATGGATTTTTATTTTTTTTACTTCTATTTTCACTTTTACTTTGATAGAAATAAAATTTTTTGGCAAAATAAAAGTGAAAACAAAAATCTAATAAAATGATAAATTTTTATTTAACCTTCATTTTCATTTTGATAAATTTTTATTATTTTTCACTTCTATTTTCACTTTCAAATTGATAGAATTCCATTTTCACTTTCACTTTGATAGTCTAAGAAAGTAAAAGTTTTTCAATATGAAAGTGAAAACAAAAAAAACAAAGTAAAAATGAAAGGCAAAAAAAATTTCAAAGTGAAAATGAAAATATAAGTACAAAAAAATCAATCAATGTGGAAGTTAAAGCGATAATGAAAGTAAAAATAAGAATTTATAAAAGTGAAAATGAAAATGAAAGTCAAAGTAGAAATGAAATTATACATAATTGACCCTCTGAATGTTTTTTCAATTTTTTTCAAGTTGTGAAATTTTCGATTTCTTTGAATTCAATTTGGTACTCAAATATTTTATTTGCATTTGAAAAAGGAAAATAAAATTCAACTCCCAACGGTATTCTTAAAAAAGTCGCACACTTTCGGAGTTTATAGAAAAAAGAGTAAAATAAGTTAAAGAATTAATTCCTCTCTCTAAATTTTAATTAAAAAAAAATTCCAAACGGAATTTTTTAAAAGTCACAACCTTTTTGGAGTTAAAAGAAGGGGAAAAATTTAAAGATTTCAAATTGTACTTTTTTTACTCTTTAAATTTGAATTAGTAAAAATGTTTACTATTTTGAATTAGTGACTGATTTTTTGCTTTTGGGTTAGTAAATTTTACTAATAAATTATAAGTAGTATTTTTTGCTTTTGAGTTAGTAAATTTTACTAACTAAAAAGCAAAAAATTAGTCACTAATTCAAAATACTAAAGATTTTTAAATAAATATGTATTTCTAATAAATATTTTGTATGAATAAATATATTTATTAGTAAAATTTAGTGACTGATTTTTTGCTTTTGAGTTAGTAAATTTTACTAATAAATTAGTAGAAATTACTATTTATTAGTAAAATTTACTAATTCAAAAGCAAATAGTCATCAGTCACTAATTCGAATTAGTAAATATTTCTACTAATTTGAATTAGTTGTAGTGAAATTTTTTTTAACTATTATTTTAATAATTTTAATTATTATTTATTACCCTCTAAGTTTGAATATCAGTGACTCTTTAAAAAAAAAAAAAAAAAAAAAAATAGTTAACCATTAACTCTTTTTGTTTTACTTTTGTTTATACTTAAACTTAAGTCACTTTTGAAGTAAATTTTAAACTCAAAAAATTTTACTTCTGTTTCTTTAATTAAAATTTTTTACAGTGAAAATTGAAGAATGAAACACTATAAAAAATGAAAATTGGAGTTGAAGCAAAAGGAGTTAAAATTTAGAGTAACTGAGTAGAGAGTAAAAATTTTTGGTCGCACTTTTTTGGAGTTAAAGTCAAAGGAGTAAAATTTAGAGAGTTAAAAATTTTCTCCTTTTTTTTTAACTCCAAAAAGGTGCATTGATGCATATACTTTATTAAATTCCATTGGTAGTTAAAATTGTTCCCTTCTTTTTAAAATTTAACTTCTTTTTTACAGTGCAATTGTGTAGAAAGAAAATTTTCAATTTTCAAAAATTTAAATTAAAAAAATTTTAATTTAAAAAATCCATTTTAAGAATAGGGGAATGTAGTCAAGGTTGGCCTACTGTCTAGGTAGGCCACTCGCGTTTTTTTGTCAAGTTCACTAGCGCCACCTACGCGCATTTTTGTCGAAGCTTGTCTTAGTGAAACCTAACTTTTTGTTCAATTACATTTTCGGAAAATCGAAAATTGTGTTTTCTGTGACGTCGGTACAAAAAAAGCTCAAAAAAAGTTTTGTGCATAATGTGAAAAACCATTAATAAAAGATAAAAAACAAATTGAATCGTCAAGGCAAGTATGCAGAAAATTTGTGGGACTCATGGTTGAAAGGAAAACAAAGTAAAAAATCGAATCCCGAAACGTATTTCTTTATGGTTACAACAATTCGGTAATGTTACTTACTGTCAAGGTCGGCCACTATGTGTTTAAAATGCGCAAAGTTGAGGACGAGCTACTTCATTTGCAAAAACTGCAATTCTGTATAACTCATAATATAATTGATCATCTTATTAATATTTTTATTTAATTTTATTAATATTTTAGTGCAAAACTTTTTTTTATTTATATTTATTTTTTTATATTGTTTATTGTTATTATTTTGTTATTTCATTAAGTTACAAACTGTAAACAATAAAGAATCAATTTTCCGTAACTCCAAACATGTTATTTTATTTTTTAACGATTAATGCCCTTTGAATTTTAAACATGGCCGACCTTGACTGTAATGGCCAACCTGGACTACAAATTTTTTTTTTTTTAAATCTTTATAACTTTTTCATTTTTAAACCTGTCAATTTACTTTGTACAGAAAAAATGTTCCTATTAAACAGGACTTTCCAACCATATACTTCAATTGTCCAAATTCATTTTTAAAAAAAAGTTATAAACAAAAGTCAAAAAGGTGGCCGACCTAGACTATGTTCCCCTACAATTGATCTTGAAAGAGTTGATGAAAGTGCGTCCGAATAAACATTTTCTTCGCATACTATGAATAAAAATGCAAATATATTCAGTTCACATATAAATTTCATCTCTAGACAATTGACTCGTGTGTATAAATTTATTCTCGACTAGAAAAAAAGGGCGCATTGAAATCCTTTTCTCTTCTATGTATAAAGTTTCTCAAGACTTATTTTATTAAAAAAAGAAACTTGAAGTTCCTTTTGATACCAGGGATAAAAATATCTCTCTATCTCTCTATATTTATATAGTTTTTTTTGTTTAATTGAGAAACGCGTGTTGGATTGAAAAATGAAAAGAGGAAACGTTTCTAATATCCGGAGACTGATAGAGAATAATAATGACGAGAGACGTGTGCGAGAATAGTATATAAGGGCTATATTAGATTTCTTGAATCACGTATTTGGCATTTCGCTTTATTCCTCGAGCGTTTCCTCTGATTCCTTTTCGAGTTTCAAGTGAAAGGATCAGGGAGGGGTAGGTGTATAGGGGCAAAAGTTTTTCTTGTACGATCTTGGTGAGAGTTCGCGAGGCAATGTCCAGTTTGTGTATATGTGTATTATTTTTTTCTCCTATAATACGTATATATATATATATATATATATATATATATATATATATATATATATATATATATATATATATATATATATATATATATATATATATATATATATAGACGTGAAATGCTTTAGGCGTGTGAGTTTCTTTGTGTAAGATTTCTAGTAGAGGCCTATTGATCGAAGCTGCTCGTACTTTGGTGTCCGGCACACGCGCATAAGTCTTCCCGTAAACAAGACAAATATCATCGTTGCCCGTCCTGAAAATCCATCTCTTCTCTCTCTCTCTCTCTCTCTTGCTCATTCTCTTTGCCCTTCAAACAGGGGGTAACAAAATTTCGTTCCCCGACTCGCGAGCCATCCACCTCAAACTACCCAACTCACGCCATATTTGAAACTATGGCAACGCGCGGAAGAATCTCAAACCGAGGAAACTCACTTTTATGGTATAATTCGACGAACCATTGGTAATAACTTTAGTCTTAAGAAATCTCGACGAGATTCCCTCTCAACAATATCCGAAATAAATTGCACTGAGGATTTCAATTTTTTTGCTTTTTAATTAGTAGATTTATTATTTGTTTATTTTTTTATTATTATTTGTTACTTGATTTCTTTGTGGTTATTATTATTTGATTATTTCTGGTTATTATTATTCAATTATTTGTAGTTCCTCTTTTTATCAAAATGAAATTTTTTGGTATTTTATTGAATATAAAGTTGTGAAATTAGACTCGAACTCCGATCGAGTGCAGAGTCTTCGATTGGAGTTTTTTCGATAAATCTCTTTACACTTGTAAAGTATAATAAAAGTATTTATAAGATGAAAATTATTAATTATTACCTATTAAGAATTATTATTCGATTCAATATTTTTTATTACTTAATTATTTGTAGTTCCTCTTTGTATAAAAGTGAACTTTTTTTTTTGGTATTTTATTAAATATAAAGTTGTCGTTAAAATTTGTTTAGTAATGTTTTAAGAGGAATTCAATGGTCATAAAAAAAATTGGTCAGAAAACATTTGGACTCTTTTTGAATTTTTATTTTTTCTAAAAATAATTTTGAAGAAAATATGTTTTTGTATCCATTAAAAAATTGCCGAATGAAAAAATTAACATTTACAAAAGTTTTAGCATTATTTAAAAAAAAGTAGTTTTCAGGTTAAGAATTTAAAAAAAATATGATTATTATTAAATTTTATTATACGAAAACTCATTTGTTTTTTTGTAACTAATTTCAGAGCATAAAAAAATGAGTTTTCGTATAATAAAATTTAATAATAATCATGTTTTTTAAATTCTTAACCTGAAAACTATTTTTTTTTGTTTTGAAAAAATGCTAAAACTTTTGTAAATATTAATTTTTTCATTGGCCAATTTTTTTATAGATACAAAAACATACTTTCTACAAAATTACGTGTGGATTTTAAAATCTATCAATTTTTAGAAAAAATAAAACTTCAAAAAGGGTCAAAATATTATCTGATCAATTTTTTATGACCATTGAATTCCTCTCAAAAAATTACTATAAAAATAATTTTATTAAATAATTAATTATTATTCTCATATTTTTATTGATGATTTTTTATTTCATTGTTATTGTAGGTCATCTTTTTTTAATTTGTTTTACTTTTTTTTTTTTGACAAAAATTTTATTTACCTAAACTCAAATTTGGATATAAGAAATAGAAAAAATTATATTATTCCAAACAATATAATTTGATCTATTATATTATAAACAAATTATGTTACAATAATTTTGAACGTTTAAGTAAATGAAATATTTTTTTAGGATAAAACTTTTCGAAAATTATTACTGGTAAGAATTGAAAAACGCAAATTAAATATTTTGAAACTTTTATAAATTCTTTTTTAATACGTAGCGCAATATTATTAGAATTTTAGTGCAAAAAATAAATAAATTTAATAGTTTGACGAATTTAAATAAATTAAATAAAAATTATTTTGAAAACTTTATTTTTTAAAGTAGGCTAAACAATATTATTGTAATAAAATTTTAATGTAAAAACTGTAAAAAGTAAATTATTTTCTTTCAATTGTCGTTCAAAATTTTGGAGACAATAATTTTAAACTAGTAATTAAAATTTTTCAAAAGTAATTTAAAAGTACTGAAAGTTGAAAATAATTTCAGTAATTTGAAAAATGTTCTACAAGATTTTTATAGTTTTTTAAACAATATTAAAAAATTGGATATTCTTTGCTCACTGACGTAAAAAAATAAATAATTATGAATAAATAAACAAGAAATAATTATTAATGAGCGCTATTGTAGTTATGAATAATAAAAATATATAAATTATTTAAAATAAATAACAATAAATAGAAATAAATTGAAAAAAAATAAATCTGGGGTACGATTTTGTAATTTGACTTTGACGTCTTTGACTTTCACTCTGACTTTGACATTGACTTTGACGTTGAATTTTTTTTTCATTTTGATTTTCAAAGTCTGAGTTGAAGTCAAAATCAGAGTGAAAATGGAAGTCAAAACTCAAAATTATTTGCAAAGTGAAAATCGAAACGAAAGTCAAAGTCAAATTACAAAATCGCACCAAAGATTCTTACTTAAAACAGTTTTTAACGATCTTATATAATAAAAACGTTATTATCTTAAATTTTATTATTTTATTAAATTATATTAAATAAAACATAATAAAAATAAAAAAATGTTTAAAATAATAAATAAGGTAATAAATAATAGCAATAATAATAACAATACCAGTAAGAGTAATAAGCTATAAAAATAGTAACAGTAATAGTCGATAAGAATAAAAATAAATAATCATTAATTAATAGTAAATTAATTTAAAAAAGTTCCTAAGCACTCTAACTTTCAAAGTTTCAAATATCAATTTTTGAAAAATATTATTTCAATTTAAAACCGCCCTTGGGAATTAAATTTTTCTCTTCCCACCACTATTCCCTAAAAATAAATTACATTTTATTACATCCGTTATTTTTTTGTCAAACATTTTATTTTTTTCCTTTTATAATTTGACTAAATTGCTCGAAAATATATTTTGGAGTCTAATTGATTTTTTTTAATGCTTGTATAAATTAACTATCTGCGTTCAACTTTATATATCGATGAATGACATTTATTTTATTGTTGTCGAGACAATTGAAATATTTCTCAAATAAAATTTGTCCAATTAGAGTAGAATTTTTTTTTCTATTGCTGTCGAGGGCAAATGACATATTTTGTATGCTTATAAAATTTTAATGAAGAATGATTAATGAGAATGTCCAATTTTTGTATAAATTTTTAGTTTCAAGAGGATGATGGGTTTAGTACTCAACAAGTAAATTAATGTATGTTTCATTACTTTTTCCATATTATTGTTCGTGAGGAACATAATTAATAAGAATTGAAACATGATGACATTGAAAACAGGAAGGGGAGTTTATAATCAGGTTCTCGTACATATATGTGTGTAGGGGTTTCGAAGAATCAACAGCTCACCCTAAAAATACAGAGAGGGTGTTTATATACATCGCCTTCTTCCCCATATTTTAAATATTGAATTTAAACCATATGTTTCGCCCTCAATAATAATTGATTCGTGTGTTTTGTACCTTCTATTTGATTTTCGAATACTTTCAAAGTCTCGTGTCGCCCTTTTTTTCGGTTAACGAAATTCAATTAGAATTTGTCAGTTGACGAATGCGTTGATAAAAAATTAAAATAGTGGAGAAAATAAAATGTGAAGCCTCGTTGAAAATAAATGCACACGTGGACATAAAATGTAATAAGCTAATTTAAATTGTAAATATTTTATTGAAGGTGGAAAGTGTTCTATTTTATTTTTTTACTTTATGTTTCTTTTTTTCTGTTTTTTTATTCTTAAATTTTTTGGTTCGATTTGTTAATTATTATTATATTTATCTTATTATTGAATATATTTACTTAATATATATTATTATCAAATTATATTTACTTAATGTATAATTTTATTCAATTATGTCTACTAAATGTATATTATTATTAATATATTAATATAAATAATATATTAATAATATACACTCAGAAAAAAATACATTTGCCTCAGAGGCTAATAAATTTTCTATTTGTTTCATATAAATTTTATTTGAATTAAAAAAAAATTGTTATTTGAGTCGGAAAGAAATTTTTATTTAGAACAAGTAAATAATCTACAGGGTTACCACAGGTCAGGGAAAAGTAAGGGAATTTTATTAAAAGTACAAAGAGTTGTAGAAATTCAATTATTTTCAAAAGTAATGAAATTCTTCGCAGAAATTTAATTATGTTAAAAAATTTTTTTAAATTCTTGTAAAAAATTCAATTTTTCTTATAAATAATAAAATTCTTCTTTGAAATTCAATTATTTTCAAAAAATTTTATAATATTCAACAAAATTTCAATTATTTTTAAAAATTTTGGTCAAACCAATGATTTTTAATATCTACTATTTTAATAAAAATATCACAGAAATTGAATTATTATTTGAAAAAATGTTCTCAAAATTCTACTCAAACATTTAATTATTGTCATAAATAATGAAAATTTTTCAGGAATTCAATTATTTAGGTAAAAATTTTTTAATAACTTTCTTCTCAATAATTCAATTATTTTGATAAATTAATGATACATTTTTTACAGGGATTCAATTATTTTCATAAATAATAAAATTCTTTTTAGAAATTCAATTAATATTGTAAATAATAAAACTTATTGAAGAATTTTAATTATTTTTAATAAAATTTTAATCGAATTTTTTTAAAAATTAAATTATTCTTAAAAATTTTATTAGAACTCGTCAAAAGAATTTAATTATTTAAAAATTTATAGATAAAATTCTTTATATTTAATATAAAATAATGGTTTTATCACTCAGTCATCTTTAATTATTAGAAAACATGAAGAAATCAACTATAATTAATTTTTTACATATTTCTTCGCATCAATTCATTAATTTTTAATTTTTTAATGATGTTTCTCCAAAGAATTAAAATATATTCAGAGAATTGAAAAAAATTGTTCTGAGAAATTTAATTATTTTGAAAAATTAAAATAAAATTCTTTTAAAAATTCTATTATTTAAAAAAATTTTGACAAAATTCTTTACAAGATTTAGTTGATAAACTTGCAATTTTAATAAAATTTTCCTATACAATTCAATTATTTCCAATACAATTCTTCTTGAGAAGTCAATTATTTTCACAAATAATACATTTTTTTATGGGAATTTAATTATTTAAAAAAAATTGAATAAAATTCATCGCTAGAAATCAATAATTTTTATAAATAATAAAATTTTTCTTGATAATTCAATTATTTAAAAAAAATTTGATAAAATGCTTTATAAATTTGAAAAATTATAATAAAATTGGTTGTAGAATAAAATTATTGTCAAAAATTCTTGTAAGAATCTGCGAAAGAATTCAATTATTTTCGTAAAAAATAAAATTCTTCAAAGCAATTCAATTATTTAAGAAATTTTAATAAAATTCTTCCCAAGAATTCAATTCTTTTAAAAAATAAACATTTTCACAGGTAATTCAATTATTTAAAAAAGAATTTTTTTTAATTCTTTGTCAGATTTCAATTATTTTCAATTTTTTAATGAAATTTCTGGATGTACCTAATTTAATTATTTTAAAAAAGTTTTAAAACTTTTGATAAAATTCTTCATAAAAATTCAATTTTAAGAAATATTCAATTATTAAATAAATTATTTATTTTTGTATGTAGATAATCGAATTCTCGAAAAATTTTCTAATAAAAATTTATTAAAAAATGAATTTCATGTAAAATTTTAGATAATAATTGAGGCCTTGGATCCAATAACTCGCCCGACGCTCGAAGGCACGCGCTAATACCAGTCGGGTAGCAGTGAGTGGCCCAGAGGCGCTCACTGCTCACTGACTGGCAGTTGCGCGTTCCTCCGAGCGTCGGGCGAGTTATTGGATCCAAGGCCTCAATTGAATATTAGAAGAGTCATTGTGTGAATTTTTAGAGATAATTGAATTTTGAAAAGGGTTCAAACGATTTCTTCATGTTTTATAATAATATTCTCATAAGTTATTGAATTTGAGAATGTTAATTCCTATAGAAAAATAATAATGATTAAATATTTATTTAAAAAAGAAGTTATTAATGTTCTTCAGGGTCAAGGAAAGAGTGAAAATTTTTTCTGGAAATCAGAGAAAAGTCACGGAAAAACAAAATTAAAGTTTTATGTCAACCCTGATATTATTATGATTATTATTATTATTTTTATTATTATCTATTATTATTGCTATTATTATCTCTCTAAATTTGAAATAGTTAATAATAACTAATTTGATAGTTAAAATTCTGTCACTGATTCAAATAGTAATATTTTACTAATAAAATATTTAATAATAATAATTTATTTTTAGTTAAATTCGCGTTTAGATTACGTCAAAATAATTGAACTTTTCGGTAACTAATTCAATTGATCCAAATCAACTATTATTGTAGTAATTTATTTACTAATAATAAGTTACTTTTGACTAATCAGATATTTAGAGAGATTATAAAGTAATACAAAGTTTAAAAAGAAATAAAATATTTTAAGAGTATAAAGTTTGTAAGTAGAGTTAATGCAGATGTCAACTAAACATTGATTTGAACATATAAATTTTTAAGGGGAATTCAAATTTTTAATAAGTTGAATAAAAATATTCATTAGGATATATACAGTATAGAGAATTTATAATAGGAATGTGAATGGAAAGGGTAGAATGAGGAAGTAGTTCAGGATCTGCGCAACGCGTGTAGTCGGATAAACACGTGTTGTATTCGCATGCAAAAGACTTCGAGCCACAAGTCGATTCTATAGTCAGTCCTAAATGGAGAGCGTTGTGGTATCTATCGTTTATTCGTTTATCTTTTGCCCATTTATTAAAGCGAAAAAAAAAGTTTTTTAACTCTACAAAAAAAAAAAAAAAAAAATTGTGTCCTAAAATTACGAGTATTGTCAATATGACCATAATTCGATAGTATGCTTTAGAAGTTGAAGAAAAACCGGTGCGCACGTTATTTGAATGAGTGTTAAAATGTGGATTTTAAAATAGTTAATTTTTTTTATGTTTCTAGTAATACAGGAGTTTGATAACTTTTTGTAAGAGTTGTTATTTTAATTCAGTTAGTTTCTTTGTTTTACTCTATTATATGGACTTTAAATTATGGGGTATGGTATAAAGCACGATGGTATATTGTATAAAGACTAGAAGGAATCATGTTTCAAAACATTATGTACTTGTATATATACGAAGTAGTATAGAAAGTTTTTTTTTTGCAAATAAAAGTTTCTAAATTTGAACTTCTATTGATTGGATATTTTTAATCGGTCTCCTATAGTTCAGTTTGTGGAAATAGAAATTTTTTATTCCAGCTAAAATTCTGTTGTTGCTTCTATTATTTTTAGAATAATTTTTCTTCCCTTTTTATTTCCTTAAATAAAATTTAATTTAATACATTTTTTTATGGATTTTATTTTATTAATTTTAAAAATTGCGAAGAGGTCATTTTCAATTTGCATATTAAAAAAAAAAACTAACAAAAAATGTTTAGATTTCTATATTGAAATAATTTTTATTTTGTTTAAATTTTTTGTTAATTTAAAAAAAATAGTTACAATTATTAAATTGTTTTTGGAAATGAATTTTTAGTTCCAGGAAATTTAGAAATATTTCAAATAAAAAGAATAATTTTAGTATAATTATAATAGTAATGATTGCAAATAATTATAATACTAATAATTGCAGATAATATTAATATCAATAACAAAAAAAATAATAATTAATAAAAAAACAATAAAACAAACTATAATTATTAATATAGTTATGATAGTAAATTTACAAATTATAATATTAATATAATTATAATAAGAAATGTTGCGAGTAAAAATATTAATATAGTTAAAATAATAAATTTACAAATAATAATAATAATAAAATTTCAATATAATTATAAAAATAAATATTTTGAAATAATAGTAAAAGAATGTTTTCGTATATCTGAGATTTAGGAATACGTGAGGCAATTCATTGTATTGTCAACTGGCAATTAGTTGAGGTGTGAAGCGGCATAATCAGCGAAAAGGAAAAGCGTTGTGTGTGAGGTGGGCGTGAGAGTGTGGGAGAGAGATGGAAATAGAATGCGCGTGGTTCAATGTCTTGCGCTTACAGGTACGTGTGTTTATAAATATGTGAACACGTGTACAGGAGAATTCAAATGTAATAATATACATATTAATGGGAAAATTTAATTTTCCGTCTACTTTTAATGGAATATAAGAAAATAAAGAGAAATTTTCAGAGATGAAAAAAATAATTGCAAAAAATAAGAGATTCGGCTACTTACGATTGTTTTGGCCATCATCCCACCATAGCAGCCATACTTGATATGAGAAAGTATTCCCACATTGTCCGCTAGGCCATCTACTAATTCCCCCTTACACCCCCGCGTTGATTCAACCATCCCTAAGTCAGTCCTTGCCGGCGCACCCTACCACCCTCGCAAACACGAGCTTTCAAAGTCAGGTCCGACGACCTTAAGGGCGACAACGGGGCTTTCTCGAATTACTGTTTTGCCGAATTTTCCATTTTTGGCTTTTTTTTCTCTGTCCCTCTGCTTTGAATGATACATTCGCTGTACGAATTTTTTGGTGGATTTTTAATTGATTTTGGGTATTTTGAGAGAATTGGGAGCATTTTTTGGGGATATTTGTTGTTTGGAAGTTCTTTTGTTGTTAGGAAGTGCTTTTATTGTAAGGAAGTGGTTTTATTGTTAGAAAGTACTTTTGATGTTGAAAAATACTTTTTCTTGTTAGCAAGTACTGTTTTGCTAGTAAATATTTTTCAGCGTTCGAAATTGCCCAAAAAAGTATATATTTTTTTAAATATTTTAACTGATCGTGTTCAATAAATTATTAAAACTTCATTTTCTGAAGAAGTTTATTCTTTTTAGTAATTTTCTTTATCAAGAAATTTTTGTTAGCAAACACTCAATGATTAAGTTTTTAATTTTTCGAAATGTTTAAATGTTCCAAAAAGTTTTAAATAAATTATAAAAACTCTAATGTTACAAAGAATTTATTTGTCAGTAATTTTTTGTTAGGAAGTACTTCTTGTTGTTAAGTACTTTTTTGTTAGCAAATACTATTTAATGGTCGAAGTAGTTGCCCAAAGTAGTTTTACCTGTTTCGAAATATTTAAATGTTCGTGATTTATAAATTATTAAACCTTTAATGTTCTAATTATCATTCTTGTTGGCAATTTTTTTGATAGTAAGTACTTATTGTTATCAAGTATCCTTTTTGTTAGGAAATACTTTTAATATTCGAAATCTTCCAAAAATCATTTTAAATTTTTTGTAATATTTAAAATGTCTGTGTTAAAAAAATTCTTTAAATTTTAATGTTCTAAATAACTTTTTTGTTAGTAATTGTTTGTTAACAAGTATTTTTGTGTTAGCGAATACTTTTCAATTTTTGAAATTAACCACAGTAGTTTCAAATTTGTTTAAATATTTAAAATATTCTAAAAAGTGTTAAATATATAATTTTAAATTTATTGTTATAATAAACTTGATTGTAAGGCAAAATCCGTTTTATTATATTTTAAAATATTATTTTCAAATACTACAGAGTTTTTTTTATATTTTTTTCTTAGGAAATATTTTTCAGAGTTGAAAACAGCTCAAAAAATAATTTTGTCTAAATATGGTTAAAATGATTGGATTATCCAAACGATTTAAAGCACTTTACTTTAGATCAAAGCACAATATGGCATTTTTCAAAATAGTATTTTCATACACTTCAGAGTATTTTGGTTTTTTTCACGAAGTACTTTTCTATGTTAGGAATTGACTAAAACACTTTAAATTTATTAAACTAATAAAAATGTTCTAAAGTATTTTATTACATGTTAAATTACTCTTTGGCGCATTTTTAATTAGTATTCTCAACTACTTTAAAGTATTTAAAGTACTTTTTAATGTCAGAAATTGACAAAAGTACTTTACTTTTTTTAAAATAGTTTATTATAAGTTAAAATACGTTTTCGCATATTTGAAAGTAGTATTCTCAACTACTTTACAGTATTTTAGGTACTTTTTTAACATAAAATACTTTCCAAAATACCTAAAATTTTCCAAAAATTGTTCAATAAATTAAGCTTAAAGTACTTTGGAAATGTAAAGAATTTTATTAAAAGTTAAAATACTCTTTGACGTATTTTAAATTAGTATTCTCAACTACTTTAAAGTATTTATAACTTAAACGTGTTTTTGATAATATTTTTGGTTTTAAAATTTATAAGTGATAGATCACCAAAGAATTCATAGCAATTTATATAATATTTAAAATTGAAGGATGGCAATTGAAATATTAAATTAAATATATTATTGTTAATATACTTTATATTACATTTAAAATATACTTTTAATTAAATATTTAGTAAATTCTTCCACAGTTATTTAATAAATTAATTTTTTCGATTTTTGGAAGACGCATATAAAAGGTAAAAGAAAAACACTCTTTTACTTTTTTATAAAATAGACGTGATATTTAATTTATTGACGTGATGTTTATTTTATTGACTTTAACTAGTGACCTGATGATGGTGGCGAACCTGACCACCGAAACGTCGTCTATTTTATAAAAAAGTAAAAGAGTGTGTTTTTCTTTTACCTTTTATATACGTCTTCCAAAAATCGAAAAAATTAATTTATTAATATACTTTTAATGTTTGTAAAATATATATATTAAAAGATGTATTTTTTTGTATTTTTGTTTTAAAATATACTTTACTATTTGAAACAGTACAGATTTCTTGTTAAGTGCTTCAAAGTATTTTCAATTTTTTTAAAAAGTATTTCTAATTATTTGAGAAATTTCCACATAATAAAAAGTATTTGAAATTAGGAAATTCCTCTTAATGAAAAAGTATTTGAAATTAAAAAATTCTTATCGAGTATTTCACTGAAATTGATTGAATGAAAAGAACATCATTTATATTATTTATCTTTTAGCGAGAAATTGAAAGTTTGTCTAAAACATAAAATTGAAATGTAACGCGAATCTGAAAATATTGACTCAAGTGTATTATGTATTAGCGAAGGAGATGGATGGCCGCATGTATATAGACTACTGGAAGTCAATTTGAAACTGTAACGAAGTTATAAGACTTCTTCCCCTACAAAGTTTATTACATTTTAACAATGATTTTTTTTGTAGACAGAAAAAATTGAAAAAACTGTCTTAATTTTTGTTAATAAAATTTTAGAAGCAATTTGCAAAAAAGTTTTTTTTTAAATTTAAATTAAATCTATATTTAATTTATAAACTTTATAGAAATTTATGAATTTAGAAAATTTAGGAAAAAATATGTTTTAACTGTAAGTGCTTTAAGACTTTGCTTTTGCACTGTATTTATCAATTTTATTTATTTATTAGCGTTATTAAACCATAAGTGATTTAATAGGATGTGACTTCTAGATCTCTAATTTTGTAGACCATTTTTCTCTCAAAAATCAGAAAAATGGTCGAAAAATTAACATTGAAGATCTAACGATCTTCAATGTTAATTTTTCGAACATTTTTCATGCTGATGAACAGTTTCATGCTGATGACTTATTATTTTTATGGTGTATTTATTTTAAAAATAAGATTTTCGAGTTTGAAATAAAATGTCGAGATCTGAATAGGAAAGATGCAGAGATTTTGTCTTGAATTGAGTGGATAATTTGGAATTGACACTAGAGCGATATTCCTTTGATTAATATACGAAATGAGGATAAAAAGATTATCAATTAATTTTAGTCGGAAGTTTTATGTTTGTCACGGAATTACTTTCTTGCGAGGTATACAATTAATCGTAACTCATTGACTGGGTTGTACGAGAGAAAAAAAAGAGTGAGAGTAAGAGTGAGAGAAAGAGAGAAAGAGAGAGAGAAGAATTCATTAATCTTATCGTTACAAGCTATACCGCGTGCGAGAGAGGTGAAGAAAGTTGTGTATTTATTTCTTCAATGTATATATGGAATAAATTATGAAAAACAAAAATCGAAAGACGCATTGGAAATAAACAAGTCTAGAGGGGGATGCTATATATTGATTCTAGTGAGTTATATATAACTAGCAAAATTTTACAAAGCACGCAAACGGTCATAGATAAATTATACATCCACTGCCACGTGTTTTACCAGAATGAGATGTCGTTGAACCGTTCGCTCCATCGATCCATCAATATAAGTAACTCGATTATCTTTTGTCCTTTTTTCCTATATATACGATTTTCTATACATTTTATTCGTCTTTTGTATTTTGTTGTTCAACTGATGTTCGATAATTACTCACCTGTATGCGTTTTTATAATTAGAAAATTATTAATGATGTTCCTATATATAATTAACAGAGTGGAGGAAAACAAAAATTTATGCCAATCATCGTTGCGTGTGAAGGGGAAAAAAATTTCGTTTTTTATAAAATTTGTGAAAAGTTGGAAAATTTTTGTTTATTTGTAAAATTTTCTTCCTGTTTCTCATTTCTGACGAGTTCAAAATTGAAATGTCCAAATGTTTTGAATGCTCAAATGAATGAAGTGATCTTTCGATTGAAATAATTTGAAAAATTACTGACTGCATTGAAACTGTTAATTATTTTATGTTAAATGTTATCCAAAATGTTAGTTATTTTGGAATTTCAAAAAATAAATTTTCAGTACCTGTCGCATTATTAGACTAATAGAACTTGAATTAATAAGTAAATAAATTTCGTTTATTTGATCGAACGCTAAAAATTTTAGAGACTTTTCTTTTTAGAGAAAAAAAAATTATTTGTTGCCTAATGATTTTTTAATATATTTATCTATTGATTCCAATATTCTACGTTTATAATCAACGATTTAGAAGAAGACATATTTTTTTAAACAAATTTTGTATTATTTTTGTTTGGAAAATTTGTAAAATATTTTTCTGATCAACTATTTTAATCAGAAAAATTTGGAAACAAGAATTTTATTATTTGTGTAAAATATTTCTTTTTTTTAATTGTTGATTTTAAACTTTGTAAACTTTATCGAATTTATTTATATTTATCTACAATAAAAAAAAATTATATTTAGAAATTTTTTTTAGTTAACTCTTACTGCGAAGAATTACTTCATTTTTTTAGAACTGTTTTTGACTTTTTCCTATCTATTGTTACATCATTGTTTTGAAGTTTTGTGTTTCGTGTGTCAAAATTTCACTTTGGAGCATTTTCTCCCGAAATTATAAAATACTTTTACAGGATATTTATTTTCTTTCTCTGCAGTTTAAAATTTTTTTCAAAATGTATTTTTGAGCTAGATTTTTAGAATACTAGTTAAACTATAAAACTACTAAAGTTAGACTGTAAAATACTTTTACAAGATATTTATTTTATTTCTCTGAAGTTTAAAATTTTTTTCAAAATATATTTTTAAGTCAGAGTGTTTTAACTTTTTCTATATAAATTTACGAAAATCAGATGACAACGATTTTTTTAAAGAGAGTTAAAAAAAGATTTTTAATTATTTAAAATTCACGTATTTAAATCTGAAAAATTTGTTAGAGTTTAGTTTTAAATTTTTTTAAATAAAATCTCTGGAAAATAATCATGCAAAAATTCAGTTAGGTTCACAAATTTAAAAAACTTCTCGTCAAAATTTTAATTATCTTTATAAATAATAAAATTCTTGGCAAAATTTCAATTATTTTTAAAAATTTTCCTCAACTCAATGATTTTCAATATCTACTATTTTAATAAAATTATCCAAAAGAATTCAATTATTTAAAAAAAATTAATAAAATTCTACGCGAACATTTAATTATTTTCAAAAAAATAATAAAAATTTCACTGGAATTCAATTATTTAGAACTTTTTATTAAATTTCTTCGCAATAATTCCATTATTTTCATAAATATTAAAATTTTTAACAGGGATTTAATTATTTTCATAAATAATAATTTTTTTTAGGAATTTAATTATTCTCGTAAACAATAAAACTAATCGCGGAATTTAAATTATTTTTAATACAATTTTAATCGAATTCCTCGAAAAATGTAAGTGTTCTTCAAAATTTTATTAAAATTCGTCAAAAGAATTCAATTATTTGAATATTTTTGAAAAAATTCTTTATGAGAAGTCAATCTTAAGAAACATTCAGTTATTCAATAAATTATTTACTTCTGTATTTAAATAATTGAATTCGTATAGAATTTTCTAATAAAAATTTTAGAGTTGTGCAAAAAGCTCGATCGAGTATTTCAAGCTTTTCGTTTTTTTAGCAGAGCTGAGCAGAATCAATCCGAACTTGAACCAAATTCCATCCGACACGTGCAGTATTAAACCTAAAATAATTTTGAGCACTTGAATTTTTCGAGCACTCAAATATTTTTGAGTAACTAAAACTCGAGCCTGGCTCGAGTATCGAGCCCGGCTCGAGCTCGACCATGCTATTCGAGCTTTTTGCACACCTCTAAAAAATTTATTTAAAAATGAATTTCAGTTAAAATATATTAAGATCATTGTAGCATGAATTTTTAAAAACATTTGAATTTTGAAGAAGTTACAAATGATTGCAGAAATTCAATTATTTTCAAAAGTAATAAAATTCTTGACCAAAATTCAATTATTTTCAAAAATTTTTAAAATATCGTCAAAATTTCAATTATTTTTATAAATATTAAAATTATTCTCCAAAATTCAATTACTTTCAAAAATTTAATTATCTTGTTAATTTTTTTTGAAAAAGTTTAATTGATTTTTTTTTGAAATTATTTGAAGTTTTTATTTTCTAATATATATTTAATTGAAGAATTTACGAATAATTGAAATTTGTAAACAAATTGTAAACAAATTGATTTGAAAATTCTCAAAGAACTTTTTCAAACATTATTAAAAAATAAAAATAATTAATACAAAGAAAAATTTTAGTTGAAAATTTTAAAAAATAATAAACGAACTAAAATGATGAGAATAACTTTGAGTCTTATTTGACTCGGACTGGTTATATTTTTGTCAGTAACTGGTTCGAGCATTGTGATTTCTTTACAAAATAAATCAATATTTAAAACCTCAGTCTAAGAAATTAGTGTATTTTTTAATGAAATAATTGTCATTAGTAACTTATTTATAAAAATAGTAGTTAAATAGTTAGATATAGTGAAAAACGTGTCAAAATTATCAATAGTCGCCTGAGTCCGAGACTTGTTTTCTCGTTTAACTGGTGTGTTTTTTTAATTGCTGATTACAAATTCAATTGAAAATTTCGTATTTAAGTTGATAATATTTATTATAATTTACTTCTTTATTATATATTTTTGTATAACAAATATTAGTAATTTAGTACCTATAAAAAGTATTAGTATAAAAAATATTAGTATACAAAGTATTAGTATAAAACTAGTATAAAAAGTATTAGTATAGAAGTATTAGTATAGAAAATAGTAAAAAAAATCGTTTTCCTTAAATAAAGAATCTTCTGAATTAGAAAAAAGAGAGGGGAAATATTATCATTTATTTGCGCAATAATGCACACCTGCAACACATTTTGTCTCTTGTTGAGAAATATTCACACTTTTATATATATTTATGTATATATATGCGCCCTATAAACTATTTTTTTTTTCTCCTTCGTAGTGTTGTAGGCATTTCGCGAGGAAAGTTTCGCTCCCGTTCATACATTTCTCCCGCTGGCATCGGAGTTCGAAGGAAAATAAGGGTAGTTAAAGTTCGAATGAGGGACGAGGTAAAAGTAAAAGTGAAGTGGGAGAATGTATCAAAGAGGGTAGAGGGAAAAGTGTACTTTATGTATTATATATACATATATATACGTGAATGTGTGCACATCATGAAAAGAGATGGATGGGGATTAAAGTTTACCAGTCAGTTGGAATTTATATCCCCACCTATGGCACTCATTTAAATAGCGGTGTGGTTAATAATTTCTAAATATATAGAGACGATAAGGTATAATTTTCTTATTCGATGTTCAATTGCAGATTAAACATCGTTCTCGTTACGTTGACTTAATCACGTTTCAAGATTAAGCATTGTATTTTCGATTAGTCTGAATGACAATATTGATTAATTTTAATGACGTTTTTTTCTTATTGTTATTGGAATATTTATTTTTTACGCGTTATTTGAAGGAAAACATTTTTGTTTTCAATTCATTTTCACTTGTATTTTAGAATTTTTTATTTTAAATTTTATTTTTTATTTTCAATTCATTGAAAATTTTCTTTTTGGAATTATTATTTTTGAATATTTAATTCACGTTTGTCACCAATTTTTATTACATTTTTTTTGCAGTGTTGTTAGTATAAAATTGATTTATTTCTTCATCGAATTAAAAATTTTAGCAGCAATATTGCGTCACGTATTACAAAAATAAATTATTAAGATTCTGAATACATATTTAATTTTATTTTTCCTTTTTAGTCAGAATTTTTATTTTTATTATTTTGTCAGAAAATTTAGAATTTAGTTCAGAATTTATGAATTATTTTTTGCGATAAAATCGTCAAACTTAAGATAATGTTGAAAGAAGGGGAAAATGTTTAATAGAAAAATTGAATTGAGGAAATTTTTCTTTTTATGTCGGTAATATTTTGCTTTTGAATAGAGAAAACTTTTTTTTTATAACATTCGAAAATGAAAGTTTTATCAAAAAAGAGGGTATTATGATGAATGCTTCATCGAAAAATGTAGGAAAATTGATAAATTAAACTTTTAGTTTTCTTTCTCGTCTACAATAATGGAACTTGCATTGAATTAGATGGAGTTTTTCTTTAAATCACATTTATCAAAAGGCAAAGCGCTGTTAACGTTTTTCATACGGTCATTTATTTTCTGTGGACAATAAATATTTTATATTCACTTTCAATTGAAAAATGTTTCATTACATTTGCTAATGAAATATGTTTCTTATTTTTTAATGTCAAAATTTATTTTTCAATTTAATTTGTCGCGCTCCAAAGAGAGATATTCAAAAGACGAAGATTTTTTTTTTCTGAGCGCAAATAATAAAAAAAATTTGTTATTTAAATTAAACGGGAAATTTCAATATTTTTATTTGATTTTTATTTCATTTTCGAAAATTGTATCGCATAAAAAAGGACTAAAAGTTTGTTGAATAAAAATTTGATTCAGGAAGTTTTCTTATAATTATATCTTATTTGCATACGTGATATAGAGAATGGAAGAAGAAAGTATTGAGCATAATATATACATTATTGGGAGGCAACTATTTTTTTAAGTTTTTATTGTCAATAAATTTATCGAAACGATGCTGCTCCAAGAATGACATTATCGTTATCAATATTATACGAAATCGCGTGACAAGTGCGCGGAAAGTTGGAAGGCCGCGAAGCGTAACGTACACTAGTCCATTGAATGCAGCAGCTTGAGGCCTAATTTGCCTCGTTTGCTTTTAAATTATGTATAGTTTGTCGAGGGACGGGGATTTTTGATCGAATACAATTTTCGTCTACCTGTAACCACCGACAAAACGCACCTCTCTTGCGTGCAGACTTCAAGATGCACGCGCGTATCTTAACAACTTGTTAAACTATATACAAATCCCCATATAAAACAGGAAAAGAAAGCGATTTTCACGGAATAAAAAAATATAACCCCTGAATTATTTAAATTAAATTTCCTATTGTAGTTTTGTGACGAAAAAAAAATTATTCCGTATGGGTTAAAATTGACTGAAATTAAATATAAATGAATTATTAATAAATATTTATAGTATATGGAGTGTATAACTCCTTTTTCATTTTAAGCCAAGTATAATAAAGTAAAGATTTCCTTCTTTCTTGTGGCCTAATGGCTTAAATATTATATTATATTATATTATATAAGCCATTAGGCCACAAGAAAGAAGGAAATCTTTACTTTAATAAATATTTATATTTATTAATAAAATAAAGTTAAATAAAATTAACTAGGAAATTTAAATTTTACTCAATTAAATTTAATTTAACTAGGAAATTCATTTTTTTAAAATTTATTATATTTATTTATTTTTGATAATTTCATTTTTTATTTACTTTTTTAAATTAATTTTTGCTATCATTATTACACTGAGAAAATAATTTACTTGAATCAAACATAATTATGTTTTCTGTACAGTCAACAAAAAATTATTTTTGAATTAAACATAATTATCTTTTCTGTACAGTCAACCAAAAATTATTTTTGAATTAAACATAATAATTTTGATTCAAAACATAATAAGTTTGATTCAATAAAAATTACGTTTAATTCAATTATCAAATATGTTTGAATTAAATATATATTTTTTTGGTTGGCTATTTATTTTTGGATTAAAAAATTTTTTATCAGCGTATTATTAATTTAAAAAAAATAAAAATTTTGTTTAAATTTTACGAATTTAAAATTAAAAATTATTAATAATATAAATAGTTTATCCGCTAATTTTTTATTCTTAATGAATGAAAAATGATTTAAATTCAAGAGATTATTTTAATGGGTTACGGAAAAATTTTTTAAATCTGATAATCTTCGGCTGATTAACAATTCACGAAAGCATCTTGAACTCACTTGGAAATATTTTTGATTTTTTGTTTTAAATTTAAATAATTTTCCGTCAAAGGAAATTATACAAGAAATACATATATAAAATATAAAAATATGTAAAATATAATGTTCCTAAAGTTTTGAACGTTGAAATGAACGACGGTATTTTTTTTACTTCTTTTACTTTTAGTTTCTTTATAAAAAAATTGTCTTGTATTTTAAAAATATTAATTGTTAAGTAAACAAATGTTTCATTTTAATTAATTTTCTTTTCTATAGGCATTAATTTTTCAAAATATTCAAAGGGGAAAATGGTTTCGTTTATTTTGATGTTTGAAACTTTAGGGAAATGAAATACAGAAATATATAAAATATAAAAATATATCAAATACAGAAATATGGAAAATACGGAAATATTTAAAATATAGAAAAATTTTAAATACATAAATAAATAAATTACAAAAATATATAAAATATAGAAATATGGAAAATACATAAATATGTAAAATATATAAAATAAAGAATTATTTGAAACATAGAAATAAACAAAATACAGAAATTAATAAAATATAAAAATTAAAGTAAAAATTACAGATTGCATTGATCATTTTATGAATAGAATGAAATTTTTTTTGAAGAATATACTTTCATCTCAAATGGATTGAGATTCCGGAATGGGGAGAAAATTTAGAAAAACTTCTCATTTTTTTAATCATTTGGATTAACAAAAGGTTGGAGTTTGCTAACGTGAAACATAATCGCGACAGTGATCCGACAGATCGATTTTGCGTTGTTAGGTTCGGTCAGTAAACTGGGAGGGTAATAGGACAGATGGACATTTGGGCAGCTGGGCACTCAATTGACCACGGCCTTCTCTCTGAAAAGCACTTTTTTAAATTTACTTTTCATTCGATCTTTCGGAAAAAAATAGCCACGAGCCGATGAAATCAATCATTTTTTACATTTCCCCGTTTTTAGGATGGGAATTTTTTTCCTCTCTCAGTCTTTTCAAAACTATATTTCAAAAATTTTTTAATGAATGTCCTGATTATTTTTATTCTATAGAATGAATTTAATGATCCATATGCTCAACTGGCCTTTCTTTGAAAATTTAAAATTTTAAAAATTTGTTGTTTTTTTAATGAAAATTCAAATTTTTGTTTGTTTATTCAAAGTTTATTTTGGACGGTTTTTTGTACAATTGAAAGTTTTTGATTTTTGTTTAATTATTTTATTTTAATGTTATAAATTATAATTAACAATAATAATTGAACCCCTTGATGCAAGAACCAGACATAGCCCATTGAAATTAAATGGGCTGCGTCTGGTTCTTGCATCAAGGGGTTCAATTAATAATAATGATGAATAATATTTAATATTTAATAACGATAACAATTTAATGACAATATTTATTTATTTATCTATTTATTTATTTATTTTAATCAGATTTCAGTATATATTAAGATTAATGTTATTAATAATAAAATTATTAATTAGTAATTTAATTTCTTAATTTTTGTTTTTAATTATTTCCTGTTTTATTCAGTCGTAAATTAATTTACAATAATAAAATTATCAACAATTAGTAACAAGTATAAAATTTTATATTAGGATTAGAATTCATTTCCTAATTGTTAATATTAATTATTAACAGTCGCTTACGATCCATGTTGTTAAAGCGTCTTTAAATAAACATTAAGAAAAGAATTCCACTTTTAGTGCAGAAAATTATATCTGAAAAAAACACTAGGATGTAGCTGAATGCGTTAAAGCATTGCACTAGTTTCAAGGCAGTTGCAAAGGTTCGAATCCCCGTAAATAAAATTTTTTTCCAAGGTTTTATTAAGATATTATTAGTAGAGGAAAGTAATTTATTATTTAATGAATGAATAATAAATTAAAAAAATGTTAAATAAACAATAAAATAACTATAAATCATAGAAAAATAAAAAAAAATTGTATAAAAAAATAAAATATTAGATAAATTATAGAGCAGAAGGAAAAAACAAAAAAGTAGTTAGAAGTTTCTTAGAGTGAATATATTAATATTAAAAAATAATCTATAAGTAGAAAAATGTTAATGAAAATAAATAAATAGAAATAAAATTCAATAAATAAATAAAAATAACTAAAAATAAAATTCCATAAATAAATAAAAATTATCTTGGAATAAAATTCAATAAATAATAAATAACTGGAAATAAAAATAAATAAATAAAAAGATTAGAGATTAAAAATAAATAAGTAAAAAAATGTTTCTAATAAATATAAATAGAAACTGAAGACAATTAAATAAAGAAAATGTTTTGCATAAATAAAAATAGAAATTAACCCATAAATAAATAAAAAAAAAAATTGTTTTACATAAAATGAAGGATAATTGTGCGAATAATTTCTGCCGTTGAATATTTTTTGACTCGAATAATAATTTGAAGGTAGTTATTGAGGAATGTGGAATTGTGGAGCACTAAAGTGAAGCAATTTTATCAGGTGAGCTGAAGAAGCCTGAGTGTTTTTATGGGAGTAGAAAATTGGGGAATAAATTTCTGCTGAAAGTAACTGCTTCCCTCTGTTGGTCGTTCGCTGAATAAGAAGAGAAGAATACCTTATTTTAAGAGTGTTTAGTCTTGTGTACACACGTTGTAAACGCGTGCAAATAATCAAATATATCATGGAAAAATAGTCTAAATAAAAAATTTTTATTTTTAACTAATTTTTCGGCGTTTCTTTAATTTTTGTAATTTAATTTTCAAGAATTCAGGTGAGAATTATTGGAATTGTTAATTTATTTTATGTACGCTTTTGGGTAAAATTGTGTGAAAATTTTTGTTGGTTTTTTTATTGTGGTGTATAAATACTTGAAGGTATTTCTGTACCTACATAGAATTTTTTTTAATATTAATACTGGCATGTTTTTTTTTATATTTTAAGATTGAAATAATAGTGGTTTTTAGTTTTTCTTCCATGTCTTTTAATTTCTTTGGCTGATGTAAATTTTAAGAGAATTGCATTTTTTTGCAAAAAAGAAACAAGTTAAAAAAATTTGTAAAAAAAGAATTTATTTATAAAAAATTGTTTTATAATTTTTTAAAGAGAATTTCTTTTTATTTAAAAAAATTTTTTTTACGCTTTTTATAATTATTTTCACCGGTTGACAATTTTTTTTAAAGTTAATTTTGGAAATTTTCATTTCGAGTATTCTTTTAAGTGTTTTTGTTTAACAGAACATTGGAATTATTTAAAAAAATGTTGGGAAAATTTTAATTAATACTTGTCGATATATTACCCACTGTAGACTTACACTGTAGTATCATTTGAAATTTTTGTTACTTATAATCGTTAAAATGACTTTTTGCATTAACGTTTTTTGAAAAATTTTGCAACAATTTTTTTTATCATTATTTTAGTATACAATTTTTTGATATTATTTATTATTTTGTTAGTTTTTTGTTATTATTTTTGAATAATATAATATTATTTAGTATTAATATAAACTTGCGACTTGAATAAATAATTAAAAATTATTTAAATAGTTGATATAAACATCGAGTTTATTAATATTTAGCATAACTTTGTTATTATATAAATTACAAAGTTTAATTTTTATGAATCTTTTTAATGATTTCTTTTCAAATTCGTATATCGACTGATGTACTGAGTGAAGAAGAAATCCTTTTTATCTTCACTTGATAGTCACAATCGCCTATTTGAATTTTTAATTTATCTAATCTAAATTAATTGCAAATTTAATACTTCTTACCTTAGTTTTGTTCACGTGTAATTTCCATACGGTCATGTTTTCGTTAAAATTTTTATCCATGTCACATTTTTCTTTAAAAAATGGAAACGGATAAAAAAAGGCGCATTTTTATTTAAATTTGCAATTTTACAATTTTCTAGACATTTTTTTCATATAATTTAAATAATTTTTTAATATTTAATAGCACCAGTCAATTATATATTTTCATGTGAGTTAATTACATTTTTCACATATATAATTAGGTTTTTTAAAAATTAAAAGATTTTTACAAACTTGAGTTCTTGTTTTCGGAGTAAAGAAAATTAAAATGAAAATAATTAAAAAATAATTAATTTTTGTTGAAAATGAGTTGTTTAGTTTAAAATATTTAAGAACCCATTGTTTTCTTAATGAGATGACGATATATTTTTCTCGAGAACCATGGAAATCGATTGTGACAAAATATTCTCTCTCTCAGACCTATAGAAATATTTATTTTGGGAATTGTATTGTAAACTGTGCAAAAGAATTTGTATGAATAGATTTACTTTTGTTCTTCTGACCTTTTCAATTAGTGTACAGAAAATGGAAAAGATAAGATTTTAAAGTTGGATTTTATCAGTGTCTAAAATTAATATCATTGATTTGAAAATTGATAGTGTGAAATTTTATTCATATAGTTTAACGTAATTAGTGTAATTTAAATTATTCGTAAATTTTTTTATCTCGGATTTTGAAGAAATAGATTCAGTTTATTAAGTAATTGGGTAAAATGGTAATTTTTAATTTTGTGAGTTAATTATAAATTTACGTTGATTTAGGTTAACTGAAATTATTTAAATTGAAGTTGATTAAAAATGAATTATGAAGTTCGATAATTTAATTTAATTTTAGTTTTTAATTGAAGTTTATAGTTTCGAAGCAAAATATTCATCTCATTAATAATTAAAATTAAAGTAAAAAAAGTATAAACAAATATTTCCATTGTTTTCCTTGTGGAAAAATACTTTTTTTCTTATAATCGTTGAACATAAACTTTATGAACTTTACTGACGTAAAAATGTATTAGAAATATTAATTATTAAGAAATTAATTGTCAAAAATGGTTTTAGTTATTTTATTAAAGTTGATTATTATTAGTTACTTATTTTAAACTTTAATAATTTTTGTACAGTAATAAAAAAATTTTATTTTATTAAATAAACATTAATAGAGTTGATACAGTTGATTAAAGTCAATCAACCTTTTTTTTATTCCTTTTTTTTTGTTTTTAATTATCCTCTGTTGGGTAATTTACAGAAAAAAACTTAATTGTTTTAAAACGTTTTCATTTACGGCTCATGTCGCAATTAATTAATCGAGAAGCAATATTTACTATTATCCGCAATGATTATTGTCTATACGTAAATTAAAATAAGTTTTCTTTTCTCTTTTTTTATTTTTTGAATGAACTTTAATAAATTCTGATTAAACAGAGGGCTGAAAGTTAACTCTTCATATCAAGATAATTAAGATTGAAACTTCTGGAGGTAATCTGGGGGAAAATATTATCAGGCGATTGGTATTTTAAAATGAAACCTTTAACATTAGAGAATCGTTCGATTCAAGATTCTGGAAATAGATATTTTATTCTATGATATGATGATGATGACGACTCCATTTTTTTTCAATTGATCATAAATTGATGCGTTTTAATATCGTTTGATGTTAAATGATTATTATTGTTATCACGCTCAATAACGTGATAAAATTTCAATTAAAATTTAATTTATTTAGAAAAAAAAATAATGAAACTAAATATAAAATTGACTTTAAATAATATTAAATTTAAATATAGCATTGAAAATTAACTCAAATTTTTTAAATTTAAGGTTTTTAATTTTTTTAAAGCATTCATTAGTTTTCGTTAGTCAATAAAATACGTGCCAAGAAAATTAACAATTTACTGTAAATTAAATGATAATTTATTTAGGGTACTGAATTTTATAGTATTTTTTAATTAATTAATTTTTGGCCAATAAAATGCGTGCACAAAAAAATTAACTTTTGCAACAAAAATCTTTTGGGATATGTCAATAATAGATAAAAATTAAAATCATCGAAATAAGTTCTTTGTCACTTTTTTATTTAACAAATATATTGCTTCATTTTATAACAGGTGTATTTAATAATGATAAAATATTTTTTTGTTTCTTCGAATTTTTTTTTTTTTAACGAAACAAGTTTCGTTTACGAGAAAATAATAAAAAAGGAAATTTTCCTCAAACAACAGGGAATAAAACAAGTATTTTTCTCATCATTTTAATTAAGAATATATTAAAATAAGATAAAATGTTTAATTATTTTATTTACTTGAAGAGATATCTCAAGTTAATTCAAATAAAATGACAATCCACTTGTCAATTTATACTCTGAATACAACCAATAGAAAATAGAGGCACGTGCTTCCGGCTCAAGCGTTGATTGGTTAATATTAGACGAGCCTCCAAATAATTATTATTTCTTATCTGCAGGTTACAACATCGTTCTTTATTTTTTTTTTCATTTTTTTGTAACAATTTTAACATTTTTTTTATGTTACACATATGAAAAAAAGGAGATTTAAAAATTTGAAAGAAATAACTATTAAAAGTTCATTAGCAATTTGTACATTAAGAGTCCCACGTAAATTGTATCAGCGGTGTTCATTAACATTCCCGTCATTGCCTTCAGTTTACTTGTTACCTTCGTATTGTGACAATCGTTCTCGCTAAACGAAGCGAATGAATTCGTATAGAAAATTCAAGAAAAAGAAGATATGAATAATTTTCCACGAAGTGATTATTGAATCAACACAAAATCAGTGATTTATTAAATACAGGATTTTCGAAACGAGTTATTGAGAAAATGTAAGTTTTCTTTATTTTCCTTTTTTTTCTCTTGATTTTCATTGTCAAATAAGATAAGTATTTAATAAAATAAATATCAAGGTATAATTAGAAATTACTGTAAGTGTTAATGAAATGGGAATATAAATATAAATTTGATTCGTGTGCTGATAAAAATAATTTTTATAATTATAATAATAATTAATACAATTCTAATAATTAATATTTAAATATAACAATAATTATTATGGCTTTTCTTAATATAGTCACAATTATTATTCAATTAATAATAAAAATAATAATAATAATTTATTATTATTATTATTATTATTATTTTTATTCTAATTGTTACCGTTGCTATTATTATTATTGTTATTTTTATGACTTTCATATTATTTTATACAATTAAATTAAAAATAATAGTTAAAAAAAGTGTTTACGACACAATGTTTTTTTTTTGTAAATAATAATGAACATGCAAATATATTAAAATTTTTTTTCTTCTTTAGATTGACAGCTTTTAAATATTAAACGTGTATTGTCTTGTTTTTATCGGTAGTTATCGCGCGAACATTTACAAACAAGCGGGTCTCGCGATTGTTTGAAAATATTTCTTTTTATATGGAAAATTATAAACAAAAAAATCATAATAAAAATTTTCCCAATATTTTAAAAAGAGTACATAAATTTGTTTTTCTTTCTAGAATAACTATTTTCTTTTTTTAGAGTAATTATTTTTTGTGATGGCTAAAGGTGAATTGAAATTGTCGGATATAAAAGACGTGGAAAGAAATGATGGGGAGAAAGCGAATAAAATAAGAAATTTGGTGGCATTTTGGATTTTGGGATTGTGCAATAATTATGGATACGTTGTTATGCTCAGTGCTGCTCACGATATTCTCAGAGAACGATTTGATGTAAGTTTTCTTGGTGGTTATTTTATTTTTATTTTTGTATTATTCGCTGAAAAAAAATTTATTCGTTTTAAATAACCGATTACTTGTGTAATATCAAATAAATATTTAATTAATTCACATAATTATGATTTAATTCAAATAAACTATATTTGAATCAAAATTAATTATTGATTATAGTATTTGATAAAAATACTATTTAATTGACTCAAACAAATATTCATTTGATATAAATAAATATTTATTTGATACAAACAAATATTTATTTGATAATAGGCAAGTAATCGTTTATTTGAATCAAATAAATTTTTTTCATTGTTGTGTTTTGTTCTTTTTTTTTTGGTTTTAACAATTTTTGAAAAATTCTTTTTAATTTTTTCCACTTACAAAAATGTTGTTTATAAAAATTAAAAAAATTTGTTTAAATCTAAAAAGAAATATTTTTTTATAGTTTAGAAAAGAATTTTTATAGTTTTGTTTTAAATTTAAATAATGAGTTTTGTTTAGTTTTTCGTAATGTTGAACATAAATCTATATAGTGAGGTAATTAATATTCATCGAGAGTTTTACTTGTAACTGTTTGCAAAATGGTTGGGTCATGGATACATTTTTGAAGGATAATATTATTTTTATTGCATAATTTATTTTCAATGAGAAAAAAAGTAACTGAAAAAAAGTATTTTTGAAATTTTTTGATGATAAAAATCTTATTGTGTCTGATAGACATTCATATAGTCACATTATTTCACTATCTAAGGAATGTTAATTTCTAATAATCACTAATCTCAGGGATCATGTGAAAAAAAAAATATAAAACTTGAAGAAAAAGTTTATTTGATTGAAATACTTCGTTGGTAGACTAATGGTTTAATAAATATATAAAAAATTATTAAATAAATACCAAAATATTTGTGAATAAATATAAAAAAGTAATTAAATTTTAAACAATGCTATGCGGAAGGAAGTGAAAAATTAATAAATAATGTAATAAATGAAGTAAATAAATATGAAATGAAAAATTATATTAAATAATGTAAATAATTAAAAATTTAATAAAGATGAAAAATGAAAAAGTATTAAATTAAAAAAAGAAAATTACACAAGTTTCCAGTTTTAATAAATGAAATTTCTGTTCAACCAATCATTTTTGTACTTGAAGGAAATTTTTAATTAATTCACTAATTATTTGTAGCAAAAAATATTTATTAAAGGCAAGTAAACGATTATTGGAAAATTTTCTAGAGATATAGAAATATTTTTTAAAGAATAGTAAATAAATTCACTTTCTATAATTAATAGTAAAGTAAATAAAGTTTCTTAAATTAGAGTAAATAATAAATCTTAGACGTAAAGTGCTTATATTTTTAATACAATATTGAATGTTTGTTAAATTTTTGATAATATAAAAAAATAATTTATGTTGAAAATTAATTTTTCGTTCAAATTTTTTTTTTCAATAGCACAAAAATGATGAACCGGCAAAAAATACATGGGATAATAGCACAAGTGAAACGTATAGGCACTGCAATACTATCTCAACTGGAGCTATACTTTTAGCTGATATATTACCATGTTTGATAGTTAAGTTAATTTTTCCATTTGTGCCATACTTTGTTAAGTAAGTATTCTTTTAACCTTGTTTGCAACTTTATTATTATTATTATTATTATATTGCTAAAAAAAATTCACTCATGAGTTAAAAAATAAATTTAATTAAATTAAAATTTAATTTGACGAGATTGGCCCGTCTATAAGTAGATAAATAAATAAAAAACTTAATAAAAGAAAAGTGAATTCATAAAATTTAATTAAAATAAATTAAAGTAAATTAATAGCAAATTAAATTAAATTAAAATATCTTTTTTGTATAATTAAATTCTGACTTGTCATATTTAGTCAGTTTAAAAGAGCCCAAATATTTTCAGAATGTTGACAATTAATTTTTGTATATTTTAAAGAAACTTAAATGTATAATTAGTTGTGTATTATAGTTTCCTTTAGATAATTTTTCCAATTAGTTTTGAAGCATGTGAGTCTTATGTTTCAGGAAGTAATTTTCAAAAGTAAATTCAGAAGACAAATTTTCCATTTGTTTACTTTCAAATTTTTTATTGACTCATAAAATAGAACGAAACGTTTTATTTCGATTTGGAAATAAAGGAAAATTTTGAGAAAATCTATTTTATTTTGTTATGTAAAGAAGTAGAATTAAAAGCAGAATCAGAATTAGACGCAAAATTAGAATTAAAAGCAGAATTAGAATTAGAAGCAGAATTAGAATTAGAATTTTAATTTAAAGGTGAATTAGAATTAGAAGCTGAATTAGAATTAGATGCATAATTAGAAATAAAATTAAAAGCTGAATTATAATTAGAAGTAGAGGCAGAATTAGAATTAGAATTGGAATTGGAATTAAAATTAAAAGCAGAATTATAATTAGAATCAAAATTAGAATTAGATTATTATCTAATTAGAATTAGAATTGGAAGCAGAATTAGAATTAAAAGCAGAATTATAATTAGAAGTAAAATTAGAAGCAGAATTAGAATTAGAATTAGAAGCTGAATTAAAATTAGATGCATAATTAGAATTAAAATTAAAAACTGAATTATAATTAGAAGTAGAATTAGAATTGGAATTCAAATTAAAAGCAGAATTAGAAGTAGAAGCTGAATTAGAATTAGATGCATAATTAGAATTAAAATTAAAAACTGAATTATAATTAGAAGCAGAATTAGAATTAGAATTGGAATTAAAATTAAAAGCAGAATTAGAATTAGAAGCAAATTTAGAATTAGAATGAAAATTAAAAGTTGAATTAGAATTGGAAGCAGAATTAGAAGTAGATGCAGAATTAGAATTAGAAGTAGAATTAGAATTAGATGCAGAATCAGAGTGAGAAGCAGAATTAAAATTAAAAGCAGAATTATAATTATCCAATTAACATTACATATTTTTGTGCAGTGGGTAATTAATAAAATTTTTCAGTACTCGCGTTCTTGCCTGTATATTGTGTTCAATTGCCGGTTTCCTATTGGTCGGCTTGGGTGAAACGAGCATAATTATAATATTGGGAATTGTTCTCACGTCAATTTCTTCTGGATTAGGAGAACTAACATTAATTGCTTATTGCAATCGATTCAATAAGTAAAGAACAATTAATTTTTAATGAATATTATTTTTTTTTCTTTTTCGCAATATAATTTTAATGTGAAAATATTAATTTTTAGACATGTGATAACTTGCTGGTCGTCAGGAACTGGGGGTGCAGGAATATTTGGTGCTGTTTCGTATGCATGTCTGAAAATTTGGTTGTCCACGAAACAAACACTCTTATTAATGCTGATAATTCCATTTTTAGAGGGAATTGCATTTTGGATTATTTTAGAAATACCGAAGGAAACAGTACAGTCAGACAAAAGTGGTATTGGAAGTCGAGAGCAAATAATTAAAGTTCAGGAAAAGAGTTTGAAGGAAAAATTACGTTTGGTGCCGACTTTGCTGAAATATATGTTGCCTCTTGGTTTAGTCTACTTGCTCGAATACTTTATCAATCAAGGCTTGGTAATTTATTCTTTTAATTATTTGGTTCGAATTTTTTGGGTTTTTGTATTTGCAATATTTGCATGCAATGATTTTTATTTTTTTCTAAAGAGATTTCTTTTAAAAGTGATTGTTTTCTTCTGTTTTATGAAACGATTTCGATTTTTTTCGGAAGAGATGTTTTTTTCTAAAGAGATTTTTTCTACTGATTTATCAGATGATTTCGATTTTTTTCCAGTGATTTTTTTTCTAAATAGATTTTTATTTCAAGGAAATTTTATTGTACTGATTTATAAAATGATTTCGATTTTTTCTAAAGAGATTTTTATTCCATAGAGATTTTTTTCAAGGTGATTTTTTTTCTGAAGAGATTTTGATTTCAAAGAGATTTTTTCCTATTGATTTGTGAAACGATTTCGACTTTTGCTATTATTATTTTTTTCGAAAGAGATTTTTTCTACTTATTTATTTCTCCACAGTTTGAATTGATCGAGTTTAACAATATTTCGTGGTTGGGTCCCAGTGATCAGTATCGATGGCTTCAGGTTGACTATCAAATTGGTGTTTTTATATCCAGATCATCAGCAGTATTATTTACTTTTAATAAAATTTGGATCATGTCTGTTTTACAGGTATATAATGAAGTAGATAACATATTTTGTTGACTCTAAAATGATGAAATGAAATTTTTTTGTCTCTTATCATTAAATTTTTTTTTAGCAAAAACAAATATTTTATTAATGCTGAAAATTTCGATTTCAGTTAAGAATTTTACTAGTGAATTTTTGATAGTTTTTCTTTGCTTCTAATTTTGGTATAAAATATTTTATTAGTGTTTATATTTTTAATAATAGAAAATAGTTGACTAAGGATTTATTATTTTTTCAGTTCATAAACGTGATTATTCTACTTTTTGAATCCATATACTATTATATGCCTAGTTTTTGGATTGTTTTTTCTATTGTTTTGTGGGAAGGACTTTTAGGTGGTGGAGCATATGTGAATACTTTTTACAAAATCTCAAGACAGGTGTGTAAATATTCATCATTAGTGAATAATAATTTTTTCTTTCAATTATTTAGTTAAAATTTTTCATTTCTTTTAAATTTTTGCATTAAACTGTTTTAATATTTTTCTAAGGAGATTTTTTCTGTGAAGAAATTTTGGTTTCAAAGAAATATTTTTCTATTGTCTTTTGAAACGATTTCGATTTTTTTCGAAAGAGATTTTTTATCCAAATATATTTTTTCCTAAGAGTTTTTTTTCAAAGAGATTTTTTGCGGAAATAATTTTTTTTAAACATTTAAAATAAAATAATTGAAAGTGCAATTTTTAAATTTAGATTCCTGCAGAAGATCGTGAAACTTCGTTTTCGATTGTTGTACTCGCTGATTCGATAGGAATTGCTTTAGCCGGTTGGATGTCAATGCCGGTGCATAATGCTATTTGTCAACTTCCACGACCAATTAGAAAGTTTTAATTTATTTTTTACTTACAGTCAGTATGATTCATATTGCTCACTAACAATAGTTTATTGTTACTTTTTTTATTGTTTTGATAAAAAAAATTCGAGTTATATGATAGATAAGTTATTAATAGTAAGTTTCGATTGATTTTTTTTAATGAATGGAATCAAATTATAATTTGAAGAACAAAAATAAAATCAACTATCATATAACTATTGAGTGTGATACTAAAAATGTGTGAATGCTACTTAAATATTTATCTCTCGTCTCAGGGTAAATGAAATTAATTTAAAAGGATATTTCGCATTTTTTTCGAAGAAATCATTTTATATATTCATTATTAAATACAATGAGAAAAAATTTATTTGATTCAAAAAACGATTTTTTGTCTATTATCAAATATTTACTTCAGTGAAAAATTCTATTTAAATCAAATTTTATTTGAACGAATAATTCTTTCTTTAATAAGTTAAATAAAAATAAATCAACTAAATTAATAGTTAAATAAAATGAAAATAGAAAGATAAGAAAAATAAAAATAAGTGAAATTCTAGTAAAAGAGTTAAAATAAATCAATAAAATTAATTGAATAAATTAATAAATTGAAGTAAAGAAAAACGTAAGTAAAAAATATTTGAAGCAAATACTATTTGATTTAAATAAAAATTATTTATTACAAATTAACTTTTGTTTGATAATAGACTTGCTTTTATTAATTAAGGCACTTAATTTACTTGCATCAAATAATTTTTTTTACTTTGTATATTTGTCGATTTAATTTTTTATCAGATTTTAATACTCGTTTAACTATCGATTTTTGCAATTGCATAAAAGTTTTCCAGTAATTCTCTTATATAATTTCGTAAGATAATTCGGACAAATTTACAATTCGATATAATAAAAAATAGATTTAGAAAAAAAAATTTAGAAAAACTTCTATACAGAATACTTTTTTTCTGTGTGAAAAAAGTTTACTATAGTATTATCTTTTTATTTTTACAATAAGAAATAATTCATCAAAATGAATTAACTGTACAGTTTGAAAAACCAAACAGTAATATTAGAAAAAAGAAAATTAGGTTTCTTATACGTATTTTCTATATTATATTTTATAAAATAATTATATATTTGAAATTATATACAATTATATTTAACTATAAAAATGTTAATTATAATCAAAAGCGAAAATTTTGTACTGTAAATGAAAAGTATTATTGATAGATTCAATCAAAACATCGACAATCGTTATAGCGCACAAGAAAAAATATTATTTTTAAAAGTATTAAAAATGGTTTCAAATTTTGTACAAAAAAAAATTTGTCCCAGTTAGAGAAAAATATTGTAAAATATAAAAAAATATTGTTTAGTATTTTCTTCAGAAAATTCTTAATTTTAGGGAGTTCTTAATTAGCAAGTTTTTTTTCTTAATTAGTAAGTTTTTTTATGCAAAGATATAAATTTTTCTCAAACTAAATAATAAAAGGGAAATTTAATGTCAAAATAAGTTATTTTTTGAAAGACTTAAAATTGTGATTTTTCTACATAAACATTTTTTGAAAAAAAATGTTCGATAAAAATTAATTGTAAATTAATTGTGTTTTTAATTTCAAAACGCAGAAATTGTAAAAAAGGAAATAGATTTTTCAATAAATAAAAACAAAATGTATATCCAAACCGCAATTCGTATTTTTTTTCTTGTATATTTTACAAAGTAAATAGAATATAAACAATCTCTAAAATTGTTAAAACATAAGTGTACGAATCTCGTATTAAACAATGTACATATATATTATAAAGTATACGATATATCAACAAGACAACTTTTTTGGCGCGCGATTATCCCGAAATTTTTGTTTTTCAAGTACACACAAGTATACAACATATGATGACAGATTTTTTTTTCTTTTTACTTATTATAAATGGCAGTTTTGAGTCTTGAATTTATCTGCATTTATCGATGTAATTCGAAATGATAAAATTCATTAAATTCAGTGATAAAAATTTGATGATAAAACACGCTTACAATGATTTTCATTTTTTTTCTTCTGTTTCTCTCTCTCTCTCTCTTTTTTAAATATTTACACCGCGATAATAAAGTCACGAAGATTTCGTTGACCTCGCCCTCTATCTAGATCGCATTCAGCTTCACTTAATTCATGCGGGTCGGAGAAACCCGAGGGTGGATCCAATTTGGGGATGAACAAGTGTCCCGGTCCGTCGCGCTCCTGCTGCTGGTGCTCCCGGAAGACAGAGCCCGACTGGTGCCGGGAATGGCCAGACCCGTGGAGCCCGAAGATTGACCGGGCCTCCTCGCCGGTATAACGCGCCAACTGTAACATCCTGGGGGGAATTTTTATTTTTTAATCATTTTAGTTGCAAAAATTATTTTAATCTAATTAAAAAATAATTAAAAAAGTGAATTTTTGAATTTGGAAAAGGACTCAATACTGAAATACTTTTATAAGTTGAACTGAAAGTGACTATTTTTACTAATTTCGGTTTTCAGAGTTGAGCTCTTTTTGAAATTCACGATTTAATTATTAAAAAACAAAATTATTATTTTAAACAAATTTTTTTGGAACTAAAATTAATTTTTGCTGCTTATGAAAATTATAATTATTTTTGTAAGACGAACTGAAAGTGACTATTTACTGATTTGAAATCTGATAATACTTCCTGTTTGAAAATTATTTTTATTTCTGGTATTCAGTTTTTAAAAATGTTAAAAGCCTGATTTGCCAAAACTCTGTCTGATTAAAACATTTCTACTACTGACATTGGAAAAAAGTAATTAAAGAGAAAATAATGAAAAATTTAAATAATCTCTTAATTTGAGTAAAATTTCCATTTACTACTGACCGAAAATAATAATAATAATAATTTTGTTTTTTAATAATTAAATCGTGAATTTCAAAAAGAGCTCAACTCTGAAAACCGAAATTAGTAGAAATAGTCACTTTCAGTTCGACTTATAAAAGTATTTCAGAATTGAGTCCTTTTTCAAATTCAAAAATTCACTTTTTTAATTATTTTTTAATTAGATTAAAATAATTTGAAAGGACGGACAAAATCTGTATTCTACTACCAATAGAAAAATTACTATAATTTAACAGAATTCAGCATTATTTATATTTGTGATTATTATATTCAGAATAAAACAGTAGAATACTTTTATTCTTTATATAACAATTTAAAAGGTCTGACTAAAACTGACTTTTTACTACTGATAACGAAACTATAATAATCTTTCAAATTGAAATTTTTCTATGCTCTTGATATATGAAGAGAAAAAGGACTATACTGAAATTAGAAAATATAATAATTCCAATCGTCTTCTATTACTGAAAAAAACAATTTTGCAAACATTTTAAGTAACATGTCTGACTAAAATCTACTTTTACTACTTATAGTAGAATTTTAAAAGACTGACAATAACTTTATTTTATTACTGATAGAAAAGTTGCATTATAATTTGACTAAAATTTACTGAGATTCATTATTAAAAATACAACGCAATTCGGAAAGTCTGACTGAAACTGAACTTTACTACTATTTTTAACAATTAAAATTACAATTTTAAAAATTAATCATAAAATTGCTATTATTAACACTGTTAAAGAATTTTGTCTGACTAAAATTTACTTTTACTACTGTGGTAAAAAAATGCCAAGATTTTAGAAAGTTGCGCTTACTTGGGTCGTCCCCTTCCAGGAAACGATTTTCTCTCAAAAACCGGTGAGGGTTCTGTAGACGTGCTAGATTCTGGTCCATGGTACAGGAAGTCTGGAAATAGAAAATTTTTCTTGTTTCATAAAAATCGTTTGTGATAGTTTTTTTTTTATTTCCATTCTGGGAAAATTACGTGTCGTTTAAAATATTTCTTTCTAGAAAATTATTTTCTTCTTTGCACTTTGCCTATATTTTCGTTTTTCAAATTTTCGTCTTTTATACTCAGGGAAAATTTATACTCTCAATCGAATCAATTCAATTTTTCAATTCCCTTAAAATCTTGTTAAATAGAAAGATTTTAGGTTTTGTTTTACTCTAAGGCCATATTAAATATAAAATTTTTTTAACTTAATTAAACTTTTATTTATTTTTAATAATTCACTAGAATTATCTATATAGTAATTAATTTCTATTTACTCTTTAAATTTGAATTAGTTAAATTAAAGTCAGTCATTGATTTAAATATAGTAATGTATTACTAGTGAAATAGTTAATAACTAATTATCAATAATTAATGAATATTAATATAAGTAACTACTTTGGTAGTTATTTATTTACTAATACTTAGTAATTATCTACTAGTAATTACATATTTTTTATTAATTGCTGAAGCGAAATGTCAGCCACGATATTATTAATAATATTAGTTATTTTTAACTAATTCGGATTTAGAGAGTACTATAATTATTTATAGTAATTATTAAATATTTTTTATATTATTTTATCTACTTGACTTATGTGCAACCAGATTTGAAAGGAAATTTTTTCTACCCAAAATATTTCCGTCAAAGGTTTTTAAAATTTGAATCTCGAAACTGTATTTACTACTCTCTAAATTTGAATAAGTAAAAATATTTACATACTAATTTGAATTAGTGACTGACTTTTTGCTATTGAATTAATAAATTTTACTGATAAATAATTAAATAGTAACTTCTATTAATTTATCAGTAAATTTTACTAATTCAAAAGCAAAAAGTTAGTTACTAATTTAAATTAGTAAACATTTTTACTAATTTAAATTTAGAGAGTATGTTTCGCTTCTATTTATTATTGAAAATTAAGATATCATTAAAATTTAATTATTATTTATTAGTTGTAAATGAATTAATATTAATTAATATTAATTTTCAATTCTAATTAAATTTTTTTTCTAATTTAAAAACAAATATTAGCAATCTATTGTGGAGAAAAATGGAACTTTTGTAAGTGCAAGCCAAAAAAGAAACAAAAAAGAGAATTGTTATTTAATTATTATAATAGTATCTATTTAATGTTCTCATTATTCTCAGGCCCTGAATGATAAAAGTAATGAAAACGATAAAATTACCTATAGATTCTGACTGTGTAATAATTTGAATTTTATTTTTTGCAAAAAATGCGGGAATTACACTGAAAAATTCTTTTATTTAACTCAAATAAATTATATTTGGTTTAAATAAAATTAACAAATTTTTTAAAATAAAAATTCCTTTCTGGGAATATTCTTTTATTTCCGGGGAAAAAATTCATTGAAATGCAACCAGAAATTTTCGTTTGGAGAGACTAGTAATTTCTTCTTAAATTTCGTGTCCATTTTTCTCCGTTAGGGATTGCAAAAAATTTTGGAGAAGAAAAAAGCAAGGAAAAATTTACTGTGAACACGCGCGTCAGCCGCAGCTACGGAGGTCGAAAGATGCGAATCGACGAGGTGATTGGAAGACTCAGTTCGGCTGCTGGTCCCGACTTCCGTGTCGCTGTCCGAGCCCAGGGTGTCGTACTCCTCCGACTCGGACTTTCCCTGATGGGTCTTGTGCGATTTATGCAACGGTGCTGAGGACGAACGGCCCCCGCGCACCTTAGTGTACCGGTTGCAATCCGACTGCAATCAGACGGAATTCATTGATTGATTGATGAACGTATTCGAATTATGACTGATTGAGTAACAGTTATTTGCTAATAGACTGCGTTTACACTGAGCTTTAATTTTAATTATTTGGATGTTTCCTTTACAGCTTTCAGTGGTCACTTGGAGTTCACTTTGTTTGTCGATTATTTAATTTTTTTTATTTGACTTTCATTTTCATTTCCATTTTCAGTTTCATTTTTTACTTTTACTTTCATTTTTATTTTGACTTTAATTTTCAATTTAACTTCGAAATACTTTTATTTTCACTCTCATTTTGACTTTGATAGATTTTTATTTTTGTTTTCACTTTTACTTCATCAGGTTTTTGTTTCCACTCTCATTTTCACTTTCACCGATTTTTATTTTCTCTCATTTTTATTTCAACTTTAACAAATATTTATTTTTACTTTCATTTTCGCTTTGAAAATTTATATTTTCCCTTTGATTTTTACTTTTTAAATTTTCACTTCCAGCAAAAATTTACCAAAGTGAAAACGAAAGGGAAAATAAAAGTTTATCAAAGTGAAAATGAAGGCGAAAATAGAAATCTATCAAAGTGGAAATAAAAGGGAAAATAAAAATGAAAGTGAAAATAAAAACCTATGTAAGTGAAAACGAAAGTGAAAATGAAATGAATATGAATTGAATATAAAAATTTATTAAAGTAAAAATGAAAGTAAAAATAAAAACCTACGTAAGTGAAAATGAAATGAATATGAATTGAATATAAAAATTTATTAAAGTAAAAATGAAAGTAAAAATAAAAACCTACGTAAGTGAAAACGAAAGTGAAATTGAATATGAAAATTTATTAAACTGAATACAAAAAAGAAACTAAAATTCTATCAAAGTGAAAATAAAAGTGAAATTAAAATTCTATCAAAGTAGAAATGAAAGTGAAATTAAAACCTTATCAAAATTATAGTAAAAATGAAACTGAAAATAAAAGTCAAAGTAGAAATGAAATTACATATCGACCTCCAGGAACAAGTCTAAATTCTTTTCGAATTTGGAGATGAGAGAGAATGAGAAAAGCAATCCCACTCGCTTGACTTGTTCCTCCAATCACCGAAACTCACCCCACTCTCTAAAAGCCTTAATTAATCCTTCAAATAATTAAATTTTTCCCCTGAATGAAAATAATATTCTAAATTTTAAGAACTATTTCGACTTATATTTAGAGGAAAAATTTTTTAGTTTTAAATTGCGTGCAAAAATTTTCTCCCTAAATAGAAGTAAACTGATATTCTTAAATTGAGAATAAAATAATCTCAGTTGTGTTAAAGTTCACTGTAAATGCAGTCGTAAATGAATATATTTGCGAAAAGGAAGCAGGAGGGACCAGCAGTCGCGCAATGATTGGTTGCAATGCTACTGTATATATAATATATATAAGAAATTAAGAGTCGTAATTTAATTTTCTCTACTCGCAAAAAACAGCGAACTATTTATAATTTGTGTAAATGAAAGAATAATAATGAGAACTATGTATAATATAGATATATAATATTTGATGGGAGTAATAATCATTTTGTTTTGAAATGACACGAATGATCGTTTCGCGACGGTTGTACATACCTGAAGGAATCATTTATTTTTTTCACGTTGAGATCTTAAAATTATATTCGTTCAATTTTCCATTGAGAACGAATTTTCGATTTTTACTTCGAATTTTTTTTTGAAAATAGTTACCTTGATTGGATTTAAATTCAGATCCGTTGATAGTTTCTGCACCCAAAGGCAAAAGGAAATATTATCCTTTTTAAGTAAAGCCTTGAAATTCTCTCTAGGTTACTTTCAAAATAATTTTTAACTACAAATTTAAATTTATTTATTTTTTTAATAATTTCTGTCTGTGGTAAATTTTTTTTTACTGTTGGTAAATTTCGAATTTTGAAATTTATTTCTAGGAGATTTTTTTTTAATTAAAAATATTTGCCTTTATTTATTTATAAAATAAAAAAATTTTTTCTTTGCTGAAAATTTATTTTTTGTAATAATAAAGTTAAAATAATAATAATAATAATAATTTTCTTTTTACATTAAAAAAATAAAAACAATAATTATTATAATAAACTATCAATAAAAATAACTATTAAAATAATTATAAATATTAATTATAATGACAATGTTGTTATAAACAATGTATATAGTAATAAAATAGTAGAATATATCGAAGAATAGTAATTAAATGATATTAATGATAATGATAATTAAAAGTTTTTTAAAAATAGTTTTTGTAATTCTTTTTTTTAAATAATGTTTGCATCGAGTTTTTAATTGAAGGTCTAAAGAGATTAAAAAAATATTTATCGAAGATAACATTGTTTACTGTCTTTGTGACTAAATAATAATAATGGCTTCAGTAAATACTGAAAAGTAAAACCACTATTAACATTAAAAGTTTTTTTTTTAATTTCTTATTATTCAAATGTAGAAAAAAATATTTTAATTTGTTGAGTATTCAATTTTTGTTGAAAAATTCTTGAGAATTTATAGGCTTTCGCAGTATTGCGTTTTGCAACTTAATAAATCAAAGCTGTAAATCTTTTGTATATTTACAAAATAAATAATTGTTAGCATGCATCTAATTTTTGTGCAAAATAAGTTAATTTAGTTTTCATTCATTTCAAATATTTTACTAATTCATTTAACTAATTATTATTTAACTTTATTTACGTAATTTATTTACTCTAAATTTATTAACGTAATTATTATTATTTTTATTATTTTTACTATTTTTACTATTATTTTTATTAGTATTTATAAAAATATTAATATTTATATAATTATTAACATTTATAGAATAACTATTATTATTTATGTAATGGAAATTAATAGCAATAATTATTATTTCGATAACAATTATTAATTGACTATAAATTAATTATTAATTGATTATTATTTGTGCGTATTTTTTAAAAACATTTTTTTAAACTCCAACTTCTTTCGTAATTTTCCAATATTTTTCCTTGATTTTAGTAGAATTAGTAATTAGCAAAATTGTGTTTAGAATAATTGTGACGAAACTCGTGAAATAGAATAAAAGAAATAAAGAATTGTATAAGAATAAAAAATTGGATAAAAGGAATAAAAAATTGGATAAGAGGAATAAAAAATTTGAAAAGAGGAATAAAAAATTGGATGAAAGGAATAAAAATTGAATAAAAGAAATAAAAAATTTGATGAAGGAATAAAAATTTGATAAAAGAAAAAAATAGTATAAAAGAAATAAAGAATTAAATAAAAAGAGTAAAGAATTGACTAAATAATATAAATAGAAGAATTTAAAAACTTAAAAACAAATTAAAAATCGTCTTTACTTAAATGATTCATAATGTAAATTAGTACTGATTTTATTTTATAATTCGTTTTTTTTAAATAATGTGCCATAAATTTCAATGTGAAAAACGTGCAACTACGAAAATTTTCCAAGCACTTGCTGATAAGAGTGAAAAACATTGATAGTTACCTCTCGTAATTGTAGTGTATCAGCAGCTGATAACCGAGGATCGTGATAGACAAAAGTTTGTAGAGGGGCAGCAGAGTCACATCGACTGTCGCCACCTGCAGGTACACTTTCCTTCAATTGGAAAGTTGCGTATGGATAAATATCCTCCGAGTACTCTGCAATTAATTCACAGTCGATATTAATTTAAATTTTGCCAGCAAAAACTATTTTGCAATTTAGCCCTTTTTTAGAAATACCTTTTAGAAAAAAAAATTTTTTTCTTACAAAACATTCTATATTTTTAATACAGTCGTTCCTTGATTGTCAAATTTTCGATAAGTTTAATTTTTTATGGACAAAATTTAAATTGGTTTTCGATTTCTCTTGGAAAAATTTTGATACTAAAAATATTACAAAATATTGATAAGTTTTAGAATTATTTTTAAGATTGAACTAGATTTGTATGAATTATTTTTTTTTGGGTGAGATTATCTGTTGCATAGTCTATTAAAGCTTTATATATTAATTAATTATTACTTTCACCTGGTATCCTTTCGAGAGTACCCATTTCATGAATTGGTGATCGAAGGGGTTTTCGAACAGTCGCATAATATTGTTCACGTTGCTCCATATTTTGTTTATTATCTAAGGCAGCAGCTGTTTGCGCATCATGAAGACTTCCCAGATCACCCATCAAAGGCCCTGCATTACAAATATTACTTGCAAATAGTACTGGCAAGTAAATTTCATTATATAAATTAATGGTCCAGTGAAGTCAACTTCTTTCTTTGCTCACATACCATAAGTTACTTTTTTATATTTCCTCAAAAATTTTCAACGTTCGAATGAATTTAAATTTTTAATCTGTTTATGTTTCTATTAATATTGATATTTAAATTTTATGTAATGTTTAATATAATATTTAATACAATATTCAATACAATATTTAATACAATATTCAATACAATATTTAATACAATATTTAATTAATATTTATTAATTAATATTAATTTTATATTTCGCTTTTAAATATTGTTCTAAAATCACTTATTAGATAAATTAATTAATTAACAAGTAATTACTAATTTAGTTAATTATTTATTGGGTTTCGAGTTAATAATGAATAATAATTTTGATACTTATTGAGAAATAACTTATGATGTGTGGAAAATTGAAAATTCTGTTTAATTCTAAATTTTATAGAATTTTTGGAAAATATTTCCATAATTTTTTGTAAATTTTTTTAAGATAATTATTATATAATAATGATAATAATAATAATAATAATAATAATAATAATAATAATAATAATAATAATAAAGAGGGAGAGGAATAGTTGACGATTAGTCGAAAGTAGACTTACGTTTTCTGAAGCAGTAAAATACAGCTCCAGCTGCAGCAATAACTGCAAATGAACTTAAAACTAGGGGCAAAATAAGTTTCATGTCTGAGTAGACTGGCGGATGTTGAGGAATAAAATGATCGATTTCGATCGCAGGTACAGTCGAACTACTGTGAGGTTGTAAAGTCGTTATTTTATATTCAGCCACCGAAGAGCCGGCATTATTGTGCGCCCTAACTCGAACTTCGTAAGTTGTACCCGATTGTAATTCGCTAAGAGTATAAGACTTTTGTACCTAAAAGCAAAAAATTAAATTAAATATAATCAAAATTACAGTAATTTTTCTCGATTAATTAAATTAAAACTGAAAATTAATTGCCACACAGTATTTTTAAGAATATATGTCTCAATTTGACATTCTTAGAAAAGTTGAGCTAAAAAAATAGAAATTAAATTTTCATTAAATCAATTTCAAGATTTAAGGGATTTAAATGAAAATTAAAAATTAGCACTGACCTCAATATTATTAGAAACAAGTGTCCATAATTCTTCACCGCTTCTTTTGTACTCGAGTTCAAAAAATGTTATCGGACATCCACCATCGTTCCACATATGCAAATGAAGAATAATCCATGAAACATTAACGGTTATAAATCTATCGCCACTGGCAGGAGAATCTGCTGGCTTAGAACCTTCAGTCGTTGATTTAACTATTTCACTCGGCGAACCCATACCAATTCTATTGTAAGCTGTAAGATAAATTTGATAATCCGTCCCGCACCAGAGCTGGGACAAAAGGTGACTATTTATTTTATGCGATACTCGAACTTCCTCCCATTCGCCGAATTCACGTTTATAATGGAGAATATAGCCACGTATTGGCGCACCACCGTCGTCACCATTTTTCCACTGTACATTAATGGAATTACTGGTTGAGCTTGTCGCGTGTAAAAGTGGCGCAGCCGGTGGAACTGCAAAATGGGAATATTGTTGTTAGAAGGAAAATTTTATTAAGGGGGAAAATATTAAAGGAAAAAGTGAAAACGAAAAATAAAATTAAAAATGAAATGAAAAATAAAAAGAAAAAAATAGTTCAAGCCACTTATAGTCAGACATTTAAAATTATTTAAACGATTTTATCAGTAGTTCGAATCAATTATAGTCAGACATTTTAATTTTCTAAATATTGGTACCAGTAGTTCAAGTCAATGATGTTTAGGTATTTAAAATTATTTAAACAGTGGTATCAGTAGTTTAAGTTAATAATTATCAGGCATTTAAAATTATTTAAACACTGATATCAGTAGTTCAAGTCAATGATGTTTAGGTATTTAAAATTATTTAAACAGTGGTATCAGTAGTTTAAGTTAATAATTATCAGGCATTTAAAATTATTTAAACACTGATATCAGTAGTTCAAGTCAATGATAGTCTGCCAATTTAAGTTTCTAAATGTTGGTACCAGTACTTCAAGTCAATGATAGTCAGATAATTTAGGTTTCTAAATGTTGGTACCAGTAGTTCAAATCAATGAAAGTTAGGTATTTAAAATTATTTAAACAGTAGTATCAGTAGTTTAAATCATTAATAGTCAGACATTTCAAATTTTTTTAAACTGTAGTGCCAGTAATTCAAGTTAATTATAGACAATAATTTAATTGTTTTTAACGGTGGTACAAGTAGTTCAAGTCAATGATCGTCAAACAATTTAATTTCTTAAATGTTGGTACCAGTAGTTCAAATCAATGATAGTCATACATTTAAAATTATTTAAACACTGATATCAGCAGTTCAAGTCAATTATAGTCAGACATTTCAAATTATTTAAACGATTTTATCAGTAATTGGAATCAATTATAGTCCGACATTTCAAAATTTTGTAAACTGTAGTTTCAGTAGTTCAAGTAAATAATAGTCACACAACTTAAATTTTTAAACTATTGTTAAAGTAGTTTATGTCAATGATAGTCAGACATTAAAAAATTTTTAGTTTCGTAGTATCAGTAGTTTAAACCTTTAATAGTCAGACATTTCAAATTTTTTAAACTGTAGTATGAGTAGTTCAAGTCAATAATAGTCAGGCAACGTATTTTTTTTAAAGTATGTTACAGGTAGTTCAAGTCAATGTTAGTCAGACATTCTAAATTATTTAGATGATTTTATCAGTAGTTCAACTCAAAATTTAGTCAGACATCGCTCCTTCGTTTTGGTATCAGTAGTAAAAATCTATTTTAGTCAGACAACCCGTATTATTTTGTTCTCCAAGTAGTAAAAGTCAGTGCCACTCAAGCATTTCTAATTATTTTAACTCTTTTGTTAGTAGTTCAAGTCAATGATAGTCAGATATTTTTAAATTATTAGTTGGTAGTGTCAGTACTTAAAATCGTCAATAGTCAGACATTTTAAATTAAAATTTTTAGATTGAAATTAAAATTTAAAAATTAAAGAAATTCAGATTAAAAGTTTAATGTAAAAATTAAAATTCAAGGGTAAATTTAGGAGATAAAATTCAGGAGGGACCTGAAACTTGAATTTATTGAAAAAATTATATTTAATTTATCAAAATTAATCAATTAGTCGAAAAATTATTTATCTAGAGTTGATTGTATTTATCTAGTAATATAATTGATGGATGTGATGGAGAGGAAGTATTGTTATATTTAAAAGGGGAGATTATTGAAATTTTTCCTAGGTAAATTTATTTTTTTTTGAGTGACAAACCTTGGACGGTTAAACGATGCGTGATTTGATCAGAACCGTGTCGATTTTCAACGAGACAGGTGTAATTTCCGCTATCTTCTCGATGAAGATCGGTTATCTGTAACGAACCGTCGGGCTGCATTGAGATCCTCGTCGATGCTTTAACCATTTCTCCCCATTGCTTCCAGATTATTGACGGTTCCGGTTTTCCAACACTCTGACATGGTAATGTCACGTCCTGCTTCCAAGGCACGACTAAAGTTGTTCCAAACGAAAATACAGCGGCTCGAACTGAAAACAAATGACAATCACTATGCGAATCAAAAAAATTATTCCGAACAACAATTTTATAAATAGTTTTTCTATACGGATATTAAATTGAGACAAAAAACGTATGAAAAGTGTTGCGAAGCAAAGTTTTGATGCATTTTTTGTCTCAATTTGATATTTTTAGAAAAACTGTAAAACAGTAGAAAAAAACCAAAAATAAAAAAGAACAAAAAAAAATAAAGAAAAACAAAAGAGGTGAATAAAAAATGAATTGCATCGCACAACCTTCACTGGAAGGTGAAACAGTGACGGATGGCGTTCGTGGTCCCTCGCCAACCGAAGTTATAGCGGCGATGCTGCACTCATATTGAATTCTCTTGGTGAGATTCTCGGCCTGGTAGCTGGTTTGATGCGATGGTAAAGCACGACGCAACCATTTTCCTTCCGGTCCATGAACATGTACACTGTACGATGTAATGACACCATTGCTCCTGAGCGGTGGTTGCCAAGAGACTATGATCGAATTGCTCGAGCTAGCGACGGCTTTTATGCCCGCAGGCACTTCCGGTAGATCCTCCTCTGTCACGCAATAAATGGGACTCGATGGAACGCCATCTCCGGCTCTCGTATAACCCGACACCTGCACCGAATAATTTGCGTATTTCTCCAAATTATTAATCACCACCGTTAAAGCTGTTGTTAATTTTGTTTCCGATCTTGTTGTCTCCGTTAGCAGGTCCATATTCTCCCACATTACTTTGTAGCCCTTTAGGACGCCATTTAAACTCGAGTCGGGCGGTGAGTCCCAGGATACTTGTAATGATTGGGAGGAGAGGGCGGTGCAGCGAATGTCTTGCGGTGGACTGCTTGGTACTGGGAAAGTGAAATATAAAAATTAGAGTTTAAATTTAATTTTTGATCATCAAATGTTTCTTGTTTTATTTGTAGATCGCTTTTTGACTAAAATCTGATGGTTTTAGTCAAAAAGTGATCTACAAATAAAAGAAAAACATTTTTTACTCGATTTTAGCATTGAGAAAATAATTTTTCATTTTAAAGTTGTTCTAGACACAGAAAAGGAAATTAGATTATTAAAATGGTGGTATCAGTAGTTCAAGTCAACGATAGTCAGACAATTAATTTTTTTTTATACGGTGGTATCAGTACTTCTCATCAATGACAGTCAGACTTTAGAAAGACGTCGCTGATTCGTTTTTGGTATCAGTAGTGAAAGTAGATTTTTGTAAAACTACTTTTAAAATTATTTAATTTTTTTAAACGATGTTAACATTAGTTTAAGTCAATGATAGTCAGAGATTTTTAATTAAACAAACAGTGGATTTTGTAGTTCAAGGAAATAAATGTCAGACATTGAAAATTATTAGTTGGTGGTATCAGTAGTTTAAATTATTAATAGTCAGACATTAAAAATTATTAGTTGGTAGTATCAGTAGTTTAAATTATTAATAGTCAGACATTTTAATTTTTTAAAAATTGTAGTATCAATAGTTCAAGTCAATGCTAGTCAGTCAATTTAATTATTATTATGTATTTAATTGTTTTATCGGTGATAGTCAAAGATTTAAAATTATAAAAAAGTGGTATCAGAAGTTCAAGTAAAAAATAGTCAGACAATATTTTTTACACTGTGGTACCTGTAGTTCAAGTCAATGATAGTCAGACAACTTAATTTTTTCAATTTGAGGTACGAGTAGTTCAAGTCAATGACAGTCAAACAATTTAATTGTTTTTAACGGTTTTATCAACATTTCAAGTTTATTCTTAGTCAAAAATAATCAAATTGATAATTTCGTAAAAGACTATTTCAATTAGACATTTAAAATTTTTTAAAGAGTGGTACCAGTAGTTCAAGTCAATTATAGTCAGGCATTTAAAAATAATTTAAACTTTGATATCAGTAGTTTAAGCCAATAATTGTCAGAAAATTTATTTTTTTAAACGATGGCACTAGTAGTCAATGTCAATGATAGTCAGACATTCTAAATTATTTAACGGTTTTATGAGTAGTTCATGTCAATTTTAGTAAAACATAATAAAATTAATTAATTGAGTGCAAGTGTATTTTAGTAAGACATTTTAAATTATTTAAATCGTGGTACCAGTAGTTTAAGTCAATGATAGTCAGACATTTTAAAATATTTAAACACCGATATCAGTAGTTCAAGTCATTGATAGTCGGACAATTTAATTTATTAAATGTTGGTACCAGTTGTTCAAGTTAATTATTATAGTCAGACATTTAAATTTATTAAAATTATTTTATCAGTGGTTCTAATCAATTATACTCAGACAGAATCAAACAGGTTTTTATTTGATTTAAAAAGAAATTAGAAAATATAAAAATCTTAAGGTATTAAAAAAATAGTAAAATGTAAATGCACAAAATTATTTAAATCGTGGTATCAGTAGTTTAAGTCAATGACAGTCAGACAATCTATTTTTTAACGATGGTACCAGTAGTTAAAGTCAATGATAGTCAGACATTCTAAATTATTTATGGGTTTTATCAGTAGTTCAAGTCAATTTTAGTAAAACATCAAATTGATTAATTAATTGATTAATTGAGTGGAAGTCTATTTCAGTCAGACATTTTTAATTATTTAAATCGTGGAACAAGTAGCTTAAGTCAATAATAGTCAGGTATTTAAATGAAAAAAATTGACTAATTTAAAAATCCTGAGGAATTAACAAAATAGTAAAATATAAATGTATAAAACAATTTAAATCGTGGTATTAGTAGTTTAAGTCAATGATAGTCAGACATTCTAAATGATTAATGATTATAATAATTAGGTATAATTAATGTTTAATTTGTTTAATTATTTCTAATTTTTTATCAGTAGTTGAAGTCAATGTTAGTTAGACGTTTAAAATATTAGTCGGTTGTGTCAGTAGATAAAAACATAAATTGCCAGACATTTTTACATTTTTAGTCTAATAAGAACGTATAAAATTATTTAAATCGTGGTACCAGTAGTTAAAGTCAGTGATAGTCAGGCATTTTAAAAGCTATAAACAGTGGTACCAGTAGTTAAAGTGAAATTTTATTGATTAATTGAATAAAAGTCTATTTCAGTCAGAGAATAGTCAGAAAATCGCTGTTTTTTTTTTGCTTTCAGTAGCAAAAGTTGAGTTTAGTAAAACAAGGTTGAAATTGATTAAAATCTTTATATCAGTAGTTCAAGTCAATTATAGTCAAACATCACTAATTATTTAATTTGTTGCATCAGTAGTTCAAGTCAATGATTGTCAGACATTTAAAATTATCTGTCTATAGTATCAGTAGTGCAAGTGAATAATAGTCAGTCATGTTGAATTATTTAATCAAGTATACTAATAGTTAAATTCAGTAAAATAGTCAGACATTTTAAATTAATAGAAGTTGAAATTCAAAAAATAAATCTAAAAATTGTAATTAAACGATAAATGTTTAAATTGAATTTGAATGATAATTGTAGAAAATAAAAACCCAAGAGGGAATTGTCACTGTACCATCTTCAAGTGTCGTTGCAACGACTTCCGGTGACAGTGGTCCTGGCCCAAGGGCATTAAAAGCTTGAACAACAATGCTGTAGCGAGTGAATTTTTTAAGACCTGGCAAGTGACACGACCGACTGGGCATTGAAGTTCTAGCTAATCCTAATGCTAGACTTGCTGATGATATTCGACCCTCGACTGTTCTGTATTTATATTGCTCCGCTGACAATCTAAAAACGTTTCATGAATATCAAATAAAAGTACAAAAGCAAATCTTTTCTTTTTGCATCGGAATGTTTTGATTCATACCTGTTCTCCTTAAATCCCACGTGATAACCCAATATTTCTCCATTCCATAAATCATGATCAGGAGGATCCCAAGTGACCTTTACTTCAGTCGAACTAACGGGATCAACTTTTAGATTCCTTGCAGGACCTCCAGGCTTTTCTCCTTCTGTCGTTGCATCCAGAACCTGTCGATTTTAAACAAAATGGTTTACGCACTGAAAAAAATTATTTAAAAACATTTATTAAAACAAAAAAAAATCAAAATAAACCAAAAAAATGTTGTATTTCACTAATAAAATTGAATCAAAATTAAAAATTGCGAAGTAAAGGATAATGACATAAAAAAAGTGACGAGTTGACTAATTGCGAATAAATTTTTGATAAACGCACATCGCTCGCTTGACTTCTTCCGAGATCATTTTCAGCAAATACTCTAAACTGATAAGTAACCGCTGGTCGTAAACTATTTATATGTCCTTGAGCTTCGTTTCCAGGAACGTTTGTGTGAAAAGTATGATCGTGCCATACATCTGAAAGTAATAAAAGAGAATTTATTGCGGTACAAATATATATAGAAATGTAATAAGAATAAAATATGTGAAAATAAATTCTCTTCTTGAAAAAAAAAAAAAATAAAAATTCTAAACGAATTTAATTGAGTGAAATTCTATTTACCAGTCTCAATTTTATATTCAATGATGTACTTTGTAATTGGACTATTGCCATCTTGGCTGGTGGTCCATCCGAGCTTAATGAATCTACTGCCTTTGTCGATAACTCGTAAATTTTTCGGAAAGTCCGGAGGTTCTGCAAATTAATAAAGAGATATTATTTTTTGAATTTCGGTGTTCGGTATTTAAAAAAATTTTTGTTTTAATTCAGGTTCTTGAGTTTGGCTACAAAATAAGTTTTAGTTAATAAAATATTACAATTTACCATTTTTTCATTAAGGCTATTATTTTATTTTTAGAAAAATTTATTCTTAAAAAAAGAATTTTCCATTTGTTACAATTTTTGGCGCTTAGGCACAAAAAATATTTATTTATAAATGGTCTTTTTTCATTTAATTGGTAAATTTCATGACAAAAGTCGAAGGAAAATACATTCGTTTAATGCAGGAAACTGGTAGAATTAATAGAATTTTAGTGCAAGTAGTAAAAGATAGGTTTAGTCAGACAAATTTCAATTTATTTTCATGTCAGTAGTAAAAGTAAATTTAGTCAGACAGATATGTCTAAAGTTCTTTGCGTTCGAATGAACAAAATTTGTTTATTTCTTTGGCAGGTTACAATTTTATTTCGTTAATTCTGAGTCACGTGACGAGAAAATAAATAATAAATTTCCTGAATATAAAATTTATTGTTCTAATGTTTATTTTAAATATTAATTTATGAAAATAATTTTTTTTTCTTTTTTAGTTTTTATATTTTATTTAAGAATATTTTGTTAAATTGAAAGTTCAGCACTTTTCCATTGCTTTAAATAATTATTAGCAATAAACAGTAGTATGTTTTGGTTTTAGTCAGACGGAATTTTAATTTAATTTTATTTTTTGTATCAGTAGTTAAAATTGATTTTAATCCGACATCGCTAATTTATTTTTCGAATTAGTAGTAAAAATCGATTTTAATCAGACAATGATAATTTTTTTTTGGTACAAGTAGTGAAAGTAATTGTTGACCAGATATATAAATTTTCTTAAACGTTGGGATCAGTAGTTTAAGTCAATAATAGTGAGACAATTTAATTTTTTAAATTTTGGTACCAGTAGTTCAAACAATAATAGTCAGACAATTAATTTCTAAAACTGTGGTACCAGTAGTTAAAATCAATTATTGTCAGACAGAATTATACCGATTTTACTCTTATTCTTCGAATAAAAAAGAAATTTATTTGTAAAATAATGTTTAGGAAGGCAGAAAATAGTAAGACTAACAATAATTTAGTTTTTGATCACTAAAATGTTTTTATTTTATTTGTAGATCACTATTTGATTAAAACCTGACGGTTTTAGTCAAAAAGTAATCTACAAATTAAAAATAAATATTTTTGACTTGATTTTAAATTTGGAAAAATAATTAAAAATTTTTAAGATCTACTTTATATATATTTTGCTTATTAAAATTGTGGTGCCAGTAGTTCAAGTCAACGATATTTAGACATTTAAAGTAATTGAAGGATTTTATCAGTAGTTAATTGAATTTAATGATAGTCAGGCATTTAAAATTATTTAAACAGTGGTATCAGTAGTACAAGTCAATGATAGTCAGACAATTTATTTCCTTAAACGATGGTACCAGTAGTTTAAGTCAATGATAGTTAGACACTCTAAATTATTTAACGGTTTTATCAGTAGTTCAAGGCAATTTTAGTGAAACATAATCAAATTAATTAATTGAGGGGATGTGTATTTCAGTCAGACATTTTAAATTATTTAAATCGTGGTACCAGTAGTTTAAGGCAATGATAGTCATACAATTTAATTATTTAAACAGTGGAACCAGTAGTTCAAGTCTTTAATAGTCAGACAATTTAATTTTTTAGTTGTTGGTACCAGTAGTTCAAGTCAATTATTGTCAGACATTTAAAATTATTTAAACGATTTTATCAGTAGTTCGAATCAATTATAATCAGACCGAATGCAGAAAATAGTAAAACTATCAATAATTAAATTTTCCATCACTGTTTGACTGAAACCTGACGGTTTTATTTAAAATGTGATCTACAAATAAAAGGGAAATATTTTTGACTTGATTTTAAGATTAAGAAAATAATTTTTCATTTTAAAATTGTTCTAGTTAGAAAAAAGGAAATTAGATTATTAAAATGGTGATACCAGTAGTTAAAGTCAATGATAGTCAGATTATGTAACATTTAAAATGTTGGTATCAGTAGTTTAAGTGTATTGTTGTCAGACAATTTAAATTATTTAAATTGTTGTGTTAGTAGTTTAAGTCAATGATTGTCAGACATTTGAAAATATTGAAATGTTTGCATCAGTAGTTCGAGTAAATGATTGTCAGACACTTTAATGTTTTAAATGTTGATACCAGTAGATCTAGTTATTAATAGTCAGGCAATTTAATTTTTTAAATGTTGGTACGAGTAGTTCAAGTCAATTACGATCAGACATTTAAAATTACTTAAACTATTTTATCAGTAGTTAGAAATATTATAGTCAGACGATCGTTTTTCCTTTTTTTGTCTTAGTAGTAATAGTTAATTTTAGGCAATATAGTCAGACATTTAAAATTATTAAAATTGTTGCATCAGTAGTTCAAGTCAATGACAGTCAGACATTTTAAATTATTTTACTGATTAAATCAATAGTTGAAAGCAATTCTAGAGAGACATTAAAAATTATTTAAACAGAGGTACCAGTACCAGTAGTAAAAGTTATTGTTCGTAAGACTTTAAAAATCATTGAATCCATGGTATCAGTAGTTTAAGTCAATGATAGTCATTTGAAATTATTTAAACCTTGGTAGTTCAAGTCAATAATACTCTTATATTTTAAATTAATTAAACGTTTTTATTAGTATCAGATACATGGGTTAAAATGCTTGTAAGTATGGCATCAGTAGTAAAAGTGAAATTTAGTTAAATTGTCAAAAATGTCTAAAATGAAAAAAAATTTTTTTTAATAAAAAATTATTATCTTTGCTCAAAATTCATTAGTTCTAAAATACAACAACTTGTGTTTAAAGTATTTTCTTTCGAGAATTTTTATTTATATTTCTCCGTCATGGATATTAAAATTTGTTCGGTTGAACTTGTCGTCGTGTGATATTAAAATGCATGAGGCAAAACAAAAAGAAAAAAAAAGAAATTGGCGAGAGGGAGTGAGTGAGAGGAAGTAGTATACCTTGAATGTAAAGATGCATCGTCATTTCGTCTCGGCCGTAAGCATTTGATGCCATGCAAAAATATCGACCGCTATCTTCTCGGGTTGTGCCGATAAGTTCAAGAATGCTCACTGCGCCGTCCGTTGTGTTGAGCTCCTTTACCGTATAACGGTAATCCGAGACAGACGGATCAAGGAGAGAACCAGCTTTTCTCCAGACGATTTTTAGTGGATGATCACCCTTTGCGTCGCATCTCAATGAAGCGTTTGACCCAAAGCGTGCCGTCTGATTCTTATGCTTCTCTTTAAAATGCGCCGGTGCTGCAAACCAATATTGCTTAAAACTTATGCCATGAATTTTGATACGACTATATTAAAATAATTTTGCATGATAATTGTCTCGATCTTTCAAAGTGAGAGAGTGAGAGAGGAAGAGAAAGAGAGAAGTTAGAAACTCGTTTTTTTCTTTATTTTTTTTTAATACTCGTTACTCTTTGAGACTTTAAGTAGATTTCAAGAAGTTGAAACGATAAAGATCTATCAGAGGGTAACTTTTAGAAAGTGTATGTATATATGCGTATACAATGTTTTCGAGTTTTCAATTTTAAAATTCGATACAGAACTTATTCTTTGATATTGTTGAAAACTTATTTTTGTAAATGGAACTAAATGTAAATTACGTTATTCTTTAACATTTTTTCTCTCTAATATCTAAATTTTGGGTTAATCAACAAAATAAATGCAAAGTTGCTTTAGAGAGAGAAAATACTATTTAGTTTCGCTCAAGAGAAAATTTATTAAAAATGACTAAATTCTTTCTTCGAATGCAAAATTTATTAAACTAAACGAAATTTATTTTTAAACAAAATTTTTTACAACAAAGAAATATTTATTTAGTTTCAACAAAGTTTATTCAAAATAACCTAAGAGTTAGATTACAATAACAAAAATGGATTTCTTAATTTACAACTTTAAGGCTAAAAATTAATTTAATTTTACTACCAGAAGTGTAAAATAATTTCCGTCAGAAAAACGTCTATTTTCCTGAAAGTAGTAAAAGTAATAATCAGTTAGACCACATATTAGTGCGTCTAATTGTGCTGTTAGTAGAAAATTTTAGTTTAAGTCAGACAGAACTTTAATTCTTTCTATGAACTTAGTAGTGAAGGTCAGTTTTAATCATGCAAAATTTTTTTTCAGATTAGTTTTTAGAATAATTTTTTTTCTTCTCAGGTAGAAACAGTAAATGGTAATTTTAGTTAAGCTTTTTTAATTATTTTAGTTAGTGTTACCAGTAGTAATAGTCAATATTAATTAATCAACGATATAATTTTATTTAAACTGTAGTATCAGTAGTTGCAAGTCAATGATTGCCAGGCTATTCAATTATTTTCAACAGTGATATAAGTAGTTTAAGTTTATAACAGTCAGACAATTTTATTTTTTTAATGTTTGTATCAGTAGTTAAAGTCAATGATAGTCAGACTATATAATATTTAAAATTTTGGTATTAGTAATTCAAGTGGATGATTGTCAGACATTTTAAATTATTTAAATGGTTGCGTTAGTAGTTCAAGTTAAAGATTGTCAGACACTTTAATTTTTTAAATGTTGAGACCAGTAGTTCTAGTTAATAATAGTCAAACAATTTAATTTTCTAAATGTTGGAACCAGTAGTTCAAGTCAATTATCGTCAGACATTTAAAATTATTGAAACGATTTTATCAGTAGTTCGAATCAATTATAGTGAGACACTAAAATGTTTTTATTTTATTTGTAGATCGCTATTTATATTTAATAAATATGTTTTATTTGATTTTAACCTTGAACAAATAATGGAAAAATTTTAAGATCTAGTTTATTTATTTCGCTTATTAAAATGGTGGCACCAGTAGTTAAAGTCAATAATAATCAGACTTTAAAATTATATAAACAGTGGTACCAGTAGTTTAATACAACGGTTATCAGGCTATTTAATATTTTGAATAGTGGTACCAGTAGTTCAAGTCAAGGATAGTCAGACAATTTAATTTTTTAAATGCTGGTACCAGTAGTCAATGTCAATGATAGTCAGATATTCTGAATTATTTAACGGTTTTATAAGTAGTTTAAATCAATTTTAGTCTCATTTTTAGTTTATTTAATTCGTGATACCAGTAGTAAAACTAGATTTTAGTCAGACACTGTTCATTCGTTTTTAGTATCAGTAGTAAAAGACGATTTCAGCCAGACAAAGTTTATTTGCATTGTTCATTCTTATTTGATTTAAAAGTAATTTTATTCAAATTAAGATTAGTAGACTAAGAATTAAAGCTCCAGATTGAAATTAAAATCTAAATTTCTTGGAAATTAATTTTTATATTAAAATTTACGATTTGAAATGAAAAGTCTACAATTTAATTCTATAAAGAAAAATTAGTTTCTAACTGAAAAATTCATGCCTACCATTGACGGTGAGATGAACTAATTTGCTCAAACCAGCTCCAATGCCGTTAACAGCCTCGCAAAGATAATATCCCTCATGGCCCTCTTGTACTCTTCCAAAAACTAAAGAGCCATTTGAATGCATTCTGAGGTCTTGAGTGTGCTCATGATTCAAGATGTCGTGATAATTTCCCGGTCCTTTGCCCGCTCCCCTTCGCCATGTTACCGTTGGTGGTGGAAAACCGTCAGCGTGGCAGTGCAACATCAATCGTGACATACCTTCTGGTGCATGAACATCTTGTGGTTCCATCACCCATCTAGGCGGTACTATATGAGAGGGGGGAGAGGGAAAGAAGTTAAAAAAAATTTTTTTTTACTCTATACCCTTCTTCCCTTTCTTCATTAGAACTTTTATTTTTAACTTACGAGTAAAACTACTTTGAAAAGATCAGAGAGTGCAATTAGTAGAAAAGTAGAAAATCTAGAGCGGAAATGTTGTGACTTTAAATGAAATGTCAAAGTGTCGGGAATCTTAACGTGATCTTGAAATGAAGTGACGTTAATTGAAATACGATTTGGATTATTTTTTATATAAAACTCTTATTTTTTATCTGATCTTTTCAATTTATTATCAAGGAGAAAAGTGCTATAAGGCAAAAAGAAATAGGTGCGCTTTTTTTACTTGAAAAGGGGTTATTTCTTATTTTTCGTATATAAAAGAAAACAAAATAAAAAGTCTCATAGTCTTCAAGTAATTTAAATAGATAAAGCTTAACAAATTTAATTTACGAGATTTTCGAGTTGAAGCTCACCACAAAAAATAATGGAAAGTAAGATCGTTATGCAAAGCGGCAACTTTTTTTTTCCTTTTTTTTGTAGATTGAATCTTTCATTAGACCATTCTCGAAAATAGAAAATATTTTATTCAAATTTTTAAAATGTTCTTTCTTTGGAAAAATTTAATTAAAAAAAAAATTTTTTTTTTTAAATTTTGTTGATGAATTATTTAATTAAAATTCAATAGAAAAGGTGAAAATTTTCTATATTTAAATTCACAATTTACAATTTAACGGAAATCGATAAATTTCATCGAAATATTGACATATTCGTTGATGAAATATGTAGGTGGAATTTTTTTTTCTCGTTTTTTTAGTACTGTGCAAACAAAAATATGTGCCTTGTACCGTGTACACGTGTAGCTCACGTGTAACGGAACAAATTAATAGAAATATATGTGCCAGGTGATAAATTTAATAATAAGAATAATAAAAAAAAGAATAAAAAATAATCGATAGCGTGACATATTAGTGCTGTGCGGACATTTTTACCAATTAGCCGACGTGATAGAGTGCGAGCTTCCGTGAAAATCAGTGCCCAGACGACAAAATAATAATTCCGACATCCAAGAGTAGTGAATAATGCTAGTGAGAGTTTTGAGTGCTGGTATTGTGTCATGCGAAACGTGAAAGGGCGAGAGGACAGGATTAATTATTCTCACATTCTAATGAGAGATTTGACATTATTTTAATTGCAACAGAAATTTAATTATTTTCTTTTGTATTTATTTATTATTTATGTCTTACGCGATATTTGTCATTTTGCTTTGCAACAAAATTTTAGATTGGAATTCTCAACTTATTTTGAACTTTTTTCTCTTTGGGTAGTGTAGAAAGATTTTTTTTTTTTTGAAAAAAAAGACTGCAGTTTTTGAATTGATACTGTTGGAAGTAATTGAATCGATAAGTTCTTACTCTCTAAATTTGGGTGAATTAAAATTTTATCTTAATGGAATTAGTGAAAGGTTTACTTAGCCAAATGTCAATTTATTTTCCTGGCAGTAGTAAAAGCAAAATTTTTTATTTGAAAAAATAATTTTAATGTTAAGTGTATTTTTAAAATACGCCTAACAGTGGGGTTAGTAGTTAATTTTGGTTTTAGTCAAACAGAATTTTAATTTATTTATTTAAAGTTAGTAGTGAAAGTCAGTTTTGGTTTGAAAATTGATTAAAGTTGTAAAATTTCTTGTTAACTTGGTTTAGACAATTTTTTTTCTTAATTGAAAGTGACAAGTAGCATTTTTATTAGCCTAGACCTCTATAATTTGTTTAATAAATTTGTGATCTTAGTAGTAAAAATCGATTTTAGTCATACATGGCTAATTGGTTCATAGTACAAGTAGTAAAAGTGAATTTTAGTAAAACAATGTTTTAAATTATTAAAATCATGGAATCAGTAGTTTAAGTCAATGATAGTTAATCATTTTCAAAGTATTTAAACTGTGGTACCAGTAGTTCAAGTCAATGATAGTCAGAGTATAGTCAGACAATCGCTGTTTCTTTTTTGTTTTTAGTAGTAAAAGTTGATTTTAGTCAAAAAATTATAGTCAGACTATTTAATTTTTTAAAGGGTATTATCAGTAGTTTAAGTCAATGAGAGTCAGACATTTTTAATTATACAAACAGTGATATCAGTAGTTCAAGTCAATTGTAGTCAGACATTTGAAATTATTTAAATTGTTACATCAGTAGTACAAGTCTATAATTGTCAGACATTTTAAATTATTTAAATTGTTGCATCAGTAGTTCAAGTCAATAAATGTTTAATTTAAAATTATAATTAAATTATAATTATAACAGTAGTTCATGGCACTGATAGTCAGGCATTTTGAAATTATTTAAACAGTGGTATCAGTAGTTCGAGTGAACGATACTTGGACTTCAGTCAAACAATCGCTTTTTTTAGGTTTCAGTAGTGAAAATTGATTTTAGTAAAACAAAGTGGAAATTAATTAAAATCGTGGTACCCGTAGTTCAAGTCAATCATAGTCAGACATTTTAAATTATTTAAATTGTAGCATCAGTAGTTCAAGTCAATGATTAACAGACACCTTTATTTATTGACACGATTGCAATTGCAATTTCAGTCAGTATTAGTCAGACATTTCAAATTATTTAAACAGTTTTATTAGTAGTAAAAAATAATTATAGTCAGGCAGAATTAAACAGATTGATTTGAATGTTTGCGATAATGATAAAATAGTAGTAGTGAAAGTCAGTTATAGTCAGACATTGTTTCTAGTCAAAATTTTAACTGATTAAGATTTAGAGAGTATATGCATACATATTTAAAATCAAAATATTGCAGCAAGAAAAATGATTTTCTGCACTTACTTTCGAAATGTTCACTAATAAATTTGTCGACATTACAATATAATTTATTGGTACTGCAAATATTGTACTATGTGTTCAATATACAAATTTCCGAAAAATATTCGTGAAACTTTAGATCAATATTGTCTGCGAAAAGTTGCTTTAATATTGCCCCAGTTAGTTCAGAGACAATATTGAATTTGACATTTATTTTTAAATTTGAAATAATTGAAAATGGAAACACGCTTTAAAAATATACAAGTTTGATATAATTAGAAAAACAACGAATAGTATTGTTTAAATTAATTAAATTTTTTTTCAAAGAAATATTTATATAAAGCAATTAATTTTGTTTTATAAAAATATTTCTTTAAAAAAGACATTTATATTTTTCGAAAAAAAAAGAAATTGATAAAATGAAAATGTCGACAAGTGTGGCAATAAAAAGATGATAAATTGTTTATATCTCTACACTTGTTAAAATTGTTGCACTTTTTGTTAAGAAATAAAGTTACTTTTATGATTCGAAGCTGACACAGTTGATATAAAAGCTTTCAAACTCAATTGAAGTTTATAGTGGTGGTCAGCAGCTTTTTTTCTGGTGTGTTGGCTTTCCATAAAAGTTACAATTTCAAGAGAGAGAGAAAGAGAAAAAATTAATGTTGCGGTTTTGGTATATATGCAACTTGGATGCTTGAGATATTGATTACGGATTTTGGAATTGGTTAAATTCGGATTAAATGGAAACTGGATACACGAAAGCTGTATGTATGTATATATATATAGATACATACAAAAGTGTTTGTGCGCTGTGCTTATATTAGTGCGTCGCTTGATTCCTTTCATTAAATGCAGTTATTTATGCGCATATGTAATTACAATTATCCAATTTCTAAATATACTATTGGAAATTAATGAAATAATTTCTATCAATTATGTCTTAATTGTAGTCTGCTGAAATTTGTTGTAAATCAATTAAATCTAGAGAAATATTATTAATAGGCTAAAAACAATTGTTAAAATAACATTTTTAATATAATAAAATTAATAAAATTAATAAAAATAAAAAAAAATAATAAAAATAATAATGAGAATATAAATAGAAATCTACAAAAATTATTAGCAATATTTTAAATAGTTGTATCAGTAGGCTTGAAGAAGAAGTTTTCAATTTTTTGTTATGAGTAGTAAAAGTCTCTTTTAGTCAGACATCGATCATTCCTTTGGTATCAGTGGTAGAAGTCGATTTTAGTCAAAGAATGCATAAAATTGATTAAATCGTGGTATCAGTAGTTCAAGTCAATGATAGTCAGACATTTTTAAGTATGAAAATAGCTGTATCAGTAGTTCAATTAATAATAGTCAGACAATTAATTTTTTTAACTGTGGTACCAGTAGTTAAAGTCAATGATAGTCAGACATTTTAAATTATTGAAATGTTTGCATCAGCAGTTTGAGTCTATGATTGTCAGACACTTTAATTTTATAAATGTTGGTACCAGTAGTTCAAACAATAATAGTCAGACAATTAATTTCTTAAACTGTGGTACCAGTAGTTAAAGTCAATGATAGTCAGACATTTTTTATTATACAACCAGTAGTACCAGTAGTTCAAACAATAATAGTCAGACAATTAATTTTTTAAGCTGTGGTATCAGTAGTCAAAGTCAATGATAGTCAGGCATTTAAAATTATTGAAGCGATTTTATTTGTATTTGTATTTATTTTATTTTATTTGTAGTTAGATGGAATCAGACTGATATTTTTCGGATTATAAATTCACAAATCTAGTAAAATGTGTAAAATTAGCAAAAATTATTAGCGACAATTTAATGAAACGAATCAAGTCTTTGAAAAAGAGTGCATATTGCATGTGCTTGGCGATTGTGCATTTTATATAGTGCCTTTTTTTCAAAAAAAAAAAAATATATGAAAATTGTTTTTCTTTATGTGCTCGCTCATGCTCTCTCCTGGGAGACGCAGCAGTAACCTCAGATAAAAAAAAGAGTGCGAAAATCGTGAACAGCTGAGCTTGAATTTTTTTTCGGTGCTTTTGTTTTTTTTTTTTTATTTTGCTTGATTCTCGTGGATATTACTTTACCACGAACGATTAATTCGGCAGTCCTAAAAACTTCTGCCACTGAATTGCGAGCCACACATGTATAGTTTCCCGTGTGAGCAGCTGTGACTCGTTCGATAACAATCGTACTGGAATGAGCATCGATGCTGGTGACTCTTAAACCAGGGATTTGACCCACTTTAGAATTGGGCAACATCCCAGAGGGACCGAAATTAGAATTAGAAATTGCTTCACCGTCCTTCGACCACAAAATCGTGAATGGTGGATCGCCCTTTTCTATCATGCAGGTCACCTGTGAGCGAACACCTTCCTGAAGGTCCTTGTTAAAATTAAATTCAGCAATCTTGGGCGGAACTGAAACGTACAAATAAAGGACGAATCTGTCAATTTCAAACTTTCCCAGCAAAAATAATAGAAACTGTTTTGTCGTTCGTCTTCATTCTTTTTTCTTCTTTGCTGCATTTTTTTTTTTTAAGGGGTGGAAAAATCCACTGATGCTTTTTCTCATCACTTCTTCTGTATTTCGAATTGTGTCGATCCAATTTCCTTTGATTGACATTCAGTTGGAATAATAATTATAAAAGATTTAATTGCAAATAAGAAAAGATTTAATTGCAATTTTCTAAAAAGAAATATTTGTGCAAGAGAATTTTTGTGAAAAGTTAAAATTTTGTCAGAATTTTCTGGATGAAAATTCGAAATTCGAAATTTCTGGAAAATTTTTAAATGTAATTAAAAGTATACGAAGAAAAATAATGTGTTTATCAACGGGCATTAACTTTGGAAATTAAAAATGGTTTGAAAAGATTTCCGGAATAGACGCCTCATTAAGCGTTTTTTTTTTAATGCGCAAATATAATTCAGTCGACGTTCTCCAACTTCTTTTATATTCCGCGTTCATCAGTGTCTTGTAATGTATGTTATCTAGAAAGAGAGAGAGAGAGAGAAAAAAAGAGTTTATAATTATGTTATGTCGACAAAGTGACAATTGTTTTCGAACTGAAATATATTTCCTTGCGCGTAATATTTTTAAACTTGTGCTAAAAGTTTATAAACAAGTTTATAAATATCGTTGGAAATATACTCCGGAGAGAAGATAATAATTTATCTCAGAGACAAATAAGTATTTGTTTTCAAATAAGTTTTATTTGGTGCAAATAATTCTTATTTGGTTCAAATAATTTTTATTTGGTTCAAATAAGTTTTGTATGTTTTCAAATAAGTTTTATTTGATTTGTAAAATGGTTTATTAATTTTTAAATGAGTTTTATTTGGTTTGAATAAATTTAACTTCACAAATTTTCTGAGGATGACAAATTAAGACAAAAAACGTATTAAACGGTTTGATTCGCAGCACTTTTGATATGTTTTTTGTTTCAATTTGGTAGGCTTAGAAAAACTGTGTTTGTTTAAACTTTTAACAAATTCAGATTCAAACAAATCTTTGGTAGAAATGGATTTTAATTTATTTAGAACAAATTTTATTTGTTTTCGAATAAATTTTGTTAGATTTAGTAAAAATTTAGTTTGTTTCAAAAAGAATTTATTGGGTTTAACTAAATTTTATTTGGTACAAATAATTTATTTTTTCATTAAATTATATTTGTTACAAACAATTTGGTACAAACATTTTTTTTTTTGTTCATAAAAGTTTTTTTTAGTGCAAATAATTTTTTTTTTATTTAAGTAAGTTGTATTTGTTTTCTGATAAATTCTATTTGACTTTAATACATTTTATTTATTTTATTTAAACAAATTCGCTTCAGTTCAAAACAATTTTACATGATTCAAAGAAAATTTTTTTTATTTCAAATATATTTAATTTGGTACAAACAATTAATTTTTTTCTTAACATAAGTTGTGTTTATTTTTAAAAATTAGTTGTATTTTGTTTTAATAAATTTTATTTAGTTCAAACAAATTTTATTTGATTCGAAAAAAATTTATTTTTGTTCAAAAAGATTTTATTTTAGTTCAAACAAATTTTATTTGGTTAACACAAATTTCATTTGAAATATTTTGATTCAAAAAGAACTTATTTTGGTTCAAATAAATTTTATTTGGTCCAAATTATTTATTTTTTGGTTCAAAAAGTTTTATTTGGTGTAAATAATTTTTTTGGTTCAAAGAAATTTTTTTGGTGCAAATAAGTGGTATTTGGTTATTAAAATAAGTGTTTTTTGGTTCAAAAAACTTTAATTGGGTTCATAAAAGTTTCTTTTAGTGCAAATAATTTTTTTTTATTTAAGTAAGTTGTATTTGTTTTCTTATAAATTCTATTTGACTTTAATACATTTTATTTGATCCAAATAAATTCTGTTTAATATTTCGAACTTTATTTGGTTTGAATAAATTTTATTTGGTTCGAATTTATTTTATTTGGTTCGAATTAATTATATTTGCTTTAAATTAATTTTATTTGGTTCGAATAAATTTTATCTTCCATAAATAAAAACAATTCTCTCAATGCAAGTTTATAAAAAAAAAAAAATGGTTAAAATACAGTGTAATGTAAAATTTGTTTCTGAGTTTTTTACATCATCTTGATTGTGAGTGAATTTGACAGCACCTGAAAAATGAAAATTGTTTTCACTGATGCCTAAACCTTCGTTTATCAGCCAAAAAACAAAGGGAGTAATTTTTTTTCCTCCTCTTCTTCTTTTTTTTATTTTTTTTTTGTTTTCGGAGACGTTGACTGGTATGTCTCGAGCCTCAGGGCATTAGAAAAAGGCAACACTGCTCGTTTGGGAAATAATTCAGAACTGGAGAACAAGAATAATGGTACGATATATATATATATATATGTATAATGTATATAAATGTGTTTGTATGTCTGTTATAAAAAAAATTGTGATATTCATAGTTTTTGCTGAGAGAGAGTAAACATGTCTGGTGTCTGGTTTTTGGTTGTCGGCACAGCACACGACATGAAATCACCCTCGGGCTCTTCGTTTCGGTTTTCGGTTCTTTCTTCCGCTTTGACTCCCCTCCCCCTGCTATTTTTTTATTTTTCACAAATAAATATAAGAAAAAAAACACCAATGGGGGAATATTTTGATTCTTTTTGTATATTTTATTCTTTTGAATCTACATTTGAAAGTTTAATAATTATAAATTTTTATTTTTTTACTTTTATTTATTTGAATATTAATATTTTGTTTATTATAAAAATAATAGTAAATAAATGAGTAGGTATAAAAATAGTGTAATATATTATTTTATTATTTGTTGTATATTCTTTTTCTGTTTTCTTCTCTTTACCTATTTTTTACATTATTTATTCTATTCTCTTTTTTAGTATTTCAGATTTTTTTTGATTTTTTTTGTTTTCTATTTTTTTATTTCTACTTTTTATGTCTTTTCTATTCTTTTTCTATTTTTAACTCTCTAAATTTGAATTAGTAAAGACGTTTAGGTACTAATTTATATATTTCTATTTCTTTCTATTCTTTTTGTATTTTTTTATTCAAATTTTTTTCTATTTCTCAATAATTATATATTTTTTTCTATTAATATTTTTGACGAAAGAAAAATGTGAGAGAATATTCGTTTCTCGATCTGATAGGGGCGCGAGAGAGGAAATAATTAAAATGGGATGAGATTGTTGGTTTATAAAAGCAGCCCTTCGTACCATGAACCTCTAAACGTTCAGTGCGCGATGTATTTGCGGCGTCGTTACTTGCGACGCAAGTGTAATTGCCATTGTGAGATGGCGAGGCGCTATGAATTTTCAGAGCGAGATCAAATTCACCGCTCTGATGGGTATCCACTTCCCTTGGATTCAAAGGACCGCCGTCTTTAAGCCACACTATCCTCAATGGTGAATCACCCTCGCTTACAACGCAAGTCACGTGCACTCTTGCTCCAGCTTGAACATCCTCGGGAAAGTTAAATGGATTGATTTTCGGTGGTACTGGAAAAAAAAGATTACAACATATTGCCAACTTGATATTTTTCAACAACAAGAACAACACCACAAATCGAGTTGAATTCTCCTCGGTCTTCTTGATGATGATGAAGAAGAAGAAGTGATTTTTTCACCTGTTTTTTCGTAATTTTAATTTCCTTTTTGGTGGTGAAATTTTCCTTTTTGGAGAAATGGGAAACAATAGGTGAAAAGAGAAATTAATGGAGAGAGTCTTCTGAAAATAATTTCTGGATAGTGTTTTCAAAGTTTTTCTAAGGATAAAAAATTGAGACAAAAAACGTAGCAAAATGTTGCTTCGCAACAATTTTGTTACGTTTTTTGTCTCAATTTGATATTCTTAGAAAAACAGTGTTTACATTTTGATACTTTAGATCTTTTGGATCATTAAGATTGTAAGTTTAGAAATACTCTAAAAATACGACTAGAAAGAAGATATATTTGACTCAGAGGCTACTAAATTATTTATTTGGTTCAAATAAATTTTACTTGGTTCAAATAAAAAATTTATTTCTGGTCAATAAATTTGAATTCGATTCAAGTAAAAAATTTATTTCTCCTAAATAAGTTTTATATGATTGAAATAAAAAATTTATTTCGGGTAAATAAATTTTAATTTAGTTGATATAAAAAATTTATTCCTGATAAATATTTTTTTTTGAAATAAGTTATTATTGCACAAATAATAGTTTTTTATTGTTTCAAATAAGTTTTCATTATTTTCAAATCAGATGAACTTGATTTCAATGAAGTTTATTTGTCTCAAAGAAATTTTGTTTTATTTGAAAAAATTTAGTTTATTTAAAAAAAATCCATTTTGATTCAAATTTTAATTGGTTAAAACAAATTTTGTTTGATTTCAAAAAATTTAGTTTGGTTCAAAAAAATTCATTTTGATTTAAATTTTAATTTGTTTAAATAAATTTTATTTGATTTTTAAAAAATTATTTTAGTTCAAGAATTTGTTTTGGTTCAAATAAATTTTGTTTAATATAAAAAAATTTAGTTTGGTTTAAAAAAATTCATTTTGATTCAAATTTTAAACAAATATTATTTGACTTAAATAAAATTTTATTTAGTTCAAATTTTAAGCAAATTTTATTTGATTTTAAAAAAAAAATAATTTTGGTTCATGAAGAATTAATCAATTGGACTTAGTTTCAATGAAGTTTATTTGGTTTGAAAAAATTTTGTTTGATTAAAAAAAATTTAGTTCGGTTCAAAAAAATTCATTTTGATTCAAATTTTAATTGGTTTAAACAAATTTTATTTTATTTATAAAAAATTGTTTTATGTTAAAAAGAATGTTGTTTGGTTTTTGAAATAATTGAAAAAATGTTTGATTGAAATAAGTTTTATTTGGTGCAAATAATTTATTTTTTAGTTAAAACAAGTTTTATGTACGGTGAAAATAAGTTTTTTTCTTCAGTTCAAATAATTTTTTCTTTATTTTCAAATCAGTTGAAGTTGATTTCAATGAAGTTTTTTAATTTTAATTTTTAACAGATTCTGTTTGATTTAGGATAGTTTACTTTGGTTCAAGAAGATTTTATTTTGGTTCAAACGAATTTTTTTTTCACTAAACAAATATTACTAAACAAAAATAATTTTGGTTCAAGAAGAATTTGTTTTGATTTATAAAAATTTGTTTGGTTCAAGAAGTATTTATTTTTATTTAAATACATTTCATTTGGTACAAATAATTCTTTTTTACTTGAAAGTTTTTTTTGTGCAAAAAATTTTTTTTCTTTGGTTCAAATAAATTGGTTCAAATAAGTTTTCTTTATTTACAAAACAGTTCAACTTGTTTTCAATGAAGTTTTTTTGATTTAAACATTTTTATTTTATTTAAAAAATTGTATTTTGATTCAAATAAACTATTATTCTTTTTAACAAATTTTATTTGATTTAAAAAAAATTATTTTGGTTCAAGAAGGATTTTTTTTTATTCAATTAAATTTTATTTTGTGAAAATAATTTTTCTTTTTAGTTCAAATAAGTTTTCTTTATTTTCATATCAGTTGATCTTAGTTTCAATTAAGTTTATTTGTTCAAATAAATTTTGTTTGATTTAAAAAAATTTATTTTGGTTTAAAAACATTCATTTTGATTTAAATAAATTTAAAAAAAATTATTTTGATTCAAGAAGAATATATTTATATTTAAATAAATTTTAATTAGTCCAAATAAAATTATTTTTATTAAAAAAAATATTTTTGTTCCAGAAGAATTTATTTTGATTCAAATAAATTTTATTTAGTGCAAATAATTTTTTTCCTTCGTTCATGTAAGTTTTTTTGTGCAAATAATCTTTTTTCTTTCGTTCAAATAAGTTTTCTTTATTTTCAAATCAGTTGAAGTTGGTTTTAAAGTTTTAATGAAGTTTATTTGATTCAAAGAAATTTTGTTTGCTTTAAAAAAAATTATTTTGGTTCAAGAAAATTTATTTTGATTCAATTACATTTTATTTGGTACAATTACATTTTATTTGGTAGTTTTTTTGGTACAAATAAATTTTATTTTGTTGAAATAAGTTTTATTTGGATAAAATAAAAATTTTGTTTATTCTTAATAAAATTTGTATTTAATGCAAACAAATAATTTAGTAGACGCTGTGATAAATACACATTTATTTGATTCAGAAAATTATATTCGGTTTAAATAAAATCTGGGAGTAAAATCCTAAATTCAATTTGAAGGAAATTTATTATCAGTTTTCAAATCAGAAAGTCTCTAAAACTTTTTAAGATGGGTAATTGTGTATATTCAATGAAAAAAAATAAAGGATAAATTTTTGAATGTGTTTCGTAATGTTTTCTGTAATTCCGTCACTAAGCGGAGTTAATTTTAAAAATTCTTCAATCGAAGAGGGGTATTCTGTTCCGTCATCAATTATGGTTAATAAGAAAATACTTGGATTACTTTGAAAATAGAATTCAACACTGTTAAAAAAAGATTCTAAATTAGAGCTGATTTTGGTATTAAAATTGAACCAAATTACGATTTAGTACCAAAATTGGGACTAAATTAGTACCTTTCTTTTTACAGTGATATCAATTTGAGCTCTAATTAATAAAAAAAATTGATGATCGGCTCCATGATTAATTTTAGAATTTTATAAAATAATTTTATAAATACTTTTAAATTTTAGATTAAAAATTACTAGATTCAAGTAAATTTTTGATTAAAAATTACTTGATTCAAGTAAATTTTTATTTAATAATAGTCAATAATAGAAAATATCGATTGTTTAAATCAAATAAATTTTTTTTCTAGTGTATTTTCGATTTTTTCTCCTCTTAAAAAATTAAAACTTAATTTTCGAATTTATTATATAAAGACAAAAATTTCATTTTCGAATTATTTGACAAATTAATTAATTTATGATTTAATTTACTATAAAAGAGCTAGTAAATGATAATATATATTTACCTTTGACGTCAATTTGAACACTTTTTGAACTCGATCTTCCTTGTTTATTTTTGGCGGTGCACTTGTATTCGCCTTGATCGGTGCTACTGTCCACATGATGAAGGACCAAAGTACCGTTTCGTGAAACTTCCTGCCGCCGACTAGTCGGTAGAACTTGGCCGTCTGCGAAAAGTCAAGTAAGACGAATTCGATTACGCGTTTGAAAGAAAAAAAAACTGTACAGTGTTGCTCGGAACAAACTTTTCAATTCGTTTTATGGCATTTCAAATAACGATAGGAAAAAAAAAACTTTTTACGAGTAGCTATATTCTCCTCGTCCAAACCATTCTGATTGTCGGTTGTATTCAATTCGAACTGCTTGAAAAATGCGCCTTTTAACGATTCTAACAATGAAAAATGGTTTTTGGATTTCTACCTCTATTTGTCAGCCTTTAAGATTTGAGATTTCTAATTTTATTCGAAACTTAAGGCAATAAAAAAGGGGAAAATGCAGTGAAATTGATTTTAGAAGTTTAAAATGGGTTCTCGGGTATGTTATTGTTACTTTTTTGACACTTTTCACCTTTTTTCACTTTTTGCTACAATTTAGCTACTATTTTTATAAATAAGTTACTAGCGATACTTATTTTGTTGAAAAAAGTCAATAATTAATTTCTTAAAATCAGATTTTAATTATATTAATATATTTAGTGAATAAATTAATTCTAAGGCTCTGGAAAAATTAAAAACAATAAAAATATCACAAAGGAAAGTAAATAAAAAATTAAAATTCCTTTATATCAATTGTCAAATTCTCTAAATTTGATTTTAAATAATTATAGAATTACGATTATTTTCGAATATCTTGAGATTCAAAAACTTTTTTATAATTAATAAAATGCGAAAAATAATTTAAATTTTGTTTCTAGTGCATATTTCTAATATTTTGATACTTGTGATACAATTTTTTTTTAATTCAGTACGAGGTCTATAAAAATAAATTGTAATTAAAAAAATTATTTTTAACTAAATAAATGTTTAATTACAATGTTTTTCAATTTCAGTCTAGTAATTTTTAAAAATATTGAAGCATAAAAAATGTTTCGTTCATTTGAACGTGCAGAATCTTTAGGAGAATTGCGCAACTATTTAATAATAGTTGTTTATTTTTAAATCCAAATAATCACCTATTATTGAATTGAAATTAATTTTTTAGTTTATTAATTTTTGCTGAAGACTCTTTTTTTCATTAATAGTTTATTTTCCGAGGTCAACGAGCCGGATTTCTTTACTTATTTTTAATCTTGTGCTTAATAATTCACGTTGAGTTCGTCGACCAGTAATTTGCATTCATTATATAAATAACGTTTCAGTTTAAAATGTTCTCTTCATAATTAATTGACATTTTTAATATTGAATTCTTCTCTTTCAATTTGTGAATTTTCAAAGCTTATGAATTTTGGAAAATTGAGATTTTATCATCAATATAAAATATATTTTATTAATATATATTTTATATAATATATTCAATATAATATATTTAAAGAAAGGATAAAGATCCTTTCTTTTCAAATAATCATTTATTTAACAAAAATTATTTTTTTCTGGTAAATATTTATTCCTTTTAATATGAATATTTATATCCAACTAAATAGTTCGTTTGCAAATAAAAATTTCTTTTCAAATGAATATATTTTTTGTCAAATAAATATTTGTTGGTAAATGAAGATTTGTTTTCGCATTAATATTTGTTTTTAAATATTTAATCGAATAAATAATCATTTATTTTTTATTTATTTTATAATAAATGAATATTTATAAAGTCGAATCCGTCGAAATTGAACTCTAGTTTTAGAATTTGGTTGTATTAAAAAAAGTCCAACAAGAATTATTTTCATTTAGTTGCAGAATATTATAATATAAAAATTTTACAAAATTAAATTATAAAACAATTTTTTAAGGATTGTTTACTGTAATAAAATTTAAAAAATCAAGTTACATTCCGACAGATTTCACTGTACATGAATAAATTTTTTAAATACTCTCTAAATTTGAATTGGTAAATTCAATCTATTTACTAATTTATTATTAAAATTTACTAATTTAAAAGCAAGAAGTCAGTCACTTATTTAAATAAGTAAAAATGTTTACTAATTAATATTTAGAGAGTAATTGAATAATTGTCTTTAATCGAACGATCGTTTATAAGTAAATGATTTATATATTTGGTTTTGTTTAAATAAGAATTTTATTTTTAGAAAATAATAATAGTTGGATCAAATATAATTGAATAAATTTTGAAATTATTACATAAATATAAATTAATGACTTTTCTAAATAAATGAATATTTTTGAAATAAAATATCTAATCAAATATTAAGTTAAGTACCTATCATGTTAAAACTTTATAAAATTCATCAGTAAACTTTATGAATATTCATTTTAAAAATTTCATTTGGTTTTGATAAGATTTTTATTTGTAAAAAATAATAATTTTCATTAATTTCTGAAATTTTTGAACGAAATATTGTTTTATGCTTCAATATTATTATTTATTATTAAATTATTATTTAATCATAAACTAATGAATTTTGTTCTAAATGAATGAATATTTTTGAAATAAAATATTTAATCAAATATTAAGTTAAGAATTATGTTAAATATTTATAAAATTCATCAGTTTACTTTATAAATATTCGTTTATAATTTCATTTCGTTTTAATAAGATTTTCATTTGTAGAAAATAATAACTTTCATTAGTTTCTGAAATTTTTTGACAAAATATTTTTTTATGCTTCAATATTTATTAAAATTACTGGATTAATATGAAAAATATTGTAATGAAACATTTATTTAGTTAAAAATAGTAGTTTCAATTATAAATAATTACAAAGAAATTAATATTTAATTTTAAGAAAATTTAAATTAAAAGAAGAAATAAAAATATAATTTAATAATAAATAAATAAATATATAATAAATAAAGAATAAATTATAATTTTAATAAAATTGAAAAATTTTTCTAGATTTTTTTCTATGATATATTTATATATATATATATAGGTAAGATTATGAGGTAATAATTTTGAGTAAGGAATTTTTTCTTTAATGGGAAATTTAAATATAAAAAATGTGTAGAATACCTTTTTCCCAAGTTATGGAGAAAATGGGAAATCCGGCCACAGGACATTTGATGACCGTCGTTTCGCCAGCGACAGCGGCATAATTACCCATTGGTCGTACAAATGGCGCTCCATAAATGTTTAGACGTGCCCCATGATGCACCTTAGCTACTCTATTGTCCGCTGTACACCTGTATTCACCTCCATCTTCAACGCGAACGCCACTTATGTTTACGTGAGATATAACGTCCCCATGTACAGTAACGTATTGTCCTATCATAAACCTTAAAGTAACAGTTTATCGTTACAGATTTTATTTTCAACAATATGAAAATAATTTTATACTCTACTCAGTTTTTCGCTTTAAATTCATTTCGTTATCAAATTCCATTTTTTTTATCTCTTTTAGTCTATTTTTAGTTTTATAAAGATTTTAGGTGTACTTTATTCTATTTTATAGTTTTATTTATAAAAATTTTAGGTACTTTATTCTATTTTATAGTTTTCTATTTATAAAAGTTTTATACTTTATTCTATTTTATATTTTTCTATTTCTTTGGTTTGCAATTCTGTATTTCTTTATTTTTTGTACTTTTTGTTTTTCTATTTTTTGTATTTCAATTATTTTATACTTCTCTACTTTTTTCTACATTTTATTTTTGTATTTTCTATTTTTCGATTTCCATCCTTTTGATTTTCCGTTTCTTTGTTTTTCTATTCTATTTTTTGTTTTTCTTTATTTTTTCATTTTCTTTTTTCTCTTTTTTCATTTTCTATTATTTGCTTTGTTCTTTTTTCCAATTGGTTTGATTTTATTCGGCGTATATTATTTTTCATAAAACTAGTTCAGATTTTAAAATTTACTTTTTAATTAAAAATAATAATTACTTATAAATAAATAATAAAGTGAATACTGCAAAGAATTGAATTTTTTTAATCCTTCTATTTTTTCTTCTTCTAGTTTTTGTTTTTATTTCTTCTTTTTCTACTTTTATTTGGTTAATTTCTATTTTGTTAATTAGTTTAATTGCTAATAAATTATAAAAAAACGAAATATTAGGAAAAAAGTACAATCTACCAAAAATTATTTTTAAATTAAACATAATAATTTTGATTCAACAAAAATCACGTTTAATTTAATTATAAAATATTTTTAAATTAAACATGAGTTTCTGGTTGGTTACGTATTTTTGGATTAAAAAATTTTTTTTCTCAGTGTTGCGTTAGTTCAAAAAAATTTTGTTTAATTTAGAAACATTTAGTTTAGTTGAAATAAATTTCTTTTGATTCAAATAAATTTTTATTGGTTCCAACAAATTTTATTTGATTTAAAAAAATTAATTTGTTTGAAGAAAAATTTATTTTTATTCAATTCAATTTTATTTGGTCCTAATAATTTAATTTAAAATTTATTTGATTTAAAAATATTTAGTTTGGTTAAAAAAAATTTATTTTGATTGAAATAAATTTTAATTGATTCAAACAAATTTTTATTGATTTAAACAAAATTCTTTTGGTTTAAAAAGAATTTATTTTGATATACGAATAAATTTTATTTGGTGCAAATAATTTATTTTTTAGTTCAAATAAGTATTATTTGGTGGAAATATTTTTTTTTATGGTTGAAATAAGTTTTTTTTTGTGCAAATAATCTTTTTTCTTTGATTCAAATTTTAAAAAAATAAACTTTTTCGCTATATTTAGAAAATATGACTACTTGCAATTTATTTTTTTAATAATGCAAATTTTTTAATAATAAATACTTTTTTAATACTGTAAACACTCTTTTTCATGGTAAATTTTTTTTAATAATAATTTTATTAACTGAATTTGAAAATGTTTATTTAAGATTTAAGTCTTTTGAAAGTAAACGAGAGTACCTGTCGTTTTGAGGAAGAGGGAACCCGTCTAATGACCAAGTAAAGTGTGGTGTAGGATTTCCAGTGGCGATACACTTGAGAGATACCGGAGGTCCTGGCTGTATAGTTTGTTCAATAAATTTATACACTAGCTGAGGCAATGCATCTAAATAGGGAATTTCATAAAAATTATTAAAATTTCATCTTTAAACGTCGTTTCATTATTAAAATGACGATTATACTAATTTATTCTAATTTACTAACTTTATTATTAACTTAGAAATTTAATTTTTATTTTCATAATAATAATTCAAACTTTCATCGTTCCATTACTAAAATGTAGATGAACTTACCAACTTTGTAATTTGTTATAAAAATTTAATTTTTGTTGCTGATTTAATTATTAATTTCCGAACTTTAACGGGAAAATTTTTTTTTACAAAATTGTTAATAGCAGTAAAGTACATTTGATAGCATGAAATTCGCTTTAATAATTTAAAATTCTTTAAAGTTTTTTGAAAAAATTATCAGAGAGGAATATTTTTAAATATAATTTTGAAAATTGTTTAAAATTATGAGACATTTATTTCTTAATTAACAATTATAATTTTATTTCAAAATTAAAATTTCCAAATATACTTTAAAATTGAATATTAAAATTTTATTTTCTAATTAAAAGTTTTAATTCAAATTTTAAATGCGAAAATGAAATAAAAATTAATTATTTACCACCGAGTCGGAGTTCAGCGGTGGCTTGAACCATGGAATAGTCATTTTTCGCAAAACATTGATACATTCCCTTATCGTCACGTGTTATGGCGGATATGTGTAAAATTGTCCCATTGCTACCGATTATCTTTGCCCTCCCTGAATTACCCTCCCTTAATGGTGAACCGTCCTTTGCCCATGTTATCATTGGTGTCGGTTGACCCGTAAATGAACACTGAAATTCGGCGTCTTTTCCCAAATCAACTGTCATCTAAAAAAAGAAATGGAAATTCAATATTAATATACTGCAATCGAAAAAATTGAGAGAAAAATATTATTCATTTATTTATAAAAAAGAATAAATAAAACATCGACAAATTGCTCCTGTATTTGGTTCTTTTTTTATTTTTACTAAAAGAGCACATTTCAAGTTCACTTTGTACACCAAAAAAACGTATTCCTTTGAAGTTGAAAAATTTTTTTTCTACGTATTTTTGTCTCTACACTATTCGCAATCAAATTAAACAAGTGATTGATAAATTTCCAATTGACCAAAAAGCAAAGCTGCTGAAGTGATATTCAAATAAATTCAATCTCCAAATTTCTGATATAAAGTTAATGGAAGATTTTAATTTTATTTTAATTAATGGGTAAAAAAATTATAGAGTTCGTTATAGTATTGAAGAGCCGATTGTAAAAATTGGAAGTTTATGTTCAATAGAGGGAAATTTATTTTTTTTTCTTGAAATTAAAATTTTATTTTAAAACGTCAATGCTAATTGCAAAGTTAAAATGGAATCGAAAGTCAAACTTAAATTAAAAATTCGCACCTTTGAATTTTTATTGTCAATTCTAGAAATTTAATACTTTTTCCAGTAATTTGATATAAATCAGTGAATTCTGGTAAAGTAAAATTTATTAGGAAAGTAGGAAAATGTCATTTGTTCATGTTTAAAAATTTGTAGATCGTGAACATTTTCAATTTACGAAACACATTTCCTAAAGTATTTGAATATCAAAAGAATTTTTTTTTCTCTCTGAAATATTATTAAACGTGGAGAATTTTCAATTTTAATGACAAAAGAAAGTAAAAAAAAAAGAAAAGAACTAGTAAATAAAAATGTCATTCCAACCTGTTGTGGTTGTAATCGAATTGAAAGACTGCTGATAATTGAGACTTCAAGTTCGACACTTTCTGAACCGGCAGTGTTGTTGGCATGACAAACATAGCGACCACCGTCCTCGACTCGGGCGGATTGTAAAATGAGAACGCCAGCTCTCGAATGAATTCTCTCTGAATTGACGATCATCTCATTGCCAGAAATGGATTCGCGAAACCAGAGGTACATTGGCGGTGGTATTCCTTGTGAGATGCAGGACAGGACGATTGTTTCTCCAGTACGAATTGGAGCTGGGCTTACGCGTTCGTTGAATCGTGGTGGCACAGAATTTCGATGTTCTACAAACAGGTTTATCAAACGAATCCCATTATTCCTAAGACAATAGAGTCGGTTGTCGACGGTTTCTGAATTTCAATTATCTGTCTCCATGCGGTTACATTAATTTCCTATTAAACGATCTCTTTGTACCAATATACATGCATATATATATTTTCTATGAATGGTAAATTTAAAATTCCCAAAATTTCTTGTGGGAAAAAATTTGTTTTGAAATTTTGAATTTTGACAAATAGTTTTGTCAAAAATACTAAATAAATGCATTGCTATCAATTATTTGCTTACTTCAATTTAAATATTATTCAATAATAAATCAAATATTTATTTACGTTTAATTAAATTTTATTTAGAAAAATCACTGGCTATTGAGTTTTACTACTAATTTTTAATTTATAATTCTGTGTCTGACTATAATTCAGGTTTACTACTGATTCTTGAATTATAATTCGTTGACTGACTATATCCTCAAGTTTTACTACTAATTCTTGATTCATAATTCATTCAGGGTTTGAACTAGATCCGTAATTTCTTCTCCAAAATTATATTACTTTCAAAAATTTTTAAAAATTCTTGGCAAAATTCCAATTATTTTCAAAAATTTTAATAAAATTCTTTGCACAATATTTAATTATTTTCACAAATTTTCCTCAATCAATGATTTTTAAAATTTACTAATTTAATAAAATTGTCCACAAGAATTAAATTCTATTAAAAAAATTTAATAAAATTCTTAGCAAAATTTAAATTATTTTAAAAAATTTTAATAAAATTTTTGGCACAATTTCAATTATTTTAAAAAATGTTCTTCAATCATTGATTTTTAAAAGTTTCTAATTTAATAAAATTGTTTACAAGAATTTAATTATTTAAAAAAATTTTAATAAAATTCTACGCAAAACTTTAATTATTTTCATAAAATAATAAAAATTTCACAGGAAACATAAATTTTAAAATAGATTTCAGTTAAAATTTTATAATAATTAAATATTAAAAGCATTAAAGAGTGAATTTTTCTAAATAATTAAATTTTAAAAAGGTTTGAAATTAAAATCTTTGGAAATATGAATTTTTTATACTTTTAACTAACAATTCTGAGAAATTAATTTTTTTGAGAAAGTTTAATTACGGATTCTTTTTTTGAAACTATTTAAAGTTTCAATTTTTTAATATATATTTAATACTAAAAAATTTACGAATAATTGAAATTTTGTAAAATTGAATTGTAAAACAAATAAATTTGAAAGTTTTTAAAGAACTTTTTCAAAAATTATTAAAAATAACGCATTTTATAAAAGAATTTTAGTTAAAAACACGGGAAAAAAAATTAAATTTTGTAAAAGTTACAAATTATTGTAGAAATTCAATTATTTTCATGAGTAATAATATTCCTCACTAAAATTGAATATTGTTCAAAAATAGTAAAATATTCTTCTTAGGAATTGAATGATTTTCACAAATAATCAAACTCATTGCAGACTTTAAATTATTTTTAATACAATTTCAATAGAATTTCTCGAAAAATGTAATTATTTTTAAAAATTTTATTAAAATTCGTCCAAAGAATTTAATTATTTAAAATTTTGTTGATAAAATTCCTTATGGAAAATGAATTTTAAGAAACATTCAAATTGTTCAATAAATTATTTATTTTTGTATTAAAATAATTGAATTCTAGTAGAATTTTCAAATAAAAATCAATTTAAAAATTAATTTCAGTTTTTTTTCAGTTTTTGGTCTGTAAAGTCCGTATTTTCAAATACATTCAGTGATTCGAACCCTGTTTATTGGATGACTGTATTTGAGTTTTAATACTGTTTCTCGAATTATAATTCCTAGGCTGATTAAAATCGACTTTTACTACTGATTCTTAAATTATTTTTTAAAAAAACCTGTTGGATGACTATAATCGAGTTATACTACTAATTCTCAAATTGTGATTCCTAGGCTGACTGTAATCGAGTTTTACTACTATTTCTTAAATTATTTTGAAATATTAATTCTTATATAATTATTTTCTGCCAATAATCGAGTTTTTCGACTGATTGTTAAATTATAATTCGTTGGCTGACTACATCCTCGAGTTTTACTACTGATTTTTGAATTACAATTCTTTTGTTAACTACAAATGAGTTTTAATAGTAAATATTAATTTATAGTTTTGTTGGATGACTATAATTGACTTTTACTACTGATTCTTTAATTATAATTCATTGGCTGACTCTAATTGAGTTTTACTACTGATTCTTTAATTATAATTCATTGGTTGACTCTAATTGAGTTTTACTACTGATTCTTGAATTACGATTCCTTGTCTGACTAATCGATTTCTACTACTTTTACGTAACGTATTTGTAAATATTTATTCTTAAATAATTCGTAGTCTGACAATTATCGAGTTAATTAATAATTGATCGAATTTATTTTCTATTTTCAGAATGTCAATGATTATTTCTTCAAATATTGGTGAGTACATCTTCAATTATAATTGGGTCAGAATTCGTGAAATTTTCACAGAAAATAAAAAGTATTTTTTTTAAATCGAAATGTTGAAAAAACATTTCTATTTGGCCTTAAGAATGCGTCCACCAAAAAACAGAAAAAAAAATTATTTTTTATAAAAGTTATTGCAAAATTAATTTTTTTGCAACTTTTTAAACAGAATTTTATTTCTCCTAAATGAATGAACCGATTTAAATGAACCACGCGGGAATATAAAAGGGATAAAATATACTTTCGTTTAGAATTAGAAAATTTTTAAAAAGTTTATTTTTTAATAATTATTTAATAAATTTTTTATAAACAATTAATTTTTTTAATGTTTTACGCCTTTTAAAAATTTGAAAAAAATATTAACATACACTTAAAACTATAAGAAATCAAAATCCCATGATAAAATTTTGGAGCGACAATTATTTTAAAAGTTATAAACAAATTATATTGAACGGAGATGCGATTTTGATGATTTTCAGAATTAAAACATTATTTTTAACTACGAAATGAACAAAACACTGTCAAATTAACATTTTTATTCAATTATATAACCATCAAAATTGATAAAAATGATCAAAAACTAAGTTCAGCGTTGATGCACAACACCGCGCCAATATAATTTGTTTATAACTTTTAAAATAATTGTCGCTCCAAAATTTTATCAACGGATTTTGATTTCTTATAGTTTTAAGTGTATGTTAATATTTTTTTTCAAATTTTTAAAAGGCGTAAAACATTAAAAAAATTAATTGTTTATAAAGAATTTATTAAATAATTATTAAAAAATAAACTTTTTAAAAATTTTCTAATTCTAAACGAAAGTATATTTTATCCCCTTTATATTCCCGCTTGGTTCATTTAAATCGGTTTATTCATTTAGGAGAAATAAAATTTTGTTTAAAAAGTTGCAAAAAAATTAAATTTGCAATAACTTTAATAAAAAATAATTTTTTTTTGTTTTTTGGTGGACACATTCTTAAGGCCAAATAGAAATGTTTTTTCAACATTTCGATTTAAAAAAAATACTTTTTATTTTCTGTGAAAATTTCACGAATTCTGACTCAATTATTTATTACTGTGTCTGACTAAAATTTTGTTACACTACTTAAAATTTTTACCATTTTTAATTAATTTACTATCTTAAATATTACATTATAATTTTATAAAAAATTTACTCTTTTGTTTGAAAGTAGAAAAATATTAACATATAACTTGTCTCTTAGTAAATAAATATTTATTTGAATCCTAATTTTTTGATAAAAAGTAAGTATATAAAGTAATCTGAAAATATAAATATATGAATAAGAAATATAATCTAATAAAATTTTATAAATGAAAAATTAATAATTAGAAAAATTTAGTAATTAAGTTAACATTCAATACAATTATGTTAGTTATAATTAATTTAATTCGTTCATTAAAATCAAGAAAATTCTCTATTGCTTTCAAAAACAATAATTTGTTTTTATTTATTAAATTCTTGACATTTTTCTTTCCACCATTCTTCTAAAAAAATTCGTTCTTTTTTCTTCGAAATGAAAAGCTTAAAAAAACGATGATTTTGTTTATTAAATTCTTGGCATTTTTCTTTTTATCATTTTTTTTTTCACCAGTTCGTTAGTTTTATTCGAATTGATTAGATGAAGAGGATAAATTTTCTTTTCTTTTGAGGGGTTAAAAGGGAAAATTTGGTGAAAATTCGAAGGAGTCACGCTAACACTATACTTGGAAATTGACGATTTACCTTTCTGTATAAAGACTCGAGTAAAGAGAAGGGGGGGGGGCGAATATTCTCAAACGCATATTCTCGAGATCTTGAATATTCAAGAGGAGAAATCTCTCATATATGAATATTCTCCTCACTGCGCCACTTCGATATTAATTCCAACCGTTTTGTGAAGATATTCTCAGTTGGGTTTAAAGAGTCACCAAGTCTTTTGAATTTGTATCATCAAAGCTAATAAATTAAATATTAAACTCTTATATATAGTTAGAAATATAGAATATAGTCTCTTTCTTTGAAAAATATATGTACGTTCTTGATTTTGAATTACTGAAATTTTCTTAAATTGAAATAATGTTATTGGCCTCTTCCTCTATTGACATTGTGATAAATTTCGATTTTTATTCTTCTCTTCTCTTGAATATTCAATAGCTCGATATTGTTTACCGCATACATTGGAATTTAAATTTCAATTGAAGTTTTCTTGATTTTTTATGAATGAAAAATAATAATATTTCGTATTGAAAACTAATAATTTTTAATATTTTCCAAGTGAAGAGTTTTTCTTTCAATTTAAAATATTGAAAAATAATAATTTTCAATAATAATTTTTAATATCGAAAAACACTTGAATTTAATATTGAAAAACAGTAATTTTAAATATTAGAAAATAATAAACATTGATATTGAAAAATAATAACTTTCAATATTCGGAAATCCAATGAAAAGAAATATTCAATCAGACTAAGTGGGTCTACTAGTATTCTTTTTCCTTTTTTTGTGAAAGAGATTTGCGTCTTTAATGTTCTGGGGAAAAAAATTGTCGAGTTTTTTCCGTTGAAGCCAAACAAAAAAAGAAAAAAGAGAAACTGGGAAAAAATGGAGAAAACAAGAACGAATATATTTTCTATGTAACATAACTGGGCGAAACCCCCAATAGAGAGGAATACAAAGCCGGACTTGATAAGATTGCGGTGCAGCTAGGGATTGGAACAGTGATGGCTGCATTGTTTCTTGTCGATGTTGCGCAGCAGTTTCGCTGCATCACCATCGCGCAGAAAATAGAGGGGTATGCACTTTGCGTTTTGTCGAGTTTTCGATAGAACGATCCCATCCTATCGTTTTATCGTCAACCCCGTTCCTTCCTGTCTCTCTCGCTCTCTTCTTCGTATAGTTTAAGAAGTCTTCATTCCCCTTCTCATTGTTCTGAACACGTATAATATTCTAGACTCACCTAAATTAACATTTTCTTAACACAAAATTCAAGTATACTAAATGTGATTAAATCTTCGGGCAGACATTTATTTTTTAAGTGTGTAAAATAATGTGAATGTTATTTAAATAATATGGTTTCTCTAAGGATATCAAATTGAGACAAAAAACGAATCAAAATGTTGCTTCGCAACACTTTGATTCGTTTTTTGTCTCAATTCGATATCAGTAGAAAAACTGTGAATATAAAATAATATTATTTCGTTTATGTATATTTTTATCAAATTTTCGTTGTATTAATGAAAACTAGTAGTAAAAGTGATTTATTAGTTAGACCAACTGGTATAAAATAAAATCATTGAATTCTTGTAAAGTATTTATTAAAAAATTTGAAAATAATTGAATTCATTTCAACAATTTTATCAACATTTCTTTCAGTAATTGAATTATTTCGAAGAATTTCATTAGAATCTTCAAAAATAATTGAATTTTTGTAAAGAATTTTATTATTTATAAAAATAGTTGAATCCTTGCGAAGACTGTTATTAAAATTTTTGACAATAATTTCATTTCTCAGAAGAATTTTACATATTCTTAAAGATAATTAAATTCTTGCCATAAATGTTATTAAATTCCTGCAAAGAATGTTATTATTTTTAAAGATAATTGAATTCTTGTTATTATATAATTTTTGAATATAATTGAAATCTTGCAATGAGTTTTGAAATTTATAAAAAAAATTGAATTCTTTCAGCGATTTTATATGAATTTTTTTTAATAATTGAATTGTTGTGAAAATAACTGAATTTTCGTGAAAAATTTTAGTTTTGAAAATAATTTAATGGAATTTAATTTAAATTTGAAAATAATTAGATTTCTGCGATTAATGACCGAATACCCATTTCTGCGTTAGAATTTTAATAAAATTTTTTAAATAATCTAATTCTTTTGGAAAATTTTAATTAAACAGTAGATATTCAAAAATTTCGAGCAAAATTTAAATAAAAGTTAAAAAAAAAATTAATTCAGAATTTGCAAATTTCAAATTTTATTTTCAATTAAAAATTTTTTAGAGAAACTAACTGCTTAAAAATTTTAAATTTTAATTACTGTAAATGTTGAAAATAATTTATTTGTAAGAAGAATTTTTTTAGTTATTATTTTCAAAAAGAAAAATAGAATTCAGGATTGCACTGGATAATTAAAATTTAGTGATTCCATCCAGTAATTATTTTTTTTAGGTTTTTAAAATAATTGTGTTTATTATTAATTGTTATCATATTAAAATTATTTATAGAAATTTAATTTCTTTTAAACAATTTTATTAGATCTTTTTGTAAATAATTACATCTTTTTTTAAAGAATTTCATTAAATTTCGAAAAAATAATGTTATTTTTAAAAGTAATTTTAATTGAAAATAATTAAAATTTACAATGAATTTTATTAAAAACTTTTGAGAACAATTGAATTGTGTTGAAAAATTTTATTACAATTTTTAAAAATAATTGAACCTGTTAGAGATATTTTATAAAAAAATAATCTTGAATATAATTGAATTATTTTACAGAAAGTTTATTAAAATTGTATTAAGAATAATTGATTTTTTAAAAAGAATTATATTATTTACAAAGATAATTGAATTCTTGCAAAAGATTAATACAATTTAGAAAAATAATTTAGTTGTTTCCTAAAATTTTTTATCAAAATTGTTAAAAATAATTGAACTTAAAAAATATTTTAAAAATAATTGTATTTCTTGGAGAAATTTGATTAAAATTGTAGTGAAAATAATTAAATTCTTGAGGGGGATTTTACAATTCATAAGAATAATTGAATTTTTTCAAAAATTTTTTTTTGAATTTTTGAAAATAATTTAATTTTTTTAAGGAATTTTATTAACAGTTTATTGAAAATAATGACTTTTTTAAAAGAATTTTATCAAAATTGTTGAAAATAATTGATTTTATTAAAATTGTATTGAAAATAATTGAATTGACAATTCTTATAGTTGCATAAATCACATTTAGTCAGAAATTGTTTTATTTCTTGTAAATTAATCATTAGTAGTAAATATGTCTTTTAGTCAGACAATTCTCAAAGAAATTAAATTTAATAATTTTATTACGTTTTACAATAAGTAGTAAAAAAATGTTTTTGTCAGACTAAACATATTTACTAGTAGTATATTTCCGCTTTAAATCCTTATTTTGTTTACTTATAAATTTATTATCAGTAGAAGAAGAAAATTTTAGTCAGACAATTCTCACAGTAGTATAGGTTAGTTTCAGTCAGACGTTACTTTCTTTGCTTGTAAATTGATGAACAGTAGTAAAAGTATGTATTTAGTCAGACAATTAGGTTAGTTTCAGTCATTGTTTTCTTTACTTGTAAATCAGTAGTGAAAATAAATTGAAGTCAGACTATTCTCATAGGGTTTTGTTTTAATAATTTAACTAGTTCAAATCACATAAAAAAGTTTATAATAATTAATAAATGAGTAATAAAATAAAAATTTTACTAAAAATAGCTATAAGACCAAGTGAAATTCAAATCCTTAAATTTAATAATTAAGTAGTTTCAATCACACAAGAAGAGTTGAATAATAATTTTAATAAAAATAACCACCAAAAAAACTAAAAATATAGTTAATTTTATTGTCTGACTAAAAAATAATCTTCACTACTTAAAATAAAAAAATTTAATAATTAAAATTATCAGTAGTTTACTAGTAAAAAAAAGTCGTTGCTTCCTAATTTTTCTTTTTCGTGTTTTTGTAGATTCTAGAAGATTATTTGCATTGATGAAGTAGGGTGAGACAAGTATTAACTTGCACAAGTTGAAGAGAGGCAGACCAGGATGGTTCCCAACCTTTTTCAGAGCCTTATTTTCACAGCTTTACAGTTTTCTCTTTTATGTTCACTTTTCTCCTCATCCACCCTCGTGTTTGCAAAGCCTTCGTGCTTCTTGCCTTGCACACTTTCATCCGTGTCTCGAGGCACCACTCAGAACATGCCGTGTCGTCAACTTTACACCAATACACCCTCATATTGTATCCTCTGCTTTTGTGTATTAAAAAAAAACCTTCAAAAAAATTATGTGTTTCTTCGAGTTTTTTTTTGTTTTTGAATTTTTCTTCTTACACTTTTCGTCTTGAATTTATGCAAAATTTACCTTAGGGAACAACTTGTTTTCACATATTTCTAATAACGGAAAGAGAACTTTTTTGAAACAGTATTTTTTATTTTGGTGGAAAATAATATAAATATATTTGAAATATACATATTTTTATATAAATATTTAAACTATACATTTCGAAAATATAAATATTTAAACTACAAATTTCGAAAAAATAAGTATTTAAAGATCTAAACTATAAATTTCGTAACTACGAATATTTAAAACATTGAATTAGAAAATATAATTCTGTTAAAAATCCGTAATGGTTTTTTGAAAACATACTTAGCGAAGAAAAATGATGAATATTTGAGAGGAAAATAAACTTTAAGCGATATAAAAGAAAGAGAATTTTAAAAATTTATTTTTGTGAGATTAAAAGCACGTGATATTCTGATACATCTATATATATATTTATGTATATATATAGGTGTTAAGGGAAATGAAATATGCCTGCCTACCGAATGAACGAGCCCGTCGTTTCCGCGTTAAGCAAGTTTAATCAACACTTCGCTGCACTCTGCTCCTATATCCCGTGCAATTAGTCATAACGAATTGTTCCTCCTAGACGGCAGATATCGCAGCTGCTAAAGCGCAATGCATTAAAAGCTACCGGGCTTGAATTTGACTGTAAAATTTACATTCATAATAGGCCTTGACAGAGAAGTCTAATTAAGTATAATAGAACAAGAAAATGTGTTTCACGTATAAAGGTAACTGTCCATTGTAACCTGATTAATGTTTTTTACCTTCCATTGTCAACAAGTTAGAGAGAGAAAAAAAAAACGGAATCTATTTTTTTAGCTCAATTTTATACTGTTTAAAAAAAAGAAATAAAATTAACTGCGTACGAGAATTTAATTCGTTGGCTGACTATAATCGAGTTTTACTACTGATTATTGAATTATAGTTCGTTGGCTGACTATAATCGAGTTTTACTACTGATTATTAAATTATAGTTCGTTGGCTGACTATATCCTCGAGTTTTACTACTGATTCTTAAATTATTCTTCAATAATTATACTCAAACAAGCAGTCGGTTGACTATAATTGAGTTTTACTACTGATTTTGAAATTATTTTAGAAAAACATTTTTTTAAGTAATCTGTTGGATGACTATAATCTACACTGTAAAAAAGGGAGTTAAATTTTAACTTCTGATTCTTAAGTTATATTTTATCGTCTGACTTTAATCGAATTTACTACTGATTTTTGAATTACAATTCTTTGGCTGACTATATCATCGACTTTTCTACTGATACTGAATTAAAACTTCATTGTCTGACTATAATCGAGTTATACTACTGATTCTTACATTTTTTAAAATGTTTATGAATAAATATTTCGTTGTCTGACGGAAATCGACTTTTTCTACTGATTCTTGAATTAACCCTTTAACGACGAGATGTGCTACTTTTCAACATGAATTTCAATCTTTTACAATTAGTAGAAAAAAGCCACAAAAGTTTTTAAAAGTCCATACCCTACTATTTTTGGAGTCGCTCTTTTGAATGGTGTGGTCAAAATTTTCAAAAAATGATATTTAACCCTTCTTTTTTCAACAATACTAAAAAATGTCAAGTTTTTTTAATGTAATTTTTTTCAAAATAATTTTTTTCTCTGTCATAACGCTTTTCAAATACAACAAAAAGTATCAGAAACGTGTTCCCGATATTTGTACTTGAAAAATATTTATTTATTATTTTTATTTTTTTCGATTTTGAATTTAAAATGGCGCTTGAAGGACAAAATTTTTCCCTTATTTTACGTAAGATGACAAACTTTTTCAAAATTGCCCAAATCTGATTGAAATTTGTTACTCGGGGGTTTTTGGGGTCGCTGATTACGATTCTGATGTTAGTTTTTAAAAATTCAAAATGGCGGATCCAATATGGCGGATGACTTTTTAAAAATTGATCGGATTCGATTGAAACTCGTTACTCGGGGGTTTTCAGGGTCGCTGGTTACGAATCCGATGTTAGTTTTCCAAAATTTAAAATGGCAGATCTAATATGGCGGACGAAATAAAAAAATTGTTTAGATTTCCTTGAAAATTGTTGCTTGGGGGTTTTTAGGGTTGCTGATTGCGAATTTGATATCAGAATTTTAAAATTCAAAATGGCGGATCTAATCTGATAGATGACTTTTTTAAAAATTGATCGAATTTGCTTGAAATTTGTTACTCTGGGGTTTTTGGGGCCCCTAATGACGAATCTGACATTAGATTCCACAAATCCAATATGGCGGATTCAAAATGGCGGACTAATTTTTCAAAATTTCTCAAACCTGATAATATTGTGAAATATAGATTAGTTGATACTGATAGAGTAAGAGCAAATAGAGTATAATAATTTCGCCATTTTTATTTCAAGCAAATCAGAACAATTTTTTTATTTCGTCCGCCACATTAGTTCCGCCATTTTGAATTTTGAAAAACTAACATCGGATTCGTAACCAGCGACTCGGAAAACTCCCGAGTAACGAGTTTCAAGCGAATCCGATCAATTTTTTAAAAAGTCATCCGCCATATTGGATAAGACATTTTGAATTTTGAAAATCTGTTATCAGATTCGTAATCAGCGACCCCAAAAACCCCCGAGTAACAAGCTTCAAGGAAATCTGAACAATTTTTTTATTTCGTCCGCCATATTAGATCCGCCATTTTGAATTTTGAAAAACTAATATTGGATTCGTAACCAGCGACCCCGAAAACCCCGGAGTAACGAGTTTCAAGCGAATCCGATCAATTTTTTAAAAAGTCATACGCCATATTGGATCCGCCATTTTGAATTTTAAAAATCTGATATCAGATTCGTAATCAGCGACCCCGAAAACCCTCGAGTATCAAATTTCAATTAGATTTGGGCAATTTTGAAAAAGTTTGTCATCTTACGTAAAATAAGGGAAAAATTTTGTCCTTCAAGCGCCATTTTAAATTCAAAATCGAAAAAAATAAAAATTATAAATGAATATTTTTCAAGTACAAATATCGGGAACACGTTTCTGATACTTTTTGTTGTATTTAAAAAGCGTTATGACAGAGAAAAAAATTCTTTTGAAAAAAATTACATTAAAAAAACTTGACATTTTTTAGTATTTTTGAAAAAAGAAGGGTTAAATATCATTTTTTGAAAATTTTGACCACACCATTCGAAAGAGCGACCCCAAAAATAGTAGGGTATGAACTTTTAAAAACTTTTATGGCTTTTTTCTACTAATTGTAAGAGATTGAAATTCATGTTGAAAAGTAGCACATCTCGTCGTTAAAGGGTTAATTCGTTGGCTGACCATATCCTCGAGTTTTATTACTGATTCTTAATTTATAATCCATTCCCTGACTCTACTTGAGTTTTACTACTGATTCTCGAATTATAATTCCTAGGCTGATTGTAATCGACTTTTTCTACTGATTCATAAATTATTTTAAAATTATTCGTTGGATGACTATCATCGAGTTATACTACTACACTGTAAAAAAATTTAGGGAGTTAACGGACTCGGGAGTTAAATTTTTCGAGTTAAAAATCAACTCTAAAAAAAAGTTAATTTCTAACTCCCTTCATTCAACACCCGCGCGAGTTATTTTTTCCATGGGGGTTAGCATTTGGGTGTTAAATTTTAACTCTCTTTATTTAACTCCCCTGGCATTAACTCTCCAATGTGTGCGACTTTTATAGAATACCCTGAGGAGTTAAAATTTAACTTCCTTTTTTTACAATGTAATTTATAAATTATAATTCCTAGGCTGCTTATAATCGAGTTTTACTACTCATTCTTAAGTTATATTTTTAATGACTTTAATCGAGTTTTACTACTGATTTTTGAATTACAATTCTTTGGCTGACTATATCATCGACTTTTACTACTGATTCTGAATTAATACTTTATTGTCTGAGTATAATCGAGTTATACTACTGATTCTTGAACTGCAATTCATTGGCTAACTCTAATCAAATTTTACTACTAATTCTTGAATTATTCGTTTGATGACTATACTTTAGTTTTACTACTGATTAAATTATAATTTATAATTATAATTATAATTTGAAGGCTGATTATAATTAAGTTTTAATATTGACACTTTAATTATAAATTGTTGACTGATTAAAACCGAGTATTACTACTGATACTTGAATTATAATTCGTTGGCTGACTATATTTTTAAGTTTCACTACTGATTCTTGATATATAATTTTTTCGTCTGACTTTAATCGTGTTTTACTACTGATTTTTGAATTATAATTCTTATGCTGATTACAATCGACTTTTACTACTGATTTTTAAATTTTAATTTGTTAGCTAATTGTTATTGAGCTTTACTACTGATTCTTAAATTACAATTCGTTGTCTGACTGAAGTTCAGTTTTACTACTGTTTCTTAAACTATTTTAAAATATTTATTCTTGAATAATTATTTGTTTGTCGATAATCAAATTTTATTACTGATTCTTGAATTATTCGTTGGCTGACTATATTTTAGCTTCACTCCTAACTCTTAAATTATTTTAACATAATTATTTTAAAATACTCCGTTAGATGACTATAATCTATTTTTACTACTGATTCTTAAATTATAGTTCGTTGGCTGATTAAAATAAAATTTTAACAACTGATACTTGAATTATTCGTTGGCGGACTATACTTTAGTTTCACTACTGATTCTTAAAGTATATTAAAATAATTATTTTTAAAAAATTTCGTTGGATGACTGTGATTGAGTTATACTACTGATTCTTGAATTATAATTCGTAGGCTGATTATAATCAAGTCTCAATATTGACACTTTAGTTATAATTTGTTGTCTGACTATAATCGAGTTTTACTACTGATTCTTCAATTATAGTTCGTTGGCTGACTATCTTCAAGTACTACTACTGATTTTTAAAATATTTTTAATCATTTATTCGTAAATATTTCGTAGGTAAAACGTGTTTTACTATTAATTCTTGAATTATAATTCGATGTCTGACTATAATCGAGGTTTTCTACTGACTCTTAAATTATAATTAATTGTCTGACTGTAATAGAGTTTCACTACTGATTTTTAAATTAAAGTTGCCAAAGAATTGTCAGGTCTAACTAAAAGTTATCGTTAGTACTTGAAATTTTTCTTATAATTTTTCAAATTGGTCTGAATAGAAAAAGACTCGTAAAACTACATTACTATTTGGGCTGACTAAAACGACCTCCACTACTGATTTACTTCTTAATTTATAAACTTCGTTAATTTGTATTACTTGTCTGACTTAATACTTCTTTTACTACTGATATTTCCATTTATTCTCATTTTTTCCAAGGATATCGAATTGAGGTAAAAAACGTAGCAAAATGTTGCGAAGCAACGTTTTGAAACGTTTTTTGTCTCAATTTGACATCCTTAGAAAAACTGTATTACCAAAAAATTGTAATTAATACAATGAAATTATAATGCAATTATGATAAAAAATATGACTATCAAAGAAAAATCGTCATTTTTTTTTCTGACGAAATAAGAAAAAAAGAAAACAAAAAACAAAAGTAGAGTGCACTTAAATTGTGGTTAAAACAATGTTAATAAATCAAAGTCTAATGGTTCCCTGAGCATATAGCGTTGAGAGAAATGAAGAAGTGAACACTTTATGCACTTTTGGTATACGTGACCGTAAGTTTCTCACACTCTTTACTTTATTCATTCCACACCACTCCCTTGATTCTCATAAAGACAAAAATATGGCTAGACATTTGTAAACTTACCAGCGAGTACTAGGCGAGCGTATGAGGAACTTTCCACAGTATCCCCAGTGACACGATGAACAGTACGACATCGGTAACTGAAATGCGCATCCGCTGATGTTACGGTGAAAACAAGAAGTTCGCCAGTCGGTAGCATGTGATATTTTCCATCTGTAACAATATCGTTCTTGTTTCAAAATTAATACAGAAATTACGTAACTTACTTGGGGAAAATTACATAGATATGTGTAGTAGTAGTCGTGTATATCTGTATGGACTAATTATAACCTGAGGTTCAAATGACAATCACCATATATATTCAAAGTAAAATAGAGACATGAAATCTGTCTCTCGGAGGGTGATAATATCAGTTCGTTAAATTCAAAAGGGGCGTGTCTTCTGAATTAACAAACGAAAGTTCATTCACCATTTATAATTGCATAATTGTATGAGTCTAGAAAATTATATGCTGGAAGGCGATAAATTACTTAGCTTGTATTTTGATCTAGAAATATTTTTTAAAAATTGGTAGATTGATTTGTTTTCACTGAATCAACTCAAATTATCGAAAAAATGATTATCTGATGATTTTCGGCTAGGACTGCTAGCTACTAATTTTTGTCATTTATTTTGCTAATGAGTAATGATAGTTGAATTATAATTTTTAGGATGACTATAATCGACTTATACTACTGATTCTTAAATTCTAATTTGTTGTCTGACCATAATCGAGTTCTACTACTGATTCTAAAATTCATTGAATGACCTGTAATCGATTTTCACTACTGATTATTGAATTTAGTTTTACTACTGATTCTGAAATTATATTTCTTTGGCTGACTATATTCAAAGATTTCTACTGATTTTTAAATTAATTTTAATCATTTATTCGTAAATATTTCATTGGTAAAACTTGTTTTACTATTAATTCTTAAATTATAATTCGTTGGCTGACTATAATCGAGTTATTCTACTGATTCTTGAATTATAACTCGTCGTCTGATTATAATTAAGTTTTAATACTGATTCCTAAATTACAATTCGTTGGCTGATTGAATTTGAGTTTTACTACTGATTCTTTAATTATTTTTAAATAGTCCGTTAGACAGTTGAGTTCTACTACTGATTCTTGAATTATAATTTAATGTCTGATTATAATCGAGTTTTACTACTGATTCCTAAATTCTAATTTGTTGAATTCATTGATGATTATAGGCTAACTTTACTACTAATGACTAAATTGCATTTCTTTAGCTGACTCTAATTGAATTTTAATACTGCTTTTCAATTTATATTTCTTTGAATGATTATATAGACGAGGTTCAATACTGGTCCTTAAATTATTCCTTGGCTGACTACATTTGACTTTTACTATTGATTCTTCAATTATATTTCTTTGGCTGACTATATTCAAGTATTACTACTGATTTTTAAAATTTATTTGTAAATATTGTGTTGGGGAAACGTGTTGTATTATGATTTCTTGAATTATAATTCATTGAATGATTATAATCGAGTTTTACTACTGATTCTTCAATTACAATTCGTTGGATGATTATAATCAAGTTTTACTACTGATTTTTAAATAATTATTCTTAAATAAGTAGTCGGATGACTATTATGGAGTTATACTACTGATTCTAGAATTTTAATTTGTAGGCTCATTATAATCAAGTTTTACTACTAATTTTCAAATTTTAATTCTTTAGCTGATTGTAATAGAGTTTTACTACTGATTTTTGAATTGTAATTCCTTGGCTGACTATGTTTCCGAGTTTCACTACTGATTCTTGATATATAATTTTTTGTCTGACTATAATCGAGTTTTACTACTTATTTTTGAATTATTTGTTGGCTGACTATACTTTAGTTTCACTACTGATTCTTAAAGTATGTTAAAATAATTATTTTATAATAATTCTTCGGATGACTATTATCTAGTTATTCTACTGATAGTTGAATTATAATTTTCTAGATGACTGGAATTTAGTTTTAGTACTGATTCTTAAATTATTTTAAAATAATTATCCCAAAGGACCCTTGGGGTGACTATAATCGAGTTATACTACTGATTCTAGAAATATAATTCGTAGGCTGATTACAGTTAAGTTTTACTACTGATTGTTAAATTATTATAGTTCGTTGTCTGACTATAATCGAGTTTTACTACTGTTTCTTAAATTATTAAAAAATATTTTATTCTTAAAATATTCATTGTCTGATTATAATATTTTTTTTCATTAATAAAATTTGTTTCCGATTACTGCAAAGTTGTAAAGAGAATGCTAATGTTACTAAAAATTGAAAGATAAAATACATTATTTAAAAAAATGAATTTTTTTTTTCCTCTTTACCTGAATTTTCAAAAAACAATTTCAATATTTATCAAATAAATTAAAATTCGCTTCATTAAAAAATTCTCTAAGCTCCTCGATTGTCAGTGGGAATTTTTTCCCTTCTTTTTTTTTTTGCTTTTTCCCAACGAGCGTTTATTACCCTTCTACTGCAATAAGGTCTAATAACAGAGGAAAACGAAATGCACCACGCGATCTAGCTTTCAAAACGGCATTTTGAGTTAAGCCCAGGAGGGATATGATTTAATCAACCTTTATAGCTAAGTAAAGCAACTTTCATATGAATTCAAAAAAAAAAAATTCTTTTCCAAAAAAGTTTCCAAGAATTTACTTTTATGAAAACAAATTTCAAATAATTATTATTTTACAAATATTAATTATTAACTTAAGTTTCCATTACAATTTACAATTTCTTCCCCTCTTTCACTTTTCATTCAATTTTAAGCAATTAATAAGAAAATCTGACGAAAATAATTTATTTATTTTGTTTTTAATTAAAAAAAAAACAAATAAAATTTTCCCTCATAAAACGAAAAAAAAATTTAAATCATCAATTCTTATTCAATTATGTGGATTTTTCACATTTGAAACGAAAAATTTTGTACATCAAATTAACGTTTCTGGAATTGCTGATAATGAAATGCAAAATCGAGACTCGTAATTGTAATTCCAATGGAACAAATACTCTCTGGCAGTGGAATTTATCGATTTCGTTAACAATATTTGAAGAGCTCATTTTTATGTACACAAATTTTCAACAATTCTCCAAGGGATTTTAGTAAAATAAAAAAAAAGTGCTGTATAACAAATTAAATTTCCACAGTAAATGTGTAATAGAATTTTTTTGCCAGGCATATAAAAAAAAAGAAGTATTCTTTTGAAAAACAGAATTGTCCTCTTTGAAACACAATTTAAATGTTAAATTGACCTAAATTCTTTGAAAAATTCTTCACTTTAATTGATTAATCAATATTTTTACATTTATTTTAAATTCCTATCTTTGTGTAACTTCATTTAATTTTCGCTACTACTTAAATAAGTCTAATTACTTTTAGTTAAAAAAACTTGAAATTTTAAATTAACTCTGAGTCGATTTTGTAATTTAATTTCTTCTTGGGCTTTCATTTCTAATTTTACTTTCATTTTTATTTTCATATTCATTTTCACTTTCATTTTCATTTTCATTATCATTTTCATTTTCATTTTCATTTTCATTTTCATTATCATTTTCATTTTCATTTTCATTTTCATTTTCATTTTCATTTTCATTTTCATTTTCATTTTCATTTTCATTTTCATTTTCATTTTCATTTTCATTTTCATTTTCATTTTCATTTTCATTTTCATTTTCATTTTCATTTTCATTTTCATTTTCATTTTCATTTTTATTTTCATTTTCACTTTAATGGATTTTATAAAATTGGTGGATTTTAAACAAATCTATAAATGTGAAAATAAATTAAAAATAAAAATTACAAAATGAAAGTGAAAATGAAAGTCAAAGTAGAAATATAATTACATAATTGAACCCCTGTCAGAATTTTCCTTTGTTACAAATCGGACTACAAATTTACACCAAAGGATTCAAATTTTATCGTTTTAATTTCGAAAAGTGTAAATGCTTTCAATTCATTGGATTGATTGAAAATTTTGATCCAATGAAATTCTTGCATTCTCACTTTGCGAGATTGAAACTTCATCGTTGCAATATTTGTGATGTCAAGTAAAAGTCCGATTTTCAAAATTGTAAATACTTTCAATTTTTTTTACTGTTTGGTTTTTTTCAATTTTTTTCTTTTTTATTCGACTTTCCGCATTTTTTAAAAAAAATTTAAAATGAAAATATAAAAATTACAGTTAGTGTCACATACCTAAAATAAAGTATTTATGAATAATAAAATGAAAAAGGAAAATGGAGTTGAAATTGAAAACTAAAGTAAGAAACCTATAAATTTTAAGTGTGCAATTGATATTTATTGTTACTTTTCTCTCTATCAATAGCCCTATTTGCAGTAGTATCTTCTATCAAAGATTGGATGTGAAACCAAGTTGATTTTACTTTTGTATGAAACCGAATGTCTAGTAGACCGTTGCATGAACACAGTGAGAGACTGTGCTTACCAGCAGCCATAAAGAAGCTTTAACTAAACTTTGACAATAGTTGAAGAAGCCGTACTACTCATATATAGTTCATATATATATATAAATCGATCGTGAGTCATAGAAAAGACGATTGTGTTACACAATCCAGTCAGAAATAACAGTGTAAACTCTCGAAACTGTTTTCAATAATTGTTAAGCAATTCTCTAAATTTTAAGAAGTTTTCTTTTTTGCTCTTCTGAAATTATAATTCCTTGTCTGACTATAATTGGGTTTTACTACTGATTCTTGAATAATAATTCGTTGTCCGACTAAAATCGAGTTATACTACTGATTCTTGAATTACAATTCGTAGTCTGATTATAATCGAGTTTTACTACTGATTCTTGAATAACAATTCGTTGGCTGATTATAATCGAGTTTTACTATCGATTCTTGAATTATATTTTGTTGGCTGACTGTAATCGAGTTATACAACTGATTCTTGAATTATAATTCCTTGCCTGATTATAATTGGGTTTTACTACTGATTCTTGAATTATAATTCGTAGTCTGATTATAATCGAGTTTTACTACTGATTCTTGAATAACAATTCGTTGGCTGATTATAATCGAGTTTTACTATCGATTCTTGAATTATATTTTGTTGGCTGACTGTAATCGAGTTATACAACTGATTCTTGAATTATAATTCCTTGCCTGATTATAATTGGGTTTTACTACTGATTCTTGAATTATAATTCGTAGGCTGATTATAATCGAGTTTTACTACTAACACTTTTATTATAATTAGTTGGCTGATGAAAATGAAGTTTTACTACTGATTCTTCTCATTTCAATGATTTTTAATATCTATTATTTAAATAAAATTTTCCAATTCAATTATTTAAAAAAAATTTAATAAAATTCTACGCAAACATTTAATTATTTGCATAAAATAATAAAAATTCCACAAAAATTCAATTATTTACAAATTTTTTATAAATTTCTTCGCAATATAATTCAATTATTTTGATAAAAAATAAAATTATCACAGAGATTCAATTACTTTCGTAACTAATCAAATTATTTTTAAGAATTCAATTATTTTCATAAATAATAAAAGTTCATCGCAGAATTTCAATTATTGTTAATAGAATTTTAAGAAACATTCAATTGTTCAATAAATTATTTATTTTTGTATTTAAATAATTAAATTCTAGTAGAATTTTCTAAAAAAAAATTGATTCTTTTATTTATTCATTATATTATTTATTTATTGATCTTTATTTATTATAAAACATGAAAAAATTGATCACTCCGAGTCGAAGACTTGGAGTGATCGATATCTTTATGTTTTATAGTTATGAAAAAATTGAATTTATTCTTTTAAGTAAAATTTTTTTCTTGATCCGTATTTTTAAATACTTTTATTGATTCGAGCCCTGTTACTAAGTTAAATTAATTATATATATTTAAATGATATAAACAATTTTTGCCGAAATTTTAGCATAGAAATCAAATGTAAAATTTAATTACACAATGAATTGATCATTTTAACGAAATGATAAATTAAATCGAAATGAGATTGAAATGAGATTAGTCGGTGAATTTATCGAAATAAGTCGCCAAATATAACTGAAAAATTGACTATTGAATATTTCCCAAAACGTGATAATAAATTGTTTAACAACACTTGGTTCGATGTAATTTAAATTACAAACAACTTTCCACTGTAATTAGCAAAGCGATCTGCATATTTCTTCCTGCATTAACGCTTGGCTTGGCTCCTAACCATGCTCTACCCTCTGTATGCGTTCCGCAAGTCCCACCAGAGGATTAAGATCTCCATTATAGACGGTTGAGTAACATACAGGGTTATCCACTTACTTTAAGCGATAAATTCACCGCATTTTCCTTAATTCCCAAGAATCAATCAAAACAAATAAGTTTTCATTTTTACTGAATATAATAATAAATAATCACTTTAGAGAGAAAATTTTTTATACCGTATGAGCAAATAAATATTTAGCGTCTGGTATCTGTCTCACGATTCTATTTTTACTTTAAAGCCAGACTGGGAACATCGATTATGTCTAGGTTGAGAGAATTTTATCTATATTTTTTTTAAATATAAGAAAGAATTCGAGCGAAAAGTTTTTTTTAAAGAAAAGATATGATAATTTCGTAAAATTAATTATTTACAAATGTAGACGAAAATCGACAGACAATCCTTTTTGGCTTATTTCTTAATTTATCAGAATTAGTCATTTGCAGAAAATTCAATTTTTTATTGGCGAATTTTTTTCTCGTTTGAAAATGTTTTTAGATTCTTATTTTTAATTGTTTAATGAATAAAATCTTTTTTTAAAAATTAATAGTCGGAACTTTTTGAATTTATCAGAATTGGATTAGTTGCAGAAAAATCTTTTGTTAATTAAGAATTTTTTCGTTTGTCAATATTTTTTTCTGATAGTTTTTATATTTTGTAACTGGAATAGAAAGATGATTGACAATATAAAGAAAGGAAATGAGGAAATGAAATGAAATGGAATTAAATGAAATTAAATGATATTAAATGAAATTAAATGAAATTAAATGAAATTTAATTTAACTTTATGATTGTTTGAAAGATTTGTCAGATTTCCTATAAAAGCAATATCGTGTTACGTTGTTTAAAATTATTTGAGTAACTCACCACTTTCGTGAGAGGGATAGATGTTGAAGACAGAATCTTGAACCCACGATGTTACTGCGATGTATTCCTTTACAAAAGCTGGAATTTCACATCTGAGTACTCCTGTATTTCCCGAGAATACATAGGCATCTCTTACTTGTACCTCGTACTTTTGTCGTACAACTGGAAAATTATCAAAATAAATCTCAGTTGCGCACTTTATAATTAGACAAATAAATGGGAGAACGTAAATTAGTTCATTTAGCATATTGCAATGAATGTAAATTCTCAAAACGCTAATTGTCTCTTGTAAATCATTTTCAAAGACTGTTTCAAATTCGGGGTTGTAAATTTTGTACACACACACAGAAGACTATTTTCTAAAATTTCATTTACATTTTCCATGAAGTTTAAAATTTCAAAAAAAAAATTAATGTCCCTGAAGTTACTGTTGTTGATCACCGTCAAAAATTATTATTTATGATTTTTGGAGATAAAAATGAAACTAATTTAATTTTTTTCGTTTAATTTGGAAATTACAGGCTTATGCACTCTTCTTGTAAAACCTACTATTTACTGCTTTTTTTACGATTTGCTACTATTTGGATACTTTTTTTTAGATTTGTGAAACTAATGCAACTTTTTGTTTAGAATTGACACTTCTTTAAAATTTAAATCCGCCACTAATTTAAATATTTATTTTAAAAGATTCTAAACTAATTATATTCCTTTAAAAATTATTCAAGTTTTGAATAATTTAATTTAAAAATTATGAAAAAATCTAAAATTATAGTCGAGTTTTACTACTGATTCTTATATTACTTTCAAATATTTATTTTTAAAAATTTCGTTGGTTGATTGTATAATCTAGTTAAAGTACTGATTATTGAATTATTCGTTGCCTGACTATGTTTTAGTTTTACTACTGACTCTTCAATTACTTTAAAATAATTATTTTAAAATAGTCCGTTAGATGACTATAATCGAGTTATACTACTGATTCTTGAATTACAATTCGTTAGGCTGATTATTATAGAGTTTTACTACTGATTCTTGAATAAAAAATTTCTTGGCTGACTATAATCGAGTTTTACTACTGATTTTTGAATTCTAGTTCGTTGACTAGTTAGAATCAAGTTTTACTACTAATTCTTGAATTATATTTCGTTGGCTTACAGTAATTGAGTTTTACTACTAATTCTTGAATTATAATTATTTTGTATAAGACAAAATAACAAATAACTTCATAAGAAAATAACTTTTGTTATGAATTCCCAATTCATAAAAAGTAACCATAGCCGATAATCAGCAGAAGATGAAAAATTATTTTTTGAGCGAACTTTATATTCTGTTTACTAACTATTGTTATTCAAAAAATATTTGCTGGTCCCAAACTATTGCTAGAACAATTCTAATTAATAAATGGGTCATCAAAATTAATTTAAATCACAGTTTACAAAAAGGAATCACAGCCGATAATCAGCATAAGATGAAAAATTATTTTTGGAGCGAACTTTATCTTTTGTTTGCTAACAGTTATTATTCAAATTTTTTTTAAAGGTCTCAGACTATTGCTAGAATAAATACAATTAATATCTGCGTCATCAAAATTAATTTAAATCACAGTTTACAAAAAGTAATCACAGCCGATAATCAACAGAAGATGAAAAATTATTTTTTGAGTCAACTTTATCTTTTGTTTGCTAACAATTGTTAGTTGTTAATTCGTTGTCTGACTGAAATTCAGTGTTACTACTGATTCTTGAATTATTTTAAAATAATTATCCTAAAAAACTCATGGGATGACTATAATCGACTTGTACTACTGATTCTTGAAATATAATTCGTAGGCTGATTATAATTGAGTTTTACTACTGATTCTTGAATTATAATTCGTTGTCCCACTATAATTGAGTATTACTACTGATTCTTACAATATTTTTAAATATTTAGTAAATATTAGTACATTTCTTTTTGATAATTTTTTAAAATTAATTATTGATTGCAAAGCCTAAAATTATAAAACTACCAGAGGAATTTTTAGCCTTTAAGCTAAACAATTGTATCATTTTTTTTTATTTCGTGATGGAAAAAAATTGTTTTTGATTCTCAGCGTCGACGACCAAAAAATTAGAGTTAAAAGCGACGTACAAATTTATAATTTTTCCAGTATTTTTAAATCTGGTAATAATTACAAAAAAATAGGAAATGTAGAAAATTGGAGCAAAAATGAGAAATATAAGTCACGCTCCCTAGTTTTTTAATTTATAGTGCTTTCGAAAAAGAGTAAGGGATGCAAATATTCGGACAATTTCGGTCCCAAGAGATCACAAAGATCGTGAAAAAAAAAATTTATCCCGACAAGTAATTCGAACAGTTTCGTAATCTTACTCTAGGCTAATAAATCAAGCTACAAACTTTTCGGTTAATAAATTAAAATTGTCGGACATTTGAAATTTATCACAAAATCGGAGACCATCAAAAAAATATAAATCTCTGAACTCCCCTTTTTCCCTCCCCCCTTTTTCTTTGCGTGTATATGTGTGAAATGGTGCAGATAATCTGTTGCGGAAACCGGAAACGAACGATTGAGCGTGACTCGCTAAATATGAGATAAACGATTCTTGGCAAGTTCTTAACCATTGACTTGTTGGAAGATATACAAAAAAAAAGAAGAGGCAAAAAGTCCGAAAAGTCGATAAATAGAAAAAAAAAATCTGGCATATATGCGAATATGTATTCAGCTGCGGTAAATGCATTTGGCGTGTCTTGAAATCGGGAATTTCGATCCAGAAGCCAAAGGATGACTCTGCGGGTCATCTATCTTTTTGGGGATGGTAAATGTAGTTGGCACGGTTCTCTGCCTCGCGTCGTCCATCTTGTTTTCTCCAGATTAGACCCATATTCGTGAACGTCATACTTTCTGATAAAGTTTAATTTGATTCGTTATACGGGTCGGAGCGATAAGCGCTTCATTTATTATGAACGGCCTATAAAAAGAAAGTTCCATCTTTCAACTTTTTTTTTACAATTAATAAAAAATAAAGTAAATAAAATGTTAAAATTAAAATAAAAAGATTAAACAATTTTTTTTTCTATTATTATGATAATGACTACAACAATTGATTAAATGACTGAAAAGTGGAAAAAAGGAACTTTTCTTCAATAACAAGAGTGCATTTGAAGTTACGAAAAGAAAAAAGAAGAAGAAGAAGAAGTAATTTTTATGATGAACTTGATAAGTAGGTTTATGACTTTGGAAAGTTCTTTTTTTTCTTCTTCTCCTTTTGCGCTCGAATAGTTTTCCTCAAGTATATAATATGTAAGGGGGCGAAATTTTCTTCAAGTTCTTTTTCAAGTGACGATCGTCTCTCTCGTCTTTGTGTCAAAAGTTATCTAAAAGTTACTTTACCAGCTTTCACGCTGACTTCACGACCCAGCACCTTGCCGACACTGTTGGAGGCTTGGCATCTGTAGACAGCCGAATGAACGTCGTGACGATAACTCTCAGCGCCAAATGGCAAGAAATACATGGATCCATTCACGAGAATTTCACGGATACGAGATATTGGCAAAACTTGAGAACCGTCGCTCATCACCCAATCGACACGGGGTGTTGGACTACCCTGTGCCAAGCAGTGAATCATCGTTCCAGTGTCGTTGGAAAACTCAATCACCGGACGTGACTCCGATACCAGCACAGGTCCCTGGCTGTCCAGCACAATACCTCGTCCTGGAAATGAAAAAAAAAGAAATTGTTTTCCCTGTAATATGGAGTTTTTAAAAATTGTGTGAAATATTTTTTTTGTCTATTTGTCTGAATAGAAAAAGATTTTTTATTACACAAAATTTTTTCTGTGATAATAAAAAAAATGTTAAGCGGGTTGGAAGTCGAACTTTCAGTGACGACAGCGGGTAATAAAGTTGTAGACAGGGAAATAAAGTGGTTGTTCAGCCACTACGCGCCTGCGCCGCCACTTAATTTCCCTGTCCTTCTAGCTAACAGTTAAATTGCTATATAAATTTAAAGAAAGTTTATAAAAAGTTATAAAAACATAAACACTTTAAAAATTTTAAAAATTCAAATTCTTCAGAAATTAGTTAAATTTTTTAATATATTTTTAATTAATTATAAAAAATAATGGATTTGTAGAAAAATTTTAGTTAAAAACACTAAAAAAAAAAGAATTGAATTTTGGAAAGGTTAGAAATGATTGAAGAAATTCAATTATTTCCACATGTAATAAAATTCTTTGCAGAAATTCAAAGAAATTCTTGTTGAAATTTCAATTATCTTCATAAATAAAAAAATTTTTCTCCGAAATTCAATTATTTTCAAAAATTTTAATACAACTCTTGGCAAAATTCCAATTATTTTCAAAAATTTTAATTAAATTCATGGCAAAATTTTAATTATTTTCAAAAATTTTCCTCAATGCAATGATTTTGAATATCTACTATTTTAGTAAATTTTTCCAAAAGAATTCAAATATATAAAAAAAATTTTTTTTTTATATGTAATAAAATTTGTCATAGGAATTCAGATCTATTTCCAACACAATTTTAATTAATTTCTATCCAGGAATGGAATTATTAATTGAAAATTTTTTGATAAAATTCATTATAGGAATTCAATTATTTTCAAAAAATTAAACAAAACTCTTCGCAAGAATTGAATAATTTTTTTTACAAATTGAAATAAAAAAATTTTTTTTTAAATTTTAATAAAATTCTTATAAATAATTCAAAAAATTGTGAGAAATTTTTTTCCGAAAATCCAATTAATTTCCCAAATAATGAAATTCTTCGCTGAAATTCAATTATTTTTAATATCTAGGTAGGTACTATTCTACTAAAATTTTAAAAAATTTCAATAATTTAAACAACTTTTAATAAAATTCTTCTCAAAAATTCAATTATTTTCATAAATATAAAAATTGCGGAGAAATTCAATTATTTGAAAAAAAAATTTCATAAAATGATTTCGAAAGAATTATTTAGGAAAATGTTTCTTCAATTCTCAGAAGGAAATCAATTATTTGAAATTATTTTGGTAAAATATGTTTATAAGAATTTAATTATTTTCATAATTTTTAATAAGAAATTTAAAAAAAAACAATTTAATTATTTTCGAAAATTTAAATAAATCTCTTTTGATAAAATTTAATATTATTTTTACAAATAATAAAATCCTTTTCAGGAATTCAAATCTTGAAAAATTATCAAAAATTCAAAAATCCGAATTTTTTAAAATTCAACATTTCTTCTTCTCTTTTATGGCATTTAGCTGCATTATTTTTGGGCTCTTTAAAAACACTTGACTTATTTAATAGTCTCCACCTTTTGGTAAAAAATAAAAAATTATTAAAATTTCGAAAAACCGAATTTCTTAAAATTCAACATTTTTTCTTCTCTTATATGGCATTTAGATTCAATATTTTTGGGCTTTTCAAAAATACTTTACTTATTTAATAGTCTCCACCCTTTGGTAAAAAATAAAAAATTATTAAAATTATCAAAAATTCGAAAAACCGAATTTCTTAAAATTCAACATTTTTCCTTCTTTTTTATGGCATTTAGCTTTATTATTTTTGGGCTTTTCAAAAATACTTTACTTATTTATTAGTCTCCACCCTTTGGTAAAAAATTTAATATTATTAAAAATTATCAAAATTTCGAAAAACCGAATTTCTTATAATTCAACATTTTTCCTTCTTTTTTATGGCATTTAGCTTTATTATTTTTAAACACTTTAAAAGTACTTTATTTATTTAATGTTGCCAATGTTACTGGAACATTACGTGCTAATAGGTAAGTAAAACAAAAAATTTTTTAAATACAATAAAAAAAAGGAATAAATAATAATAATAATAATAATAAAATAAGTATTTTTAAAGAATTCAATTATTTATAAAAATGTTAATAAAATGCTGAGAAGAATCCTATTATTTAAAAAAAATTGAAATAAAAGTTAATAATAAAATTTGTAATTACAATTATTATCAAACACGATTATTTTAATATCTTTTAAGAAATTCTTTAACAGAATTTAATTTAATTTTAAAAACTAATTTAATTTTTTAAAAGAATTCAAATATTTTTGTAAATAATAAAATTTTTCTCAGGAAATCAATTATTTTTAAATAATCAATAAAAAAATTCTTCACAGGAATTACATTTTTAAAAAATTGTTGATAAAATTTTTTATGAGAATTCAATTTTAACCCTTTAACGACGAGATGTGCTACTTTTCAACATGAAATTAAATCTCTTACAATTAGTAGAAAAAAGCCATAAAAGTTTTTAAAAGTCCATACCCTACTATTTTTGGGGTCGCTCTTTCAAATAGTGTGGTCAAAATTTTTAAAAAAATGATATTTAACCCTTCTTTTTTCAAAAATACTAAAAAAAGTCAAGTTTTTTAAATGTAATTTTTTTCAAAAGAATTTTTTTCTGTGTTATAACGCTTTTCAAATAGAACAAAAAGTATCAAAAACGTGTTCCCGATAGTTGTACTTGGAAAATATTCATTTCTAAATTCTATTTTTTTCGATTTTGAATTTAAAATGGCGCTTGAAGGACAAAATTGTTTTCTTATTTTACGTAAGATAACAAACTTTTTCAAAATTGCTCAAATCTGATTGAAATTTGTTACTCAAGGGTTTTCGTGGTCGCTGATTACGAATCTGATGTCCATTTGTCAAAATTCAAAATGGCGGATCCAATATGGCGGATGACTTTTTAAAAAATTGATCGGATTCGCTTGAAACTCGTTACTCGGGGGTTATCGGGGTCGCTGGTTACGAATCCGATGTTAGTTTCTCGAAATTCAAAATGGCGGATCTAATATGGCAGACGAAATACAAAAATTGTTCAGATTTGCTTGAATCTTGTTACTCGGGGGTTTTTGGGGTAGCTGATTACGAATTTGATATCAGATTTTAAAAATTCAAAATGACGGATCCAATATGACAGATGACTTTTTTAAGAATTAATCGGATTCGCTTGAAATTTGTTACTCTGCGGTTTTTGGGTTCAATAATGACGAATCTAACGTTAGATTAAAAAAAATCCAATATGCCGGATCCAGAATGGCGGACGAATTTTTCAAAATTTCTCAAACCTGATTGAAACAAGTTACTAGTGTGTTTTTGGGGTCGCTGGGTGCGAATCCGATGTTAGTTTTTCAAAATTCAAAATGGTGGAATCGATATGGCAGACGAGGTTTAAAAAAATATCCTTACCAATTCTTATAGCTAATTTATACCAAGCATTTTGAATTTTTAAAAACGAACATCGGATTCACAATCAGTGGACCCGAAAACCCTCGAGTAACAAAATTCAAGTGAATCCGACTAATTTTTTAATTTCGTCTGCCATATTTGTTCCACCATTTTGAATTTCTAAAAACTAACATCGATTTTCTCGTACCATAGATGACTTTTAAATTTCCCTGTCACATATTGTGAAGTATAGATAATTTGATACTGGTAGAGTCAGAGCAAAAAAAGTAATAATTCCGACATTTTTAAATTTTTGGAATGTGACTTTATATTCGTAATCAGCCACCCCAAAAATACCACACTAACAAATTTCAAGCAAACCTGAGTAAATTTTAAAAATTAGTCTTTCATTATACTTTGACCATTTTGAATTTTTTGAATCTAACGTCAGATTCGCCATAAGCGACCCGAGAAACCGCAGAGTAACAAATTTCAAGCGAATCCAATCAATTTTCAAAGAAGTCATCTGTCATATTGGATCAGCCATTTTGAATTTTGAAAATCTGATATCAAATTCGTAATCAGCTACCCCAAAAACCCCAGAGTAACAAGATGCAAGCAAATCTGAACAATTTTTGTATTTCGTCCGCCATATTAAATCCGCCATTTTGAATATTGGAAAACTAACATCAGATTCGTAACCAGCGACCCCGATAACCCCCGAGTAACGAGTTTCAAGCGAATCCGATCAATTTTTTAAAAAGTCATCCGCCATATTGCATCCGCCATTTTGAATTTTGACAAATGGACATCAGATTCGTAATCAGCGACCACGAAAACCCCTGAGTAACAAATTTTAATCAGATTTGAGCAATTTTGAAAAAGTTTGTCATCCTACGTAAAATAAGAAAAAAATTTTGTCCTTCAAGCGCCATTTTAAATTCAAAATCGAAAAAAATTAAATTTAGAAATGAATATTTTTCAAGTACAACTATCGGGAACACGTTTTTGATACTTTTTGTTCTATTTGAAAAGCGTTATGACACAGAAAAAAATTCTTTTGAAAAAAATTACATTAAAAAAACTTGACTTTTTTTAGTATTTTTGAAAAAAGAAGGGTTAAATATCATTTTTTGAAAATTTTGACCACACTATTTGAAAGAGCGACCCCAAAAATAGTAGGGTATGGACTTTCAAAAACTTTTATGGCTTTTTTCTACTAATTGTAAGAGATTGAATTTCATGTTGAAAAGTAGCACATCTCGTCGTTAAAGGGTTAAGCAACATGCAATTATTCAATAAATTATTTATTCTTGTATTTAAATAATTAAATTCTTGTAGAATTATTTAATGAATATTGATTTAAAAATGAATTTTAGTTAAAATTTTACATAATAATTGAATATTTATAAGCATTATAGCGTGAATTTTTAGAAATCATTGAATTTTGAAAACGTTTCAAATTAAAATATTTGGAAATTTGAATTTTTCATACTTTTAAATTTTAACTAACAATTCTGTATTTCATTTTGTAAGAAGAAACCAAAAATTGTTTAAACAAATTTTTTTTTTTATAATATTTTTAATAAAATTTTTTAATAAAATTTTTTAATAATACTAATTATTATTATAAATAAATAAATCATACGTATCCAAATTATTTACAAGTTTAATTTAAGTTTCAAGTATGTGATTTCGTTGGTGCACCAATTTTCAAAATATAATATAGATCAGAATTTTTTAAATTTGTTCAGTCATAATTCGTTGTTCCACCTGTCGAAACGTGTTCATTTATCATCGTAAGCATTCTTTTCCAAAAAAATAATATAATTTTGCTTATCTTTTATAAGAGAAAACCAAAAATTGCTTAACACATTTCGTACTCTAATTTTCGTTGATAATAATTATTGATAATTGAATTGAAAATTTTTCTAATTTGTTGTCATAAAAAATCTCAATTCTAGCTGTCGAATCGTATTTACTATCGTGTATTTCAATTTTTTTTACGGTACACTCTCCTTTATGAAAATTCAAATCCTCTTCTTTTATACCAAACCATAATATTAGTGATTAGCTTTTTTCCCGAATAAAAAGGAAAGAACGTCAAACAAAATACATATTGGATGTGAATAAAGCTTTTATTTAAATCAATATACAGAGCAAATACATACATTCACGAGCGAGCACTTGTGCGTAAATACATGCACGCTGAACTATACAAACGGTTCTGCAAAGGTGCCCTGTATTTGCTTTGTACTGATTAATTACAGAGCATTCTAGCATGTATCTATATATCTATATACATTTCTCTCTCGTGACATTATCATCAACCTCAGTCCACGTTGTATTAGTTCAGAATAACGTGCTCTCGCACCAAACCAATACTTTTCAAAAACTCGAGAGAAACGATAAAGCGAGAGGCAGCTGATAATGAAACAAAAAAGCAGTTTTTGGCTTGTTCGACAATATTGTACAACAGATGAATCAAAAAAAAGAGAGAGAGAGAGAAAAAGAGTAAAAAAAGCTAGGAAAGAAAACAAGATGTGTGGAATCATTGATGAATCCTGAATCGTGTCGTTGAATAGAAATGTCGAACTATATGCATTGGTTTGCCGCATTTTGATGCGAGATTTTATCGCTTTTCAGATTTCTCTTCCTGACGAGCACAATCGCACCTCGCAAAGCGACACAAGCCCGCAATTTCAAATTTATTGACTCGTAACATTTTGAGAATCAAAATGTAATTTTGCAACCCGGTACTCTACTTGGAAATGTAATCTAACTATTCATAAATCATGCTGCAATTGTCAATCTTCAAATTTTGATGATAACAAAAAAAGAAATAAAAAGTAGTTGTCACCTGGCGAAAAGAATCACTAACTAGAAAATTTGTTAAAAATCTTTCCAGCAACATTTGTTTATTCAAAAATAAAAAAAAGTCTGATAAAAGTCTGTAATTAGATTGAAAAAGGATGAAAAGTTCGTAAATTGTACGATATAATTTGGAGAATTCAAGAGAAATTACAAATGATTGCAGAAATTCAATTAGTTTCAAATGTAATAAAATTCTTCGCAAAAATTCAATTATGTTCAAAAAATTTTAAAAAATTCTCGTCAGAATTTCAATTATCTTTAGAAATAATTAAATTCTTCTCCAAAATTCAATTATTTTCAAAAATTGTAATAAAACTCTTAGCAAGATTTCAATTTTTTTCAACAATTTTCATCAATATAATACAACGATTTTCAATATCTACTGTTTCAATCAAATTTTCCCAAAGAATACAATAATTTAAAAAAAATTTAATAAATTTCTACGCAAACATTTAATTATTTTCATAAAATAATAAAAATGTCACAGAAATTCAATTATTTACAAATTTTTTTTATAAATTTGTTCGCAATCATTCAATTATTTCGAAAATAATGAAATTTTTCAAAGCAATTGAATTATTTTTAAAAGTAATAAAATTCTTCGCAGAAATTCAATTATGTTCAAAAATTGAAAAAAATTCTTGTCAAAATTTCAATTATTTTTAGAAATAATTAAATTCTTCTCCGAAATACAATTATTTTCAAAAATTTTAATAAAATTCTTGACAAAATTTTAATTTTTTTCAACAATTTTCATCAATACAATAAATTTCAATATCTACTATTTTAATCAAATTTTCCAAAAGAATTCAATTGTTTAGGAAAAAATTAATAAAACTCTACGCAAACAATTAATTATTTTCATAAAATAATAAAAAATGTCACTGGAATTCAATTATTAATAAATTTTTTTTATCAATTTCTTGTCAATCATTCAATTATTTTTGTAAATAATAACATTATTTTTAGGAATTGAATTATTTTCAAAAATAATAAAACTTAATGAAGAATGTCAATTATTTTGAATACAACTTTAATCGAATTTCTCGAAAAATGTAATTATTCTTAAAAATTTTATTCAAAATCGTCGAAAGAATTCAATTTTAAGAAACATTCAATTATTTAATAAAATATTAAAATTAGTTACAATAATTCAATTTTTGCATAAATAACTTTTAATTCGTCGTAGAAAATCAATTATTTTCGAAAATATTTAATCAATTTTGCACAAGAATTCAATTATTTTGATAAACAAGAAAATTCTTCTCATAAAATCAATTATTTTAAGGAATTTTTAATAAAATTCCTTTCCAAAATTCAATTATTTTGATAAATATCAAAATTCATCACAAGAATGCAATTCATTTGAAAAATAATAAAATACTTTGCAGAAATTAAATTATTTAAAAAATTCTTTAAAAATTCTCGTCAAAAATAAAATTATCTTTATAAATAAGTAGCGAAAATCTTCTCAAAAATTCAATTATTGTCAAAAACTTTAATAAAATTCTTGACAAAATTTAAATTATTTTTAAAAAATTTAATAACATTCTTCTTATAAATTCAATTATTTTCATAAATTTATATTTAAATTCTTCTCAGAAATTCAATTATTTTTAAAAAATTTTAATAAAATTCTTTAAAAAGTTTTCAATTATTTGCAAAAATTGTTATATAATTCTTTAATATAATAAATATCAGTGTAATTTTAATTAAATTTCTTAATAAAAATTAATTATTTTTAAAAGTTGTTAATGAAATTCTTCGTAAAAATTCAATTTTAAGAAACATTCAATTATTTATTAAAATTCGTTAATAGAACTTAATTTGTTTAAAAATTTGTTGATAAAATTCTTCATAAAAATTTAATTTTAAGAAACATTCAATAATTCAATAAATTATTTATTTTTCTATTTAAATAATTGTATTTTCATAGAATTTTCAAAAAAAAAATTGATTTAAAAATGAATTTCAGTTAAAATTTTAGATAATAATTGAATATTAAAAGCAATATAGCGCCAATTTTTAGAAAATTATTAAAAATTAATATAGATAATCGATTTAAAGAAGAATTTTAATTAAAAATTATTGTAAATAATAATTTAATTGTTAATGATTTAACAAGTTTTTAGTAAAATGTTCTCTTATTTGACTCAGACTGATTATATTTTTGTCAGTAATTAGGCCGTAATTTTTCATTTTTATTCCGTAAATTCCGTATTTTTAAATAATTTCACTGGTTCGAGCCCTGTCATTACTATTTGAATTACATTTTTCGTTTATCACTTCAGGAAAGTTTTTTTTGTTGAGTATTCTTTTATCGAGTATAATAAAACTTTATTATTGTTGACTTTTGGTTTGAAATATAAAGTTTCTTTTTTTCCATGAAAATATTTCTAGTATAATAAAATTGTTTCACGAATTTTTTTTTGTGAGAGAATATTAATAGTACTGCAAAAATGAGTGATTTGAAAAATATTTTTAAAATAATAACAACAATAATCAAATATGTGAATTGAATAAAAAAAAAGTTAGCAAATGATAAATTCTTCCTTTAAATAATAATTACAAAAAATTGTTTGATAAAAAAATAATAAAGAGGATTAATAAATTTTATTGCGGCGTTTTTCGTTATAAACTTTTTTTTGAGCATAATGATTAAATTTAATATCTCAAGAGGGATTTCCGATAAATTCTGCTTTTCTATTTGTGAAATTATTTCAATAATATCATAAACAGAGGAGAAATTTTGTCTGTTCAATTGGACAGAAAAATTATTATAAATCGATATAGTGCAATATGAGTACTTGTGCTTTTTCATAGTAGATCGACAAGTATTGTTATAATTTGAATTGTTCGTGATGCCAACGTTTTTTTTTTTTTGCCTTTGCTACATAATTTTGATTTTAAATATCACGATATTTTATTTATTTTTAATTTTATGTATTTTGAAATTTATTTTGAAAAAAAATTCAGAAATTCAAAAATGATAAAAAAGGATTTAAAATATTCGAAGTATGAGAACTCGCTTATGTCCAAATAATAAAAAAAGTACGACGTTAAGTGAAATTTGTAAAAATCAATTTCGATATTAAATTTAAAATTTCAATCGTAAACTATTTTCACCTCGCTTATAGGATTTTTCTAATTTTATCAATGCATGCATGCGACGTTTTTTTTTTCGTCTCCTTCTTCTTCTTCTTCTTTTTTTTTATTTTCCTGCCTTCTTTTCTCAAGTAGAATTTTCCAAGCAGACGAAGCAATATCGAAGAAAATCGAATTGTGAAATGGAAAGAAAAAGGGGGAAGGATCTTCCTGATTTCTGTTCAGAACTGAAAGGGGGGGACCACAAGAGGAAAAAGAAGAGCCAAGGCGGCATTTCTGAACGAGTTAAGCCATCCAGATGTTGATTTCAGGAAAATACTTGATCACTCCACAAAATCCAATGATTTCCTCTGAACCATATACAAATCTCTGGGGGGATTTAAAAGATTCTTCGAAAAAAAAGAAAAGTAAAAGAAAAAAGAGTTTAAGTCTCAAATTATTATCAAAAAAAAAAAAAAAAAAGAAAAAGAATTTTCTTGTAAGTTATCGCTGTACACAAAAGGAAAACTATATTATTCGAAAAGCGTTTATTGTCGACGGAAATCAAACCGAAGGAAGTGTCGGTATAACCATAGGTCGCTTTAGTGCAAAGGAGATGCTCGTAAAACCCACAAATGTGTTTCGAAGCAAAGCGAATGGTGCAGACAGATAGGACATAACACGGAAATAAAACCAGAAACTAGTTGGAGATTTGAATAATCCCGTCTGTTTCGCGAATCGATTACATTCCACTAGCATGGCATCTGAATTCGTTGAATTTTAATAAGGTTTTTAGTCTTGTACTTTCTTCAATTCCATAAGTACGTATGCAAATAATCTACTATCAACCCCTATGAACTCTTACAGTTTCTCTCTCTCACTGTCTCGTATTATAGACATTTGAATCACAAACCAATGTTAACAATTCAAGTAAGCCGAATCAAACCACCCAAACACCTCTAGATTGTAAAGAATTTTATTTGTGAAACAAAAATTGAAAAGGGAATAAAAATACCTGTATAACAGTTAAATACCGTTTTATGATAATTTTGGGTATTATTTTTTATATTCTTTGCTGACTTTTGTGATTGTATTTTAAAAATTCCATCTCGTGACAAATAGAATAGTTAATATTCATAAAGTGATTTATGTTTTTGGTATCGTTACGGAATTTATTGGAAATTTTATAATTAATTTTTCGTAAAAAGGAATATCGTGACTTCTATGGAAAGAAGAAAAGAGTTTTTTGATTCATGTTTTTTTATCTTTTCAATAAAATTTAGGATCGACTTGAATTTTTTTTATGTTAAATTTTATATTATTTGATATTTTAAAAATATTAATTATACTAATGTATATTTATAATTAAAAAGAAGATAGTGATAGTGATAGTAAAAAATAGTCATTGTAAAAGATAGTGATAGTAAAAAAAGGAATAGTTATAAAAAAATAGTGATAATAAAAAGCAGTAAAAGTTATAAATAGTAATAGTAAAAGATAGTAATTCTAAAAAATACTATTATTTATAAATAGTAATAGTAAAATATAGCAATATTAAAAAATAGTCATAGTAAAAGATAGTGATCGTAAAAAATAGTAACAGATATAAATTGTAATAGTAAAAAATAGTAATAGTAACAGATAGTGACAGTAAAAAATAGTAGTAGTTATAAATAGTAATTGTAAAAAATAGTGATAGTAAAAAACAGTAAAAGTTATAAAGAGTAATGGTAAACGATAGTGATAGTAAAAAATAGTATTAGTTATAAATAGTAATAGTAAAATATAGTGATGGTAAAAAATAGTATTGATTATAAATAGTAATAGTAAAATATAGTAATACTAAAAAATAATCATAATAAAAGATATTAATAGTAAAAAATAGTAACAGTTATAAATTATACTAGTAAAAAATTGTAATAGTAAAAGGTAGTGATGGCAAAAATTAGTAGTAGTAAAAGATAGTGACAGTAGAAAATAGTAATAGTTATAAATAGTAATTCTAAAAAATACTGATAGTAAAAAATAGTAAAATTAATAAACTGTAATAGTAAAAAATATTATTGGCTATAAATAGTAATAGTAAAATATAGTAATACTAAAAAATAGTCATAATAAAAGATAGTGATAGTAAAAAATAGTAAAATTAATAAACTGTAATAGTAAAAAATATTATTGGCTATAAATAGTAATAGTAAAATATAGTAATACTAAAAAATAGTCATAATAAAAGATAGTGATAGTAAAAAATAGTAACAGTTATAAATTATACCAGTAAAAAATAGTTATGGTAAAAGGTAGTGATGGCAAAAATTAGTAGTAGTAAAAGATATTGACAGTAGAAAATAGTTATAGTTATAAATAGTAATTGTAAAAAATAGTGATAGTTAAAAATAGTATTAGTTATAAATAGTAAAATAATAATAATAATAATAGTAGTCTGTTTTATGCGCTAAAAATAATTGCAAACAATTAGAAATAGTTAATAATCATTAATATAAATATTATAAAAAAATATTGAGAATAAAATAAATAGTTAAATAATTAAAAATAGTACCTATTAATAAATAAATAATAAAATTTTGTAATACATTTTAAAATTAAATTTTTCTCCTTGAAACTGTTTATAACGATTTATCCTAATTTTACTTTTTTGTTAAGAATATTAATGAAATAATAAGAGAAAAACAGTTTTGTACTAAATTTTATTATATATGAACTGTTTAATGAATTTTTTTTTAAATTTATTTTTATCTTCTTTACAACTACATTGAAAAATTAAATTACTATATAGAGAATAAATTACCATTTTGCTATCTAAACTTTACAAAGATTATAATTCTATCACACAAATGCATTGGGTACGCTAAATGATATTTACTTAATCAAAGCACGTATGCCGTGGAAGGAAATGTGTTCTCATGTCGCTCCTGCCATCCCCCCTCCCCTTACTTAACGAGATTTCTCGCAATTACCATCGTCGGAATGTAAAAATAAAACCTAAAAATCATCCTCGCTTTTTACTTCTTTCTCACTTCTATTTCTTTTTTTTCCTATTTTCAAAAGAGTAGAATCATTAAAATTAAAGGGTCAGTGAGTTTTTTTTTCCTCTAATTTTTTTCAATATTATAAAAGATAGTTATCATTTTTTTATTATTGTGATTATCTTTTCATACATCTGTTTATGATTTAATTATTTACTGTACTACTAAATTAAAGTGTGTTAAATGTAAATATTAAAAATAGAAATATTAATAATAATAAAAATAATAAAAATAATAAAAAAAAATAAAAATAAAAAACAGAAAAAACAGAAAATAAATAATAAAATAAGAAATAATAGTGATAATAAAAATAGTGCTGGTAAAAAATAGTAATAGTAATTTATAGTAATAGTACAGAATAGTAATTTGTAATAAATGTAAATTGTAATAAATAGAAATAGTAGAGAATAGTAATAGTACAAAATATTGTTAGTGATAATAGATGGTTAGAGAAAAAATAATAATAGTAGCAAATAGTGATAGTAAAAAATAGTAATAATTATAAATAAAAATAGTAGAAACTAGTAATAGTAAAAAATATTAATAGGAATAATAAATGGTGGTAGTAAAAAATATTAATAGAAGCAAACAGTGATAGTAAAAATATTAATAGTAGCAAATAGTAATAGTAGCAAATAGTGATAGTAAAAATAGTAATAGTAACAGTAAATGATATGGTTAGAGAAAAAATAATAATAGTAGCAAATAGTGATAGTAAAAAATAGTAATAATTATAAATAAAAATAGTAGAAACTAGTAATAGTAAAAAATATTAATAGGAATAATAAATGGTGGTAGTAAAAAATATTAATAGAAGCAAACAGTGATAGTAAAAATATTAATAGTAACAGTAAATGATAGTAAAAATAGTAATAGTAACAATAAATGATAGTAAAAAATAGTAATAGTAACAATAAATGATAGTAGTAAATAGTGGTAACAGAAAGAAGTAGTAATAGTAAAAAATAGTAATAGTAATATTTTATAAAATAAACAGTAGTAGTAAAAAATAGTAACAGGAACAAATGGAAATAGTAATAAATAGAAAGTAAATAATTAGGAAAAGTACTAAATAATAATATTTAAAAATACTACAAAGAAATACTATAAAAAATTCAAATATTTACTGCAAGTGCAATAAATAAGCGAAAGTATATAAATAAAAAAAATGATTATTATCATTCGTAAATTAAAAACGTGAAATATTTTATTCAAAAAGTGTTTCTCTTTTTTCGCACTCAGTAAAGTCAATCTTTTATCTCGATATTCTTGAATACTATTTGAGTACATGTCCCATTGGAATTTTGATTTTCCCGTCATGAATAAATGTAGATCTTAACTAAATAAAAAACTGCCCTTTTTCTTGTTAGACAGAAAAGCAGTTGAGTTTTATCGCTTGTTTTTTTTCAATAGCAGGTACGTCTATTATTATTTCACAAGTCGTCTCGTTTTCAATCGATCCCAGACTCTGTAAGAGCAATTCACGTGATTTTTCTCTTTTCTCTTATTTTTCCTTTTTCTTTTCTTTTTTTTTTAATTTGTATTATAACGTTTTGCGTTAATCATGAGAATTGTGAATTTTTTTTTCAATTGTAAGACGAAATATAAACAAAGTAGATTTTTTTTCATTTTTTCTCAACTGCTCGTAATAAATAGAGTCTCGCCACGGATATTGTTCATTATATACGTCATATCCATCGTTAATTACTTTGCTTTTTATTTTTATTTTTTTTTTAATTAAAAACACGTTCTCTCTGAGTATGAAACTTTTAATACCGGAATTCACCGAATGCAAAGTACATTTGAATCTTGTAATTTTATGATAAACAAAGAATATATGAGGAGTTTTTAAAAATAAAGTTTGCTTTCAATTAATGTCAACGTTGAATATTTTATGGTACTGTGAATTAAAAAGATTTCGTTGTTATTTTATTTAAAATGTTACTCGAGTTTTTGTTTATTTATTTACTTAATATAAAAATATCTTTCACATTAATTTTTTTCGTATCGAATTTTCGACATTGAATTAGAAAAATAAAAATTGTTACATAATATGATTATTAAATAACATAAATAATTTGACACAGATAAAATAATGTTTTCGGTAGAATTTTCTTTTTTTAAGATCATATATTTTATTCGAATGCATTTTTAGAATAGGAATGAAATTTTATCGGGAAACTGAAACCATTGCCGTATTTCGACGACTTGAAGGTTTTACTTTAGCATTTTATGAATGTTATTTTATGTGCATGTGTATGTATATATGCTTTTACGTAATATAACTATAGAATTTACCCTCAATATTTTTCATTTCACGTTGTCCTACTTTGATTTATTGCTCTTTCTTTGTTCTACATTTGTTTTTGTATTTAAATGTTTCCTTTTAATTGTAAAATATTAAAATTCGCATTTGCAATGTTCGAGCCATTTGCTTTTCTATTCACCTTTAAATGTCATATAACGGATGCAATTTTCAACGCAAAGAGAAAAAAACTTCAGTTTGCAATTAAATCCAATTATTGTGAATTATTATTGATGTCAGTACTTCGTTATTATAATTTTATGTATTATTTATAAAATTATGAATAAAATAGAATTTTACATTATTATTTATTGTTAATTTATTATTTATTATAATAATTAAAATAATAATTTACCAATAAAATAATTATTAATAAAAAATAATAACTAATAAATAATAATTAATAACAATTAAATGAGCAAAATTTGTTTTTAATAATTTTTATTAAATAAATGGAATAATACTAAAAAATAAAAAAAATTATTTACGGAAGTTATAAATGTTACGTTAACAATATTTATAATTTTATTTAGTTAAAAATTGTGAAAATAAAAGTATAAAATAATTTCCAAAAGAGTACGTTTGAATATTGCTTTGAAAATATTTTTTAACACAAAGAATTTTTGTTTACATTTGAAGGGCAACTCTGACGACATTTAATTAGAAAGAATATATTGTAAATAATATTTCATTGTTCCGCAAATTGAAAGGAAAATTTCCTATCTATTCAGTTTCAATTCAGGATTAGACTTGTCCAAACGTGTCTATTGAAAATCTTTTAAGCCAGTGGTGTCTCTCCACCTATTTATTGTCGTTCAGTTAAAATCTTGTGAGTTTACGTATCGAAAAGTGTTTAATTATTAGGCATTATTTTAATTCTTATTATTTAATTCATATTAATGTTACTATTATTTTATTATTATCATTATTATTATTTGATTTTTACAACTTTTATTATTATTTAATTATTAATTCTTAAATTTTATTTTTTATTTTATTATTATCATTTTATTTTTTATTTATTATTCATGTTTAGTATTTATTATTATTTTATTTTTGTTTATTAATATTTATATAAAAATTATTATTTTCATCGTCACTAACATTTATTTTCGTTTTTTTTTAAATAATAAATTTAATGTAATTTCATGAAAGATTCTGTGATTTTTGACTCTTTTTTGTGTTTAAATTTCGGGAGTGTACAGCTTTTTAAAATTTCGATCGATAAAATTGGAGAATATAATTTTTTTTTCATTTTCGGAAGTGTTTGTAATTTTTTACATCGAGTGTGTTTCTACAGTTCGCAATTAATAACATTATTTGGAAATCATTTTAAACACAGGTTGGTTTACAACGTTTCATTATTATTCAATATTCAATTCAATATTTTATTCAACATTATTTGTATTCATTATTTTTACTTATCGATTTCTATTTTTTTATTGTTATTAAAAAAGGTGTTAGAATTTTAAAAACATTTTCTTTGCTCTGGTTTTATGGAAATTGCAAAATAATTAAAATACTCGGTGCGGTATTTTACTGTTTTATTATAAAATTATTATTAGTCTGAAAATATGCATCGTTTTATAAAAAATATTTTTTGTTTGAAAACATGAATTATTAAATTTTAATTTTTACAGTAAATACGTTTTTTGCAAAAAAAAAAAAAAAGAAAGAAAATATTTTTTGCAGTAAAAAAAGAAAGAGAATATTTTGAAAAATGAGAAAAATTTAGTTTTCTGTATATTAATATTGGGAAAAATGTTATATATCTACTGAAAAATGACAAAAACGATGTAAAAATAAAGTAACTCTTAAGAGATGTTCTTTACAATATTATACGGAAAATGAAAAGATGAAATAACAAAAGGCAGACACTACGACTCGATTGAAGCTTAGAGACTGCGAGGATTCAGAAAGTGCATTCAGACAAGCTTAAGGTGCAGATATGTTCGTACTTCGACCGACATAAGCTCCTTTAAGAGGGTCTTTGAATGCAGAATAAAATACGAAATAAGAATCTCGAGTCAAGAGAACGTAGTATTGCAATGAAAAATTTATGTTACAATTTTCAACATTCAATTTGATTCATTCTATCAATGCATTAATTAAAAATATATGTTTTTCTTTTATATTATACATTTTGTTTGTTATTTTACGTTAATTATTATTTTTTATTACAATTATTATTATTATTTACATATAAATTATTTGTGAATATCTTCTTTCGTGCTTTATTTGTTTTTCGAAATATAAAATTACCTCTTTCTCGACTATTCCATTTTAATTATTAAAAAGAGTGGAATTTATTTTCAAACAAGGGAAATGAATAAATAAATAAATTTTCTTGTATAAATTCCAATTTGACGTTCAATTTGTTTCGCGGACTCGACAATATTCTCAAAAGTTGAAATGGAAAAATCGTTATTTGCGGTAATGCATTGTTAATTACGGTAATTTACATAGCAATCGGCGAGTGGCCACGAGAATTTTAGTTGGTCTATTGTTAGCAAATTGATACAGCAAAGGGAACTAAGCAATCAAGTTAGTTATCAGTACCAATAGTGTAGTTAAGCCAACAACTGTCATTATGGTTAGTCTGGTTATCAACTTTGGTCAGTAATCCCGACCAATTAAGCTAATTGTAATTGCCTTTCTCCTTCTAATACTTAAAATCCCGCATAAGATACAGAATGCAATTTTTTTTTAATTGGTGAAAGGAGAAAAACGTTTTTGAAACATTTCTTTTAAATTTCCTTGTTGTTCTGCATGACAAAAATTTTATTTGATTCAAGTAACAATTTTATTTGTGTCGAATACGATTTTTATTTTTAAAAAATGAAGATTGTCGCTTTTCTTTATAACTTAAAAAAGATGATCAAAAAATGAAAAAAACTAAAATATCCAAAAGTTTCTAAAAATTGCTATAGTTAAAATTTTAATTTAGTTGGGGGTACTAAGTTACCCCAGTTAGAGAGTCTGAGATTAATTAATTCAATCCAGGATTCTGTCTGGAAATCAGGGAAAAATAAAATTGGTAATGTGGTAATCCTGAATAAATTCAAACCGAAAGCAAAGTTAAATCATTTTTTTCATTTGAAAAGTTAAATATAATGCGAGAATTCAGGACAATTTTCCCTCGTTAATTTATTATAATATCAACAATTCGCGCGCGGCTTACTTCTTACTCACTTTTTTAAATAAAATTAGCAATTTTAAAAATACTTTCTGATAATTTCCTTTTAAATAACTTAATTCTTCAAGAACTATGAACTATCACAACATTATTTTTACTCATAAATTGTTTAATGAATAATTTTACTTAAATATTTAAAAATTAAATCAATTTTAAGAGTTGCGTTGACAATTTTCATGAATCAATGAACTGCCAACGGTTTCAATTTAAAATTTTAGAAAATTCCAACGTTAAATGAATTTAATTGGAAATTTCAATGAACTTAGATTTTTGAAAACTTCAATTATTTTCAAAATTAAAATTATAATTGTTATCACAAAATTCAATTATATTGAAAATTAAAAAAAAATCTGGTCAAAATCCCAATTATCTTTTTAAATTTCACAGGAATTTAATTATTTACAAATTTATTATAAATTTCTTCTTAATAAATTAATTATTTTCATAAATAATAAATTTATTCCTGAGAATCCAATTATTTTCATAATTAGGTAATAAAACTAATTACAGAATTTGGATTATTTTTATCACAATTTTCATCGAATTTCTTAAAAAATGTAACTATTATTAAATATTTTATTAAAATTCTTTAAAAGAATTCATTTATCTAAAAATTTGTTAATAAAATTTAGTTTAAAAATTAAATTTTAAGAAACATTTAAAAATTCAATAAATAATTTACTTTTGTATTTAAATAATTGAATTTTCGCAGAATTTTCTATTAAAAATTGATTTAAAAATGAATTTTAGTTAAAATTTTATAGATAATAATTGAATAGGAAATTATTAAATTATTTTCATAAATAATAAAAATCTTTTGAAGAATTCAATTATTTTCAAAAAAAATAATTAGAAGTTCTAGAAAATAGAAAATAGAAAACCTTCAAGAAGGATTGAATTAAAAATTTTTTGAAATCATAATTCCTATATGCAAAAATAATAATAATTAAATATTTGTTTAAAAAAGAAGTTATTGATGTTGTCGAATAATTTTACAATTAAAGAAATTTTTAAATAAATGTAACAGAACATTTTTTTGTGTAAAATTTTTTCCTTTCTTTTCTAAAAATTCAAAAATTTTCAATTTCATTGTCAATTAAAATTTGTAATTGACAAATAGAATTTATAAACATTTTTTCCTTTATTTTTAAAAAACTTTGAATTTTATTAAAATGAAAACACTAAAAAAAAATTCAATTTTGGAGAAATTATAAATAATTGCAGAAATTCAATTATTTTCAAAAGTAATAAAATTCATCTCATAAAGTTCAATTATGTTCAAAATTTAAAAAAATTCTTGTTAAAATTCCAATTATCTCTATAAATAACAAAATTCTTCCCTTGAGTTCAATTATTTTCAAAAATGTCAATAAAATTCTTGTCCTATTTTCAATTACTTTCAAATATTTTTCTATTTTCAATAATTTTCAATATCTACTATTTTAATAAATTTTCCCAAAAATAATTCAATTGTTTAAAATAAATTTTGATAAAATTCTACACAAATATTTAATTATTTTCATAAAGAATAAAAATTTCACAGGAATTCAATTATTTACAAATTTCTTTATTAATTTCTTCGCAATATTCACTTACTTTCATAAATAATAAAATTTTTAAAAGAATTCAATTATTTTCATCAATAATACATTTTTTTTAAGAAATTCAATTATTTTCATAAATAATAAAATTTTTTTTAAGGAATTCAATTATTTACATAAAAAATAATTAAAAATTCTAGAAAATAATAATTGAATTAATAAAAATAATTTTCAAGAAGTTACAGTAACAATATTTTTTTAATATAAAATAATTATTTTATCACTTGGTTATCTTTTATTATTATAAAATATGAAGAAATCGATCACTCGGAGCAATCAATATCTTCATGTTTTATAACAATACTTTTATAGGTTGTTTAATTTCAAAAAGATTTGAATTTCAAATTCTTGAAAATCCTAATTCCCATGGAAAAAGAATAATATTCGAATATTTATTTAAGAAAGAAGTTATTTATATTTTCGAATAATTTTACAATTATAGAAATTCGTAAACAAATGTAACAGAACATTTTTTGAGTAAAATTGTTTCTTTTATTTTTTTAGAAAAGTTTTAATTTCATTTTCAATTAAAATTTGTAATTGACAAGTAGACTTTATAAATATTTCTTTTCCTTTATTTTTAAAAAACTTTTAATTTTATTAAAGCAATTGTAATTAAGAAATAGAACTAATGCAAATTATTTTCTGATGAAAATTGAGAAATTTCATTGTCAATTAAATTTTCTAATTGACAAATAGAATTTATAAACATTTTCTTCCTTTATTTTAAAAAAGTTTTTGAATTTTATTAAAACAATTGAAATTAAGAAATAGAATTAATGCAAATTATTTTTGAGAATTTTCTACAAAAATATTAGGGATCGGGAATATTTAATGCTTTTCTTCCCAAAAGAAAAAAATGAGTAAACAATAGTGTTATTTAGAAATAAAAATTATGCGTAAAATGGGTATATTTCCTACTTCCTAATAAAATTTTTTAACAATTAACAATTTTCTAGTATTTTTTATAAATAAAAAGGAGAATAATTTGCATAATAATTTAGATCAGTCAAACGAAACTTGTTATAGAAAAAAGCATATAACAAACAAAATGTGTTTACTTTTTATATGTTAATCATAGATTTTGAAAAATGTTCTAATTTGTAATATTATATTATTATAATTTATAAACATTGAAAAAATAGCTGCATATTTTCGATTAGTCAAACAATGTGTTTTAAATAAAAAAAATAAAAGTATACACAGAAACTAACTTTAAACTACGAACAGAAAGAATGAAAGAATACGAAGATTATTATTAATAATTAATCTTGAATCAATCAAAACCGAAAGTAAAGTAAAATAATTTTTTCCATTTGTAAATAAATCGATGCGAATTCAGGATAATTTTCCCTCATTAATTTATTATAATTGGGAAAATTTGACATTCAAGGAAAGATGAGGGTTATTTGCGATTGTAACTATCTCTCTCCTACTCTATATAGATTGAATGAGAATGGATTCTAGCGTCTAATGTTTCCAATATCGAGGTCGATGAGAGGCTACAGGCAAGATGCATTATATCGTTTGTAGTGACCATGTATTGATAGTTACTGCGTTAGACTATCTCGTACCTGTTTACGCTATAGTCCAGTTTCCGATTAATCAGGTACACCAGAATTAACGCAGTCCCTCTGGGAGTGTCGCTACGTGTTCTCTTCATATCCTTCCAAATTGATCAGAATCAAATGGCTCTGAAATGAGTTTGATGGCGGTTTATCGACGATTTACCATCCCCTTTAATCAGTTTGCCCTCCACAAGAGCCTCCCACCCCACCCCACACCCCTTCTCTTCTCAGCCCACTTGACGTGATAGCTTTCTCCCTACTTTTTTTTTCCTCTTCCTCTATTACTTTTTTTTTTTTTTTTTGTCAGAACCTAAAATTGCCGCTAAGTAGATGAAAGTCTGAGGAGGGTAACTTTTGATCCTGTCTAGCCAATATTATCCTTTCATTTACATCCAAATCGACTCTCTTTGCATACCATTATTTACTATCTATTTTGTAAGCCACAGTATAAACACGTTTCTTCACTATTCGAGTTTATTGAAAACTTAAACGATTTTTTTTCTTTCGATTATGGTTGGAAACTAGTTTTGTGGGAGAGGGTTTTTACTTCTGGTAACGATTCTTTTATTTTCTTTAATTAATCACCTTTTTTATACTTTATTTTTACAATTATATTTTCTATTCAGTGAAAACTATTCATTTCATACTCAGTATGAAAATTAGAACAAATAATTATTGTTTATAATTTTTTTTAATAATGTTAATATTATTAAAATATTAGAATATTAATATTATTAAAATATTAAAATATTAATATTTAATATTATAAATAATATTTTATTTTTAATTAAAGTTAAAGTTATTTTTAATTAAAATATTTTATTTTTGTTAATTTTCTATTTAATTTTTGAAATAGAAATTTGCAGGAGTTTTTAATTCTTGATGTAAATTTTGTATTATTCGAAAGTGAATTGATTCAAGACGTGAAATAGTTGAGAGTTAAAATTGAAGGCGCTTTTAAAGGAGGGTATTTTAGAAAGGTTGACACAAGAGAGAGCTTCTCGCAAGCACAGTATGTGGATTTTCTCCGTCTGTAAGTAAATTCGTTTGCGAGCAAATGTGTTGCAGATTCGGAATACGAAATCAGGGTTTGGCATGCGCCATTTACTTCTCATTACACAACGATCGTTCCACTGGATTTACATCGATAATAAGAAGGCGCACACGAGATTTAACATAAGAAATGAATTTTGTCTGCGAGCATATATTTATATATACATACTAAGATTTTTCTTGTCTCACTCTCCAAATTTACATTTCGGATAAAATTTCCATTATTAGATGAACTTTTAGAGTCAATTTTGTTTGAAACGAAATTTTAAATTAACAGGCCTTCAAAGCTCGAACTAGGTCCTTAATTCCCGTAAAAGTCCGTAAATTTGCTTGAAGTCCGTAAAAGTCCGTTTATTTTTAGAATGGTCCGTAAAGTCCGTAATTTAATTGAGAAAAGACGAAAATTGTAAATTATGCGTAAATTGTAGGGGAATGTAGTCAAGGTTGGCCTACTGTCTAGGTAGGCCACTCGCGTTTTTTTGTCAAGTTCACTAGCGCCACCTACGCGCATTTTTGTCGAAGCTTGTCTTAGTGAAACCTAACTTTTTGTTCAATTACATTTTCGGAAAATCGAAAATTGTGTTTTCTGTGACGTCGGTACAAAAAAAGCTCAAAAAAAGTTTTGTGCATAATGTGAAAAACCATTAATAAAAGATAAAAAACAAATTGAATCGTCAAGGCAAGTATGCAGAAAATTTGTGGGACTCATGGTTGAAAGGAAAACAAAGTAAAAAATCGAATCCCGAAACGTATTTCTTTATGGTTACAACAATTCGGTAATGTTACTTACTGTCAAGGTCGGCCACTATGTGTTTAAAATGCGCAAAGTTGAGGACGAGCTACTTCATTTGCAAAAACTGCAATTCTGTATAACTCATAATATAATTGATCATCTTATTAATATTTTTATTTAATTTTATTAATATTTTAGTGCAAAAATTTTTTTTATTTATATTTATTTTTTTATATTGTTTATTGTTATTATTTTGTTATTTCATTAAGTTACAAACTGTAAACAATAAAGAATCAATTTTCCGTAACTCTAAACATGTCATTTTATTTTTTAACGATTAATGCCCTTTGAATTTTAAACATGGCCGACCTTGACTGTAATGGCCAACCTGGACTACAAATTTTTTTTTTTTTAAATCTTTATAACTTTTTCATTTTTAAACCTGTCAATTTACTTTGTACAGAAAAAATGTTCCTATTAAACAGGACTTTCCAACCATATACTTCAATTGTCCAAATTCATTTTTAAAAAAAAGTTATAAACAAAAGTCAAAAAGGTGGCCGACCTAGACTATGTTCCCCTACGATATAATTTGGAGAACTTTAGAGAAATTACAAATTATTGCAGAAATTAAGTTATTTTCAAAAGTAATAAAATTCTTCGCAGAAATTTAATTATGTTCAAAAATTTTTTTAAATTCTTGTCAAAATTTCAATTATCTTTAAAATAATTAAATTCATCTGCAAAATTAAATTATTTTCAAAAATTTTAATAAAATTCTTGGTTCAATTATTTTAAAAAATTTCCCTCAATCAATGAATTTCTATATTTACTATTTTAATAAAAATTCTCCAAAAGAATTCAATTATTAAAAAAAAAAATTAATTAAAATTCTACGCAAATCTTTAATTCATTTCATAAAACAATAAAAATTTCACAGGAATTCAATTATTTACAAATTTTTTATAAATTTCTTCGCAATCATTCAATTATATTCATAAATAATAAAATTTCTTACAGGGATTCAATTATTATTTTCGTAATTAATAAAATTCTTTTTAGGAATTCAATTATTTTTAATACAATTTTAATCGAATTCCTCGAAAAAATTCTTAGAAATTATATTAAAATTCGTCAAAAGAATTCAATTATTTAAAAATTTATGATTACAATTCTTTATGAGAATTCAACTTTATAAATATGCAATTGCATATTTAATTATTCAATAAATTATTTTTTTGTATTTAAATAATTGAATTCTAGTAGAATTTTATAATAAAAATTGATTTAAAAGTGTATTTTAGTTAGAATTTTAAATTATAATTGAATATTAAAAGCATTAAAGCGTGAATCTGAATTTTTCATTTTTTTAACTAACAATTCTGTGGAATTAATTTTTTTAAAAAAGGTAAATTGATAATATTTAGCTATTCTTATAAAAAAGTTACTAGCGTCTCTTATTTAGTTAAAAAAAGCCACTAATGGTTTAATTTTTCAAACCTAGATTTTTAATACAAATTTTTTTAGAGAAGAAATTAATTCCAATGCTCTTAAAAAATTGAAGACGATAAAATTATCGAACAGGAAAGTAAATTAAAATTTGAAATTTGGGAGATTAATATCAGTAGTGTGAAGTCAATGTTAGACAGTTATTTTGTAATTTAAATATCATTATTAAAAGTCAATGTAGGGCAGTTATTTTTTAATTCAAATATCATTATCAAGAGTCAATGTTAGTCAGACGTTTTGAATTTGAGTAGTTATAATAAATGATAGTTACATATTTCGTATTCTTAATATAAGTAGTATAAATAAAAACTACTCAGACATCCTCTATTTTTAATACCCGTAGAAAAATGATTTTTTTGGGGATATTTTGGAAATTAAATAACAGTAGTTAAAGTTAATTTTCGTCAAACATCTTTGGGAAATTAAATATCACTAGTAGAGTTAGTTTTAGTCAGAGATATTGTACATTTTAAATATCAGTAGTGCGAATCAATGGTAGTCGGACATTTTGAGTTTTCAATTTCAGTAGTTAAAATTAATTTTTGTCGAATATTTTTTAATCTAAGTATAATAAGTAGTATAAATCAAGACTAGTCAGACAGTCTTCATTTCTAATACCAGTAGAAAAAATTAATTTTGTAATGAAAATATCAATAGTTTAAGTAAGTTTTCAACAGACATATTTTTAACACTAAATATCAGTAGTACGAGTAAATATTAGTCAGACATTTTGTATTTTTAATATTTGTAGTTAAAAATAAATTCGTCAGACATTTTGTATTTTTAATATCACTAATTAAAATTGATTTTAGTTATACACTTTTCTGATATATTAAATATCAAGGGCAAAATTCAATCAATTGGTCCGTATTACACAATAAATCGGACATTTTGTACAATCAATATTAATAGTAAAAATAAATTTTAAATATATTTTGTATATTAAATATCAGTAGTGCGAGTCAATGTTAGTCAGACAATTTGAAACTTAAATATTAGTAATAAGAGTCAATGTTGATCACACATTTTGTAACATAAATATCAGTAGTAAGAGTCAAATGTTAATCAGACATCTTAAAATTTTTATTTTAATGTCAGCATTAAAAATAATTTTGGTCAATCATTTTGTAAACTTTCAATGTCAGTAGTGCGAGTCAATGTTAGTCAGACATTTTGATATTTAAATATTAGTAGTAAAAGTCAATGGTATTCACTCATTTTGTAAATTTAATATTAGTAGAAACAATCAATATTGGTCAGACATATTGTTACATAAATATCAGTAGTAAGAGTGAATAATATGTTTTATATTTTTAATTAGTGGTAGTTTAAATTTAAACGTAGTAGTAGTCAATTTTAGTCAGACATCTTGTAATGCAAATATTAGTAGTACGAATCAATGTTAGTCAGACATCTTAAAATTTTTATTTTAATGTCAGCATTAAAAATAATTTTGGTCAATCATTTTGTAAACTTTCAATGTCAGTAGTAAGACTCAATGTTAGTCAGACATTTTGTAATTTAAATATCAGTATTACGAGTCAATGTTAGTCCGACATCTTGTAATTTCAATATCAGTAGTACGAGTCAATGCTAGTCAAACGTGTTTATATTTAAATATCAGTATAACGAGTCAATGTTAGTCAGACATTTTGTAATTTAAATTTCAGTAGTAAGAGTCAATATTAGTCAAACATCTTGTAATTTAAATTTTAGTAGTAAGAGTCAATATTAGTCAGACATCTTGTAATTTGATTATCAGTAGTACAAAACAATGTTAGTCAGACATTTTGAAATTTCAATATCAGTCATAACGATGCATTTTAATCAGTCATTTCGTAATTTGAATTATAAGTAGTAAGAGTCAATATTAGTCAGAAGCATTGTGTTTGTTCACAATGCCTGAATTAACTTTTCCATTAGATGATTCTTCTGATAATTCTTTATTTAATTCCTTATTCGATTTACTTAGAAGAAATTGTAATTTAAAGAAATGGTGATTATCACCAATCGTGAATGAGAAAATAGAAAAAATAATAGCGATCGAAATCTCAATTCCAGTGTGTCTTAGAATGACACGATTTGAGAGTTAAAAAGGAAAAGTAGTTTTATCAAGAGCTAACGGACTTTTATCGATTCTTTTAGCTATTTTTCGAGAGTTCTTCGCTCTCGAAATTCTTACATGAAAAGGCAGTTAAATTTATTCAGAATATAAATTTCTGATGAAGACAAAAAAAAATAGAGAAGAGAAATGAAAAGAAAAGGTTTATCATAGAATATAGGTATGATTTCATCCGTTCACGCAACTCTCCTGTAGGGATAAAAGAATTATGCATTTTCTTATGCATCATTTCTGATCGTGTTTGAAATGTTAAATTGGAGTAATTCGCTATTCTTTTTCTCCTTCTCTTTTCCCACTCTTCTTCTTCCTTTACATTGACCATCTAAAAGCAAGTGAGCTTTACCATAATCCAGGGCACATTAAAGTTCTCATGCATTTTAGTGCACGGAATACGTTGTGTGGCGTCCTCTGAGCACTCGCATATTTTACGATCTCATGGATATATAGTTTCATTAAATTTAAAATATCAAGGGTATAGAGATGTTTACTGCACTTTAAGGAACTTTTGTTCATCACTTATTTATGTACATTCACACTGATGATGTTTGCAACTGGTTTAGTTTTATATATAATAGTTGGGGGAGTTTGCCTTTTGTTCGTATTAAACGTAACAACTTTTGTCGGGTTGAAACTTTTATGGTTATTTATTTATTTTTAGTTGAAAGTATATTTACGAGAGTGGTGGAATGTTTAAAAGCAAAAGAGTCGCTAATTTTTTAATTTTGTTCAGTTATAAATTTGTTATTCCACCTGTCTGAACGGAGGTTTATTTATCTTCATGTATTTTGTTAGAACTTTTCTAAATGTCTGCAGTTTCTTTTTGTTCGTAACGAAAGTGCAAATATTGTTCCAAATCACAATAGTCTTTTTGTTTGTTTAGAAGCTATTCTCGATTTTTCCTGCTGAAACGTGTTCATCAAGATTTGCGATAGTTTTCTAAAATTTAAAACTCTTTTCAAATTTAAAAGTTAAAATTTTTTTTTTACAAACAATTAAATTGTAAAAAATTTCCTTCGAAAAAAATTATAATTTAAAAGAAATTAATACTAGAAAAATAGATGAAATATTAAAAATAAATAATAAATAAATAAATAAATAAATATTGGGAAAAAAATGTTAATTTGAAAAATAGATACTAGAAAAATAGATGAGACAAATTATGTGACAATGTGATGATAAAATATTTCTTTGCCCCCCATGTACTATTGTATATTTTTCGAATTATTTTCACTCCTACTTGAAGGATATTGTTTACGACGTCATTATTGCAATATTCATGGTTTTCATAAGAAGAGATGCAAATTTTCATGCAGAATGTCTAACCACAAATGGTGTCTGCGAGCAGGTGTGCAAAGAGGCTTGAAGGTGAATGATTTAGTTCCTAGTAGGATGAAGTTTACACTGGAGAATTATGAAAAAAAAGAATGTCTCTCTTTAACTTTTTCCTCTGATGCAAAAAATATGTTTTTGAAAAATTTATTTTTAACAGAGAAAATTTATTACGAGAATGACAAGAACGTTAGTAAAAATAATAAGAAGAATAAAAATGCAAAAAAAGATGGTAAAAATAATAGAGAAAGGAAAAATTATAAAATTATAAAAATTTAAGAAAATGAAATCATAAAATTTGTATAAAATAAATAAAATAAATTTTATAAAATTTACAGAAAATATATTTTCTGTTATTATTGTTAAACAAATTTGTTTATTGGTTAATAGACGAAAACTTTTGAAATGTGTTTAACTTTCGTTTATGGTTTCAATATATTTAGCAGTCAAACCTGTCAGTCGTGTCATTTCTTCCAAGCACAGTCTCGCGCCATTTTTCAAGAACTTTCTTTTGAAAATCAACATTTTATTTTTTCTCCTCTGTCAATTTCATTCGTTTCTTTCCTTGATTTTCTTTCTGCTTTGTAAAACACAAAGTCTTTTGTACACCGTTACAATGTCAATTACTTTTCAACGATGCAAAATAGTATTTTCTTTCTTTGTTCTTTGCGAAAAAACACATAGAAAGTCGCCGTTAAATGGGATTTTTAAAAATTTTAAATTTTTACAGAGAAAAAGTTTATTAAATTTTTTGAGTGTAGTTTTCAGATGGTGTTATATTAACATAATTCTGATACTATTTGAATACCTATCCAAAAAATTAAATATTAATTAAAATCTAGTGTCAATAATAGTCAGTCATTTTGATATTTAAATATCAGTAGTAAGATTCAATTCTATTCACTTATTTTCTAATTTAAATATCAGTAGAAACAGTCAATTTTGGTCATACATTTTGTAACATAAATATCAGTAGTATGAGTCAATTTTAATCATAAATCTTGTAATTAAAATGACAGTTTTTGAAATTAAAGTCAATCAAACGAATTTTATTTTTAATATCAGTTGTAACGATAAATTTTTGTCAGGTATTTTGTATATTTTAAATTTCAGTAGTACAAGGCAATGTTAAACAGACATTTTGAAATTTAAATATCAGTAGTACGAGTAAATCTTAGTTTAAATTTTAAAAATAATAGAATTTAAAAATTTCTAATTCAAATTTTTGTTGAAAACACTAAAAGAATTCAATTTTGGAGAAATTAAAAATAATTGCAAAAATTCGATTATTTTTAAAATTAATGAAATTCTTCTTATAAAATTCAATTATGTTCAAAATTTAAAAAAAAAATTCTAGTAAAAATCCCAATTATCTTTATAAATAATCAAATTCTTCTTCAAAATTGAATTATTTTCAAAAATAATAAAAATTCCACAGAAATACAATTATTTACAATTTTTTATAAATTTCTTTGCAATAATTTAATTATTTTCATAAATATTTAATTATTATTAATTATTATAATAAAACATGAAGAAATCGATCACTCCGAGTCTTCGACTCGGAGCAATCAATATCTTCATATTTTATAACAATACTTTTATAAGTTGTTTAATTTCAAAAAGGTTTAAATATAAAATTTTTTAATGTCTTAATTCCTGTAAAGAAATAATAATAATTAAATATTTATTTAAAAAAGAAGTTATTGATGTTTTCAAATAATTTTAAATTTAAAGAAATTCGTAAAAATGTAATAGAACATTATTGTTTCCTTTATTTTCTAAAAATTTAAAAAGTTTCTAGTTTATTTTCAATTAAAATTTGTAATTAACAATTGCTTATAAAATAACAATATTGTTATTGAGAAATAAAAATTATTCAGAAAATGGGTATTTATTTCCTATTTTTTAATCATAATGTTTTAACAATTAACAATTTTTTATTTTTTATAAATAAAAAGGAGAATAATTTGCATAATAATTTAAATCAGTCAAACGAAAGAAGCATTTAGATGTAATAAACAAAATATGAAGATTAATAAAGTTAATTTTGTAATTTTAATTTTAGTAGAAACAATCAATATTGGTCAGACATTTTGTTACATAAATATCAGTAGTAAGAGTCAATGATAATCTGACATCATGTAATTAAAATTTTAGTTTTAATATATGTAGTGAAAACAAATTTTTGTCAGGTATTTTGTACACTTAAAATATCATTAGTACGAGTCAAGTTATAAATTCGAATAAAATATCATTTTTCTTGTGATTATAGAATGGAAAGGATAACTGGAATGCTGGACTCTGAAGGATTCATCAACAAGCAGTGAGTCAATTATGCAATTTTATATTTTTATCTACAATTTTTCTTGTTCCTATGATTTAAAATTTGACGAAAAAGTAAACCAAACAGTGAGAACTTGAGTAAATAATTAAAAATACTTAATGAAAAGAAATCTTAAAAAAGGGAGAAAAGAAAATAAAAAAAATAAAAATAGTCAAAATACGAATGTATTTCGACTAAAGAATTGAAAAATAAAAGAATTTTTTTTCATGTATATTTACATAACTGATAATTTAATCGAATATAAGTTCAATTAAAAATCAACTAAAAAAAGCAGAAAAATTTCCCAACTGTAAAGATTCTTTTTTTTTACAAAAAATGATTTTTAATCAATGTTTAATTAAAAGCAAAAATATTCATGAAAAAAAAAAATTCGTTTTCAAAAGCAGAAGAGTTTTCTTTTGTGAGACCGGAAATTTATCAAGGACTTCTGATCCTCTGTGTAACTCAATATCCCGACAAAAATGAACGTTTTCAGTGTACATATATACATATATATATATATTTTATACGCGTCTGTATATTTGAATACCGTCAATTTATACGCATGAGATTAAGTTTAAAAAAAAGCCCTCCTCTCCTTTTAGTGTCCGTATACGTATGCGAGTGAGTGTTTGTAGATATAATAGCGTTACGGAATCAGTGAAAAGCAGGGGATATTGAATATTCCTGCTAACTAGACTAAGTACCACTAATCTTCCTTTTATCGAAATACCCTCCGTTTATTGCGTAAACAGTCGTCTATATATACAGTATGCACATAAACGTATATATGAAATTGGCAAAATCATTGATTTGCGCGAAGATGATAATCATTGGTATCCTGCGCCGAACAGCAATGGCGTCAGGCAATGTTACACCTATTCATTGCAAAACAAACGACATATTCCATGACAGAGAATTTGGGACACGGAAGCTGCGTACTGATTCTAGCGCAAAGCAAACGCCCCGGTTTATCCGTACATATCTGCAGATTATATAGATGCAGGACGCTCTGGTGCGAGTGGGTATTGATTGGTAGGTGGACTTGACAGGGCAGTGTGCCTGCTTGCGAACTAACCATCCTGTGATGTTACGTCTATCGACTATATATATATATATATATATCTATATACCCTATGTCAATAGGACAATGACCTCGAAAAGGTTGGGTCGAGTACCACCTCGAGAAAAGAAGGTAGTACTCATTCTCCACACTTTTGAAAAAAAAGAGTATTCAAATATTGTAAGAAACTTTTTTATTAGCGTTAAGCAAGTGCCACTTTCTTATTCTCGTGAATTCTCGAATGAAAAAAAAACCAAGAGAAGAAGGAGTTTCGAGTTGAAACTGGTGAAAGAGAAAAGAATACAGTTTTGCATTTGATTTGATTTTGGAATGTATTTATTTTCTATACTCGTTTTTATGCATTTATTTTGCTATTTTACTTTTGCAAGTGGACTTTCTTTATAGAAATATCTTAAAGTAGAATAGTTTGCTTAATTTCATTTCTGTTTTACTTAAAAAATGGGAAAAGAGAGAAAAGGAAAATAGACTTAAAGAAAAATAGTAATTTTACTTACATTTATTTCTATTTTAATTAATAAATGGAGAAAAGAAGGAAAATTGAGTTTAAAAGAAAAATAGTAATTTTACTTAATTTTACTTCTATTTTAGTTAATAAATGGAAAAAAAGAGGGAAAATAGACTTGAAAAGAAAAATAGTAATTTTACTTAATTTCATTTCTATATTTTAGTTAATAAATGGAAAAAAGAAGAAAAATTGGTAAAAAAGAAACGACAAGAGGATTTATTAGTTGGAGTTTTTTATATTATAATTAATACTGTAATGAGCATGTGGTTGTTGCGAGTGATATTAACTTTTCCAAAAAGGAATTTTTCCTCAACTGGTAATATCGAATACCTCTCGAGAGCCAAGAGTTTAAAAGGGAACACGTACGCTTCTTGAAGAAACCAACCATCTGTTGATATCCTTTGCTTTTTTAGCAATGATTTATCTCATTTCATTCACTCGAATGAAGAGCAGATTGTTTTCATTTCTTTTATTTTCGTTATATATAAAAGAAGATTGCAATTTTTGTGTTGATAATATTTTTTGGTTCTAGTAATTTAGTGTATAACAATTTTTTTCGTATTAATATTTTTTTTTACAAATAGATTTCATTTGTACGTTATATATAAGTAGTAAGGGTCAATTATTTGGTCAGACGTACTATTTTAAGGGGATGTCCAAGTCGATGCTCTTTTTACGAGTTGTAATGGAAAAATCCAATCGACTTTGACACTACTTTAAAACATATTTCGTAAATTAAATATCAGTGGTTAAAATCAATTTCAATCAGACATTTTATACATTTTAATATCAGTAGTACGAATCAATGTTAGTCAGAGAATTTGAATCTTAATTATTAGTAATAAGAGTCATTGTTGGTCAGACATCTTGTAATTTAAATATCAGTAGTAAGAGTCAATGTGAGTCCGACATTTTGTGATTTAAATATCAGTACTAAGATTCAATGTTAATCAGACATTTTGTAATTTAATTTTTAGTAGTAAGAGTCAATGTGAGTCAGACATTTTATAATTTAAATGTTAGTAGTAAGAGTCAATATTAGTCAGACGTCCTGTAATTTAAATTTTAATAGTAAGAGTCAATATTAGTCAGACGTCCTGTAATTTAAATTTTAATAGTAAGAATCAATAGTAATCATAAATATTATACTTTAAATACCAGTAGAAAGAGTCAATGTTAGTTAGACATTTTGTTAAATAAATATCAGTAGTAAGAGTCAATTTTAATCAGACATCTGTTAACTTAAATTTTAGTTTTAATATCAGTAGTAAAGATACATTTTTGTCAGGCATTTTGTATATTTTAAATTTCAGTAGTACGAGTCAATGTTAGTCAGACATTTTATAATATAAATTTCAGTAGTACGAATCAGTGTTAGTCAGACATTTTATAATACAAATTTCAGTAGTACAAATCAGTGTTAGTCAGACATTTTATAATATAAATTTCAGTAGTAGGAGTCAATGTTAGTCAGACATCTTGTTATTTTATGTCAGTAGTACGAAGCAGTGTTTGTCAGATATCCAGTAATTTAAACATCAGTAGTGCCACTTAATTTTAGTCAGCATCTTGTGGATTCAATATTAGTAGTCAAGATAAATTTTAGTCAGTGAATTCGCACAGTAAATATTAGTATTAAGAGTCAGACAGTTTGTCAGACGTATAATAATAATAAAACATTTTGTTGATTAAATATTAGTAGTGAAAATAAATTTTAGTCAGACATGCTGTGCATTTTTAATATCAGTAGTACTAGTCAATGTTAGTCAGGCATTTTGTAATTTACATTTAAATTTTAAATAGCACAAATTAATGTAAGTAACACAGTTGTAAATTAAATATCAGTAGTACGAATCAACGTTAATCAGACATTTGATTCTTACATATTAGTAGTAAGAGTCAATGTTATGAACTCATTTTTTAATTTTAATATATCAGTAGAAACAGTAATTCTTGGTCAGATATTTAGTTACAGAAATATAAGTAGTAAAAGTCAATATTAGTCAGACATCTTGTAATTTTAATATTAGCAAAAAGAGTTAATTTTAGTCAGGAATTTGGTAATTTAAATTTCAGTAGTACAAGTCGATGTTAGTCAGACATATTATAATTTGAATTTCAGTAGTACGAAGCAATGTTAGTCAGACATTTTGAAAGTTTAATATCAGTAATAAAGATAAATTCAAGTCAGTCATTTCGTAATTTGAATTATAAGTAGTAAGAGTCAGTATTAGTCAGACGCCTTGTGTTATTACTTTTAGTGATAAAAACAATTTATTACAACATTTCTCTTTTATTTTTAAATGAACGGTAAAATTTAATTTTAGTCACATATCTAATCAATTTGGTGTCAATAGTAAAAGTTAATAGACAGTAGTTTAGTAGAGTGATTGTTTGCTTCTTTAATCGAATGTTTTAGATTTAATCCACTGGTCCATTAATTTACACACAAACACAATAATCCAGCCTAATCTATTTAGCCTAATGATTGAGTCTATCTGTCTATTTGTCAAGTTCATCAAATTTGATTGATCTTCTCTCTAATCCTGTAGATGCTAATTTGAATGATTATTATTCCAACCATTTAAAATTTTTCACATATTTCTCATTATTTAAACAGCTAATTTCCATTTCACTTTGTTAAAAGAATACATATTCGTCTGCTTTTTTTTCGTTTTCCTTTCTACCTAAAATTCAGTACACATACATACGTTTCTTTATCAATTAACGGTTGAGCAAACTATGTGTATTGTAATAGTGAAACGATACATTCTTTGTTGCGAGGACAGATTTGAAACATAATGTTTGTCAGAGTAAAAATCCTTGAATAAAACCATATGTCCATGTTCCGGGCGATTACGAGGAAAACAATGCGACAAAGTACAATTCAGAGACGGGAAAACCGTAATTCAACATCCAGCAATCGACATAAGGGTACATTGTCATAACTGGGATTTCCTTTTCACGTTGATTGTACCTTTCACTCTCTCTCTATATATACATATATGTATATATATATATATGTGTGTGTGTGTATGTGCTTCTGACACTGCTGAGACTTACATGCATTTCCGTAAACTGTCAAGCTTATTAATAATGTGCTATCTCCTTTGTCTTTTGGCGCACAAAGGCAAGGAATGCATGTGACAGCTCTTGAAAACAGAATTTTAGAACACTAATAACTCATTAAAATAATAATTATAATCACTTGAATTTTTATTTATTATTTAGAACAAAGTTTTATTTTTGTTGAATAATGGATGCGATTTGTAACAATGAAACAGAATCGTGAAATATTGTATTAAATTTTCAGAGGAAAATGTAGTTCTCAGTGTTTAGTTCGTACAAAATTTGTTTTTTCTTTAAATTAAAATTTAATTTTAATAACGTCCCAGCTTAAAAAGTTGTACAGAATTTCACTGTAATGATTCGATAGAAATTTTACATGAATTCTACTAAAATTTAATGATTTTTAATTAGACAGAATTTAAATTAGTGAAAATATTAAAAAATCAAAATATTACTTAAAAATATAAATTAAATTTTTTCAAAACTATAAAACATGAAGAAATCTATCGATTTTTTCGATTTCTTCGCTTTTTTTATAATAATTAAAGATGACCGAGTAATAAAATCATTATTTTATATTATCAAAATTATTTTCATCATTTCAATTCAATCATTAATTTTAAGTATTTTTCACTAAAATTTTTTTTTTATCAATTAATTTTCAAAAAAGTTCTTCTACAATTTTCAATTTCAATTTTCAAAAAAATTAATTTTAGAATTCAATTATTTCTATTAATCCATTATTTTTAATAATTTTTGAAATAGTTTTTTAAGAATTTTCAAATTCATTTGTTTTTAATTGAAATTTATTTTTAAATCAATTTTTATTATAAAATTCTACTAGAATTCATTTATTTAAATACAAAAAATAATTTATTGTATATTTGAATGTTTCTTAAAAATTGAATTATCAGTAGTAAAAGTCAATGTTAGTCAAACATGTTTAATAATTTAAGTTTCACTATCATGAGTCACTGACAATTTAACGCCTTAATTTAAATATCAGTAGTGAATATAAATTTTAGACAGACATTTTTAAATTGTAGTATCAGTAGTACGAGTCAATGTTAGTCAGACGGTTTAGTATTTGTTGTGTTAATAGTAAATTTTAATTTTAGGTTTTAAATCAGTAGTAAAAGTCGGTGTTTGACAATAATTGTATTTATTATATATTAGTAGTAAGAGTCAGTGTTAAGTCAGACATTTAGTATTTTAAGTGTCAGTAGTAGGAATCAATGTTAGTCAGACATTTTAATATTTAAATATTAGTAGTAAGAGTCAATAATATTTACTCATTTTGTAATTTAAATATCAGTAGAAACAGTCAATGTTGGTCAGACATTTTATTACATTAATATTAGGAGTAAAAGTCAATGTTAATCCGACATCTTGTAAATAAAATGTCAGTATTTGGAATCAATGTCAATGAAACACTTTTTAGTTTTTATATCAGTAGTGAATATTAAATTTAGTAGTGTCACTAAATTTATAACTTAAATATAAGTAGTAATCACAGAAAAAAGTGAGTGTTATTTTAACACTGAATTCGGTGTTAAAAGTGTCTGCATCAAACTTTAGCTCGCAAGTGTTATTTTAACACCGAAAATAAGGTAAATTTTCTATTATAGAAAATTTATCCTCACTAAAATTACCCTACCAAAATTTACCCGCATCAAAAACAACACTCGCTTTTCTCTGTGATAGTCCATTTTAGTCAGACATCACGAGTTCAAATATGAATAGCTAGTGAATGGTAATTTTGAATATATTTCTAAAACTTTTCGTTCATTTGAATCTTCAGAACTTACAAAATATGAAAATATTAAAAGTCGACAGTAATGAATAATAAAAAAACCTAATAAAGAAAAGGAGAAAAATTAAAATTCCAAAAAGAATATATAAAGTAAAGAAGAAGGAGAAGAGGTGGTTTGAAAACAATTTTTTGTAATATCATTATATTTAAAGTCAAATCTCCTTGAAGGCTTTTGCTTTGAAACTCGTCTCTTTTATTTTTCCTCGAAAGCTAGGGGACATTAGTGTCTTGTATAACTTATAATAATTAGTGATAAAGGGAGTAAAATTTATTATGGCTTAGAACTGCATGAGAAATGGGTGCACCTTTAAGAGGAACATTATAACGTTGAATTTTCTGTCCCTTACTTTGTTGGGGATAACTTCGTTACTTACAAGTTTCAACACAAAGTGTAAAGAGGCTCACTTTATAAGCACTTTATTTACTAAGATAGAGACTTGTAGTTTCTATTAACGAATATATCTCTATAGTAACATATTTTACACCTCGAGGAATAATTTCTCAGTTAATAAATTATAATTTACCGATTTTCCTGTTTTTTATATTTACTTTTGCAAACAATTTTTTAATTTGCTTTTTTTTAAATTATTCCTCGATGTTCCATTTTCTGTGTAGTTTTACTTCGATAATTAAATTATAAAAATTAAATAAAGTTGTTAAGGTAAATTTGTTATTCAATTACGGGAGAGTAATAATAAACAGTGAAAAATGATTTTTTTACTTTCGAAAAAAAATTGTTTACCAAAATCGATAAATAACATTAATTCTTTTTTTGAGAAATATTATTTTCGAAAACATTATTTAAAAGTTTACTATTTTTTTACAAGTATATTTCTAAATCTTTTTTTTTTTGTAGACAAATTGAAATTGTTGGTGAAATTTTATTATTAAACAAAAACAATGTATTTTGAATTCGTTCAATATGTCTGTATAATATATTTGGAAAATTAATTTGGCAGGGAAATTAGATTATGATAGTGACCAAAACGTGACGTTTCTATATTCTGGATTAAATTAACTCAATTTGCCTTGGAGCAAGGATAGTTTTTGAAGTGGAATTGTAATGGTTTTTGGGGAGAATGAATGGAATCACATTTCCATTTGTAGGTAAATTTTGTCTCCTGATGTTGAAATTATCAAAGGTCATTTAGTAATCTTCTCTGCCTTGAAAATGAGACCACTGTTCAGCTCCTATTAGAAACTAAAAGGTAGAGAATAATATCGTTTTAAAAGACTCTTTTGATGCCGCTTGAAAACCTATATTACGGTCTCTTGCCTTTGTGCAATTTTAAACCTATCCTATGAACAAGGTTGACGATTGTTAATGAAACTAAAAGAATACTCTATTTGTAAGGTATACATATAGATACGTATGTAGTATAGTTGACAAAAGGAATTTTTAAATAGTGTCAAATAAAAAATTGAGAAAAAATAAATATTTTACTTTGAGTAGAGGACATGTGAGGGACAATAGGATCGAGTATTCGAAAACAGACGTTTAATTATTAATATCAGTAGTAAAAGTAAATTTTGGATTATATCTGCAATAACTATCAATAAGGGTTAAATATATTTTTACTAAACTATCAGTATGAAGAGTCATTGTCAGTCAGACATTTTGTAGTTTAAATTATTAACTATATTAATCTTCATATTCTTGAATTCATTCTGTCAGTAGTTTGAAATTAGTTTTTGTGAATGCTTTTGTTTTTTTTTTCTCTTTCAAAAATATTGTTTGCCAAATCGAAAATATGCAGGTATTTTTTCATGATTCATAATAAAATAATATTAGAAATTAGAAAAAATAAAAAAAATTATGATTAACAAATTAAAAATATAACCATTTTGTTCATTACATACTTTTTTCTCTATAACTAATTTCGTTTCACTGATCAAAATTATATCATTTTTATTTCTCAATTACAATATTGTTTTAATAAAATACAAAGTTTTTTGAAAATAAAGGAAAATTTTTTTATTAATTCTATTTGTCAACTACAAATTTTAATGGAAAATGAAATTAAAAATGTTTTAATTTTTAGAAAATAAAGGAAAAAATTTTACTCAAAAAAATTTTCTGTTACATTTATTTACGAATTTCTTTAATTGCAAAAATATTTGAAAACATTAAAAACTTCTTTTTTAAATAAATATTTAATTATTATTATTTTTCCCCGGGAATTAAGATTTTCAAAAATTTCAAATTCAATCCTTTTTGAAATCAATCAACTTTAAAAATATTGTTATAAAACATAAAGATATCGATTAAGTGATAGATTTCTAAATTTTGCTTCCTCGTGAGGAAGCTTTGTAGTCGTTTAATTTACAAAATTTTTAAAAATCATCTTAACAAAATTTCTTCTATATAGGACTATGTTATATAAGACCGTAAACAATTGTCCGGATTTATGAATGTATGTATGTGTGTGTGTGTGTGGATCCCGATTTTTGTGAACACGATAACTCGAAGAGGTTTCAACGAATTTGGCTAAAATATGCCAGGTATATTTATCATAAAAATATCTCGAAATGGATTGATAGACTTTCAAAAATTCTAAGAAAAAAAATTTTTTTTGACTTTTTTCTAAAAAAAAATTTTTTTTTTTAAATTCTTTTAAGTTGGTTATTGAAGTTAATATATAATAAAACCTTATTCGTTGCATCAAGACGAATCGATTGGTATATACAAAGTATATATTGTATTTAAATTTATAGAATTAAAACCAATTATAGACAGAAAAATTGCACTTTTTTAAGTACTTAGCAAGTCCACCCGTACGCTATCAGACAATCGAAATTTTGTGAAATCGACAAAAAAAATTCATTTCTTACAAATTTAATTATTCCAATCATCTGAAAATTACCTGAGTTCTAGTAGGGACTAAGCTCTACACAATCTTGAAGAATAGAGAATTTTATTTCAATTTTTAAGTAGTAGCAGGTCCACCCGTACGCTATCAGACAATCGAAATTTTGTGAAATCGACAAAAAAAATTCATTTCTTACAAATTTAATTATTGTAATCATCTGAAAATTACCTGAATTTTAGTAGGGACTGAAAACGTCACCATCTTGAAGAATAGAGAATTGTATTTCAATTTTTAAGTAGTAGCACCCTCACCCGAACGCTATCAGACAATAGAAATTTTGTGAAATGGCCATAAAAAAATTATTTCTTACAAATTTAATTATTCCAATCATCTGAAAATTACCTGAGTTCTAGTAGGGACTGAGCACTACACAATCTTGAAGAATAGAGAATTTTATTTCAATTTTTAAGTAGTAGCAGGTCCACCCGTACGCTATCAGACAATCGAAATTTTGTGAAATCGACAAAAAAAATTAATTTCTTACAAATTTAATTATTCCAATCATCTGAAAATTACCTGAGTTCTAGTAGGGACTGAGCTCTACACAATCTTGAAGAATAGAGAATTTTATTTTAATTTTTAAGTAGTAGCAGGTCCACCCGAACGCTATCAGACAATCGAAATTTTGTGAAATGGCCATAAAAAATTATTTCTTCCAAATTTAATTATTCCAATCATCTGAAAATTACCTGAGTTCTAGTAGGGACTGAGCTCTACACAATCTTGAAGAATAGAGAATTTTATTTTAATTTTTAAGTAGTAGCAGGTCCACCCGAACGCTATCAGACAATCGAAATTTTGTGAAATGGCCATAAAAAATTATTTCTTCCAAATTTAATTATTCCAATCATCTGAAAATTACCTGAGTTCTAGTAGGGACTGAGCTCTACACAATCTTGAAGAATAGAGAATTTTATTTTAATTTTTAAGTAGTAACACCCTCACCCGAACGCTATCAGACAATCGAAATTTTGTGAAATCAAAAAAAAAATTCATTTCTTACAAATTTAATTATTCTAATCATCTGAAAATTACCTGAGTTCTAGTAGGGACTAAAAACGTCACAATCTTGAAGAATAGAGAATTTTTTTTCAATTTTTAAGTAGTAGCAGGTCCACCCGTACGCTATCAGACAATCGAAATTTTGCGAAATCGAAAAAAAAAATTCATTTCTTACAAATTTAATTATTCTAATCATCTAAAAATTACCTGAATTCTAGTAGGGACTGAAAACGCCACAATCTTGAAGAATAGAGATTTTTATTTCAATTTTTAAGTAGTAGCACCCTCACCCGAACGCTATCAGACAATCGAAATTTTGTGAAATCGACAAAAAAAATTCATTTCTTACAAATTTAATTATTTCAATCATCTGAAAATTACCTGAGTTCTAGTAGGGACTGAAAACGTCACAATCTTGAAGAATAAAGAATTTTATTTCAATTTTTAAGTAGTAGCACCCTCACCCGAACGCTATCAGACAATGGAAATTTTGTGAAATCGACAAAAAAAATTCATTTCTTACAAATTTAATTATTCTAATCATCTGAAAATTACCTGAGTTCTAGTAGGCACTGAGCTCTACACAATCTTGGAGAATAGAGAATTTTATTTTAATTTTTAAGTAGTAGCAGGTCCACCCGAACGCTATCAGACAATCGAAATTTTGTGAAATGGCCATAAAAAAATTATTTCTTCCAAATTTAATTATTCCAATCATCTGAAAATTACCTGAGTTCTAGTAGGGACTGAGCTCTACACAATCTTGAAGAATAGAGAATTTTATTTTAATTTTTAAGTAGTAACACCCTCACCCGAACGCTATCAGACAATCGAAATTTTGTGAAATCAAAAAAAAAATTCATTTCTTCCAAATTTAATTTTTCCAATCATCTGAAAATTACCTGAGTTTTAGTAGGGACTGAGCACTACACAATCTTGAAGAATAGAGAATTTTATTTCAATTTTTAAGTAGTAGCAGGTCCACCCGTACGCTATCAGACAATCGAAATTTTGTGAAATCGACAAAAAAAATTCATTTCTTACAAATTTAATTATTCTAATCATCTGAAAATTACCTGAATTCTAGTAGGGACTAAAAACGTCACAATCTTGAAGAATAGAGAATTTTATTTCAATTTTTAAGTAGTAGCACCCTCACCCGAACGCTATCAGACAATCGAAATTTTGTGAAATCGACAAAAAAATTCATTTCTTACAAATTTAATCATTCTAATCATCTGAAAATTACCTGAGTTCTAGTGGGGACTGCGCACTACACAATCTTGGAGAATAGAGAATTTTATTTTAATTTTTAAGTAGTAGCAGGTCCACCCGAACGCTATCAGACAATCGAAATTTTGTGAAATGGCCATAAAAAAATTCATTTCTTACAAATTTAATTATTCTAATCATCTGAAAATTACCTGAATTCTAGTAGGGACTGAAAACGTCACAATCTTGAAGAATAGAGATTTTTATTTTAATTTTTAAGTAGTAGCACCCTCACCCGAACGCTATCAGACAATCGAAATTTTGTGAAATCGACAAAAAAAATTCATTTCTTACAAATTTAATTATTCCAATCATCTGAAAATTACCTGAGTTCTAGTAGGGACTAAGCTCTACACAATTTTGAAGAATAGAGAATTTTATTTCAATTTTTAAGTAGTAGCAGGTCCACCCGTACGCTATCAGACAATCGAAATTTTGTGAAATCGACAAAAAAAATTCATTTCTTACAAATTTAATTATTCTAAACATCTGAAAATTACCTGAATTCTAGTAGGGACTGAAAACGTCACAATCTTGAAGAATAGAGAATTTTATTTCAATTTTTAAGTAGTAGCAGGTCCACCCGAACGCTATCAGACAATCGAAATTTTGTGAAATGGCCATAAAAAAATTATTTCTTCCAAATTTAATTATTCCAATCATCTGAAAATTACCTGAGTTCTAGTAGGGACTGAGCTCTACACAATCTTGAAGAATAAAGAATTTTTTTTCAATTTTTAAGTAGTAGCAGGTCCACCCGTACGCTATCAGACAATCGAAATTTTGCGAAATCGAAAAAAAAAATTCATTTCTTACAAATTTAATTATTCTAATTATCTGAAAATTACCTGAGTTCTAGTAGGGACTGAGCACTACACAATCTTGGAGAATAGAGAATTTTATTTTAAATTTAAGTAGTAGCAGGTCCACCCGAACGCTATCAGACAATCAAAATTTTGTGAAATTGCCATAAAAAAATTATTTCTTCCAAATTTAATTATTCCAATCATCTGAAAATTACCTGAGTTCTAGTAGGGACTGAGCACTACACAATCTTGAAGAATAGAGAATTTTATTTTAATTTTTAAGTAGTAGCACCCTCACCCGAACGCTATCAGACAATCGAAATTTTGTGAAATGGCCATAAAAAAATTATTTCTTCCAAATTTAATTATTCCAATCATCTGAAAATTACCTGAGTTCTAGTAGGGACTGAGCACTACACAATCTTGAAGAATAGAGAATTTTATTTCAATTTTTAAGTAGTAGCAGGTCCACCCGTACGCTATCAGACAATCGAAATTTTGTGAAATCGACAAAAAAAATTCATTTCTTACAAATTTAATTATTCTAATCATCTGAAAATTACCTGAATTCTAGTAGGGACTAAAAACGTCACAATCTTGAAGTATAGAGAATTTTATTTTAATTTTTAAGTAGTAGCAGGTCCACCCGTACGCTATCAGACAATCGAAATTTTGTGAAATCGACAAAAAAAAATTCATTTCTTACAAATTTAATTATTCTAATCATTTGAAAATTACCTGAATTCTAGTAGGGACTGAAAACGTCACAATCTTGAAGAATAGAGAATTTTATTTCAATTTTTAAGTAGTAGCAGGTCCACCCGTACGCTATCAGACAATCGAAATTTTGTGAAATCGACAAAAAAAATTCATTTCTTACAAATTTAATTATTCTAATCATCTGAAAATTACGTGAGTTTTAGTAGGGACTGAGCTGTACACAATCTTGAAGAATAGAGAATTTTATTTTAATTTTTAAGTAGTAGCAGGTCCACCCGTACGCTATCAGACAATCGAAATTTTGTGAAATCGACAAAAAAAATTCATTTCTTACAAATTTAATTATTCTAATCATCTGAAAATTACCTGAGTTCTAGTAGGCACTGAGCTCTACACAATCTTGAAGAATAGAGAATTTTATTTTAATTTTTAAGTAGTAGCACCCTCACCCGAACGCTATCAGACAATCGAAATTTTGTGAAATGGCCATAAAAAAATTATTTCTTACAAATTTAATTATTCTAATCATCTGAAAATTACCTGAGTTCTAGTAGGGACTAAAAACGTCACAATCTTGAAGAATAGAGAATTTTTTTTTCAATTTTTAAGTAGTAGCAGGTCCACCCGTACGCTATCAGACAATCGAAATTTTGTGAAATCGACAAAAAAAATTCATTTCTTACAAATTTAATTATTCTAATCATCTGAAAATTACGTGAGTTTTAGTAGGGACTGAGCTGTACACAATCTTGAAGAATAGAGAATTTTATTTCAATTTTTAAGTAGTAGCAGGTCCACCCGTACGCTATCAGACAATCGAAATTTTGTGAAATCGACAAAAAAAATTCATTTCTTACAAATTTAATTATTCTAATCATCTGAAAATTACCTGAGTTCTAGTAGGCACTGAGTTCTACACAATCTTGAAGAATAGAGAATTTTATTTCAATTTTTAAGTAGTAGCAGGTCCACCCGTACGCTATCAGACAATCGAAATTTTGTGAAATCGACAAAAAAAATTCATTTCTTACAAATTTAATTATTCTAATCATCTGAAAATTACCTGAAATCTAGTAGGGACTGAGCACTACACAATCTTGGAGAATAGAGAATTTTATTTCAATTTTTAAGTAGTAGCAGGTCCACCCGTACGCTATCAGACAATCGAAATTTTGTGAAATCGACAAAAAAAATTCATTTCTTACAAATTTAATTATTCTAATCATCTGAAAATTACCTGAGTTTTAGTAGGGACTGAGCACTACACAATCTTGAAGAATAGAGAATTTTATTTCAATTTTTAAGTAGTAGCAGGTCCACCCGAACGCTATCAGACAATCGAAATTTTGTGAAATGGCCATAAAAAAATTATTTCTTCCAAATTTAATTATTCCAATCATCTGAAAATTACCTGAGTTCTAGTAGGGACTGAGCTCTACACAATCTTGAAGAATAGAGAATTTTATTTTAATTTTTAAGTAGTAGCAGGTCCACCCGAACGCTATCAGACAATCGAAATTTTGTGAAATGGCCATAAAAAAATTATTTCTTCCAAATTTAATTATTCCAATCATCTGAAAATTACCTAAGTTCTAGTAGGGACTGAGCTCTACACAATCTTGAAGAATAGAGAATTTTATTTTAATTTTTAAGTAGTAGCACCCTCACCCGAACGCTATCAGACAATCGAAATTTTGTGAAATCAAAAAAAAAATTCATTTCTTACAAATTTAATTATTCTAATCATCTGAAAATTACCTGAATTCTAGTAGGGACTGAAAACGTCACAGTCATGAAGAATAGAGAATTTTATTTCAATTTTTAAGTAGTAGCAGGTCCACCCGTACGCTATCAGACAATCGAAATTTTGTGAAATCGACAAAAAAAATTCATTTCTTACAAATTTAATTATTCTAATCATCTGAAAATTACGTGAGTTTTAGTAGGGACTGAGCTGTACACAATCTTGGAGAATAGAGAATTGTATTTTAATTTTTAAGTAGTAGCAGGTCCACCCGAACGCTATCAGACAATCGAAATTTTGTGAAATCGACAAAAAAAATTCATTTCTTACAAATTTAATTATTCTAATCATCAGAAAATTACCTGAGTTCTAGTAGGCACTGAGCTCTACACAATCTTGAAGAATAGAGAATTTTATTTTAATTTTTAAGTAGTAGCACCCTCACCCGAACGCTATCAGACAATCGAAATTTTGTGAAATGGCCATAAAAAAATTATTTCTTACAAATTTAATTATTCTAATCATCTGAAAATTACCTGAGTTCTAGTAGGGACTAAAAACGTCACAATCTTGAAGAATAGAGAATTTTTTTTCAATTTTTAAGTAGTAGCAGGTCCACCCGTACGCTATCAGACAATCGAAATTTTGCGAAATCGAAAAAAAAAATTCATTTCTTACAAATTTAATTATTCTAATCATCTGAAAATTACCTGAGTTCTAGTAGGGACTAAAAACGTCACAATCTTGAAGAATAGAGAATTTTTTTTCAATTTTTAAGTAGTAGCAGGTCCACCCGTACGCTATCAGACAATCGAAATTTTGTGAAATCGACAAAAAAAATTCATTTCTTACAAATTTAATTATTCTAATCATCTGAAAATTACCTGAGTTCTAGTAGGGACTGAGCACTACACAATCTTGGAGAATAGAGAATTTTATTTCAATTTTTAAGTAGTAGCAGGTCCACCCGTACGCTATCAGACAATCGAAATTTTGTGAAATCGACAAAAAAAATTCATTTCTTACAAATTTAATTATTCTAATCATCTGAAAATTACCTGAATTCTAGTAAAGACTAAAAACGTCACAATCTTGAAGTATAGAGAATTTTATTTTAATTTTTAAGTAGTAGCAGGTCCACCCGTACGCTATCAGACAATCGAAATTTTGTGAAATCGACAAAAAAAATTTATTTCATTTCTTACAAATTTAATTATTCCAATCATCTGAAAATTACCTGAGCTCTAGTAGGGACTGAGCTCTACACAATCTTGAAGAATAGAGAATTTTATTTTAATTTTTAAGTAGTAGCAGGTCCACCCGAACGCTATCAGACAATCGAAATTTTGTGAAATGGCCATAAAAAAATTATTTCTTCCAAATTTAATTATTCCAATCATCTGAAAATTACCTAAGTTCTAGTAGGGACTGAGCTCTACACAATCTTGAAGAATAGAGAATTTTATTTTAATTTTTTAGTAGTAGCAGCTCCACCCGAACGCTATCAGACAATCGAAATTTTGTGAAATCGACAAAAAAAATTCATTTCTTACAAATTTAATTATTCCAATCTTTTGAAAATTACCTGAGTTCTAGTAGGGACTGAGCTCTACACAATCTTGAAGAATAGAGAATTTTATTTTAATTTTTAAGTAGTAGCAGGTCCACCCGTACGCTATCAGACAATCGAAATTTTGTGAAATCGACGAAAAAAAATTCATTTCTTACAAATCTAATTATTCTAATCATCTGAAAATTACCTGAGTTCTAGTAGGCACTGAGCTCTACACAATCTTAAAGAATAGAGAATTTTATTTCAATTTTTAAGTAGTAGCAGGTCCACCCGTACGCTATCAGACAATCGAAATTTTGTGAAATCGACAAAAAAAATTCATTTCTTACAAATTTAATTATTCTAATCATCTGAAAATTACCTGAATTCTAGTAGGGACTGAAAACGTCACAGTCATGAAGAATAGAGAATTTTATTTCAATTTTTAAGTAGTAGCAGGTCCACCCGTACGCTATCAGACAATCGAAATTTTGTGAAATCGACAAAAAAAATTCATTTCTTACAAATTTAATTATTCTAATCATCTGAAAATTACCTGAGTTCTAGTAGGGACTGAGCACTACACAATCTTGGAGAATAGAGAATTTTATTTCAATTTTTAAGTAGTAGCAGGTCCACCCGTACGCTATCAGACAATCGAAATTTTGTGAAATCGACAAAAAAAATTCATTTCTTACAAATTTAATTATTCTAATCATCTGAAAATTACCTGAATTCTAGTAGGGACTAAAAACGTCACAATCTTGAAGTATAGAGAATTTTATTTTAATTTTTAAGTAGTAGCAGGTCCACCCGTACGCTATCAGACAATCGAAATTTTGTGAAATCGACAAAAAAAATTCATTTCTTACAAATTTAATTATTCCAATCATCTGAAAATTACCTGAGCTCTAGTAGGGACTGAGCTCTACACAATCTTGAAGAATAGAGAATTTTATTTCAATTTTTAAGTAGTAGCAGGTCCACCCGTACGCTATCAGACAATCGAAATTTTGTGAAATCGACAAAAAAAATTCATTTCTTACAAATTTAATTATTCTAATCATCTGAAAATTACCTGAGTTTTAGTAGGGACTGAGCACTACACAATCTTGAAGAATAGAGAATTTTATTTCAATTTTTAAGTAGTAGCAGGTCCACCCGAACGCTATCAGACAATCGAAATTTTGTGAAATGGCCATAAAAAAATTATTTCTTCCAAATTTAATTATTCCAATCATCTGAAAATTACCTGAGCTCTAGTAGGGACTGAGCTCTACACAATCTTGAAGAATAGAGAATTTTATTTTAATTTTTAAGTAGTAGCAGGTCCACCCGTACGCTATCAGACAATCGAAATTTTGTGAAATCGACAAAAAAAATTCATTTCTTACAAATTTAATTATTCTAATCATCTGAAAATTACCTGAGTTTTAGTAGGGACTGAGCACTACACAATCTTGAAGAATAGAGAATTTTATTTCAATTTTTAAGTAGTAGCAGCTCCACCCGAACGCTATCAGACAATCGAAATTTTGTGAAATCGACAAAAAAAATTCATTTCTTACAAATTTAATTATTCCAATCTTTTGAAAATTACCTGAGTTCTAGTAGGGACTGAGCTCTACACAATCTTGAAGAATAGAGAATTTTATTTTAATTTTTAAGTAGTAGCAGGTCCACCCGAACGCTATCAGACAATCGAAATTTTGTGAAATGGCCATAAAAAAATTATTTCTTCCAAATTTAATTATTCCAATCATCTGAAAATTACCTAAGTTCTAGTAGGGACTGAGCTCTACACAATCTTGAAGAATAGAGAATTTTATTTTAATTTTTAAGTAGTAGCACCCTCACCCGAACGCTATCAGACAATCGAAATTTTGTGAAATCAAAAAAAAAATTCATTTCTTACAAATTTAATTATTCTAATCATCTGAAAATTACCTGAATTCTAGTAGGGACTGAAAACGTCAGAGTCATGAAGAATAGAGAATTTTATTTCAATTTTTAAGTAGTAGCAGGTCCACCCGTACGCTATCAGACAATCGAAATTTTGTGAAATCGACAAAAAAAATTCATTTCTTACAAATTTAATTATTCTAATCATCTGAAAATTACCTGAGTTCTAGTAGGCACTGAGTTCTACACAATCTTGAAGAATAAAGAATTTTATTTCAATTTTTAAGTAGTAGCAGGTCCACCCGTACGCTATCAGACAATCGAAATTTTGTGAAATCGACAAAAAAAATTCATTTCTTACAAATTTAATTATTCTAATCATCTGAAAATTACCTGAAATCTAGTAGGGACTGAGCACTACACAATCTTGGAGAATAGAGAATTTTATTTCAATTTTTAAGTAGTAGCAGGTCCACCCGTACGCTATCAGACAATCGAAATTTTGTGAAATCGACAAAAAAAATTCATTTCTTACAAATTTAATTATTCTAATCATCTGAAAATTACCTGAGTTTTAGTAGGGACTGAGCACTACACAATCTTGAAGAATAGAGAATTTTATTTCAATTTTTAAGTAGTAGCAGGTCCACCCGAACGCTATCAGACAATCGAAATTTTGTGAAATGGCCATAAAAAAATTATTTCTTCCAAATTTAATTATTCCAATCATCTGAAAATTACCTGAGTTCTAGTAGGGACTGAGCTCTACACAATCTTGAAGAATAGAGAATTTTATTTTAATTTTTAAGTAGTAGCAGGTCCACCCGAACGCTATCAGACAATCGAAATTTTGTGAAATGGCCATAAAAAAATTATTTCTTCCAAATTTAATTATTCCAATCATCTGAAAATTACCTAAGTTCTAGTAGGGACTGAGCTCTACACAATCTTGAAGAATAGAGAATTTTATTTTAATTTTTAAGTAGTAGCACCCTCACCCGAACGCTATCAGACAATCGAAATTTTGTGAAATCAAAAAAAAAATTCATTTCTTACAAATTTAATTATTCTAATTATCTGAAAATTACCTAAGTTCTAGTAGGGACTGAGCTCTACACAATCTTGAAGAATAGAGAATTTTATTTTAATTTTTAAGTAGTAGCACCCTCACCCGAACGCTATCAGACAATCGAAATTTTGTGAAATCAAAAAAAAAATTCATTTCTTACAAATTTAATTATTCTAATCATCTGAAAATTACCTGAATTCTAGTAGGGACTGAAAACGTCAGAGTCATGAAGAATAGAGAATTTTATTTCAATTTTTAAGTAGTAGCAGGTCCACCCGTACGCTATCAGACAATCGAAATTTTGTGAAATCGACAAAAAAAATTCATTTCTTACAAATTTAATTATTCTAATCATCTGAAAATTACCTGAGTTCTAGTAGGCACTGAGTTCTACACAATCTTGAAGAATAAAGAATTTTATTTCAATTTTTAAGTAGTAGCAGGTCCACCCGTACGCTATCAGACAATCGAAATTTTGTGAAATCGACAAAAAAAATTCATTTCTTACAAATTTAATTATTCTAATCATCTGAAAATTACCTGAAATCTAGTAGGGACTGAGCACTACACAATCTTGGAGAATAGAGAATTTTATTTCAATTTTTAAGTAGTAGCAGGTCCACCCGTACGCTATCAGACAATCGAAATTTTGTGAAATCGACAAAAAAAATTCATTTCTTACAAATTTAATTATTCTAATCATCTGAAAATTACCTGAGTTTTAGTAGGGACTGAGCACTACACAATCTTGAAGAATAGAGAATTTTATTTCAATTTTTAAGTAGTAGCAGGTCCACCCGAACGCTATCAGACAATCGAAATTTTGTGAAATGGCCATAAAAAAATTATTTCTTCCAAATTTAATTATTCCAATCATCTGAAAATTACCTGAGTTCTAGTAGGGACTGAGCTCTACACAATCTTGAAGAATAGAGAATTTTATTTTAATTTTTAAGTAGTAGCAGGTCCACCCGAACGCTATCAGACAATCGAAATTTTGTGAAATGGCCATAAAAAAATTATTTCTTCCAAATTTAATTATTCCAATCATCTGAAAATTACCTAAGTTCTAGTAGGGACTGAGCTCTACACAATCTTAAAGAATAGAGAATTTTATTTTAATTTTTAAGTAGTAGCACCCTCACCCGAACGCTATCAGACAATCGAAATTTTGTGAAATCAAAAAAAAAATTCATTTCTTACAAATTTAATTATTCTAATTATCTGAAAATTACCTGAATTCTAGTAGGGACTGAAAACGTCACAGTCATGAAGAATAGAGAATTTTATTTCAATTTTTAAGTAGTAGCAGGTCCACCCGTACGCTATCAGACAATCGAAATTTTGTGAAATCGACAAAAAAAATTCATTTCTTACAAATTTAATTATTCTAATCATCTGAAAATTACGTGAGTTTTAGTAGGGACTGAGCTGTACACAATCTTGAAGAATAGAGAATTTTATTTCAATTTTTAAGTAGTAGCAGGTCCACCCGTACGCTATCAGACAATCGAAATTTTGTGAAATCGACAAAAAAAATTCATTTCTTACAAATTTAATTATTCTAATCATCTGAAAATTACCTGAGTTCTAGTAAAGACTGAGCACTACACAATCTTGGAGAATAGAGAATTTTATTTCAATTTTTAAGTAGTAGCAGGTCCACCCGTACGCTATCAGACAATCGAAATTTTGTGAAATCGACAAAAAAAATTCATTTCTTACAAATTTAATTATTCTAATCATCTGAAAATTACGTGAGTTTTAGTAGGGACTGAGCTGTACACAATCTTGAAGAATAGAGAATTTTATTTCAATTTTTAAGTAGTAGCAGGTCCACCCGTACGCTATCAGACAATCGAAATTTTGTGAAATCGACAAAAAAAATTCATTTCTTACAAATTTAATTATTCTAATCATCTGAAAATTACCTGAGTTCTAGTAGGCACTGAGTTCTACACAATCTTGAAGAATAGAGAATTTTATTTCAATTTTTAAGTAGTAGCAGGTCCACCCGTACGCTATCAGACAATCGAAATTTTGTGAAATCGACAAAAAAAATTCATTTCTTACAAATTTAATTATTCTAATCATCTGAAAATTACCTGAAATCTAGTAGGGACTGAGCACTACACAATCTTGGAGAATAGAGAATTTTATTTCAATTTTTAAGTAGTAGCAGGTCCACCCGTACGCTATCAGACAATCGAAATTTTGTGAAATCGACAAAAAAAATTCATTTCTTACAAATTTAATTATTCTAATCATCTGAAAATTACCTGAGTTTTAGTAGGGACTGAGCACTACACAATCTTGAAGAATAGAGAATTTTATTTCAATTTTTAAGTAGTAGCAGGTCCACCCGAACGCTATCAGACAATCGAAATTTTGTGAAATGGCCATAAAAAAATTATTTCTTCCAAATTTAATTATTCCAATCATCTGAAAATTACCTGAGTTCTAGTAGGGACTGAGCTCTACACAATCTTGAAGAATAGAGAATTTTATTTTAATTTTTAAGTAGTAGCAGGTCCACCCGAACGCTATCAGACAATCGAAATTTTGTGAAATGGCCATAAAAAAATTATTTCTTACAAATTTAATTATTCTAATGATCTGAAAATTACCTGAGTTCTAGTAGGGACTGAGCACTACACAATCTTGGAGAATAGAGAATTTTATTTTAATTTTTAAGTAGTAGCAGGTCCACCCGAACGCTATCAGACAATCGAAATTTTGTGAAATCGACAAAAAAAATTCATTTCTTACAAATTTAATTATTCTAAACATCTGAAAATTACCTGAATTCTAGTAGGGACTGAGCTCTACACAATCTTGAAGAATAGAGAATTTTATTTTAATTTTTAAGTAGTAGCACCCTCACCCGAACGCTATCAGACAATCGAAATTTTGTGAAATCAAAAAAAAAATTCATTTCTTACAAATTTAATTATTCTAATCATCTGAAAATTACCTGAATTCTAGTAGGGACTGAAAACGTCACAGTCATGAAGAATAGAGAATTTTATTTCAATTTTTAAGTAGTAGCAGGTCCACCCGAACGCTATCAGACAATCGAAATTTTGTGAAATGGCCATAAAAAAATTATTTCTTCCAAATTTAATTATTCCAATCATCTGAAAATTACCTGAGTTCTAGTAGGGACTGAGCTCTACACAATCTTGAAGAATAGAGAATTTTATTTCAATTTTTAAGTAGTAGCAGGTCCACCCGAACGCTATCAGACAATCGAAATTTTGTGAAATGGCCATAAAAAAATTATTTCTTACAAATTTAATTATTCTAATGATCTGAAAATTACCTGAGTTCTAGTAGGGACTAAGCACTACACAATCTTGGAGAATAGAGAATTTTATTTTAATTTTTAAGTAGTAACACCCTCACCCGAACGCTATCAGACAATCGAAATTTTGTGAAATCAAAAAAAAAATTCATTTCTTACAAAGTTAATTATTCTAATCATCTGAAAATTACCTGAGTTCTAGTAGGGACTAAAAACGTCACAATCTTGAAGAATAGAGAATTTTTTTTCAATTTTTAAGTAGTAGCAGGTCCACCCGTACGCTATCAGACAATCGAAATTTTGCGAAATCGAAAAAAAAATTCATTTCTTACAAATTTAATTATTTTAATCATCTGAAAATTACCTGAATTCTAGTAGGGACTGAAAACGTCACAATCTTGAAGAATAGAGATTTTTATTTCAATTTTTAAGTAGTAGCACCCTCACCCGAACGCTATCAGACAATCGAAATTTTGTGAAATGGCCATAAAAAAATTCATTTCTTACAAATTTAATTATTCTAATCATCTGAAAATTACCTGAGTTCTAGTAGGGACTGCGCACTACACAATCTTGAAGAATAGAGAATTTTATTTCAATTTTTAAGTAGTAGCACCCTCACCCGAACGCTATCAGACAATCGAAATTTTGTGAAATCGACAAAAAAAATTCATTTCTTACAAATTTAATTATTCTAATCATCTGATAATTACCTGAGTTCTAGTAGGCACTGAGCTCTACACAATCTTAAAGAATAGAGAATTTTATTTCAATTTTTAAGTAGTAGCAGGTCCACCCGTACGCTATCAGACAATCGAAATTTTGTGAAATCGACAAAAAAAATTAATTTCTTACAAATTTAATTATTCTAATCATCTGAAAATTACGTGAGTTTTAGTAGGGACTGAGCTGTACACAATCTTAAAGAATAGAGAATTTTATTTCAATTTTTAAGTAGTAGCAGGTCCACCCGTACGCTATCAGACAATCGTAATTTTGTGAAATCGACAAAAAAATTCATTTCTTACAAATTTAATTATTCTAATCATCTGAAAATTACCTGAGTTCTAGTAGGCACTGAGCTCTACACAATCTTGAAGAATAGAGAATTTTATTTTAATTTTTAAGTAGTAGCACCCTCACCCGAACGCTATCAGACAATCGAAATTTTGTGAAATGGCCATAAAAAAATTATTTCATACAAATTTAATTATTCTAATCATCTGAAAATTACCTGAATTCTAGTAGGGACTAAAAACGTCACAATCTTAAAGAATAGAGAATTTTATTTCAATTTTTAAGTAGTAGCACCCTCACCCGAACGCTATCAGACAATCGAAATTTTGTGAAATCAAAAAAAAATTCATTTCTTACAAATTTAATTATTCTAATCATCTGAAAATTACCTGAGTTCTAGTAGGGACTAAAAACGTCACAATCTTGAAGAATAGAGAATTTTTTTTCAATTTTTAAGTAGTAGCAGGTCCACCCGTACGCTATCAGACAATCGAAATTTTGTGAAATCGACAAAAAAAATTCATTTCTTACAAATTTAATTATTCTAATCATCTGAAAATTACCTGAGTTCTAGTAGGGACTGAGCACTACACAATCTTGGAGAATAGAGAATTTTATTTCAATTTTTAAGTAGTAGCAGGTCCACCCGTACGCTATCAGACAATCGAAATTTTGTGAAATCGACAAAAAAAATTCATTTCTTACAAATTTAATTATTCTAATCATCTGAAAATTACCTGAATTCTAGTAGAGACTAAAAACGTCACAATCTTGAAGTATAGAGAATTTTATTTTAATTTTTAAGTAGTAGCAGGTCCACCCGTACGCTATCAGACAATCGAAATTTTGTGAAATCGACAAAAAAAATTTATTTCTTACAAATTTAATTATTCCAATCATCTGAAAATTACCTGAGCTCTAGTAGGGACTGAGCTCTACACAATCTTGAAGAATAGAGAATTTTATTTTAATTTTTAAGTAGTAGCAGGTCCACCCGAACGCTATCAGACAATCGAAATTTTGTGAAATGGCCATAAAAAAATTATTTCTTCCAAATTTAATTATTCCAATCATCTGAAAATTACCTAAGTTCTAGTAGGGACTGAGCTCTACACAATCTTGAAGAATAGAGAATTTTATTTTAATTTTTTAGTAGTAGCAGCTCCACCCGAACGCTATCAGACAATCGAAATTTTGTGAAATCGACAAAAAAAATTCATTTCTTACAAATTTAATTATTCCAATCTTTTGAAAATTACCTGAGTTCTAGTAGGGACTGAGCTCTACACAATCTTGAAGAATAGAGAATTTTATTTTAATTTTTAAGTAGTAGCAGGTCCACCCGTACGCTATCAGACAATCGAAATTTTGTGAAATCGACGAAAAAAATTCATTTCTTACAAATCTAATTATTCTAATCATCTGAAAATTACCTGAGTTCTAGTAGGCACTGAGCTCTACACAATCTTAAAGAATAGAGAATTTTATTTCAATTTTTAAGTAGTAGCAGGTCCACCCGTACGCTATCAGACAATCGAAATTTTGTGAAATCGACAAAAAAAATTCATTTCTTACAAATTTAATTATTCTAATCATCTGAAAATTACCTGAATTCTAGTAGGGACTGAAAACGTCACAGTCATGAAGAATAGAGAATTTTATTTCAATTTTTAAGTAGTAGCAGGTCCACCCGTACGCTATCAGACAATCGAAATTTTGTGAAATCGACAAAAAAAATTCATTTCTTACAAATTTAATTATTCTAATCATCTGAAAATTACCTGAGTTCTAGTAGGGACTGAGCACTACACAATCTTGGAGAATAGAGAATTTTATTTCAATTTTTAAGTAGTAGCAGGTCCACCCGTACGCTATCAGACAATCGAAATTTTGTGAAATCGACAAAAAAAATTCATTTCTTACAAATTTAATTATTCTAATCATCTGAAAATTACCTGAATTCTAGTAGGGACTAAAAACGTCACAATCTTGAAGTATAGAGAATTTTATTTTAATTTTTAAGTAGTAGCAGGTCCACCCGTACGCTATCAGACAATCGAAATTTTGTGAAATCGACAAAAAAAATTCATTTCTTACAAATTTAATTATTCCAATCATCTGAAAATTAGCTGAGCTCTAGTAGGGACTGAGCTCTACACAATCTTGAAGAATAGAGAATTTTATTTCAATTTTTAAGTAGTAGCAGGTCCACCCGTACGCTATCAGACAATCGAAATTTTGTGAAATCGACAAAAAAAATTCATTTCTTACAAATTTAATTATTCTAATCATCTAAAAATTACCTGAGTTTTAGTAGGGACTGAGCACTACACAATCTTGAAGAATAGAGAATTTTATTTCAATTTTTAAGTAGTAGCAGGTCCACCCGAACGCTATCAGACAATCGAAATTTTGTGAAATGGCCATAAAAAAATTATTTCTTCCAAATTTAATTATTCCAATCATCTGAAAATTACCTGAGCTCTAGTAGGGACTGAGCTCTACACAATCTTGAAGAATAGAGAATTTTATTTTAATTTTTAAGTAGTAGCAGGTCCACCCGTACGCTATCAGACAATCGAAATTTTGTGAAATCGACAAAAAAAATTCATTTCTTACAAATTTAATTATTCTAATCATCTGAAAATTACCTGAGTTTTAGTAGGGACTGAGCACTACACAATCTTGAAGAATAGAGAATTTTATTTTAATTTTTAAGTAGTAGCAGCTCCACCCGAACGCTATCAGACAATCGAAATTTTGTGAAATCGACAAAAAAAATTCATTTCTTACAAATTTAATTATTCCAATCTTTTGAAAATTACCTGAGTTCTAGTAGGGACTGAGCTCTACACAATCTTGAAGAATAGAGAATTTTATTTTAATTTTTAAGTAGTAGCAGGTCCACCCGAACGCTATCAGACAATCGAAATTTTGTGAAATGGCCATAAAAAAATTATTTCTTCCAAATTTAATTATTCCAATCATCTGAAAATTACCTAAGTTCTAGTAGGGACTGAGCTCTACACAATCTTGAAGAATAGAGAATTTTATTTTAATTTTTAAGTAGTAGCACCCTCACCCGAACGCTATCAGACAATCGAAATTTTGTGAAATCAAAAAAAAAATTCATTTCTTACAAATTTAATTATTCTAATCATCTGAAAATTACCTGAATTCTAGTAGGGACTGAAAACGTCAGAGTCATGAAGAATAGAGAATTTTATTTCAATTTTTAAGTAGTAGCAGGTCCACCCGTACGCTATCAGACAATCGAAATTTTGTGAAATCGACAAAAAAAATTCATTTCTTACAAATTTAATTATTCTAATCATCTGAAAATTACCTGAGTTCTAGTAGGCACTGAGTTCTACACAATCTTGAAGAATAGAGAATTTTATTTCAATTTTTAAGTAGTAGCAGGTCCACCCGTACGCTATCAGACAATCGAAATTTTGTGAAATCGACAAAAAAAATTCATTTCTTACAAATTTAATTATTCTAATCATCTGAAAATTACCTGAAATCTAGTAGGGACTGAGCACTACACAATCTTGGAGAATAGAGAATTTTATTTCAATTTTTAAGTAGTAGCAGGTCCACCCGTACGCTATCAGACAATCGAAATTTTGTGAAATCGACAAAAAAAATTCATTTCTTACAAATTTAATTATTCTAATCATCTGAAAATTACCTGAGTTTTAGTAGGGACTGAGCACTACACAATCTTGAAGAATAGAGAATTTTATTTCAATTTTTAAGTAGTAGCAGGTCCACCCGAACGCTATCAGACAATCGAAATTTTGTGAAATGGCCATAAAAAAATTATTTCTTCCAAATTTAATTATTCCAATCATCTGAAAATTACCTGAGTTCTAGTAGGGACTGAGCTCTACACAATCTTGAAGAATAGAGAATTTTATTTTAATTTTTAAGTAGTAGCAGGTCCACCCGAACGCTATCAGACAATCGAAATTTTGTGAAATGGCCATAAAAAAATTATTTCTTCCAAATTTAATTATTCCAATCATCTGAAAATTACCTAAGTTCTAGTAGGGACTGAGCTCTACACAATCTTGAAGAATAGAGAATTTTATTTTAATTTTTAAGTAGTAGCACCCTCACCCGAACGCTATCAGACAATCGAAATTTTGTGAAATCAAAAAAAAAATTCATTTCTTACAAATTTAATTATTCTAATCATCTGAAAATTACCTGAATTCTAGTAGGGACTGAAAACGTCACAGTCATGAAGAATAGAGAATTTTATTTCAATTTTTAAGTAGTAGCAGGTCCACCCGTACGCTATCAGACAATCGAAATTTTGTGAAATCGACAAAAAAAATTCATTTCTTACAAATTTAATTATTCTAATCATCTGAAAATTACGTGAGTTTTAGTAGGGACTGAGCTGTACACAATCTTGAAGAATAGAGAATTTTATTTCAATTTTTAAGTAGTAGCAGGTCCACCCGTACGCTATCAGACAATCGAAATTTTGTGAAATCGACAAAAAAAATTCATTTCTTACAAATTTAATTATTCTAATCATCTGAAAATTACCTGAGTTCTAGTAAAGACTGAGCACTACACAATCTTGGAGAATAGAGAATTTTATTTCAATTTTTAAGTAGTAGCAGGTCCACCCGTACGCTATCAGACAATCGAAATTTTGTGAAATCGACAAAAAAAATTCATTTCTTACAAATTTAATTATTCTAATCATCTGAAAATTACGTGAGTTTTAGTAGGGACTGAGCTGTACACAATCTTGAAGAATAGAGAATTTTATTTCAATTTTTAAGTAGTAGCAGGTCCACCCGTACGCTATCAGACAATCGAAATTTTGTGAAATCGACAAAAAAAATTCATTTCTTACAAATTTAATTATTCTAATCATCTGAAAATTACCTGAGTTCTAGTAGGCACTGAGTTCTACACAATCTTGAAGAATAGAGAATTTTATTTCAATTTTTAAGTAGTAGCAGGTCCACCCGTACGCTATCAGACAATCGAAATTTTGTGAAATCGACAAAAAAAAATTCATTTCTTACAAATTTAATTATTCTAATCATCTGAAAATTACCTGAAATCTAGTAGGGACTGAGCACTACACAATCTTGGAGAATAGAGAATTTTATTTCAATTTTTAAGTAGTAGCAGGTCCACCCGTACGCTATCAGACATTTGAAATTTTGTGAAATCGACAAAAAAAATTCATTTCTTACAAATTTAATTATTCTAATCATCTGAAAATTACCTGAGTTTTAGTAGGGACTGAGCACTACACAATCTTGAAGAATAGAGAATTTTATTTCAATTTTTAAGTAGTAGCAGGTCCACCCGAACGCTATCAGACAATCGAAATTTTGTGAAATGGCCATAAAAAAATTATTTCTTCCAAATTTAATTATTCCAATCATCTGAAAATTACCTGAGTTCTAGTAGGGACTGAGCTCTACACAATCTTGAAGAATAGAGAATTTTATTTTAATTTTTAAGTAGTAGCAGGTCCACCCGAACGCTATCAGACAATCGAAATTTTGTGAAATGGCCATAAAAAAATTATTTCTTCCAAATTTAATTATTCCAATCATCTGAAAATTACCTAAGTTCTAGTAGGGACTGAGCTCTACACAATCTTGAAGAATAGAGAATTTTATTTTAATTTTTAAGTAGTAGCACCCTCACCCGAACGCTATCAGACAATCGAAATTTTGTGAAATCAAAAAAAAAATTCATTTCTTACAAATTTAATTATTCTAATCATCTGAAAATTACCTGAGTTCTAGTAGGGACTGAGCTCTACACAATCTTAAAGAATAGAGAATTTTATTTTAATTTTTAAGTAGTAGCAGGTCCACCCGAACGCTATCAGACAATCGAAATTTTGTGAAATGGCCATAAAAAAATAATTTCTTACAAATTTAATTATTCCAATCATCTGAAAATTACCTGACCTCTAGTAGGGACTGAGCTCTACACAATCTTGAAGAATAGAGAATTTTATTTCAATTTTTAAGTAGTAGCAGGTCCACCCGTACGCTATCAGACAATCGAAATTTTGTGAAATCGACAAAAAAAAATTCATTTCTTACAAATTTAATTATTCTAATCATCAAAAAATTACCTGAGTTCTAGTAGGCACTGAGCTCTACACAATCTTGAAGAATAGAGAATTTTATTTTAATTTTTAAGTAGTAGCACCCTCACCCGAACGCTATCAGACAATCGAAATTTTGTGAAATGGCCATAAAAAAATTATTTCTTACAAATTTAATTATTCTAATCATCTGAAAATTACCTGAGTTCTAGTAGGGACTAAAAACGTCACAATCTTGAAGAATAGAGAATTTTTTTTCAATTTTTAAGTAGTAGCAGGTCCACCCGTACGCTATCAGACAATCGAAATTTTGCGAAATCGAAAAAAAAAATTCATTTCTTACAAATTTAATTATTCTAATCATCTGAAAATTACCTGAATTCTAGTAGGGACTGAAAACGTCACAATCTTGAAGAATAGAGATTTTTATTTCAATTTTTAAGTAGTAGCACCCTCACCCGAACGCTATCAGACAATCGAAATTTTGTGAAATCGACAAAAAAAATTCATTTCTTACAAATTTAATTATTCCAATCATCTGAAAATTACCTGAGTTCTAGTAGGCACTGAGCTCTACACAATATTGAAGAATAGAGAATTTTATTTTAATTTTTAAGTAGTAGCACCCTCACCCGAACGCTATCAGACAATCGAAATTTTGTGAAATGGCCATAAAAAAAATTATTTCTTACAAATTTAATTATTCTAATGATCTGAAAATTACCTGAGTTCTAGTAGGGACTGAGCACTACACAATCTTGGAGAATAGAGAATTTTATTTTAATTTTTAAGTAGTAGCAGGTCCACCCGAACGCTATCAGACAATCGAAATTTTGTGAAATCGACAAAAAAAATTCATTTCTTACAAATTTAATTATTCTAAACATCTGAAAATTACCTGAATTCTAGTAGGGACTGAAAACGTCACAATCTTTAAGAATAGAGAATTTTATTTCAATTTTTAAGTAGTAGCAGGTCCACCCGTACGCTATCAGACAATCGAAATTTTGTGAAATCGACGAAAAAAAATTCATTTCTTACAAATCTAATTATTCTAATCATCTAAAAATTACCTGAGTTCTAGTAGGCACTGAGCTCTACACAATCTTAAAGAATAGAGAATTTTATTTCAATTTTTAAGTAGTAGCAGGTCCACCCGTACGCTATCAGACAATCGAAATTTTGTGAAATCGACAAAAAAAATTCATTTCTTACAAATTTAATTATTCTAATCATCTGAAAATTACCTGAGTTCTAGTAGGGACTAAAAACGTCACAATCTTGAAGAATAGAGAATTTTATTTCAATTTTTAAGTAGTAGCACCCTCACCCGAACGCTATCAGACAATCGAAATTTTGTGAAATGGCCATAAAAAAATTATTTCTTACAAATTTAATTATTCTAATGATCTGAAAATTACCTGAGTTCTAGTAGGGACTAAGCACTACACAATCTTGGAGAATAGAGAATTTTATTTTAATTTTTAAGTAGTAACACCCTCACCCGAACGCTATCAGACAATCGAAATTTTGTGAAATCAAAAAAAAAAATTCATTTCTTACAAAGTTAATTATTCTAATCATCTGAAAATTACCTGAGTTCTAGTAGGGACTAAAAACGTCACAATCTTGAAGAATAGAGAATTTTTTTTCAATTTTTAAGTAGTAGCAGTTCCACCCGTACGCTATCAGACAATCGAAATTTTGCGAAATCGAAAAAAAAAATTCATTTCTTACAAATTTAATTATTTTAATCATCTGAAAATTACCTGAATTCTAGTAGGGACTGAAAACGTCACAATCTTGAAGAATAGAGATTTTTATTTCAATTTTTAAGTAGTAGCACCCTCACCCGAACGCTATCAGACAATCGAAATTTTGTGAAATGGCCATAAAAAAATTCATTTCTTACAAATTTAATTATTCTAATCATCTGAAAATTACCTGAGTTCTAGTAGGGACTGCGCACTACACAATCTTGAAGAATAGAGAATTTTATTTCAATTTTTAAGTAGTAGCACCCTCACCCGAACGCTATCAGACAATCGAAATTTTGTGAAATCGACAAAAAAAATTTATTTCTTACAAATTTAATTATTCTAATCATCTGAAAATTACCTGAGTTCTAGTAGGGACTGAGCACTACACAATCTTGGAGAATAGAGAATTTTATTTCAATTTTTAAGTAGTAGCAGGTCCACCCGTACGCTATCAGACAATCGAAATTTTGTGAAATCGACAAAAAAAATTCATTTCTTACAAATTTAATTATTCTAATCATCTGAAAATTACCTGAGTTCTAGTAGGGACTGAGCACTACACAATCTTGGAGAATAGAGAATTTTATTTCAATTTTTAAGTAGTAGCAGGTCCACCCGTACGCTATCAGACAATCGAAATTTTGTGAAATCGACAAAAAAAATTCATTTCTTACAAATTTAATTATTCTAATCATCTGAAAATTACCTGAATTCTAGTAGGGACTAAAAACGTCACAATCTTGAAGTATAGAGAATTTTATTTTAATTTTTAAGTAGTAGCAGGTCCACCCGTACGCTATCAGACAATCGAAATTTTGTGAAATCGACAAAAAAAATTCATTTCTTACAAATTTAATTATTCCAATCATCTGAAAATTACCTGAGCTCTAGTAGGGACTGAGCTCTACACAATCTTGAAGAATAGAGAATTTTATTTCAATTTTTAAGTAGTAGCAGGTCCACCCGTACGCTATCAGACAATCGAAATTTTGTGAAATCAAAAAAAAAATTCATTTCTTACAAATTTAATTATTCTAATCATCTGAAAATTACCTGAATTCTAGTAGGGACTGAAAACGTCACAGTCATGAAGAATAGAGAATTTTATTTCAATTTTTAAGTAGTAGCAGGTCCACCCGTACGCTATCAGACAATCGAAATTTTGTGAAATCGACAAAAAAAATTCATTTCTTACAAATTTAATTATTCTAATCATCTGAAAATTACGTGAGTTTTAGTAGGGACTGAGCTGTACACAATCTTGAAGAATAGAGAATTTTATTTCAATTTTTAAGTAGTAGCAGGTCCACCCGTACGCTATCAGACAATTGAAATTTTGTGAAATCGACAAAAAAAATTCATTTCTTACAAATTTAATTATTCTAATCATCTGAAAATTACCTGAGTTCTAGTAGGGACTGAGCACTACACAATCTTGGAGAATAGAGAATTTTATTTCAATTTTTAAGTAGTAGCAGGTCCACCCGTACGCTATCAGACAATCGAAATTTTGTGAAATCGACAAAAAAAATTCATTTCTTACAAATTTAATTATTCTAATCATCTGAAACTTACCTGAATTCTAGTAGGGACTAAAAACGTCACAATCTTGAAGTATAGAGAATTTTATTTTAATTTTTAAGTAGTAGCAGGTCCACCCGTACGCTATCAGGACAATCGAAATTTTGTGAAATCGACAAAAAAAATTCATTTCTTACAAATTTAATTATTCCAATCATCTGAAAATTACCTGAGCTCTAGTAGGGACTGAGCTCTACACAATCTTGAAGAATAGAGAATTTTTATTTCAATTTTTAAGTAGTAGCAGGTCCACCCGTACGCTATCAGACAATCGAAATTTTGTAAAATCGACAAAAAAAATTCATTTCTTACAAATTTAATTATTCTAATCATCTGAAAATTACCTGAGTTTTAGTAGGGACTGAGCACTACACAATCTTGAAGAATAGAGAATTTTATTTCAATTTTTAAGTAGTAGCAGGTCCACCCGAACGCTATCAGACAATCGAAATTTTGTGAAATGGCCATAAAAAAATTATTTCTTCCAAATTTAATTATTCCAATCATCTGAAAATTACCTGAGCTCTAGTAGGGACTGAGCTCTACACAATCTTGAAGAATAGAGAATTTTATTTCAATTTTTAAGTAGTAGCAGGTCCACCCGTACGCTATCAGACAATCGAAATTTTGTGAAATCGACAAAAAAAATTTATTTCTTACAAATATAATTATTCTAATCATCTGAAAATTACCTGAGTTTTAGTAGGGACTGAGCACTACACAATCTTGAAGAATAGAGAATTTTATTTCAATTTTTAAGTAGTAGCAGCTCCACCCGAACGCTATCAGACAATCGAAATTTTGCGAAATCGAAAAAAAAAATTCATTTCTTACAAATTTAATTATTTTAATCATCTGAAAATTACCTGAATTCTAGTAGGGACTGAAAACGTCACAATCTTGAAGAATAGAGATTTTTATTTCAATTTTTAAGTAGTAGCACCCTCACCCGAACGCTATCAGACAATCGAAATTTTGTGAAATGGCCATAAAAAAATTCATTTCTTACAAATTTAATTATTCTAATCATCTGAAAATTACCTGAGTTCTAGTAGGGACTGCGCACTACACAATCTTGAAGAATAGAGAATTTTATTTCAATTTTTAAGTAGTAGCACCCTCACCCGAACGCTATCAGACAATCGAAATTTTGTGAAATCGACAAAAAAAATTCATTTCTTACAAATTTAATTATTCTAATGATCTGAAAATTACCTGAGTTCTAGTAGGGACTAAGCACTACACAATCTTGGAGAATAGAGAATTTTATTTTAATTTTTAAGTAGTAACATCCTCACCCGAACGCTATCAGACAATCGAAATTTTGTGAAATCAAAAAAAAAATTCATTTCTTACAAAGTTAATTATTCTAATCATCTGAAAATTACCTGAGTTCTAGTAGGGACTAAAAACGTCACAATCTTGAAGAATAGAGAATTTTTTTTCAATTTTTAAGTAGTAGCAGGTCCACCCGTACGCTATCAGACAATCGAAATTTTGCGAAATCGAAAAAAAAATTCATTTCTTACAAATTTAATTATTTTAATCATCTGAAAATTACCTGAATTCTAGTAGGGACTGAAAACGTCACAATCTTGAAGAATAGAGATTTTTATTTCAATTTTTAAGTAGTAGCACCCTCACCCGAACGCTATCAGACAATCGAAATTTTGTGAAATGGCCATAAAAAAATTCATTTCTTACAAATTTAATTATTCTAATCATCTAAAAATTACCTGAGTTCTAGTAGGGACTGCGCACTACACAATCTTGAAGAATAGAGAATTTTATTTCAATTTTTAAGTAGTAGCACCCTCACCCGAACGCTATCAGACAATCGAAATTTTGTGAAATCGACAAAAAAAATTCATTTCTTACAAATTTAATTATTCTAATCATCTGATAATTACCTGAGTTCTAGTAGGCACTGAGCTCTACACAATCTTAAAGAATAGAGAATTTTATTTCAATTTTTAAGTAGTAGCAGGTCCACCCGTACGCTATCAGACAATCGAAATTTTGTGAAATCGACAAAAAAAATTAATTTCTTACAAATTTAATTATTCTAATCATCTGAAAATTACGTGAGTTTTAGTAGGGACTGAGCTGTACACAATCTTAAAGAATAGAGAATTTTATTTCAATTTTTAAGTAGTAGCAGGTCCACCCGTACGCTATCAGACAATCGAAATTTTGTGAAATCGACAAAAAAAATTCATTTCTTACAAATTTAATTATTCTAATCATCTGAAAATTACCTGAGTTCTAGTAGGCACTGAGCTCTACACAATCTTGAAGAATAGAGAATTTTATTTTAATTTTTAAGTAGTAGCACCCTCACCCGAACGCTATCAGACAATCGAAATTTTGTGAAATGGCCATAAAAAAATTATTTCATACAAATTTAATTATTCTAATCATCTGAAAATTACCTGAATTCTAGTAGGGACTGAAAACGTCACAATCTTAAAGAATAGAGAATTTTATTTCAATTTTTAAGTAGTAGCACCCTCACCCGAACGCTATCAGACAATCGAAATTTTGTGAAATCAAAAAAAAAATTCATTTCTTACAAATTTAATTATTCTAATCATCTGAAAATTACCTGAGTTCTAGTAGGGACTAAAAAACGTCACAATCTTGAAGAATAGAGAATTTTTTTTCAATTTTTAAGTAGTAGCAGGTCCACCCGTACGCTATCAGACAATCGAAATTTTGTGAAATCGACAAAAAAAATTCATTTCTTACAAATTTAATTATTCTAATCATCTGAAAATTACCTGAGTTCTAGTAGGGACTGAGCACTACACAATCTTGGAGAATAGAGAATTTTATTTCAATTTTTAAGTAGTAGCAGGTCCACCCGTACGCTATCAGACAATCGAAATTTTGTGAAATCGACAAAAAAAATTCATTTCTTACAAATTTAATTATTCTAATCATCTGAAAATTACCTGAATTCTAGTAGGGACTAAAAACGTCACAATCTTGAAGTATAGAGAATTTTATTTTAATTTTTAAGTAGTAGCAGGTCCACCCGTACGCTATCAGACAATCGAAATTTTGTGAAATCGACAAAAAAAATTTATTTCTTACAAATTTAATTATTCCAATCATCTGAAAATTACCTGAGCTCTAGTAGGGACTGAGCTCTACACAATCTTGAAGAATAGAGAATTTTATTTTAATTTTTAAGTAGTAGCAGGTCCACCCGAACGCTATCAGACAATCGAAATTTTGTGAAATGGCCATAAAAAAATTATTTCTTCCAAATTTAATTATTCCAATCATCTGAAAAATTACCTAAGTTCTAGTAGGGACTGAGCTCTACACAATCTTGAAGAATAGAGAATTTTATTTTAATTTTTAAGTAGTAGCAGCTCCACCCGAACGCTATCAGACAATCGAAATTTTGTGAAATCGACAAAAAAAATTCATTTCTTACAAATTTAATTATTCCAATCTTTTGAAAATTACCTGAGTTCTAGTAGGGACTGAGCTCTACACAATCTTGAAGAATAGAGAATTTTATTTTAATTTTTAAGTAGTAGCAGGTCCACCCGTACGCTATCAGACAATCGAAATTTTGTGAAATCGACAAAAAAAATTCATTTCTTACAAATTTAATTATTCTAATCATCTGAAAATTACCTGAATTCTAGTAGGGACTGAGCACTACACAATCTTGAAGAATAGAGAATTTTATTTTAATTTTTAAGTAGTAGCAGGTCCACCCGAACGCTATCAGACAATCGAAATTTTGTGAAATGGCCATAAAAAAATTATTTCTTCCAAATTTAATTATTCCAATCATCTGAAAATTACCTAAGTTCTAGTAGGGACTGAGCTCTACACAATCTTGAAGAATAGAGAATTTTATTTTAATTTTTAAGTAGTAGCAGCTCCACCCGAACGCTATCAGACAATCGAAATTTTGTGAAATCGACAAAAAAAATTCATTTCTTACAAATTTAATTATTCCAATCTTTTAAAAATTACCTGAGTTCTAGTAGGGACTGAGCTCTACACAATCTTGAAGAATAGAGAATTTTATTTTAATTTTTAAGTAGTAGCAGGTCCACCCGTACGCTATCAGACAATCGAAATTTTGTGAAATCGACAAAAAAAATTCATTTCTTACAAATTTAATTATTCCAATCTTTTGAAAATTACCTGAGTTCTAGTAGGGACTGAGCACTACACAATCTTGGAGAATAGAGAATTTTATTTCAATTTTTAAGTAGTAGCAGGTCCACCCGAACGCTATCAGACAATCGAAATTTTGTGAAATGGCCATAAAAAAATTATTTCTTCCAAATTTAATTATTCCAATCATCTGAAAATTACCTGAGCTCTAGTAGGGACTGAGCTCTACACAATCTTGAAGAATAGAGAATTTTATTTCAATTTTTAAGTAGTAGCAGGTCCACCCGTACGCTATCAGACAATCGAAATTTTGTGAAATCGACAAAAAAAATTTATTTCTTACAAATATAATTATTCTAATCATCTGAAAATTACCTGAGTTTTAGTAGGGACTGAGCACTACACAATCTTGAAGAATAGAGAATTTTATTTCAATTTTTAAGTAGTAGCAGCTCCACCCGAACGCTATCAGACAATCGAAATTTTGCGAAATCGAAAAAAAAATTCATTTCTTACAAATTTAATTATTTTAATCATCTGAAAATTACCTGAATTCTAGTAGGGACTGAAAACGTCACAATCTTGAAGAATAGAGATTTTTATTTCAATTTTTTAAGTAGTAGCACCCTCACCCGAACGCTATCAGACAATCGAAATTTTGTGAAATGGCCATAAAAAAATTCATTTCTTACAAATTTAATTATTCTAATCATCTGAAAATTACCTGAGTTCTAGTAGGGACTGCGCACTACACAATCTTGAAGAATAGAGAATTTTATTTCAATTTTTAAGTAGTAGCACCCTCACCCGAACGCTATCAGACAATCGAAATTTTGTGAAATCGACAAAAAAAATTCATTTCTTACAAATTTAATTATTCTAATGATCTGAAAATTACCTGAGTTCTAGTAGGGACTAAGCACTACACAATCTTGGAGAATAGAGAATTTTATTTTAATTTTTAAGTAGTAACACCCTCACCCGAACGCTATCAGACAATCGAAATTTTGTGAAATCAAAAAAAAAATTCATTTCTTACAAAGTTAATTATTCTAATCATCTGAAAATTACCTGAGTTCTAGTAGGGACTAAAAACGTCACAATCTTGAAAAATAGAGAATTTTTTTTCAATTTTTAAGTAGTAGCAGGTCCACCCGTACGCTATCAGACAATCGAAATTTTGCGAAATCGAAAAAAAAAATTCATTTCTTACAAATTTAATTATTTTAATCATCTGAAAATTACCTGAATTCTAGTAGGGACTGAAAACGTCACAATCTTGAAGAATAGAGATTTTTATTTCAATTTTTAAGTAGTAGCACCCTCACCCGAACGCTATCAGACAATCGAAATTTTGTGAAATGGCCATAAAAAAATTCATTTCTTACAAATTTAATTATTCTAATCATCTAAAAATTACCTGAGTTCTAGTAGGGACTGCGCACTACACAATCTTGAAGAATAGAGAATTTTATTTCAATTTTTAAGTAGTAGCACCCTCACCCGAACGCTATCAGACAATCGAAATTTTGTGAAATCGACAAAAAAAATTCATTTCTTACAAATTTAATTATTCTAATCATCTGATAATTACCTGAGTTCTAGTAGGCACTGAGCTCTACACAATCTTAAAGAATAGAGAATTTTATTTCAATTTTTAAGTAGTAGCAGGTCCACCCGTACGCTATCAGACAATCGAAATTTTGTGAAATCGACAAAAAAAAATTAATTTCTTACAAATTTAATTATTCTAATCATCTGAAAATTACGTGAGTTTTAGTAGGGACTGAGCTGTACACAATCTTAAAGAATAGAGAATTTTATTTCAATTTTTAAGTAGTAGCAGGTCCACCCGTACGCTATCAGACAATCGAAATTTTGTGAAATCGACAAAAAAAATTCATTTCTTACAAATTTAATTATTCTAATCATCTGAAAATTACCTGAGTTCTAGTAGGCACTGAGCTCTACACAATCTTGAAGAATAGAGAATTTTATTTTAATTTTTAAGTAGTAGCACCCTCACCCGAACGCTATCAGACAATCGAAATTTTGTGAAATGGCCATAAAAAAATTATTTCATACAAATTTAATTATTCTAATCATCTGAAAATTACCTGAATTCTAGTAGGGACTGAAAACGTCACAATCTTAAAGAATAGAGAATTTTATTTCAATTTTTAAGTAGTAGCACCCTCACCCGAACGCTATCAGACAATCGAAATTTTGTGAAATCAAAAAAAAATTCATTTCTTACAAATTTAATTATTCTAATCATCTGAAAATTACCTGAGTTCTAGTAGGGACTAAAAACGTCACAATCTTGAAGAATAGAGAATTTTTTTTCAATTTTTAAGTAGTAGCAGGTCCACCCGTACGCTATCAGACAATCGAAATTTTGTGAAATCGACAAAAAAAAATTCATTTCTTACAAATTTAATTATTCTAATCATCTGAAAATTACCTGAGTTCTAGTAGGGACTGAGCACTACACAATCTTGGAGAATAGAGAATTTTATTTCAATTTTTAAGTAGTAGCAGGTCCACCCGTACGCTATCAGACAATCGAAATTTTGTGAAATCGACAAAAAAAATTCATTTCTTACAAATTTAATTATTCTAATCATCTGAAAATTACCTGAATTCTAGTAGGGACTAAAAACGTCACAATCTTGAAGTATAGAGAATTTTATTTTAATTTTTAAGTAGTAGCAGGTCCACCCGAACGCTATCAGACAATCGAAATTTTGTGAAATGGCCATAAAAAAATTATTTCTTCCAAATTTAATTATTCCAATCATCTGAAAATTACCTAAGTTCTAGTAGGGACTGAGCTCTACACAATCTTGAAGAATAGAGAATTTTATTTTAATTTTTAAGTAGTAGCAGCTCCACCCGAACGCTATCAGACAATCGAAATTTTGTGAAATCGACAAAAAAAATTCATTTCTTACAAATTTAATTATTCCAATCTTTTGAAAATTACCTGAGTTCTAGTAGGGACTGAGCACTACACAATCTTGGAGAATAGAGAATTTTATTTCAATTTTTAAGTAGTAGCAGGTCCACCCGTACGCTATCAGACAATCGAAATTTTGTGAAATCGACAAAAAAAATTCATTTCTTACAAATTTAATTATTCTAATCATCTGAAAATTACCTGAATTCTAGTAGGGACTAAAAACGTCACAATCTTGAAGTATAGAGAATTTTATTTTAATTTTTAAGTAGTAGCAGGTCCACCCGTACGCTATCAGACAATCGAAATTTTGTGAAATCGACAAAAAAAATTCATTTCTTACAAATTTAATTATTCCAATCATCTGAAAATTACCTGAGCTCTAGTAGGGACTGAGCTCTACACAATCTTGAAGAATAGAGAATTTTATTTCAATTTTTAAGTAGTAGCAGGTCCACCCGTACGCTATCAGACAATCGAAATTTTGTGAAATCGACAAAAAAAATTCATTTCTTACAAATTTAATTATTCTAATCATCTGAAAATTACCTGAGTTTTAGTAGGGACTGAGCACTACACAATCTTGAAGAATAGAGAATTTTATTTCAATTTTTAAGTAGTAGCAGGTCCACCCGAACGCTATCAGACAATCGAAATTTTGTGAAATGGCCATAAAAAAATTATTTCTTCCAAATTTAATTATTCCAATCATGTAAAAATTACCTGAGCTCTAGTAGGGACTGAGCTCTACACAATCTTGAAGAATAGAGAATTTTATTTCAATTTTTAAGTAGTAGCAGGTCCACCCGTACGCTATCAGACAATCGAAATTTTGTGAAATCGACAAAAAAAATTCATTTCTTACAAATTTAATTATTCTAATCATCTGAAAATTACCTGAGTTTTAGTAGGGACTGAGCACTACACAATCTTGAAGAATAGAGAATTTTATTTCAATTTTTAAGTAGTAGCAGGTCCACCCGAACGCTATCAGACAATCGAAATTTTGTGAAATGGCCATAAAAAAATTATTTCTTCCAAATTTAATTATTCCAATCATCTAAAAATTACCTGAGCTCTAGTAGGGACTGAGCTCTACACAATCTTGAAGAATAGAGAATTTTATTTTAATTTTTAAGTAGTAGCACCCTCACCCGAACGCTATCAGACAATCGAAATTTTGTGAAATCGACAAAAAAAATTCATTTCTTACAAATTTAATTATTCTAATCATCTGAAAATTACGTGAGTTTTAGTAGGGACTGAGCTGTACACAATCTTGAAGAATAGAGAATTTTATTTCAATTTTTAAGTAGTAGCAGGTCCACCCGTACGCTATCAGACAATCGAAATTTTGTGAAATCGACAAAAAAAATTCATTTCTTACAAATTTAATTATTCTAATCATCTGAAAATTACCTGAGTTCTAGTAGGGACTGAGCACTACACAATCTTGGAGAATAGAGAATTTTATTTCAATTTTTAAGTAGTAGCAGGTCCACCCGTACGCTATCAGACAATCGAAATTTTGTGAAATCGACAAAAAAAATTCATTTCTTACAAATTTAATTATTCTAATCATCTGAAAATTACCTGAGTTCTAGTAGGGACTGAGCACTACACAATCTTGGAGAATAGAGAATTTTATTTCAATTTTTAAGTAGTAGCAGGTCCACCCGTACGCTATCAGACAATCGAAATTTTGTGAAATCGACAAAAAAAATTCATTTCTTACAAATTTAATTATTCTAATCATCTAAAAATTACCTGAATTCTAGTAGGGACTAAAAACGTCACAATCTTGAAGTATAGAGAATTTTATTTTAATTTTTAAGTAGTAGCAGGTCCACCCGTACGCTATCAGACAATCGAAATTTTGTGAAATCGACAAAAAAAATTCATTTCTTACAAATTTAATTATTCCAATCATCTGAAAATTACCTGAGCTCTAGTAGGGACTGAGCTCTACACAATCTTGAAGAATAGAGAATTTTATTTCAATTTTTAAGTAGTAGCAGGTCCACCCGTACGCTATCAGACAATCGAAATTTTGTGAAATCAAAAAAAAAATTCATTTCTTACAAATTTAATTATTCTAATCATCTGAAAATTACCTGAATTCTAGTAGGGACTGAAAACGTCACAGTCATGAAGAATAGAGAATTTTATTTCAATTTTTAAGTAGTAGCAGGTCCACCCGTACGCTATCAGACAATCGAAATTTTGTGAAATCGACAAAAAAAATTCATTTCTTACAAATTTAATTATTCTAATCATCTGAAAATTACCTGAATTCTAGTAGGGACTGAGCTGTACACAATCTTGAAGAATAGAGAATTTTATTTCAATTTTTAAGTAGTAACACCCTCACCCGAACGCTATCAGACAATCGAAATTTTGTGAAATCGACAAAAAAAATTCATTTCTTACAAATTTAATTATTCCAATCTTTTGAAAATTACCTGAGTTCTAGTAGGGACTGAGCACTACACAATCTTGGAGAATAGAGAATTTTATTTCAATTTTTAAGTAGTAGCAGGTCCACCCGTACGCTATCAGACAATCGAAATTTTGTGAAATCGACAAAAAAAATTCATTTCTTACAAATTTAATTATTCTAATCATCTGAAAATTACCTGAATTCTAGTAGGGACTAAAAACGTCACAATCTTGAAGTATAGAGAATTTTATTTTAATTTTTAAGTAGTAGCAGGTCCACCCGTACGCTATCAGACAATCGAAATTTTGTGAAATCGACAAAAAAAATTCATTTCTTACAAATTTAATTATTCCAATCATCTGAAAATTACCTGAGCTCTAGTAGGGTCTGAGCTCTACACAATCTTGAAGAATAGAGAATTTTATTTCAATTTTTAAGTAGTAGCAGGTCCACCCGTACGCTATCAGACAATCGAAATTTTGTGAAATCGACAAAAAAAATTCATTTCTTACAAATTTAATTATTCTAATCATCTGAAAATTACCTGAGTTTTAGTAGGGACTGAGCACTACACAATCTTGAAGAATAGAGAATTTTATTTCAATTTTTAAGTAGTAGCAGGTCCACCCGAACGCTATCAGACAATCGAAATTTTGTGAAATGGCCATAAAAAAATTATTTCTTCCAAATTTAATTATTCCAATCATCTGAAAATTACCTGAGCTCTAGTAGGGACTGAGCTCTACACAATCTTGAAGAATAGAGAATTTTATTTTAATTTTTAAGTAGTAGCACCCTCACCCGAACGCTATCAGACAATCGAAATTTTGTGAAATCGACAAAAAAAATTAATTTCTTACAAATTTAATTATTCTAATCATCTGAAAATTACGTGAGTTTTAGTAGGGACTGAGCTGTACACAATCTTAAAGAATAGAGAATTTTATTTCAATTTTTAAGTAGTAGCAGGTCCACCCGTACGCTATCAGACAATCGAAATTTTGTGAAATCGACAAAAAAAATTCATTTCTTACAAATTTAATTATTCTAATCATCTGAAAATTACCTGAGTTCTAGTAGGCACTGAGCTCTACACAATCTTGAAGAATAGAGAATTTTATTTTAATTTTTAAGTAGTAGCACCCTCACCCGAACGCTATCAGACAATCGAAATTTTGTGAAATGGCCATAAAAAAATTATTTCATACAAATTTAATTATTCTAATCATCTGAAAATTACCTGAATTCTAGTAGGGACTGAAAACGTCACAATCTTAAAGAATAGAGAATTTTATTTCAATTTTTAAGTAGTAGCACCCTCAACCGAACGCTATCAGACAATCGAAATTTTGTGAAATCAAAAAAAAAATTCATTTCTTACAAATTTAATTATTCTAATCATCTGAAAATTACCTGAGTTCTAGTAGGGACTAAAAACGTCACAATCTTGAAGAATAGAGAATTTTTTTTCAATTTTTAAGTAGTAGCAGGTCCACCCGTACGCTATCAGACAATCGAAATTTTGTGAAATCGACAAAAAAAATTCATTTCTTACAAATTTAATTATTCTAATCATCTGAAAATTACCTGAGTTCTAGTAGGGACTGAGCACTACACAATCTTGGAGAATAGAGAATTTTATTTCAATTTTTAAGTAGTAGCAGGTCTACCCGTACGCTATCAGACAATCGAAATTTTGTGAAATCGACAAAAAAAATTCATTTCTTACAAATTTAATTATTCTAATCATCTGAAAATTACCTGAATTCTAGTAGGGACTAAAAACGTCACAATCTTGAAGTATAGAGAATTTTATTTTAATTTTTAAGTAGTAGCAGGTCCACCCGTACGCTATTAGACAATCGAAATTTTGTGAAATCGACAAAAAAAATTTATTTCTTACAAATTTAATTATTCCAATCATCTGAAAATTACCTGAGCTCTAGTAGGGACTGAGCTCTACACAATCTTGAAGAATAGAGAATTTTATTTTAATTTTTAAGTAGTAGCAGGTCCACCCGAACGCTATCAGACAATCGAAATTTTGTGAAATGGCCATAAAAAAATTATTTCTTCCAAATTTAATTATTCCAATCATCTGAAAATTACCTAAGTTCTAGTAGGGACTGAGCTCTACACAATCTTGAAGAATAGAGAATTTTATTTTAATTTTTAAGTAGTAGCAGCTCCACCCGAACGCTATCAGACAATCGAAATTTTGTGAAATCGACAAAAAAAATTCATTTCTTACAAATTTAATTATTCCAATCTTTTGAAAATTACCTGAGTTCTAGTAGGGACTGAGCTCTACACAATCTTGAAGAATAGAGAATTTTATTTTAATTTTTAAGTAGTAGCAGGTCCACCCGTACGCTATCAGACAATCGAAATTTTGTGAAATCGACAAAAAAAATTCATTTCTTACAAATTTAATTATTCTAATCATCTGAAAATTACCTGAATTCTAGTAGGGACTGAGCACTACACAATCTTGAAGAATAGAGAATTTTATTTTAATTTTTAAGTAGTAGCAGGTCCACCCGAACGCTATCAGACAATCGAAATTTTGTGAAATGGCCATAAAAAAATTATTTCTTCCAAATTTAATTATTCCAATCATCTGAAAATTACCTAAGTTCTAGTAGGGACTGAGCTCTACACAATCTTGAAGAATAGAGAATTTTATTTTAATTTTTAAGTAGTAGCAGCTCCACCCGAACGCTATCAGACAATCGAAATTTTGTGAAATCGACAAAAAAAATTCATTTCTTACAAATTTAATTATTCCAATCTTTTGAAAATTACCTGAGTTCTAGTAGGGACTGAGCTCTACACAATCTTGAAGAATAGAGAATTTTATTTTAATTTTTAAGTAGTAGCAGGTCCACCCGTACGCTATCAGACAATCGAAATTTTGTGAAATCGACAAAAAAAATTCATTTCTTACAAATTTAATTATTCCAATCTTTTGAAAATTACCTGAGTTCTAGTAGGGACTGAGCACTACACAATCTTGGAGAATAGAGAATTTTATTTCAATTTTTAAGTAGTAGCAGGTCCACCCGTACGCTATCAGACAATCGAAATTTTGTGAAATCGACAAAAAAAATTCATTTCTTACAAATTTAATTATTCTAATCATCTGAAAATTACCTGAATTCTAGTAGGGACTAAAAACGTCACAATCTTGAAGTATAGAGAATTTTATTTTAATTTTTAAGTAGTAGCAGGTCCACCCGTACGCTATCAGACAATCGAAATTTTGTGAAATCGACAAAAAAAATTCATTTCTTACAAATTTAATTATTCCAATCATCTGAAAATTACCTGAGCTCTAGTAGGGACTGAGCTCTACACAATCTTGAAGAATAGAGAATTTTATTTCAATTTTTAAGTAGTAGCAGGTCCACCCGTACGCTATCAGACAATCGAAATTTTGTGAAATCGACAAAAAAAATTCATTTCTTACAAATTTAATTATTCTAATCATCTGAAAATTACCTGAGTTTTAGTAGGGACTGAGCACTACACAATCTTGAAGAATAGAGAATTTTATTTCAATTTTTAAGTAGTAGCAGGTCCACCCGAACGCTATCAGACAATCGAAATTTTGTGAAATGGCCATAAAAAAATTATTTCTTCCAAATTTAATTATTCCAATCATCTGAAAATTACCTGAGCTCTAGTAGGGACTGAGCTCTACACAATCTTGAAGAATAGAGAATTTTATTTTAATTTTTAAGTAGTAGCACCCTCACCCGAACGCTATCAGACAATCGAAATTTTGTGAAATCGACAAAAAAAATTCATTTCTTACAAATTTAATTATTCTAATCATCTGAAAATTACCTGAGTTCTAGTAGGGACTGAGCACTACACAATCTTGGAGAATAGAGAATTTTATTTCAATTTTTAAGTAGTAGCAGGTCCACCCGTACGCTATCAGACAATCGAAATTTTGTGAAATCGACAAAAAAAATTCATTTCTTACAAATTTAATTATTCTAATCATCTGAAAATTACCTGAGTTCTAGTAGGGACTGAGCACTACACAATCTTGGAGAATAGAGAATTTTATTTCAATTTTTAAGTAGTAGCAGGTCCACCCGTACGCTATCAGACAATCGAAATTTTGTGAAATCGACAAAAAAAATTCATTTCTTACAAATTTAATTATTCTAATCATCTGAAAATTACCTGAATTCTAGTAGGGACTAAAAACGTCACAATCTTGAAGTATAGAGAATTTTATTTTAATTTTTAAGTAGTAGCAGGTCCACCCGTACGCTATCAGACAATTGAAATTTTGTGAAATCGACAAAAAAAATTCATTTCTTACAAATTTAATTATTCTAATCATCTGAAAATTACCTGAGTTCTAGTAGGGACTAAGCACTACACAATCTTGGAGAATAGAGAATTTTATTTCAATTTTTAAGTAGTAGCAGGTCCACCCGTACGCTATCAGACAATCGAAATTTTGTGAAATCGACAAAAAAAATTCATTTCTTACAAATTTAATTATTCTAATCATCTGAAACTTACCTGAATTCTAGTAGGGACTAAAAACGTCACAATCTTGAAGTATAGAGAATTTTATTTTAATTTTTAAGTAGTAGCAGGTCCACCCGTACGCTATCAGACAATCGAAATTTTGTGAAATCGACAAAAAAAAATTCATTTCTTACAAATTTAATTATTCCAATCATCTGAAAATTACCTGAGCTCTAGTAGGGACTGAGCTCTACACAATCTTGAAGAATAGAGAATTTTATTTCAATTTTTAAGTAGTAGCAGGTCCACCCGTACGCTATCAGACAATCGAAATTTTGTGAAATCGACAAAAAAAATTCATTTCTTACAAATTTAATTATTCTAATCATCTGAAAATTACCTGAGTTTTAGTAGGGACTGAGCACTACACAATCTTGAAGAATAGAGAATTTTATTTCAATTTTTAAGTAGTAGCAGGTCCACCCGAACGCTATCAGACAATCGAAATTTTGTGAAATGGCCATAAAAAAATTATTTCTTCCAAATTTAATTATTCCAATCATCTGAAAATTACCTGAGCTCTAGTAGGGACTGAGCTCTACACAATCTTGAAGAATAGAGAATTTTATTTCAATTTTTAAGTAGTAGCAGGTCCACCCGTACGCTATCAGACAATCGAAATTTTGTGAAATCGACAAAAAAAATTCATTTCTTACAAATATAATTATTCTAATCATCTGAAAATTACCTGAGTTTTAGTAGGGACTGAGCACTACACAATCTTAAAGAATAGAGAATTTTATTTCAATTTTTAAGTAGTAGCAGCTCCACCCGAACGCTATCAGACAATCGAAATTTTGTGAAATGGCCATAAAAAAATTATTTCTTCCAAATTTAATTATTCCAATCATCTGAAAATTACCTAAGTTCTAGTAGGGACTGAGCTCTACACAATCTTGAAGAATAGAGAATTTTATTTTAATTTTTAAGTAGTAGCACTCTCACCCGAACGCTATCAGACAATCGAAATTTTGTGAAATCAAAAAAAAAATTCATTTCTTACAAATTTAATTATTCTAATCATCTGAAAATTACCTGAATTCTAGTAGGGACTGAAAACGTCACAGTCATGAAGAATAGAGAATTTTATTTCAATTTTTAAGTAGTAGCAGGTCCACCCGTACGCTATCAGACAATCGAAATTTTGTGAAATCGACAAAAAAAATTCATTTCTTACAAATTTAATTATTCTAATCATCTGAAAATTACGTGAGTTTTAGTAGGGACTGAGCTGTACACAATCTTGAAGAATAGAGAATTTTATTTCAATTTTTAAGTAGTAGCAGGTCCACCCGTACGCTATCAGACAATCGAAATTTTGTGAAATCGACAAAAAAAATTCATTTCTTACAAATTTAATTATTCTAATCATCTGAAAATTACCTGAGTTCTAGTAGGGACTGAGCACTACACAATCTTGGAGAATAGAGAATTTTATTTCAATTTTTAAGTAGTAGCAGGTCCACCCGTACGCTATCAGACAATCGAAATTTTGTGAAATCGACAAAAAAAATTCATTTTTTACAAATTTAATTATTCTAATCATCTGAAAATTACCTGAGTTCTAGTAGGGGACTGAGCACTACACAATCTTGGAGAATAGAGAATTTTATTTCAATTTTTAAGTAGTAGCAGGTCCACCCGTACGCTATCAGACAATCGAAATTTTGTGAAATCGACAAAAAAAAATTCATTTCTTACAAATTTAATTATTCTAATCATCTGAAAATTACCTGAGTTCTAGTAGGGACTGAGCACTACACAATCTTGGAGAATAGAGAATTTTATTTCAATTTTTAAGTAGTAGCAGGTCCACCCGTACGCTATCAGACAATCGAAATTTTGTGAAATCGACAAAAAAAATTCATTTCTTACAAATTTAATTATTCTAATCATCTGAAAATTACGTGAGTTTTAGTAGGGACTGAGCTGTACACAATCTTGAAGAATAGAGAATTTTATTTTAATTTTTAAGTAGTAGCAGGTCCACCCGTACGCTATCAGACAATCGAAATTTTGTGAAATCGACAAAAAAAATTCATTTCTTACAAATTTAATTATTCTAATCATCTGAAAATTACCTGAATTCTAGTAGGGACTAAAAAACGTCACAATCTTGAAGTATAGAGAATTTTATTTTAATTTTTAAGTAGTAGCAGGTCCACCCGTACGCTATCAGACAATCGAAATTTTGTGAAATCGACAAAAAAAATTCATTTCTTACAAATTTAATTATTCCAATCATCTGAAAATTACCTGAGCTCTAGTAGGGACTGAGCTCTACACAATCTTGAAGAATAGAGAATTTTATTTCAATTTTTAAGTAGTAGCAGGTCCACCCGTACGCTATCAGACAATCGAAATTTTGTGAAATCGACAAAAAAAATTCATTTCTTACAAATTTAATTATTCTAATCATCTGAAAATTACCTGAGTTTTAGTAGGGACTGAGCACTACACAATCTTGAAGAATAGAGAATTTTATTTCAATTTTTAAGTAGTAGCAGGTCCACCCGAACGCTATCAGACAATCGAAATTTTGTGAAATGGCCATAAAAAAATTATTTCTTCCAAATTTAATTATTCCAATCATCTGAAAATTACCTGAGCTCTAGTAGGGACTGAGCTCTACACAATCTTGAAGAATAGAGAATTTTATTTCAATTTTTAAGTAGTAGCAGGTCCACCCGTACGCTATCAGACAATCGAAATTTTGTGAAATCGACAAAAAAAATTCATTTCTTACAAATATAATTATTCTAATCATCTGAAAATTACCTGAGTTTTAGTAGGGACTGAGCACTACACAATCTTGAAGAATAGAGAATTTTATTTCAATTTTTAAGTAGTAGCAGCTCCACCCGAACGCTATCAGACAATCGAAATTTTGTGAAATGGCCATAAAAAAATTATTTCTTCCAAATTTAATTATTCCAATCATCTGAAAATTACCTAAGTTCTAGTAGGGACTGAGCTCTACACAATCTTGAAGAATAGAGAATTTTATTTTAATTTTTAAGTAGTAGCACCCTCACCCGAACGCTATCAGACAATCGAAATTTTGTGAAATCAAAAAAAAAATTCATTTCTTACAAATTTAATTATTCTAATCATCTGAAAATTACCTGAATTCTAGTAGGGACTGAAAACGTCACAGTCATGAAGAATAGAGAATTTTATTTCAATTTTTAAGTAGTAGCAGGTCCACCCGTACGCTATCAGACAATCGAAATTTTGTGAAATCGACAAAAAAAATTCATTTCTTACAAATTTAATTATTCTAATCATCTGAAAATTACGTGAGTTTTAGTAGGGACTGAGCTGTACACAATCTTGAAGAATAGAGAATTTTATTTCAATTTTTAAGTAGTAGCAGGTCCACCCGTACGCTATCAGACAATCGAAATTTTGTGAAATCGACAAAAAAAATTCATTTCTTACAAATTTAATTATTCTAATCATCTGAAAATTACCTGAGTTCTAGTAGGGACTGAGCACTACACAATCTTGGAGAATAGAGAATTTTATTTCAATTTTTAAGTAGTAGCAGGTCCACCCGTACGCTATCAGACAATCGAAATTTTGTGAAATCGACAAAAAAAATTCATTTCTTACAAATTTAATTATTCTAATCATCTGAAAATTACCTGAATTCTAGTAGGGACTAAAAACGTCACAATCTTGAAGTATAGAGAATTTTATTTTAATTTTTAAGTAGTAGCAGGTCCACCCGTACGCTATCAGACAATCGAAATTTTGTGAAATGGCCATAAAAAAATTATTTCTTCCAAATTTAATTATTCCAATCATCTGAAAATTACCTGAGCTCTAGTAGGGACTGAGCTCTACACAATCTTGAAGAATAGAGAATTTTATTTTAATTTTTAAGTAGTAGCAGGTCCACCCGTACGCTATCAGACAATCGAAATTTTGTGAAATCGACAAAAAAATTCATTTCTTACAAATTTAATTATTCTAATCATCTGAAAATTACCTGAGTTTATAGAATTAAAACCAATTATAGACAAAAAATTTGAACTTTTAATAAAAATTCATTTTTTCTAGAAAATCATGTTGCTGTACAACAAAATGTTATTATTTATTGAAAAATGATTAAAAAATCTTATTCTTTGCATCAAGATGAATCGATTGATTTATATAAAGTATATATTCTGTTGAAAATTATAGAATTAATTACAATAAAGTTGAAAAATTCGCTTTTTTACTAAAAATTTTTTTGTTTATTTAGATTCATATTACTGTATAAGAAAATGTTATTCTTTCTATTAAGAGGAATGAACTTTAATTTATAAATGTTAAATTGTATTAAAAATGAAATATATTTACCGTTAATTTTTTTTTGCTGATCGTAAACAGGAAGCAAAATGTTCATGTAATGAACATCTGGATTTACAGCTTGTTTTATAATAGTTAATTATGTTTGAGAGTTAAAATAATTATTTTATATTATAAAAATATTGTTACTGTAACTTCTTCAAAATTATTTTCATATTCAAGTATTATCTAACATGTTAACTACAATTCATTTTTAAATCAATTTTTATTAGAAAATTCTATGAGAATTCAATTATTTAAATACAAAATAAAATTATATAATTGAATGTTTCTTAAAATTTAATTTTTATAAAGAATTTTAATGACAAATTTTTAAATAATTGAATTCTTTTGACGAATTTTAATAAAATTTTAAAGATTTGTTACATTTTTTAAGGAAGTTGATTAAAATCATATTTAAAATAATTGAAATTCTGCAATGAGTTTTATTATTTACGAAAATAATTAAATCTTTGCGTAGTTTTTTATTAAAATAGTAGAAATATTAAAAATCATTGAAATGAGGAAACTTTTTAAAAATAATTGAAATTTTGACAAGAATTTTATTAATTTTTTTGAAAATAATTGAATTTAGAAGAAGAATTTTTTTATTTATAAATATAATAATTGGGATTTTGTCGAAATTTTTTTTATAAATTTTGAAAGTAATTGAATTTTTACAATCATTTGTAACTTCTTTAAAATTCATTTTTTTAGTGTCTTTAAGTAAAATTCTTCTATAAATCCATTATTTTTAACAATTAATTAAATTGTATATATTGACAAATTTAACTACTTTAGAAGATTTTGAATTATTAAAATTTTTTTAAATTTAAGTTCTTTAATTTCTAATTAAATTCATTTAAAATTGAAATTTTATAAAATTTTAAATTGAAACTGTTTGAGGTTTACTTAATTATGAAAATTATAAACTCAACTCTTTTAAAATTGAATTAATTTTGAAATATTTAAGTAAAATTATACATTTTATAATTTATGAGTCATTATTTTATGAAAGTTGTATTCAAGATTTAATTTATTTAAAAAGAGATTATTTTCAGAAATTGAAAAAATTGAAGGTTTTGTTTTATAATTTGCAGTAATTTCATAGTTTATGAGGCAATCAAAAAAGTCACAAAAATTCAGAATTAGTCAGAATTAGTCAGGCATTTTATAATTTGAATGTAAGTAGCACAAAGTAAAGTAAGTTACACAGTTCTAAATTAAATATGACTTTTAAATCCTATAATGTTTCTCAATGTCAGTCAAATATCCTCAAAATTTAATTTCAGTTGTAAAAGTTAATTATAGTCAGACAATAGTTTCTCCTTAATCTTACTAGCAAAAATTTATTTCTGGTGAGACATTTCCCAAATATAAATATCAATATTAAAATTACTTTTTGTCATCAAACATCAATTTACTAATTTCTCTATTTATGATCAGTATAGTAAATTTTTTTAAATAGATTTTTAATATCAATCGGGTAAATTAATTTCTTTTCGTATTTAATAATTCGCTTAAAGAAGTAGAAAAAAACTTTTTTTTTCAATACGTTTCTCAATCGAATTTCTAAGAATATTAATTTAATGCTTTTAATAAATTCCCTCCTTATATAGATCGACAGTTGAGTATTTTTCGATGAGCTATTTTTATTTGTGCAATAATAAATAAAAAGTTCTCTCTGGAACGTTTTCTAAAAATGACTCTAGGGGACTGGGAAAGAAATGAATCTGTTGAAGCAAGAGTAAATTCCTAGTTTGTGGAAGATGGGTGGAAAATAATATATCAAGAGGCAAGTACGATTGTATGGATCGAATAAAAATGGAGGTAAAAAAAAACGAGAGGAATAGAGAAAAGTGATGAGAAGAAAAGTGTATAAGGGGGTTAGGGGGGCGATAGAGAAAGAGAGAGCGAGAGTAAGAGAGAAGAGAGAAGAGAGAGAGAGAGAGAGAGAACAAAAGTGAAAGAGAGAAAGAGAGAGTGTACGACAGAAGAGAGAAAGAAAGAGAAAAATAGTGTAAGAGAGAAAGAGAGAGTAAAAGACAAGAGAGAAAGAAAAGAGAGAATGAGAAAAGGAGAGAAAGAGAGAAAGAGAAAAAGAGAAAAAGAGAAAAAGAGAGTATGAGAGAAAGAGAGGGAACGAGTTGAAGTATAGAGTGGAAACAGAGGGTAAAGAGAGGGTGGAGTTTTCAGTCATCATTTCTACACTCGTCGAACGTTACCGCGCTCTCTTTTGAGGACGCTTTTACGATGATTACTCGACGACTGCATCCGCGCATAACATCGGAAATGATTTCGCGCCCAATTAAACCATAGGAAACGTACTCCTCGCGGTTGTACTGTGTATATGTGGCTGCTCCATCCGCCCACGGTTATAGCATGCCTCTTGGGGCATTTCCCCCTTTTTGCACTTATGCTCTTGACGCACCCCTTTCTCTCCTTCTCTCTCTCTCTCCCTTTCTCTTTAGGGTTCTTCTGAAAATTTCCCCCTGCTCTCAGGCAGTCACGTACAGTGCAGGTATATAGGTGGAGACGGCGTCATATCTTTTCATCTTCCCCTAGCCTTGAAAAAAAAGCCACGTAATATCACGACGAGACATCGCGCGCGCGAATTCAATTCGATGGAACGAGCTGAAAACTGGGCAAACGAAATCTCGAAAGAAAATCAACCTCTCTCTCTCTTATTCTTACCCTTCATTCTGTTTGGTGTTTAACGCTCTTAGAACCATTCACTCATACCCACATAATAAAGTTAATTTCTTCTTCTTACTCTTGGTTTACTTTTTGTTTTTCTTTTTTTTAATTTAATCTCCGTGGCGAAGTTCTTTCTTTGTTTTTGAAGATTTAATTCACGTTTTTTTTTTATTAAATTTCTATACTTTTTAGAGAATTTTCTCTCTATTTAATTTATTAAATTTGATATTTATTTTATAAATATAAATTATACGTTTCATTATATATTATATTTCATATATTTTGTAATCGAAGACAGAGAATATAAATAGATATTATTTATAGAATAAAAAAAAGAATATTACTATTGATTCCAAGATCGAGAAAACGTCTGACCGAAATTAATTTTTACTACTGATATTAAACCGAAAAGATGTCCGACTAAAATTACTTTGTACTTCTGATTTAAAAACTACAAAATGTCTGACTAATATTAGTTTATGCTACTGAAATTTAAATTAAAATACGTCGGACCTACATTGACTTGTACTACTAATATTTAAGTTACAAAATGTCTGACTAGTATCATCTCTTACTACTAAATACTAATATTTAATGTACGAATAAATATTTGACCAAAACTGATTTCCACTACTGAAACGAAAACTACATAATGTCTGATTAACATTGACCCTTACTTCTAAAATTAAAATTACAAGATGTCTGACTAACATTTACTCTGACTACTAAAAATTAAATTACAAGATGCCTGACTAATATTGCCTCCTACTATTAATATTTAAATATCAAAACGTCTGATAAAATTTTACTTTGACATTGAATATGAAAACTATAATATGTCTGACTAATGTTGACTACAACTACTGATATTTAAATTACAAAATGTTATCGACTAAAATTAATTTAAATATAAAAAATGTTTGTTAGTAACAAATCGTATGAAAAATTTGCAAAGTTTTCATAATATTGGAGTCGATAAGCGCTGCCTGATTATTATTAATAATAACAATAATAAAAATATTATTGAAGGTAATAATAAAAAATATTATTGTTTTATTTTAGTTAAAAATTTTTAATTATTCAGTATTTAATTATTTATCAGAAAACAGGATAAAATAAAAATAACAAAATTTATATATAACTTGCAAAATTCGATAAAACATAAAATTGTTGCTGAAAGTTTATTAATAATTTATTGAATAACGTTGGAAATTTTAATTAACAACGGATTGTATCGGCTTTTAATCGATAACCTCAGTATTAAAATTATGTACTTATTTTTAGTTGAGTTTTAACCCACTAATCTAAATTCGCTGAAATGTCATTAATGAATTTCTGTTTTCAAAGTGATGCGATCTAATTGTCCAGTTTCAAGATTCAACGCATTTGATTTGATTTTCTATATAATTGTTTGTGAATTGTTTCATAAATGAATAGATTGGCTTTTCAAGCAGTTTAATCAGGTCGTTGCGTTTTGAAAATATTGTTGCCATCATCGTATCATCAACATCATCATCATCGTATCATCATCATCATCATCCACTTTCTCGCTCGTATCACTTCATGTTAATATAAATGAAAAATTATTTACATTGAAAGGGAATTTTTTTTCTTCTAGATGAATTATAGAAGTAATTAAATTTTTAATTTAATTCTAGAGAAAATTTTCTTATTAACTATAATATTTCTTGAAAGTGTTGAAATTTTTTTGCCTTTGAAGGAAAAGTAAATTTATATTTTCTTGAGCAAAAAAAAAAAGAAATTTAAATATTTTAAGTTAACATTTTAGTTCTTTGTGAATTTAAAATTCAAAAATGAAAATCTCTTTTGCCCGTTGGTTTCTTTTGAGGTGGTGGTGGTGGTAGTAGTAAGAGTTAACTTGGAGAAAAGTTTTTCGTTGAAAAAGAGAACAGGAAAACTAAGTGTGAAAAGTTTCACATAAATTTCACCTTCAGTAAAAGTCGAGAGTTAAAACTTGTTAAACTCACTTCCTCAAGTGCAGTCGTTGACACCTGGATATCCTTTTCCAAAAGTACTTAGATCTATCATATCCATACAAAAGTGGTTATTTTCCCCCCTCTCTCTCTCTCTCTTTTCATAAATCAGTTCGAATACGAATGGAAATATAAATATTAATACAAGAAATTTTTCTTTTTATTTTAATGGCTAATTTTATAAAACATTTTTGTTTCATTAGAAAATAAATAAATGTCAACAGTAAACATTAATTTTAATTATTCATTTCGTAATTTAAATATAAGTAGGTAAAGTAAATTTTAGTTAGACATATTGTAGTTTTAATATCATTTATAAAAGTCAAATTTTGTCAGACTTTTTTTTAATTGAAAGTCAGTAGTCAGAGTTAATATTAAACCAGACAACTTGTAATTTAAATATTAGTAGTAAGAGTCAATGTTAGTCAGACATCTTGAAATTTAAATGTTAGTAGTAAGAGTCAATATTAGTCAGACATTTTTTAATTTAAATTTCAATAGTGAGAGTAGAAGTGAATATTAGTCAAACATTTGGTAATTTAAATTTTAATAGTAAGAGTCAATGTTAATTAGACATTTTGCAATTCAATCTTGTAATTTAAATATCAGTAGTAAGACTCAATGTTAGTCAGACATTTTGTAGTTTAAATGTTAGTACTAAAGGTCAATGATAGTCAATGATAGTTTAGTAGTAAGAGTCAGTATTAGTCAGACATCTTGTAATTTAAATATCAGTAGTAAGAGTCAATGTTAGTCCGACATTTTGTAATTTAAATATCAGTAGTAAGAGTCAATGTTAGTCAGACATTTTGTAGTTTAAATTTTAGTAGTACGAGTCAATGTTAGTCAGACGTTTGGTAATTTTATTATCAGTAGTAAGAGTAAATGTTAGTCAGACATCTTGTTATTTAAATATTAGTAGTAAAAGTCAATATTAGTCAGACATTTTGTAATTCAAGTTTCAGTTGTGAGAGTCAATATCAGTCAGACATCTTGTAATTTAAATATCAGTAGTAAGAGTCAATGTTAGTCCGACATTTTGTAATTTAAATATCAGTAGTGCGAATCAATGTTAGTCAGACATCTTTGTAATTTAAATATTAGTAGTAAGAGTCAATATTAGTCAGACATTTTGTAATTTGAATTTCAGTTGTGAGAGTCAATATCAGTCAGACGTTATGTCATTTTATTGTCATTAGTAAATATTAGTTTTGGTTTGACATTTTTAAATTAAAATATCAGTAGTCAAAGTCAATGTTAGTCAGAAATATTTTACTTTAAATCACCTCATATATAAATTGCAAAAAAAAATTAATTTTAAAGGAAAAATGTGATGATTAATATCTTCTTTTATAAAACACTTCCATTGTAATAGAAAAAAATTAATGAACTAAAATAAAAAATAGTTCTATCAAGACCATGTATCCAGTTTCAATTTTTAATCAATTAGAAAGATTAATTACAAATGTCTTACAGAATTTCTTCGAAGAAAAAATTTTCTATCTATTTCCGTATTCATTTAACACTGCAATTGAACTGTTTTGCTTTCAAACATTTTTTTTTTCTTAAAAACCGATTCACTCTGAAAGTAGAGAAAAGTGTGAATAGACGTGCACTTTGAACTCCAACTATTGAAAGATCCAATGCTTTCATCGTCTGTAGATAGTAAGTAACGACCTGGAATTGATCCCTTGGAATATCAAAGGATGTTGTTCGGACCATCTCAGAAAAAATTCTTCACGTTAGAAAATTTTATTTCCAACATTTAAATTCTCGTGAAGAAAAAAAATGTGATAGTTGACTTTAGTTTTATCACATTCTTCTCACTATAATAAAATAGCGATTGTTATTTTATTTTTTATTCTATTTTTTTGTTATTTTCCTTTTTCTTGTTATCACAGTTTTTTTAAGGATATGAAATTATGACAAAAAACGTTTTAAAATTGTTGTGATACTTGTCTCAATTAGTTATTCTCAGAAAAACTTTTTTAGTTATAAATTCAGAAAATAATAAATAATTTTTCTGTATTTTCCATTGGAAAATTTAAAATCGATTTGAAATTCTTTTTATTCTCGTTGTAAATTAAAAGGGAAGAAAGTAATTCTTTTTTTAATTAGATAAGTTGTCTCTGGTTTTGTTCTTAGAAAATGGTGTATAGTTCAAAGTTGGAAATATCTAGATAACGAAATTGTGCAGGTAACCATTTGTCTCGACGGAGTTTGTCGATTCTTAGATTGTTGTTATTTTGAAAACTTTTTCCAAGTTAGTTAACTCGTTTTTGTCCGCCTTGAGAAAAGTTGTATTTTCTATATATATCTATATAGAAGATTGTGTTTTCCAGTGCCAGGTAATATGCAAAATTTACTAACAGTCTACAATTAAGTTTAATCCAAAGGATAGAAGAGAGAATTATATAAAGATAACGTCCAAACTTCAATTAACAGTGGCATTATTTAACGACCATAATTAGATAGCAAACAATAAAATGAAAAAAATGAGGCAAAACAAGAAGAAGAAAAATAACTTTTCTTCTGCGGAGATTTAAATAGTATTTTTTTCCAAATATTTATTATTTTTTGGATTCGAATTTTCTTATAAAAAATATTTTTTGATAATTTGAGAATGACTTGCTATTAAGAAAAGTTTTAAAAAAATATTGAATTCTTTAAAATAAGAACGTAAGGAAAGTAAAAAATGTTTAGATCTGAAAGTATAAAAAAAATTGTTTACGAAGAGAATACACTTTGAAATTTTGTTTTTCTATTTGTTTCGAAATATTTGTTTTCAAATATGTATAGAATCTTTTAAATTGATTAAACAACCCACAGCTATTTATCAAGACAAGGAGCTTAAGGTTAGCGTTGGAAAATATTCCCGGCTTTACAATATGGTTTCGACAAAATGCAATCCGATAGTTTCACACGTGTCACGTAATAAACATGCATCAAGCACGTCAGCAGTCAGTAAACACGATACGTGTTTGCATTTCAAACTTGATGATTTCGCAACAATTCCACGATTTTTGTTTTGTACCGTGAATTTACAATTTTCAATTTTTTTAAACTTTGTAATTTTCTTTTTTTTTAAACTTAATTTGTTTTAAAATTTACATTTTTTAACAGCGTTTACAATTTACTACTTTTATGTTTACAATGATTTTTTTTTATTTTATTTTACTTGTTTACTTTTATTTATTTTCTATTTACTCTCATTTTACAATTTACTTTGTTCTGGAATTTACAACTACTTTATACATATTTACAGTCTTTATCTATTTATTCATTTACCTCTTAAGTTTACAAATTTACTTTTGCTTTTAAAATGTTGGAAAAAATAAATTGTTTCGCTTAATTACAATATAAAGAAAAGGTAAAAATTGCTTGTTAAGTAGAAAAAGGAAAAGGGAACTTTTCTCGTTAGTGGTATTATAAAGTGTATCGGAGCTTTTAACGAGTAGAAAATAAAGTATCTCGATTTCCAGAGGCTGTTAATTATCGACTCGTCTTGTAAAAAAGAACGACGTTTGTACTTCAACGCGAGACTAATCACCCTCTTTCTCTTTTCTCTCTCTCTCTCTCTCTGTGCTTTCCCCAAAAAACTACCCTTGTTTTCAACTCTCATATTGCGTATTTCATTTGCACTGGGTGAAACTCTTAGAAGCAGTAGTATTAAGTACTTAAAAAACTCTTCTCACACTGAAGGACAAGTGTTGACTGGAAGGCGTCAGTTTTTTGCCCCCAGGCATCAGACTTTTCTAACAGTAATAACAACCATTGAAGCGTTTTAGATCCCCCCCACCAGTAAGGTGTAGGCAAATCGGATGATTATAATGAGTCTACTGATCTCGGGTAACGAGATGACGACGACGACGACGACGTCGAAAAAGTCGTGAATTATATTTCACAGTGACGTGATACTCTGTGAAAAATGACACACTTAAAAATTTTATCATAAATTCAAGGGGAAACATCAGTTTTCTGCTTCTCTTGTCATTAGAATAAAAAGAGGAGGGGAAAAAAATTCTCAACTTTCTCTATTCGATTATTTATTTCTGACAGTTTTCGTCTTTTTTTTAATTGCTTGGGATTAAATGAATTTAGTGGGGAAAAAGTTTGTTTTTAAATTATTTAAATTTTTACCATCTCGAATTCTTTATATCTTTTTTAATTTAAATTATAAAAATTTGAGTCTAATCTAAATTAATGAAAACAACGTTATTGCAATTAACGGCAACAGTAGTAAAAGAGAAATTTATGTCAAATACTATGTAATTTAAATATCAGTAGTAAGAGTCAATATTATTCAGACATCAAAAAGTTATTACTATCAAAACTATTTCTTACAGTAGTAAAAAAAACCGTAAGTCTTATTTTCAAGTTGACTGCGTCTACATTTTCTAAAAAAAAATCTAAAAATCAGAAAATAAATACCAAAAAGAAGAGAAGAGGAAAAAAAATAGAAACCTTAATTGAGCGCTCCAAGACCATATCTTATACATGAAGTGTGTAATGTGAAAAATGAAACTGTGAATTGCCACCACCTCGTATAACTTGAAGGGATGAATATAATTCCTAATCAGAGAAAATTCTGCGCTAATTGCTCCGACTCAGTCTAGTGGGAGCACGAGCTACATGCAATTAGTCAATTCCCACAGGCTGCTGAAAGTTCTTGCACAATGTCAAATTCCCCCATTCACACACACACACACACACATACAATGCTATAGAGAAGTACACCGTAAAAAATATTTTCATCATTAATCACATGCTTTTTGCGCATTAAAATGCTTTTTTTCATCAACTAAAGACCAACAAATTAAAATTGATAAACTTGATAAAGTTTACAAATTTTTTTGAATTAGAAATTCTGAAAATTTTTATGAGGTTCAAGTCTACAACTCTTTTGAAAATGAAAATAAGTGAAGAAGAATTTTTGAAAAATTTTAGAGAAATTATAAATAATTGCAAAATTTAATTATTTTCAAAAGTAATGAAATTCTCAGCAGAAATTCAATTCTATTCAAAAAATTTTTTTAAATTCTTGTTAAAATTTCAATTCTTTATAAATAATAAAATTCTTCTCAGAATTTCAATTATTTTCAAAAATTTTAATAAAATTCTTGGCAAAATTTCAATTATTTTCAAAAATTCTCCTTAATTTAATGATTTTTAATATCTATTATTTTCATAAAATAATAAAAATTACACAGAAATTCAATTATTTACAAATTTTTTATCATCGCAATATAATTTAATTATTCTTATAAATAATAACATTTTTACAGGGATTCAATTATTTTTATAAATAATAAAATTTTTTTTAGGATTTTAATTATTTTCAAAAATAGTAAAACTCATCGCAGAATTTCAATTATTTTTAATAAAATTTTAATCTAATTCCTCGATAAATGTAATTGTTATTAAAAATGTTATTAAAATTCGTGAAACGAATTCAATTCAATTTTAAGAAACATTCAAATATTCAATAAATTATTTTTTGTATTTAAATAATTGAATTCTAGTAGAATTTTATAATAAAAATTTATTTAAAAATGAATTTCAGTTAAAAACAAATTTAAAAATTCTCGAAAACTATTTTAAAAATTAATAAAAATAATGGATTTATAGAAAAATTTTAGTTAACACTAAAAAAATTTTAATTTTGGTGATGTTACAAATTATTGCAGAAATTCAATTATTTTCAAGAGTAATGAAATCTTTCGCAGAAATTTAATTATGATGAAAAATCGTAAAATTCCTCTTAGGAATTCAATTATTTTCATAAATAATAAAACTCAATGCATAATTTCAATTATTTTTAATACAATTTCAATGGAATTTCTCGAAAAATGTAATTATTATTGATTTTTGTATTTAAATGATTGAATTCTAGTAGAATTTTCTATTAAAAATTGATTTAAAAATGAATTTTAGTTATAATCTTAGATAATAATTGGATATTAAACGCAATATAGTATGAATTTTTAAAAATAATTGAATGTTGAATTTTTTTTTTGAAAAAGTGTAATTGAATTTTTAAAGTTTTTATTTTCTAATATATGTTTAATTAAAGAATTTACTAATAATTGAAATTTGTAAAATTAAATATTGTAAATAAATGGATTTTGAAAATTGTAGAAAAACTTTTTTGAAAATTAATGGATTTAAAAAAAAATTTTAGTAAAAAATTCTTAAAAATTATAATTGAATTGAAATGATAAAAATAATTTTGAAGAAGTACAATATTCTTATAATATAAAATAATTATTTTATGAATTTGCCATTTTTAATTATTATAAAACATGAAGAAGTCGATAACTCCGAGTCGAAGACTCGGAGTGATCGATTTCTTTATGTTTTATAGTTATGAAAAAATTTAATTTATACTTTTAAGTAAAATGTTCTCTCATTTGACTCGGACTGGTTATATTTTTGTCGGTAATTGGTCCGTAATTTTTTATTTTTGGTCAGTAAAATCCATATTTTTAAATACTTTCACTGGTTCCAGCCCTGTTACTAAATTAAATGAATTATATATATTTAAATGATATAAACAATTTTTGTCTTTAATTTGTCATATAAATCAAATGTGAAATTTATATACACAATAATATAAAGTTGAAAAATATTATTTCACGAATTTAAATTCTGTAGAATATTCAGATTCACTAGAATTCATATAGAATGATTATATAGAATAATTTTAAGGAAATTCTATAGAACTTTTTCAGCTGGGAATTTAGACTCATCAATTTTTTAGTTTTTCTTAATTTTTTTAAAATACTATTTTTAGTTACTATTTAGATTTTTTGCGTTTAGAAAATCTTCTTAGCTATTCTAGAACTCAACTTTTCATAGGGGAAAAAAAAACTCGGAGAACATTGAAAGTGTGAAGTTATATGTACTTGTAAGTGAATTATATTCCTGATGGCCACAGTGTGGTTAGGGAGTGTTGCGCACACTGGACTATTGTTTTGACTTGGAAATGCATTCATATGTTAAAAATATATGTTGCCTTCATTGAGCCGGGTCACTGGGGGTTAAGCTGACACAAAACGGTCGCCAGACTGCTTAAAGAGAGCCTGCGCCTCTCGTGCAATGTTGAAACGCCATTTTTTTTTTTTTTTTTTTTTTTTTGTGTGTTGGCTGCGCGCGCTTTTGCACGTTTATCGTCACCCTCTCGCTATGTCTTTCGTTAAACGTCTACGGCACTTGAATGTGAAGATCGCTTGCCTCATTCCACTTTTCCCTCCTTCCCCCCCTTAACCACCCAACAGGAGGAGAGAGAGACCCCTTTACCTTTCCTTTTTCCACTTTTTTCCCAACCCAACGGATCCTTCGCACTCGGTTTTCTTTTTCTTCTTCTCTTTTTCCCCCCGGACGACTGTGGCACTTCTTTTTTTATCGTCTCCAATACCAATGCTGTCACTCTTTCTCTCTCTCTCTTTCTCCTTCTCTCACACCACTTCTCTTACATCGGGAAGAAAAAAGACCCTCGAGAGAACTTTTTAAACTGGCATTAATTAAATTTTTTATATTATTAACAAACGATTTTTAATGAAGATTGACGTGTTTCCTGGGTGGAAAAGAAATGGAAAATTTATTATTAGAATTGCTTTTTTTCGGCAACTAGTGTTGGAAAAATAAAAAATTTAAATGTCTGGCTGAAGGTGTCTTCTACTACTAATGCAAAAAGTAAACAAAAAGACTTGAAAAGTAATAGCGAATATTAATTGTAGAATTTTTTATTTGCTCTTATTTTATATTCATAATAATATAATTTCAAAAATTTTCAGTGGTAAAAAATATTTTTAGTCTGACATTTTAGTAGGAACATTCAATTTTAGTAGAACATTCAGTAATTTAAATATTTGTAGTAAGAGTCAATGTTAGTCAGACATTTTGTAATTTAAATATTAGTAGTTAGAGTTAATGTTAGTCAGAAATTTTCTAATTTTATTATCAGTAGTAAGAGTCAATATTATTATTATAATTTATTTAAATTTCAAATTCGAATCTCTTTGTAATTTTTTTGCAAAAAAAAAAAAATTAATAATTAATTAATTAATATTATTAGTAAATTACTAATAAAATTAAAATTAAATTTAGCGTAACTCCTCTATAAAGTGCTTCTAAAGATTTGTTTGTAGTCTCTCTGTACATATCGTATTACTTTACAAGTATATATGCCATGTTCACCCTCTCAAATCTTCAGATCTTTCACTGGAATTTCCGGCAAACAGGGAAATTCATTAGAGAGCTCGATAAGAATTTCATGGAGGAAGAAATTTAGACAAATCTCCAAGGAATTTCTAATGGGAACTGGAATAAATTCCTCACCAAGTTCGACGTACAGTTGGGAGGATTTTCCTCTGTACAGCAATTCTATCCCAGTTTGAGCATTATTATTCCTCAGTTTTCATTAAAAATATAAGTAAAAAAAAATGTTTTAACATAATTTCTTCTATTACTTTCACTGTTATATCAAAAAAGCAAAATTATAAAGGGAAAATTTTCATATTTTTAAAAAAGAAAATTGACAAAAAAAGAGAAGAAAATTGTGAAATTCCTCGGGAGAATTTTTCTTGGAAAAATTGTATTTTTCTCCTAGGGAGTTTTTTTAATAAGAAATTTAGTAAAGGGAAATATGTTGAAATTGGGGAGGAAAGTAATTTATTTGATGTTTTTAGTTATTAATTTATTTTTAGTTATTATTTTTTTATTATTATGTTTTTTAGTTATTAAAGATAAAAATTTTCAACCCTATCTTCTTCTTAAGTTGTGAAAAATCGTGAAAAGTCACGTTTCGGTTTAAAAATCAATGTAGCCACACCTTTCAAGCTAAAATTGATATCTGTCATCGGCTATGATTTCAAGAAAAATGTCAATGAACTCTTGTTGGAAAAAAATTTGTTTCTTTAAAAAATTTAATTATTTTTGTGGGAATAAAAAAAATTTTTTTCCCATTAATATTCTACGATTATAAGGATATAAATTATTCAGAGATTCGTTTGAATTAAACTGCCCACAGCACGAATTTAGATAAAACAGGATGACATTCATGAATTTTGTAGGTGCATCCTCTAAAATCAATAGTTCAAAAATAACAAAATTTGCCATCGAGCTATGAATGTCTGACTTGGGAATTTAATATTAAATAAAGCTTCTTTATGCAGTTTGCAAATATTTTTTATCTGATTGTGAAAATAGTCGTGAATAGTTTTAAAAAGGAGGAAAAATGACAAAAAACTTACAATTGTGCAAAAAAAAAAAATAAAAAATTTCAAACTAAATGCAAAAAATAATAGAATAATTATTAGCAGCAGTAGTAAAGGTCAACTTTAGCCAGACATTTTGTAATTTAAATATTAGTAGTTAAAGCCACTTTTAATCAGACATTTTGTAGTTTATATTTTAGTAGTGAAGGTAAATTTTGGTCAGACATTTTATAAATTAAATATAAGTAGTAATATTCAATGCAAATAATTTAAGAGACAAAAAAACTAAAATATTTCAAGAGAATAATAAAAAAAATACGAAAATAAGTAAATTACAACAAAAACATATTTTAGAGAACGAGGCAAAAAAAATGTATAACACAAAAGTAAAGTTAAAACAAAAAAGAAAAGTCACGACAAAATAAAAAAACACAATAACAAAGAAAACAAAAATTAAATTACAACTATTAACTGACCTTTAATTCTTTTACAAGAGACTTTAATTACATTTTTTTTTATTTCTGGTAACATTTTATACCATTTTTTTCCCTTTTTTTTGTCGGTTCTTTGCCCGCTTTTCGTTTTAGTCATGTTCGCGTAACATTAAACCACTTACCACAACCAAACCATCTGTGAGAACTGTAAATTGCAAAACACTGCAATTTGTTGCGAGTAGTAAATGGATATTTGTGGATTTAATTTAAATCGTGACACATTTTCCAAATAACTCCCATTCTCCATCTCTCTCTCTCTCTCTCTCTCTCTCATGCTATTTGGTTTCGAACATATTTTAAAAGGTCGATAATATTCTTTTACCAGGAATTTATTTATTTTTTTCCACAGGAATTTAATATTAATGTAGAATTTTCCATATATTTTCATTATACTGGAAGTAAGGAAATTTTTTTTATTAATTCAATAAGAATTTAAAAATAATAATAGAAAGTAAATAAAAAACAGTAAAGTAATATATTCAAGTGTAAAGTAAATAAATAATGTACATAAATTTTTATTTCAAAATTTATATATTTTTATTCTTTATTTATTTCATTTAGAACGAGCTTTTTAAAAAATATAAAATATAATGAAAATAAAATGCAATAAAAAATAGAATAGAATAAAAAATAAAATACAATAAAAAGTAAAATTGAATAAAAAGTAAAATGGAGTAAGAAATAAAATAGAATAAAAAATAGAATATAAAATAGAATAAAAAATAGAATTCAGTAAAAAAAAGAATACAATAAAAATAGATCACAATAAAAAAATAGAATAGAATAAAAAATAGAACACAAAAAATAGAACAGAATACAAAATAAAATAGAATAAAAATGTGAAATACAATGAGAAATAAAAGATGATAAGAAAGTAATTACAAAAATCCGAGAAAATATTCCGAGTGGAAAATTGTTTCATTGTGGCCGTGAACAGTGTTTAAGAGAATTAATCATCTTAGAGTATATTCTCGATGTTTTGAAATCATTTTTAGCTTTTAGAAAAGGCGCCAGATATCCCAGTATGTAATGTTTCTTGCGATAGAAAACCATTACTATCTAATGGATAAAGTCTGAAATACAGCTGGTCGACGCATTGCTCTCACAGTAATATCATCTTCCTTTTCGGATGATATATCTGCCTCGCTCAGTCAGATAGTTTGAAACATCGATCACGTACTTTAAAAGCATTTTCTCGTAAAACATACCGCTGATACTGTCACTTTAAAAAATTTATGAAAAATCTTAAAATATCATTTATTTTTTTTTGTTCTCTCTTCCCTATTTTCTATTCTCTTCGAATGTTTAGGCAAAAAAATTAATTTTCCTCCATTAATTGAGACTAAAAAGTATAATTTTCTTGGAAACATTTATTTTTTGTTTCTCTTTTTTTTTATTAATTACGAAAAACTTTTTAATTAAAATCAATTCAAAGTCTACCACCTACAATTTGTAAACGCTAAAAGTTCAACGCTTTGAAAGTTTAATGCATTCCGAATTAGATTCTCTTGCAGGTTTCGGTAGGATGACGCTTTATTCTGATTATGTTTGAATTTCATTTCCCTCCCCCTCTCTTTTTCTTGTTTTGACAAATTCTATTAAAATTTCCCTCGATTCCGATAATTTTCTACTTTATTATTTGTTTGCTATTTCTTTTGTTTTTGAAAAGATTAAAATTCAATTTAGAAAAAATTACCGAATGTAGAAATTAAATTTTTATTTATTATTTAATTTGTTATTTAGCAAAAATTAATTACTTTGAACATGGTGAAAAAAGAATGGATAATGAAGTGAAATGTGTAAATTGTACTTGAATCAGAAATGTATGAATAGAATTGTGGTTTTAGAGTGGATGAGTAAATTTTTGGAATTTATGAGTTTTCCCCAAGTTGTAAAAGGGATAATTATACAGTGTTCAGTAATACAATGTCGGGCACGAAGATGCGAAACGTGGAACGTGTGATAATCTTGAAATCAATAAAGAGGTACCCCACGACACGATTTCTGCCCAGTCACACACTGCGCAAGCTCACGTCGTGCTTTAATTTGGGATGCGCTCTGTGCATCAAAAGCCAATAACATGAAATTTTACTCTTGATAAATTTTGAAATTTTGGCAACATTATTAATTAATAATTATCCACTCCGAATTCACGTTTTTTTTTTATTTTGGCGAACTTATTCTCGAAATTTCAATATTTCACAATGCTTGATGCATCCATAATTATTGTTCATTTTCATTTGTACTCGAGCAAAATTTTCGGTTTGGAATATTAATTGGGTTTTGTATTTTGTGTTTGTGTAATTATGTAATTTAAAAAATTGTGTTTATTGAAAAATACGAAAATAAGAAATACATTGTAATAATGAAATCTGAAAAATATTCGTAATTTTTTTAATTACGAATATTTTTAATTTTATATAAAGTTTGAGAAATAGGTAATTAAAAAATGTATAAGACAAAAAGAGTACGTCTAGAAAATATGTAGTCTAAAAATATATAATCTAAACAATATTCAATTCAAAAATATGAATTCCAAAAAGTTTCTTATCTACAAAATATTCAAGTAAAAAATATGAATTCCAAAAAGTTTCCAATCTAAAACATATTCAATTAAAAAATATAAATTCCAAAATGTTTCCAATCTAAAACATATTCAATTAAAAAATATAAATTCCAAAAAGTTTCTAATCTCAAAAATATTTAATTAAAAAATATAAATTCTAAAAAGTATATAATCCAAATAATTTTGAATTGAAAAATTCAATATTCAAAACGTTTTTTGAAAAAATATAAAATCAATAAAATATAGAATTCGTGGAATATAAATTCTAAAAAGTTTACAATAAAAAAATACGGAATTCACAAATATGTCTAAAAATATATAGAATTCAAAAAATATATGTAATTAAAAAGTAAACAGTCTATATATAATTTTCCCACCCAGGTTTGAAATAGTATACGTACAAATAGGTATACGAGAAGAGAAATAGTTTCTGAGGTAATTAAAGATCGAATTTTTAGTTGTGGAAACTCAGAAAGTCGACTTGAACTCATCTCGAGACTAAACTCGAAACTCATCTCACTACTCCACTTTACTACCACTCATTTCGCACTCGAGAAGCTTGCTCGTTTGGTCAAGGCTTTTGAAAACAATACTCGACACTCTTTTATGAATAAAGTAGTGAGTAGGAAAAAAAATTAATTGGAAATTTCTTTTTTTTTTATGTCGCTTATTAAATATTTTTTTTTTTTGAAAACGTCGCAAAGAGTTGTAATTACATTTTTTTGCATTTGAAAAAATGTTAAAGTTACGAAAAAAAATTTTCACTAGTAGTAAAAAGTGATTTCAGTCAGACGAAATGTCAGTAGTGAAGGTAAATTTAGGTCAGACATTTTTTAATTTAAATATGAGTAGTAATATTCAATGCTAGTCAGACGACTCGTAGTTTTAATATCAGTAGTACGAATCAATATTAGTCAGACATTTGGTAATTTAAATGTCAGTAGTATAAGTCAATGTTGGTCAGACATATTTTAGTTTTAATATTAGTAGTGAAAAGCAATTGCAGTTTAAATATCAGTAGTAACAGGCAATGTTAGGTCAGACAAATTTTAGTTTAAATATTAGTAGTGAATAGTAAATGTAGTTTAAATATCAGTGATAAAAGTCAATGTAAGTCAGGCATTTTATAGTTTGAATATTAGTAGTGAATATCAATTTTAGTTTAAATATCAGTAGTAAGAGCCAATGATAGTCAGACATTTTTTAGTTTTCATACTAGTAGTGAATAGCAATTGTAGTTTAAATATTAGTAGTAATAGTAAATGTTAGTCATACATTTTATAGTTTGAATATTAGTAGTGAATAATAATTTTAGTTTAAATATAAGTAGTAACAGTCAATTTTAGTAAGACATTTTGTAATTTAAATGTCAGGAGTATGAGTCAATGTTGGTCAGACATATTTTAGTTTTAATATTAGTAGTGAAAAGCAATTGCAGTTTAAATATCAGTAGTAACAGTCAATGTTCGTCAGACAAATTAAGTTTAAATATTAGTAGTGGATAGTAAATGTAGTTTAAATATCAGTAGTAAGAGTCAATGTTAGTCAGACATTTATTAGTTTTAATAGTAGTAGTGAATAACAATTGTAGTTCTAATATTAGTAGTAATATTCAATGTTTAGTCAGACATTTTGTAATTTAAGTATCAGTAGTACGAATCAATACTAGTCAGACATTTTGTAAAATAATATCAGTAGTGAAAGTCAATATTAGTCAGATATTTTCTAAAATAATATCCGTAGTAATTGTCAGTATTAGTCAGACATTTTTTAAAATAAATATCAGTAGTAAAAGTCAATGCTAGTCAGACGACTAAATAATTAATATTTCAATAGAAATAATTCAGATAAATTTTGGTCAGACATTTTGTACATTAAATAAAAGTAGTAATAGTCAATAATAGTCAGACGAGTAGTAGTTTTGTTAGCAGTAGTCAAGATAAATTTTGGTCAGACATTTTATACATTAAATATTAGTAGAAAAAGTCAATGTAAAATCAGACATTTTGTAATTTGAATGTCAGTAGTAAGAGTAAATGTCAGTCAGACGTGTTATAGTTATAATATCAAATAGTAAATGTCAATTATAGGTTTAATTAAAATTTATTTACTTTTTTAAAATTTATTTGCTTTTCTTAAAATGTTTTTCCTCTCGTTAAATAGTTTCACTTTTTTAGCACTTTTTTTTAAGTAGTTTTACTTTTTTTAAATAGTGTCACCTTTTCCAAAATTGTTTTAACTTTTTCCAAATGGTTAAACTTTTTAAAAAAAATTTATTTCACTTCTTTTCAACTTTTATTTCACCATTTCTTGCATCTTTTCTCCATTTTTCTTTCTCTTCTATTTTTATATGCCTCTTTTTTCTCTGGCATACTAATACGTTTCTCTAAGTAGCCGTACACATGAGACCCACGTCTTTTTGAAATTAGTAGTCCTTCATCACGCGTTTTGTTACGAATTTAATGCTCACTTTTTGATGTAAACCCAAAGCCCAGAGATGAAGTTCCCATGAGAGGTCAAGGATACAAACTTAAACTATGCTAAACTTTTTTAAGCCTGCCTGAAAGTAATCCAGGTTTAAGTGCGTATTTGACCTATTCTTTTTTTGTAACATGCAAAAATGTTCTATATATACATATATAGTTCGCTGCGTTTTAATCTCAAATTGCTTTGTTCTTTTGACAATAAAGACTTCACAGATGATACCCTTTTTTCCCTTGACGAGAAAGTGATACTAAAAAGAAACACCTATCAATCCAACATAAAAAGAAGTATTTTTTTCCGAAAAAAAAATTTTCACAATTTTTTCTCTCTGTTTGCACTAAAAATTGTTTTAAAAACACGAAATGTAGAACAAAAGATTCTTTTAAAAAATTTGAACAATTTTGAAAAATGTGTATAAAAAAAGTAAAAAGTACGAAAGATTAGTTTTTGTAAAAAAATAAAGAAAAAAGAAATAACGAAAGAAAAAAATATTTACACAGAAAGGGGAGTAAAACTTTATAGTTATTCTACTTTATGTAGAATTCCATCAAGTTTAATAAAGACAATAAAGGATAATAGTAGAAATAGAAAAAAATACAAGTTAACGATAATAATTCATTCCCGTAAAAGTTAAAACTACAAAAATAAACAGACGAATAAAAAAAATAGTTTTAAATCGTTTGTGCAATTCAATAAATCACGAAGCTTTACTGCTTATCTATCATAAACATTCGCCTTCGTTTAAGAGATAAATTGATCCGCGCTTTGCACGCCTTTCCTTGCATAATTCCGCGATTTATTTTCCTTCCAATAGAAGTTTTTTCTCCTATTTACAATTTACTGTAACAAGAAATATTTGAAAAAAAAATTCTACACTTGCAATAAATTATATTATAATTTTCTCCAAAGTGATTATTTTTATCAAAAATTTTCCCAAAAAAAAAATTTCAAACTTCATTAATTTCCCTCTGTGGACAAAAAAAAATTGCAAGACGAAAAAGTCGAAAGACGTAAAAAAAGAAGAAAGAGAAAAATACAGAATTGGCAAAATTACCAAATAGCAAAAAAAAGGCAGAAGAAAAAAGAATTGAGATAAATAGGGGTTTTTCTCATATAAATAAGAAATGTTGACAATTGCAAATCTTTTTTTCAAGTGTTTACTTGTAAAATTTTGATGTTGAATTTACGGTGACCAGAAATCAACATCATTTCTCAGTTAAGGTTGAAAAGCAACAGGTTGCATTAAAGTTAGAAATACTTCTTCTAGATATCTTAAAAGGTTTGAAGTAACTTTAGAAGCAGTGTAAATAGGAAATTTATCTTTCTGGAAAGTTAAACATCTGCTTTTCTTGATTTATGTAGCACGGATTCTTGTTGCCCGTTCTGTTTAGCTTTCCGGGGCAAATTTTTCTTTTTTTATTTTCTTTTCTCAGCAAACGAAATTCAAACACTTGAAGTGTATTAATATTTAATGTAATTAGTTTAAATTGGTTTACACTTTATTTTAAATTGGTTTATAATTTTTTTTGAAAACAGTTTTACAATTTACTTTAATGAGTTTTACAATTTACTTTAAATAGGTTTATATTTTTTTAAACAGGTTTACACTTTATTTTAAATAGTTTTACACTTTATTTTAAAGAGTTTTACACTTTATTTTCATTAGGTGTCCATTTTATTTTTAATATATTTACACTCTATTTTAAATCGGTTTACCTCGTATTTTAAATAGGTTTACACTTATTAAATAGGCTTACACTTTTTTAAAATAGGTTTACATTTTTTTAAAAATAGGTTACACTTTTTAAATAAGTTTTCATATTTTTTCAATATTTGTTTCAATACTTTTTCCAATATTTGATTGAAAAAAAAGTATTCGATACAAATAAACGATTACTCTTCTATTATCCAGTGGCTATTTATTTTTATCAAGTAATTTTTATTGAAGCCAATTAAATCCTATTTACTTGAAATACTAAAATTATTGGTTCAAGTACAATTTTTTCGATTCAAATAAAAATTATTTGAATTTGGTCAGACATTTTGTACATTAAATGTAAGTAGTAAAAGTCAATTATAGTCAGACATTTTGGTCAAACATTTTATATATTAAATGTTAGTAGAAAGGGTCAATGTTAAATCAGACATTTAGTGTAAAAAGTGAAAAAAGTAATTCAGACTACCAAAAAGTATTTATTAATTTTTATAGTAGAATATCAGTATTTTTTTTAGTAAATGCAATTTTCTTCCAAATTTTAAGTGCAATGGAACTAGAAAATTAGTCAAATTTAAAAATCTCTTTGGTTTAACAGCATGTGACTGTTACAGAAATCAATGTTAATTTTTTCGACCACTTTTCTCTTAAAATATTAAATAAATTAAGCTAGTTTTTTGTGAATAACTCTAAAATATAATAAAGAAGAGCAGTGATGTGAAAAAGTTTTAATATTTTTAAAATTATTTATTAAAAAATAACTTTAAAATTATCAGTTCTCAAAATCACTTTTAATCAATTTCTCGTCTTTTCCGATTTCAAAGTATTTTTTATAATTTATTTTAGAATTATTAAAACTTTTGCACATCACAGCTCTTCTTTATTATATTTTAGAGTTATTCACAAAAAACTAGCTTAATTTATTTAATATTTTAAGAGAAAAGTGGTCGAAAAAATTAACATTGAATTCTGTAACAATCACATGCTGTTAATTTTTGCTAATTTAGATTTAAAAAAGTAGCATGAATATTTAATTGTTTAAATAATTTTTAATACTTTAATTCTTCTTTAGAACGCGGTGGAAAAAAGTTCTAATTTTTTTATCTCAAATTTTAGTCAAACTCTTTAAATTTGAATTAGTATACAAAATTTTACTAATTGGAATTAGTGACTGACTTTTTGCTTTTTAATTGTCTTTACTATTTAATTAGTAAAAATGATTAAATTAGTAAAATTTTACTAATTCAAAAGCAAAAAGTAAAAACTTTACTTCTGATCAGTGATAAAAATGGAAAAAATTTTCATTAATAAAAATATTCACTAATTTTTCGTAACGAATATTTTTTTTTTTTAAGATACAATTATTTTACTAAAATTTTAGTAAAATAAGCTGTTACAGTTTTTTAAGGATTTCAAATTGAGACAAAAAACGAATCAAAATGTTGCTTCGCAACAATTTTAAATCGTTTTTTGTCTCAATTTGATATCCTTAGAAAACTAGTTGGTTGGGGTACACTTTTTCTAAAACGTATTTTTTATTTTTTTTTTTTCTAAAAATTTTTGTCTAATAAAGGCGAATTTCTAAAAAACTTTTTTCTAATGAAGGTGATTTTCTAATTTTTTTTCTTCTGATAAAGATCATTTTCTAAAAATTTATTTTTCTAATAAAAGTAATTTGTAAATTTTTTGTTTCTAACAGTATTCAATTTTTGTAATGAATAAAAAATAAAATTTATGGAAATTTTTTAATTCTTTAAAAAGAATACTTGAGATTTTTTTAAAAAATAATAATAAAAAATAGAAAGTATGCTTTAAGAAAATTTTAAAATAATCTGGTTAAAAAATGACAATTAGAAATAATAGGGATTTTTTTCCTAAAGATTTCTAAAATTTTCTAAATAAATTAACTCTGGAAATTTTTATGTTTAAAAATGATGCAAACTATTATTTTTTTCAGAGAAGAATAGAATTTTGTTCCTAACAAATTGTGATAAGAAATAATAATTTTATAAAATTTTTTCTTCTCATTTTCAAAAAAGAAACATAATTTTGTGAACAGAATTGTGACTGAGAATCAGAAAATATGCAAAATAGTTTCTATTTCTTAATTTTTAACAATTTTCTAGCTTTTATCAAAATTATGGAATTTTACAAATTTAAATAATATCAGGAAAATAAATATTAGAAAACATAACTTTTTAGAAAAACTTTTTTTAGAAATCAAAACTTGTTAGAAAAACTTTTTTTAGAAAACAGATTTCATTAGAAATCACTTTCTTTAGACAGAAAGGATTAGAGAATATTTTTCAGGAAAAGTGACCACCTATCAAACTTATAAATTAGTTAAAAATTAGCTAAAGAAGCTAATTTTTTTCTCCCTGCAGCTGATAATTAGCAGACTCATTTTTCTCCCTGTAGAAGCTCGAAAATTGAAAAATAAATTGCCTCTATGTTTTCAAAATGAAAATAGAAGACAAATTCTCATTTCCCTAAGTTTCCAGTTCACACCATTAGGAGACAATTTCACCTTCAATAGAAGAGGAACAGAGGACGAATTGTTGAATTCTTCCTTAGATGAAATCAGAGAAGAAGAGTCGAAAACACTTTGGGAAAGTTTTATCTCGAGACAATTGAATCGAGATCGTAACTAGGGAGTTGCAGTAGCCAAGTCGAAAGGCAGCAGCAAGCAGGCAGGCAGGCAGAAATGAAAGTAGCGGGTGTTAGGTGGAACATAAGAGTCTTATAGAAAGGCGAGCACGAGCTAAAACTGATAAATAAATAACAGCAAGAGAGTTTCGGTCAAGAGCTAGATGGCACGACAGTAAAGAAAAGTAACGCGAGACCGTAAAAGGAGAATCAATTCGATTCCCAAGTCGCACACTCACTAGTCTCCATTCGTATCTTTTCTTCGCCTCTCTCTCTTTTTTTTCTCTTCTTCTTCTTCCTCTTCTTTCTCCACCACATTTTTTCTCTCTCACACTCACTCTTTGAGGAAACGACTCTCTGCTCTCCAAGTTTTGTACCATAGGGTACCAAACCAGTTTGACTATAGCTAAGCTCCATTTCTGCGCAACAAGTGCTTTCTCCTCGCTGCCTTTGCTTCCGAGCATCGCATCTTTAAGAAAACCTTCTTTCCTCTCTGCTTTCTATCCCCCAAGGTTGAAAAAGAATTCCACGAGTCCGATTCCAAACCCCCTTTCTCCCTCTCTCTCCCTCTTTCCACCGACTACTTTCCAAATCACCATTGCTCCACTATTTTTCTTCCACTCCCACACTCCTTTGCCTTCTTGCCAAATGCTTACCATCCTGTATACACAGCAGCTTCTCGCGCACACGATACTTTTCTCCTTCTCTCTCTCTCTCTCTTTCTCTGTCTTTTTTTCTTATTTACTTTTTTTCTCTCTTTATTTTTCCCTCTCTTCTTTTCTCACACTTTTTTCTGTCTTTTTTTATCTTTTCTCTCTCTCTTCTTCCCCTCTTCCTTGTTCTCTCTCTCTCTCTCTCTTTATTTTCTTGTCTTTTTCTTTCTTTCTCTCTCTTTTCCTCTCTCTTCTTTTCTTTTTATTTCTATTATCTTCTCTCCTTCTTTTCTCCTGTCTTTTTTTTACTTTCTCTCTTTTTTTTCTTCTCTCTCTTTTTTTCTTGCTTTTTGCCTTCTTTCTCTCTTTTTTCTTCTCTCTTCTTTTCTTTTTGTCTCTGTTTTCATCCATCTCTATTTTTTTCTATCTCCTTTTCTTGATTTCTCACTATTTTTCCTTCACTCTGTTCTTTCTCTTAGTCTTTCTTTTCTTTCTCTCTTTCTTTACCCTTCTCCCTTGTTTACTCTCTCTTCCTTTCTTGTCTTTTTCTTTCTTTCTCTGTTTCAAAATAATGAAAAAAGAAAAGTAGAAAAAACGAGAACGAAGAAAAAAGGGAAATAGAAAAAACGAAAATAAAGAGAAAAAAGTGATAGAAAAAAAGAGAAGTAGAAAAAACGAGAATGAAGAGAAAAAAGCTGATAGAAAAAAAAAGAAAGAAGAAAAAAGAGAGAAAAAGAAACAGATTTCTCTCTTTTTTCCTGGTTTTTCAAAGAAAAAAAGGAAAAAAGAAAGATTGAAAAAAGAGGGAAATTTTTTTTTAAAAAAAGGAAAAAAGAAAGATAGAAAAAAGAGAAAGAAGAAAAAAGAGAGAAAAAGAAACAAATTTCTCTTTCTTTTCTGGTTTTTTCTTTCTTATTTTTCCAAAAAAAGGAAAAAAGAAAAATAGAAAAAGAGAGAAAATTTTTCAAAAAAAAAGGAAAATAGAAAGATAGAAAAAAGAGAGAAAATAAAAAAGATTTCTTACTCTCTCTTTATTCCCATTCCCCCCTCTCGTCTTTCTTCACCCGTCAGCTACTTTTCTACGTTACTTCACAGTAATGTTATACTCCACCACCTGTTTTCATGTCTCTTGTGTTGTATGTACATATATAGAAAAAAACAAGAAAAAAAATAATAAAAAAAAGGAAAAAAAATCTAGAAAATAAATATCCTCTCCTTAAAGAGCGTCGGTGAGTAAATCCTCTCTTTACTTGCAAGGATTTGTATAAACTTGAAATTCCCAAATGTAGTTAGTCTTCTTGGCAATTTATTTCACCGAGATTACTCTAAATGTAATGATAGTCATTTGCATTTATATGTCATATTGTGGTCTTTTTTTTTAAAACTAAATTTTCTCGTAAATATTTATCAAGTGGAAAATTTTTTGATTTTAAATAATTTTTTTCCTTTTTTCGTTTTGCAATTTTCTATTTTTGGGAAAATAAAATCAATGACCGATAGTTGTAATTTATTTTTGAATTAGTTTTCTTTTAATGATCTGTGTGAAAAATAAATAAATGAAATAATTAAATTTTTTGTTAATTGGATACTAAATAAAGTGTAAATAATTAATTAACTAGATTCAATTAAATTAACACTGTATATTATTAAATATATAAAATTATAATATAAATAAATTAACAGGTGGAATTTAATTTCGTGTCACTTAAATCTTAACAGTTTTTAACTTTTTTCAAAGATTTGTTTTTTTTTTGTTAATTTGTTCTAAGTTAACAAGACACTAAATTTAGTTATTTTTTCCTCGTTACTTTACTTTTCGTTCTAGTCAAAATTAAATTTATTTTGTTTATTTACTTTAAAACTAACAGAAAAATAAATTTACTTTGTTTAAAAATTTTAAAGTTGATAGAAAACGAAATTTAGATTGTTAAATTAATTTTGAATTAACTTAAAAACTAAAACGGTACTAAATTTTCGTTACTGTTCTTAGAGAAGAAAAACATTTAATTTAATAAATTTAATTAAGGTGAAATTCAATTCAAATAAAAAAAACTAAATTTAGTTTGTTAATTAAATTTTGAATAAATTAAAAACAAAAACGAAACTAATGATTCGTTACTGTTCCTGGAAAAAAATAATCACATAGAGATTAATGTTAAGTCAAATTTAATTAAATTATATTATTTAATTTTTTAATTTAAAATTTTTAGATTTTAGTAAAATTTTAGTCACTTTTATTCAGAAGTTTGTTTATTTACAATAAAAAATTTCCGAATTGAGAAAAAAACAAATTTTTTTTATCAATAAGATAACATTGAATTTAATCTTTTAGCAATATTAATAATAATTGTTTAAGTTCTGTAATTTTATAACTTTCTCTCTAAACCTTAATAAGTGAAAATTCATCATTTAAAAAATTTAAAAAATTCATTTGTCCCTTAAAATTTAGTAAAAAAAATTCAACTACTAAATGAGACAGTTGATATCTACTAAAAATTATTGGACATTTTTACTAATTTTAGTCAGTAAAACTTTAGTAAAAAAATGCAAATCCTATAAATAAAATAGTTACAGTCTATTAAAAATTAGTAAAATTTTTTGCTAATTTGAATTAGTGTACGAATTTTTATTATTTTAAAATTTAAATTTAAAGAATTTTAAATTCAAGAAGTTTTCTGTTTTGATTTGTATTAATTTCGAGGGAGACAATTTATTAAACGAGTTTAATTTTTAAAAAAGTTGTCAACGATTTTCTCAAAAATTTCTATCAATTAAAAGGTGAAATTGTTCGTTTAAAAATGCAATCAATTTTTTTCTATAAAACATTTGACCATTTTTTGTAAACTTTTTATTGAAAAATTGAAAAAAAAAGTTTTTTTCTAACACGAATTGCGGTGAGTTTGTAATTTTCTTCGTAAACAATAAATAGTTTTCCGTTGTCCCACTAAATATTGACTTTTACTACTGATTTTATTTGTTATACTGTCGAAACAAGTATAGAGAGAGAGAGAGAGAGAGAGAGAGAGAGAGAGAGAGAGAGAGAGAGAGAGTGTGTGTAACTTTTTTATTCATTACATTTTCAAGAGAAAATTTGAAACATTTTTCTGAAATTTTTATTTTTTTCCAATATTTTTCATTTTTTATTTCAACATTTTTGTTTATTTATTTCACGATTTTTATTTTCTAAAAGAATTAATTTTATTTTCTGCAAGAATAATTTTTATTTTCTATAAGAATAATTTTTATTTTCTGCAAGAATAATTTTTATTTACTTAAAGAATAATTTTTATCTTCATAAAGAATAATTTTTTTTTTACAAAAATTTTTATTTTCCACAATCATCATTTTTTTCTACAAGAATCATTTTTTATTTTCGTAAAGAATAATTTTTATTTTTGTACATGAAATCATTTTTATTTTCCCAAAAGAATATAGAATAATTCACATGAGGATTTCTATTTAGATAAAATGTTTCTATAATCAAAAATTTTTTGAATATAAAAGAAGAGTAAAATAAAAAAAAGAGAGAAAAAACAATGGAAAGAATTATTGATCTGTTGCAATTTAAGGAATGAGAAACTTTTTTAGTCGCATTTAAACTTCCGTATGTTGATGTGAAAAGGTTTTTTCTTCTTCTTCTCTTTCTCTTTTTTTTCTTCATTTTTATTGAGAATTCCCCGGTGTTTACCAAGACCACTTGGTTGCCCGACGTGATGCCGAGATGGTATTGTACTATTTTCCAAAGGTTCGTTCAGTTGCTTTGTTGCTCCCTTGAGACGCTTTTCTGCATCTTGGGCGTTTCTTATTTTCCTTTGAGAGAACTGACGCACCGCTAATACTTTTTAAAATGCAATTTATCTGCAAAATGTATTATAATTTACGATTTATGAAGATGAAAATATAGATATATACGACTGTATATGTATGTGTGATAGACACATGGGAATGTATTTTTAGTACACACATAGGAATTTATTTGTAGTATATAGACAGAGGAACTGCAGTACACATATAGAGAAATTTATATTTAATACACATATATATGCAGATAGATGGAATAAAAAAATTCTGAGAACGTATAGTTTTCTGTGACATAAAATATTCCACGTAGAAGACGCAGTTTAGTCTGATATTTTGCGAAATGAAATGCAATACGTTCCCTCACCTTCTTCACGAGTAGAACAATATATTGCATTCAACTGTCTTTTCTCCTTTTTTATTCAATCAATATTTTTGAACCCCTGAAAAATAATTTCTTCGCAATTTATTTCTTCTATCTATTATTATTACTGTTTTTGTTATTATTATTACATATATTTATTGTTTCTTTATTCTTCACAATGTGACCTTAGTGACCGACACTTAAGACTAGCCGAATAAAAAAACTATTATAAATTATTATTTATTAATATACCATTAATTAAATTTGTCTAGTTTTGAATTTCGCGCCAAATAGTTCTTTAAATTGCCGCCTAGATGGCATGAAAATTCTCTCGTAAATGAAATGAAGTGAATGAACATGAATCATGTTGGTGATTTATTATTTTTGACCAAATTAACGATAATATTGTTAATACAATTAATACAATTAATAAGAAAGTGACGATAATTGCGACACTCACTTTATTTATTTTGCGAAAAAAAAGAAGTAGAGAATTTAAAGAATTTTCTAATTGGATTTAATTTACATTTTTGGGACATTTTTCGTAATTCGGTGTAATTATTAAAATTTAATTAATTTTTGTCAATTATAAATTTAGAGTTTTAATTTTTTTTTAAACTTTGAATCGTTTTTCTTTGCAGTGATTTTTTTTCCTCCAATCTCCTTTGAAAGAATTAGATTTCCAAAGACAAATTTTATAAACAATGATTTCCTATTAGTTGCGAGGGAAGAAAATTCGTTAAAGTTGGGAGTAGAGAGTTGTGCGTTTGTTTCAATGGCTGGCAAAGAGGCAGCAGTATTTATATCAGATAAAAGTTTTCGAGTTAATTAACCCCCTCGTAGTTTAATTAATACACAACAATTCTACTGTAAGTTGCAGAAGCAACTTGTAACTGGCTACATCTGATGGTTCTTGGTCCCACAAGTGTTCTCAATATTTACAAATATTTCATTTGTATCAGTTGAAAATAATGGTAAATTCTAAGTATTAAAATTCAAGTACAAATCGTCATTTTTTAAATTGGGAAAATTGAAAAGTAATGAAAATTAATTAATTTATAGCAGTAAGGTATTTAACATTTTTTTATTTTACTTTTTTTCGACTTCAATTCTATTCAATTCTATTCAATTCTATTCAATTCTATTCAATTCTATTCAATTCTATTCAATTCTATTCAATTCTATTCAATTCTATTCAATTCTATTCAATTCTATTCAATTCTATTTAATTCTATTCAATTCTATTCAATTCTATTCAATTCTATTCAATTATTTTTTAATTTATTCAATTCGATTCGATTCTACTCCAATTTATTCATTTATATACCATTTTACTCAATTATATTTAGTTCTATTAAATTCTATATGATTTTATTCAAATTTATTTAATTACATTCAATTCTATAGAAATTTATTCAATTTTATTGAATTCTATTCAATCCATTCGATTCTACACAAATTTATTTTAGTTCTATAAATTCTATACGATTCTATTCAAATTTATTTAATTCTATGTAATTCTACTATATTTTATTTAGTTTAATTCAACTCAAAATAATTTTATTAAATTTTTTTCGATTCTATTTAAAATTATTTAATTATATTCAATTATTTTTAGTTTTCTTCAATTCTATTCGATTCTACTCAAATTTATTCAATTATATTCAATTATTTTTAGTTTACTTCAATTCTATTCGATTCTACTCAAATTTATTCAATTGTGTTGAATTCTACTCAATCAATTTTAGTTCTATGAAATTCTATATGATTCTATTCAATTTTATTCAATTCTAGGTAATTCGACTGCATTCTATACAGTACAATTCGATTAAGAAAATTATTTATATTAATTCAGTTCAGAAAAGAATTTGATTATAAAATTACAAAAGTGAATTTTTAAAACCTGAATACTCATCAATTTAGTTTCATTCAATTTTATTTTATTTAATTAAATTCATTCAATTATATTCAATTTTATTCGGCATAAATTTATTCAATTCTATTTAATATTTATTAATTTATTATTAGATATTATATATATATTTATTTATAATTTAATTCAGTTCAATTTCATGGAAATATAGTTGAAATTTACAAAAATTATTTTCAATTCTATTAAATATTATTTAATTTTTTCAATTTTATTGAATTCTATTTAATTTTATTTAAATTTTTCAATTGTATTGAATTTAATTCAATGAGGTCAAGTAACGAATGAATTTTATTATAAAATTAGAAGATTGAATTTTTAATACCTGAATTATTATCTGAATATCAATTATTTAAGTTTAATTCAGATCAATTCTATTCAATTAAGGCATAAATTGTATTATAAAATTTTTAAATAGAATTCTTATTACCTGAATGGCCTTTTTAATTTAATTTAGTTCAAATATATTCAATGCTATTGAATTTTATTCCATTTTTTCAATTTCATTCAATTCTATTTGAAACTTTTTTCAATTCTATTAAAATTAATTCAGTTCAAATCAATTTAATTCAATTCCATTAATGTCAATTAAGGTAAAAATTTTATTATAAAATTAAAAAAATTCACTTCTTATTATCTGAATATCACACCCAGAGAAAAATATTATTTAAACCAAATATATTTTATTTGAGTTAAATAAACGTATATTTGTCGCAGAACCAACTAGACTTTTTATTTCTTTTAAATAAAAATTAATTTAAACGAAATAAAATTTATTTCAAACAAATAAAAAGTCTAGTTGGTTCTGAGACAAATATACCATTTCTCTGGGTGCAATTATCTAAGTTTAATTCCGAACAATTCTATTCAATTAATTTTTAAATTTTATTAGAAAATTTGAAAATTTAAATACCATTAAAGTCAATTTAAGTTGATTCAATTCAAATGAAGAATAAATTTATAGTTAGTTCAATAAAAGATAAAGAAAAATGGGAGTTAATTTGTCTCAGAGTCTACGAAATTATTTATTTAAAATAAAAATTTTATTCGACATAAATAAATGTTTTACTTCAGCCAAATAAAATATAATTTGAATTTTGAATCATATCAGATTTCTTTTAAATAAATTAAAAGTAGGCTCGGAGTCAAATATATATTTTTTGTATTTAGGAAAATTTTTAGAAGCGAATTTTTTCTAGCGATTCAAAGTCAACTGCAATTTATCAAGAAACAGACTATCGAAAGTTTAATTATCGAGAGATGACTGTACAAAATATATACACAAATTTTGTATGTTTATTTCCTTCTTTTTGTATTTCTTTTGTTTTTTTTGCCTTGTATTTTTAATCATTTGCAGTGAAGATTAAATTGAAAGAGAGACAACTCTCTTTTTTTCTAATTTAAAACTTACCATAGGCGTGGATGAGTATGGTGAACAGGACCACCAGATTCAACTGCCGATTGCCCATCCTGTCGTGGATCGTTACGTCGATTCAGCTTCCTCCTGAAACAATAGAAGCGTTCCCAATCAATCAACCCATCCATTTAATCCCCGTATCCGAGCTTTGGCCAGAATTTCCCCGGTTTCTATAGACGAATCTCGTTTCGCCTTCAATTCCTGTCCACCTCCCTCCCAGCCCAACGTTTTTTTTTAAATCTCCCTTTTATGCCCAGGAATACTTGTGTCTTCACTGGCAAACAGCCCGAACATTTCTCCACAATACTCGTGACTTTTCTGTCTTCGTGATTTGTATCGACGATTTTTGTTTTTCCAAACGTGGTTTCAATTTCTTCTTGTACGATATATATATAAAAGGCAAAAGGGGATATCAAACTCTCATGCACAACTGCACGAGTTTCATCTTGTTGAGTTCCCGCTGGGCACGATAAGTTTGAACCCTCCAAGTACAAAACTCATTTTTATTCACAAGCAGAAAATTTCTTTTTGTGGTGATTTATTCACTGTGTACAGAAGCAATACATACATCTTTTTTTTATTATTGTGTTTATTGTTTATTATTACGTTCATTTGTCATTTTTCTATTTTTCTTTACCATTTTACTCTATTCGGTTTTATTTACTTATATTTATTTATTTTCTAGTTGGTTACCTATTCTGTTTAGCTTTCATTTTGATTTTTCACTGCTATTCAATTACTGCTCATTATAACATTTACTAGCTACCTTTTTACTCACTTTTTTAAAATAAAATTAGCAATTTTAAAAATAATAGGAAGTAAAAGTTTTTAATTCAAATTTATTTTCATAAAAATAAAATATGAAATGGAAAAAAAGTTTTAATATTATTATAAGTATAATATCATATATTCTGACACAGGGAATTTAGGGAAAAGTTAAGGATTTTTATTTAAAGTATTGAAAAAAATTAATTTTTTAGAATCCATAAGAAAATACTGTTAAAAAGGTATGGAGTCAAAAGTTCCAAAACAGAAGTTCCAATTCCGAAGGATCCAAATTATTATTTTCCCAAATGATATTTTTTCCAAAGTATTATTTTTCCAAAGGTCATTTTTACCAAAGTATTATTTTTCCAATAGTCGTTATTTCCAAACATTGTTTTTTTATTTTTTAAATTTCAAATCAAAAATTTCATTCAACGTGTGCTCATTCCAAAATTATGTTGTGAAATTAAAATTTTTTTTTCAAATTTAAAAATAGTAAACAGTGAAATTATATTAAATTGTAAATTAGTAAAATTAGAAATTTTATTTAAACTATAAAATAGTGAACAGTGAAATTATATTAATTAAATTGTAAATTAGTAAAATTAAAAATTTTATTTTAATTAAAAATTGTATTTAAACTATAAAATAGTTAACAGTGAAATTAAATTAAATTGTAAATTTTAATTATGGTAGAATTAATACAAGTCGGAAAAAAATTATTTACATATCGAAGGATTTCTGTATTACAAGCATTCAGATAGAAAAAATAATGTGAAATATTGGAGATGCCTTTTTTTTCAAACAACTCCAATACTTTTCACTTATTTAACAATTCAACACTTTTTATTTTGGAAATTTTTTTGGAAATTTCACACTTTGGAAAAATAAATTTTGGATCTTTTCATTTTGGAACTTTTTTCTTGGAATTTTTCGATTGGAACTTCTGTTTTGGAACTTTTGTACCCCAATCGTTAAAAATACTAAATAAATTGATTTTTGAAGAAGTTACAAATGATTGCAGAAATTCAATTACTTACAAAAGTAATAAAATTCTTATCACAAAATTCAATTATGTTTAAAATTATAAATAAAATCTTGTCAAAATCCCATTCCCAATAATCTTTATAAATAATGAAATTCTTCTTCAAAACTCAATTATTTTTAAAAATTTTAATAAAATTCTTGTCAAAATTTCAATTATATTTAAAAATTTTCCTCATTTCAATAATTTTAATTTTTTCTACTATTTTAATAAAACTACCCAAAAGAAATCAATTATTTTAAAAGAAATTAATAAAATTGTAAGCAAACATTTAATTATTTTCATAAATAATAAAACTCATCGCAGAATTTCAATTATTTTTAACACAATTTTAATCAAATTCCTTGAAAAATGTAACTATTCTTAAAAATTTTATTAAAATTCGCCAAAAGAATTCAATTACATAAAAATTTGCTAATAAAATTCTTTAAGAGAATTAAATTTTAAGAAACATTCAATTATATAATTTACATTTGTATTTAAATAATTGAATTCTCATAGAATTTTTTAATAAAAATTGATTTTAAAATGCATTTGAGTTAAAATTTTAGATAATAATTGAATATGAAAATAAATTTGAAGAAGTTACAGTAACAATATTTTTAAAGTTGTTTAATTTCAAAGAGGTTTGAATTTGAAATTTTCGAAAATCCTAATTCCTATGGAAAAATAATAATTAATTAAATATTTATTAAAAAAAGAAGTTATTGATGTTTTTGAATAATTTGTCAATTAAAGAAATTCGTAAAAAAAATGTAACAGAACATTTTTTTGAGTAAAATTTTTTCCTTTATTTTCTAAAAGTTCTTTAATTTTCATTTTCAATTAAAATTTGTAATTGACAAATAGAATTTATAAACCTTTTTTTCCTTTATTTTTAAAAAACTTAGAATTTTATTAAGACAATTGTAATTAAGAAATAGAAATGATGTAAATTATTTCCTTATAAAAATTGAAAATTTTCTAAAAAAATATTAAGAAACGGGAATAAGTAATGTTTTTTTCCAAAATAAAAAAATGAGTTTGTGAATAATATATAATGTAATATATAATAATATTTATAATATAATATAATAATATATAATATCATAATTTTTTTTCAATTTTCTAATTTCTATAATAATATTTTATTATGAATCATGAAAAAATACCTGCATATGAAATTGAATTTTAATTATATTTTACAGTACACTATTACTATGAATTGTGTCATTTACTGAAAAAAGAATTTACTTGATCAAAATATAAAAAATATTCGAACCAAGAAAATATTTTTCAAATAATTTAAATAAATTAAATCAAAGTTTTCTAATTGAAAATATTTAAAATATTCGTTAACTTCAACACATAATTAATTTGTAATAAATACTTATAATTATTATCAACGAATAAAATAATAACATATCGATATAAAAATAAAAAATAAGAAAAAAATAAGAAAGTAGAAAAAATGATAATTGTAATAAACAATTTAAAAAAATTATTTATATTATTAATATAGTAACACTGCATAATATAGTAGTACTATATTATTACTCATGACGTAAAAATATTTAATTATATAATAAATTTACAAATTATTTATAGTACCTACAAGAAATAATTTTTCTTCTTTTAAATATTTATTTTCCCTTACTCGAATGAAAATGATTGTCAACATAAAACGGTTTACAATTCGAGTTTATAAGTAAAATGAAAATGTCTATTGAAATTATTAAAGTGTGTCAGTGTGATATTTAGTAAAGCGGGTTTAATTTTATTATTAAAAATGTGTGATAAACAATGGTTAGTCGTTGGTGTAAATTTTGTTGATTACTTTCCATAGTTGAAAACAAATGTCGTTTTACTTGTATTTTCATTGTTCGTTATCGAGTGTATTTAACAGCAGTTTATATAAACATACAACAGAGAATAATTAAATGTTCATCACTCAGTGTTTAAATGCATCATGTTAACGAATTATTAAAACATACTGGATTAAAATTTTTCTAAATGTAAATTCTTCTCAAAATTTTGTACTTGAAAATTTAGTTTATTTTTTATTTATTTATTTTTTACTTTTTTATCATTATTATTTATATTAAATATTTTTTATTTAATGAAAATTTCCATTCTAATAGAAATTTTTACTTAAATAGAAATTGTAACTAATCAAAATTTGAAGTTTCATTAAAATTTGATTAAATTATTATTTTCATTTATTTAATTAAATTTACGAAAAAAGTGTATTACATTTTGAAAAATGTTCTTCATTTTCTTTAATAAAATTGTCACTAACTTTTTTTTTAGTAAAAATAGAGGTAAAAAGAACAAAAAAATTGAAATAAAAAAGACAGAAACAGTAAAACTAGAACGACAAGGAATTGAAAGGCTAAAAGTTTTTAACTATTTCTAACAGAGTATGAGAGTGTGACTAAAAATGACTTTTACTACTCAAGTGCTTAAAATATTCTACCTGAGTGACATTTACTTTAACAATTCATGTTGATAAGAAAAATTAAATGTCTGACAAAAAAGGAGTTTATCTACTTTTATATTTAAAGTTAAAAAATTTTGAAACCATTTTTGTTGAATAAATTTATTCGAAACAGTTTATTTTTAACAAAAAATACAGTTAAGTAAAAATTTTTTATCAAAAAAACAAAAAGAATCGATTTATTGCAAACGAACTGAATAAAATTAACTGTTATCACTGTAGGGAAAAAATTATCTGACTTTTGAAAAATCTGCGACTAAAACTCAGTTTCAATAACAATGGAAAAATTCTTTCATTTTTTTCAAATTTTTCTACTTTTAACTAAATGTGTCCATTTTGAGAAATGTTTGTCTGACTAAAAAATACTTTTACCACTGCTTTTATAATTATTTAATTTATTTGATACTTTATTATTTATTTATTATGTTCAAATTAAATATTCCGTAAATTCTTCCACAATTATTTAATAAATTGATTTTTTTTCGATTTTGAAAAGATTCAAACTTTTTCTACTGTCGAATTTGACTCTAATTATTGTTTTTTTTTTTTTGTTCAAAATTTGTTTTTTAAAACTTTGTTGAAAATAAAAATTACGTCTGACTAAAAACTATTCGAACTACTTCTTGTCAATAGGAAACTTATTAAAACATTCTCTGACTGAAAGTGTCCATCATTAATTGCATTATAAATAATTTAAATAATACACTAAAAAGAAATTTATTTAATTCCAATAACCGTTTATTTGACTATTATAAATTAAATATTTACTTAAATCAAATAATTTTTATTTCAGTCAATTAAATTGTATTTGCTCCAAATACTGAAATTATTGGTTTAAGTACAATTTAATTGCAATTATAATTGCTATATAATTGATAATAAATACCATACAATACAATTGGCTTAAATAGAATTTATTTAATTCTAGTAAATATTTATTTTCTAACGGAAAATAATGGAAAATAATAATTCCTAATGGATTTATTTTCAGTATAACAGAAAGGAAGTTTTGATCACTATTATTTAATTTATTACTTTATTTTTTACAATTATCAAAAATTATTTTTGTTTCGTTCACAAAAAATTGAGAGAAAAAAATTCCAATAGATCCACAAACATTTCTTTATTAATTTTCTCAAAAACAAATCTAAAATGTAAAATATTTTGTTGGTTGTACAAAAACAAAGTTAAAATCATCAAAGAATAAATAATGTTTGATCGATAATTAATATTTCCCTTTGATAAGAAATTAATTGCTTGCTTTCCCAAGGTTTGAATTTGTTTTTGTTTTTTTATTTCTCTTTCTCGTGTAATTATTATTTTTTTCCCGCTATTTATAAACGATATACACGATAAATAACAAATTTATTCATCGATATATACTTAAAAAAAGTATATATTTGAAATTTTTTGGTCCTGCGCAAGAAATAACTTCTAATTAGTAACGAGAGCAAAGAGTTCGTGGGTAAATTCAGTGCATATACGGATATTGCTAAAGCCAAAACGATATAAACACCGCTAGCTAGAGTCACTCTCATGAAACTCTAATTTTCCATGTTCAAATACACTGTGTTCGTTTTGTTTGTACATTGCTGTTAAACGAGTATGCACACATAAACACCGGTTTTCATTTTCTCCACATTTTCCCTACTCGGGGAAAAAAGTAAATGACAAATATTTTTCCCTCGCGCAATTCGAATTTATTGAGGTTTAAACACGCAGCCCTTGTGATTTTCTTCTTTTTTTTTTATTATAGAAAAAAAATCTTTTTCTACAATTCTATATTTTGTTGTTAAAGAAGAAACAATGTTTTTTTTATTTATTAAATCGTGTCGCCTGGAAATGAATATATTGAAAAGTATATGGTTTTTAAAAAGAAATTTTCCCATTTGAAAAAGATATTTTAAAAGTACAGTTCAGGTGTGTAGGAGAAAAGAATTTTTTGTGAATCAAATTCACAAGTAGAAACTCGGGAATTGAAACAAAAAAAAAATTGCAAACTTATTTTAAATGTTTTCTGAAAAGTTAAATTCACCTTCTTTTGCCTCGAGCTAATTAATGATAATTCCCCCCTCCTTTTGACTTTTGTTTAATTCAAATAGTATTTTCAGCTTCTTTTTTATAACCTGACAGAAATTGAAAAGTTTTTATGCTTTATAGAGAGAAGCGTCATCCAATGCCGCGGGCTTTTGATAGTCTTAGAGTACTTAAGAAGTTACTTTACAGTGTTCTTCTTCTTCGTCGTCGTCTTCTGCTTCTTTTTCTTTTTCTTCTTCTTCTTATTCTTCATAAGATGGCTTAATATCTTTAGATATTATTATAAGCTCTAATTGTCTGTGTATATAACCATTAAAAAGTGCGCATTTTCTCGAAATTAACGTCCTAATCTATTTGATTAAATATAATAATTTGAAACATTTTGAGAATTATTTCAATGAGTGGAAGTTAGGAAACAGTAAATTAGTTTTCGCTAACAATGCTTTATTATAATGAACTAATTAATAGATGAAATTCAATTTTAACACAATACAAGTCCATTACAATATAGTTGGAAATTAATAATTCATCTAAATTCTAATAATTGTAACAGAAATTAATTGATTTTGAATTAATTTAACTGATTTTTCAAGGGGAATTAATTACTGCAAATTATTTTCTATAAAACGATTGTAATTATGTTTACCTATCAATTATTTGATAAAGATTTGTTTATTTTTGTTCATCAATTATTTTCGATATAACGATTATAAAACTTTTATAAAAAATCGTTTCATCAAAAATAACTGTTCAACATTGTTGAACAGTTATTTTTGATAAAACGATTTTTTATTTTTTTCCTTTATTTTGTTAAAAGGATTTTTTTTGTCGATTAGAAAAAAAATGAAATTCATGGTTTTTACTTTTTTGTTGGTATTTAATGTTCTATTCACGTTTTTTTTCCTGCTGAGGGCACTTCAATAAAAAATCACACTTTGGAGAGTTTTTTTTCCAGAAATAGGGGATTAAAAAGTTTATGTTTCTGATGGAGAACTTTCTTTCAAGTTTTAAAAAATATAAGGCGATTTGTGAGAAAGATAAAATACGAAATAAGGACACTAACTCGGATTTATCTGTTCAATAATTTTTTTAGAAGGTTTTAATAATTAAATATATTCAGTACATAGTGGGAGAATAAAAAAATGGAGTAAAAAATATTTAGTGTAATAAAAAATATTTGCGAAAAATTAATATAAAATGTAAGTCTTATCGTTTAAAAGTATCAAATTTTTAATTTTTAATTTTATTACTATTACTTTAGGTACAGAAATTTTTATTGAAAGAAACAATTATTAAAAAAAAAAATTTTTAATTAAAATTAAACAAATTTTAGTTTTAGTTTTAGTTTATTAATAGTAGTAAAAAAACGTTGTAGTCCGTCAGAATTATTTTTTCAAACCAGTAGTGACAAAAATATAACCAGTCCGAGTCAAATAAGAAAACATTTTACTTAAAAGTATAAATTAAATTTTTTCATAACTATAAAACCTGAAGAGATCGATCACTCCGAGTCTTCGACTCGAAAACTCTTTTAACTAATTGAATTCGTTTGACGAATTTTAATAAAAATTTTTAATAATAATCAATAATTATACATTAATCGAGGAATTTGATAAAAATTTAATTAAAAATAATTGAAATTCTACGATAAGTTTTACATATTTATGAAAATAATTAAATTCCTAAAAAGAATTTTATTATTTAGAAAAATAATTAAACCCCTGTAAAAATGTTATTATTTATAAAAATAATTGAATTATATTGCGAAGAAATTTATAAAAATTTTGTAAATAATTGAATTTCTATGAAATTATTTATTATTTAATGAAAATAATAGATATTGAAAATCATTAAATTGAGTAAAATTTTTGAAAATAATTGAAATTTTGCCAACAATTTTATTAAAATTTTTGAAAACAATTGAATTTTGGAGAATAATTTTATTCTTTATAAAGAATTCTTTATATTCTTTATAAAGAAGCAATTTTGACAAAAATTTTTTTTAAATATTTGAACAGAATTTAATTTTTGCTAAGAATTTTATTACTTTTGAAAATAATTGAATTTTGCAATAATTTGTAATTTCTCTAAAATTTTCCAAATTATATCGTAAAATTTACGAACTTTTTGTTTTTTCTTTTTTTTTAATCAAATTACGGAATTTACGGACCTTTTTTAAAAAAAACTGCCTTTTACGGACTTGAATCAAATTCACGGACCTTTACGGGATTGACGGACCTAATTCGTGCCCTGTAGTAACCATATAATGATAGAAATTCTATACAATCGTTCTAGTGAAAATATATAGAATATTCACTAGAATTCATATAGAATAATTCTAGTAAAATTCTATAGAACTTTTTCAGCTGGGTATAAACAATTTTTTTCATAAATAAGTGTGATTTCAGTATCACTGGAAGTATAGTATTTTTAGTAGTAATAGCCAATGACTGACTAAAACCTACTAGTTTACCTACCAAAGTTTAAAAAAATTCTTTTTTACCTTTGTATCTAAGTAGTATAAGTATTGTTTAGTCAGACAAAATGTAAAAAAAATATTAATTGCAAAATGTCTAAAGAAAATTGTAAATAGTAGGAAATGTTAAAATAATAGAAACTCTTACAATAATAGAAAATGTTACAATAGAAAATGTTACAATAGTAGAAAATATAACAATAGCACAAAATGTTATAATAGAAAATGTTCCAAATTATAAAAAATGTTACTAACAACAAAAAATATTTTAATAAAAAAGAAATATGGACTATATAAAAATCAATAGTTATCCATAAAAAGCAATGAAACACACAATAAAATGAAATTGAAAGACAATTTTTTCCAAGCAGTTTGATTTTATATTCATCGAAATGAAATTCTTTTCAATGCAAAAAGAATAACAAAAAAAACTGGGCATTGGTATTTGTCTGTAGAGAGTGAAAAAAAATGAAGAGCGAAGAAAAAGAATAAGAAAAGAAATAAAAAACGATTTCTAGTATTCTTAAAACTCATTTGGTTCAAACATCCATTCACAACGATCGCTTAGCCGGATGTCTGCCTCCATCAGTCTTCCTTTCCAAACCCCTTTTCGCAAACTTAATTGTGAACACGACGACGACAACGATGACTAAGGGTATTGAGCAGCGCAACTAGTACTTCTTCTTATCCTACTATCACCCCAACTAGTACTAGTATTACTACTACTACTACTCTACAACAACTACTATTACCTTCAACTAACACCTGCTGATTCTGCTCCCATCGTTAGTTGGAAAGACAGTTTTGTCGAAGCGTAGTGTTCGACCTGGACGAGCTTCCGTAGGGGAATGGTTGAGGTACCTTGTTGGGGTGATGAGGAGACAGGAAAAGGGGTAAGGAAGGAGGGAGGGGGGGGGGGAACTCTCGAAGGTAAAACCGACAGGGATGAGCGAGTGGAACCAAAATGATCAGGAGACTGGAGACGTGACTATGGAGCTGTGGATCGAATCAAACGATTTCACGCTCCAGATTTCATCTCCTTTTCGAATCAACGACCGTGAAAGCTCTCCAAGAAACGACGAAAAGTACGAAGCTAAGGTACCTTCACTACCCTTTTTCTTTACTCGAAACGCACCAATATCGGGTAAATAAAATTTTTATGTTCGGGTTGCTTATTTTTTTTTCTGTAATTTACAAATTTTTTAGAATTAATTCTTTGGTATCAGTAGATAAAAGCAATTTCAGTCAGACAAGTGGTCTTTAATTCATTTAAGTTCATTGCCAGTAATAAAAATTAAATAATAGAAAATAATTATTTTTTGCAGACAGTAGTTCAAACCAGTTTTATAGTCAGTCTTGATTATAGTCAAACAGTATTACTTTTTGGAATCAGTAGTTAGAACTAGTTTTAGTCAGACAGGACTATTTTTAGCCCTGTCATTTAGAAATGACTATTTTTAGTCATTTAAATAGCTTTAAATTTATTTTACTGCCTAGCTAATGGAAATAGAAACAGCTAAACAAATTATTCTTGGTCTCAGTAGTTAAAATAATTTTTAGTCAGACGTGAGTACTTTTTGATAGTAAAACTTAATGGCTGACTGAAACTTATTTCCACTACTAGCCATCAAAATTAAAACACATTAAGTTTTTCCCTTGTAAGTATAGTAAAAATAATGTTTCGTCAGACAGTGAAATATATTAAAAATGTAGGTACAGAATATAAATATAAGAAATAAAAATAAATTAAATGTAACTTGAATAGAAGTACAGTGAAATAAAAATAAAGTAAAGTAAAATGAATGGAAGTGAACTAAATAAAAGTAAAATTGATAAAAGTAAAGTTAATAAAACTAAAATTAATGAAACTAAAATTAATAAAAATAAGATCACTAGAAATGCATTTTTGCAGTAAAGTTTCTTTTTTCTTTACTCACTGCTGTACTGAATTATAGAAAACCATTTTACAGTCTCCTTAGCATAAAAAGGAAAAAAATTTATGTCCAACTTAGTCAGAGAGTGTCGTTTAGAATCGCAATCTGAAATACTTTACGTCCCTACGCATTCTCCCGCTTAAAGTGTCTCCATTTTCGTTTTATTTAAAAAAATAAAAAAAAGAATGCCAACAGAAAAAGCAGAAAGTGGCAAGAAATTACTCTGGAAAAATAAGATACCGTAGAGTATAGACTGACTTTTAATAATGTACTTTACTGGCGTTTCTTTTTTAAAAGTTTATCATTCCATGGTCTTCACTTTTGTTCGCGAATAAATGCAAATTAACAAAACTTAAACCTCTAAAAACTTTTAACATATATTTTTCGCAAAAAAAAAAGAAAAATTTACTAAATATTCGAAATTTAAAAAAGACATTTCTTTTTTATTTTTTGCTAAAAATTTTCTTTGGCAATAAATGTTCACTTTTTGCCAAAACTTATTTTTCTAAACAAATTTTTTAGTTTTTAGCAAAAATTATTTTTCGGGACAAAATTCGCTACAAATTATTTTTTGGATAACATTTTCTTTTGACAAAATCATTAGAAAGAAAAATAATTAATTTTAGATACAACCCAGCTGAAAAAGTTCTATAGAATTTCACTAGAGTCATTCCATATAAATGCTAGTAAATATTCTATAGAATTACTGCACGAATTCTTCTAAATTTTAATGATTTTTAATTAGAAAGAATATAAATTTTATGAAATAATTTTTTAACATTATAGGTGTTATTAGAGAAATTACAAATCATTGCAATAATAAAATTGTTTTCCAAAATTCAAAAATTTTAGTAAAATTCTTGTCAAACTTTCAATTATTTTCAAAAATTATCCTCAATTTAATGATTTTTAATATCTATTATTTTCTCAATAATAACATTTTTACAGGCGTTTAATTATTTTCGATATAATAAAATTCTTTTTTGGAATTTAATTATTTTTCTAAATAATAAAATTCTTTTTAGAAATTCAATTATTTTCATAAATAATAAAACTCAATGCAGAATTTCAATTATTTTTTATAAAATTTTAATCGAATTTTTCGAAAAATGTAATAATTCTTAAAAATTTTATTAAAAATCGTCGAAAGAATACAATTATTTAAAAATATGTTAGTACAATTCTTTATGAGAATTCAATTTTAAGAAACATTCAATTGTTCAATAAATTATTTATTTTTGCATTTTATTTGTATTTAAATAATTGAATTCTTGTAAAATTTTTTAATAAAAATTGATTTAAAAATGAATTTCAGTTAAAATTGTATATAATAATTGAATATTAAAAGCAATATAGATTGAATTTTTAGAAATAATTGTATTTAGAAATTTATTTTTTTAAAAAAGTATAATTGAATTTTTTTTATTATTTGAAGTTTTTATTTTTTAATATATATTTAATTGAAGAATTTACGATTAATTGAAATTTGTAAAATTGAATATTGTAAATAAATGGATTTTGAAAATTGTAGAAGAACTTTTTTGAAAATTAATTGATTTAAAAATGAATTTCAGTTAAAATTGTATATAATAATTGAATATTAAAAGCAATAAAGATTGAATTTTTAGAAATAATTATATTAGAAATTAATTTTTTTAAAAAAGTATAATTGAATTTTTTTTATTATTTGAAGTTTTTATTTTTAAATATATATTTAATTGAAGAATTTACGATTAATTGAAATTTGTAAAATTGAATATTGTAAATAAATGAATTTTGAAAATTGAAGAAGAACTTTTTTGATAATTAATTGATTTAAAAAAAAATTTTTGTGAAAAATTCTTAAAAATAATAATTGAATTGAAATGATGAAAATAATTTTGATCAAGTACAATATTCTTATAATATAAAATAATGATTTGATCAACTTTTATCATTTAATTTTTTGTCTAAAATTTGTCATATATAAATCAAATCTAAAATGCAAATTACACAATAATATTAAGTTGAAAAATATTATTTCACTAATTTAAATTCTGTCTAATTAAAAATCACTAAATTTTAGTAGAATTCATGTAGAAATTCTATAGAATCATTCTAGTGAAATTCTATAGAATATTCACTAGAATTCGCATATATAGAATGTTTCTAAAGTGAAATTCTATAGAACTTTTTTAGCTTAGAAGTAATTACAATTTTGATATTTTAAAATTATGTTCGCAATTTAAAATTTTTTTCATGCACTTTTTTTAATTACGTGTTTTCGTCAATTATAGAAAATTTTCGTCTTGCAGTTAGAGCGTCTTGCCTCTTGTTTTCGTAATTACAGCAAGTTCCCCCACACCTTTCCCCTCCCTCCTCTCGTTGAATAGCAAAAGGGTACTCAGCTTTAAATAATATTTCCTGCAATCACGCTTTTAATATTGAATTTTCTCAGACTTTAATGCAAATTGTCCCTAATATTTGCGAATGAATTCCGGTCTCGTGACAATGAAAAAGAGAAGAGAAAAAAAAACCAACGAACAGACTAAAAGTGGGATCAAAAGAATGTAAAAAACAAATTTACAAGACCTGTTCACATCCTTTCAAAATTGTCTAATTTGCACATTAGATTCAGACATAAAGAAAATCAAGTAGTTTCCCTCTCTCTCTGTGTGTTTGAAAAAAGGTTCCGACGACTCGAAATTGTTGTAATCAATTCTTTTGCTCTCCATCATATATGGGTGATTAAATTTAAAATGTCATTTTGCTGTCCTGCCGAGAAAACTCGAGTCCGAACCTATATATCGAACATATTATGGTTCATTAATTTTATATATCATTTATTTTGTTCAAATTTTAATTTTTAGCCACCAAAAGCACTCAGAAAAAATTTGGCAGCAAAATTGCAGGCAAAATGTCACTGGTGTCCCGTGTCCGCGAACATAAAACCATATCTTGTCTACTAAGAAAAATTGTTATTTTTCATGTTTTTGATTACCGAAAAAATTATTTCGTAAAGTGGAACTTCTATATTTAAAGAAAAACTACTAGTCGAATATAAATAAATAAAATAGTGGTTGGAAAAAAATCAAAAGCGTATGTCCTTAAATTTCATATTTTTAAGAGAAAATGACAAAATCTGAATCTCGCGCTTAATATTTAATTGTGCAAGAGTAAGAAAATGCTTTATCGACTGTTAATAGAAAGTACTATGTGTCTAGAAGCCTAGAGAAAAAAACTACAACGTTCTAACCTATCTACAAAATACACGATGCATGGCAGATTGGCAGAATGAATTTACCGAGCACAAATGTCACTGGTGTCCCTGCGACAAAATAGTACTTAATATTAGTATTTTTTTCAAATACCTCATTATAGTCTCACTTATTACTGAAACTTTCAGAATCGCACACCTCCAAAGTTAGAAATATAATCATTCTTTTTTAAAATGAAAATTGAGGCAGAATGTCACTGGTGTCCCCTGTCACTGGTGTCCCCTAAAATACACAGGCACTCAAAAAAAAGTGTTTTGTTCTAAACACTATGTATTTTTCGCTGCTGAATCCGAATCCGAAGGCAGAATTGACAAATCTGCTCAAAATTTTGAAATAAAAGTAAATAATAATAAATAATTTTAGAGTCGTTTTTTGAAATTATAAAATTTAACAACATATTTTTCTTTTATTTTGTCAATATTAAGCTTTCTACATTTTTTCTATGAATTATAAATCCACATATATTTTCTATTTATTACGTTCAATTATTCTAGTTTTAAACTATATTTTTACTCATATGTTCATATCTTTTTTATTATTTAAAAATAATTTTCAATGACATCTTTAAGCGTGTCACTGGTGTCCCCTAACTTGCTTATGTCTTCTTGTGATTTACAGCTACATAATTCACGGTGAAAATTAATATAAATTATTTTATAATTCGTATTTGACTATTAGCTTTTAATACAATGATTTATTATAAAATTTGATTGTATTTTCAGTTTGTTCTAGTGAATACATACTGAAAAAGTGCCTCGTGAAAATATATGTTTTTTCTCCAAAAATCTGTCTGTTTATGAAAATATTTGTTATTATGTGCTTGACCACTATTGATTTCATGGATTATACATGCTAGTCAACCAAAAAAAAAATAATTTAACCAGAAATTTCAACATCGCCAAGTCAACATTTGCAGATAGTGAAAATGACATTTTAAATTTAATCACCCATATATGAAACGGTGTTTTTTTTACCATTCCGTTGATTTTTTTTTTTATTTTTATTTGCTTGGCGACTATTTGTATTCATTGGAATGACTTGGCTGATGAAATTCAACAGTTTCCATCAAGTCAGGAATAAGCGAATGGTAAACCTTGGCGAGTTAAAGCAGACATGCACTAATTTTGAAAGTGGCTGCTGCATTCAGGGGGAAGGAGAATGGGAGGAGAGGGGGGAGGGGAGAAAAAGGGATGGTGATAGAATATGGAAGGAGTCTTTTCTCCTGATGGATGCTGAGTGAAACTGGTAGAAGACACTGAACGAGAGATTGAGGAAAAGTGGAGGGGAGGCAGATAGACAGCGTGAAAGAAAGAAAGAGAGAGAGAGAGAGAGAAAATAGAGAAAAAGAGAGAGAAAAGAAACTAAAAAGAGAGAGAAAAGAGAATAAAAGAGAGAGAAGAGGCTAAAATAGAGAAAAGAGACTAAAAGAGAGAGAAGAGACTAAAATAAAGAAAAGAGACAAAAATAGAAAATAGAGTCTAGGAGAGAGAGAGAGAGAGGAAAAGACGAAGAGAAAAATAAGGCAAAGAGAGAGAAAGACGAAGAGAGAAACTAGACAGAGAGAGAGAAAAACACAAAGAGAGAGAAGAGACGAAAATAGAGAGAGAAGAAATAAATAAGAGAGAGAGAGAGAGAGAGAGAGAGAGAGAGAGAGAGAGAGAGAGAGAGAGAGAGAGAGAGAGAGAGAGAGAGAGAGAGAGAGAGAGAGAGAGAGAGAGAGAGAGAGAGAGAGAGAGAGAGAGAGAGAGAGAGAGAGAGAGAGAGAGAGAGAGAGAGAGAGAGAGAGAGAGGACAGTGGGTGAGAAAGAGAGTGTTCTGATCGTAAAGAAAGAGAGAAGACACCAGAGCAATGGGAGGGGGGAGAGAGAGAGGGAGAGTGAATAAAGAGGATCGAGAAGACGCCTCACCCATACCCGCAAGCGAGACACGGATGAATAGAGACGCTAAAAGGAGAAAAGGAAGGAGACTTCTTGGAATAAAAAGGAATCGGAGCTTGGGGGGTGGCAAACTGACGAGAAAAGAATACTCACTCTCTCCCTTCTTTCCCCCCCTCTTTTTCGAACATTGACAGCGTTGAAAAAGTCGCGCCGACTTCACAAATTATAACCTTCGGTGGATTTCGAAAAAAAAAAATCATAATAATAAATGAAAAAAAAAATGCAAGCTGTATATCATTTTGAATATAATCAGTGTCGATTTCGTCGAGCACTTCCGCTATTGATAAAATGCCTCAAGGGCACCATTGAGTAAAACATGCTATCATCCCTATATATATATATATATATACACACAATCCCCTGTTGTAAAGGTTTTCAACAAAATTTGACTAACAACATTCGCATTTCTTTTGAAAAACGAGATATTATGTACGATATCTGGTTTCTGTGACGATGTGCAAAAAAAAAGTTGAAGAATTTTTGTGGAAAAATATTTTTTTCTTTTTGCTACTGAGGAGAATGTTATTTATTCTTGTACTTTTAATTATGTTGATTGAATTTTTCAGCTGTTTATATTATTATTAATTAAAAATGATTACTAAATTATAATAGGAATATTATTTATTCTTGTACTTTCAAATACATTGATTAAATTTATGAAACATAAATGTTAATAAATAAATGTTTATATTATTATTAATTAAAAATTATTAATAAAATGTAAATTAAGTTTTTGTGGTTGAATTTATTTAAAGAACTTTGAAAATAATTTAATTAGCAAATACATAAAAATAATTACAGTTAAACAGCATATAAACATTTTTTCATATTTCAAAATTAGGTTAAAGAGTTTTTCGAATATTTTAAACTATGGAATATGAATGAAAAAACACTCATGTCGTCTGACTGAAATCGACTAGTACTACTGCAAAGTTGGTTAAATTTTTATATTTAAAAAATAGTTGTAATAATTTAATTAATTTACTTTAAATTTAAATATTTTAACAATTTCTTTTGTAGTTAAAATTTTTTTTTGTCTCAAATTCGTTACAGTAGCAGTAGTAGTCAATTTTAGTTAGACAGCATTAAATAATAATTTATATTTCCAAAATTGTTTAAAAAATAATATTATTTAGTCTAAATTTTGCACCTTGTTTTCAGTAGTACCTGTCAATTTCGGTCAGACATGAATATTTTTTTATATTTTAAAATCAATTTTATCATTTAAAAAAAAAATATTGATTTGTTTCAATAGTTCTCCAAAAATTTAAAAAAAATACATTTATGCTGTCTGACTAAAATTGACTATAACTACTAGAATCAAGTTGAAACGAAATATATTAAAAATAAAATAATTTAAACTATTGGAGTTAAATTAAAAATTATAAAATGCTAAAATATACACCCTGCCTAACTGAAATTGACTAGTACTACTTCAATGTAGTTTAAATTTTGTTTACTAAAAAAAGAGTTGAAATAATTATGTTTTTCAGATTAAATAGTTTAATAATAATAGTTTATGTAGTTAAATTTTTTTTATTTTGTTTGAAGTAGGTTTCAGTAGTATTAGTCAATTTCAGTCAGACATGAATATTTTTTAAAATCAATTTTAATGTTTTTAAAAATATACAATTGTTTAAACTTTAAATAGTTCTCCAAAAATAAAAGAAAATGTTTATGCTGTGTTAATGAAATTGACTAAAACTATTATTAGAAAAAAATTATTAACATTATAATTATTATTATTATTTTATACATTATTACAAAAAATATTAGTAGATAAATTTTTAGTAACATAATTTGTAGTAATAGATTCGTTGGTATAAAAATAGAAATTGTTGATAAAATATTATTATTACAAAAGGTATAGGTAAAGAAATTAAAAAATTGTTTGTAATAAAATAAAATTGTTAGTAAAATAATTATTAGTAATAGAATTATAAATAAAAATCAATAATAAACAATTATTAGTAACAGAATAGAATTGTTTGTAAAATCATTTTTAGTAATAGACTTGTTAGTTGATAATTATTTAGTAAATAATTATGAGTAATAAAATAGAATTGTTAGTAAAAATAATTATTAGTAAAAAATTGTTACTAAATAATTACTAAATAATTACTAATAATTGTTAGTAAATAATTATTTAGTAAACAATTATTAGTAATAAAATAAAATTGTTAGTAACATAATTTTTACTACAAAAATTAGTAGTAAAAAGAAGTAGAAAAAAAATTATTATCAACAAAATTAACTCAACAGCATTAAAAAAGTTTTAAAAAAAATTTTATTACAAAAATTATAAGTAGAAAAATTATTAGAAAAAAATTATCACAAAAAAAAAAAAAATAAAGTAAACAGCAAGTGAAGAGTTTTGAAATTGAGTGTAATAGATAAAATTGAAACAATAAATTTAAGAGTAAATGTTGAATGGAAAAATGTTTACACGGCTTCAATATTTGCGAAGGAAAGAAATTTTAACTGACAAAATATTAGACCAATAATGAAAAAGAAGAAGAGGAAAAAATACTAATGGAATTAATTCTCGTAACACTTTGAGCGATAAATGTACAATATAAAAAATTTATAACTCGACTATTATATACATTACTAAACCAAGTAATAATGAAACTCCGCAATAAATGAATATCAAAATTGTTAATTAAACATTCTCTAATTAGATACAGTAATAAAACTAAAGAGAATCTAATTAATATTACGTCAATATTTTAACAATTCGTATTACATTATTATACACAGTTCGTGCATATTATATTTATGCGAAATTAAATAATGGAGGGAAATAATTTTATCCAAAAATGAAAATTAAACAAAATTTTATATTTCTTTATACAGAAATAGAAATTTTGATAAATAATTATTGTTTAATTTTTTGTATAATTATTTTATTAATTATTAAATATTATAATTAAATTTATAGATGCAGTTTTTATTTTTTAATTCATTTATTGGATAAAATTATATTTTTCTTTAATTAGTTGGGATTTTTTATATTTTTATTAAATAAGCAACAGTATTCCAATAGCGGTTTATATAAATTTTTCTGTAAGAATGCAAAAAGAAATTTTTTTTCTCCTTTTTTTTGTACAGAGTCTATAAAAGACGGTTATTTATCGTGGTTTGAAATTCGAAGAACTCGACGATAGAGGAATTTTCATTAAAATTATGACTTTAGATATTGGAACCGAGACGGATGCGAAGGCTCGCACACAGAACGTGAACTGACTTTTAAGGAATTTCTATACACAGAAAGTACCCGGAAGAAGAAAGATTATGGAATTTTTATCTATTATTATTATTATTAGTTAGTATTAAATATATCCAGTAGGATAGAAACTTTGTATAGAAATTTTTTCACGATTGGTATAATTTTTATCGTCTGAAATATTTTTTGTAATAATAATAATTTATTTATTTGCACACGATGCCCTTTCGTACAAGAAAAATATTAATATTAGGTAATATTAATATTAATATTGTTGTCTATTTTTGTAGAAAATAGAAAATATAATAATATGAAAATATTATAAAAAAGAGAGATAGAAAAAAGTATAAAATATCAAAAAGAAGAAAATAGAAAGTTTGAAATAGCCTTGTAATTTAAAAATTTCGATAATGCTAATAATGATAATAATAATAAAAATAATAATAATAATAACAATAACAGAATGGAATACAATTGGATTTTTACAGTAAAATATGTTATTGAACTGTTTTTATTGTCAAGAATAAGATTTAAATGCTTTCGATTTTGAGAGTAAGGATATTTTAAAGAAATTATAGAAACTTCCTTTTGAATCGAAAAGTAAAGGCAAACTCTCGTATTTCAGTTAGATTGCATCTTTATATTACCCTTCTACAAACTGTGTGTGCAGGTCAAAAAGGAGCGTACGCGTACTTCTTGACATGTTTGCTCGAAATTACCCGAGTGAGAATTTATATTGAATTGAAAACTTTACTCTACAAGTTTTCAAATGATTTAGTTATTTCTTTGAGTTTTGCCATGTAAAATTTATATTAAATATATAAAAATTAGAAAAAAATTGTATGTAAGGTAAGAATTGAAATATTTTTAATATTTAATGAAGAATTTGAATTTTTTCCATACCTGTTGGATATTTTGAATATTTCACAATATTTGAATATTTTTTTTTCATCTTGCACACAATTTGAATATTTTTCACACAGAATGTAATAATCTAAATAATTTTGCTACATGTCATAATATTTTCAATACGTTTTAACATTTTAATAGTTGTTTAATTATCAGGTTTAAAAGGAATTAATTTTTAAGAATAGTAAAAAATATATTTCTAGTAGTAAAATAATAAAATTTAATTTAAATATTAAAATTTAAATAATATTAAAAATAATAAAGTTTTTTACTTGTTATAATAATAAGTTCAAAACTTTTAATATTTAAATATGTATTAAATTTCACGATTTACAAAAATATTAGTAACAAAAATATATTTTTAATAATAAAATTCAATTTTATCATCGACAGTAGTACAAGTCTGTTTTAGTCAGACGAGGCGTTTGGATTAGTTTCAATTTAATCTCAGTAGTGAAAGTCAACTTTCTGGTCAGACAAAAGAATTTCAGGTAACTTTTATTTTCTGTAAGTAGTAGAAGCATATTTAAGTCAGACGAAGAGATTTTATTTATTTTAATTGAGTACAAGTAGTCAAAATTAACTTTGATCAGACCGATTGTGTTAAATTCGGGTCGGTTTGATTTCAGTGAACGTAATCAGTTCCAGTCGAACAGAACTTGCTCCATTCGTTCTTGCAATTAGTAGTTAAAGTCAGTCTCAGCCAGACGTTGCATTTTGAACAGAATTTAATTTGTCCTCAGTAGTCAAGGTCGACTTTAGTCAGACGAAAGGTTTTTGAAACTAGTTTTAATTTACTACCAGTAGTAAAAGTAAGTTTTATTCAGACAGGTTTTTTTATTCCTGTTTGTTACAAGTAGTTACAGTCGACGTGGATCGTATCAAATGGTTTCATTTCGTTTCAACTTGGTTCTAGTAGTAGTAGTAGTTAATTTCAGTCAGACTGCATAAATAATTTTTCAATATTTTCAAAATAGTTTAAATAATTATATTATTTAGTTGAAATTGTTTAATAATAGTTTCAGTAGTTAAAATGATATAATTTCTTTGCTCCTTCTTTTCAGTAGTACAAGTCAATTTCTGCCAGACAGCATAAATAATTTTTCATATTTTAAAATTTGGTATATTTTGGACTATTGAGTATGAGTGAAAAACAAATATGTTATCTGACTGAAATTGACTAAAACTACTGCAAAGTAGTTTAAATTTTTAGATTTAAAAAATAGTTTAAATAATTTAATTAATTTAGTTAAAATATTTTAACAATTTTTTTTAGTTAAATTCTTTATTTTGTTTAAAGTTCGTTTCGGTAGTAGTAGTAGTCAATTTCAGTCAGGCATAAATAATTTTGTCTAGTTTCAAAATAGTTTAAATAATTTTATTATTTAGTCTAAATACAAATAGTTTAATAATATTTTAAGTAGTTGAAGTTGATTAACTGCTTTGCACCTTGTTTTCAGTAGTACTGCTCAATTACAGTCAGACAGCAAAAAGATTTTTTCATATTTTAAAATTAGGTTGAAGAGTTTTTCGCATATTTTTGTCTTTAAAATGTGAATGGAAAAAAAATTATGCTGTCTGACTAAAATTGACTAAAACTACTAGAACCAAGTTCAAACGAAATAAAACACAATAAATAAAAAATAAAATAATTTAAACTGTTTCAGTTAAATTAAAAATCATAAAATACTAAATATTATTTACCCTGTCTGACTGAAATTGACTACTACTACTGCAAAGTATAGTTAAAATTTTTTTTTTTAAAGTTGATATATTTTAATGAATTGAGTGTAAATATTTTATAAATAATTTACGTTGTTAAAATTTTTGTTTATTTTGTTAGAAGTTGGTTTCAGTAGTACTAGTCAATTTCAGTCAGACATGATTAGTTTTTTATATTTTAAGATAAATTTTAATATTGTTAAAAATATACATTTGTTTAAATAGTTTTTTAACAATAAAAAAATAGTTTATTATGTCTGACTGAGATTGACTAGAACTACTAGAATCAAGTTGAGACCAAATATAATATATGAAGTAACTGAAAACTATAAATTAAATTAAAAAATGTAAATTCTAAACATTTGTTCACTCCGTCTGACTGAAATTGACTAGTACTACTGAACAGTAGTTTAAATAGTTGAAAATTTTAAATAGTTTTAAAAATAGGAAATCAATTTTCTTTTATAAAAAAGTGACTCTCCAATTTTTGGAAAACCAAAAAACTTCGATTTTGCATATACATAATATGAATACATATTTAATTTTGTAATTTTATAAAAATTTTCTGACTATAAAAATTACTCGCAACATTGAATAATATGCAAATAAAAATTTTGTTTATGAATAATCATTTTTCTTTTTTTTTATTGATATTTTTCACAATGAAGAAGCGAATGCAATATATAAGAGGAGAGGGGAGGGAAAGAGGGGGAGAGGCAGTAATATTGCGCATAGGGTGAGATATGGTTTTGAGAGATATAAAATTTTGCGGTTGGCATGGTGCACTACGTTGGCGGAACTCGATGGGCACGAGTGCTCTAGGGGATCGCGCGGCATATGGGCATATGCTTTCGAATATATGCATGAGAATAGACCACTTGGTTCGTAAAAACGGCAAAAGTATAGAATGTCGAGAGGAGAGGCGGTAGATAGAGCGCTGAATTTGCAGAAAAGGAGATGATACATTACATACGACCAAGGGATTTTCCGTTACGGATAGCCAAGGATCTAAAACCAGAAAAATTTTTACCTGAACAACCCATATGCTCTCTTGAAAAATTTCTCCCTTTCACTTACACAACTTGTCCTAATTTTTTCTTTTTCTGTTTTCTTTTTTTTTCTTTTTTTTTTTGCTTATATACCACACAAAATAAGGATTTTTATTACTTGCCAGCTGTTCTCACGTTATTTGCGGGGGTTTTAATGTTTCTTTGTTTCTCTCTTCAAAATTATTTTTAATATTATTATTATTTAAATTTCTCCCAGAATTTACCACGAAACAATTATAAATTATTATTATTATTATAATTATAATTATAATAATTATTATTATTATTATTATAATTATAATTATAATTATTATTATTATTATAATAATTATTATTGTTCCTTTATTTTCAATGTTATTCTAATTATTATTAAACTTAGAAAAAAGTTAACAGAATATTGTATTAAATGATAATAATAAAATTTTACTAATGATTAAAAATGTTAAATAGTTTTAAATACGAAATTATTAATTAATAAATGGAATTTTCTATTTTCAGGACATCTATGGCGCTTATTTCTTCAAATACTGGTGAGTAGATTTTCGATAACTACTATTTATTACGGTGTCTGACTATACATTTATCACTCTACTTAAATCGTTTACTATCATATATTTCATTAATACTACATTACAATTTTTGTTTCAAATTTATTTTTCAATTTGATATTAGAAATTTTTTTTTTATAAAAACCTAATCAACGAAACATTGTTAATAAATTTTGATAATGTTAGTGATATTAAAAATTATTTGTTAGTTACAAAAATGATTAGTAAAAGAATTATTAGTAAAAACATTATTATTACAAAAATTATTAGTAATAAAATATAATAGTTAGTAAAATAAATATTAATAAAAAAAAAGAAAAAGTAAAAGAATTAATAAAAAGAAGTAAAAATAAAAGAAGTAAAAGAAGTAAAAGAATTAATAGTGGAAAAAAATATTATAAAAATAATTAGTAAAAAAATTAGTAAAAAAATTAGTAGAAATAAATTATTAGTAAAAACAAGTAGTAGAAATAAATAATTGTCAAAAAAAATATTATTACTAATTTTTATATTTTAAATTTTGCATTATTATTTAAAAATTCTTTTTCTCAACAAGGGGAAAAAATTTCCAACAAAGTGAAAAGCAATAAAAATAGAAAACGAAAATAAAAATAATTGTCACTATAAAGTATAAAGTTAAAACGAATAAAAATAGAAAAAAAAATTAATAAAAAAAAATTTTCAATATATAAAAACTTTGTCGTTGGCCAATCAAAAAAAAAAAAAAAAAAAAAATGCGCTAATTTGAAAGAAAGAGAAAATAAAATAGAGAAGAGGTGAAAAGTGAAAAATTGCATTTAGTTAAATTTAAAATGTACGTTATTTGTCGTCAGTTTTGAAAATGTAAAGAGAATTGTAAATGATCAATGACATTTTAGGTTGAATTCGAAATGGAATTTTCAGCGGTTGGAACAAAGCATTTTAATAGATTGGTTGAAATTTGTTATGCTCCATGAAACATTTACGCATGCGTGAATTCGCGAACCACTCGAACAAGAGCACACGACTGCACAATTCACTCCTCTCTCTTTCACTCACACTCACTCACTCATTCTCTTTCTCTCTCAACATGATCGCTCTTGTATCAGTTTCATTCCGATAAGAGAAATATCTATGTGACATTTATATGTAGTCAACTAAAAAGCAGATTAAAGGAATAAATTTTTTTTTCCTATATTTGCATTTTTCATTTTTAATCAGATTTTAAAATTAAATTCGTTTGCATTTAATTATTTAGATTGATATACGCAGGAAAAAAATACTTTTTTGAATTTAATATGTGCGTGAGAAAATACATTTTTGTTTTTAATATTTGCGACAAAAACTGTTTTTTGTTTTTGATTCAAACAAAAAATACTTTTTTGTTTTTGATTTAAGCAAAAAAACAAATACTTTTTGTTTTTGAATTATAGACAAAGAAATACTTTTTTGTTTTAGATTTAAGCAAAAAAAAAACCTTTTTTGTTTTTGAGTTTGGCAAAGAGTTTGTTGTCGATTTAAGCAAAAAAAAAATATTTTTTTGTTTTTGAGTAAAGCAGAAAAATACTTTTTTTTATTTAATCAAAAAAATACCTTTTTGTTTTTGAGTAAAGCAGAAAAATACTTTTTTTGTTTAAGCAAAAAAATACTTTTTCAATTTAAGCAAAAAAATACTTTTTCAATTTAAGCAAAAATATCCTTTTTTTACTGAAGCAAAAAAATACTTTATAGTTTTTGATAGAACAAAAAAAATACTTTTTCTATTTTTGACATATGCAAAAAAAATACCATTATGTTTTTAATGTCTTTATTAATGAGTTTAGTGGATTTGTTATTTACTATAGGGAAAATCTATGGTAGAAATTTTCGTGCATAATATAATTAAATTTCGTGTTGTAAATGGCGATTTTCCTATATCGATTTCCAAAATTCTGAATGCCGGTCTCTATATCGAGTTTGTATTCTAGTTTATAGAAAGTTATGAACCGATAATTTCAATTCATGCATCAAAACCACGATAAAGGATAACGACGGAACTAGTTAGCATGAGTTTGACATAATTTAAAACTCGACTAATGGTTTTTTTTATAATACACTTAACTGAAGAGAAATTTTCGTAAAAGTAAATAATAAGGGGTTTTTTTTATTATCCAATTTTCGAAATTTAATAGGAAAGCAAATTTTACTTTTAATTTAGTATAATTTCATTATGAGAATAGATAAGTCTGTTATTATTTATTACTACATATCCAGGAAAAATAAATTTTTTACTCAAAACCCAGTAAATTTTTTGTTTGCTTCGAAACAAATTTTGGTCCCAGTAGTAAAAGTCAGTTATATTTAGACAAATAGCTAAATTTGTTATAAATCACTTTTTTCAGTAGTTAAACTCAATTTTAGTCAGACATAGTGCTTATAATTCGTTTCCAGTAGTCAAAATCAGTTTTAGTCAGACGGAATTTTTAAAAAATTTGTTTGATTGTATTTTTAGTAGTCAAAGTAAGTTATAGTCAGACAGAATACATTAATTTTTTTAAATCGGTTTTTAATAGTCAAAGTCTTATTTCGTCAGGCGGAATTCATTCAATTTTCTTTTGATTTCGTTCCTAGTAGTAAACGTCAGTTTTAGTCAGACTGAATACCTTAAATTTTTCCCACGGTAGTATATAAATATATTTTTCTATTTCGCATATTAAAATTTAAATAACGAAATAATATCAAAACTTGTATTCTTATTTTCTTCCTTCGGGAATAAAATTCCCCCCTCCTATCATTATTGAAAATTAGAGTTTGAAATGTAAGAAAAAAATAATTTATTAAATTCAAATAAAGTGGAAAAAAGTTAATTTTTCAACTTTACTGTACAGTATATCGATTACTCCATCTCACACCTCATGGGAATTTTCCGTTCTGAAGGTACATAATCTTGAAAGTTCATTGGGGTGATGAAACACTCCTCTCTCTTTCTCTGTCCCTCTCTCTCACTCTCTCTCTCTCTCTCTTTTTCAGTACCTCTTTGCAGACTACTCTGAGTAACGAAAAGGTGAATAAAATTTAGCTTGTAACAGTGATGGATTACTGTTGCTCATCCTTTTATTGGCTTTGGTATGGCAAAATAAATGGATCCTCTGTTACAAAGCACTTTATCTTACATTATCCAATTTCAAAGATGTTTACTCAAAAAAGAAGGAGTAAATAAATAAAATTTCACATTTTACTTTTTCACAATTTAACGGCGTTAATGTTTCCTTCCATTATTCAGTTTATATAAATTGATTTTCATTTGCTGACAGTGGTTCGAATTGGTTTTTGGTCAGACGAAAGGGATTTTTAATTGAAACGAAAAGTTTGTCGAAGAAGTAGTAGTAGGTTAAGATAGGTTTTTATTTTCTGCAAGTAGTAAAAGTATATTTAAGTCAGACAATGTATTTTTTATTATTTTAAATCAGAGAACATTTTACTTAAAAATTTTTCCTTAAATCAATTAATTTTCAAAAAAGTTCTACAATTTTCACATTCTATTTATTTACAATATTATTTAATTTTACAAATTTCAAATCATCGTAAATTCTTCCATTAAATATATATTAGAAAATAAAAACTGCAAATAATATAAAAAAGATTCAATTACACGTTTTCAAAAAAATTAATTTCAAAATTCAATTATTTCTAAAAATTCACACTATATTGCTTTTAATATTCAATTATTATCTAAAATTTTAACTAAAATTCATTTTTAAATCAATGTTTATTAGAAAATTCTACTAGAATTCAATTATTTAAATACGAAAATAAATAATTTATTGAACAATTAAATGTTTCTTAAAATTCAAAATTCTCATAAAGAAATTTACCAACAAATTTTTAAATAATTGAATACTTTTGACAAATTTTAATACAATTTTTTAGAATAATTACATTTTCCGAGAAATTTGATTAAAATTGTATGAAAAATAATTGAAATTCTGCATTGAGTTTTATTATTTATGAAAATAATTGAATTCTTTAGAAGAATTCATTTGTTTTTAAATGAAATTTATTTTTAAATAAATTTTTATTATAAAATTGATTTTAAAATATTAGGTATTGAAAATCATTGAATTGAGGAAAAATTTTTGAAAATAATTTAATTTCGAAAAAGGATTTTATTATTTTCAAAGATATTTGAAATTTTAACAAGAATTTAAAAAAATTTTAAACATAATTAAAATAGTGCGATGAGTTTTATTATTTACAAATGTAATTAAATTCTTAAAAAGAATTTTATTATTTAATTAAATTATTATAGTTTTTAACAATAATTGAATTTTGAAATTGAATTTTATTATTTTTAAAGATAATTGAAACTTTTACGAGAATTTAAAAAAAATTTCGAACATAACCGAATTTTTGAGAAAAGTGTCATTATTTGTAAAAATAGTTGAATTATAGCAAAGAAATTAATAAAAAAATGTGTAAAGAATTAAATTCCTAAAAAGAATTAAATGTTTGCAAAGAAATTTAAAAAAAAAATTGTAAATAATTAAATTCCAGGTGATATTTTTATTATTTTATGAAAATAATTAAAGTTTTGCGTTGAATTTTAACAAAAATTTTTGAAAAATAATTGAATTCTTTTGAAAAATTTTATTAAAATAGTAGATATTGAAAAACATTTGATTGAGGAAAATTTATGAAAATAATTTAATTTCGAAGAAGAATTTTATTATTTAGAAAAAGTAATTGAATTCCTGTAAAAATGTTATTATTTAGAAAAATAGTTGATTTATATCAAATTTATAAAAAAAATTTGTAAATAATTGAATTTCTGTGAAATTTTTATTATTTTATGAAAATAATAGATTTAAAAATAATTGAAATTTTGCCAAGAATTTCATTAAAATTTTTGAAAATAATTGAATTTCGAAAAAGAATTTTATTATTTATAAAAATAATTGAAATTTTGACAAGAATTTAAAAAAAATTTTGAACAGAATTGAATTTCTGCTAAGAATTTTATTACTTTTAAAAGTAATTAAATTTTGCAATCATTTTTGTAATTTCTCTAAAATTTTCCAAATTGTACCGTATAATTTACGAAATTTTTGTCCTTTTTGAAACAAATTACGGAATTGACGGACCTTTTTTAAAAAAACTGACTTTTACAGACCTTTACGGGATTAACGGACCTAGTTCGAGTCCTGTAGTAACCATATAATAATATAATGTTAACAAAATTATTTCACAAAATTTATATTCTTTCTAATTAAAAATCATTAAAATTTAGTAGAATTCATGTAGAAATTCTGTAGAATCGTTCTAGTGAAATTCTCTAGAACATCCACTAAAATTAATATAGAATGATTTTAGTGAAATTCTATAGATCTTTTTCAGCTTGGTACAAGTAGTCAAACTCAATTTTAGTCAGACGAAATGAATTCCTTTCATTCTCAGTAGTAAAAGTCAGTTTTAATCAGACGAAGTAGTTCAATCTTGTTTTAGTCTATTTCAAGTAGTCATAACTCAATTTTAGTCAGACGGAAAGATTTTAATCTGTTGTTATTTTATTCCCAGTAGCTAAAGTCAATTCTAATCAGACGGAATGTTTTAATTCATTTTAATTCCATTCCCAGTAGTAAAAATCAGTTTTAATCAGACAGAATACTTCAATCTTGTATTAGTCAATTTCAAGTAGTCATAACTCAATTTTAGTCAGACGTAAAGCTTTTAATTTCATTTTGATTTTGTTTCCAGTAGTAAAAGTCATTTTCAGTCAGACGATGTTTTTGAATTCCTTTTATTTTGCCTCAAGTAGTAGAAGACTTTTTTTAGTCAGACAGAACACTTCAATCATGTTTATAATCAATTTCAAGTAGTCAAACATAGATTAAGTCAGACACAAGTTAAATTACCATTTCTCCAAACTATTAGCAAAAATCACCTGTCAAATGGACAATCAAAATAAATTTTTCTACCATAACAAAAAAAAATCTCAACTAAGAAATTAATTTTCTCATTTTTCTTAAAACACCCGGTATGGATGCATGTTAGCGTTATAATAGCGTGCTTTATATATATACTAAAGGTGCATTAAAGCGGTTTGTGTATCTCGAAGAGGTATGAGGTCTTTTACTCAACTCAAAAGCTACCTCTATAGAAATGCCCCTCTAACTATACCGAGTAATACATTGCGTCCCGATTACCAACTTGAACACCTGCTAAATCACTGGGGAAACGTCCGAATATATTGCTGTCATATTTATTCTTTCCTATCTATATTTCTCCTTTCTTGAAATACAAAAAAAAATGTGAGAAATAAATTTCCTATCAATAAATCTGTAATTCTTTTTTCCATTCACTCAAATTTAATCTCCTTTCATAATACAAAAAAAAACCCGTATATACCTATATATTTTATCTCTCTTTCGCCTGCAGTTTTGAATATTAATTTTGTTTTCAATAACAGATGCGCCATGTTAATAAATTTTGCCCGTTGAGTTTAAAAAAAGGCGATAAAAATTTTATGAAAATCGAATTTAATAATTTAGTTTTAATATTTTGGGAAAAAAAAATAATACAAGTAAATATATACTTTTTTAATTTAAACAAACAATTATTCAATTAACAAAATCGAAAGAAAATCGAAAAAATTCCGTCTTACTAAAACTGACTTTGACTACTCGGAATGAATTAATGCATCTGTCTGACTAGAATTGAGTTTTACTATTTGAAACTAATTTTAAAAAATTGAAAGACTTTTGTCTGACTAACACTGACTTTGACTACTGGCAACAAAATCAAAACAAAATTGAAAAAATTCTGTCTGACTAAAATTGGTTTTGACTACTGGAAACGAATTAAAATAAATTATATAATTTTATCTTACTATAACTTACTTTAACTACTGAGAATAAATTCAAAGCCAAATTGAAAGAATTCCGTTTGACAAAAAATGACTTTAACTACTGAAAACAGAATCCGAACAAAATTGGAAAAATTTCGTCTATATAAAACTGACTTTGACTACTAGAAAGTGTAGTCATTTTGTCTGACTATAACTTACTTTGACTACTCCGAACAAATTGAAAGAATTCCGTCTGACTAAAATTACTGGTTAAAATCAATAATTCAATAATTATTATTTCTTGTGATTAAAAATATATACTTATATAGAAACAATGATTCAGTAATAGTTATTTTTTGGGATGAAAAAAGTTTTTGAAAATGTAATTGGTTAAAATACAGTTTTCTGGTTTTTCAATAAAATATCATGTTTCCTTTGATTTTTAACTTTTCTGAAGCTTATACTTAAATATAAGCTTCTTACTTCATTAAAGACCCCTATAAGCCCCTTGAGTTTCCAGTCTGTTGTATTACAGTCTTTCAATGTCTTTTGTAGACATATATATAAGCAGATGCTAGACAAGTTTCCATTTCTCTTAGGAAATTACTCTTAAGAATTGGTCTCTGCAATCGTGATCTTCTTTCAACTATTGTTAGCAAGTTGTCAGTTATCTGTGTTTATTAATAGTAAGAAGCAAAAATAAATACATTTCTTTCTTTATTTGGGAAATTTTTCATTCTCTGTCTGACCATAATCGATTTATACTACTTTACTTCAGTTACAATATTTTTTTATTATTTGTAAATTATTATTTGTAGGTATTATTTTTTTTTAATTTGTATTTGATTCATTATTTTATTATTTTTATTACTACCCTTGTACTTTTGTACCATTTTTTATTCTTTTATTATTTTGTTAATTATTTGTATTATTAATTTTTTATTATATTTATTATAATTATTATTCTTTTGATACATTTGTATAATTTTTTAATTTACTATTTTATTTAATATTGGTATTATACCTACATTTTTTAATTATTTTTTTATTATTTCTTTAGTATAATTTATTGTATTATTTCTTTATTTATTATTTTCCTTTACAATACGTATTATTTATTTTTTGTATTATTTTTATTATTTATTTTTATACGATCAGCAAGTTCTGAAAGTTCGAATTTTCCATCTTCAACAAAATTTTCTACCTCTGGAAATATTTGTACAAAATTTATAAAAATTACTATAACCATTATAAAAAGGAAATAAAAAATTAAACATTTAAAATTTTTATTGTATATTTTTTTAATATGTTAAGCAATATTTTTGCAAAAAAATTTTATTTTAAAGAGGAAATAAATGAAATTCCTCTTTATTTGTGTGCTCAGAACTTAAGGGATATATTTTTCTATTATTTTTATTATTATTTTAGTATTATTTTTAACATTCGTTTTTTTATATTTGTCTTATTTCTGTCTTATTCTATTTTTGTATTATTTATTAATATATGTTAATTAATATATTAAATTAAATTAAATTAATTTAAAAATCACATTATTTAATTAATATATGTTTTGTACCATTTTTATTATTTTTTTTTTATTATTATTGTTTAGTTTTGTATTATTTTTATTTATTTATTTTAATGTTATTTTTATTATTTTTTTGTTATTTTTAACATTGTAAAATTCACAACGTTTATAATCAACAATTCTGAAGTAAAAATAGTTTTCTATTTAAATTATTATATATTCTTTTATAAAAAATATTTGACATATTTTTTTATCAATAATTTAGAAAATAAAAATTCGTCAACGAAACATTTTATTTTTTTCTATATAAAAGTTTTTTTTTTTATTTTAATCTTTGATCAGAAATGTCGTGAACTGCACCGAAGTTATTTTTATTACCTATTTTTATTTTTTTTTTATTTAGTTTTGAATTATTTTTTATTATTTATTTTTGTACTATTTTTATCTATTTACTTTTTGTGTTATTTTTATTATTTATTTTTAGTTGTTATTTTTAACGAATGTGAAGTTCACAACGTTTATAGACAACAATTTAGAAGAAAAATATTTTTCTGTTAAAATTCTTATTTATTTTTATCTAAAAATACCTAATAATTTAATTTATAATTAATCATTCTTTATTACTTAGTATGATTTTTTATCAATAATTGAGAAAATAAAATTTGGAAACGAATCATTTTTATTTTTTTTTCTGTACGAAACGTTAATTTTGTTATTTATTTTTAGTCTTTTATTATTTTCTTTTAGTCTTTTATTATTTATTTTTAGTTCTTTATATTATTTATTTATATTTTTTTCATTATTTTCTTAATTTATTTTAATAATTCTTAAAAACTATTTTCTTATTGTTTTTATATTTCTATTGTCTAATACTTATTGTCACAAGATTTCTGTTTTTATTCCACATTATATATTGTTAGAAATAGAGTTAGAGAAAATATTTGAAATGCCCAAGGAGAATATCTTGCTTTTCAATCAGAAATCAATAGTGTAACTATTTTTATTTAACCGTTTTTTCTGATAAGTTCAGATTAAGAAAACAATGCACAATCATGTTTTCATCTCGCAGAATTAGATGAAATTTTTAGCGAAAAACCTCACTTCAAATTGTAATTTCAGTTGTATGAATCGACTTCGGTCAGACTTTTTAAAAAAAAAAACATTTTTTAGTATTTTTCAAAAATAGCAAAAACAAAAAAAATTGTTTTATAAAAATTTTAACAAATTAAATGTCAAAGGTAAAAATCCGTATTTTATTTATAAAATTGAAATAAAAAATGGGAATAACAACGTTTTTCAGATTTTATAGAAATAATTGTTTATTTATAGAATCAGTATTTGAATTCTGCAAATAGAATATTAACTTCGTTACTTTGAGTAATTATAAGAGAAAAATCACTGTTGTTTTTAACAATGTAAACGAATTTCATTTTTTTGTGTGGAATTTTGTATTATTTAGTTTATTCCCGTTAAATATGTTTATATTGATTGAATGAAACTTAAATTAATATCGTTGAATTGTATTTCGGTCCATTTATTTTATTCGATTTTATCGTATGCACAATTTTATTTTTTTTTTTATTTCAACAAGAAGAAAAAAACAGAAAAAAAATTTGAAATTCATTTCAGGAAGAACATGAAATGGTTGGTGGATTACATAATTTGGGAAAACTGCTCATTATTCATTTCACATCTTTTCTCCATCCACTTCTCCGCTATCTCAACTTGTTCCCTTCTCTCACTTTTTCTGTATCAACTTTTTCTTCTTTTTTTTTAACCCCCCCCCCCTCTCGCTTATCAGATCTTGCTCTCGCATTTTATTTCTTTTCTCTCTTTTGGCTCTCTCCATTTCACTTCTTTTTTTTATTTCTTTTTCTAGAATTTCGTGACATCTTATTTTATTCTGATATATTGTTGACATAACGAAAAAATTGAGATGTAACAAATAAAGAGGGAATGAAAGTTTTTTATTTTGGATCAATTTTCTGAAGAGGGGGAAAATTTTTCTAATTTTAAGATTTCAATTAATAATATAACAATTTAACATTGTTATTCCTGTTATACTTCTTTCTTGTTTTAAGGTACATTGGATGATTTTAATTGAATTCGAATTGCAATCAGAGAAATAAAGTTTGTGTTGTAATGATGGAAAATAATGACAGAGGGGAATTACAAATTTCTATTGAGGATAGTTAAATAAAAAGTCAATTAAAATCAAGAGGAAGAAGCTTTCCTATTGTTTATTTCTACGGTTAGGAAATTTTTTTTTTCTTCACACAAAAAAAATGTTCTTGTAAAAGTACACGCTCTGTGTGGTTTCTTATCTTTAGAATTCAATTTATTCAGTTTTACTTGAAGCAGTTTCCCGTCTTGAATCGTGGGAGTATATCATCGCCTCGATATGCACTCTAAACTTGCATAATCTCTATCTTGTGAACTAAAAAACTTTTTATCAAGTATGAGAGATAAACTAATCGGCACGTAATCTGACTATTCAGAAAGTTCAATATCTGGGGATGATTTCTCATTCTTTATCTCAACGGGCGACTAATGGCCAGGAGCTGACATTTTAAATGGAAAGCAAATTCGATGGAAAGTGATTGAATTATTTTTAATTTTTATTTAATTAAATTTTTTTTATTTAAACACAGTTTTTCTAAGGATATTAAAAATTGAGAAAAAAAATGTATCAAAATGTTGCTTCGCAACTATTTTGATACATTTTTTCTCTCAATTTTGATATCCTTAGAAAAATTGTGAATTATTCTCAGTTTGGCATAAATCGTATTTATAACATTAACACTTGCAACAAAAGGTAGAAATAAATTTGACATAAATCATACTTGTAATTTTTTCAAAATTTTTCATGTAATCTTGCTTTGATTTATGTTGAATTAAACTTATGTTAAATTTCTGTCAAGTGAGATTTTGTCGAAGATTTTCTTTGCTAAGTTTTGTTTTAATAATTTTTTTATTAATTATGGTGATTTATTGTGAATTGAAATTGGAACAGGATAGATTTATGTAAAAAGAAGTAACAAATAAGTGAGATTTATGTCAAAAGATATTTATGTCAAGTGAGATTTATCTGAAATAAGGTTTATATCAAAAGAGATTAATGGCAAATGAGATTTTTGATAAGTGAGATTTATGTCGAATTAGATCTATATCAAAAGAGATTTATGTCGAATGAGATTTATGTCAAGTGAGATTTATGTGGAAGATTTTTTTATTATGTTTTGTTTTATTCATTTTTTATTAACTATTATTTATGATTTATGTAAACGTCGATTTCTATCAAGTGACATTTATGTTGAGGGTTATTTTTATTAACTATTGTTTCATTCATCTTTTATTGACTATCATTTATGATTTATGTAAAAGGCGATTTTATTCTTTATTTTATTATTTATCATTTTTATTAACTTTCGTTTTATTAATTCTTGATTAACAATCATTTACGATTTATGTAAAAGCCGATTTCTATCAAGTGAGATTTATGTAGAAGATTTTTTTTATTATGTTTCGTTCTATTAGTTTTTTATTAACTATTATTTATGATTAATGTAAAAGGCGATTTCTATCAAATGAGATTTGTCTTGATGGTCATTTTTATTAACTTTTGTTTTATTAATTTTTTATTATATATTATTTATGATTTATGTAAAAGGCGAATTCTATTAAATGAGATTTATGTTGATTCTTATTTTTATCAACTTTTGTTTTATTAATTTTTCGTTAACTATAATTTTTTAAGGTAAAGGATATTTTTTACTAACTTCTTTGTCTATTTTGTATTAATTTGATGTCTATGGAAAAACTATATGTGATTTATGTTGAATAACTTTTACTTTCGATGAGATTTACGTTAATTTCTATCAATTAGAATTCATGTTGAATGAGATTTCTTTTAAATTAGTTTAATATCAAGTTAATATTTATGGAAATCGAAAATTTTAAACAAGATAGATTTATGTACCAGAAAATTGTAGTCAGGTGAGATTTATGTTGACTGATATTTATTTAAAATGAGATTTCTATCAAGTTAGTTTTATATATAAGTGATTTATGGTGAATAGAAAAAAATTGTCTAGATTTATGTGAAAGGAAGTTACAATAAAGTCAGATTTATGTCAAATGAGGTTTATATCAAAAGAGATTTTCGTCAGTTGAGATTTATGTCAAGTGAGATTTATGTTAAATGAGGTTTACATAAAAAGTGGTTTATATTAAAAAAGGTTCATGTCAAGTTATATTTATGTCAAATGATGTTTATATCGAAAGTGGTTTATATAAAAAAAAGTTCATGTCAAATGAGATTTATGTGAAATGAGGTTTATGTCAAAGTGATTTATGTCAAATGGGGTTTATATCAAAAAAGATTTTTGGCAGAAGAGATTTATGTCATGTGAGATTTATGTCGATTGAGAGTAATGTCGAATGAGATTTATAGATTTATACATAAAAAGAGATTTATGTCAAGTGAGATTTATCTCGAAGGAGATTGCCACTAAGTGAAATATTCAGTCAATTGAGATCTTTTAAGTGAGATTTATGTCACTTTAGATCTGTTAAGTGAGATATCTGTCAAATGAGATTAATGTCAAATGTGAGATTTATATCAAAAGAGATTTTCTTCAACTAAAATTTTCATCAATCGAGATTTATCCTTCTGGTAATTTCGAAAAATTAAAATTTATATCAATTTTAATTTCTCTCAACTGATATTAATGTTAAAATAGATTTCAAAAGTTCCAATTGTTGGGAAAAAATATACATTTGACATAAATTTTAATTTATGTCAAATGTAATTTTACTCAACTGATATTAATGTTAAAAAATGATTATAAAAATCTCAACTGATGACCATTAATATTAAAATTGAATTTGAAAACAGCTCTCAACTTCTGAATAGGGAAGAATCGAGTCGCCTTTCCTATTCTTATATAAAAATAAGAGAGAAAGAGAGAGAGAGAGAGAGAGAAGAGGTAAAAAAAAAATCTTGTAAAACATGAATGTAAGTCCTCCTCAGTATATGGGGGAAGGGATTCTGGGTGTGTGTGTATATATATTGTAAGAAAGTTTAGCCGGAAGGCGCACTTGAAAAAAAGTTCGAAGGATCGACGGATGAAACAGACACTCGTTTTAATTTTAAAATGGGTTGGGGCCCCAGTACAAAAGCGTCATTAAATAGGAGGCCTGCGGCTTCTTGAGGGGTCCTGACTTTCTCGCTTCCAACAACTCTTTTGTTGTCCTGGATCCCTTGATAAGTAGATGCGCACACTTCCTTATCAGTGTGTAACCACAATGGACAGTGTGGGGACCGAACTGTCTCGCCCCTCTCTTGTTTCTCTCCCTCTCTTCTCTTCCTCTTTGCCTCTCTCTTTCTCTCTTCTCTTCTTCTTTGTCTCTCCCTCTCTTCTCTTCCTCTTTGTCTCTTTCTTTCTCTATTTCTCTCTTCTCTTCCTCTTTGTGTCTTTCTTTCTCTATTTCTCTCTTCCATTTTTCTTTGTCTCTTTCTTTTTCTCTCTTCTCTCTGTCTTAGACATTCTGTTGTTGCCTCTCTCTTTCTTCTTCCTCTCTCTCCTTCGTCGCCTCTCTCTATTTCTTTCTTATCTTTATTTTTGTCTTTCTCTCTCTATATTTTTCTCTCTTGTTCATCTTTCTTTCTCTCTCTCTCTATTTCTTTCTTGTCTTCCTTTTTGTCTTTCTCTCTCTCTCTCTCTCTCTCTCTTTCTGCCTTCTTTCTCTTTCTTTCTGAAAAGACTGAATGACTAAGAGAGAGAGGGAGAGAGAGAGAAAGAGGGAGGGAGTCATTCTGTTTTTGCCTCCCATCTCTCTCTCCCTCTGTACCATTCTCTCTCACCATCTCAATAACGGTGTACTCTCATTCCATTCTCTCCTGCACTCATCCCTTGCCTTTGCGTGAACCACTAACCACCAGCATAGTTGTACGCTATACATAGAGCAGCACAGCTGCATTATTTAGTCAATATCGCACCCTCCCACTGGTCTGAACCTCTTGTTCGACCACCCTTAGCCTCTCATACCACGTTCACCCCCCCTCCCGGGAGCGATACTCCCACCCCCCCTCTCCTCATTCCTCTCAACCAAGCGCGCCACTACTAGCAGAAGGTATATGCTCGGCGCCAGGATCGACGAAATTGCTGGAAAATACATTGCGCGCAGGTACATGGCTATGGGGTGCGAAGTGTGGGTTTTGGCCTGCGTTCAATTCAACCCTCTCTCTTTCTCTCTCTCTTTCCACCCTTTTCTCTCTCTCTCCTCTCTCTCTCTCCAGGACCATTTTTTATTCTTCACGGCAACCGCTGGTATATATAGTAGCAACGCCAAAATATTGATTTTCCGTGAGTGGTTTTTGTTTCATAACTGTTCTGTTACCCACCCATCTAAACCCCCCCCCCTCCACCCATCACACCCTTTCACCAACCCCCCGCCCCCCTCTTTATTTCTTGATGGTTAAAATATGCAAGCGTCTGCATTTGAGAAAAGACGTCAATGATACAATGAGTTAACAAAAGATTCTTCTTGTTCACCACCCTCTGCTTCACCCCCCCCCTTTCCCCCTTCTCTCTTCTCTTTAGCCGCAAACGGTTTTTAGTGGCGAACACGTTAAAAGCTCACACTGATTTTCAACCCAAATTGTTCCCTTGAGGGATTTTTGCTATATAAAGGGTCCGACACGCGCGTTAACCGCAATTCAATTGGAGAAATTTCAATAAATTCGTATTGTATGTATGTATGTATATAGTTAAAGAATAGTATTGGTATAGTATTGGTATGTATATGTATGAATAGGTGGAAAAAAAAGGAAAACAAATACCACGTGGTGTATAAATCATATTTTGAAATGATGTGTAATAATCTCGAAATATATATATAAATTGCTCCGTATTTTGAGGAGGAAAAAAAATTTCTGTTCAAATTAGGGATTTTTATTTGTCTTTAAATTTTTTTTTCGATGGATTTTATTTTTGATAAATAAAAATTTGGTTATTGTACATGCAGTATGGATTGACAGTTTGAATAAAAGAAACACCAATTTGCATTGTTGGGAATTTCTTTTCTATTTTTGAATGAAGCGAAAAAATGTTTAATTCATTAAAATTTCGAAAATTTTAATTCAAATAAAATTTGATTTGTCTCGAATGAATTTTAATTGGTTAAAATAAAATTTGATTTGTCACAAATTAATTTTTACTTGGTTACAATAAAATTTTATTTGCATAGAATAAAATTGTATTTAAACCAAAGTTAATTTATTTTATTAGGATGATGAAAAAAATCGATCGATTAATTTATTTTAATTAATTATAAGTATATTTGTCTCAGAGTCTATAAAATTATTTATTTGTTCTGAATACAATTTTTATTTAACGCAAATAAAAATTTTATTTGAGAAAAATAAACTTTTTTTCGAACCAAGTACAATTAAATTGTGCCAAATAAAATTTTAAATCGAAATCTTCCTTAATTAAAATTTTATTTGAATTAAATTAAATTTATTTGAAACAAATAAAACTCATTCAAGCCAAACATAATTTTTATTCGTACTGAACAAATTTTTTTATATATTGTAAGTAAATAATTTTATAGGTTGTGTGATAAATATACTTATAATTTACTAAAATAAATTACTTTAAGTAATTAAAAATTTTAATTAAATTTAAACATTTTTTTTACTAAATAAACAAAATTATTTCTCTCATTATTAGAAAATTTAATATTTTTACTACTTTTATTAAAAAAAATTAACTGTGGAAAAATTGTAAACTGATTTAATCGTCATTGTAATCGTCCTGAATCCAAGTTTAAAATGAAAAATCTTTTTGTCATGTTAAAAAGATTTTTCATCCGTGCATAAATATTGAATCTTGATAAACAAAAAAATTGTTTATTTTTAAAAAATATGTACATGTTTTATAAATAAACAAATTTTTTGTTTATTAAAATTCAATATTTTTATTCAAAAAAATTTTTATTTCGAAAATATTTTTGTCCAAATAATCCAAATGATGTAAATTTTCACTTATTATTTATTAAATCTCATAAGAATCATTTGGATTATTTGGAAAAAAATATCTTCTAAATTAAATAATAAATTTAAAAACTTATTTGTTTATAAAAAAAAATTTCATGTTAAACTTGGATTCAAGATGAAAATTTATCTTAAAAAAAAATTGTAATAAAAATGTAGTAAAAATATTTAATTTATTTTTAAAGAATAGTAAAAATATTCAATTTATTCTTTAAAAATAGTAAAAATATTCAATTGTTAATAACAAGAGCAAAAGATTTTTTTTAAAAATCCATTTACATATTTATGTTAATATAAATATAAAACATTATATAAAAATTATCATTTTAAAAAATATAAAAATTCTTGAATTTCGAGTGACACGTTTCAGAAATTATCCTTCTCAACTAAATTAAAAAGTAATTTACTTTTATTTTATAAATTTCACTAAACCTTTGAAAAGAATTTTCCAACTTTGATATACAAAAAAAAAAATTGCTCTTACTTTTTACATGATAAATTTTCAACAGGATCAATTTTTTCCCCAGCGTCAAACTTTTACGAACTAATGCTTCCAATGAATAAAGCAATTGAAATCTTACTTTTTCATCGCGAGGGAGAAAGAAAGGAAAGAAAAAAAAATTGGATCGTTACATTCAAAGCTAATTACCGTGTTTTCGGACTACTTTCACTTTTGCTTTTTTTTGGAAGGATAAAAATTATCCCTTTTGTTGAAATAACAGTTTCCCATCAAAAGATTTGTGTCCTGCTAATGTTGCAAAAAAAAACCGTCCCATTCGCCGGAGGGTTAAAAGAACATTACTATCATTATTACCGCGGAAACCAAAGACCCAAACCGTCACTGCGGCTCTCTCATAAAGATAATGAATTCTTGAAAGAAAAAAAAAATTATTTTTCAGAAATGTTTTCAGACTTTATTTAATGAAACGAATTTTTAATGAAAATTGTAAAGACATTTTTTTTTTCTTTAGGTTGTTTCTCATTTTGTTGGGAAAATATTTTTCGTTTGATACAAGTAATGTAGAAAAGAAGAGAGGAACATAATTGGGATTTAAATATTTATTTGAATTGTGTGAAAATAGAGAATAGGGAATTATATGTGAGTTGTAAGTTTTAATTAAAAATTTTGTAAAATTTTAAATGATTAATAACTAGAAATTTGTAAAATATAACATTTTTAATTAAAAATATGATCAGTACTAAATGTTTAATTAAAAATTTCTAAAATGTAAAATTTTTAATTAAAAATATTAATTATGTAAAGAACATAATTTTTAATTTTGAAATTTGTGAAGTACAAAATATTACTTAGAAAATTTGTAAAATATAAAATTTTCAATTAAAAACGTGTAAAGTACAAATTTTTCAATTTTGATTTGTTAATAAACTAATTATTCAATTTTCATATTTGTACGAAATGTTAAATTTAAAAATTTTATAAAATAGAAGAATTTTAATTAAAAATTTCTTTTAGAAGAAAATATAGAAGAGATTTAGAATAGAAATGTTTAATTTTTAAATTCATAAAATAGAAAACTTTTACTCTAAAATTTCTTTTCCTAGAGAATTTAGAAGAACTTTAGAATAGAAATGTATAATTTTAAAATTTATTTAACAAATTATTTTATATTAAAAGTTGTATATATAATTGGGAAAAAAAGAATATTTTTCTATTAAATTTTTTATTATAATAGTAAATTGTTTATTGCGAGAAATTTAAGTACTTAGAGAGTGCAGAGTTTTGGTGAAATTAATTTACTACATTGTTTAAATCGTTTTCCGGGGATAATTTTCATTACTTCGCTGAACGAAGTTGAACTAGTTCTTTAGACAAAGTCAGTCTACTTCTTTCTCGCTGAAACTTTAAAGGGAAAAAACAAACCCAGCAAAGGAAAATACGTTTCTTTTGTGGATTTTTCTTGATTCAAGAGAAAAGTTGAAACTCTATTCTTTATATATTTTTTGAGTTTTCTCTTTTTTTTGTAGGGGAAGGGAAAATTCGAAAAAGTTTATTTAATCGAAGAAGGAATTTTTATAGACGAATCCAATGTTTCTATTTTGTTTCTGAGTAGTATAAGGCCGAATTAGCAAAATTGTTAAATTTGTTCTATGAATTTAAATTTAATTAATTATTTATTTATTCAGAATAAAGGGGAAAATAATCTATTTTCCTAATTAGGACGTAAATTTAACAAAAATAACTAATTTATACACTGGGGGGGTTCAAAAAAATTTTTTTAATTCCCTTTTGATTTTATAGAAACGTTAAAAATTACATGCAAATTTTCCGTTTTGTGTAAAAGAAATAAAGTGTATTTTTAGTCATTTTTAATAAAAATTGTAACTCCGATTTCAGTAGTAAAGGATTTTTTAGTCAGACGTTCACGAATCTAGTATTTTTTGTCTCAGTAGTAAAAATAATTTTTAGTCAGACATTTTATAAATTTTTTTCAATTAAATAAATAATTTTTCCACTAAAATCTAATTTTATTAAACCTAATTTTCACAAATTAATTTATGAATAAATATTAATATTATTATAAATGTTAATAATTTAAATATTAATTGAAGGAATGAATGTAATTTCTATCCATTGTGTCAGAAAATTTTTTGTTTGAAGAATCACTTTTTGATGTCATGTGGACATTAAAAATTGAAAGGTACTTAAAATTATTATTAATTGGATTTTAAAAACATTTTATATAGGTAATTGACTTATAAATAAAAAGCCCCATTCGACAATTAAAATGTTTGACATTTACATATGTTAACTACGCAATATTTAATTGGAAAATATGTTCTGCAAAAGAGAGCTAATTATAAAGTTTTTATATTTTTCTTCTCATTAGTATGTCACCTCATTTTTCCATATACATATTCACAGTTTAATTTATTTTGGATTAGCAGAATAGAGGAGGATCGATATGAAAAGAGTTTTCAAAGTATATGAAGAATACCCAGAGCAAAAGGAATTAAAAGTTAAATCTTTTATTTACGTTTCAGCACAAAAAAATTCATTTTAATTAAAAAATTTTGTTTTTTTCTATTTAAAATACATTTATACACTTGGATAATAAATTATTTTTATATAATAATTTAGTTTTCAAAAAAATTGTATGAAATTAAAATATAGAAATTTTTATTAAAACAGAATAAAAATAATTTTACAAGTACTTTTTTTGCTAAAACATTTTTTTTAATTCATTTCTTGTTCTTTATTGAAAAATATTTTTCACTACTTTCTTTTTTTCTTTAATAAATAAATCCAGTTATGACTTTTTTTCAATAACTGCTATTTTTACTACTGTTTTATGTCAAGAAGGTAAGCGTAGAACTATTGTGATCAAAGAATGTAATAAGGTAAATTGCAAAAATTCCGAGAAAAATTGTGAATCGCTGTAAAATAGAAAGAAAAGTTCAATTTTGCCGTCGCACGTTTCTCTTTTACAAGCTTTTGTATACAGTGCGGAGAAATTTGAATTAGACTTTAAGATTGGCACTTGAAAAATTCCTTTTTTTATGCACTTAGTCCTTTTTTTCTTGCAGCTTATCTACTTTACTAGGAATTGCTCAAAATAAATAAGAATGAATTTATATTAATAAATTTATAATAATTATAATTTTTTATTTCAATTTCTATTATTCTGTATTTTAATATTGTTAATTTTAATACTATCTAAATATTATTTATTATTTTATTATTTATTTTTTTTTATTTATTAATAACAAAAGAAGACTCTGTGATAAAATCATCATTTATGCTATTTATAATTATTATTATAAGGATTATTATTTTGATAACACTAATAATCGATAATAATAATAAAAATAATAATATTTAATTCTTAATTTCATTTTATTTAACAGCGATTCACGATTATTATTATTATTATTATTATTATTATTATTATTATTATTATTATTATTATTATTATTATTATTATTATTATTATTATTATTATTATTATTATTATTATTATTATTATTATTATTATTATTATTATTATTATTATTATTATTATTATTATTATTATTATTATTATTATTATTATTATTATTATTATTATTATTATTATTATTATTATTATTATTATTATTATTATTATTATTATTATTAATATTTTATTAAGTCTATAGAATATTAATTATTATTTACTATATTAAGATTATTTATTAATATTGTTATTAATTATTAATTAATTTCGTAAAAATTATTATAAATTCGATTTATAAATTAATTTAAACGAATTTGAGCAAATTTAAAACACTATTTTTTCGTTTCAATTAATATTATTGAGTTTTGTATATTAACTATTATAATCTTAACACGAATCTTAACTAGATGAATAACGGTCATGCAATATTACACCTGGTAACGTCATACTGAGCTAATTAATTAATTATTACGTGATACACCCACATATAGTATTATATTCTGCATATATAGAATTTATAGATACGTGTAGATATAATATTATACTGTGCGCATAGAGTTTAAGACCAATTTCAAATTATATAGAAGCAACAGATTATGTAACAATTTCGAAACTTGTAATCACATCCCTGCGATTTCAAATTTCCATTAAACATTTTCCTCGAATTATCACATTATATATAGAATATTATTTTCAATAATATTTTTCTCAAGAAAAAAAATAAACTTTATTTTTTCGGTATTTAATTATATTTTTATTACAACTCTGTTGTATAATAAATTGTAAATTTGATAAAAAAAGGAATTTATTTGAAAAAGAAATAGAAAAAATATTAATCAGGGAGGTTTTTAAACATTTAATTTATTTATTTTTAATTAAATTGTGAATTTCGAAAAGGACTCAACTCTGAAAATCGTAAGAGCCATTTTCACGCTTTTTTGAGTTGAGCCCTTTTTAGAATTCACGATTAAATTAATAATTTGATTCTCCAATTACTAAATTATTTAATTAATGCATTATTTGATTTGTTAATTAATTCATTATTAAATAAATTATTTGATTAGTTTAATCAATCAGAAAATTAAAAATTAGTTATTTAATTAATAAATTATTCGACTAGATAATTAGGTAGTTACTTAATTAAATATTAAATCAGTTTAATTAATTCCAAAAATTTTACCCTTTTTTATTTATTAGTCAATAAAAAAGTGTCATTAATGTTCGAAGTGAGTAAAAGAGAGAAAGAGAGGGAAAGAGTTTTCGAACAATTTTCATGAAATTTTCTTCTGGTGAAGAGAATTTCCCTGGTTAAATACAGTATTATACACATATGTCCTCACGCGGTGCACAACTCAAGATTAATTGGCATGTTGAACTCTCAACAGAAAAGTTTCCTCTCGCATTTGGAATTTCCGCATGTAAAGACAATGAATTGCGAGATTCTGCCTGAAAATAATGGCACAAGTGCAATCAGGAAAATTGTGATAATTGTGTAATAAGTACAGTACAGTGTGACACAATTTTTGGCACAGAGAAAGAGAATGCAAAATTTATACGCATTTCACATTAATTCCTATAGAAAATTATTCAATAATTTAAGTGTAATTTTTAATACTTTTTCTTTTGGAATAAATTACATTTGCTTAATTTTACTTTTTTTGAGGAAGACGAAGAATCACAGTTTTTAAAAAATTTTGTTTGAATAACTTTTTGACGACTGCGGATGTAAAAGGAGTAAAAATGTAAAATTAAAAGGTTTTTTTTTATAGAAAATTGATATTGGAAAAAAATTAGTATTTTTTTTAATGAAAAAAGAGAAATTTTTAAGTTGAAGTTAATTCTTTTTTATTTTCTTTAATTAAGTTATTGATAATTAAAAAAAAGTGCATTTTAATATATTTTTTTTAAATAATTGTAATTTTTGTTCTAGTAGAAAAGGATATTTTTAGTCAGACTTTTTATATCGTTTTATTCTATTAGTAGTAAAAATCAGTTTTAGTCAGACATTTTAATGTAGTATAGATTTTGCAATTATGGGTATTTAAAAAGATGACTTCTACTTTCTAAAAGTGCCTGTGTGAAACTGTCTCTACCTACTAATAGAAAAAGAAAAATAAGATCTTTTTCAAAATTAACCTTTTTTTTATTTATTAAATTCTTAATTATAGCTTTACTTATTTTTTGTCAGACTTAAAATATTTGAAATTTTAGTAAAAATTATTTTAAGTAGTAAAAAGTATTTTAAGTCATACTTATATATTTTCAGTAATTCTGCTTTTAGTAGTAAAGGAAATTTTTGGTCAGACGATTCTTAATATCTTCGTTTTTCTTATTAGTAGTATAAAGTAATTTTAGTCAGACATTTTCTAAATTTCTTCTAAATTTGGCATAGTTTTTGTATTCTAGTAGTATTTAAAAAAAATTTGCTTTCTCTGCCAAAAATTTCCGTGTAAAGATGTCTTTACCTACTACAAAAAAAATTAGTTTCAAAGTTTCAAAGTTTAAAAATTCTGTAATTACGGTATTGAAAAATATTTTTATATTTTTAAAAATACTTATAATTTTACTATCAGTGGAAAAAATCGTATTTAGTCAGACGTTCTTGAAACTCTTATTTTTTAAAAACAGTAGTAAAAGGAAGTTTTAGTCAATCATTTTTAAGTTTACAATAGTTTTTTTATTTGGAACTATTGAGAAAATTAACTTTGTCTAACTAAAAATGTCTGAGCAAAGCTGTCTTTATTTACTATTAAAAAAAAATTATAACTTTCAAAATTAAACTTCGTTTTATTTTTTTGATTTCTGAGGAAATTCAGTAATTTTTAATAATTTAAGTTTAAGTAGTAAAAATAGTTTTAGTCAGACATGAATTTGAGGACAAAATTTATTTTAAGAAATAATAATTACAGTTTCAGTTAATTTATACTTGTTATAAACTTTTTGAAATTCTATAGTCTTTGGCTAGGTTTTAGTCATACAATTATTGTATTTTTTGTTTAAGTAGTAAAAATAATTCTACTCGGACGTTTATTTTCTGAAAAATTATATTTTAAGGTTTTGCACGTTTGTCGATTTTAGTATAGTAAAAAGGAGGATTTGTCAACGATATTTCATTATCAGTAGTAGCACGTATTTAAAGTCAGACTGAAAATTCCAAATTTATTCTACTGTCAGTGGTAAAGAACAGCTTTAGTCAGACATTTTTTTTTATCGTTTTTTCAGTTTTAATCCAAAGATTTTTTATTTACTTTTTTATTTTATTTTTTTCGCTTGTCATTTATAATAGTAAAAGTGTGTATTTGAGGGACACACTAATATTTTATTATCAGTAGTAACATATACTTTTAGTCAGACAAAAATTCTTTATTACTTTTCTCGTCAGTAGTAAGCAACATTTTTAGTCAGACAAAAATTACTTATCCCTTTCAGAGCTAGTAGTAAAGAACAGTTTTACTGAGACGAAAATTCTTGATTATTTTTTAGCGCCAGTAGTAAAGAACAGTTTTAGTCAGACACGAATTTCTTATTACTTTTATCATTAGTATTAAAGAAATGTTTAAAAAAGTGAAATAATTATATGAATGTAAATAGTAGAATAAAGAAAAGTAAAACTAAATGTAAAAAAAGTAAAAAAAGCTAAATAAGGATAAAAGTAAAAAAAATAAAAGTAAAATAAGAAGAAAAATAAATATAGAACTACAAAATAAAATAGAGAGAAACAAAAGTTTTGCTTTTTAGGAAATGGGAAATTAAGTGCGCAGGATAAGTAATAATGATGGAAAGCACATAATATATTTTTATAATAATAGATGTTGGTGTGTGCGTTGACCATTTTGAGTGCGCGCGAAAAGTAAAGCGAGGCATATAAGCTTCATGGCACGTACTATGAGCGAAGCCGAACGTAGGGTGGTAGAAAGCAAGCAGAGGTATTCTATCCGTTAAGCTGAACGCCTTTCTCGCACACCCCCTCATTATCCCAACACAATGAACGTTCCCGTCCGGTATTGGCATTTGCGCGAATTCCAATAGAATTTAATTGGAGGAGATCGAACCCTGGCGAACATGCATACATACATTCACACACAAGAGCTTATATATATATATATATATATATATATATATATATATATATATATATATATATATATATATATATATATATATATATATATATATATATATATATATATATATATATATATATTCCTTATACATATAAAAGAGAGAGAGGGAGAAAGTTCATCCTCGACGAGCTTCAACGTATATAAAACGACATCGACTCGATACCATCACTCGTGTGAGCGTCGCGCAAGTAAAGAATTTTCTGTCAACGCGAGAATTCACTGTCCATGTGGCCTTTTATTATTTGATATGGAAAAGCATTTCATTTAGATGCATTTTTTTTCTCAATGACTATGCTCATCATGCAAAAAATGGGATATCCGTCAAAAAAAAAGGGAGAGAATGAGATAAAACGTGTAGACGTTCGTCAATCACTGTGAATTTTGTGCAGACCTTGCTGCAGAGCAGATTCTAAATTCTAATATCGATCATCCTCTGATTTTAATAATCTTCCTTTTCACTTCTTTACAAAAATTGTCTGCGTGTACGAAATTTTTTTTTCCTCTTCTGAAATTTTTTAATTTCATTTCCATATGGTGAAAATAAATTTTTTTATTTAATTTTTTTGTATTATATTTTATAAATATTCATCTAGAATGTAATTTTAATTAATTTATTAATTAATTTACTATAATAATTTGAATATTCTTTCATTCATTCACTTTTTCTGTCCCTTAACCCGTTGACTGTCGCTGACGCATATATGCGCAAAACTAAACTGGCCAAAAGTGGTTCATGACGCATATATGCGCAACTTAAAAAAAGTGATTAAAAACTTCTTAAATGTTCCTGAAACCGGTTACTCGGGGGTTTTCGAGGTCGCTGATTACGAATCTGACATTAGTTTTCCAAAATTCAAAATGGCGGATCCAATATGTCGGACAACGAAATAAAAAATTTATCAAATTGGCTTGAAACTGAATACTGGGGGGTTATTAGGGTCGCTGATTACGAATCTTGCATTATTTTTCTAGGGTATTTATCGAAATTCGATTTCACTAAAAATTATTATACTGATGTCATATTAACCAGTTTCAAACAAATTCAATAAATTTTTAAAAATTTTCTGCCATATTGAACCAGATATTTTGAATTTTGAAAAACTGATTTCAGATTCGTAATCAGCGACCCTGAAAATCCCCAAGTATTCAGTTTCAAGCCAATCTGATCAATTTTTTATTTCGTTGTCCGCCATATTGGATCCGCCATTTTGAATTTTGGAAAACTAATGTTAGATTCGTAATCAGCGTCCCTTAAAACCCCTGAGTAACAATTTTTAAGCAAATTCGACGAATTTTGAAAAAATTTCCGCCATCTTGGATCCGCCATTTTGAATTTCTAAAAACTGATGTCAGATTCGTAATCAGCGACCCCAGAAACCTTAGGGTACCAAGTTTCATAAAAATCCATTAAAATTTTTTTCAACACACTTTTGGCCCAAACAGTGGAAATCTCCTTGACAGCCAAGGGGTTAAACTCTGAAGTTGTCGTTTGTTTATACTTTTGTTTTTCGTTAACTTTAGATAGATTGTATATTATATTATTATGTTATAATTATTTTTATTTTATAATTAATTCAAAATTGTAATGAAAAATAGAAATTATCAGAAATTTTTTCACTTCTTTTCATTAAAAGACTAAAATTTTGTTAAATATTATGTTTTGTCAAATTGAAATTATGCAGATTTTTCTTCTTTACTTCTAAGGAAAATTAGAAAATTCTTAAACAACTGTGATTAAGAAATAGAAAATTTATTTATTTTGCTTTATTTTTATTTATGATTCACAATTTTTTTAGCAAAATTATTATTTTCTTTTTGGAAAAAGAAGAAAAATATTTGCACATTTTCTGTTTTTAATCTTATTTTTAGAAGAGGATTTTCCACAGGAATTAAGACATTCAAAAATTTCAAATTCAAACTTTTTTTAAATTAAGGGGATTTGAACCTTGATGACGTCACAGTTTGTGCAAAGCATTAGTTTTAAATCTGTGACGTCATCATGGTTCAAATGCCCTTAAACAATTTATAAAAGTATTGTTATAAAACATGAAGATATCGATTGCTCCGAGTCGAAGACTCGGAGTGATTGATTTCTTCATGTCTTATAATAACTAATGATAACCTAGTGATAAAATCATTATTATCAATCATAAGAATATTGTTACTGTAACTGCATCAAAATTATTTTCATCATTTTAATTCAATTATTATTTTCTAAAATTTTAAATTATTTTTTATCAAGATTATTGAATTCTTTAAAAATTGAATTTCCTTACAAAAAATAAAAATTTATTATTTATAAAAATAGTTGAATTCCTGTGAAATTTTTATTATTTATGAAAATAATTAAAAGTTTGCATACAATTTTACTAAAATTTTTTTTAAATAATTGAATTCTTTTTGGTTTTAGTGAAATTTTGTTAATATCAAGTTTTAATTTTATCTTGTTTTTTTCTTTTTTTTTGGTTTTTTTTAAAGTTTCTCCTTTTAGTTCTTTTTTGGTTTTTTCTTTTTTTTAAGTGTAAAGGTATTTTTCTTAGTTTTAGTGGAAAAATAATTTTTTTACTTAGACATAAATTTCTAGAAAACTTTTATTTTTTGGAAAAAATTACTTTCAGGGAAAATAATTTACACTAAAAATTATTTTAGACTTGTTACTCCTTTTGGAAATTATAGTTTCTACGTTACTTTTCGTCACACGTTTCAAACTATTGTAGTTCTTGTTTCAGTAGTAAAAATATTTTCAGTCAGAAATAAATTTGGAAATTTATGAAATGAAGTTTGGAAAAATTTTATTTTAGGAAAAAAAAGTTACACTTTAACTTAATTTGCACTTGTTACATTTTCTGAAAATTTGTATTTTTTGCGTCAGTTATTGTTAGACGTTTCAAAATTTTGTAGTTTTGAATTTAGTACTAAAAATTGTTTTAGTTAGACACGAATATTTTTACCATACTTTTTACTTTCTTTTAGAAAAAAAAACTATTCTAAAAAATATTTCTTTCGTAAAAAATGTTTTGAAATTAAGTCAACTTCTAGATTAAAGTAGCAAAAGACAATTTAAGTCAGACAAAATTTATTTGTTTAATTTCGCTACTTAGAATAAGAATTTTTGTCAAGAAGAAAGGAGATGAAGAAAGAAACAAAGGAATAGTATACAGAAATTATTGTCTGACTTAAAATTACCATTACTGCTGCATATATAATTAATAGAAATAAAAAAAATTTTTTGATGTAAATTTTATTCAGTATTATTACAATTTGTCTGACCTGAAAAGTATTTTACTACCGAACCCAAGAGAAAAAGATTTTAGAAAAAATTGTCTGATTTAAAATGCGATTTTAGATATTGAATTTCGAAAGATTGAAAATATGTCGTCTGACCAAAGAGTGACATTTACTACTGTCAGAAAAAATAAATTAACAAAAAAAAATAAGTTAAAAAAATATATTCAATTAAAGTTTATTTCATTTATTTATAAAAATTTATTTTATTCATAAAAAGCTAAAATTAATTTCTTCATTCTTATTTTTTTTTATACTTTTCAAACACTTTCGATGTACAAGCGAACTTTTCCTTCTTATTTCTTCCATGAACAATTTTTTTTCTTTTCTTTTTTTTGCAATAAAAGATGGAAAAATTTTTCTAAACTGTTTTTATAAGTATCTCGAGAAACTAGTTTGGAAAAATATTTCGGCGAAAAAAATATTTAAAAATATTCCTCCGCCTAAAAACTTTTACAACGCAAAAACTTCTTGAAAAATGTTTTTCAAACTCTCTTAAATTTCCATGAATCATCGTCCAACTTTTCAGAGTGCTTTGACATGTTCGCCAACTTTCTCAACTAACTTCAAAACTTCTTAAAATCGTCTTTAACCAACAGTAAACTAGCTATTAATCATTTCTAAATATTATCACTTAATAATTAACAAACTGAAAGGTCCTTATTGTGGAATTAATAATAAAATAATAAGTTTTTGTATTTTTAATCAATTTTTATTATTTATTTAATATGTTTATGTATTTTTTTTATTATTTTCTATGATTTTTTCTATATTACTTAAAATATTAGTTTTTGTATATTATTTTCTATAATATTTTCTCTATTATTCGAAATATTATTTTCAACATTATTTTATTTATTATTTTAAATAATATTTTATATAAATTTGAAATATTACTTTGTTTATTATTTTTTATATTTTTTAAATATTATTTTCTATATTATTTTCCGTATTATCTTAATTTGTAAAAATACATTCAAACAATTATATTCAAAACTATTTACACTATTCTTTAATTTGTTCACCTATTTTTTAATGTTATAAAAAAATTCACATATTTTTCATTTTTACAAGAACGAAATTAATTTTTTTTTCTCTTCATGCAATTTTACGCCAATGTTTTAGTGTATTCTCGTTTTCTGGCGTAAAAACATCGCAGATATAATGATCTTGAGGCAAACCACCCTTCTTTACATTACCTTGAGATACATGTTTTCCTCATAATACCTTTTGTGTAGATGAAATTCACTTAGGAGAAAAACAAAAACAATTTCCAAGAAGGAGATCACAAATAGATTTCAGATTGTAAGGTTTTATTAGGAAAAAAAAAGAAGAAAAAGAAAAAGAAAACTCCATACATTCAAGTGAATTGAAAATAAACAAAAAAAAAACTCGTTTATTTTTGGTAAAAATATTTTCTTTGACCAATTCAAACAGGAAGTTAATAAATTGCTTGTCATGTCTGTTAAGGATCAGAGGGAAAATGAAAAATTTTTCTCTCAATTTATCTCAAGCTGAATGTAATTTTAATAAAATGTTTTCATTTTAGGAAAGCTGGTTTGGTTTTAGTGGAATTCTGTTAATATCAAGTTTTAATTTTTTCTTGTTTTTTTCTTTTTTGGATTTTTTTCATTTTCTTCTATTAGTTCTTCTTGGGTTTTTTCTTTTTTTTTTTAGGTGAAATGAAATTTTTCTTACTTTTAGTGGAAAAATATTGTTTTAGTCAGACATAAATTTCTGGAAAACTTTTATTTTTGGAAAAAAAATTTTGGAAAGAAAATTCAGGGAAAATAAATTACACTAAAAGTTATTTTAGACTTGTTACACTTTTTGAAAATTATAGTTTCTACGTTAGTTTTAGTCACACGTTTCGAACTATTGTATTTCTTGTTTCAGTAGTAAAAACATTTTTAGTCAGACGTAAAATTTAGAAAAAATTTATTTTAGGAAAATAATTACACTTTTAATTAATTTACACTTGTTACGCTTTTTGATAATTCGTAGTTTTTGGATCAGTTTTAGTCAGACGTTTAAAAATTTTTAAGTTTCGATTTAAGTAGTAAAAAATAGTTTTTGTCAGACGTCAATAGAAAAATTTTATTTTATGGAAAAATAATTAGAAGTTAATGTAATTTATACTTATTTTAATTTTTGAAAACTTGTAGTTTTTTCGTAACTTTGAAACGGACGATTCAAAATTTTTTAAGTAGTAAAAAATATTTTTAGCCAGCCGTAATTTTTTAAAGCAAATTTTCACTTTTTATATACTTATTGAAATCTTTCACTTTTTTCGGAAGTTTTAGTGATTTTTGCATTAGTTTTATTAAAATAAGTTTTGTAGTTCTTCTTTACGTAGAAAAAATAGTTTAAGTCAGACGTCAATTTTTGGAAAAATTTTATTTTACGAAACAATAATTGGAATTTAATTTAATTTATAAATAATTGTTACAATTTTTAAAAATAGTAGATTTTTCGTACCTTTTCATCAGTCGTTTTAAAATTTTTAATTTTTGGTTTAAGTAGTAAAAGTAGTTTTAGTCAGACGTCATTTTTTAGAAAAATTTTATTTTAAAAAAATAATTAGAATTTTATTTAATTGATACTTGTTACATTTTTTAGAATGTTGTTGTTTTTTCCTATAACTTTTAAGCAGACGTTTCAAATTTTGTATTTTTGGTTTAAGTAGTAAAAGAAGTTTTAGTCAGACATAATTTTTTAGAAAGATTTTATTTTAAAAAAAAAGTAATTACACTCTCACTTTATTTTCTCTTGTTACACTTTTCTGAATCTTGTAGTTTTCTTCTAACTTTTAAACAGACGTTTCAAAATTTTGTATTTTTTGTTTAAGTAGTAAAAGAAATTTTTGTCAGACATAATTTTTTAGTTTTTGCGTTAGTTTTATTCAAATAAGTTTCTTAGTTTTGGTTTAAGTAGTAAAAGTAGTTTCCATCAGGCAATCATTTTTTGAAAAGCTTTTGCTTTAAGAAAAATAATTGCAGTCTAAATAAAGTTTCTGTTGTCACACTTTTCAGAATCTTGTAATTCTTGCTTTAGTTTTATTCAAATAATTTTTTTCGTTTTGATTTAAGTAGTAAAAATAGATTTATTTAGACGTAAAATTTGGGAAAAATGTTATTTCAGGAAAAAATAAATACTCTTTCAATTATACTTGACAGGCAATCTTTTATTTTATTATCAGTAGTAACAGGTATTTTAAGTCAGACCAGCAATTTCTTATTGATTTTTGTGTCAGTGATAAAGACCAAGTTTTAGACAGACATAAATTTCTTACCATTTTATCAGTCTTATTCCAAAGGTTTTGCACGTTTGTCGATTAGTAGTAAAAAAAGGAGGATTTGTCAACGGTATTTCATTATCAGTAGTAACACGTATTTTAAGTCAGACTGGAAATACCGAATTTATTTTACTATCATGTCAGTGGTAAAGAACAGCTTTAGTAGACATCATTTTCCTACAATTTTTTCAGTTTTACTTCAAAAGATTTTTTACGTTTGTCAATTAGTAGTAAAAGTTTGAATTTGTCAGACAAATTTATTTTCTATTATTAAAAGTATTTTTTTTTATTTTTTTATTTTCAGGTATTTTAAATCTTCATTACTTTTAGTCTCAGTAGTAAAGAACAGTTTTAGTCAGACAGGAAATATTTTCTCCCTTTTTTTCCCCTACAAAATTTATATCGAGGAAAAAATACTTAAATTTTTTTTTTGAGAAAAGATTTACTGAAATTAAATCAAATTCTAAATTAAAGTAGTAAAGAACGATTTGGATCAGACAAAATTCTGTTTATCTGAAAAGAAGCATTTTTTCAAAATTATTTTCATGTTTTTTATATTTTTCCTTGATTTTTATCTTTTTCGTGTTTTTCGTGTCTTTGAAAAGTATTTCCCCTAGTTTTTTCTTCCTTCTGAAAGTGGGTTTAATTTTTATAACCATCTCATAATTAGCTGAAATCGACAATGATACAAGGGGCAATAAAAAATAAAGGAAGAACACTCGCGTGTAACATAATATTTTCCGACCGTAAAATTTGTTCGTTCGTCTATAAATTTAAGGACGGAGATTAAGTTTGATCGTTTGGAAAGATGTGGTTGCCATTGGCGGGTGAAATACTTGAGGAAGAAAACGCTTACGCTTCTAAGAATAGGAGACAAATTATAGCAAGCGTTTTCGGGTTAATACCCTTATTTCACATTTGTAGCCTCTCTCTTCCTCTCCCCCCTCACTCTATATAGTCTATATATACAAGAAGAGAGCTTCAATTTCCGTCCCGGATGAAGATTCACTTTTTATTACCGCACCGACCAAGAACTATGAAGCTAATTTCATAGTAAGATTAAGTCGATAATACTTGAAGTAAAAGTATGCAAAACTACTATCGGCAAACTTCTTTGCAACTTGCTTTGAAACTTTATAATATACTAACATCGTCTCTACATGCAAGCATAGATAAAATTTCGATAAAGATATCTTTCATGTTTTCTGATCAGAATTAGTTAAAGTATTGTTCTTTTCTATTGGAATTGGACTTGAAGCTTTCTATCTCTGTATCTAGCTCTATTTTTCTTTTTTTTTTTAGAAAAAACAGTCACTGCTTCAAAAATAAAAAAAAATGTCTAAAATGAATTTTCAGTAAAATTTTTTCAATTTTTAAAAAAAGGAAAAACAGACAAGAACACTGACAATTTATTATTTTAGTTTTATTTTCAGTTTTTTCTGTAATTTAGAAAAAATTTAGAAAAATTTAGGAAAATTAATTTAGTAAACAATTGGGAAAAATATTTATAGTTAAAAATTATTTCTTCTTCTCTGTTTCGATAACATTCGAGTGCACATATTGCCTCTTGACGAAGAATGGATTTTTCTTTTCAAATTTTCGATAAATTTCTTCAAAATATTATAATTTTCATTCAACATTTCAGGGAATGTTTTTTAGAAAATGATTCTGATACTGGGGAGTAGTTAAAACAAACCGCCTTGTGATTATAGCGAAAGTTTGGACAATTTAGATGCAGAATAGCTAACTGTAACCTACGTCGTAAAAGCAAACTCTACATTAGAATAATTTCTCGTTTAAACAATAACAACGTTTTGTACAATAGCGTTTGCATAAATGTATGTTAGTTCGGTTATAAATCAGAATGTGGAAATATTACTTAGCGAAAGTTCTAATTCGAAATAATATTATTGAAAAATGAAAATAAACAAATTAAGAAAAAATTAAAGTGCGAACATTTTAGGAATATTTTTTAAAAACTTAAAGTAGTTTAAATAAAAAAGCAGAAAAGAAAATTTTAAAATTTAAATTTTATATTAAAAGTTTCGAATTCAAAAGTTCATTTTCCAAATGTAGTTCAAAATGAGAAAATCTTTATTATCTTTTCTATCTCAAATTTTTCTTTCTAACAGAAAAAATTGCAATGCAAATAAATAAAATACTGTATAAAATAAAATGAAATATTCTTGAAAACTAGTAAACATGATAAAAATTTTGTAACTTTGGTTTAAGTAGTAAAAATAGTTTTAGTCAGACGTAAATTTTTTGAAAAATCGTATTTTCGAAATAAATAATTACACAATTAATTAATTTTAAAATTGTTAAACTTTTGCAAAACTTGTAGTTTTTGGCATAGTTTTAGTCAAACGTTTCAATGTAGTTTTAGTTTAAATTTAAAGTAGTAAAAATAGTTTAAGACAGACGTAAATTTTTTTAAAAATTGTATTTTACAAAATAAATAATTAAATTAATTTAATATTGTTACACTTTTTGAGAACTTGTAGTTTTTGACACAGTTTTAGTCATACTTATCAAAATTTGTAGTTTTGGTTTAAGTAGTACAAGTAGTTTTAGTCAGACGTAAATTTTTTGCAAAATTTCGTTTTACAAAAAAAAAATAATTAAACTTTAATTTGATTGACACTTGTTGGCAATCTCTGAAACCTTGTAGTCATTGATTAATTTTTTATTCTCTTTTAATTTTTGGCTTAAGTAGTAAAAATATTTTTAGTCAGACGTAATTTTTTTAAGAAATCATATTTTAGGTATCAGTAATTATTCAATTACTTAATTAAAACTTTTTACACTCTTCGAAAAATTATAGTTTTTGCTAAAGTTTTAGTCAGAAATCTGAAAATTTTAAACATTTTATTTAAGTAGTAAATTATTTCTTAGTCAGACGTAATTTTTTTTTTAAATTTCGATTCACAAAAAAATTAATTACACTTTATTTTAATTTACACCTGTTGCCATCTCTTAAACCTTGTAGTCATTGCTTAATTTTTTTAGCCTCTTTCAAAGTTTTTTGTTTTTTGGTGTAAGTAGTAAAAATAGTTTTAGTCAGACGCCTATTTTTGGAAAAATTTTAGAAAAATTAATTAGTATTTCATTTAATTTATTTTTGTTATACTTTTTTTAAATTTCTACTTTTTTCGAACTCGTAGATTGACGTTTACAAATTTTGTATTTTTGGTTTAAGTACTAAAAATAGTTTTAGTCAGACGTAAATTTTTGCAAAAATTTTACTAAAGAAAAAAAATTGCAATTAATAATAAGTAATTTACATTTGTTACTCTTCTGAAAAAACTCATATTTTTACCGTTAGTTTTAGTCAGAAATCACAAAATTTTAGAAACTTTGTTTAAGTAGTAAAAATCGTTTTAGTCAGACGTAAATTTGCTGAAAAATTATTTCTTAGGAGTAACTAGTTTCACAATAAATTAATTTTTACTTGTTAAACTTTTTAACCGTTTTTAGCTTTCGCGTTAATTTAAAGCAGACGTTTTAAAATTTTGTATTGTTTGTTTCAGTAGTAAAAACATTTTTAGTCAGACGTGATATTAAAAATATTATTAAAATTTTTTACTCAAAGTTTTCGTTCAATTTTCAAAAGGGGTTTAAATTAAAAAATTTTTTCTGTTTTTTCTATCTAAAATCTTTATTTCTTAATAGTTAAAATTTTGTCAGCTATGTACAAAAATTGTATCTTTTTGAAAATTAGTGAATAATAATAGAAAAAAAAAAGAAATAAGTGAAAAAAAATTGACTGAAATAAAAAAAAAGACAAATTGAAAAAATATTTTCTAAATTCTCGAAATAAATAATTGATAATGAATAAATAAATCCCCCCAAGAAACACAAAAAAATAATAATAAACTCCACGGTTAACAAGTTAAGTAACCCTCCCGTCACAGTAAATAAATTTTTTTTTTGCTTTCTCAAAAAGTGAAAGAAATTCTTTCTGATTTCGTAAATTTCGTGTGTATATTCACGGACAGGGCAGAGCAAAGAATCGCTGGAGGCGTTGAAACTTTACTACTTTCTATTTACCCCGGACGGGAAAAAGAGCGTAGGAATTCTCTCATTGAGCGGCGGTTAGCAAGTTTTATGAGTTCTCTTACCGGGTTCAAAAAAAAGAAGGAAAGAAAAAAGAAAAGAAAAAAGAAGGCAGAAAAGGTTAATCTGTTTTGTGTTTATCGTGAAACTTAAATCCCTTGGCATTCCGCAATTCAGGTTATTACGTTACTCAGCCAAAAAATTTTTCGCTTATCTCGCTGACGTTCATAAAATCACGTGACATAAAAAATTCATGAAAAAGAAATTCTATATAAAATTGCACTTCAATCAAGTGCTATATACATAACTTTATATAATAAAAGGAGAAAAAGTTTTTAATTCAGTTTATTCATTAGAGTGATAATTTTGTTAAAAAGGGTTTCAAAAACTTTTTTTTTTATTTTGCAAATTTTTTTTACTATGTAATTTGCAGGAGAATAATTTAATGCTAATTTTTGCTATTGTCAGGTGATATAGTTATTGGATATTCGAAATAAAAAAAAATATCCAGGTTTAAAGTTTCGAGGAACAATTTTTTTTGGGGGCAAAATTTATGAGTAGTAAAGGATATTTCTAGTCAGACGTTTTTTAGTATCGTCAGTTACTAATAAAAAAATTAAAACTTTCTAAAAATTTCTGACTAAAAATGTATTTTACTACTTAGATTATATTTATTAAAATCTAGAAGAGTTTTAACAATATTCACTGTTCAAAACATTTGTACTTTACTGATATTTACATTAAAAATTTAAAAAATTTAAAAGCAGTCTGACAAAAGACTGACATTTACCACTGAAAAGAATATTTTTATCTATTTTTTAATAAACTGACATCGCAGAGAATTTTTTTTATTAAAATTTCAAATAAATTGTAAAATTTTATTAACGGATTGTATAAATTAAAAAAGAATAATTAATGAAAAAGAAATTCCGTATAAAATCCCTCTTCAATAAAATACTAACTTTAGATAACAAGAAAAAAGTTTTTAACCCATTTATTCATTAGGGCAATAGTTTTGAAAACCGTTTAAAAATTTAATTCCTCGCGACTTTTGCTGTATAATTTACAAGAAAAAAAAAGACTTCTTTAAAAAATAGTTAAACTTAATTTCTTTCGTTTTAATTTGAAAATTGATTCTTTAATTGATAAAGTTAGTTTTGCAAATGTAAATTTATCGTCTTTAATTTGTGAATTACAATTATTGTAATTACAATTCTATTGTTAAAATTATTTTCGACATCTGTAATTGGGAGAATTTAATTGTCTTCAGTGGCTTTGGTTAAGGATATACGTATACATATATACATATACCCTCTCAAGTCTCCTGAAATGGACTAATCAATGCACTGGTTTTAGACCCCAGAACGTGCGCTTGAATACGAGAATACGTAGAGAGGACGAATTTACATGCCCACTCACGAATGAATGAGTATGTGACACGCATAAAAATTTAATACAGACCACTGATCCGAGCAATTTAAAAATAAAAACAAAACAATAAGTTATTTTTTCCTTCCATAAAAATATAAACCAACTATTTTTTTTCTTCTTTTTATCGAAAAAGAAGAAAAATTCTTTTCTTTGTTTGTTGACAACAAACAAAAAATTTTTCCAACTTTATTGGTTTTCACATTTTTGAGAATGATTCGTATTTTGAAAAATTCGATTGCAAAACATAAATTGCAAAAAACTATTTTAAAAAAATTAATTTTAAAAAATACTTTTTAAAAAATTCTTCTTAAAAACTTCTTTATAAAAAATTGATTCAAAGAAATACTTTTTGAAAAATTAATTTTTAAAAATTCTTTGTTAAAAATTGATTTAAAAAAAAATTGTTATTGCTCTCATTCTTTTGAAATTCGTTTTTCAGTTCTAAATGGAACTTCTTTTTTACTCAAAGAATTGGAGAAAAAATTAATTTTGATGAGAGAGTGAATGGAAATTTTTTAAGGACTTTTGAATAATCCATAAAGTAGAGAAAGATAGAAAGGAAATTCACAAAATGAATCATTCAACGAAGGGATTATATGCAGATAGAAAGGGTATCGAATATCGAAAAGCACAAAATGAAAAAGAAAGAAGAGAAAAAAAATCGGGTAGTTAGTCGATGTACAATTTACCTCTACAATTACAATCAATTTTTGTCGTACATGTTTCCTGTTATCCAAAAACTAATTGAAGTCATTAGCTGCTTGGTTTTTGAATGTGAAAAAGAAATTAGGATCTCAAATAGTCTAAAAATTACCATCAGGTCAAATTTTACATTTGGTTTTAAATTTCGGTTGTTTGTGTAGTAATATTTAAATGAGAACGTTGGAAATTTTTTCTATTTTTGGTAATATTTTCGTGAATTCTGTTTTTGAGAGCAGAAAATATATTTTGACATTTGAAATTCCTTTAATATTTTGCTAAATATTCTGTTAATATTTTTCTGAATATTACTTTGATATTTTAACTAAATATTCCTTTACTATTTCAAATAAATATTTTTCAAATATTTCACAGAATATTTTTTTAATATTTCTCCAAATATTCCTCCAATATTCCCTCTAAATATTTCGTTAATATTCCCCCAAATATTATTTTAATATTGCCCCAAATATTCCTTTAATATTTCGACCAAATATTACTGTAATTTTTCGACTAAATAATATTTCAATATTTCCAACAAATATTTTTCTTATATTTACCCAAAATATTCAATTAATATTTTGCTCAATATTCCACAGAATATTGTTCAACTAAATATTCTTCTTAGATTTCACTAAATATTTAATTAATATTTAAGTGAATATTCCAGAAAATATTTCTTTCACATTCCACAATCACAACAATTTATTTACACACCAAATTATTTCTTTAATATTCCGGAATATTAAAAGAATATTTTTTTGTATAAAAAAAATTCTTTTCGAATATTAAAAGAATATTTTTTTTGGAATAGTAGAAGAATATTTTTTCGGAATTTTAAAAGAATAGTATTATGCAATATTAGAAAAATATTATTATGGAATATTATAAGAATATTACTATGGAATATTAAAGGAGTATTTAGTGGAATGTTAATGGAATACTTAGTTAATTATTATAAAAGAAATATTTAGTAAAATATTAAAAGAACGTTTATTGAAATATTTAAGGAATTTTTAGTAAAATGTTAAATGAATATTTACTGAAAAATAAAAGACTATATTTTACGAAATATTAAAGGAATATTTAGAGAAACGTTTAAGAAATATTTAGCGAAATATTCAAGGAACTTTCAGTGGAATATTAAAGGAATATTTGGGGAAATACTTCAAAAAAATGTTTAATTGATTATTTAGTGAAATAAGAAAGGAAATTTAGTGAATACTTAAATAAAAATTCATTGGAATATTATTGGAATATTTAGTGACATAGTTAATAAATGTTTAATGGAATATTCAGCGAAATATTAAACAAACATTCACTGGAATATTGATGAATTATTTAGTGAAATATTCAAGTTATATTTAGTTAAATATTAAACTAATATTTAGTGGAATATTTATTGACATTCTTAACACATGTTTAATGGAATATTTAGCGAAATATTAAACATTCATTGGAATATTTAGTGAAATACTTAAGGAATATTTTGTTAAATATTTGAGGAATATTTAGCAAAATATTAAACTAATATTCATTGGAATATTAAAGGAATATTTACTGAAATATTTAAGAAATATTTAGTAAAATATTTATGTAATATTTTGTAAAATATTTATGTAATATTTTGTGAAATATTAAAGGAATATTTAGTCAAATATTTATGTAATATTTTGGGAAGTATTAAAGGAATATTTTGGGAAATATTAAAGGAATATTTAGTCAAATATTAAAGGAATATTTAGTCAAATATTTATGTAATATTTTATGAACTATTAAAGGAATATTTAGTGAATAGATTCTGGATATATTTAGTAAAATAATATTGAAATTTCCAGAGAAATAATAAAAAAATATTCAATGAAATTTTAAAGTAATATTCAATGAAAAATTGAAGGGATAGTTTTATAAAGAACAATAAAAATAGTTTTATAAAATATTTATGAGAATCTTTATTTATCATCGACAAAAAGCTTTTCAAAATTATTCAAAAAATTTTTTTTTTTTATTATAAAAAAAATCTTCCATGAAATATTAACATTTTATAATAAAGAAAAATATCCAAGCAAAAAATCATTGCAATTTTTAACTAATACAAATGAAATATTTTATTCTACAAAATATTACAAAACTTTTCCATGAAATAATGAACAAAACTTATTCTTTTAATAGGATTAAGAAATAGGATTATAAATTTTTCTTCTTTCACTCCCGGATTATTGCGTAAAATTTAAATACATACATTATAACGAATTTTACATAATCTATAGAGACAAGGTGAATATTTAGAGACTAAACTTCTTGCAAAATAGAACTTCATTATCTTCTCTGTATTCGCAAATTCCAGTGTGAATCTTACGACCTAATTATTTAACCTTTAATTACCTGTGCAAGCGTATAGGCAAAGAGAGAGAGAGAGAGAGTGTGAGAGAGAGAGCTTCCTAATTATTCGAAATATTCTCTAGCGCACGATATTATACAGTCACTAATTACTCGAGTGACGCATAATGCTGGTCGCTTATTTCCGTTAATAAGTTCTTTTTCCCCCCCTCCACCACCCTGAGTTTGTGGTGCTTCAGAGGGGACCTCATACTATTAAGAAAATGAACATCCCTTTTTTCCAAATGAAAAACAGCATTTTTATTATGCAACCAAAAAAAAAGAAAGAATATGCGACGTATTTTAAATTTATATGTAAACTCAAAGGGTTTCTCTCGTATAACTGCAGGCTCTTTTTGAGCTCATGAAACTTGCACGTACTCATTTTAATACAAAATATATATTAATAATTTCCCTTTGAATGCGGTAGTCGAAAAAAAGGAGAAAATAATAAATTTTCTTCAATTAAACAAATTCTCACTGAAATGTAAATTTTGTATAAATATTTCCATTTTTTTTTTATAAAATTACTATCTTGTTTTGAAATTTTCCAAACATTGAACTAAATTTTTCACGTTTAAATTTTTTTTCATTAGTAAAAAGTCCGAACGTTTAAAAATATTTATTCATTTCTTCCTCAAATTAAAAATTTATTATTTTTTTCCTTTTTTCATATTTTTTATTTGTAATATTTTTTATTTTTATTTTACTTTTTATACTTTTACAATAATTACAAAAATAAAGCAATATAATTTCTGGATTTTCTGCTATTTTATTTTTTATTTATTCGAAATGTTAAGTTTTTAATTTTTATACTCCAATTTATAATTTTGAAAATAGAACGTTCAAAACTTGATAACAATTAAAAAGTGTAAAAAAATTTTATTTAATTGTTAATTATTAATTATCATATTTATTATCAATTGTTTGAAGAAACAAAACAAAATTTTATATCAAAATAAATTCTTATTAAATTAAAAACTGAAAATTGTTCCAAAGAGAGAATTTATTTGAATTTTAAAGTTAAAAAATCAAAAAAATATGTTAAAAACAAAAATTACGTACATTATTATCCCTGGACATTTCGAAGAACATGAAAATAGTTTTCTCTCCCTTTTTATTCTGTAGTCACGTGTTCGTTGTTTTTTCTCTTCGCCAGTTAAAATTAACAATAAAAAAGCGCGAAATTTTTCTTCAACACAATTGTTTTAAATTTTTTGTCCACCAAACGAAAAAAAAAATATTGTCACTCAATTTTTTCCCCTTAGTCAATGAAAAAAGAAATAAAAAAAAATTTACTTCCACGTAAGTTGGCGGGAAAAAAAGAGGTTCACTTTAAATTGCATTGATTGTTGCATGTGTATATAGAACACCTACTTGGTGGAAATCGCGCGCGGAACTAACACCTCATGCGCGCGGAACGATAGCGGGTCCAGAATCTCTCTCTCTCACAGCAGCCGGAAAGAGAAGCCGAGCACGCGCGAAATTCCACCCCGTTTCTCAATTCTCCCACTTTGACCTCATCACCCCGACTATCCACAACCATCCTCTTCCCCCTCCATTTATAATCGAGCCTTCGTACCCCTTTTATGCTGCAGCGCCGCCGCTCATATAATTTCTACACTTACACATACCTATACACACACATATCATATTCTTCGTTCTTTACAGGATTTTTAACCCTTTCCCCTCGCCTCTTCGCCACGGAAAGGTTATATTATGTGGATAGAGGGAAAAAAGGAGAAGGGGGAGATTGAAAAAGCAAGACCGTTGTCGTCTAATAATTGTCAGAACAATTCGGTCTGTTGCCTAAAGTTGATGACGTGTAACAGAAGGCGTTCAACTTTCGTAAATTTTGGCTCCTTTGTTCCTTTTGTTTTATGTTATCTGAATTTCATGTATTTTATGCATTTCTATGTATTTTTTTTTATTTTTCTGTATTTCATTGTATTTTGTTTATTTCCTCGTTTTTTTGCATTTTTTTCTATTTCTTAGTTTTTTTTTTACCTTTTTGGTATTTTTATCGATTTTCTCGTATTTTTATCCACTTTCTTGTACGTTGAAATTCTATAGAATTTCACTAGATTCATTCCATAGAATCATTTTATAGAAATTCTAGTAAAATTCTATAGAATCATTCTATAGAAATTCTAGTAAAATTCTATAGAATCATTCTATACATGAATTCAAAAACCATTTATTTACAATATTCAATTTTACAAATTTCAATTATTCGTAAATTCTTTAATTAAATATATATTAGAAAAAAACTTCAAATAATATAAAAAAGATTCAATTACACTTTAAAAAAAAATTTGTAAATTCAATTATTTCTAAAAATTTACGCTATATTGCTTTTAATATTCAATTATTATCTTAAATTTTAACTGAAATTAATTTTTAAATCAATTTTTATTAGAAAATTCTCCTAGAATTCAAATATTATTTAAATACAAAAATAAATAATTTATTGAATAATTGAATGTTTCTTAAAATTTTTAAGAATAATAACATTTTCCGAAAAATTCGATTAAAATTGTATTAAAATTAATTAAAATTCTGCATTGAGTTTTATTATTTATGGAAAAAAATTGAGTTCCTAAGAAGAATTTTACTATTTTTAACATAATTAAAGGACCCGCACAGAATACATTGAAAAAAAATTTCCGTCACTGCGAAGGATTTTATTACTCTTGAAAACAATTTAATTTCTGCAATAATTTGTAACTTCTCCAAAATTAAATTTTTTTTTTTAGTGTTAACTAAAATTTTTCTACAAATCCATTATTTTTGATTATTTTTAAAATAGTTTTTTGAGAATTTTCAAATTTATTTGTTTTTAACTGACATTCATTTTTAAATCAATTTTTATTATAAAATTCTACTAGAATTCAATTAGAATTTTTATTATAAAATTCTACTAGAATTCAATTAGTTAAATACAAAAAATAATTAATTGTATATTTGAATGTTTTTTAAAATTGAATTCCCATAAAGAATTTTATCAACAAATTTTTAAATAATTGAATTTGTTTGACGAATTTTAATAAAATGTTTAATAATAATTACATTTATCGAGAAATTCGATTAAAATTGTATTAAAAATAATTTTAATTCTGCGATGAGTTTTACTATTTATGAAAATAATTAAATTCCTAAAAAGAATTTTATTATTTACAAAAATAATTGAATCCCTGTAAAAATGTTATTATTTAGAAAAACAATTGATTTATATTGAGAAGAAATTTATAAAAAATTTTTAAATAACTGAATAGATATTGAAAATCATTTAATAGAGGGGAATTTTTGAAAATAATTGAAATTTTAAAAAGAATTTTATTAACATTTTTGAAAATAATTGAATTTCTGAGAAGAATTTTATTATTTATAAAAATAATTGAAATTTTGACAAGAATTTAAAAAAATTTTTGAACAGAATTGAATTTTTGCTAAGAATTTTATTACTTTTGAAAATAATTGAATTTTGCATCATTTGTAATTTCTCTAAAATGTTCCAAATTATATCGTACAATTTACAAACTTTTTGTCCTTTTTTAATCAAATTTCGGAATTTGCGGACCATTTTTTCTAATTAAAAATTATTAAAATTTAATAGAATTCATGTAAAAATTCTATAGAATTGTTCTAGTGAAATTCTATAGAACTTTTGCAGCTGATAAATAGATAAGTTTTATTCAGACAGGAATTTTTAATTGTTGTGTCACAGATGAAGAAAAATAAAGTTACACTCAAAGAAAATGATTTTTTTTTTCGTTGTATAGCGTAAAGAAGTTAATAATAATTTTGAAATTAATAAAAAGTTATTATTTTAATAAGTAAAGTATGCAACAAAAATAGTTTAAGATTGCATGCCCGTTTATGTATTAAAAAAATAAATAAACATTCTTGTAATTCAATTTTCAGTAGTATAAGTCAATTTCCAGTCAGACAGAACTATGAAACTTAATAATTTAAAAGTTTAATATTCTTGGAATTTAATTTTGAGTAGTATAAGTCAGTTTTCAGTCAGAACTAAATAATAACTAGTAGTTCGAGTCAAACTTTCTGAAACATTCTTCAAATTTATTTACAAGAGAGACTAGCATTAGTAGTATGAAAAAATTTTAATCAGACAGTAGTTTAAATTGAAATTTTTTATTTTTCTATATTTTTGTCGCACCTGTTTTCAGTATAGTATTGCTTAACTTGGGTTTGATGAAAATTTCCAGTTACATAAAAATTTTCCAATTACTTGATAATTTTTATTATAGTGGAAGATAGTAAAGTAGAAAGTGTCAGTTTCAGTCAGACAGTATCTTTTAAATTTTGATGTCTTGGATTATTTTTTGAATTCATTTACTAAAAGAGAATTAAATAATTATGATTAATGAGAAAAATTGAATTTTAATCTCTTCTAGATTGTCTGATTAAAATTTCAATAGCTAGAAGCACTATTAGAAAAAATACTTCGAATGCGCATTAACTTTTTTTTTAATTTAAGTAGTAAACCCAATTTTTCGTCAGACAAAGTGTTTTAAATTGTCCCAACTTTAGGATAAGGAGTGAAAGTAAGTTATTTTCAGACTCCAGGCAATTCAGCAGTTTTGTCAAAGTAGAAAAGTTCAGATTTAGTAAGACAAACGTATTTTAAGTTAACTCGAATAATTTTATTATCAGTAGTTTATTAATTTTTCTTAATCAAAGTGTTTTTTAATTACAAGAAAATGTAATAAGCAGTATACATGTCACTTTCACTGAGATACAATTTGTTAATTTTTTTATCATTTGTTTGTTTTATTTAGAAAAAATAGATATTTTGTTTAGAATAGAATTAAATATTTTTTTATTTTTCTCTCGATTACTATTAGTGGTAAATCAATAATGCTATCAGTAGTAAAAAGTAATTGTAGTCAGACTCAACTTTCCAGAGTGCATAAGTGATAAATGTTTATTTAAGTCAGACGTTATAAAAATCATGTTACTTTCTAAGTAGTAAAAACATTTTTAGTCAGACATTCCAATTATTCACTTATTCAGTATATCGTAGTTCAAATTTATAAGTAAAAACTTAATTAAGTTAGAAGTTTAGTAGTAAAAATTTAATTAAGTCAGACTTTATGAAAATCGTTTAATCATTTTTTAAGTAGTAAAAACATTTTTTTAGTCAGACTTTCCGAACGTTCACCAATATTCTATACCAGTAGTAAAAAGTTATTACAGTCAGACATTATAAAAATATATTATTTTCTTCAAAGTAGTAGAAACAATTTATAATCAGACATTCAAAAGTACAATTAAAGTCACTTCCTTTCACGTTACGAAACATTTTGTTTATTTTTCAGAAAGAACAAAACAATTTTACATTTAGAACAAGCATTACGTAAATTTCGAAACGAACATTGCTTGTAATACTAATGTACAATAATAAGGGAATTCAATATTTACCTAAGTTAAATACCCAGCATTTATGTGGTTGAAAATGCAATTTATAGACCATGACTAATAATTTGCAAACAGAAAATCCGACAGTGCATGTGCATTTCTATTGTTTGTAAAATATCAGCACTCCAATGCAAAAGCGAAGTAAAATGAAATATACGCGATTTAATTAAAATATTTTACTAAAACTCAATTTACCCGTCGTCACCAGTTCTCTAAATGTACATACATATATATAAAATAATATTCACTATGTTGAAAAAAAATCATTGGGTCTTACACAAATTTCTTCTCTCTCTCTCTCTCTCTCTCTGTTTTGACAGAAAGTCTGATAGAAATATGTAAAAAAAATTGTCTGAAAAGAAATTGAAATATTATTACATTTTTTTTTGCCTTCTTTTTATGTGAGAATTGACGAGAATGAAATGTCAAGATAAAATTTCAAATCATTGTCAGTATATCGGCAGCTATTGGGCTTCTTGACAGTTATTGATATTTTCTACATATGTATTTGATTGAATTCAACAAGTTAGGTTTATGAATTTTACTTTTTTACGCTTACTCGCTAGCTGGCTATAAGTTTCTACTCTTTATGCAAAATAATTAAATTTTTCAAAATTTGAATTTTATTCACTCTTTATTTTTTTTTTAATTATTTTATTAAATTTTTTTACGCTCATTCCTTTGCTCGATATAATTTTCTAATTTGGTGCAAAATAATTAATTTTTACAAAACTGGCAATTTCTCCATTTTTTAATTTTACTTTTTTACGCTCTTTTGACTATGATTTTATTCTTTGTTTTCAAAAAAAGAAAAAGTAGTAAGTTTTTAAAAATTTTGAATTTTATTCATTCTCTATTTATTTTTCTTATATATTTTATTAAAGCACCAACGAGTGATAAATTCAAATTTATTAAATTTATTAAATTTATTAGATTTATTAAATTTATTACTAATTTTATTAAATTTAATATTAATTTTATTAAATTTATTAAATTATTAAATTTATTTCACTATTTATTTAATCTCTAGTTTCTTCGAATAGTTGAACTTAATTAATTAATTTTCACATCTGTTTGTAAAATGCATTGTGTCAAAACAATTGATTTAATGCATTTGAACAAAGTAAATAAGCTATTCAGTAAAGTAATAAACACTCAATGGAATAATTAAATTATTAAATTAGTGCAGTTGCCGAATAGAGTATTATATAAATTAAATTTCCAAAAGTTAGCTACTTGAAAAATAGTTATTTTCAATTTAAAAATTTAATATTCTTGTTATTCGATTTCCTGTAGTATAAATCAATCTCTAGTCAGGCAGAACATTAGTAAACTTGGCAATTTTTTAATAGAATTTAAAACGCAGTTTAGATCTAAAAATAAATTCTTTGACATTCGATTTCAGTAGTAAAAGTCAGTTTTTAGTCAGACAGGTTTGTTTTACGTAACAATTTAACAGTTTAAGATTTTTTAATTCAATTTTCAGTAGTGTAAGTCAGTTTTTAGTCAGACAGACTATTAGTAAACTTTACAATTTAAAAAAAAAATTTTTTTTTAATTTTGGTCAGAAAATAAATTCTTTGACATTCGTTTTCAGTAGTATAAGTCAGTTTTTAGTCAGACAGGACTATTAAACGTAACAATTTAACAGTTTAACTTTCTTGTAATTCGATTTTCAGTAGTATAAGTCAGTTTGCCTTTGCAGGCAGAGAGAACTATTAAACTTAACAATTGAACAGTTTAACATTCTTGTAATACGATTTTCAGTAGTATAAGTCAGTTTCTAGACAGACAAAACATTAGTAATTTTTTTTTTAAAAGAATTTTAAACAGCTTCGGTCAGAAGATACATTCTTTAACATTCGATTTTAGTAGTATAAGTCAGTTTTTAATCAGACAGGACTGTTATACGTAACAATTTAAAAGTTTAACATTCTGGAAACTCAATTTTCAGTAGAATAAGTCAATTTTTAGTCTGACAAAGCATTGGCAAACTTCACAATTTTTTTAAAAGAATTTAAAACGATTTTGGTCAAAAAATAAATTCTTTCACCTTCGATTTCAGTAGTATAGGCCAGTTTCTAGTCAGACAGGCCTTTTTTTTAATTTATGCCACTTGGAACTAAATATACTAGTAGTTCTTGTCGAAATTTTTGAAATATTTTCCAAATTTATTTTGACAGAACAATTAGAATGAGTAGAAGGAAAAACGATAATCAGAAAACAGTTTAAAATTTAATTTTTCTATTAAATGTTCGACTAGAAAATTTCGCTTTCATTCGAGCTGAGATTTTTTTAATATTTTCTTTTCTAAGTATAAGTAGTAACAGAAAGTTCAAGTCAGAATTTTCTTACATTCTTTTTGGCATTTATTTACGGTAGTAGAAGTAAGTTGAAGTCAGGAGAAAATTTTATAAAATTGATATACTTTAAAAAATAAGTAGAACAAAATGGTTTAAGCCAGACTTAATATTCTCTTTTGCACCTGCCTTCGCAGTAGTATAGCTCAATTTTCGTTTGATGGAAACATTACTCTTTCTTCTATTTCATTATAGTTGAAAGTAGTTAAGTAGAAATTGTCAGTTTTAGTCAGACAGAATTTTAAAAACAATTTGACTGTTTTATGCTCGTTTGAATTTATTTCCAAGTAGTGCAGATCAATTTAAGTCAGACAAGTATTCTATGATTATTATATTTTAATTTTCAGTAGTATAAGACAGTTTTCAGTCAGACAGAACATTATTGAACGATTTACTTTTTTTTCCATCTAATTCAAAACATTTTGAGGCAGATACACTTTGAAATTTTTTTCAGTAGTGTGAATCAATTTTAGTCAGACAAGAACATTATTATTATTTCGTCTCTTTATTTTAAGTAGAAAATATAATCTTGGGGTATAACTTTTTCCTTCTTTGAGTAATATTTTTAAAATGGAATTAAAAATTAGTTTTATATATATTATAACTAAATTTTCAGTAGTTAAGGGTGAATTTACTCAGACAGAGTTAGGGGGGGGGTAATTTTTAAGAGTATTTGATAGTAAAATAGAGTAAAATAGACTAAAAAAAGTAAAATAAAGTAAAATTGAGTAAAATAAACTAATAAAGTAAAATAGTGTAAAATATAGTAAAATAGACTAAAAAAAGTAAAGTAAAGTAAAATTGAGTAAAATAAACTAATAAAGTAAAATAGTGTAAAATATAGTAAAATAGACTGAAACAAAGTAAAACAGAGTAAAATAGAGTAAAATAAAGTAAAATTGAGTAAAATAAAGTAAAATAGTGTAAAATACAGTAACTAGAGTAAAATATTGAAAAAAATAGACTGAAACAAAGTAAAACAGTAAAATAAAGTAAAATAAAGTATTTGATTCGAACATAATTTTTTCTGAGTGTAAAGTAGAGAACAGTGATATTAAAAAACGCATCGAATCGAAAATTGTTCATTAAAAGAAATGTTTAATTAAAATTTTTGGAAAATTTAATTGAAGGAATATTGTATTTCGAAATATTATAATTTCATGGTTCAATGGAACGACTAATATCGGTTTGCTCACCCCATCATTATCCACAGGGATGTAAACACTGTTCAGTCAAGCTTCTAACATGCATTACACGTCTGAAGTCACAAGGAGGAAAATTAACTTTAGCGGTCTATTACATCGCGTAGCCATTCTAAGATAATTGTCGCACACAAATCCTTTGAGTACGTTATATAATCGTTAAGAAAACTTTCTTTCAATTAGAAGACAATGTAGAAAGCAATAGAATACAAACTATAGTTCTATTTCTTCGTGTTCTAAGTTAACGAAATTGGAATTTAGTATTAATAAAATTGTATTAAAATTGTAAAAATTTAAGAAAAATGAACAAATTTTGATAAATTTGTTAACTTCGTAATTTTAATTTAATTCGATAACAAATAATCAATAGTTAAAAAGAATATTTTTTTACTAAACATTTAGTATTAGAGTGGAAAAACGAACTGTATTATTATTAATTAAAATTATTAATAGTAATATTAATTATAAATTTCTAAATAAATATTAACAAAATAATGTTTAAGTAGAAAATCAAAAATTTGATGGTAAAAGAGAAATGAATTTCCAGACGTCCCTTTGTATCTACATATGATAACTTCAAAATTACCCCTTGAGCTTTATCCTTTTATCTCTGTATATTTACCAAAAGAGCAAAAAAATTACAGATTTCTTCAATATAGATTTTTTTCTTTCTTTTCTTCTTCGATTTTTAAAAATTATTCTCCGATAAATAAAACTTCTCTAATTAACATTATTAATTTATAAATTCTTCAATTTAGATTTTTTCTCCCTTTTTTTCATCCAGTAATTTTTTTGTAATGAATAAAAATTCATAAATTAGTAATTTTTTGCCATCATTAATTTTTTTAATAAAAAAGTCGATTAATTATTATTATTATTATTATTATTAATTTATGAATTCTTCAATATTGACTTTTGTGTGTCTTTTTTTCCTTTAGTAATTTTTTTAAGTAAATAGAAATTAATTGATTAGTATTTTTTCATCCTTCAGTAATGTTTAAATGAATAAAAATCGATTAATTAGTATTTTTCCCCTTCAATAATATTTTTAAATGACAAAATAAATTAATTATTATTATTGATTTGTTAATTCTTCAACATCGATTTTTTTATGCTTTTTATTCCTTGCAGTAATTCTTTTAGGAATAAAAAACCATTTTTGTCCTCCAATAATTTTTTAACGAATTAATTATTTTATTAAAAATTATTGTTATTTATTTATTTTCATCATTTCAATTCAATTATTGTTTTCTAGAATTTTAAATTATTTTTGAAAATAATGGAAATTAGGACAAGAATTTTTTCGATATTTATGAAAATAATTGAACTTTGAAGAAGAATTTTGTTATTTGTAAAGATAATTGGGATATTACAAGAATTTTTTTTTAAATTTTCAATTTTATAAAGAATTTTATTTTCTTTGAAAATAATTGAATTTCTGCAATTATTTCTAATTTCTTCAAAATTTCCATCTTTTAGTGTTTTCGACAAAAATTTAATTAGAAAATTTTTAAATTCTATTATTTTTAAAATTGCTAATTTTATTTAAAAAAAGGGCAGCAACAAATGTAAAATTATAACTTAAATATTTCTGAAAAGTGTTTAAAAACTAATTTCTGAATTATTATTTGCAAAAATATAAAAAATATATCATTTATAAATAATTTGAAAATATTGTTTAAAAATATTTATACAAAGTAATACGAAATAATTGGAAATTATTCTTGGCCGTACAATTTTGAAATAAATAAATAAAAGAATAAAATATCTAAAATTGAATTATTATTTATTTAATTAAATTATTTTCTAAGAAATTGCAATATTTTTTTATTTTTTTTTTTTTTTTATTAATAAATATAAATTATTTGAATATAAATTAAATAAATATAAATTTAAGAATATAGCATTTAAAATTTAAAACTATTTATAAAAATCAAATACAGTATTTTAATAAAATAAAAATCGGGAATTAAAAAAAATCAGGAAAATCGACAAACAACAAGAAATATGTATTAAGAATTTTAATAATCAATATTGTCAGATATATAATACATAATAATAGTCGTAATAATAATAATAATAATACTAATAATAATTGAGACATTATGGACACAACGTATAATTGGCGCGTTAAGGTGACAAATAATAATCCTCCATATCTAACAAATTGATAGGGTAAATTTTCATTCTGCAAAAAGTTTCACATTTTTAAATATTTTTTAATAATTAAAGGAGGGTTTTCTTTTATCTTATTTTCTATAAAGTTTATTGCTTTCAAATTATTATTTCCACCACAATCACCACCTTGACCTCTCCAAAAATTTTTTTTTCTTCTTCATTTTCTTTTCTCATTTTTTTTTTCATTTTGCCACCTCTCTCGCGGTGTATTATACTATTTAGTCTAATCCCTGATATATAACATGAACTTCGTTCACAATCGTAAAAAAAAAGGATCGTGAGACGAAAATACACAAGTCAAACTCTCCCCTTTTTTGTGTCTTTGAAAATTCGCATTTTTTATTGCACCAATTGTTTATTTTTTTTTGTTAATTTTTTTTTTATTATTATTACCGTTTCGCTCATTCTACTTTGTACAACCGTACTACACACAGTATGCTAATTGCTTAATAAATATTCGATAAATATATCATTGCATTTTATATAATATAGTATATATATATTTGTTTTTTTTATTTATTTATATATTTATATATCGTTCCTAATTCGTCGTATATATTAGGGTAGTAATAATAATCGCACTATTTCGTCATTTTTTTTTTATTGTTACTACAGTCGTTGCTCGCTTTTTTTCAAATTATAAACTTGTAATATTTTCGTCCCTTTTTTCTCGTTTATTCAAATTCAAATATCATTCGATTTTTATTATTTTCTCGCGTATATTTTTATAATGTAGGCTTAGTTTTTTTTTGCTTATTATGTATTAGGCTAGATCTTTTTTTTCTAATTCTTTTCAAATTACACTTTTTTTATTATATTTTCAACTATATTTTTTAGCAATTTTATTTTTTCGCTGCTTTATCGACCCCAGAGCTATGACTAAATTATTTTTTTTTCGTATTAATTACTGTTTCTTGTGCATTTTATGCTTTTGGTTTTTTTGGAAATAAATTTAGGTGGCCCGGAACTAACAATTTATTTATTGGTTTTTATATTTTGTCACTTTCTGTGTGCCACGTTTTGAAATAAAGAATTTTTTATTTTTTATTGATTTAAAATTATCAAAAGTTAATGTTTTATTGTGATTTTTTATTTTTCTACGCGATTTTTATTATAAATATTCGAAAAAATATTCTTTTTATCAAAAATTTATTTTGAAGAATATTTTGTTGAATGTTTCTTCTAAAATTTTCTGGAATATTCGGAGAAAAATTTTTATTTTCAAAAATATCCCCTTGAATACTTCTTTAAATTTTTTCTGGAATATTCTACGAAATAATTTTATTTTATTAATTATTCCTTTAAATATTCTTTCAAAAAATTTTTTTTTAATATTCTGCGGAATATTTTTTTGATAGTTTTTCTTATAAATATTCGAAAAAATATTTTTTTTAATAAAAATTCTATTTTCAAAAATATTCCTTGAATATTCTTTCAAAAATTTTCTGAAATATTCTGCGGAGTATTTTTATTTTCCAGAATACTTCTTTGAATATATTCTAAGAAATATTTTATTTTCAAGAATATTCCTTAAAATATTATCGGAAATATTCTACGAAATATTTTTATTTTCTTAATTGTTCCTTTAAATATTCTTTCAAAATATTTTTTGTAATATTCTGAAGAATATTTTCATTTTGAAGAATATTTCTTTAAATATTCTTTCGAAATATATTTTGCAATATTCTCCGTAATCTTTTTTTGATATTCATGAAATATTTTCGACTTTAATTTTTTTTTTTTAATTTAAATTATTTTTTCTACTGTTTCTGCTTTTTTACGATAAAAAAATGGAAAAAAATTTATTTCTTCAATTGTTCAAAACGTGCCATTTGCGATGAGTTAAATTCAATAGTTAGCGGCCTTTGAGTGCCATTAGAAAAATGCCTTTTTTTTCTTACGAGAAACTACCTTACGTAGAAAAACTGTCGTCCCATCAATTGTATTTCAAGATCAAGAATTTTTTTTTTGTTCTTGATCAATTGTCGAGACGAATTTTAATGCACTTTCGGTTCAAGGCAGCTCGAGATGCTATACAAAATGGTTTTTCTTTTTCTCTCTCTCTCGGATATCGATGACAATGCGATTCGCATCAGGATATTCGTGAAAAAAGAAACCTGATACAACCAAAATTGAGCGAATTTCTTATTATTTTCTCCAAAAAGTATAATCGTACTTTGATCACATTGCAAATTATAGCAAAATATTTTTTTTATTTGCATTCACTTATTTCTACATTATTCGGTTCGTCCCTTGGTCTCTTGGAATTTTTCTGAAAATTAAAATTTTTTTTGGAAAAGAAGATTTTTTTTTAATTAACTTTAAAAATTTTGATTTTTGAATTCTAATTTTAATTTTTAAATTTAAATTTACTTTTTAAATTTTAATTTGTAAATTTTATTTTTAATTTCAATTTTAATTTGTAAATTTAATTTTTTAATTAGCAAAAATAAATGTTCTTAATATTTAATTAATTAAAAGAGTCGACAATCGTTTTTTACTAAAATCCTTCTGTCATAAAATTTTGAATTTTCATTTTAATCAAATTGAAAAATTCTCTTTCATAAACTTTCAAATTTTATTTCAATTAAGGTTTGCTTCAATTAAATTGAATTTTTGTTTGAATTAAATTAATTTTTTGTTAGAATTAAATTGAATTTTCGTTTGTATTAAATTGATTTTTCGTTTCCATTAAACTGAATTTTCGTTTTATTTAAATTAAATTTTTTCAATTTGTTTTAATTAAATGTGAACAAAAAAAATTTGGTTCAATTAAAAAACTAAAAAACGAGATCAAAGGAAGTGACCCAATTAATTTCGCGTGAAATCTACAATAACTATCCTTAAATTCTACAATACTAATTTTTTTTTATATAATCTACATCCCGCGCGCGCTTCAAAAATCTCAACATTATATCTACAGTTCTCTCTCAAATCTTTAACAATTACGCAAGAGATGAGTTAATTAGATATATAATATGCATATCGAACGACACAGTCACAACATTTCTATTAAGCAAAATAAATTTTCTCTCTACGCGCACCGGACCACCTTTTCTCTACAAGCCCCACTTTTCTTTTTTTTACCCTCATTATTTTGACAAATACATTATATTATAATATATTTATAATATATATTTATATATATGAGCGTCGAAATTCGTGTAGAAAATCAATATATAAGCCTTAAGCTATTTGTATCATCTTACCTCAACTGCTTGGCATTCTTATTTCCTGTGGAAATAGAGGTCTATTATATAATATCTTACAAATATTGAGTTTCTTTTTTCTTCTCGTTAGTCCCCTAAAATTTTTCTGTTCTCTGTTTGAAACTAGTTTTTTTTTTTTTTTTTTTTTGATTCTCTACCTAAAAATTAGTAATTTTTTGGATTTTTTTTTGAATTTTTAATAAAAATACGCTAGAGTGGTTTGAAAAATTTCAACTCTGCGAAATTATTTTATTTTACTTCTATATATAGGATTTTTTTTATTTTTGAATTTTGCGTTTTTAAATTTTTTTTTATAGTAATTTTTTATTTATTTTTACGACAAATAATTTTCATTTTATTCTTTGGGACAAATTTTTTTTTTTTTTTTTTTTGGTTGAAAATTTGTAATTTAGTGCAAATTTAAATTTTAATTTGAGTATAATTTACAAATTTGATTAAATTTTTATGTTTCTATGCTTTTTTTGCAAGTAAAAAATGACATTTTTGGCACTTCAAATTTCAGTTTTTCGAAACAAGGACAAAAACAAGTGTCTCATTAAGATTATTGAACACAAATATTAATAATAATTAAATATAGTAAAATAATTTTATTATAAAAAGATAAAAAAAATATGGTATTTAGTATTTAACCGTATTTAGAAATTTTTTTTGTAAAATTTTTGAAAAAAAGTTTTAACAAATGTCAAATTATTAGTAAATATTTAATTATTATTACAATATTAGTAATGATTAATGAATATTAATAATTATTATTAATAAATAATTCTAATAATTATATTAACGAATAGTTTAAAATAATTTTAAATAATTTTTACCAATAATATTAATAATTACTGTACAGAAAAAAATTTCTTCCTGTAACAGCTACAAATTTTGCTATATTAGCGAAATTTTTAATCACTTCAATTAATACTTTCGCTATTCTAGAGAAATTTATTGTTATTCCAGGTGAAGGTTTTTCTGTGTAAAAAAAATAATCCTAATAATTATTAACAAATAATATTGCACTGAAAAAAAATTTATTCGATTCAAATTTACTGATTTACTGATTATTTGTCAATTATAAAATAAATATTTACTTGAAATAAAAAATATTAATTTAAATCAGGAAAATTTTACTTGAATCAATAATTTCAGTATTTGATAAGCAAATACTATTTACTTGACTCAAATAAATTTATTTAATAATAGACAAGTATTACTTTATTTAAATCAAATTAATTTTTTCAGTTAAATAATTACTCAATAATATTACTAATAATTATTAATTAATAATACGAATATTTGTTAATGAATAATCTTAATAATTATTAATAAAATAGTTGTTATTTATAAACATTATTAATTAATACTACTGGTAATTATTATTAATAAACATTATTATAACTAATGAGTAATGCTAATAATTATTAATGAAAAATTATAATAATTACTTATAAACATTGTTAATACTTTAAGTAATTACTAATGAGTAAAAATAATTATTTTAATTAATTGTACTAATTATTAATGAGCACTACTAGTAATTATCAATAAACATTCTTAATAATTACTAATGAGTAATGCTAATAATTATTAATGAATAATATTAGTAATTATTTAAAAATACTACTAATAATTATTTAAAAATGCTACTAATAATTATTTATTAATAATATATTTATTAACAATCTTTTAAAATAAATAATAAAATTATTAATTAACGATTTTAAAAGAAGTAAATACGTAGATTTTCAAATAATAAATGTAAATAAATAAATAAATTAATAATTATAAATTCTGATAAGTGTGACTAACGATAAATGGAATTAACAATAAATATAAATAACAATTTTCATGTAAATATTAAAAATCTCTACTATGCAATATTTGTGATTCAATGTAAAATGTCAATAGTAAAAATATTTTTTATTCTAAACTTGGGAGAATAACTCTTGGCTCCTATTCAACAACTATGAAATCTACTAGTTAATTATATCTTCTACTAGGAATTAGCGAAGACTGTAACTATTTAATTAGTATTTAGTAGAATTAAGAATATAAACAGACATCGAATTTTTTTTATTTTTTTGAAATAGGAACTAAGAGATATTTTTTTATTTGAATCAAAAGATTTTCAATTTTCAAGAAAAAGTTTTTTTTCTTTTCTTCATTATTTCGCAAAGATGGATATTTTTTTAAACCACTTTTTACACTAATTACGTGCATATTGCACCGGCACGTATACTTCTTTTTTTTTTGATAATACAAAAATTCGTTGAAATAATAATTACAATAATTTATTTACATATTCTGCTTTTTGTTTATATCACCTATGTTTTTTTTTAACTGTAAATAGCAGAAATAGTCGTTTCTAGCGGAAGAATTAGTAGTTTCGATGTGTAATGATATAGCGGTAGTAATAGAAATAGTAATAGTAGTAATAGTATTACCCAGTAGTAGTTGTTTTTTTTAAGTAATAGTAATAGCATTAGTAGTAGTATTAGTAAATTAGTAGTACTACTAATTTTAAATAGTAGTAAAATTAGCAGTTAGAATTGTTTTTTTTTTTGCAGTTTTTTTCGCATTAATATTGTTAGTATAGCAGATGTAATAGAGTACTGTTTTTTTTAAGTAGTAAAGAATAGTTTTTAGTAACAATAGTAGTGGTGGTGGTGACGGTGGTACTTGAAATTGTAGGTGGTTTAACATTTATTTGAATAATAGTAATACCACAGCATAAGCAGCAGGAATATTTTTTTTTCATAGCATTTTTAATAATTAAATTTTAAATCTCCTATTATTTTTTACTGCTTTCTATTTTATCCATTTTTTTCCTTTTCAATTTTAAAGTATAACGGATCATTTTATTTCAATCACTTGAAGTGATTTTTGAAATAGGAAAGAAAAAATTAAATCTGCCTGCTGAAATTCCTAATAGTTGATGAGATTTCTAATAGACGATGAGATTTCTAATAGATGATGAGATTTTTTAATAGATGATGAGATTTCTAATAGATGATGAGATTTTTAATAGATGAGATTTCTAAATAGTGAAAAATGTTCCAAAAGGGAAAAATATTTTTAAAAAAGTATTATTTTCTAGCGAAAGAAATTTTTTTCCCTTTTTTCTATTTATTTATCTCGGTTAAAATGTATTTTTTTCTTTGCTTTTTTCTTATAAAAAAATACATTTTTGTTTGATTTGGAGATAAAACGTATTCAGGGATCAAGAATTCTTTTTTTTTTTTTTTTGCTTTTTTCTCAAGTAATAAATATGAAACTTGAATATGTTTAAATCTCCGTATTAACAAAAATAAATTACGTTACTCTAGAAAATACTCGCTTGCTCTACTTTTCTTACAACATATATTGTCACGAAAGCATGAAATATTGGTTTTCGAAATTATTGTTTGGAAAAATATATCACTTTCAAAAAGAATATAATAAATAATAATAATATAGTAGAATATGTTATAAGAAATAATAATTTTAATAAATTATAATATATTATACACTGAAAAAAAATTTTATTTGATTCAAATAAATTTTGCTTTCAGTTTTATTACTATTAACGTATTAACATATAATATATTATAATAAATTTATAATAATAATAGTGATAATAATAATAATAATAATAATAATAATAATAACAATATTAATAGTATTAATAATAACATATTATTTAAAAGTTAAAACAATAAAATATTTAAACAAAATCGACAAATGGCAATTTTTGCCAAGCAATGTGGACAATATTAAAATAAAAAACTGAACAAATTGAAAAATTAAAAAATTTGAGAATAATTTTGATAGTGAATTTAATTCTCAGGGTAATTTGAGAATAATAGCACGCTTATGATTGAATTATTTTTAGAGAGATGTTATGAATCGAGTGCACAATAACAAAGTGCGTCCTTAGATGCATAATCACACGCTTCGTTTCTTTTTTTCTTAATAAAACATGAAAAATAAAATTCGTCTGCAATATTTCATTATCAACATTGAATGCACTAGTTTTATGTACACATATCTGTTTTCTATAAAAAAATGCGTTCAGCTCAATATTTTTTTCTAAACACTAATAGACTTACAAAACATACCCTTCCCTTTACTATAGATTTATTTTTATTTTTTTGTATACGTATATCGTTTTCAGTTATAATTTTCTTCCGGTATCGAGAAAATTTTTCAAAACTCGAAAAAATAAATTATAGATGAATGTAATTATAATTTCTATTGTAATTATAATATATTATAATTCTAATAATATTGTAAAATAAATTATAATAAATTAATTGATAATTTTTTTTGAAATTTGAAAATAAAAAGAGACCTCAGTAAAAATTGAAAACATTTCCAATGAATAAAATAGAAAAAGGATGAAGTAATAAAAATATTTTTAATAATAATAAGTAATAAATAATAACTAATAAATAATAAGTAATAAGTACTAATAATAATTTAGAATAATAATAATAGTAAATAATAAATAAGTATTATTAAATATTCAAAGGTAATAAATAATAAAATATAATAAGTAATAGTGAAAGTCAGTATTTATAATTAATGTAAATAAAAAGTAAATAATGTTGTAACAGTAAGCAAAAAATAAGTAATAAATTTAAAACTACAAAAACGTAATAAACAAAATTTAAAAAATTAATTTTTAAATAATTTGATACAATCACAGTTTTTTTTTAAAGATATCAAATTAAGACAAAAACGAAGCAAAAATGTTGCGACGCAACGTTTTTGCTTAGTTTTTTGTCTTAATTTGATATCTTTAAAAAAACTGTGATTCAAAAATAAATAAATTTAAAATAAATAAAATAAAAAATTTTATAAATAAACTAATAAATAGAAAAAATAATAATCAATAATAAAGAAGGTGAACAAAAGTATAGAAGTAGAAAAAAAATCAGAAACAGAAAAAAACTAGAAATAGAAAACAAGGAAAAAGTAAATAAAAAATCGTGAAATAATATTGAACGATCATTATCTTATTTTGATCAACAGTTTGTAAATCGTCGTTGTCTCCGTTAATTGAAACAAACCAAGCTAACGAAGTTCAAGTTAAACCATATACAGAACATAATAATGTGTAATTAACTACAATGATTATACAAAGATCGTTTTTCTATCGAAATAAAAATAATAATTATACTACTTACAAAAAACTCACTGTTCTATAAAATAAATTAATCATACAACATAAAATCGATCCGCGAGAAATTTGCTCATTAAATTGATGTGTGAGAGAGGTTGGACGGCACCTCATTCAACCTTTGTCTTCAAAACAAAAAAAAAAACAAACAAGAAAAGAAAAGAAACCAAAAAGAAAGAAAGTTATTTTCAAATTTACACAACTTTTGAAATAATTAACTGGATTTTAAAAGAGGGTCAGAAAAAAATTTTGTTTTTCTCTTCTTTCTCCATCAAAAGTTCTTGTTGGGAAATTAATTACACGTGTCGAATAAATAATAAAAATAAATAAATAAATAATGGAAAATAATTAATTTAAATAGGTTATTTTAGTTTTGAGAATAATAAAAATATTATTTTTTAACGCGAATAATATTCTTTTTAATAAAAAATAGTAATTCTATTATTACATTTTTTTTATTTTCAATAAAACTAATATTTTTAATAAAACTTATATTTTTTCAAAATAAATATTTTTTTAATAAAAGTAATATTCTATTAAATAAAAATAGTATTAATATTATTATTATTATTTTTATTATTAAATAACGATTTTATTTAATTTATTTATTTAAAAAAAGAAGTTAATATTAAATACTAAAATAATATTGATTCAAACCAATCGTGTAAATTTGATAAATTATGAAATTATCTATTGTCTCTTAATTGTAAATTATTTTTATTATTATTTAAAAAAAAATTTTTTTTTTAATAAAAATAATATTCTATTTAGTAAAAAATAAAAATAGTACCTATATTTTATTTTTTAATAAAAAAATGTATAATTTTTTTAAGGAAATAAAACATAGTGACTTACGCAAATTTTTTTTAGTCCTACTTATTTAATACTTTATTTTTACTTTGAAAAAATCGTATAAAAAAGATTTTTCACAGTAAATAATTTTAATAATAATAATATTAATAATAACAATTATAATAGTAACAAAAATAATTATGATAATAGAATATAAATAATAATAATGGTAATGAAAATAAGGGTAATAAATAATTTCCAAAAATTTTAAGAACTTAAAAGAACTTTTTGACAGAGATTTCGAAAAAAATTTCAAGTAGAATAGAGAAAAACTAAAAAATTAAATTTTTTTTTTTGTAAAATTCTGTCGATGACCGGTAATTGAGTATTAAATACTATAAAGTTTCTAACTAGCAGCCTCTGGTGACTAGTCCGCACTAGTCTTTACTAGTGTTAACACTAGCCTGAGCATTAGGCATAAACGATAGTACTTGTTAATAATAGCGGGTCGAAAAAATTTATCAACCGGGATATAACATGTAATTCGTTCGATAATTGACCCCTCCCTTTTTCCCCTTAACCATATTTTAATTGCGTTTCAGCGTAACAACTGTTTTTTTTTTTTTTTTTTTCATTCAGTAGGTATAATAATGGTCACGGTATCACAAATTATAGTCGCGTTTTTTTTTATTTTTCGGCAAAGTTTACTGATGAGAAATACTCGCCATTCAATCAATAAACCTTGTCGCTTCTATTTACAATAATTAATCACGTGGAACGAGAACGGTATACAGCACATCTTTCATTGATCCTAGGCCCTTATAATAATATTAACGAATTCACTCAGTCCCTAGTTTATTTATTTTTACTGGCACGAGAATTTTCTTTTTTTCTTCCTCTTCTTCTTCTTTTTACAAAATTAAAATTTATTTTTCTTTCTTGAAAAGAATTTATTTAAGAGTCCTTCATTATGTTGTCTTCAGAATTTAGGTAAATAAATATTTTCAATAAAATCTTGAATAATTAAGAAAGAAAAATTATTTAAATAATTATTAATGAATTATTTCGAATTATCTTGAAATATTATTTATTGGAAGAAGAAAATAATTTTTATTGTTGGTAAATAATTTTAGTTATTGAACAATAACTGTATTACTATTATTTTTCTATTTTACTTATAAATGTTATTTTTTCCAGCACAATATAATCCGAATTATTGAAAAATGATATTATTTATTCGAAAACAAACTTTAATATTATTTTTTTTTATTTTGTTGTGGAATATTATTTTTTTCTGGTTAAAACAATTTCAATTGTCAAAAAATAATTTTAATCGAAAAATAATTTTATAACTATTGATTAGTATTTTTTATTTTACTGTGAAATATCTTTTCCAGAATAAACTGATTATTGAAAAATTATTTTATTTTAATTATCGAAAAATAAATTTAATTATGGAAAAACATTTTCAATTATCGAAAAATAATCTTAATTACCGAAAAATAACTTTCATTTTATTGTTATCCTTTTATTTTATTTTAAAATATTATTTTTAAAGACTAAAATAATTTTGTCTATCGAAAAAAAAATTTTATATTATTTTTATATTAAAATTTCATTTTTTTCCATAATATAATAATTTCATATATCCAAAAATTAACTTTAATTATTAAGGAACATTTTCAGTAATCAGTACTCTTAGTTTTTTTTTATTAAAAATGAATTTAATTACTGAAAAATATTTTCAATTATTGAAAAATAATTTTCAATTATTTATTTAATTATTTAGATATATGTATAAACGAGTGATAAATTATCGAAAAACAACTTTAACATTATTATTTTTTATTTTATTTAGAAATGTTATTTTTTCCAGAAAAAAATAATTTCAATTTTTGAAAAATAACTCTTATTATTATTGAAGAACGTTTTTAATCATCAAATAATAAATCCAATTACCAAAAAACATTTTTAATTACCAAAAAATAAGTTTAATTATTAATAAACCTTTTTAATTATCGAAAAATAACTTTTACTTTGGTATTTTTTATTTTATTGAAAAATATTATTTTTTACAGAAATAATTAATTTTAACTTAAGTTTTGAAAAATAACATTAATTATTGAAGAACGTTTTTAATTATCAAAAAATTAATTTAATTACTGAAAAACATGGTCAATTATCGAAAAACAATTTTTATTATTGAAAAATAACTTTAATTATTAGAAAACCTTTTTAATTACCGAAAAATGACTTTATTATTATTATTATTTTATTTTGAAATATTACGTTCTCCAGAATAAAATAATTTTAATTATCGTAAAAGAACTTTAATATTACTATTATTATTTATTTTATTTTAATAAAATATTATTTTTTCAATAATGAAATAATATTAATTATTGAAATATTATTTTTATTGTCGAAAAATAATTTTTATTATCGAAAATTAATTTTCCAGAACTTAGAAATTAGAAATTACAAAAAAAAAACAAACAAAAGTTCCTCTTTTTTTATGAAAAAAAAAATTTAACGAAGGACAATTTTAAATTTATTCTCTTCAAGAAAGAAATTTGTCATTTCACTGAATGTGATTTCAGACAGAGATCTGCTATTAATTGACTTTTATTCTACAATGATTTTTTTTTCTGTCGTAGAGAAATAGAAGTCTCGATAATTGATAATAAAAGTGCCAGCACTCGCTAGTAGGCTATAGAAAAAATTTGCTAAAGAAAAATGGCAAGTGTCATATGCGACGACGACGACGACGACAATGGGAGGCGGGGGTTTTCTTTTTTTTACCAAATACACTGTGTGAAAAGTTTCGGGGATTTTCTTGAAGGAATCATTCAATCAGATTTTCTTTTATCTCAATCCCATTTTATTTCACTTTCAATTCATTTATTTATTTATTTTTTTTTTGCTTTTACTTTTTTGTTTTCTTACAATATGAAAGTGAAATTTTGAGATGGAAATAATCGACCGATTCGTTTCCAACGTGAAAATTTGTTTTTTCTTTTTAAATTCAGCCAACTCGAGGCGAAACCGAGTGTCAACATTATTGAGCATGTTGTGAATGAACCGAACCATAAGAGATTGGAGAGTCGAAAAAAAATCTGACTCCAGTGTCACGGAGGAGATTTAGGTCTTCCGGTTTTGTCCTGCATCACTTGTTGTTGTTGTTGCTGTTGTTGTTGTTGATGATGATGCGAATTGGGATCGGTACCAACTAATTCGGTTCCCATCATTCCACCATTGCCATTTTTATCGACGACATTACTCGCATGGACCGAATGAAAATAACGATCTGCAATTAAATATGTTATTTTTAATTATAAATTTTCGATTTTCGATTTAATTATAAATTTTCGATGAAAATTTTATTTTTTTGGGAAAATTTTATAATTTTATTTTTGACAATATTTCGGTATTTGTATTTTATTAATTACTAGGTTTATTTTAATTATTTCTTGAGCAAACAAAAAATAAGAAGTCCAATTGAAAAAAAAATTTAGAATTGAAATTAGTACTAAAGTATTTAATTAATAGGTGAATAATTTAATAGTAAATTAAATAATTAAATAATTTATAGTTTTTCTGCAGATATCAAATTGAGACAAAAATCGAATCAAAACGTTGCTTCGCAACAATTTTGATTCGTTTTTTGTCTCAATTTGATATCTGCAGAAAAACTGTGTTTGTATTATTTATTATTTACTATTTATATTTATTAATTTTGAGAATATTTTTTTTGTAGTTTAATTTGAAAAAATTATTTTCTTAGTTTAAGTAGAAAAAATTTTTTTTGTAGTTTAATTTAAAGAAATTATTTTCGCAGTTTAATTAGAAAAAATATCTTTCGTAGTTTAATTATTAGAACTTATTTTCTTAATTTAATTTAAAGAAATTATTTTTATAGTTTAATTTGAAAAAAAATTTCGTAGTTTAAAATTTTAAATTTGAAGAATTTTTTTTTCAAGAACAAGTGTTTTGTTTGAAAATAATAATAATGTTACCATCGTCCATGGCAGTGGGTGGTTCACTGGCAGTACCCGCAATAATTGGAGCTATCATGTTGTAATCGTCCTCCAGATTTATGAAAGGTGCTGTATTCCAGCGTGGGGGAACGTTGGAAACTGACCTCTGCGTTGCCACTGGTCTCGTTACAGAAACGGGGGATGAGAAGAGGGAAAGATTCGTCGGTGAAATCACTCCTGACATCGAGCTGATGGTAGGGTAGGTGAAGATTTGCTGCGTCAAACATTAAAATTTTTGCATTCATTTATAAGTCAGCGCAGACGAACCAATAAAACAAAAAACAAAAATGATGAATATGTAAATAATACAAAAAAAAAAGAAAGAAAAGTTTCATATTGTCATGAAATGAGAAATAATAATTGATGGGAAAATTTAATAACTGGAAATTCTAATATTCTTGAAATTATAAAAATTATCGAGTTCTGAAATAATTAAATGTTATTTAATTATGAAATAATGAAAATTAGAAAATTAAAAAATTAGAAAATTACGAACTTAGAAATTTTTTTTTTTTTCATTTATTATTTTCATTTATTAACTTAGAAAATTACGAACTTCTTAAATTATTTAATTACAAAATCATGAAAATGATACGAACCAAAATTTTTATATAAATCATTAAAATAAAGAAAGAAATAAGAAAAATCTTTTGGAAACAATAGTTTGAAATCAGTTTAATTTATTTCTTTTTAAAACTGAAAGAGCACTTTTTCTTATTCTTCATTCTTTTTTTATTTACTTATTTATTTATTAATTTATTATATCCCCCACCCACCCTTTTGAAAGTAAATAAATAGCCCAAAGAATTTAGTCCCCATGCTAGACGCATGCTAAATTGTAAAAAAAATTCTGTACTTTTCATTTCAGTAGTAATGGTCACTATTAATCAGACACAATAATTTTAATGAGCTTATTATTATAATCAGTAGTCAGAGTCAACTTTAAGTCAGACAGAAACAGTAAGAATCAAAATCAATGAGAGAAAATAATTTTGTAACCAAAATAAAAATTTGTAATTATAATCAGTAGTCAAAGTCAATTTTTAGTCAGACAAGTAGTAAAGGTCAATATTAATTGGACAAAATAATTGTAAAAGTCGTAATCAAAGAGAGAAAATAATTTTTTTGACGAAAATAATAACTTATAATTAAAATCAGTAGTTAAAGGTAATTTTTAGTCAGACGGAACTTATAAAAGTAAATGTAAGATAAGTTAAAATATTTTTAAATAGTTTCGAAAAATGTTGAATATTAATCAATAGTTTTAGAAAATTTTCGGTCAGAAAAAAGTAGTAAAAATTACAATCACTTGAAGGAAAAATTATTCTGTACTTAAAATAGATTATAATAATTATAATCTATAATTATAATCAGTAGAGTCAGTTTTTAGTCAGATAGAATTAGGAAAAGTCGTTCTGTAATTTTTCCACAGTAGTAACAGTCACTATTAATCAGACAAAATAATTTTAAAAAATTTATTATTATCATGAGAACTTACAAACAATTTTTAGCTAGACAGAATTAGTAAAAACACATTCTGAAATTATTCTAAGTAGTAAAAGTTACTATTTGTCAGACAAAATAAATTAATTTTTTTTTTATTTTAACCAGTAGTTACAAACAGTTTATAGTCCGACAGAAGTAAAAAGAATCACATAATGATAAAAAATAGAATAAAATAAAATTTTAAAAATTAATAAATAAAAATAGAAAAATAATTAAAAATCTGTATAATTCTAATCAGTAGTTAAAGTCAGGTTTTAGTCAAACAGAATTAGTAAAATTATTCTGCAATTTTTCCCACACTAGTAATCTTTACTATTAATCAGGAAAAAATGATTAAAACAAATTATTACAACAAGTAGTTACAGACAGCTTTTAGTCAGGGAAACGTTTTTATAATTTTACTATAAGTAGTAATAACCAGTATTCGTAAGGACAAAATGTTAACAACTTCCAGATTTTATAATTTTTTTAAAAGTAAAAATTCGTTTTAGTCAGAAGGCAAAAAATAAGGACTCAGTAGTAAATATCAATTTCGATCAGACAAAGTTTTTTTTGGCTTATACAAAGTTAATATACTAGTAGTAAAAGCATGTTTTCGTCAGACAAGGGTTTTTTAATTCTTGCAATTTCATTTTAAGTAGTAAAAAACAATTTTTGCTTTACATGATTGAGAAAGTAGAAAATAAAATTTACGTAGTCAGTAGTAAATGACAGTTTTAGTCAGACTTTTAGAATCTTGCGAATTTTGTCACTGTAGATGAAGTTAGTTTTAGTCAGACATGATATTTTAAAGGTAAAAGCAATTTTTAAAAGCAAAAGTCTTTTGTATTCGATAAGTAAACAAAAATCTCCTATTGACAAAGTGGCTTAGAAGACAAAAAAAATTTTAGTATCCAGTAGTAAAAGACAATTTAGACAAGACAAAGCATTTAAAATTTTTGTAATTTTACTTCCAGTGGGAAAATACAAATCTAGTCAATCTAAATAATTAACAAAATAAAAAATAAAATTTACTCTTTAAAATGTTTAAAAAATATTATTTAACTTTAGTATCAGTAGTAAAAGGAAGTTTGGGCCAGACAAGGCATTTAAAATTTTTTCTTTTGTCGTTAAAGTATAGTAAAAACCAATTTCAGTCAATCTAAATTATTGACAGAATAAAAAATAAAATTTTCGCTTCAGTAGTTAATGACTGATTTAGTCAGACAATTTGGAAAATATGCTTGAAGTAGAAAAAGTTATTTTAATTCAGACGTGATGTTTAAACTAATACTCTTGGAATACGAAACATGAAAGTAAATCCCACTTGACAAAAATGTTATGGAATATAAAAAAATTTTATTATCAGTAGTAAAAGAATGTTTGCGTCAGATAAGACATTTAAAATTCTTGTATTTGTAGGTCAAGGTCCATAGTTTAAATATAAAGTCCATAGATAGAGTAAAAAAGTAAAATTTTCGCTTCAGTAGTAAATGACTGTTTTAGTCAGACTATCTCGTAAATTTGATTGCAGTAGAGAAAGTAATTTTCAGTCAGACTGGATGTTTAAACTACACGTTTTGAAATACAAGAAGTAAAATCAAGTCCCTTTCAAGCCAAATATTTTAGAATATAACTAAAAATTACAAAATACAAGAATTTATTATCAGTAGTAAAAGACAGTTCGTGTCAGACACAAAATCTCCATCACCATTCTTCTATTTTACGCACCAAAAAAAAAAGGGATCCATGCCATCTACTTTTATACCAATTACTAATTTTCCTCAAAATTAAAAATCTAATTTCTACTTACAAATTACCAATCAACGAACTAATTAATACCATCAATGTACTAATTAACCAACTAATTACGATTGAATATAAAGTAGTAGTAGTAAAGAGAATAAAAGAGTAACTTACTCACCTGTCCCGGTTGCGAGTGAAAATGAGCGAAGGTATATTCTCTACTAGTATGGGGTGCAGTGACGAGTATTCGTGCGGGACTTTTTCGACCGCCAGGATCGGAACTTTGGCATGAGCTGACAAGGCCAACGGCCGCAGCCGCTGCCATTTGTTCCTGATTCGGTCCCATTTCAGATGAATCGGCCGGCGATGTCGACGATGTTGGCGGTGAATTTGCACTATTTGTCGTTAGCTCGCCGGTTGAACGTATTATCGCTACAGGTCTCGCCATTGGCGCCGGCGGCGGTGGAGGTAACATCGAACTCGGGTAATACTGTGAGAACTTTTGTATTCCAGATCGCGGACCCGCGAGTTGTGCCTGAAAATCGTACACCACCGATCATCGAACCACTCATGCAGGACCGTCTCGAGGGCAAAAAACACTTGGGGCACCATTTTCTTTTTTTTAATTCCTTTTTTTATTTTGAATTTTCATTTTTATTTTTAATCTCCCCTCCCTTTTCTAATTGCCATCTTTTTTATTTCTCTGTTTTAATTTACGCCCCTTTTCTAATTTTTTTTAATCCTAATTCTCCCTATTTTACTTGTTTCCTATAGGGGGGGATTCCTATAGGGTGGATTTAGAATAGTGGGGATGACCCCTATTCTAAGCGACCCATTTTTTAATTCCCCCTACTCTCAACGCCCCTTTTTCTAATTTCCCCCTACTCTAATCGGCCCCTATTGTAATTTCTCCCTACTCTAACCCCCCTTCCCCCTATTTTAATCCCCCCTACTCTTAACGCCTATTTTTCTAATTCCTCCCTATTCTAATTACCCCCAACCCTAAACGCCCCATTTTCTATTTTTCCGACTATTCTTATTAACCCCCTTTTCTAATTTTCCCCTATTCTAATTGTTCCTTTTTCTAATTCGCCCCTATTCTCATTCCATCCTATTCTAAATCCCCCCTATTTTAAACGCGCCCCCTATTTAAACTTTTCCCTATTTTAATTCCCCCTTCTTCTAATTTTCTCCAATTCTAATATTTTTTTATTCCCACTACATATTCTAATTCCCTCTATTGAAAAAGGGTGTAAATTTTGTTGAAAAATAATTTCAAATTAAAAATCTTTTGTGCCCCAAAGCATGAAATTTTTTTGCTCAAGACGATCCTGCACTTTTATGTGCTCCACTCGACCTAATCTTGTCTATACTTTTTCGATTTCACTTTACAAATTCAAATTTTTCTTCCTCTCAAGCATAGGAAAAATATTCTCGAATTCTGTCAATGATTTAAGAAGAGGGGAGCACAAAAAGAATATGGAAAAAAAATATTTCCTCTCTCACTCTTTTTCTCGAAATTTGTAAAAAATTTTGTTAAAAAGACTAATGAAAATAATAATAAAAAAAAAAATTAGTAAAAGCGTTTCATCAAAATAATAATTAGAAAAAATTAGTAAAAAAGATAAATAGAGTAAATGAATTGAAAAAAGATCGGGGAAAAAATGAATAAAAAAGATTAATGAACAAATTAATCAAAAAAAGTTAATGAAAAAAAATAGCAAAGGATTAAAAAAATATTTTCTGTTTTAAATTAATAAAAGAGGGGAAAGTGAAAAATATTTCTTTTTCAACTTCCAAAAAAAAAAACAAGTGGAGAGAGGGAATATTTTTCCGGCACACGTATTTGGAGCCGAGAGCTACCTGGGGTAGCTGCTGAGTGTTCTCGGCCTCCTGGCATACAAATGTCACGAAATCCGAGAGTGTGTCGTGACCATTTTCCGGATATTTAACGACACCAGCCGAACCAGGATGCTCAGGTTGATAATAAGCAAGGCCGGACATACTTTGACCGGAACCGCCGGCCAAACCTTCGTGCGGTGAATGTAAGCCTGCAACATAATTTGCGAATTTCAACATTTTTTTCCCAAAAAAATCAAATAATAATAAACAATAAACATAAATTGTTGTGTTATACATAAATAACCAATCGTTAACCACCCCCTTAACAATATGTAAATATTCATTTTGCTCTGTATTTCTCTTGTTTTGTTTCTTTTTTATTTTGAGAAAAAAATCCCAATATTTTAAATTTACTGCAACTAGTAAAAAAAAATTTTGTTTAACTGTAGTATTACAAGACTAAATAATTAATGATAACAATTTCTATTAATAAAGGAAATTCTATTAATTAATTTTAATTTATAATTAATTCTTCTATCAATAAAAGGATGAATTTATAATAATATAATGATTAATTAATTAATAATAATAATATTAAAAATAATTATAATAACAATAAAATAATAATAATAATAATAATAATAATAATAATAATAATAATAATAATAATAATAATAATAATAATAATAATAATAATAATAATAATAACAATAATAACAATAAAATAAGGAAAACAATAGTTATTACTAATAGGAAAATTAGTTGATAATAACGTAGGGATTAATTAATAATAATAAAAGATTTAATTAATATTAGCAGAAGAATTAATTGATGATAATAATAATAAAGGGATTAATTAATAATAATAATAAAAGGTTTTAATTAATAATAATAGAGAAATTAATTGACAATAATAATAATTTTTATTTGCTCTCTAAATTTTTATTTGAATTTAAAAAATGTTTACTACTGTGAATTAGTAACTGACTTTTTTCTTTTGAATTAATAAATTTTACCAACATATTAGTAGAAATTACTAATTCAAAAGCAAAAAGTCAGCCACTGATTCAAATTAGCAAATATTTTTACTGATTCAAATTTTGAGAGTGTTATAATAGTGAAAAATGATGATTATTATTATTATTATTATTATCATTATTTTTATTATCATTATTATCATTATTATTAACTGTTGAAAAAAATTGCACTGTTTACGATTCGAATGGAATTTTTGTAGCGACTTTATTATATTGTAAGATTTAAAAGAAAGGAAGCGAGAGCGCGTGACGCAGAGGAGTGGGGAGATGAGAGTAAGTGAGAAAGTTCCATGAGTCCCTAATTCTCTCTCTCTTGTTCTCATCTCCCCACTCTTCGTCCCCTACTGCAACAACCAGGGCCGTATAACTTGCGGTCTAACAATCGCAAAATTAAAAAAGCAGAAAATAAATTCATTCTGCAAATTACATAAAATGATTGCTATAATATTTTCAGTGATTTTCCAATTTTTTTTTTTTTTTTTTTTTAATTTCTGTAGTAGTTGTGTTTCGGAAATTTTGTTTTGTTAGGAGGAATGTTATTTTTTTTTTTTTTTGTTAAGAAGGTGGTTTTTAATGGCAGGTCAACAAACTTTACTGCATAAAGTATATAGATATCAAGTATATATGTAAAAATAAGGCACTCCAAGCGTGAGCTGACTGGCTGAAAATGATGTATATGCTTGTATGCTTCGCACAAAGAATGATCACGCATTTCGCGCTCGCATTCGCCGCTAATTCAGAAATTAATTGCAAAATTGAAAGAAAAGACAAACAAATTGGGCGAAATGAAAAAATGGCGCAGTTAACAAAATTAAGCGCAACGAAAAATAAGCGCATTAAAAAAATTCTTCGCATTAAAATAGGATTAAGCGCGCAATGAAAAAGAATTGAACGAATTTAAAAAAAATTAAGCGCATTAAAGAAAAATTGAACGAATTAAAAATAAATAGGCACATTAAAAAAGAATTAAACAAATTAAAAAGAATTAAGCGTATTAAAAAAATTGAACCAATTAAAAAAATAATTAAGTCAATAAAAAATTAAATCAATTAAAAACGAGTTGACTGAATTAAAAAGAAAATAAGCGAATTGGAAAAAAAATTAGGCGATTAAAAAAAGAATTGAACAAATTAAAAAAGAATCAGAAAAATAAAAAAGAATCAAAAAAATTTTTTTAAATGAAAAAGCGAATTTGAAATTAAGGCAAAACAAAACTAAAATTACGCATAAAAAAGGAAGAAATTAATTTGCCAATGGAAATTCATTTTCCAACAATATATATAATTATAACATCCAGAGAGAATTTCCTTTTCAAAGCACGAATCACGTGAAACATCCTGTCTTAAAGGGGCGATGCAGATGAGCGAAAGGCGCGAACAACTGCACGATTATAAAATGAAAATTTTTATTTTCTTTATGTGGATAATTATATACATGTAATTGTTTTTTTTGTATATATTTTTTTTTAATGCAACAAAGAAAAACACCAAACAGCAACGTATGTATAACAACGAGTAAACAACACATCCAGAAACATCAAGGTAACAACATATCAACATCAACAATGAGTATATCAAACAACACCAACATCGCAAAAACAATATAGAATATATATATAGAGAGATATATTTATATATATGTATATAGGTAATATATTGTTCGGAAACAGAAACTGGCAATTTTATTTATATAGAGAGAATGTAAGGTCGGAAATTAATTAAGTCAATTAAATCCATCCAGCATACGACATACCCAGAGCATTGGCCGTGTGTATACAGTGAGTGATGAGATATTAATAATAATGATGTGCACGGATTCTTTTTTTTCTTCAAACTTTTATTCCTCTCTCGATATCAATGGTAACGAAAAATTAAATTGAATTTTAAATTTATTTAAGAATTGTTTTCAATAAATTTAAAATTATTAATTTAATGATTAGAAATTTTCGTCTATTGGTTTCTTTTTAAAAATAATTTTTTTTCACTCAGTCTTCTTGAAAATTTTCCATTTTTTCTGAAATAAAATAATTTAATTTTTTCGAAAAATATTTTTTTACTGAATTCGAAAAGAAGAAATAAAATAAATAAAAAAGTAGGTAAATTTTAATAAATATTTACTAAAAGTAAATTAATAATAAATATTTACTAAAAGTAAATTGATAATAAATATTTACTAAAAGTAAATTATGTTTAGAATAGAATTAGAGAAATAAATAATTAATTTTATTATACTAAATAAAATTACAAACATAAAGTAAAAAAGATCAAATGAAAATAAATCATAAAGTAAAATATATCAAAAATAAATAAAACATGAAATAAAATAAACTTTTTATTTCTTATTTGCAGCCTTTTTATAGATACGTAACCTTCGAAATAAAAAGTAAATAAATAAATAAAAAGATAAAATAGAAAAATAAAAAATAAATACAGGATAAAATAAAATAAGTCTGAAGTAAAATCAACTTTTTATTTTCAAACCCGTTTATACGTAACCTTCGAAATAAATAAATGAAAAGTAACTTAAATAAAAATTAATTTCAAGATAAAGTAAAATAAATTAAAAAGTAAATAAAAGATAAACTACACTAAATGTACAATAAGTAAAAGAATAACATTTTTTTTATTTACAGACCGTTTATATGTTAATAAACAAAAATAAATAAACAGAAAAGTAATTAAAAAATAAATAAATAAAAAATAATTGATAATTGAAAAAATAAATAAATGAGTAAAAGTTAAAAATAAATGAAAAATAAATAAAAAATAAGTAAAAGAAAAAATAGATAAAAAATGAAATAACTAGAATAGAAGATATCGAGAGAGTAAAAATTGAATAAAAACTGATTATTTCTTTTTTGTTTTGTAATTTGTACAGAGAAGTTTTTTTGATAAGAATAGAGAGCAATTAATTGGATATATTATTAGTGGGGGGGAGGGCAACAAACAGAGAGATAGACAAACAGACAGACAGACAGATAGATGAACAAAGAGAGACGAACGGACAGACAGATAAGACAGATAGTGACAACTATATAGCTTACCCGATATATATGTGAGAGAGCTTCGCGAATTTGTCCGTCTGTCTGTCCGTTTCCAACCCCCCCTATTTGAACGCAATTGATGACAAAAATTTTTTTCTTTTTTTTTTGTGATTTTTTTTCCTTTTGTTTTTTATTTTTCTTTCGTTTCCAAATTATTAGAGTAAAAAAAAACTTTTCGATATTTCGTCTATTTTACGTTTCTAGAGCCGATTGGCAACAGACAGACTAGCAAGACGGACGGACAGGCAATTAGGGCAGATCGATGTTATTTTTCTTGCAAAATTCACCATTATTGCATATAATGGTATATTTACATGTTAGTTTCATGGTATTTTTTATATTTTTTTATATTATTTTTTATAGGTACTCTTTTTTATTCTGTATTTTATTTTTTTATTCTGTTTTTTATTCTATTTTTTAATTTCCATCTTTTATTCTATATTTTATTCTATTTCTTATTCTATTTTTTATACTATTATTTATTCTATTTCTTATTCTGATTTTTATTCTATTTTTTATCCTATTTTTTATACTATTGTTTATTCTATTTTTATACTATTGTTTATTCTATTTTTATACTATTGTTTATTGTATTTTTTATTCTGCTTTTTATTCTGATTTTTAATACATTTTTTATCCTATTTGTTATAATATTTTTATTCTATTTACAATAGAATAAAAAAAATTATTTTTTATAATATTTTGTATATTATCAATGTATAATTAATATACATTATTAATATACATTATTAATGGTGACCATTATTTTTTATTATTCGTGGTTTTTTGTTGATTTTTTAACAACTACAACAAACACAAAATGCTAAAAAGATGCTAAAAAATATGTGTAAAGAAAAATTAATTTTTTTAAATTTTCTGTTAAATTGATTTGGTTAGAATTTGTTTAATTGAATTGTTAGCTTAGTATTTTATTGATCAGTATTTAAATTTTTTATTTTAATTTTAAATTTTAATTAATCTTTTGCTTCTATTGTTCATATCTATAAATCGCTTGAGTAACACAGCTTTTTTTGAGGCAGCTAGGAACACAGAAATGCAACATTGACGCACATTTAGGGTATTTCGAAATGACGAGAAATTATAAGTATGTCAGCCTTTAAAAAAATTCACCTTATTTTTTTTTAGTTGACAATAAAATAAACGACCTGAAAAATTCGCAATTATTGTAACGTACAATTTCTACTGTTTTTTTTTTGTTTGTTATAAGAAAATGCATTTTACCTGTTTTCTTTTTGCATTCACGGAGCTATAGGCATCATAAAAATGAATTTGTTATTTAATTATTATTTTAAATTAAATTATTATTATTATTAAAAATAAATTCTTTATTAATAATTTATGAATAATTGGAAATATCATAATATTAGCAAGGAATAATATTACAATGTTAAATTTATAATATTGTAATGTTTCAATAAAAATATAAGTTAATAGGTATTATCACCACATAATAAAATATAATAAATCATTTTAAAAGAATCAAAAAATCGTTTTTATATTTTTTTGTATTTTAAAGTTTTAATAAATACAGAAAAATTCGAAAGAAATTTATTTTCGAACAATTATTTGAATCTTTAATTAAATTCGGAACAATAAATCAAAGTTTTTCCTTTTTTGAATTATCAAAAATTTTACTATAAAGATAAAAAATATAATTGAAATTCCTAAGAGAATACTGATAAAATTCTGTAAGGAAGATACTATAAAATATAGTACGATGACCAAATATTTTTACAGAGTCCACAAATTGATGTTAATCATTTTTCTTAAATTCTATTTAAAAAAAAAATTTTTTTCGAAGCTTTTTTAATGTTTTCTGAAAGTTTTTTTAAAAGTTTTGTGTCTTATTTATCAATGAGAATGAAAGATACAGGAAAGAGTGAGAGACGAGTGAATATATGCAAAAGTGAGAATACTTATTTTCAAGACGTGACTTAGCAAGCATTCTCTAAAATTTCAGAGCACAAAAGAAAGTGTAGACCAATAGAGTGCAAAACTACTCATATCATGTAACTAACAAAACGGAGACCGAGTGCCGCTTTAAATATTCTTTTTACCTGCGCGAAAAAAAATTATTTACATTAAATTCGATCAAAACGATTAAAAAGGTGAAAAATTAAAGATTCTTTACTCTTTAGCCTAAAATAACAAAAAAAAAGAGTAATTCTTTAATTTAAAAAAAAATATTTAAAAATATTATAAATTTATAAATTAAAAAAAAAATATTTATAAATATCTTTTATAATTTTTCGTTCAATAGTTTAATAATTTTTTATAATACATTAAATATTTTTGAATTCTACACGAAAAAAGATTTACTTGGAACAGCGATAAATTTTTCTAGAATAGCGAAAGTGTTTACTGAAAACAAGTAAAAAATTTCGTTAATATTCTGACATTTTTAGCTGTTGCAGGTGAAATTTTTTTTTTCGTGTAACAAAAATACATAAATTAACACTCTCATTGGTCAACAGAAATAGAAAAAATTAAAAAATTACAAATTACAATAATATTTTAAATTTACAATAATTTTATTTAATCTTTTACTCCAATTTTATTAATTTTTTTACTCTAATTTTATTTAATATTTTTACTCTAATTTTATTTAATATTTTTACTATAATTTTATTTAATTTGTTCACTCTAATTTTATTTAACATCTTTACTACAATTTTATTCAATTTTTTTACTCTACTTTTATTCATTTTTTTTGACTAAAATTTTAACTAAATTTATTGAAATAAATCCAATAAATTTGTATTCTTCCAATCCAAGTCCAACTATAGATATTAATATTATTTTTCTATTAAAATTTGTTGAATAATTTTTTTCGAACGACACCTCAGCTCCGTGGATAGTTTTTCTTTTAAAAATTTCAATTCACATTTTGTATAATTAAAAAACTGATCAAGTGCGAAATAAGAAATTTTTTTTTTTCAAGATGCTGTGGCACATTTATATACATCGACACAAAACATGGGTGAAACGGACAATAATATAATATATATATATATGTAGTGCTGCTATGGGAAATTTTATGGTGTTGAAGAACGATAGAGTTGTGGATTTAACTCACGTTCTTGTGAAAATGATATTTTTCAAATAAACAGATGGCTCGATACGCGCATAAATAGAATTTTTTTTCTCGACTTTATTGGTACTTTTATTATATACGTTTCTTAAAATACTTTTTAGAAATTCGACAAAAGAATTTCGCGATTTTTTTTTTATTCTTGAAAATTTTAAATCACAAAACTATGCTTATATTTCAAATCTTAAAAAAGGAAATTTTAATTATTTAATTACATTTATAATATTTTTGTATTATTTTCTATTTAATTTTGAATCAAAATTTAAAAAAAAACATCAACCTTAAAAAAATAATAATAATAATTAATTACGAAACAATTACTTAATTATAAAATAAAAAAGTAAATACTATTTTTTTTACTTAATTGTCAGATTTTATTGTCTAATTATTTGATTATTACACAGTGCAACATTTTTGAGGTCATCGAATGTGCACTAAGTTTTGACTTCAGTTTCTGAAAGTACTTATCAAAACTAGCAAAAACCTATTTCAGTTTTGCTAGATTAGCTCGGATTTGAAATTTATCGACATTTGAATTTTTTTTTTAATTTTCACGTTTTTAAGTTTTCTGATACGGGCGGATGGAAACACTGGCTATTAAAAGTTTATTAAAAAATTTCGCAATGGTCACAATTTGAAAAGCAATAATCCGTCTTTAAATACAGAGAAAGAAAAAAAAATTGGTCGAAAATTGTTCCAGTTACGAATTTTTTTTGGCTTTTTTACATTTTTTGGTTTTATGAAAAGGGTGGGTGAGAAAGCTGGCTATTAAAAGATTATTAAAAAAATTTTGCAGTGGTCACCATTTGAAGAGCAATAATTCCTCTTTAATTTCTGACATTGAAAAAAAAATTTGGTCGAAAATTATTTAAGTTATGAATTTTTTTTTGTAATTTTTCAAATTTTTCGGTTTTTTTAATACGAGAGGGTGGGAACGCTATCTATTAAAAGTTTATTACACAAAATTCCCAATTGTAATAATTTGAAAAGCAATAATCGCTCTTTAAATTCTGATAAAGAAAAAAAATTTGGTCAAAAATTGTTCGACTTATGAATTTTCTTTTGACTTTTTCACATTTTCGGTTTTTTGATAAAGCGGGTGGAAACGCTGGCTATTAGAAGTTTATAAAAAAAATTCGCAATGGTCACCATTTGAAGAGCAGTAATTCCAACCTAATTTCTGACACTGAAAAAAAAATTTGGTCAAAAATTGTTCGAGTTATGAATTTTTTTCGTACTTTTTCAAATTTTTTTTGTTTTTGATTCGGGCGGGTGAGAACGCTGGTTATTAAATTTTTCTTTTTTAAAAACGCAATGGTCACATTTTGGAGAGCAATACTTCCTCTTTAATTTCTGACAAAGAAAACAAAATTTGGTCAAAAATTGTTCCACTTATTAATTTTTTTTGACTTTTTCACATTTTTCAATTTTTTGATCAGGCGGGTAGGAACGCAGGCTATTAAAAATTTATAAAAAAATTTCGAATGATCACAATTTGAAGAGCATTAATCCGTCTTTAATTTCTGCTCAAGAAAAAAAATTTGGTCAAAAATTGTTCAAGTTATGATTTTTTTTTACTTTTTTTTAATTTTCGGTTTTCTGATAACGGAAGTGGGAATACTGAATATTAAAAATTTATAAAAAGAATTCGTAATAGGCACAATTTAAAGAGCAATAATTCCTATTTAATTTCTGCCCAAGATAAAATATTTGATTCGAAAAAAGTAAAAAAAAAATCAAAACCCTTGGTTGCACAGGACCGCGGGTATACAAATGTACAGAAATAAATAAATAACACGAATAATTTTCTACCAATTTTTTTTCTTTTATCAGAAATTAAAGAAGAATTATTGCATTTTAAAATTTGACTGTTGTGATTTTTTTAAATTCATTTTTAATAGCCAGCGTTCCCACCCGCTCGTATCAAAAAACCGAAAAATGTGAAAAAGTAAAAAAAACCATAATTAGAACAATTATTGACAAATTTTTTTTTTTTTTTGACAGAAATTAAAGAGGAATTATTGCTCTGCAAAATGTGACCATTGCGTTTTTAAAAAAGAAAAATTTAATAACCAGCGTTCTCACCCGTCCAGATCAAAAACAAAAAAAATTTGAAAAAGTACGAAAAAAATTCATAACTCGAACAATTTTTGACCAAATTTTTTTTTAGTGGCAGAAACTAGGGAGGAATTACTGCTCTTTAAATGGTGACAATTGCAAATTTTTTTATAAACTTTTAATAGCCAGCGTTTCCACCCGCTTTATCAAAAAACCGAAAAAATGTGAAAAAGTCAAAAAAAATTCATAACTCGAACAATTTTTGACCAAATTTTTTTTCAAAGTCAGAAATTAAAGAAGAATTATTGCTCTTCAAATGGTGACCACTGCGAAATTTGTTTAATAATCTTTTAATATCCAGCTTTCTCACCCGCCCGTTTCATAAAACTAAAAAATGTAAAAAAGCCAAAAAAAATTCGTAACTGGAACAATTTTCGACCAATTTTTTTTCTTTCTCTCTAATTAAAAAGGGATTATTGTTTTTTAAATTTTGACTATTGCAAATTTTTTTAATAAACTTTTTATAGCCAGTGTTCCCATCAGCCCGTATCAGAAAACTGAAAAATGTGAAAATTAAAAAAAATTCAAATGTCGATAAAATTTAAATCCGAGCTAATCTAGCAAAACTGAAATAGGTTTTTGCTAGTTTCGATAAGTACTTTCAGAAACTGAAGTCAAAACTTAGTGCACATTTTATGTGTTGCACTGTGTTATTGTACAATTAATTTTGATACAAGTAAAATTAATAATTTCCCAAAAAACAAAAGAAAATTTTAGTCAATAAGCATAATTTTGCGTTTTAATTACTCACAATCAGTGAATTTCAATAAAGAGGAAGAGACAGAGAGAGAATAAAAGAAAATAATTTATAGGTGACATTGACAGTGTGAGAAAATATCTAGTACACACATATATATATAACACAAATAATTTCGAACGTGTTAGGATGATTGCGAGAAATAATTATTTCACAATTGTTCTTTTAAAAATAACATTTTGTGTCTTTAGACGAAATCCTATATATGTAAAATTTCTCAATATTTCTAAAAAAAAAGAATTTTATCGTCATTATCTAAAGATGAAAAATGTCAAAAATCACACAACACTTTTTTGTCAAAAATTATTTATTTAGGAAAGAATTTAAATTTATCTCTAGAAAAAATTTTTCCTACAAAAATTAAAATATAAAATATATTTATACAAAAATGATTTTTAATATTTTTCTACGTTGAGAACTTCAACATATTTTCCTACTATAAAAAATTTAAATATATTCTTACAAAAATGAATTTTTATTTCTCTTTTTACAAGAATAAAAATATACTAAATTTGAGAATATTTTTTAGTAAAATATTTTTAAACAGTTGCTGAATATTTAATTTATATATCTAATTTTTTCTTTAATTTTTAAAATGAATTAAATTTTATTAATTTCAACAATTAGTTCTTTTTATTCTCATTATTAAAATTAATTTTCTTTATTAATTTTTTTAATTAAAATATTACTTTTCTTTACGCTTCATTTAATAATTTTTCAAATTCATTTTTTTGTTATTTTTTAAAATCAATTTTCATTATTTTTTGTAATTTTATTTTCTTTATTTATTTTTGCAATTAATTTTCTTTATTAACTTTTGCAAGTAATTTTCTTTATACATTTTTGCAAATAATTTTTTTTAATTAGACAGAAAAATTCATTTTCTTCATTAACTCGTAAAATTACAATAATTCTTAAAATTATTTTGTCTTATTTTTGCAAATAATATTCTTTATACATTTTTACAAATAATTTCTGTTTATTATATTGCAGAATTAATTTTCTTCATTAATTCTTAAAATTATTTTGTCTTATTTTTGCAAATAATATTCTTTATACATTTTTGCAAATAATTTCTATTTATTAGATTGCAAAATTAATTTTCTTCATTAATTCCTAAAATTATTTTGTCTTATTACTAATATTGAAAATCAATTGTATTTATTATTTTGTAAAATTCCTTATTTTAGTTTTTAAAATTAATTTTCTACATTAATATAATTTAATAGTATTGTAAGAAATCAGTAAATAATTATTATCAAGAAGAAAAAATATTTCTCTTGCATAAAAATTAAAAATCATCAGAAAAATCTGCAAAAATACAAAAATAGTAAATTTAACATTGTAAACAGATTTTAAGTAAAAGTGAAATGTGATTTTTGTCGATTTTCATTTTATTTCATTTCATTTTTTCTTTTTTTTTTTTTTTTTGAAAGTGATAAAGTCAAATATATGGAAATCGAGTCTCGGTCTCATCCTTTGATATATATATATATTTATAAATATTTGTGTATATAAAATACACGTAAACAAATATGCATATATTGATATATAGAAAGAATATGTATATATAACATCATAACCAGTCACAAAGTACCTTTTGGTCGAGATAGTGAGCTTCTCTCAACGCTCGTGCTCAGACTGAAACAGAGATTGCGCGTAATTCGCGATTAGTCATTTTTCCCAGCCATCGAAATTGTCTGTTTCTTATTTCGTTTTTTTTTCTATGATTTTCTCCTAAGATTTTTTTTCTCCTTCAATTTCTTGATTTCATTTTTTTTTCTCTTCAAATCTCAAAATAAGAGATTTCTATTGAACGAAAAATATTTTTCCTCATCGAAATGCGGAGAGAGAAAATGCAAAAATAATCCCTTATGGAAATAATTTATTAAATTATTAATCGCTTTTGTTAATAATCAAATAAATGTTAAATAATCAAAATAAAAAGTTATTTAGAAATTAGAATTTCTTTTCGTTGTTTATTTTCATTGTTCTCATTAGTACTTTCATAAAATTATTATTCATTAATGATTCAGCGAATAATTTTTACTGAAAAATTCAAGAAATTAGTAAATTAATTAATTTTAAGAAATTACCTAACACTTCGAAGTGTTGCAGTTGTAATTTTTTATAAATAATTCAATATTAAAAGGATTTAAAATTGAAATTTCAGAATATTTGAACTTTAAATTCATTTTAATTGAAAATTCCGAAGAAGTTTGTTTTTGAAAAATTTTTGTTTAACAACTTTTGAAATTATTTGAATTTTTTTCAATAGAAATTTAATTTAATAATTTTTGAATAAACCAAAATTCGTGAAATTGAAGTCGATTTCAGAATTATTTTAGAAAAACTACTTATTTCTTAAAATAATTAATTAGGAGAAGAATTTTAAGTTAAAAATTTCCAGAAAATAATTGATTGAAAATTTTGAAAACGCTTTTGGAGAAATTACAGTAGCAATTCTTGTATAAATTATTCAATTTCGAAAGATTTGAAAGTTAAAATTGTTTAAAAATCTAAGAAAAATGCTAATAATATTGAAATATTTATCTAAAAATTCGAATAATTTTACAATTGAAGATATTCACGGCAATATTTAGACTGAATCAAAATATTCTTCAATATTAGGGAAAAAATCAAAATTCCTAAAAACTAGAAAAAAGTCCAAATTTTCTTGACAACTCTGATTTTTCCTTCGCGATTTACAGCCGAAACAAAATTCACTGAAATCAAAAAGAAAGAAAATCGCAATTTTTAGAGAAACACTTGTTTCGTCGAGGGTAAAAAAAAAAGAAGAAAATTTTATCCTCAATGTTTACTTACTTACATGATGCCTACAGATGAGCTCAGAATGGGTCTATCGCACACTGGACAATTAAATGGTCGACGGACAGTGATGATAACTTTTCACTAATTTTTTTTTCCAAAAAAAATTTACGAGGAGATAAATTTAAGCAAAAGCATCTCGAATATTTTTTTCAAAATTCCTTTTTGCAGAGAAGAATAAATTTTCCGCAGAAAATAAAATAACGATGTTAGATGTGTTTTTGTTAGTAAACTCACTTAATTAATTAAAAACAAGACATCAAGAGAAAGAAAACGGCATATAGAATTAATTAAAATGAAGCTAAACAGTGTGACAAAGTTTAGTTTACAACAGGAATTTTCGGTGTATATATATGTATACATATACACGCGAATAGAACGTTTTGTATAGCTAAGTATAAGTTGACCTGGTTGATCTGGTTAGAACTATGTTCCGTACTTAAGATTAGTGCAAAGGAGAGGTAGAGAATGATTTGTATGCAACGGATCTTTGCACCACCACGCATGGAATCTTAAAATCTCGAAAGGCACTTCTCTTCAATGTATACCTAGCATTTCTGATTGAACGTGATATCAAACGATTTTCTCATATTTCTTTTTCTTCCCTTTTTTCTTATTTTCCAAAAACAAAAAAAATAAATTTTTCCAATAAAATTCAAATTGATTTCAGATTTTTTTTTTTTACCTAAATATTCTAATTAGACTAGAAATACTTTTTTGCATTCTCACTACATGAGAAATTATACAGAAATATAATTATAGAAAGAGAAATTATAATTATCTGATGCATGGGTGATTTTTCTAAAACTGTTACTTTTGAACTTTGATTTTTAAATTTTGTTTTTGTTTAATTTTTCATATATAAAAATATTAATTATCGTGAACTAATTTAAACCCACAACTGAAGACAAAGTTTAAACATTTTTACCATTTATAAAAGTGAGGTCTAAAATTTTTTAAAATACATATAATGATAGATGGAACATTGTACTTTCTGTAACTAATTTTAAAAAAATTTTAAGAGTTTGAAAAAACAATAAAAATTCAGTTTTTTATAGAAGTACTACCGGATTTCTATTGTCTATTCTATATTCTCCTATTGGACCAATTATTTTAGCTACTGCATAAACTCTGTCCAATAAATTGTTTAATTTTTTTTTTTTGAAATCTTAAGTAAATTTTTACTATGAAAATGATTAATAATTATTTGAGAGTAGAATTTGTAAAATTAATTAAGTTATCAAAAATCAAAAATGTCACTTTTAGTAGAATCACCCATATACACTGAGAAAAAATTTTTTTTGAAATCCAAAAATAAGTAGCAAACCAAAAAATAAGTTTGAATTAATAATTAAACATATTTTATAATTTAATTAAATGTATAATTTTTATTAAATCAAACTTCTTATGTATTGAATCAAAATTAATATGTTTAATTGGAAAATAATTTTTGGTTGACTATATAGCAAAGATTATATTTTAAATAAATATTATATTTATTTAAATAAATATTCTAAATAAATATTCTAAATAAAAATTATGTTTGACTCAAACATATTGTTTTCACAGTGTATAAAATGATAATTGTAATTATTCTAATAAAATTTATAAACCAAAATAAAAATGGTGTATTAAATAAAAAAATTCCTACATAAAAATGTATTCTATTTATTCTACGAATAATGAAGAAAACGATCTCGATGAATTATTTATTTTCATCTATAATTAATATTTTCAGATCGAAACATTTTTTTTTCGTTAATTATTTTACTTATTAGTTAATTATCACTTAAATTGGTTGATTATCACTTAGCTGTTGATTATCACTTAGTTTTTGTTGATTATCACTTATTTTGTTGATTATCACTTATAGATCATGTTAATATCTTTTTTTTTGTTAATTATACATATAAATATATATAAAATTGTAAAATAATTACCTATTAAGTATATTAATACATTTGTGTAATTTTGAGTAATATTTGTTTGAACTACATGTTTTTTTTCTTTTTTTTTTCTTTTGACAAATTGGGTGTTATAATTTTTGAAAAATTGTTGATTATATGAATTTTCTTAATAATTATAGTTATTAATGTTTGTTCTTAAGTTAGTTTGCGAATATATTGACGATTTCGTTGTAATAACATACCCGTTTGGGAGTGAGGTGAATCCATTCCACGATGGCCATCCTCGGGCCTTAGAACTGGAGAGAAAGTTGTAGCACTTGAAACCGATACCGTCGGTGGCTTTTCAGTCTTATCATTTCTTATGAGCTGGTGCACCGGCGGTGGACCTGATTTCAAATAGAAAAAAATTTTTTCCAGAATTAAAAATCGGTTCTTTTTTCATTTATTTATTTATTACAATATAAATTTATTCAATTTTACTTTCAAAATTTACAAATATAAATTAAAAAGTTATCATATAAAATTATTAAATAAATATTATAGAATTATTCCTGCGAAGAATTTTATTATTGTAATAAAAATAATTGAATTCTTGCGAAGAATTTTATTATTTACAAAATTAATTGAATTTTTGCGAACAATTTTATTATTGTATTAAAAATAATTGAATTCCTGCAAGGAATTTTATTATTTACGAAAATAATTGAATTCCAGCGAAGAATTTTATTATTGTATTAAAAATAATTGAATTCCTGCAAAGAATTTTATTATTGTATTAAAAATAATTGAATTCCTGCGAAGAATTTTATTATTTACAAAATTAATTGAATTTTTGCGAACAATTTTATTATTGTATTAAAAATAATTGAATTCCTGCAAGGAATTTTATTATTTACGAAAATAATTGAATTCCAGCGAAGAATTTTATTATTGTATTAAAAATAATTGAATTCCTGAAAAGAATTTTATTATTGTATTAAAAATAATTGAATTCCTGCGAAGAATTTTATCATTTACGAAAATAATTGAATTTTTGAGAAGAATTTTATTATTGTAATAAAAATAATTGAATTCCTGCGAAGAATTTTATTATTTACAAAATTAATTGAATTTTTGCGAACAATTTTATTATTGTATTAAAAATAATTGAATTCCTGCAAGGAATTTTATTATTTACGAAAATAATTGAATTCCAGCGAAGAATTTTATTATTGTATTAAAAATAATTGAATTCCTGCAAAGAATTTTATTATTGTATTAAAAATAATTGAATTACTGCGAAGAATTTTATTATTTACAAAATTAATTGAATTTTTGCGAACAATTTTATTATTGTATTAAAAATAATTGAATTCCTGCAAGGAATTTTATTATTTACGAAAATAATTGAATTCCAGCGAAGAATTTTATGATTGTATTAAAAATAATTAAATTCCTGCAAAGAATTTTATTATTGTATTAAAAATAATTGAATTCCTGCGAAGAATTTTATCATTTACGAAAATAATTGAATTTTTGAGAAGAATTTTATTATTGTAATAAAAATAATTGAATTCCTGCGAAGAATTTTATTATTTACAAAAATAATTGAATTTTTGCGAACAATTTTATTATTGTATTAAAAATAATTGAATTCCTGCAAGGAATTTTATTATTTACGAAAATAATTGAATTCCAGCGAAGAATTTTATGATTGTATTAAAAATAATTAAATTCCTGCAAAGAATTTTATTATTGTATTAAAAATAATTGAATTCCTGCGAAGAATTTTATCATTTACGAAAATAATTGAATTTTTGCGAAGATTTTTATTATTTACGAAAATAATTGAATTCCGGCAAAGAATTTATTATTGTATTAAAAATAATTGAATTCCTGCAAGAAATTTTATTATTTACGAAAATAATTGAATTCCAGCGAAGAATTTTATTATTGTATAAATTAATAATTGAATTCCTGCAAAGAATTTTATTATTGTATTAAAAATAATTGAATTTCTGCGAAGAATTTTATCATTTACCAAAATAATTGAATTTTTGCAAAGATTTTTATTATTTACGAAAATAATTGAATTCCTTCGAAAAATTTTATTATTTACGAAAATAATTGAATTCCTGCAAGAAATTTTATTATTTACGAAAATAATTGAATTCCAGCGAAGAATTTTATTATTGTATTAAAAATAATTGAATTCCTGCAAAGAATTTTATTATTGTATTAAAAATAATTGAATTCCCTTATTTATGAATATAATTGAATTTTTTGGGAAAAATTTTATTATTTTTAAAAATAATTGAATTCTTGCGAAGAATTCCATTATTTATGATATAATTGAATCTTTTGGGAAAAATTTTATTATTTTTGAAAATAATTGAATTTTTGAGAAGAATTATACGATTAATTTACAAAGTAAATTGTAAAATTAATCGATTAACTAGATAATAGAATTTACAAATCTAGTTTATAGAATTTACAAACTAAATTATAGGAGTTCTTGTTTAAATTTAAAATTAAAAATTTTTTTTTAAATTAATTTATGAGTCTTAATGAACATAAAAAAGGAGAATTATATTTATCGAATATTGTAAGCATCGAAATGTTTCCAAAGCCCCGAAATCAATTTTCAGTTCTTTAAAAATAATAGAAATGTAGCTTTGGAAATTTTCAAGAAATTCTACGAAACGAAAAAGTTTAATTATCGAGGGTTGACTGTATTTATTATAAAAAGAGTCCATGAATAGAAAACGGAACAGAAAATATCAACGAATATAAAATTTTTTCTCTTTTTAAACCAAAAAATTATTTTTTACACGAAGCTATTGGTATTTTCGTTGTTTATAACTGTTACGTGACCTTAACAGTGGATCGCCTTGCCAAAAAAAGCTGAGAGATTAATCACGAACAAGGTCGATGACCATTAACATTTTCTCAATCATATATAACACACGAAAATTTCCTTTTAAATCAAAATACTGTGGAATATTTCCAAAAATTCTTTCTTTTTTTATCATTTCTCCCATTCATTTTAGAATTGTAATACCCGGTATAGAAACTGTGCTATTCTATTTCAGTTTCGACCTATTTATATAAAAGCTATATATCTTGCTCTTGTATAGTCATTTTATTTGGATAATTTCTTCATCGAATGATTTGAAACAATTTGATAGATTTTTTTTTCTTTTCTTTTTGTATTAATTTGGATAGGAAAATGTAGGAAAAAATTTTTTTTTATTATTATTATTATTATCTATCACAGTTTAGTTTCTCTTTATATATCAGCTTAAAAAGTTGTGTTCTGCTTGAAGGGTTATCGTTTGATCGATGAAAGAAGAAAGGGATGAGAAGTGAGAATGGCGAAAGTTGAAATGAGTGAAAGAAATAGTCTCGGTGATATTAAACTCCGAGTTCAGATATAAAAAAAGAGGCCTCGAAAAATTTCAGTTGAAAATGAAAAAAAGATTGCTTCCACTCTCGGATATTTTCTTTTTCACTCGATTTTTCTAACTTCTCTAATTTTAGTTTTTGGAATTTTCAATTTCGAAATTTTCGTCTTCTAATTTTATTTTTCGTGAATTTTGTAATTTTTGCACTTTGAATTTTTGTACTTTTAATTTTAGTGAATTTTGGATTTTTCATTTTCAATTTTAGTTCCTTTTTGATTTTTAATTTTTGTACTTTTAATTGTAGTGAATTCTGGATTTTCAATTTTTATAAATTTTGTAGTTTTTGTACTTTCAGTTTTAGTGAATTTTAAATTTTTGTACATAAATTGTGTAATTTTTGTATGTACTTTTATTTTTAGTAAACTTCGCATTTTCAATTATTGTAATTTTTGTATTTTCAATTTTAGTAAATTTAGCATTTTTAAATTTAATTTTTTTCTGTACTTTCAAGTATAGTAAATTTTATTCCTTCAATTATTGTAAATTTTGTAATTTTTGTACCTTTAATTTTAGTAAATTTATAATTTTCAATTTTATTATTTTTTGTACTTTCAATTATAGTAAATTTTGGATTTTCAATTTTTGTAAATTTTGTACTTTCAATTATTGTAAGTTTTGTAATTTTTGTACCTTCAATTTTAGTAAATTTTACACTTTCAATTGTTGTTCATTTTATAATTTATTTTACTTTCAATTATAGTAAATTTTCAATTTTTTAAATTTTGTAACTTCAATTTTTGTAAATTTTGTAATTTTTAAAACTTCTAATTAAAGTAAATTTTGCATTTTTAATTTTTTTTATTTTTAATGTTTACAGTTTTTTTTGAGTTAATTTTAATATTATCTTTTTTTTCAGGTGGTCTCTTTGAATTCTCTCACACACAGACGAGGGAAAACTTATTTTTAGGTGAGTCTGAAATTAAAATGGTGTTTAAAAGTAAGGCGCGTCTTAATTTAAAACTGAAATTCGAAAATAAAGTTTCAAAATTTTAAACAAAATTTATTATAATATACAGATTATTGCATTAATTATTCTACTATTAATCCTTAAATAAACAATAATGTGTATTTTAAATTAATCTATTTTTTAAGACAAGACTGCAATAAAATTTTTTTCTATAATATTTAATTAATTATTAATTAATAATTAATAATCCTAATATTTATTAAGAAAATATTTGTTTTTCAATATTTTAAATATTAATAATAATTAATTATTATATTATAAAATAATGTAATAATAAATTATTATTAGTCATAGTTTAATTAGTATTCCTATAAAAATATTATTAATGCAAAAATATTAATAAATAAAAAAGAATTTTTACAGTAAAATAAAATATAATTAAAATTTCCTTTCTTTGCTATAAAAGATAAAATATATCATGGAAAACGGAATTAAAATTTCCATGAAAACTGAAATGAAAAATATTCCATAAATCATTTCTGGAGAAGAGAATTTTTCAAAGTCTATTTTGAAAAAAATTGTAGACAGTGAAATTTTGAAAAAAAATGAAAAACGATGAAATTTTGAATAAAGAATGAAAAATGATGAAATTCTGAATAAAAAATGAAAGTTGATGAAATTATTTGAATAAAAAAATGAAAGATGATGAAAATATGAGAATAAAAATATGAATTGAATGTTAAAAATGAAAAAGTCAAATAGGGATGTAAATTTTGAAACTTACTGAAGCTAGCCGCGGGCTGAGTATGATCCGCGGCAGTAGCTGCGGATGGAGGGGTGTAGCTGCTGCAGTAGTACGGCGGGTGCTCTATTTTGATCGCGTTTATTTGAGGCTGCATGTCGCTGAGGTCATGCAGTATGGACGCTGAAACCAGACACATACAGTCTACTTCAATATATATACACACAAATATATATAACTATATATCTATATATTTGTATACATGTCTATGTATATATAGATTGGTAATAATTTACGATTTAAATTCCGGTCTTTCATTTTCTTATTTCAAATAATTCATTATTTCATTTTTTCCCCTCTCTTGTTCAAAAAAAAAAAAAAAAATCTCATTAGAAAAATTCTAACAACATGAGACGAGAAGTTTTTTAAGAATATATCGTATGTTATAAAGTCGCAGGAAGCGTCGTGTTAAGCTTCCGCTATTCCACGTCACTCAACGCGCAATGGAAGATCGTATTTTATTTTTGAATTTTCTTATTTCTGTCGCGCCAAACTATACACAAGGCTGTGGCGCGCATGAGATAGCAAAATTCGACTTTGACGTTCTCAAACATTTACCCTTCGCTTCATGTTTATTTGCTTTTATGAAAAAGGAAAAAAAATTTAATATGCAAAATAAAAAAAAAAGAAGAAATTTTGTACTTTTGTAAATTTTCTTCGCTTTCATTTAGAGGAGGGAATTTTCAATATTTAACATTCAATTGATAAAATGAAGTAAAGAACATTAATGTAATGGTTTTTTATTCAATATTTCTCTTTTTTCGTATTTGGATTGAAAAATCAGCGGAAAACATTTTTTTCTCTCTATTTTATGGAACAAGTTTCTTTTTCCGTTTTTTTGTTGACTCGAAATTAATCAGAACTTTTTGAGAACTGTTTTACGCTATACAATTTTATATTTAGTAACATTTATTTTTTATAATAATATTTTATTTTATTTTATTTATTTTTTAATCTATTTATTCTTTTTTAATATTTATTACTTACTAAAAATAATGAAAATATTTGTATTATTTATTTCAATCAGAGATTCAATCAGAATTTACATTACAAATTACAACAATAAAATAATAAATAAGAAAAGTAGAAACAATAATAAAAATAAATAAATGAAGTATAAATAAAGGTTAATAAAAAAATTTATTTATTTATTCGTATTCGTAAAAAAAATTAAAAATTAACACAAAAGTTTAATATTGAAAGACAACAAATTTAGAATGTTAATTTTTTACTTTACAATATTTATTTCAATAATTAATCAGAAGCAATAAATAAGTAAATAAATAAATACGAAAATTAATAAATGAAATAGAAGATAAATACGTAAAAACAGTAATTTTATACTAGAAAATTTTATTATTTATATTGAAAAAATAACAAATCAAGAACATAAAAAAGAAATTAAAAAGTAATAGAATAAAGAATCATAAAAAATGTTTAATTTTAATAACGAAATAAACAAATGAAAATTTATATAGACAAAAATTTTAGAATGTAAATTTTTTACTTTAGAATATTAATTTAAAAAATTATTAAGAAGCAATAAATAAATAAATACGAAAATAAATAAATAAAATAGAAGATAAATAACTAAACACAGTAATTTTATACTGGAAAATTTTATAATTTATATTAAAAAAATAATAAATAAATAACATAAAAAATAAATTGAAAAATAATACAATAGAATAAAGAATTATAAAAAATTAATAAAATGTAATAAATAAAAAAATTTGTAAAACTGATTAAATTTAATTTCAGCAATTTTATATTACAAAATTTTATATACATAAAAGAATATAAAAGAATAAAGTAAAGAATAAAAAAACTAAATGATAAAAATGAAAATTATTAAATTAAATTAATTTAAAAATACAATTGATGATAATAATAAAAGAAATAAATTAAGAACAAAAGTATAAAGAGAAACAGTCGAATGATAAAAATAAAGAAGAAATACTCAAATAAAAATTTGTAGGTATATAGAAAAAACAAGTAAATAAATATGTAAAGTAAAAAACATTATTAAATTAATAAACAATTATTTTTTCATAATAAAATTCCGAAACTTGTAAATATAAAGGTAAATATTTAATTAAATAGGATCAATTTTACACTGTAAAATTTTATACTTAATATTATGGGATGAAAATAATAAAAAAATATTAACTAAAAAGCATATAAGAATTAATTGAAAAATAATAAAATAAATAATGGAAAAAAAGCAAAAACGAAATAAAAAAAGTATAAAGAGTAAAAAATAAATAAATAAACAAACATATAGAGTAAACAATTATTAAAAGGTTTTTTTTTAATATTTATAAACATATATAAATATATGTAAATAAAAATAGGAATATTAAAATATCAATAAAACAATTATTTAGAAAAAAAATTACAGAAATGATTAGAAAAAAAATACAGAAACTATAAATTTTGTTTTTTCTTGTTTTTTATTTTTTACTTTTGTAAAAAATACAAAGCTGAAAGTTGTCATAAAAAATTAGTCTCTCTATTAATTCCATATAAAAGAAGAGTATACACGTCATAATTAAAGAAAAATTAAAAATCTCAGATTATTGATACTCTTCTCTTTTTCCTCTTTTTTTCTTCTCAACTCTAGCGTCACTTCCGCTTTCCTCTTTTCACTGCCCACTTCGCGACTGACGAAAATTGCTTTTTCATCCACATGAGCGCGCGGGTCTCTCTCTAGACACGGGTGGTTCAACATTAAAAAACGGAAAAATTCTACCCTCGCGGCTTTCTGAATTGAAACAGGAGTTGAGAGGTGGGGGGAAGGGGCGGGGGTGGGTTTGTGGAGCATTGTTAACCAAAAGCAAGTGTGCATAGCTCGATTCTTTATACCACGTTCACGCTAGCTCGCGAATCTCAATTTTCACACGTTCCTCGTTTCTTCTTATTCTTTTTTTTCCACTCTCTCACTCTCTTTACATGGAAAATCAGCTTTCTCACTTTTTTTCACAATTTTTCTCTTTTTTTTCGGTGTTTCTAAAATGTCAAATAGCGAGGAAAATATGGCCTCGAGTTACGCACAATTTTCATGATTTTTTTTTTTTTTTTTTTTGAAGAGAGAGAGAGAAAAAGAATAATTAAAAAAAATATTTCTTTAACAAAGGAAAAGTAGTTTTTTTATTAGAGAATTTTTTTTTTAAAGAAAAATAGACTGTTTGTTAGCTTTTTGTTCTTTAATATTTAATTGTGGAATTATTCTATAATCTTTTTTTTGTTTAACAATGTTTTACAGAAGTTTTAAAGAATAAAAAATTTTGAAGTAGAAATAAAATTAAACTAAAAAGTTATAAATAAATGAACAAAGTAGTACTTAATAATAACAAAAGAGTAATAAATATTTAGGTAATAAATAAATGTAAATAAAAAATAAATGTAAAGAAATATTTAAATAAAAAAATAAAATAGTAAATAATAATAATAAATAACATACTTTTGTTTCGATTATTTTTTCTAAACGAATTAAAATAAATAAGTAAATAATGTAACAAAAAAAATTATTAATAAATAAAATAGTACATAATAACAATAAATTAATAAAAATATAAATAAATTACTTGACTTACAAAAATTTATTAACAGCACTTTTTTTCGTTCATTTTTTCTAAATGTAAATAAAATAATGAAAATAAATTTCACAAAGGACAAACAAATTAAATTGTTAACGAATAATATAGTAAACAATAAAAATAAATATTTAAGGAGTTAATAAATAAAATAGTTAAAAACAAAACTAAGGAGTTTTTTTTAATAATTTTAATTGTAAATTTTGAAAGCAATTGGATTTTATGAAAAAGAATTTTATTAAAATTAAATTTAAAATTATTGAATTCTTGAGAAGAGTTTTACTATTTATGAAAATAATTAAAATGTTCCGAAGAATTTATTAAAATTTTAGAAAATAAATTAATTTTATGTTAATATTTGAAAATTTAAACTCTTTCGAGGAATTCTATTAAAAATTGTTTTGAGAAGAATTAAATTTATGCAAAGGATTTTACTATTAATAAAAATAATTGAATTATTGCGAAGAATTTTACTATTTATAAAAATAATTGAAATGTTTTGAAAAATTTATTAAAATTTTAAGAAATAATTAAATTGTTATGAAGAATTTTATAGAAATATTTAAAAATAATGAAATTTTTTCGAGAAATTCAATTAAAGTTGTTTCGAAAATAATTGAATTTCTTTAAAGAATTTTATTATTTTTGAAAATAATTGAATTCTTTCAATTTTTCTGACGAATATATTTAAAAATTGCATTGAAAGTAATTTAATTCTTATATAGAATTTTTTAGTTTATTAAATAAATTCGTAATTTATCCAATAAACAACAATAAATTTAAATGTAAGTTTTATTTTTTTTTTTAAAAAAGTATACGCGAGACAAAATTGTGTAATAATTAGTTGCGCTAAATTAAAAGTTTGAAAAAATTTTTTTTATGGAGCGAAGAAGGAGGCTCGGCTGAGGAGATTCTAAAGCTCTGAGGCCGTGAGCATTGTTCGCTTCTATTAATACGCGGGGTTGCATACTAATCTACTGCACAGAGAGCGGATCACACTTGCATTTGTCGAGGCATTTCGAGACACGATTCTCAATGCTCGTTCCCATGCCCTATTATTCCATTTACCACCTTTAATATACAAAATAAAAACCTATATAATATTCATTGAAAAAAAAAAATTTTGCAAAAATAGTTTCTTTTATCTTCAATAAAAATAACATCCTCGAAAAAAATAATAAAATATTTCATTCAAGTTTCTTTTTCAATATACTCTTCTATAACCTTTTGAAATTTTTTTCCGGGGGAAAAATGTAGTTTTTTCTCGTGATGAAAAAAAAATAATAAGTACAATAAAATATAATATAATGAAATATAATATAATAAAATATAATAAAATATAATAAAATATAATATAATAAAATAAATAGTGATAATAAAAATAATAAAAATGACAGAAGAAATAATTATAATAATGATCCACAAGTTGTGAACGTTTAAATGAAGGAAATTTTTTGCCACTAGAAATATTTATAAAAATTAGTGACTATTGTAAAAGACAAATGCAAAATTAAACATTTAGAATTTTTAGAATTTATTTTTTAATACGTGATGCAATATTGTGCAATAAAATCTAAATCTGAAGATGAATTAAGTAAAATTTTTTCATTTGATCGTTCAGAAATTTAGGGACGACTATATAATAAAAATATAAATTGTATGTAAAGAAATAAATCAATAATAATAATGAAAATGAGAAAAAAATAAAATAAAATACTAACAATAAAAATAATAATAAATAATAATAAAAATCAGAGGGTTGATTATGAATTTTCATTTCTACTTTAACTTTTATTTTCACTTTCACTTTTGTGAATTTTTATTTTCAATTTCATTTTTACTATTATTTTCATTTGACAGATTTTTTATTTTCACTTTCACTTTCATTTTCATAGATTTTTAATTTTCGCTTTCATTTTCGTTTTGATAAGATTTTTATTTTCACTTTCATTTTTCCTTTGATAGGTAGATTTTTATCCTCAAAATAAAAGTGAAAGTGTAAATAAAAGTAAAAATAAAAATTTTATCAAAGTAAAAATGAAAGTAAAAATAAAAATTACATCAAAGTAAAAATGAAAGTAAAAATAAAAATTTTATCAAAGTAAAACAAGAATTTTAAAAAAGTAAAAGTGAATTCAGAATAAAATTTTTAATTTTTATCAAAGTAAAAGTGAAAATGAAAGTCAAAGTAAGAATAAAATAACAATAACGACCCCCAGAATAAAAATATTGAAAACAAAGAAATAATAGTAATAGTAATAAAAAAACAATAATAAAAGTAATAACAATAAAATTTTATTATTATTATTATTATTATTATTATTATTATTATTATTATTATTATTATTATTATTATTATAATTATTATTATTATTATTATTATTAATATTTTTAGGTATTATCCTGACTGTTATTATTTGAAAAATGAGAAAAAAATGGGTCATTGGCTTTTGGAGAATGAAATTTGTATAATACCAGAAAAAAAGGATTTGCAACGACTAACAGAGGATGCTTTCAAAAGGCAGAGTTCGGCGTTTACCTTTCGAAAGCATCCACATGGAATTTGGAATTTTTTTTCCACCTGTTAATATAATTATTTTGAAAGTAGATATTTTTTTCTTTTGAGAGACAGAACAAAGAATTATTTTTTTTTTATTTTCAATTAACTAAATAAATGTGTATTATTCTAGATAAATTTGGAGATTTGAATATCTATATATATAAATATATTGTATATTCTTTTAGATTTGAAAAGAATCGTCGTACCTTTTGAAAGCATCCAGAGCTCCTTGGAGCTGAAAACACCTGTCGCGAGGATCGTATCGTTGCATACGACACCATTATACAGTTCGTGGTAACCTGCACCTGGGAACAAACCCAATCGATAATTTTTTCTTATCGATAAACGATCGTTCCTTTGGAAAATTATTTTTTTTTTTTTGGTTTTTAAATTAGATTTCTTTGTAGGTTAGATTTTTGGAAAATTAGATTAGATTTTTTTAGACTAGATTTTTGGTTGAGTAGATTTTTTTAAGACTAGATGTTTTTCTAATTAGATTAAATGTATTAACTAATTTGGACAGAGTAGATTTTTTTTTTGAAATTCTGTATAATGAGAGAAAAGAAAATCATTTAAAAGAGAAGCGAACTAATTAATGAGTAATTAAATTATTATTAAGGGCTTGTGACACTTAAAAGAAAAACTTTTTTTCATTTTATTATTTCTCAATTAATTTTTCTTCTTCTTTAGATTTTTTTTTTTTTTGCTTTTGTATTTTATTTTTTATTCACTTTTTTATCTTCTGAAATTGTAACTTCCGAGAATTTTTACTTCCCAACAATCCCAACTGATTTTTATTTATTAAAAAATTTTTATTAGGTTGTTTTTTGTCATTTGTTTTCTTTCTTACTTCTAATTTGTAACTTTTGATATTTTTTATTTCAAAATTAATTTCAATTGGAACAGAAAAAAAATTCTAAAATATAATTAAAAACTTTTTTTCTTTTCAAGTTGTACTTTAATTTTTTTTTTTATTTATTTTTTGTTTCTAAATTCTAAAGTTTGAGAAGTTTTTTCAAGTTTTTCATTTGTCACATACTCTTAATAGTTGTGAAAAGAAAGAAAATCGGTTCGAAGGAAAGAAAAAAAAATTTTCTTTACGTTTATAAATTAATTTCTACTGTTCAAAATCATGCGTACCTTTACGTCGCCTTTCTTCTTCCTTATTAGCATTACAGATACCATTCAGCACTTCTGGAAGTATAAAAAATATAAATTTAATAAAATCCTTAAATTTAGTATTTAATTGTTCTATAAAGTAGAATTTATAAATAATTAATGCTTATTCCTCTAATAATTTATTAACTAGAGAATTGAAGAAATTAACAATTTTTGTTAGAGAATTCGCGATTTTTTAAATATTTTCCTCTCTATAAATTTCTTATTGTTAATAATTAATTTATTAAATAAATAATTCCAATTTCATTCGTAAGAAACAAATTTAAGAAAATTAACAATTCTCTTTTCAAGAATTACTAATTTTCATTTTTTTCCATAAATTTTTCCATTAATAATTTTATGAAACAAAGAATTTTGAATATAATTCGTAATTATCTAATTAAAAAAATCAATAAGAAAAGAAAAGAAGAAATTAGTTAAGAAAAGAAAAAAAACTGAATACTCAAGTTTTTTAATCTTTACTCTAAATATTCCCATCTTTAATTACAATTTTTTTATCGACACAGGCAAAAAGTGCATTTGACCCGAAAAATAATGTACCGAAAAAATTGTCAACAATTTTCGGTCAATTAAAATAACAGCTAATCTTCATCAGTCATCAAGAGTAGCTAAAGTCACTTCACGTCGTTAGCTTCCCTGTCACACGGTGTTTTATATCGTGTGATCTTACGCAAATCTCATTACGTAACATATCACCAAAATACCCGAGAGCCCAGAACGTTCGACTTCTTCAGGGTAAAAGAATTTTTTTCTTTTTATTTTCCCGTGATTTACAATCTCGGATAAAAATAAAAAATTTCAAATAATATCCTGACCTTGCGAAAAAGAAAAGTTTCACTCAACTGCCGTATCTTGAATAAATTGTTAAATTAATAACAAAAATATTTTTTTTCCATTCATTTTTCATTTTCATTCAGTTTTATTTTTATTAATTTTTATTTATTTTCATTTATATTTTTTTATTTTCTTTTTTTTATTATTTTCTTTAGTTATTTTATTATTTTTAAGTTCTTTTTAAAGTTATTCATTTTATTATTTCTTCTTTTAGTTCAGCCATTATTACTGTTCCTTTGTTTTTTAAATTTTATTTTTTCGGAATTTTTCGTCAGTTGAAATTCAAATAAATAATTATTATTATTAATAATTATAATTATTATTTTAATAATAGTTTCTAATAGAAAAAATTCCGAACTGAAATTATTTTAATTATTATTAAAAATAGCAAATTAATACTAATCAGTGTTAAAAAAATACGAAATTAATAATAACTAATTAATTAAATATTATTAATGAAAATACGTCTAAATTAAAGTAAATAAATTATTATTTTAATTATTTTTGAAAAAATACGAAAGTACCTAATAATAATTAATTAATAAAATAATAATAAATACGTTCAAATGAAAAAAGAAATCATTTCTTTAATTATTGTTAAAATAAATGCGAAATTAAAATCAAATTTTAAAATTAAAATAAAAAATATTCGAAATAAATTTTGAAAATCCACAAGTGCATTAATTTTTCTTTAATTCGCGCGCTTCCTTTTCTTTGTAAAATCTCTCTCATAGAGAAGACAAACTGGTTATAATTTATACCAATCATTTTTGGAGTATTGCCATTAAAAAAAATATCATTATATGTCATGAGACTAAATTACTGTGAATATACACACAAGTCGGCGGGCGAGTGTTGTATTTAAATCATAAAATTTACAAGTTTTTGCGTAATAACATAAAAGCGGAAATGAATTTTCACTCTCAAACACATATTAGTTTCAGATAACTGCAATTTCTTAATAACAAAATAACACATATGTAAGTATATATATATTTTAATACGAAAATTTACGCTTCATGCTAATTCAATTTCATGATTTTAATATACATATACATATATACATCTATCTTTATGTATATGTGTGAGAAATACAACACGACAGCTGCATAATAATTCCTTTTTGCTTTAAATACTGAAAATTCGATGTTCATTATTTATTATATATGCATTCGCGGATATGTAGATGATTAATTTATTTACATTGGAGAGTAATAATAGAACGACGTTGACGCTCTTTCTATATAGATTATTTTATAAAGAGATTGCAAATAATGGCATGGAAAAATTTTTCAAGGTCGTGGTTTTAGAAAATGAAGCTCGAAAAAAGCTTTTTTTAGATGATTTTTCTACTTTTTTGTAGACGAGTTTATAATTAACTGCGCGGATATTTTTGTCTTTTATTATATATTCGGATGCAATCATATTTTATTTTATACTCTTATTTTTGGTATCAGAGGAAGAAAATTATGTTAATTAGTCACGCGTAAATTATGTTAATCAGTCTATTGATTCTAAATTAATAGACCTCCATTCAAATTTGAACGAATTTTCGCTAATCTAGACGTGAAATTTAATTTTTCGTTTATTAATACCTATTATTAGTGCAGTTGTAAATTTTGTTTGGGAATTATAATATACAATGATAATTATAATAAATTATATATTTATTGTATATTATATTATTTATTATATTATTATAATAGTATTATTATAATAATTATTTGAATTTTATTATTTTGAATGTTAAATTTATTTTTTAATTATAATAATTATATTATATATAATAATAACAATAATATATTAATTATAATAGTATTATTATAATTTTAAAAATTAATTAACAAAGTTCCGTTTGTTTACTCTTTTTTGTTCGTTTTTTTAATGTTGAAACTATTCATTGAAGAACTTTAAATAATTTTTATAATTTTTTATAATTATTTACAATCATAATTTTTTGTCATAAATTTTTTGAATTAATTTTCTTTTAAATGTTTTATTCTCAAAAATTTTTAGGAATTATTTTAATAATTTAAATTAATGGAAAAAGAATGTAATGAATAGTTATGGGGCGCAATTTTAAAAAAACGTTTTTTTCAGTTTCTTGAGTATAATTTTTTTGCTTACTTAAAAAAAAAATTAATTTCGGTAAAATAATTATTGCCGTTTAAAGTAGTAAATTTTTTTTGGCGATTGAAAAGATTCGCTTTTTTTTGCATAGTGCGAGGAGATGAGCGTATAAGAAAATCGACATGGGCAAATAGCACGTTAGAACTGTTACAAGATGTCCGGTCGTCTATTTATTTATAGAGCAAGCGCACACACTCGAAACAACTTGTAAATATATCCGTTTAGTTACACGTATACAAAATCCCATATACAAACATTCTTTGCAATCGTTATCATACTCTCACTAAAAGTATGAGGCAATTTGAGCACATTTGCAATTCACAATTGGTTATTCGGATTTTTTTCTCAAAAATTAAAAATTGTAATTTTATTTTTAATTTTTTAAGAATAAAATATACAAATAGAAGTATTTTAGTTGAATTTCCAAATAATTTGTTAATCAATTAATATTAACTATAATAATTTGAATATTCTTTCATTCATTCACTTTTTCTGTCCCTCACACTCAGAAGTTGTCTTTTGTGTTTTACTAATTTTAGATAGATTGTACATTATATTATTATGTGATAATTATTTTTATTTTATAATTAATTCAAAATTGTAATGACAAATAGAAATCATCAGAATTTTTTTTCAATTCTTTTCAATAAAAGACTAAAATTTTGTTAAATATTATGTTTTTTCAAATTGAAATTATGCAGATTTTTGTTCTTTACTTCTAAGGAAAATTAGAAAATTATTAAAAAACTGTGATTAAGAAATAGAAAATTTATTTATTTTCCATTATTTTCATTATTCCATTATCACAATTTTTTTAACAAAATTATTATTTTCTTTTTGGAAAAAGAAGAAAAATATTTGCACAATTTCTATTTTTAATCTTATTTTTGGAACAGGATTTTCCACAGGAATTAAGACATTCAAGAATTTTAAATCCAAACCTTTTTTAAATTAAACAATTTATAATAATTAAAGATGATCGAGAGATAAAATCTTTATTTTATTTCATAAGAATATTGTTCATCAAAATTATTTTCATCATTTTAATTCAATTATTATTTTCTAGAATTTTAAATTATTTTATGAAAATAATAATTGAATTCCTTAAAAAAAATTTATTATTTATGAAAATAATTAAATATTTGCATAGAATTATATTAAAATTTTTTTAAATAATTGGATTCTTTTTGGGAAATTTTATTAAAATAGTAGATATTGAAAATCATTGAAATTAGGGCAAGAATTTTTTTGACATTTATGAAAATAATTGAACTTTAGAGAAGAATTTTGTTATTTATAAAGATAATTGGGATTGTGTTAATTAGGATTAATTGAGATTATTTGGGAAAATTTTATAGAATTATAGAAAATATTTTCCTCACGAGATAAACTTTTTTCTTTTTGCATAAAAATGATAAAATTAATATGAGAGACGAATGTGAAACAGATTATTTAGGTTGATTTTTATCGGAGTGAATTTTCGCGAGTAGAGAGAGAGAGAGAGAGATGAATTTTGATGATGAAAGATATAAATTAAGAATAATATTCGTTCCATGTAATTAAGACTGGCTCATCGCTTATAGAGTGCGCGTAATAGTAAATTTAAAATGAATATAGTTTATAGAAGAAGCTCTCTCGCGTCGTATTATAGAGATCCAACCCTTAGGTTGAGGAGAGAGAGCTAAATATCGCTCACAGCATCAGAGCAAAGTTGCGTAAGTAACATCTAGCCTTATGCGAGTGTTGAAGTAGAGGACAGGTGCCTCTCAGAATTTTCTCTTGCAAATGCATTTTCGTATGCAACTGTTTTAGCACTCGCTTCAAAATAGTCGCACACCACACACAAGAGACAAATTTCCTCTCTCTACCCCCTTCCCCCTCCTCTTTCCTTCCTTGCCCCCAACACTTCAATTTAAAATATTATAATAATTTCCCTCCATGTGAAATTAAATTTACAGGAAAGGAATTTTTTGATTTTTTTCCCCCTTCTATGAGAAATTAAATTTGCAGAAAAGAAAATTTTGAATTTTATTTCCTTCCATGTGAAATTCAATTTACAAAAATAGAATTTTCATTCAATTGCAACGAAAAGAATTAATCTCTTTCTTTTTTAATTTCTAAGTTTACTAATTAATTCTTTTTATTAATAAATTTTAATTTCTAATAGAAAAATTATAATAATTATAATAATTGGGATTTACATTTAAAAAATAGATAACAATGAAATGAATTTAGAGATGTTAAAGTGAAAATAAAATAAAATTTGCCATTAAAAAAATTTACCCTTTTGATTGATATTAATTTTTTGCATAATTTCGTTGGGTGAACATTTAAAAAATTTATTAAAATAAAAGAAATTTAATTTAAAAAAATTGAATTTGTACTAAACAAAATTTTACTGTTGATTAAAATTCATTTTTGGGGAATTATAATAATTGTAGAAAAAAAAATTGTTAAAATAGAGAAAAAAAATTAAAGATTAAAAAAAATAAAAGAAAGTTGATAATAAAATAAATTCACTATCAACTTATGATTGAAATTAAATTTTTTCGTGGTATTTTAATATGTATAATAAATTGGAAGTTATATATTTGAAGATTCTTTATACACATTTGAAAGGAGTTGAAGCATAAACGTCTAGTCTCATGTGACACGATCAACATCATGAAAATTCCAGAGGTTCCTAAAATATACAACATGCCACAATACTATAAACCTAGACGCTGCCAAGACCGATTTCATAGAGAAGTAAAAGCCCGTAGGTTTACATACACATAAAATATGTAGTCACTTTAGTTAATGAGACAAACATCGAGAAAAGCTATTAACAATTACCTTTTGGTTTAAACTGAGCCGCAAACTTCCTCACGCATTTCCAAATTTTCACCGCATTAAATGTTATATAATTTACTAACAATGCTATTAATATTTCCTTTTTGTTATTAAATTCAATTGAGAAAAAAATGTTTATTTTTATTCGAACGAAGAAAATTTTACTGAACCTAAAAATTCAAATTTGGCAAAAATTGTTTATTTCCGGGGTTGATAACATTGAACAATAATAATAATTGATTAAGAATTAGTGAAGAGTGAAGAAAAGTAGAGAAATATTTTTTTTCCTTTTGATTATTATTATTGTTTTGATTGTTTATTCAGAATTAAGAAAGAGTGAAGAAAAGTAGAGAAAAAAAAATACATTTTTACTAAAAATCAGTGAAGAGTGAAGAAAAGACGAGAAAATTTTTTTTTGCTTTTGAATATTATTAGTTTTATTATTTTTATTCAGAATTAGTAAAGAGTGAAAAAAAGAAAAGAAATTTTTTTTCTTTTGATTATTGTTATTGTTTCGATTGTTTATTTGAAATTAAAAAAGAGTGAAGAAAAGTAGAAAGTAAAGACAATTAAAAAGTGAAGAAAAGTAAAGAGTCAAAAAAATTAAAGAGTGAAAAAAGTAAAGAGTCAAGAAAATTAAAGAGTGAAGAAAAGTAATGAGTGAAGAAAAGTAAAGAGAATTAGTTATGCTTTTGACTATTTTGATTATTATTCTTGAAAATTAGTGAAGAGTGAAGAAAAGTAGAAAGTAAAGACAATTAAAAAGTGAAGAAAAGTAAAGAGTCAAAAAAATTAAAGAGTGAAAAAAGTAAAGAGTCAAGAAAATTAAAGAGTGAAGAAAAGTAATGAGTGAAGAAAAGTAAAGAGAATTAGTTATGCTTTTGACTATTTTGATTATTATTCTTGAAAATTAGTGAAGAGTGAAGAAAAGTAGAAAGTAAAGACAATTAAAAAGTGAAGAAAAGTAAAGAGTCAAAAAAATTAAAGAGTGAAAAAAAGTAAAGAGTCAAGAAAATTGAAGAGTGAAGAAAAGTAATGAGTGAAGAGTGAAGAAAAGTAGAGAGTAAAGAGTGAAGATAAGTTAAGATTAAAGGGTGAAGAGAAGTAGAGAGTAAAGATTATAGATAAGTGAAGATTAAAGAGTAAAGTAAAGGAAAAAATATATTAAAATAATAATAATAATAATAGAAGTAGATTAATAATTATTATTATAGGCAATTAGTGAAGAGTGAAGAAAAGTATAGAATGAATAATAATAAACATTAAGCAGTGAAGAAAAGTAAAGAGGAATAAGAAAAGAAAAGTGAAGAATAAAGAAGAGAAAAATAATAATAAAATAATAATAACACAAACATACTGATTATTGTTATTGAGAATTACCGAAGAGTGAAGAAAACTAAAGAAAAGAAAAAAACCACAGAGCAAAGGAAAAGTAAGGAGAAAGTAAAGAAAATGGTTATGAAGGTCGGGAATGATAATAAATGAGACATGAATATATATATATATATATATAAAGCGGGGGGAGCTGTAGAGAAGAGATGTTTTGGGAAATCGAGAGGAAGAAAATCTGGAACGGTTAACGCCTAACCTACCCCATTACATGTCTTGGCACTCTCTTCTTTTTTTTCGTGAATGTAGTGCGGTAGGCCTGGCCAATTTTTACGTCAACCGGCTGTAAACATTAGAAATGTGGCTGCCAAAGCGTATAACCGTTGTAACTCACATAGTGTTTTCTTGTGCTAGCGGCCAAACTTTGCGCTTTCAATTCATGAGTCAAAAACCGAGCCAGGTACTCTCTGATATACTTCCAGACAAGAGACGACCACGTGGAGTACACGTGGCGAAAGTCAAAGAGATGGAAAAATAACTTTCTTGTATTTTTCTCCATTTCTTCTAATTTTTCCTTTTTGAAAATTTTCCCCGAAACGTTATTTTGAAAAATAAACTTTACATCCATTTTGTATTTATTTACAGTTTTTCTAAGATTTTCAACTTGAGACAAAAAACGAATCAAAAATGTTGCTTCGCAACACTTTTGAAGAAAAGTAGAGTTAAAAAATAGAAAGTGAAGAGTGAAGAAAAGTGAGTAAAAGAAATAAAAAGTAAAGGAAAGTGAAGAGTGAAGAAAGAGTAAATTTCATATCTTAATTTGATATCCTTAGAAAAACTGTTATCTAGATTAAATAAAATTGAAGAGTGAAGAAAAGTGAAGAGTGAAGAAAGAGTAAATTTGATATCCTCAGAAAAACTGTGTTATCTAGAGTAAATAAAATTCAAGAGTGAAGAAAAGTGAGTAAAAGAAATAAAAAGTAAAGTGAAGAGTGAAGAAAGAGTAAATTTGATATCCTTAGAAAAACTGTTATCTAGATTAAATAGAATTAAATAGTAAAGAAAAGTAGAGTAAAAAAATAAAAAGTAATGAAAAGTGAAGAAAAGTGAGTAAAAGAAATAAAAAGTAAAGAAAAGTGAAGAGTGAAGAAATAATAAATTTCATATCTCCATTTGATATCCCTAGAAAAACTGTGTTAAATAAAATTAAAGAGTGAAGAAAAGTGGAGTAAAAAAAATAAAAAGTAAAGAAAAGTAAAGAGTGAAGAAAAAGTAAATTTTATATACTTAGAAAAACTGTGTTATCTAGATCAAAAAAAATTAAAGAGTGAAGAAAGAGTAAATTTGATATCTCAATTTGATATCCTTAGGAAAACTGTGTTATCAAGATTAAATAAAATTAAAGATTGAAGAAAAGTAAAGTAAAAAAAATTAATACTAAAGAAAAGTGAAGAGTGAAGAAAGAGTAAAGTTCTTTCTAAACGAATATTGAGAATGAAAATTATTTTCTATATTCGTTTATATAATATTATATTTTTAAAAATATAATAAATATAAACGAATTATATTACATTATATTATATTTATTTCATTTATTTATTTATTTATTTATCAAAAATTATAGTTAGTTTGTCGATTTATCATCTACAGTTCTACTCGATTGAAGTTGTTCTAGTTACTAGATTGCAATTATACCCGATTAGTATTGTCCTCGATTGGATTACAATCAATTGGAGTAATCCTTTAGGAGAGTTGTCCTCGATATGATCTTCGATTGAGATTATTCTCGATTACATCTCTACTCGACATAATCTTCGATTAGATTTATCATCAACCGAAGTAATCCTCGATTGAAGTTATATTCGATTTCGATTATTATCGATTATCATTCTACTCCACTGGAGTCAAGATTTTTATTCTAGATTTTTTATTAAAGTTCAGCTCGATTAAAATCATTCTGGTTACAAAATTACAATTACGAAAAAATTAGAATTATTCTCTAATGGATGACAATCAACTGAAGAAAAAAATCTTCGATTGGAGTTATTGTCTTCGATTGGAGTTTTCCTCGATTGGATTCATCCTCGAAAAGATTTTCGATTGTTTTTTGGAAAATTATTTGGGGATGACAACCCTCAAATAATTTTCCAAAAATCACTCATCCAAAGTTAAAAAAAAACTCAACCAAAAAAATATATGCCACCAAAATAAAAATTGAGACAAAAAAACAAAAAGAAAAAGAAAATTCCCCCAAGTAAAAGCGATCAGAACTTTTTCACTTATAACCAAATTTTCCCCTTTGCATAATCGAGCAGCATCCTTCCTTCCATCTCGAATAAAATTCACATACGTTGAAATGTCTATTTCCGAGAGGGAAATGACGAGCAAGCTGTTTTGATGACGTGTTCAAAGTGAGTGGTTGAAGGAGGATTGTCTGATGATGGGAGACAGCATATATACAAGCGTATATATAAAAGAAGGAGAGAATGGGTGTAAATACGAGGATGAGATCGTCGTGTCGAGCATGTCATGGGGACCCAGTGAAATTGGCAAGACGTTCGTTCCAAGAAACTTTGAATCGAAGCCGAGTAGAGTAGCGGTTGTTAGTTTTGAATGAATGGTTGTACGAGAATGAATGAGCGACCGTTGGCTCGGGACGAGAGAAAATGAATACTCGATTCCAAATCTGCTAAACGTTGTCGTATAACTAGGGAGGGGGGAGGGGGGAGAATTTGCGATTAAAAATGTATCGAATAACTTTCACGGTCAAATGATTTGTATATGTACATATATATTTGAGAGCGAGTGGCCAATTTTGATTCTTGTTTCGTCGCTACGTCTCTCTCACTCTCTCTCGAAATAGAAAATAAATTTTTGAGGAATTATGAAAAAAAAATTTTTAATCACGAATAATTATTGAATTAGATATTTTTAGTATTAAAATAAGAATTGAATAAATAATAATCAGTTGAAATAACTACAAAATTCACTGATATAAATTTTTTGCTTCTTCGAGTAAGAATTTTTTTCCTTGTCATATTCTTTAAATTTGAATTAGTAAAAATGTTTACTAATTTTAATTTGTGACTGACTTTTTACTTTTGAATTAATAAATTTTACTAATAAGTTAGTAAAAATTACTATTTATTAGCAAAAATTACTATTTATTAGTAAAATTTACTATTTCAAAAGCAAAATGTTATTTTGACAAATAAGTTAGTAAAATTTACTATTTATTAGTAAAATTTACTATCTCAAAAGCAAAATGGTATTTTTGCAAATAAGCTAGTAAAAATTACTATTTATTAGTAAAATTTACTATTTTAAAAGCAAAGTGTTATTTTTGCAAGTAAGTTAGTAAAAATTACCATTCATTAGTAAAATTTACTAATTCAAAAGCGAAAAGTCAGTCTTATAATTCGAATTAGTAAACTTTTTTACTAATTCAAATTTAGAAAGTAAATTTTTAATTTTGTAACGTAATTAAACATAACAAACATTTTTACTATATTTTTTGTTATTTATTTTATTTTGCTACTAATGTTTGTTAACTAAACGTAGCAAACATTTTATTTTATTTTTTATTTATTAATTTTATTAGTAGCAAAATAAAATAAATAATAAAAAATAAAATAAAAATGTTTGTTACGTTACAAAATTACAAAATAATTATTAAATTTGAATTAGTAAAAATGTTTTCTAATTTGAATTAGTGACTGACTTTTTGCTTTTGAATTAGTAAATTTTTCTAATAAATAGTCATTTTTACTAACTTATTTACTAGAATAAATTTTTGCGTTCGAATTAGTAAATTTTACTAATAAATAGTAATTTTTACTAACTTACAAGTAAAATTTACTAATTCAAAGGCAAAAAGTCAGTTACTAATTCAAATTAGTAATCTTTTTTACTAATTAAAATTTAGAAAGTATTTTTTTAATTTTGCAACATAACTAAACGTAACAATTATTTTTATTTTATTTTTTCTCATTTCTTTAATTTTGCTTTTAATAAAATTAATAAAGAAAAATTGAAATAAATAGACAAAAAATAAAATAAATAAACTAAATAAATAAATAATTAACTATAATTGTTAATTACCAAGTAAACTTTTCTCGAAAGTAAAGTTCGCTAAATCTGATTTTTTTAAAATCAGATTTTTCACCAGTTGCGATAATTCATAGTTTAGAGAAAATAATTTAGAATTCTTTCATGTCAAGGGATAATTTTCTTCTACTTTAATTTACGTTTCTAATTACACGATTTACTTTTCAAAGCTTAATTAGATAGTTTACTTTTCGTTCTTCGTTTATAACTTATTTTCCATGGCAATGGAAAATATGTAACAAAGAAATTCTAAATTAGTGCAAAAAGAAGAAAAAAAACAGCGAAACGTTGTAATTTTAAATTTTTGCTCTGAGTGGGAAATATTTGGTGCTTTTTTCAGTTCCTTGACACGCGACTTTAGATTAAAGACGTTTATTTCTTTTCGGAAAAAAAAAAAATTCAGGAACTAGAATTATGATATAAAATTATTATTTTTTACGTTTATGATACAAAATAATTTTTTTTTATATATTTATAATATAAAATTATTATTTTATATATTTGTGCCAAAAAAATTATTGTTTTATACATTTATTTATTTAGGTATGTTTAAATTTTTATTTATTTATTTATTATTATTTTCTAAATATGATTATTTCGGAATTTGATTTATAAAATTATAAATTATTTGATATCATAATTCTGGCTTCTTAATTTTTCGAGTTTAAAATTAAATGCTCAATTAAAGTTGAAGTGGATGAAAATTTACCGTGACTGGTAATGAAGTTGGCGAGGTAGAGGTCGAGTTCCCGGACGGAGACATTGATGTGGTAAGGATTTACACAGAGACCTGGTTGAGCACATTCTGCAGTCTTTTCCAGTCTTTCGCCGTCTGTCGATTCTAATGGAATCGCTTTAAATAGGATCACCATCACCAGGTCCAATCTCCATACCTCAAAAAATAAAAATCAATTCTCAATTACTTTTTTTCAAACTATTTTTTACTAATTATCTTTTCAAATTTATTTATTTATTTATAATCACACGGTCTAAAAAATAATGTCCGTTCGTAAATAACAATAAATATTATAATAAATAAATGCAAATTATTTTTGTAAAATATTTTTTTCACCAATTTCATTAAATTATTTTTTCAAAATTTATTTAATTATTCAAAATTAAATAAATAAATAAATATTTTTTCAAATTTGTTTATTTATAAATTTATTTACGAATTGGTATTTTTTCTATTTCGAGTTTTTTCTAGTCCTATTGAAATAGATCAATTTTGGAAAATAGTTTAAAGAAATAATTGTAAAAACAATTTGCTGTTATTTAATTATATTTATTTACGAAAAGGCCTTACGTACGCTTTTTCGTAAATAAATATAATTAAATAACAGCAAATTGTTTTTACAATTATTTTTTTAAACTATTTTTCAAAATTGATCTATTTCAATAGGACTAGAAAAAACTCGAAATAGAAGAAATACCAATTCGTAAATAAAAATAATTAGAAATTAATAAATAATGGAAAATTATTTTGTCTCAAATTATTTTTTCGAAAAATCATTTTTCACTGAAATTATTTTTACCGAGTAAAATTATTATCGAATTTTCATTACCTTGTCAGCTTGACGCAAACAATCAATTCGACGCATTTTTCCCTTTTGATCAGGATTGCTTAGAACACACATGGCCGGCCTTTTCCCCGTGATACTGAGGACGAAGTCCTCTCGATACTCTTGGGTTATGTCCTTTCTTAACTTTCCTAAAAGCCGCGAGGCCCATTTCTGTTTCACCTCCAGTTTTTCGTTCTGAAATTGACAAAAAAATACCAAATAATTAAAAAAATTATTTTTACCTTTTATTTATAAATTTATACAAAAGGAGGAAAATAAAATTATATGTAAAATAAAATTAATTATAGTTACTGATTAATAATTATTATTAAGTATAATTAATTACTCAGCATATTTAATCATTAATTTTAGGGGCTAATAAAATAATCATGAATTTAGCCCCCCTCCATATAATTGTTAATTAATAATAATAACGATAATAAAAATTACAAAAAACGGTTTAAAAAAAACCAAAAAATAAGAATAAATAAAATTATTTCTTTCGTCAAATTTTTTAATTTTCAAATTTTAATTCACTTTTCAAGCGACGTTTTCGGTGAAAAAATATTTCTAAGCAATAATAAATATTATAAGTATAAAATAAAAAAACTAGTTATAAAAAAATCTTGAGTATTTTAATATTATTATATTTATTTTTTATTAGTTATTTATTTACTTAAAAAATAATAAAAATTAAATAATCAAAAGAAAAAAAAAAAATTATATTATTTTATTACAGTTAAAAAAAATCTTGAGGAAAATAGAAAAAGAGTTTGAAATGTTTGCTTGAAATTCGCAGCATTTATTAGAAAAGAGAGAGAGAGAGAGAGAGATTTAACAGTAAATTAGAGACGTGAAGAGATGTTAAAAAAAAGGAAAAAAAAAATTTTTTTTTTCCTGCAATTGAGAAAACTTTGAAGCTCGTCGAACTCATGCGTGGACAATTGAGAGTAGCGACGACCTCAGAGTGTTTGTTGGAAAACATATGCAGCGCACGCGATCGGCCCTTGCACATGTGGAATAGCAAATACAGTGCACAAAGTCTCTCTGAGAAATGCATTGAAAGTGCATGGAATGCATCGATGCAGCACCAGTCACGGTGCGCTATCTATCCTGCCTAGCCCATATGCACCTTGCTTGCATTACAACATGCGAAATCTTCACTATTGCATTTCCATAAAAAGAACAAAAAAAAAATAGTCACAAAGAAAAAAGAGGAAAAAAAGAAGATAATAAAACAAAAAAGAAAAATTTATTCTCGACGGAAATACAAATAAGTGGACGAGGTTCTTTTTCTCTAATTTTGCAGGGAGGGAGAAAATAAAAAAATGCTACTCTCGAAACTCGATAAAAAGGATCAAAAATTGATTGAAAAATAAAATTTTATAAAATTTTTAATTTTACTTACTATCGTAAGTTTAAATAATTTTTTATACGACTTTTAAATTTTACTTACTATCGTAAGTTGAAATAATTTTTTATTAATTTTATTTTTTAATTTTTTAATCAATGTTTTACAAATTTTTACAAGTTGAAATAATTTTTTATTAATTTTATTTAAACTTACGACAGTGAGTAAAATTAAAAGTTTTATAAAATTGCTACGCTAAAAACTCGATAAAGGGTAAGCCTTTTATCGAGTTTTGAGCGTAGTAATTTTTTTCTCCCTTCTGCAAAATTAAAGAAAAATAAATTTAATTTATTAAATTTACCATCGTAAGTTTAATTATCTCTTTATTAATTTTATTTTTTAATAGATTTTTTATTAATTTTATTTTTATCTTAAGATAAATTAGACTGCAGTTTGTGAATTCTATTTTAAAATTGATAATAATTCAAACATATTTTATTTTATTGATCAACAAATTTTTTTTGCAACTTTTTAAGCTTGGATTTGATTTAAAAATATAGAAAATAAATTGGTATAAAAATTTAATTAAACAGATATTTTTGATAGTAAAAAAATTTATTTTTGTTGTATTCAAAGTAGTTCAATTTTGAAATTGTTAAAATAATTTTTATTGAAAATAATATTCAGTAATTATTGAATAACAATTAATTTTATTTATAGAAATTATTAAAATTTATTTAACATCTAATAAAAATAGTCAATAAGACTAAATTTTATTTATTTATTGAATATTAAAATTTTTCGACCTGTTTTCTATATTAAATTAATATTACTTCTTAAATAGTAAACATTTTTAAATGTTATTTTAATTTTCTAATTAAATTTCAATTACATTTTTATAGATTGTAATAAACTATAAATGTTTAAAGGATTAAAATAAACTATAAAAGTTTAAAACAGACTATAAAATTTTAAAATAAACTATAAATGTTAAAAATTTTAAATATTTAATAAAAGTTAAAAAGTCTAAAATAAGCAATTAAAATAGTTCATTTTAGTTCTTATTTTACGTTTTTAGAAATGTCTAAAAGTCTAAAATATACTATAAATGTTTTTTAGTTCAATACAAACAATAAAAATAGTTTATTTTAGATTCCTTTGTACATTTTAACAAAATTTTAAAAAGTCTAAAATAACTAAATAAGTAATATAAATTTTAAAGTATAAAATAAACAAGAGAAATAGATTATTTTATTGTGCTGTTATTTTGTTTGGATTTATAATTTTAGTGTGATATTATATTGTTTGATAAAAATCCATAATCTTAATTATTTAAAATATTTTATTTATAGTTTATTTTCGTTCATTTTTTACATTTTTATAAATTTTTAAATGTCTAAAATAAATGATAAAAGTTTAAAAAGTTTAAAATAAACGGTAAAAGTTTAAAAAGTCTAAAATAAGCAAAATAAATTTTAAAGTTTAAAATTAACAATAAAAATAGTTTATTTTAGTTCATTTTTACAGTTTTATAAATTTTTAAAAGTCTAAAATAAATTATAAAAATTTTAAAAATAAACGAAAAAATTGAAAAAGTTTAAAATAAACGGTAAAAGTTCAAAAAGTCTAAAATAAGCAAAATAAATGTTAAGGTTTAAAATTAACAATAAAAATAGTTTATTTTAGTTCATTTTTTACATTTTTATAAATGTTTAAAAGTCTAAAATAAACGATAAAAGTTTTAAAAAATTAAAATAAATGATAAAAATTTAAAAAGTCTAAAATAAACGATAACAGTTTAAAAAAAGTCTAAAATGAACAATAACACTTAAAAAAACTCCAAAATAAACAATAAAAGTTTTAAAGTCTAAAATAAATAAATACAAAAAAAACAGTTTATTTTAGAAAATAAAGTGGAAAATAGTAGGCAAAATAGATGCGTGAGATTGTATCAATTAAGAATCGATAAGTATTCCTCGTGTTTGCCTCGGCTACGTGAGAGAGTGTTACTGTTGAAACTAACTCGTTATAAATGGCAGTGGGGATGTACTTACGGTGCATTGTATGCATTAATCCTATCAAGTATGCCAAGTGTGAAAGAGTTTACGAATGTACAAGTATTCCAACAAGCATTACATAGGTGCGGTAGTTGACACTCGCACGAATAATAAATTTTCCTCATTTTATTTCACCTTTCTTTTTGCCCCGAGAAAATTCACTTATTATCCATTATTTTCCTTTTTAATAATAGTAACAACAAAAGAACATGGAATTCTAATAAATTATGTAAATTAATAAATAATTATCGAGTTAATTTAATCATTATCGAAATATAAATTACGTCTCTGGTTTTCGCTTTATTATTTCGAAATATAAAATTAAATCTTCGCAATTTTAATAATTTTAAATCATAATTATTTTTAACGGCTACGATTTTTTAAATAAAAATGAAATTTACTACAAAATTAAATCAGGATTATTTTTCTAAACTTTTCTAAGGAATATTTTTTTAAATCTAATTGTTTTTTTCCTCTTCTTTAATATTTATTTTGCCTATTTTCTAATTTCTCTTCTAAAATAAACCACTTTAGAATAAATTATTTTTATTTATTATTTTTTAATTTTCAAACAATTAAAGTTTATTTTAAACTTTAAAAATTAAATTGTTTTATTTATTGTTTCTATTAAATTGTTTTATTTATTGTTTCTATTCTATTATTTTATTTACTGTTTTTACTTTCGTTATTTATACTCTTTTATTGTTTATTTTAAAGCTTTAAAAATTTTTTAATTTATTTAAAAAGTTGATAAAAAAATGTTTAAAAAAAAAAGTCGAAACAAGGAGATTTCGAATTAAAGCCGTTTTTAAGTTTATAATAAAAAAGACTTTGAAGTAAAACAAATAAATATTTAAATTATTAAAAATTAATTAATTGATTTTAATAATCCAGATCCAAATTAATAAATTTTAATAGTAAATGAATCTAAATTAATTAATTTTATTAGTAAATAAATCCAAATTAATTAATTTTAATAAAAAAATACAAATTAGTTAAAATACAAAGTAAAACAAATAAATATTTAAATTATTAAAAATTAATTAATTGATTTTAATAATCCAGATCCAAATTAATAAATTTTAATAGTAAATGAATCCAAAAATTAGTTAACTAATTAATTAAGTTAATTTTATCTAAAATTGTTTCCAAACTAAAGCCTCTTATTTTAATTTACCAATTTTTTCAAATTAAAACTCACATTGAAAGTGCAAATTAAATGAATTAAAAAATAAATTATTAATTAAAAGTAAAGAGAGAGAGAGAGAGAGAGAGAGAGAGAGAGAGAGAGAGAGAGAGAGAGTGGGAGAAAAAAATAAATTGAATTAATTAATGTCGACCATTGTCTAATTTCCCCTATAGAGGAAATGATCCATTGTCACCGTATATGAACATTCCCGTTTGGATTTTGGTAGTTCAGGAGCAAATGGAAACAGACAATCCTCGAATTCCGTTGCGCCAGGGATGTAAACAAGGGACGACGCATCAATTTATAAAGCGTTTAGGAGGGCAACGAAAGTGATCGATCAACTGGGGGACAGGATTGTGGTGAAATCGAGCCGTCGAAAATCCGATCGACATCCCAATTCTGAATGCCTCGAATTCGGCTTCATCGTGAGTGTATTTACACATATGTATATATATATATACATGCAAATCGAGAACAATTTTCCGCAATGCGTTCACGGCCCGCCGTCACTAGTGTGGTGGATGAGAGGGAAAAAAAGGATTCAGAAAAAAAAACCGATCGAAAATAACGGATCGGAAAAAAATATTGAAAAAAAGGATTAAAGAAAGGAATTGAAAGAAGAGGAGTGGAAAAAAAGATTTTTAAATAGGGATTAAAGAAAAGATTTTGGAAAAAAAGGATTGAAGAAATATTTTGAAAAAGAACTGCAGTTCTTTTTCAAAATATTTCTTCAATCCTTTTTTTCAAAATTTTTTTCTCTAATACCTATTTAATAGAAAATTGCGAAGCCTGGTACTAGAACCTACTATTTACTTCTTTTTTTACGATTAACTACTATTTGAACACTTTTTTTAAATTTGTGACACTGAAAGATACTTTTTCTTAGTTTTTAAAATTTTTCACTACTTTTGATCCGCTAGTATAAATATAAAAAATTATTCTTAACAATTTGAATAAAATTCTTCTTAGAGACAAAATCAAAAAGTTGTTTATAAAATTCTTTGAAATAATTCAATTATTTTTGAAAATTTTAGGGAAATCTTTGTGAAGAATTCAATTATTTTTCATAAATAATAAAATTCTTCGCTGAAAATTCAAATAGTTTCAATATTTACTATTTTAATAAAATTTTTTAAAAAGAATTCAGTTAAATTTAAAAAAAAAAATTGATAAAATTCTTCTGAAAAATTCAATTAATTGAAAAATAAAATTTTCACATGAATCCAATTCTTTAAAATACAATTTTCCAGGAAAATTTTCAAAACAAATCATTTGTTTAAAATATTTTCAAAAAATTCGTTGAAAGATATTATAATTATTTTCTAAAATTTTGATAACAATTTTTTATAAGAAATAAATTACTTTCATATAAATAATAAAATTCATGGCAGGAATTCAATTTTATTTTGTATTATTTTAATTACATTATTCGAAATAATTGAATTGTTCTTCTAAATTTTCATTAAAAAATTCAATTATTTCCAAAAGTTTTTTAAAATCCCTCGCAAAAATTAAATTAATTTTTAAAAATAATAAAAATTTTCACAGGAATTCAATTATTTTTAAAAATTCAATAAAGTTTGTTATTGTTGGAAGAATTCAATTATATTTTCACAAACAATGAAATTCTTCGCTGAAATTCAAATAGTTTCAATATTTACTATTTTAATGAAATTTTCCAAAAGAATTCAGTTATTTAAAAAAAATTCATTAAATTCTTCTCAAAGTTTAAATTAATATCAAGAATAATACAATTATCACAAGAATTCAATTATTTGAAATACAATTTTCCAAGAAAATTTTCGAAAAAAATATGAATTATTTAAAATATTTTCAAAAAATTCGTTTTTTTGACTTTCATATAAATAGTAAAATTCTTTGCAAGAATTCAAGTATATTTTATATTATTTTAATTACATTATTCGAAATAATTGAATAATTCTTCTAAATCTTCATAAAAAAATTCAATTATTTACAAAATTTTTTTTAAAATCCTTCGTAAAAATTAAATTATTTCTAAAAATAATAAAAATTTTCACAGGAATTCAATTATTTAAAAAAATTAAATAATATTCGTTTGGAAGAATTGAACTATTTTTACAAATAATAAAAATTTATCACAGGATTTCAAGTATTTTTAATAAAATTTTGAATGAATTCCTCGAAGAATGTAATTATTTTTAAAAGTTTCATTAAAATTCTTCGAAAGAAATCAATTATTAATTTATTATCCCAAATTTTGATAAAATTCTTTATAAGTATTCAATTTTAAGAAAAAATGAATTATTTAATCAATTTATTTTCATATTTAAATAATTAGATTCTTTTAAAACTTCATAAAAAGAATTAATTTAAAAATTAATATCAGTTAAAATTTTAGATTATAATTGAAGATTAAATGAATAATATAGTTAACTTCCCGTAAAAATTGAAAATATTTACTTAAATTTTCAAGTAATTGGAAATTTTGACAAATTTAATTGAAATAAATTTTATATTTAAAAAAAATAATTTTTTTTAGTTTTAAAAACTATTTTAAAATATAATTGAATTTTTAAAGAATTCTAAAACTCAAAGTCTGGATAATAATTGTTTTTCATAAAAATTTAGAATTGAAGTTATTACCAGGATAAGAAAAAAAGTGAATTTTTTTTATTTCTAATGAGAAAAATGTCGCAGGGAAATACAGAATAAAATTTTTGTGATTTTTATGAATCGACTAAAACGTGTTTTTTAGTCGTCAAATTTAATTTTTCGAAAGCCACTTTTTTTAGTCTTAAAACTACTTGTTGATACTTTTTTAAAATTAGTTATTGAGTACGAAGCCTGAAACTGAAGAAATAATTTGAAAAAGGATTGAGAACAGATTTTAAAATAGGATTTTAAAGAGAACATTTAAAAATAAATTTAAAGAAAAATTATTGAAAAAAAAGAATTGAAAAGATTAAAAAAAGGATCGAAGAAAAGATATATCGAAAAAGGATTCAAGGAAAGATTTAAAAAAAGGGTTGACAAATAGTACTTGGAAAAAAGGACGAGAAAAAGGATTGAAAAAAGGGATTGAAAAAAAGGTTTAAAAAAATGGGTAACAAAAAATACTAGAAGTCGTAATTTCAAACTAGAGGGCCGGTCGGAGACAAAGCGTTTGCGAAAAGAAGGAGATCCTCTGCGATTATTGGAACGCGGAAGAGCAGACAGCGTGTCTATTTCCGTTTTACTTCTTTCCTCCTCCTCTTCCTCTCTTTCTTTCTCTCTGTCTCTCTCTTTCTATTCGTTCACCAACCCTATTTTTCAAGAGTTGAGAAATTTGAAAGCAGAAAAAAATTTGGAAAAAAGGGCATCAAAAAGAAACAAAAAGGTCCAGACTTTACGTCTACTGAAAAATTTCCTCTCGCTGCGAATTTTTTTTTCTCCCCTTTTTTGTGCGTTGTAGAAACAAATTTTTTTTGCATCTTGTATCAAAAATATTAAAAATTTTATTTTATTCTGTTTTTTAACAGAAAACGGAATTTTACACCCGGTATGTACAAGTTTTGAAATATTTGTGAAATTAATGTCAAATCGGTCAAACTTTGTTCTCTATTTCCATATGCACACAAAAGGTAAACAGTAACTTTTGAATATTGAAGATTATATCTATATACAAAAAATAAACAACTCGAGTGTATTAACAATTAAATGCATCAGGGCGAGAGAATTTAATTTTTTTTTTGTTTGAAATTTAATTTGGAAATTCAACGAAAGACGACAAAAAAATTATTACAATAAACAAGTAATTTTTTCTCTATGAAAAGATATTAAAATAACAAAAAGGAAAAATAGAAAATGGCAATTTTTTTCAAAAAGAATAATTCCAAAATAATTCAATAAAAAAATATTTTTTATTTATAAAATGAATTAGTATTAACACGTGTTTTTTTTAATAAAAAATAAATTTATTTTTTTGTTGATTTATTATTTTTTTTAATACGAAAAGAATAATAACTTTTTTATAGTAATAAATGTAATTTTTTTGGCGTCTTTCCCCGAATTTTCAAAATGAATTTCAAATAAAAAAAAGGAAAATCGAGGAAAATTAAATTAGTCAATTCCGAGAATTGAAAGAATCGAGAGAGAGAGAGAGAGAGAGAGATTTTATTACCTTCTACCCTTCTTTTCTTCCCCTATTTCGAAGCCCCTCTCTTCTTTAACGGCAGTCAATGCGTAGAAGTACTTCCGTGAACATTGATCGGAAATTTGAAAATTATTGGAGCGCGTCTCGTTCGACCACGTGTTTCGAAAATTACTTTCATTTTAAAATTTGTATTTCTACAAGTAAATAAATGTTAACATTAATAGTACGCACCCTTTTTTTCGACCACGTGTTTCTAAAATGAGTTCTCAATTTCAAATTTTCGTTTCTTCAAGTGAATACTTTTAACTTCCGGAGTGCGCGCGTCTTTTTTTTCGACCACGTGTTTCTAAACTCACCCTCAATAATTATGAAATTTAATTTTTACTTTAATTTATTGAAATTAAAATGAATTTATAATTTTAAATTAAGATTTAATTTTACAAAGTAAAAATTAGAATTTCATTTAGAAAATAAAATTTGAAATTTAATTTAGAAAGTAAAATTTGAAATTTAATTTAGAAAGTAAAATTTGCAATTTGATTCAGAAAGTAAAATTTGTAATTTGATTTAGAAAGTAAAATTTACAATTCAATTTAAAAAGTAAAAAATTTAAATTCTATTTAAAGAATAAAAATTTTAATTAAATTTAAAAAGTAAAAATTATAATTTAATTTAGAAAGTAAAAATCAAATTTTTATTTACAAAAGAAACTTTGTAATTTAATTCAAAAGTTAAATTTAAAATATAATTTTGATATTAAATGTTTTGTTTGATTGTATAGTATAAAAAAATTTCCCTTTCGAGTTAGTGAACACGTGGTTCGGGAGTACTCGAAAATTCTAAAATCGCAAGTAAAAATTTTTTGTGTCCCAATTAAAACAACCTAAGGGTGTAAATTAATTATTTACATCTGAGATTGATATCTGTAAGTTTACTATTTATTATTATTTTCCATAATGAAATATTAATAATAAAATTTTTAATTAAAAATTAATTTAGAAATTTTATTAATTATTTATAATAATTATTTTATGCCGTTGAATTAAAATTTTCAAGAAAAAAGTTTTTGTACTTTTTAAAGGACTCCAAAATGTACCGAATATAAAAAAATTACCGTTAAATTTATTCCTTTTATTTTTTATTTTATTACAAATTTTTTTATTTTATTATTTATTTTATTATTAATTTTCTTATTTATATTATATTTTATTATTTATTTCCTAATTTATTTTATTATTTATTTCATTATTTACTTTACTTTGTTATTTATCCACTTCATATTTTTCTTTAACTTCTTTTTTTCTCCAAAGTTCCTAATGGACAAATTAGGGAATTAGAGAAAAAGTTTTTCAGCAAATTTATTTACCTTCTGTATAGATAATACTTATAAGCATAAAAAGAAGATAACTGTAATAAAAATGTAAATTTAAATGCCTGAAAAAAGGCAATAAAAATGTAATTGTAAATTTTGATAAAAAAAGAAGGAAAGAAGAAGAAGAAGAGAAGTCTCGTGAGCCTAAATTAACCCCACCTAGAAATAAAATTTGTTTTCCTGACCTCTCGAATATATTTCTAAAATGCTCATTTTTATAGGTAAAGCCCGTAAGTGTATAATGAATCCCCTTCCCACCAAAGATCAGTGTTAAGTACTTGGCACATGGCCAGGTCCTTAATTTCAGTCGCTATTAAAGAAAGAAAAGTTTGTTACCTGTAATATCTTAATTACGTAACGAGGAATAGGGAAGAGACTTGTTTATTTACATGACATATCCAATAATAATAAAAAAAAAGAAAATAAATAAATTTTCCCCTTTTATGCGCAATGAAAATCTTAATATAACTACATACACAAAATTTTACAAGTATACATTAAAGAATCTCGCAGAGATTGTATTAAGGAAATGAAAAAACATGAATAAAATTTTCGATATAACTTTAGCAATCAAATTGTCAAAAAGTTTCAACTAAATGTCATTTAGTTCACCTTTTATCTAAAAGTTTTATCCTTTATACATTTTCTTCTTCTTCTTCTACTTCTACTTCTTGTTCTCTACTTTTAAGTTTTATTTTTAATTGTAAATTTTCTTAAACTAGTTTTAATGAAATTCGCGCTTAAAACCGCTCCTTGCGCAATGACAATATTTCTTTTGCACAAAGAATAATTGAATTTCTTATACGGATATTACTGAAACAAAAATTAATGCGAAAAATGGATTTCAAAAGTTTGCCAAACTTATATAATATATCCATGGCAATTTTTCTTAATGATTCAGTGTATTTCTTTGTTATAACACTTTTCAGATTACAATTCCTTTTTCCTAATTTTTCTAAACGAATTTTTTTTTATTGAAAATTTTTTTTTAATTAATATTAATCATAAATAATTAATTTAATATAAACATACAATTTTGAAGAAGACATGATTTTAAAATAAACATGAATATAAAATGTGTAAATAATTATTAATAATAATAATTATTAGTAAACAATTTCATAAAATTCAGGACTTGGATAGACTTTAAAAGGCGCAAAAAACGTCACATTAGTCGATTAAAGATATAAAAAAATCAAAAGAGTATATTTAATTCAGTATTGTTCACAAAAATTTTATTTTTTATCTCCCTCATATTTCACTGATTTCTAATTTTATTTACTAAAAAGCTCAATAATTTTTTTAAAATATAAATATTTAAATACTTGTTAATTATTTATCAACAATAATTAAATTTTTTTAAATTTCAATTTTAAACCTTCCGAAATTTAATTGTTTTTAAAAAAATTACAACCGTGAACCTTTACAAACATCCAATTATTTGCTACAATTTTAAACTGAACTTCTTCTTTAAATCAATTACTTTAAATAATGTTTCGAAAGTTCTTTAAGAATTTATAATTATTGAAATACAAAAGTTCAATTGTTTATAATAACTATAATTGTATTAGTTTGTATTGTTAACAGTATTATTTACAGTTTTTATTTTTAAAATTTATTAAGATGAATTATTTAAAATATTTAATGGCAAAGAATAAAAATACTTGACTTTGAAGAAATAGTGTCAAAAAGATATTTAAAATACTGACTGAAACCAGTCACTAATAATTTAAATTAGTAAATATTTTTACTAATTCAAATTTAGAGAGAAAAATAATAGAATTTTTAATTGTAAATAATTAAAATTTTTTTAAATAATTGAAATTTCTTAAAATAATTGGATTTTTTAAACTATTTTTTTTCGAGGGGGGGGGATATTAAGAAATAATCAATTTTTTAAAGAAATTTAATTACTAATTTGAAAATACGTGATTTTCTCAAAGCTCTCATAAGAAGTCAAAAAATATTGTATTAAAAATTGTAAGTAAAAGAATTTAAAAAAATATGAACCTTAAAGTCACTTTTAAAAAAAATATTTTAATATAATTTTTTGAAGCTAATTTTCATTCTTGAAGATGCTTCATTAAAATTTTTTAAAAATTTAGTTTAATTTTTAGTTTACAACTAAAATTTCTAAAAATCTGATTTTGTAAAAAATTTTAATGAAATTAAAATGTAAATTTTAACCGATATTTTAAAATATCAATTATTTTCAATAAAATTGTACAAAATTTAAATTATTAAGAATTTTTTAAAAATATTTTGTTAATCATTCTAAAAAATTAAATTTTTTAAAAAATTGTAATGTAACTTGAAAATTGAATTTTAAAAAATACTAATGAACAAAATTTTAAGAGTCACTATTTTAAAAAAATATATTTTAATAATTTTTTGAAGCTACTTTTTATTATTTTTAAAGGTGTTTTATTAAAATTTTTGGAGAATACAATTATTTCCAAAATTTACAACTAAAATTCTTCAAAATCTGATTTTATAAAAAATTTTAATGAAATAAAAAAGAAAATTTTAACCAATTTTTTAAAAAATCAATTATTTTCAATAAAATTGTAGGTACAAAATTTAAATTATTTATGAAAATTTTAAATTATACACTACCGTCGGGAATTATCGGTACGGCTGCACGCGCACGGCCCAAAAACATACCAATCTTTAAAATACGATTTTTTTGTAAATACAAATGTCAGAAAATTAACAAATATACCATTCGAAAGATTATTAAATTCTGCGATTAATGATACAAAACTGAAAATTTTAATAATTTATACAAAGTTTGCAGCAATCGGCAAATTTGACAAAAAAATTTAAAAAGTAAAATTTTTTTTGAAATTTTTTCAACCCCTGCACATTTTTTAAAAATTGTAGAAAAAATTTGAAACTTATATAGGTGTAATCATTCAAGTCTCATCTTTAATTTAAGACCAAAAAAGTTTAAAAATCTTATTCGGTTCGTGAGATATCATTATAAACGTCCGAGCATGTTTTTTGACAAATGCAGTGAATTAATCGATTTTGAACGGTTTTTGGCTGAAAATGCTCGTCCGTTTATAATGATATCTCGCTAACCGATTAAGATTTTTGAAATCTTTTGATCTTAAATTAAAGATGAGACTTGAATGATCACACCTATATAAGTTTCAAATTTTTCCTACAATTTTTAAAAAATGTGCAGGGGTTGAAAAAATTTCAAAAAAAATTTTACTTTTTAAATTTTTTTGTCAAATTTGCCGATTGATGCAAACTTTGTATAAATTATTAAAATTTTCAGTTTTGTATCATTAATCGCAGAATTTAATAATCTTTCGAATGGTATATTTGTTAATTTTCTGACATTTGTATTTACAAAAAAATTGTAATTTAAAGATTGGTATGTTTTTGGGCCGTGCGCGTGAAGCCGTACCGATAATTCCCGACGGTAGTGTACATTTGACAAATACATTTGATAAATTTAATTATCTAAAAATGTTTTTAAAAAAAATTAACCTACAATGGAAAAAATTTGTTTGAATGAAATAATCAATTACATGACTATAATCACTTATAAATAATTAATCATAAATAATTTTTATTTGAGTTAACTCGATGGTATTTGCTTCAAATAATGAAATTATTGATTTTTTATTTCAATTTTTAAGTAGTAGCACCCTCACCCGAACGCTATCAGACAATCGACATTTGGGTAAAAACAAATTAAAAATTTATTTCTTCCAAATTTAATATTTCTAATCATCTGAAAATTACCTAAGTTCTAGTAGGGACCAAGCCCTAGCCAATCCTAAAGAATAGAGAATTTCATTTCAATTTTTAAGTAGTAGCACCACCACCCGAATGCTATCAGACAATTGAAATTTGTTTAAAATGAAAATAAAAATTTATTTCTTCCAAATTTAATAATTCTAATCATCTGAAAATCACCTGAGTTCTAGTAAGGACCAAGCCCTAGCCATTCCTAAAGAATAGAGAATTTTATTTCAATTTTTAAGTAGTAGCACCACCACCCGAATGCTATCAGACAATTGAAATTTGTTTAAAATGAAAATAAAAATTTATTTCTTCCAAATTTAATATTTCTAATCATCTGAAAATTACCTGAGTTCTAGTAGGGACCGAGCCCTACTCAATCCTGAAGAATAGAGAATTTTATTTTAATTTTTAAGTAGTAGCACCACCACCCGAATGCTATCAGACAATTGAAATTTGTTTAAAATGAAAATAAAAATTTATTTCTTCCAAATTTAATATTTCTAATCATCTGAAAATTACCTGAGTTCTAGTAGGGACCGAGCCCTACTCAATCCTGAAGAATAGAGAATTTTATTTCAATTATTAAGTAGTAGCACCACCACCCGAACGCTATCAGACAATCGAAATTTGTGTAAAAATACATTAAGAATTTATTTCTTCCAAATTTAATAATTCTAATCATCTGAAAATTACCTGAGTTCTAGTAGGAACCAAGCCCTACTTAATCCTGAAGAATAGAGAATTTTATTTCAAGTTTCAAGTAGTAGCAGGTCCACCCGAACACTATCAGACAATCGACATTTGGGTAAAAACACATTAAAAATTTATTTCTTCAAAATTTAATAATTCTAATCATCTGAAAATCACCTGAGTTCTAGTAAGGACCAAGCCTTAGCCATTCCTAAAGAATAGAGAATTTCATTTCAATTTTTAAGTAGTAGCACCACCACCCGAATGCTATCAGACAATTGAAATTTGTTTAAAATTAAAATAAAAATTTACTTCTTCCAAATTTAATATTTCTAATCATCTGAAAATTACCTGAGTTCTAGTAGGGACCGAGCCCTACTCAATCCTGAAGAATAGAGAAATTTATTTCAATTTTTAAGTAGTAGCACCACCACCCGAATGCTATCAGACAATTGAAATTTGTTTAAAATGAAAATAAAAATTTATTTCTTCCAAATTTAATATTTCTAATCATCTGAAAATTACCTGAGTTCTAGTAGGGACCGAGCCCTACTCAATCCTGAAGAATAGAGAATTTTATTTCAATTATTAAGTAGTAGCACCACCACCCGAACGCTATCAGACAATCGAAATTTGTGTAAAAATACATTAAGAATTTATTTCTTCCAAATTTAATAATTCTAATCATCTGAAAATTACCTGAGTTCTAGTAGGAACCAAGCCCTACTTAATCCTGAAGAATAGAGAATTTTATTTCAAGTTTCAAGTAGAAGCAGGTCCACCCGAACACTATCAGACAATCGACATTTGGGTAAAAACACATTAAAAATTTATTTCTTCAAAATTTAATAATTCTAATCATCTGAAAATCACCTGAGTTCTAGTAAGGACCAAGCCTTAGCCATTCCTAAAGAATAGAGAATTTCATTTCAATTTTTAAGTAGTAGCACCACCACCCGAATGCTATCAGACAATTGAAATTTGTTTAAAATGAAAATAAAAATTTATTTCTTCCAAATTTAATATTTCTAATCATCTAAATATTACCTGAGTTCTAGTAGGGACCGAGCCCTACTCAATCCTGAAAAATAGAGAATTTTATTTCAATTTTTAAGTAGTAGCACCACCACCCGAACGCTATCAGACAATCGAAATTTGTGTAAAAATACATTAAGAATTTATTTCTTCCAAATTTAATAATTCTAATCATCTGAAAATTACCTGAGTTCTAGTAGGGACCGAGCTTTACTCAATCCTGAAGAATAGAGAATTTTATTTCAATTTTTAAGTAGTAGCACCACCACCCGAATGCTATCAGACAATTGAAATTTGTTTAAAATGAAAATAAAAATTTATTTCTTCCAAATTTAATATTTCTAATCATCTGAAAATTACCTGAGTTCTAGTAGGGACCGAGCCCTACTCAATCCTGAAGAATAGAGAATTTTATTTCAATTTTTAAGTAGTAGCACCACCACCCGAATGCTATCAGACAATTGAAATTTGTTTAAAATGAAAATAAAAATTTATTTCTTCCAAATTTAATATTTCTAATCATCTGAAAATTACCTAAGTTCTAGTAGGGACCGAGCTTTACTCAATCCTAAAGAATAGAGAATTTTATTTCAATTTTTAAGTAGTAGCACCACCACCCGAATGCTATCAGACAATTGAAATTTGTTTAAAATGAAAATAAAAATTTATTTCTTCCAAATTTAATATTTCTAATCATCTGAAAATTACCAGAGTTCTAGTAGGGACCGAGCCCTACTCAATCCTGAAGAAAAGAGAATTTTATTTCAATTTTTAAGTAGTAGCACCACCACCCGAACGCTATCAGACAATCGAAATTTGTGTAAAAATACATTAAGAATTTATTTCTTCCAAATTTAATAATTCTAATCATCTGAAAATTACCTGAGTTCTAGTAGGGACCGAGCTTTACTCAATCCTGAAGAATAGAGAATTTTATTTCAATTTTTAAGTAGTAGCACCACCACCCGAATGCTATCAGACAATTGAAATTTGTTTAAAATGAAAATAAAAATTTATTTCTTCCAAATTTAATATTTCTAATCATCTGAAAATTACCTGAGTTCTAGTAGGGACCGAGCCCTACTCAATCCTGAAGAATAGAGAATTTTATTTCAATTTTTAAGTAGTAGCACCACCACCCGAATGCTATCAGACAATTGAAATTTGTTTAAAATGAAAATAAAAATTTATTTCTTCCAAATTTAATATTTCTAATCATCTAAATATTACCTGACTTCTAGTAGAGACCGAGCCCTACTCAATCCTGAAAAATAGAGAATTTTATTTCAATTTTTAAGTAGTAGCACCACCACCCGAACGCTATCAGACAATCGAAATTTGTGTAAAAATACATTAAGAATTTATTTCTTCCAAATTTAATAATTCTAATCATCTGAAAATTACCTGAGTTCTAGTAGGAACCAAGCCCTACTTAATCCTGAAGAATAGAGAATTTTATTTCAAGTTTCAAGTAGAAGCAGGTCCACCCGAACACTATCAGACAATCGACATTTGGGTAAAAACACATTAAAAATTTATTTCTTCAAAATTTAATAATTCTAATCATCTGAAAATCACCTGAGTTCTAGTAAGGACCAAGCCTTAGCCATTCCTAAAGAATAGAGAATTTCTTTTTAATTTTTAAGTAGTAGCACCACCACCCGAATGCTATCAGACAATTGAAATTTGTTTAAAATGAAAATAAAAATTTATTTCTTCCAAATTTAATATTTCTAATCATCTAAATATTACCTGAGTTCTAGTAGGGACCGAGCCCTACTCAATCCTGAAGAATAGAGAATTTTATTTTAATTTTTAAGTAGTAGTACCACCACCCGAACGCTATCAGACAATTGAAATTTGTTTAAAATGAAAATAAAAATTTATTTCTTCCAAATTTAATATTTCTAATCATCTGAAAATTACCTGAGTTCTAGTAGGGACCGAGCCCTACTCAATCCTGAAGAATAGAGAATTTTATTTCAATTTTTAAGTAGTAGCACCACCACCCGAATGCTATCAGACAATTGAAATTTGTTTAAAATGAAAATAAAAATTTATTTCTTCCAAATTTAATATTTCTAATCATCTGAAAATTACCTGAGTTCTAGTAGGGACCGAGCCCTACTCAATCCTGAAGAATAGAGAATTTTATTTCAATTTTTAAGTAGTAGCACCACCACCCGAATGCTATCAGACAATTGAAATTTGTTTAAAATGAAAATAAAAATTTATTTCTTCCAAATTTAATATTTCTAATCATCTGAAAATTACCTGAGTTCTAGTAGGAACCGAGCCCTACTCAATCCTGAAGAATAGAGAATTTTATTTCAATTTTTAAGTTGTAGCACCACCACCCGAATGCTATCAGACAATTGAAATTTGTTTAAAATGAAAATAAAAATTTATTTCTTCCAAATTTAATATTTCTAATCATCTGAAAATTACCTGAGTTCTAGTAGGGACCGAGCCCTACTCAATCCTGAAGAATAGAGAATTTTATTTCAATTTTTAAGTAGTAGCACCACCACCCGAATGCTATCAGACAATTGAAATTTGTTTAAAATGAAAATAAAAATTTATTTCTTCCAAATTTAATATTTCTAATCATCTGAAAATTACCTGAGTTCTAGTAGGGACCGAGCCCTACTCAATCCTGAAGAATAGAGAATTTTATTTCAAGTTTCAAGTAGTAGCAGGTCCACCCGAACACTATCAGACAATCGAAATTTGTGTAAAAATATATTAAGAATTTATTTCTTCCAAATTTAATAATTCTAATCATCTGAAAATTACCTGAGTTCTAGTAGGGACCGAGCCCTACTCAATCCTGAAGAATAGAGAATTTTATTTCAATTTTTAAGTAGTAGCACCACCACCCGAATGCTATCAGACAATTGAAATTTGTTTAAAATGAAAATAAAAATTTATTTCTTCCAAATTTAATATTTCTAATCATCTGAAAATTACCTGAGTTCTAGTAGGGACCGAGCCCTACTCAATCCTGAAGAATAGAGAATTTTATTTCAATTTTTAAGTAGTAGCACCACCACCCGAACGCTATCAGACAATCGAAATTTGTGTAAAAATACATTAAGAATTTATTTCTTCCAAATTTAATAATTCTAATCATCTGAAAATTACCTGAGTTCTAGTAGGGACCGAGCCCTACTCAATCCTGAAGAATAGAGAATTTTATTTCAATTTTTAAGTAGTAGCACCACCACCCGAATGCTATCAGACAATTGAAATTTGTTTAAAATGAAAATAAAAATTTATTTCTTCCAAATTTAATATTTCTAATCATCTGAAAATTACCTGAGTTCTAGTAGGGACCGAGCCCTACTCAATCCTGAAGAATAGAGAATTTTATTTCAATTTTTAAGTAGTAGCACCACCACCCGAATGCTATCAGACAATTGAAATTTGTTTAAAATGAAAATAAAAATTTATTTCTTCCAAATTTAATATTTCTAATCATCTGAAAATTACCTGAGTTCTAGTAGGGACCGAGCCCTACTCAATCCTGAAGAATAGAGAATTTTATTTCAATTTTTAAGTAGTAGCACCACCACCCGAATGCTATCAGACAATTGAAATTTGTTTAAAATGAAAATAAAAATTTATTTCTTCCAAATTTAATATTTCTAATCATCTGAAAATTACCTGAGTTCTAGTAGGGACCGAGCCCTACTCAATCCTGAAGAATAGAGAATTTTATTTCAATTTTTAAGTAGTAGCACCACCACCCGAATGCTATCAGACAATTGAAATTTGTTTAAAATGAAAATAAAAATTTATTTCTTCCAAATTTAATATTTCTAATCATCTGAAAATTACCTGAGTTCTAGTAGGGACCGAGCCCTACTCAATCCTGAAGAATAGAGAATTTTATTTCAATTTTTAAGTAGTAGCACCACCACCCGAATGCTATCAGACAATTGAAATTTGTTTAAAATGAAAATAAAAATTTATTTCTTCCAAATTTAATATTTCTAATCATCTGAAAATTACCTAAGTTCTAGTAGGGACCGAGCCCTACTCAATCCTGAAGAATAGAGAATTTTATTTCAATTTTTAAGTAGTAGCACCACCACCCGAATGCTATCAGACAATTGAAATTTGTTTAAAATGAAAATAAAAATTTATTTCTTCCAAATTTAATAATTCTAATCATCTGAAAATTACCTGAGTTCTAGTAGGGACCGAGCCCTACTCAATCCTGAAGAATAGAGAATTTTATTTCAATTTTTAAGTAGTAGCACCACCACCCGAATGCTATCAGACAATTGAAATTTGTTTAAAATGAAAATAAAAATTTATTTCTTCCAAATTTAATATTTCTAATCATCTGAAAATTACCTGAGTTCTAGTAGGGACCGAACCCTACTCAATCCTGAAGAATAGAAAATTTTATTTTAATTTTTAAGTAGTAGCACCACCACCCGAATGCTATCAGACAATTGAAATTTGTTTAAAATGAAAATAAAAATTTATTTCTTCCAAATTTAATATTTCTAATCATCTGAAAATTACCTGAGTTCTAGTAGGGACCGAGCCCTACTCAATCCTGAAGAATAGAGAATTTTATTTCAATTTTTAAGTAGTAGCACCACCACCCGAATGCTATCAGACAATTGAAATTTGTTTAAAATGAAAATAAAAATTTATTTCTTCCAAATTTAATATTTCTAATCATCTGAAAATTACCTGAGTTCTAGTAGGGACCGAGCCCTACTCAATCCTGAAGAATAGAGAATTTTATTTCAATTTTTAAGTAGTAGCACCACCACCCGAATGCTATCAGACAATTGAAATTTGTTTAAAATGAAAATAAAAATTTATTTCTTCCAAATTTAATATTTCTAATCATCTGAAAATTACCTGAGTTCTAGTAGGGACCGAGCCCTACTCAATCCTGAAGAATAGAGAATTTTATTTCAATTTTTAAGTAGTAGCACCACCACCCAAATGCTATCAGACAATTGAAATTTGTTTAAAATGAAAATAAAAATTTATTTCTTCCAAATTTAATATTTCTAATCATCTGAAAATTACCTGAGTTCTAGTAGGGACCGAACCCTACTCAATCCTGAAGAATAGAAAATTTTATTTTAATTTTTAAGTAGTAGCACCACCACCCGAATGCTATCAGACAATTGAAATTTGTTTAAAATGAAAATAAAAATTTATTTCTTCCAAATTTAATATTTCTAATCATCTGAAAATTACCTGAGTTCTAGTAGGGACCGAGCCCTACTCAATCCTGAAGAATAGAGAATTTTATTTCAATTTTTAAGTAGTAGCACCACCACCCGAATGCTATCAGACAATTGAAATTTGTTTAAAATGAAAATAAAAATTTATTTCTTCCAAATTTAATATTTCTAATCATCTGAAAATTACCTGAGTTCTAGTAGGGACCGAGCCCTACTCAATCCTGAAGAATAGAGAATTTTATTTCAATTTTTAAGTAGTAGCACCACCACCCGAATGCTATCAGACAATTGAAATTTGTTTAAAATGAAAATAAAAATTTATTTCTTCCAAATTTAATATTTCTAATCATCTGAAAATTACCTGAGTTCTAGTAGGGACCGAGCCCTACTCAATCCTGAAGAATAGAGAATTTTATTTCAATTTTTAAGTAGTAGCACCACCACCCGAATGCTATCAGACAATTGAAATTTGTTTAAAATGAAAATAAAAATTTATTTCTTCCAAATTTAATATTTCTAATCATCTGAAAATTACCTAAGTTCTAGTAGGGACCGAGCCCTACTCAATCCTGAAGAATAGAGAATTTTATTTCAATTTTTAAGTAGTAGCACCACCACCCGAATGCTATCAGACAATTGAAATTTGTTTAAAATGAAAATAAAAATTTATTTCTTCCAAATTTAATAATTCTAATCATCTGAAAATTACCTGAGTTCTAGTAGGGACCGAGCCCTACTCAATCCTGAAGAATAGAGAATTTTATTTCAATTTTTAAGTAGTAGCACCACCACCCGAATGCTATCAGACAATTGAAATTTGTTTAAAATGAAAATAAAAATTTATTTCTTCCAAATTTAATATTTCTAATCATCTGAAAATTACCTGAGTTCTAGTAGGGACCGAACCCTACTCAATCCTGAAGAATAGAAAATTTTATTTTAATTTTTAAGTAGTAGCACCACCACCCGAATGCTATCAGACAATTGAAATTTGTTTAAAATGAAAATAAAAATTTATTTCTTCCAAATTTAATATTTCTAATCATCTGAAAATTACCTGAGTTCTAGTAGGGACCGAGCCCTACTCAATCCTGAAGAATAGAGAATTTTATTTCAATTTTTAAGTAGTAGCACCACCACCCGAATGCTATCAGACAATTGAAATTTGTTTAAAATGAAAATAAAAATTTATTTCTTCCAAATTTAATATTTCTAATCATCTGAAAATTACCTGAGTTCTAGTAGGGACCGAGCCCTACTCAATCCTGAAGAATAGAGAATTTTATTTCAATTTTTAAGTAGTAGCACCACCACCCGAATGCTATCAGACAATTGAAATTTGTTTAAAATGAAAATAAAAATTTATTTCTTCCAAATTTAATATTTCTAATCATCTGAAAATTACCTGAGTTCTAGTAGGGACCGAGCCCTACTCAATCCTGAAGAATAGAGAATTTTATTTCAATTTTTAAGTAGTAGCACCACCACCCAAATGCTATCAGACAATTGAAATTTGTTTAAAATGAAAATAAAAATTTATTTCTTCCAAATTTAATATTTCTAATCATCTGAAAATTACCTGAGTTCTAGTAGGGACCGAACCCTACTCAATCCTGAAGAATAGAAAATTTTATTTTAATTTTTAAGTAGTAGCACCACCACCCGAATGCTATCAGACAATTGAAATTTGTTTAAAATGAAAATAAAAATTTATTTCTTCCAAATTTAATATTTCTAATCATCTGAAAATTACCTGAGTTCTAGTAGGGACCGAGCCCTACTCAATCTTGAAGAATAGAGAATTTTATTTCAATTTTTAAGTAGTAGCACCACCACCCGAATGCTATCAGACAATTGAAATTTGTTTAAAATGAAAATAAAAATTTATTTCTTCCAAATTTAATATTTCTAATCATCTGAAAATTACCTGAGTTCTAGTAGGGACCGAGCCCTACTCAATCCTGAAGAATAGAGAATTTTATTTCAATTTTTAAGTAGTAGCACCACCACCCGAATGCTATCAGACAATTGAAATTTGTTTAAAATGAAAATAAAAATTTATTTCTTCCAAATTTAATATTTCTAATCATCTGAAAATTACCTGAGTTCTAGTAGGGACCGAGCCCTACTCAATCCTGAAGAATAGAGAATTTTATTTCAATTTTTAAGTAGTAGCACCACCACCCGAACGCTATCAGACAATCGAAATTTGTGTAAAAATACATTAAGAATTTATTTCTTCCAAATTTAATAATTCTAATCATCTGAAAATTACCTGAGTTCTAGTAGGAACCGAGCCCTACTTAATCCTGAAGAATAGAAAATTTTATTTCAATTTTTAAGTAGTAGCACCACCACCCGAATGCTATCAGACAATTGAAATTTGTTTAAAATGAAAATAAAAATTTATTTCTTCCAAATTTAATATTTCTAATAATCTGAAAATTACCTGAGTTCTAGTAGGGACCGAGCCCTACTCAATCCTGAAGAATAGAGAATTTTATTTCAATTTTTAAGTAGTAGCACCACCACCCGAATGCTATCAGACAATTGAAATTTGTTTAAAATGAAAATAAAAATTTATTTCTTCCAAATTTAATATTTCTAATCATCTGAAAATTACCTGAGTTCTAGTAGGGACCGAGCTCTACTCAATCCTAAAGAATAGTGAATTTTATTTCAATTTTTAAGTAGTAGCACCACCACCCGAACGCTATCAGACAATCGAAATTTGTGTAAAAATATATTAAGAATTTATTTCTTCCAAATTTAATAATTCTAATCATCTGAAAATTACCTGAGTTCTAGTAGGGACCGAGCCCTACTCAATCCTGAAGAATAGAGAATTTTATTTTAATTTTTAAGTAGTAGCACCACCACCCGAATGCTATCAGACAATTGAAATTTGTTTAAAATGAAAATAAAAATTTATTTCTTCCAAATTTAATATTTCTAATCATCTGAAAATTACCTGAGTTCTAGTAGGGACCGAACCCTACTCAATCCTGAAGAATAGAAAATTTTATTTTAATTTTTAAGTAGTAGCACCACCACCCGAATGCTATCAGACAATTGAAATTTGTTTAAAATGAAAATAAAAATTTATTTCTTCCAAATTTAATATTTCTAATCATCTGAAAATTACCTGAGTTCTAGTAGGGACCGAGCCCTACTCAATTTTGAAGAATAGAGAATTTTATTTCAATTTTTAAGTAGTAGCACCACCACCCGAATGCTATCAGACAATTGAAATTTGTTTAAAATGAAAATAAAAATTTATTTCTTCCAAATTTAATATTTCTAATCATCTGAAAATTACCTGAGTTCTAGTAGGGATCGAGCCCTACTCAATCCTGAAGAATAGAGAATTTTATTTCAATTTTTAAGTAGTAGCACCACCACCCGAATGCTATCAGACAATTGAAATTTGTTTAAAATGAAAATAAAAATTTATTTCTTCCAAATTTAATATTTCTAATCATCTGAAAATTACCTGAGTTCTAGTAGGGACCGAGCCCTACTCAATCCTGAAGAATAGAGAATTTTATTTTAATTTTTAAGTAGTAGCACCACCACCCGAATGCTATCAGACAATTGAAATTTGTTTAAAATGAAAATAAAAATTTATTTCTTCCAAATTTAATATTTCTAATCATCTGAAAATTACCTGAGTTCTAGTAGGGACCGAGCTCTACTCAATCCTAAAGAATAGTGAATTTTATTTCAATTTTTAAGTAGTAGCACCACCACCCGAACGCTATCAGACAATCGAAATTTGTGTAAAAATATATTAAGAATTTATTTCTTCCAAATTTAATAATTCTAATCATCTGAAAATTACCTGAGTTCTAGTAGGGACCGAGCCCTACTCAATCCTGAAGAATAGAGAATTTTATTTTAATTTTTAAGTAGTAGCACCACCACCCGAATGCTATCAGACAATTGAAATTTGTTTAAAATGAAAATAAAAATTTATTTCTTCCAAATTTAATATTTCTAATCATCTGAAAATTACCTGAGTTCTAGTAGGGACCGAACCCTACTCAATCCTGAAGAATAGAAAATTTTATTTTAATTTTTAAGTAGTAGCACCACCACCCGAATGCTATCAGACAATTGAAATTTGTTTAAAATGAAAATAAAAATTTATTTCTTCCAAATTTAATATTTCTAATCATCTGAAAATTACCTGAGTTCTAGTAGGGACCGAGCCCTACTCAATCTTGAAGAATAGAGAATTTTATTTCAATTTTTAAGTAGTAGCACCACCACCCGAATGCTATCAGACAATTGAAATTTGTTTAAAATGAAAATAAAAATTTATTTCTTCCAAATTTAATATTTCTAATCATCTGAAAATTACCTGAGTTCTAGTAGGGACCGAGCCCTACTCAATCTTGAAGAATAGAGAATTTTATTTCAATTTTTAAGTAGTAGCACCACCACCCGAATGCTATCAGACAATTGAAATTTGTTTAAAATGAAAATAAAAATTTATTTCTTCCAAATTTAATATTTCTAATCATCTGAAAATTACCTGAGTTCTAGTAGGGACCGAGCCCTACTCAATCCTGAAGAATAGAGAATTTTATTTCAATTTTTAAGTAGTAGCACCACCACCCGAATGCTATCAGACAATTGAAATTTGTTTAAAATGAAAATAAAAATTTATTTCTTCCAAATTTAATATTTCTAATCATCTGAAAATTACCTGAGTTCTAGTAGGGACCGAGCCCTACTCAATCCTGAAGAATAGAGAATTTTATTTCAATTTTTAAGTAGTAGCACCACCACCCGAACGCTATCAGACAATCGAAATTTGTGTAAAAATACATTAAGAATTTATTTCTTCCAAATTTAATAATTCTAATCATCTGAAAATTACCTGAGTTCTAGTAGGGACTGAGCCCTACTCAATCCTGAAGAATAGAGAATTTTATTTCAATTTTTAAGTAGTAGCACCACCACCCGAATGCTATCAGACAATTGAAATTTGTTTAAAATGAAAATAAAAATTTATTTCTTCTAAATTTAATATTTCTAATCATCTGAAAATTACCTGAGTTCTAGTAGGGACCGAGCCCTACTCAATCCTGAAGAATAGAGAATTTTATTTCAATTTTTAAGTAGTAGCACCACCACCCGAATGCTATCAGACAATTGAAATTTGTTTAAAATGAAAATAAACATTTATTTCTTCCAAATTTAATATTTCTAATCATCAGAAAATTACCTGAGTTCTAGTAGGGACCGAGCCCTACTCAATCCTGAAGAATAGAGAATTTTATTTCAATTTTTAAGTAGTAGCACCACCACCCGAATGCTATCAGACAATTGAAATTTGTTTAAAATGAAAATAAAAATTTATTTCTTCCAAATTTAATATTTCTAATCATCTAAAAATTACCTGAGTTCTAGTAGGGACCGAGCCCTACTCAATCCTGAAGAATAGAGAATTTTATTTCAATTTTTAAGTAGTAGCACCACCACCCGAATGCTATCAGACAATCGAAATTTGTGTAAAAATACATTAAGAATTTATTTCTTCCAAATTTAATAATTCTAATCATCTGAAAATTACCTGAGTTCTAGTAGGGACCAAGCCCTACTCAATCCTGAAGAATAGAGAATTTTATTTCAATTTTTAAGTAGTAGCACCACCACCCGAATGCTATCAGACAATTGAAATTTGTTTAAAATGAAAATAAAAATTTATTTCTTCCAAATTTAATATTTCTAATCATCAGAAAATTACCTGAGTTCTAGTAGGGACCGAGCCCTACTCAATCCTGAAGAATAAAGAATTTTATTTCAATTTTTAAGTAGTAGCACCACCACCCGAACGCTATCAGACAATCGAAATTTGTGTAAAAATACATTAAGAATTTATTTCTTCCAAATTTAATAATTCTAATCATCTGAAAATTACCTGAGTTCTAGTAGGGACCGAGCCCTACTCAATCCTGAAGAATAGAGAATTTTATTTCAATTTTTAAGTAGTAGCACCACCACCCGAATGCTATCAGACAATTGAAATTTGTTTAAAATGAAAATAAAAATTTATTTCTTCCAAATTTAATATTTCTAATCATCTGAAAATTACCTGAGTTCTAGTAGGGACCGAGCCCTACTCAATCCTGAAGAATAGAGAATTTTATTTCAAGTTTCAAGTAGTAGCAGGTCCACCCGAACACTATCAGACAATCGACATTTGGGTAAAAACACATTAAAAATTTATTTCTTCAAAATTTAATAATTCTAATCATCTGAAAATCACCTGAGTTCTAGTAAGGACCAAGCCCTAGCCATTCCTAAAGAATAGAGAATTTCATTTCAATTTTTAAGTAGTAGCACCACCACCCGAATGCTATCAGACAATTGAAATTTGTTTAAAATGAAAATAAAAATTTATTTCTTCCAAATTTAATATTTCTAATCATCTGAAAATTACCTGAGTTCTAGTAGGGACCGAGCTCTACTCAATCCTGAAGAATAGTGAATTTTATTTCAATTTTTAAGTAGTAGCACCACCACCCGAACGCTATCAGACAATCGAAATTTGTGTAAAAATACATTAAGAATTTATTTCTTCCAAATTTAATAATTCTAATCATCTGAAAATTACCTGAGTTCTAGTAGGGACCGAGCCCTACTCAATCCTGAAGAATAGAGAATTTTATTTCAATTTTTAAGTAGTAGCACCACCACCCGAATGCTATCAGACAATTGAAATTTGTTTAAAATGAAAATAAAAATTTATTTCTTCCAAATTTAATATTTCTAATCATCTGAAAATTACCTGAGTTCTAGTAGGGACCGAGCTCTACTCAATCCTGAAGAATAGTGAATTTTATTTCAATTTTTAAGTAGTAGCACCACCACCCGAACGCTATCAGACAATCGAAATTTGTGTAAAAATACATTAAGAATTTATTTCTTCCAAATTTAATAATTCTAATCATCTGAAAATTACCTGAGTTCTAGTAGGGACCGAGCCCTACTCAATCCTGAAGAATAGAGAATTTTATTTTAATTTTTAAGTAGTAGCACCACCACTCGAATGCTATCAGACAATTGAAATTTGTTTAAAATGAAAATAAAAATTTATTTCTTCCAAATTTAATATTTCTAATCATCTGAAAATTACCTGAGTTCTAGTAGGGACCGAACCCTACTCAATCCTGAAGAATAGAAAATTTTATTTTAATTTTTAAGTAGTAGCACCACCACCCGAATGCTATCAGACAATTGAAATTTGTTTAAAATGAAAATAAAAATTTATTTCTTCCAAATTTAATATTTCTAATCATCTGAAAATTACCTGAGTTCTAGTAGGGACCGAGCCCTACTCAATCTTGAAGAATAGAGAATTTTATTTCAATTTTTAAGTAGTAGCACCACCACCCGAATGCTATCAGACAATTGAAATTTGTTTAAAATGAAAATAAAAATTTATTTCTTCCAAATTTAATATTTCTAATCATCTGAAAATTACCTGAGTTCTAGTAGGGACCGAGCCCTACTCAATCCTGAAGAATAGAGAATTTTATTTCAATTTTTAAGTAGTAGCACCACCACCCGAATGCTATCAGACAATTGAAATTTGTTTAAAATGAAAATAAAAATTTATTTCTTCCAAATTTAATATTTCTAATCATCTGAAAATTACCTGAGTTCTAGTAGGGACCGAGCCCTACTCAATCCTGAAGAATAGAGAATTTTATTTCAATTTTTAAGTAGTAGCACCACCACCCGAACGCTATCAGACAATCGAAATTTGTGTAAAAATATATTAAGAATTTATTTCTTCCAAATTTAATAATTCTAATCATCTGAAAATTACCTGAGTTCTAGTAGGGACCGAGCCCTACTCAATCCTGAAGAATAGAGAATTTTATTTCAATTTTTAAGTAGTAGCACCACCACCCGAATGCTATCAGACAATTGAAATTTGTTTAAAATGAAAATAAAAATTTATTTCTTCCAAATTTAATATTTCTAATCATCTAAAAATTACCTGAGTTCTAGTAGGGACCGAGCCCTACTCAATCCTGAAGAATAGAGAATTTTATTTCAATTTTTAAGTAGTAGCACCACCACCCGAACGCTATCAGACAATCGAAATTTGTGTAAAAATACATTAAGAATTTATTTCTTCCAAATTTAATAATTCTAATCATCTGAAAATTACCTGAGTTCTAGTAGGGACCGAGCCCTACTCAATCCTGAAGAATAGAGAATTTTATTTCAATTTTTAAGTAGTAGCACCACCACCCGAATGCTATCAGACAATTGAAATTTGTTTAAAATGAAAATAAAAATTTATTTCTTCCAAATTTAATATTTCTAATCATCAGAAAATTACCTGAGTTCTAGTAGGGACCGAGCCCTACTCAATCCTGAAGAATAGAGAATTTTATTTCAATTTTTAAGTAGTAGCACCACCACCCGAATGCTATCAGACAATTGAAATTTGTTTAAAATGAAACAAAAAATTTATTTCTTCCAAATTTAATATTTCTAATCATCTGAAAATTACCTAAGTTCTAGTAGGGACCGAGCCCTACTCAATCCTGAAGAATAGAGAATTTTATTTCAATTTTTAAGTAGTAGCACCACCACCCGAATGCTATCAGACAATTGAAATTTGTTTAAAATGAAAATAAAAATTTATTTCTTCCAAATTTAATATTTCTAATCATCTGAAAATTACCTGAGTTCTAGTAGGGACCGAGCCCTACTCAATCCTGAAGAATAGAGAATTTTATTTCAAGTTTCAAGTAGTAGCAGGTCCACCCGAACACTATCAGACAATCGACATTTGGGTAAAAACACATTAAAAATTTATTTCTTCAAAATTTAATAATTCTAATCATCTGAAAATCACCTGAGTTCTAGTAAGGACCAAGCCCTAGCCATTCCTAAAGAATAGAGAATTTCATTTCAATTTTTAAGTAGTAGCACCACCACCCGAATGCTATCAGACAATTGAAATTTGTTTAAAATGAAAATAAACATTTATTTCTTCCAAATTTAATATTTCTAATCATCTGAAAATTACCTGAGTTCTAGGAGGAACGGACCCTACTCAATCCTGAAGAATAGAGAATTTTATTTCAATTTTTAAGTAGTAGCACCACCACCCGAATGCTATCAGACAATTGAAATTTGTTTAAAATGAAAATAAAAATTTATTTCTTCCAAATTTAATATTTCTAATCATCTGAAAATTACCTGAGTTCTAGTAGGGACCGAGCCCTACTCAATCCTGAAGAATAGAGAATTTTATTTCAAGTTTCAAGTAGTAGCAGGTCCACCCGAACACTATCAGACAATCGAAATTTGTGTAAAAATACATTAAGAATTTATTTCTTCCAAATTTAATAATTCTAATCATCTGAAAATTACCTGAGTTCTAGTAGGGACTGAGCCCTACTCAATCCTGAAGAATAGAGAATTTTATTTCAATTTTTAAGTAGTAGCACCACCACCCGAATGCTATCAGACAATTGAAATTTGTTTAAAATGAAAATAAAAATTTATTTCTTTCAAATTTAATATTTCTAATCATCTGAAAATTACCTGAGTTCTAGTAGGGACCGAGCCCTACTTAATCCTGAAGAATAGAGAATTTTATTTCAATTTTTAAGTAGTAGCACCACCACCCGAATGCTTTCAGACAATTGAAATTTGTTTAAAATGAAAATAAAAATTTATTTCTTCCAAATTTAATATTTCTAATCATCTAAAAATTACCTGAGTTCTAGTAGGGACCGAGCCCTACTCAATCCTGAAGAATAGAGAATTTTATTTCAATTTTTAAGTAGTAGCACCACCACCCGAACGCTATCAGACAATCGAAATTTGTGTAAAAATACATTAAGAATTTATTTCTTCCAAATTTAATAATTCTAATCATCTAAAAATTACCTGAGTTCTAGTAGGGACCGAGCCCTACTTAATCCTGAAGAATAGAGAATTTTATTTCAATTTTTAAGTAGTAGCACCACCACCCGAATGCTATCAGACAATTGAAATTTGTTTAAAATGAAAATAAAAATTTATTTCTTCCAAATTTAATATTTCTAATCATCTGAAAATTACCTGAGTTCTAGTAGGGACCGAGCCCTACTCAATCCTGAAGAATAGAGAATTTTATTTCAAGTTTCAAGTAGTAGCAGGTCCACCCGAACACTATCAGACAATCGACATTTGGGTAAAAACACATTAAAAATTTATTTCTTCAAAATTTAATAATTTTAATCATCTGAAAATCACCTGAGTTCTAGTAAGGACCAAGCCCTAGCCATTCCTAAAGAATAGAGAATTTCATTTCAATTTTTAAGTAGTAGCACCACCACCCGAATGCTATCAGACAATTGAAATTTGTTTAAAATGAAAATAAACATTTATTTCTTCCAAATTTAATATTTCTAATCATCTGAAAATTACCTGAGTTCTAGTAGGGACCGAGCCCTACTCAATCCTGAAGAATAGAGAATTTTATTTCAATTTTTAAGTAGTAGCACCACCACCCGAATGCTATCAGACAATTGAAATTTGTTTAAAATGAAAATAAAAATTTATTTCTTCCAAATTTAATATTTCTAATCATCTGAAAATTACCTGAGTTCTAGTAGGGACCGAGCCCTACTCAATCCTGAAGAATAGAGAATTTTATTTCAATTTTTAAGTAGTAGCACCACCACCCGAACGCTATCAGACAATCGAAATTTGTGTAAAAATACATTAAGAATTTATTTCTTCCAAATTTAATAATTCTAATCATCTGAAAATTACCTGAGTTCTAGTAGGGACCGAGCCCTACTCAATCCTGAAGAATAGAGAATTTTATTTCAATTTTTAAGTAGTAGCACCACCACCCGAATGCTATCAGACAATTGAAATTTGTTTAAAATGAAAATAAAAATTTATTTCTTCCAATTTTAATATTTCTAATCATCTGAAAATTACCTGAGTTCTAGTAGGGACCGAGCCCTACTCAATCCTGAAGAATAGAGAATTTTATTTCAAGTTTCAAGTAGTAGCAGGTCCACCCGAACACTATCAGACAATCGACATTTGGGTAAAAACACATTAAAAATTTATTTCTTCAAAATTTAATAATTCTAATCATCTGAAAATCACCTGAGTTCTAGTAAGGACCAAGCCCTAGCCATTCCTAAAGAATAGAGAATTTCATTTCAATTTTTAAGTAGTAGCACCACCACCTGAATGCTATCAGACAATTGAAATTTGTTTAAAATGAAAATAAAAATTTATTTCTTCCAAATTTAATATTTCTAATCATCTGAAAATTACCTGAGTTCTAGTAGAGACCGAGCCCTACTCAATCCTGAAGAATAGAGAATTTCATTTCAATTTTTAAGTAGTAGCACCACCACCCGAATGCTGTCAGACAATTGAAATTTGTTTAAAATGAAAATAAAAATTTATTTCTTCCAAATTTAATATTTCTAATCATCTGAAAATTACCTGAGTTCTAGTAGGGACCGAGCCCTACTCAATCCTGAAGAATAGAGAATTTTATTTCAATTTTTAAGTAGTAGCACCACCACCCGAATGCTATCAGACAATTGAAATTTGTTTAAAATGAAAATAAAAATTTATTTCTTCCAAATTTAATATTTCTAATCATCTGAAAATTACCTGAGTTCTAGTAGGGACCGAGCCCTACTTAATCCTGAAGAATAGAGAATTTTATTTCAATTTTTAAGTAGTAGCACCACCACCCGAACGCTATCAGACAATGGAAATTTGTGTAAAAATACATTAAGAATTTATTTCTTCCAAATTTAATAATTCTAATCATCTGAAAATTACCTGAGTTCTAGTAGGGACCGAGCCCTACTCAATCCTGAAGAATAGAAAATTTTATTTCAATTTTTAAGTAGTAGCACCACCACCCGAATGCTATCAGACAATTGAAATTTGTTTAAAATGAAAATAAAAATTTATTTCTTCCAAATTTAATATTTCTAATCATCTGAAAATTACCTGAGTTCTAGTAGGGACCGAGCCCTACTCAATCCTGAAGAATAGAAAATTTTATTTCAATTTTTAAGTAGTAGCACCACCACCCGAATGCTATCAGACAATTGAAATTTGTTTAAAATGAAAATAAAAATTTATTTCTTCCAAATTTAATATTTCTAATCATCTGAAAATTACCTGAGTTCTAGTAGGGACCGAGCCCTACTCAATCCTGAAGAATAGAGAATTTTATTTCAATTTTTAAGTAGTAGCACCACCACCCGAATGCTATCAGACAATTGAAATTTGTTTAAAATGAAAATAAAAATTTATTTCTTCCAAATTTAATATTTCTAATCATCTGAAAATTACCTGAGTTCTAGTAGGGACCGAGCCCTACTCAATCCTGAAGAATAGAGAATTTTATTTCAATTTTTAAGTAGTAGCACCACCACCCGAACGCTATCAGACAATCGAAATTTGTGTAAAAATATATTAAGAATTTATTTCTTCCAAATTTAATAATTCTAATCATCTGAAAATTACCTGAGTTCTAGTAGGGACCGAGTCCTACTCAATCCTGAAGAATAGAGAATTTTATTTCAATTTTTAAGTAGTAGCACCACCACCCGAACGCTATCAGACAATCGAAATTTGTGTAAAAATACATTAAGAATTTATTTCTTCCAAATTTAATAATTCTAATCATCTGAAAATTACCTGAGTTCTAGTATGGGACCGAGCCCTACTCAATCCTGAAGAATAGAGAATTTTATTTCAATTTTTAAGTAGTAGCACCACCACCCGAATGCTATCAGACAATTGAAATTTGTTTAAAATGAAAATAAAAATTTATTTCTTCCAATTTTAATATTTCTAATCATCTGAAAATTACCTGAGTTCTAGTAGGGACCGAGCCCTACTCAATCCTGAAGAATAGAGAATTTTATTTCAAGTTTCAAGTAGTAGCAGGTCCACCCGAACACTATCAGACAATCGACATTTGGGTAAAAACACATTAAAAATTTATTTCTTCAAAATTTAATAATTCTAATCATCTGAAAATCACCTGAGTTCTAGTAAGGACCAAGCCCTAGCCATTCCTAAAGAATAGAGAATTTCATTTCAATTTTTAAGTAGTAGCACCACCACCCGAATGCTATCAGACAATTGAAATTTGTTTAAAATGAAAATAAAAATTTATTTCTTCCAAATTTAATATTTCTAATCATCTGAAAATTACCTGAGTTCTAGTAGGGACCGAGCCCTACTCAATCCTGAAGAATAGAGAATTTTATTTCAATTTTTAAGTAGTAGCACCACCACCCGAACGCTATCAGACAATTGAAATTTGTTTAAAATGAAAATAAAAATTTATTTCTTCCAAATTTAATATTTCTAATCATCTGAAAATTACCTGAGTTCTAGTAGGGACCGAGCCCTACTCAATCCTGAAGAATAGAGAATTTTATTTCAATTTTTAAGTAGTAGCACCACCACCCGAATGCTATCAGACAATTGAAATTTGTTTAAAATGAAAATAAAAATTTATTTCTTCCAAATTTAATATTTCTAATCATCTGAAAATTACCTGAGTTCTAGTAGGGACCGAGCCCTACTCAATCCTGAAGAATAGAGAATTTTATTTCAAGTTTCAAGTAGTAGCAGGTCCACCCGAACACTATCAGACAATCGAAATTTGTGTAAAAATACATTAAGAATTTATTTCTTCCAAATTTAATAATTCTAATCATCTGAAAATTACCTGAGTTCTAGTAGGGACCGAGCCCTACTCAATCCTGAAGAATAGAGAATTTTATTTCAATTTTTAAGTAGTAGCACCACCACCCGAATGCTATCAGACATTGAAATTTGTTTAAAATGAAAATAAAAATTTATTTCTTCCAATTTTAATATTTCTAATCATCTGAAAATTACCTGAGTTCTAGTAGGGACCGAGCCCTACTTAATCCTGAAGAATAGAGAATTTTATTTCAATTTTTAAGTAGTAGCACCACCACCCGAACGCTATCAGACAATCGAAATTTGTGTAAAAATATATTAAGAATTTATTTCTTCCAAATTTAATAATTCTAATCATCTGAAAATTACCTGAGTTCTAGTAGGGACCGAGTCCTACTCAATCCTGAAGAATAGAGAATTTTATTTCAATTTTTAAGTAGTAGCACCACCACCCGAACGCTATCAGACAATCGAAATTTGTGTAAAAATACATTAAGAATTTATTTCTTCCAAATTTAATAATTCTAATCATCTGAAAATTACCTGAGTTCTAGTAGGGACCGAGCCCTACTCAATCCTGAAGAATAGAGAATTTTATTTCAATTTTTAAGTAGTAGCACCACCACCCGAATGCTATCAGACAATTGAAATTTGTTTAAAATGAAAATAAAAATTTATTTCTTCCAAATTTAATATTTCTAATCATCTGAAAATTACCTGAGTTCTAGTAGGGACCGAGCCCTACTCAATCCTGAAGAATAGAGAATTTTATTTCAAGTTTCAAGTAGTAGCAGGTCCACCCGAACACTATCAGACAATCGAAATTTGTGTAAAAATACATTAAGAATTTATTTCTTCCAAATTTAATAATTCTAATCATCTGAAAATTACCTGAGTTCTAGTAGGGACTGAGCTTTACCCAATCCTGAAGAAAAGAAAATTTTATATTTAAACGCATTTAATTGATTTAAATTTTAAATAAAAATAATTTGGTTTAAGTAAATTTTTATTTGAGAATAGACAAGTAATCGGTCATCTGAGTTAAATAATTTAAAAAAAAAAACTATTTATTAAAATAATAATAATATTATATTAGGTAAATATTATATTATATAATACACTGAAAAAAATTAAATTGATTTAAATAACCGATTAATTGACTATTATCAATTAAATATTTAATTGAATTAAATAATATTTATTGAAGTGGATAAAATGGTATTTGAATCAAATAAATTTTTTTTTAGTGTAATAATAATAATAATAATAATAATAATAATAATAATAATAATAATAATAATAATAATAACAATAATAATAATAATAATAATAATAATAATAATAATAATAATAATAGTAATAATATTAAATTAAAAAAAAATTTTGAGCCGTCTCAAATGGAGAACAACAACAATAGAAACAAAATTCTTTATTTCGCCCATTTCAATAAAATACCCAAATTATTTATTATCCCTAAAAGATTTTTTACTTCCCTCAATAACCATTATTCATATCGAGAGAGAAAAAAATGGTAGTTTGCAACTTTTTTTCCACGAATAAGGTTCATTACGAAAAGGAGCTTTTATCTCACCGTTTAGAGGCCGTGGCAAAGAGGAAGAGAGGGGAAAAAAAGGGATCATAAAACCGTATCATCATATAGAGGCAATGTCCACAAAGAAGTAAAGAAAAAAAATAGAAAAAAAATGAAGAAGAATCGAAAAGACTGCGATAGTTCTTGGAATATATAACTCTTCGGTGTAGCTGAAGAGGACGAAAATGAGCTGACCGTCGCTCTTAGGCTAAAAATGCAGTCTGCGCTTTATTTCCCGCGCTTGAAAATAGCCCGTGAGGCTTTGGAGCTTGCGAGAGAGGAGGGGCAGGGAGGGGGGGGGGAACAAGACGGGTAATGACGTCGCATGGTCGGGAGAGAAGTTGCGGGGCGTGAATACTATGTCAGACTCTGTGGGATGCTGCGTACACAAATGCAATATTTCTCCCCCCCCACCCCCTCTCTCACTCTTACTATATATATATATATATATAGATTATTATTATTATTACTGTATATATATATATATATATATATATATAATAATAGTAAAAGAGAAAGAGAGATAGTATATAGAGAGGGAGAGAGAATGCAGAGAGAGAGAGAGAGAGAGAGAAACATTTACGGGGTCATATACGTATACTTTGTGTACACATCAGTAAAAACTAATACGCAAACATAGACAGAAAATTTTTAGTGAGTGTATGTCTATGTGTGAGAGTGGAAAGACAAAAAGCACATGTAGATGGACTTTTTCTAATACAAACAAGCGTATAGTCACATATTCGCGAATGGTCCCCGCACGAACTAAACGAAATCCAAAATAAATCGGTGGCAGCTGTTGCGTTCGCGTTTTGCGTTAGTGTCAGAATCAGTGTCCACGGAACTGAGCAAACGCCATTGCTTTTTATCACTTTCTGCAAGACGTGCCCGCGTGTCTCTCTATATAGTGTATGCGGTACCTTGTCTCACATGACGATATTTCAGATTCTCACAGATATATAAACTTTGCAACGAGCGCAAGACGAAAATTTTCGAGAAAAAAAAACAGATCTCTAATTTTAAATTATAGTAGTATTTTTACTAATTCGCAATCAGTACTATCTACTAAATTAGTATCAGATAAAAATAACTGATTTAGAAGAAAAAAGTCAGTCACTAATTCAAATAGTAATATTTCTACTGATCATTCAGTTAAAAGTAACTGATTGTTAGTAAAAAATAACTGATTATCAGTTAAAATGACTGATTATCAATTAAAATAACTGATTATTAGTTTAAATTTAAAATAATTTATTATTAATAATGTATTATTAGTTTAAATTAAATAACTGATTGTCAGTCAAAAATAACTGAGGTTTCAGTAAATTTTTTTAAACTAATTCAATTATTCATAGTTTAACTAATTTTTTAGTAATTTTTCTTTTACTGAAAATCAGTCATTTTTTAACTAACAATCAGTTATTTTTAACTGATTCAGAAGCTGAAAGTCAGTCACTGATTGTCCGTTAAAACAATGATTTTTAATTAATTCAAATTTAGATAGAATATTTCTTTATGTTATGGGGAAAATTTTACTGAAATATTTTTCGGGAATTTTCTGAAAAAATTTTGAAAAATTCCACAAACAATGGTAATTTTTTTCTAACTTTTTTTTTATGAATTTCCACGAAAATTTTGTGTAAATTAAGTATAAATATTGTTAATTAAATCCTAAGAATTTTAGTGAATGATCTAGAAAATTTTGGAAAAGTTCTACAAAATTAGTATTTAGAAATTTTTTGCTTTTGTGCAAATTTTGTATAAATTTATTATAAATGTTGTTAATTAAATCCTACGAATTTTTGTGAATGTTCTACAAAATTTTGAGAAAGTTCTACAAAATTAGTATTAGAAATTTTTTCCCCAAAAATTTTTTGATGAATTTTCATTAAAATTTTGAGTGAAAAATGAGACGAACTTTTTGATGAATTTTCATTAAAATTTTGAGTAAAAAATGAGATGAAATAAGACGAATTTTCTAGGTTTAGGAAAGTTAAAAGAAAATTAAAGAAAACTTAAAAAATTTAAATTAAATAATAAAGACATTTAATTTTTTTAGCAGTTATATTTTAGTAATAAAATATATAAAGAGTATTTTATTATTTCAAATTTAGAGAGAGTGTCAATTTCCCTTTAAAGTTGTGATTTTTCTTTTAATTTTAAATTTAAATAATTTTTTTTTTGAAATTACTTCTGGATTCTTGAATTAAAAACAGAATTTTCTGCAAGGAAAAAATTTTTTTGGTATTTTTTTATCAATTTTTACTTCACTAAGCGACTCATGATATTGTTTTAAAATTCAATAAATTTTCCTTAACCGTTCTCCAAAATTTAAATTAGTAAAAACTAAAAATATTTACTAATTTGAATTAGCGACTGAATTTTTGCCTTTCAATTTGTAAATTTTACTAATAAGTAATCATTTCTACTAATTTATTAGTAAAATTTACTAATTTAAAAGCAAAAAATCAGTTACTGCAACAATATTTTTAAAAGTTTGAAAAAACTGAAAGAAACTAAAATAAAAAAAATTGGGTATTAAAGTTCCAAAAAACCAAAGATTTTATAAAAAATTAGCGTCCAGGTCAATTTTTTATTATAAAAGCTTAAAACCATTTGTAAATGTTTCTTTTCAATTCGTTTTCTTTTCGAAAAAATCGTTTTCGACCCGCTCATCGTCGACTTTAATTTCAAGGATCTAAAATTTCTCTAAACCCTCTTTCAGGAAAAAATTTCTCTAAAAGTGACAATTTTTGTGAGTTTTTCTTGGAAAAAAACCAAAAAGGGCAGAAAATTCACGATTTTAAGTGTCTTCGGGAATTTAATTAATTTAAGGGGGAAAATAAGGGAAAATTGGGTAAAATTCGATAGATTTGGTAAATTTGGTAGATTTGATAAATTTTTCTATAGATTTGACAAAAAAGTGACCAACGATTCCTGGAATTCGGAGAAAGGGACAGAAAACGTATAATATTGAGAAAGAATGATTAATTTTTTTTTTGAAAAATTTTTGTCACATTTTTGGTAATTTTTTTTTTCTTTTTTTTTATCTTTTATCGCAGCATCATGAGAACCAATATGTGAGCCAAACAAGCACGAGGCTCTTTGGCTTGTTGTCAATGCATTTAGATCAGAAGAATGTATGTCGTTAGACAAACATTATCGTGACCAGTGTCCTATGAAGGAACCTACTTTCTGCAGTTGAATCAATAATAAAGAATTTTATTTTTAACTTAATCATATATCTCCTGAAATGCAAAATGATGCTTCCGAATTTGTCAAATTGTTGGAAAATTAAAGAAACAAATAAAAAGAAGTAAAAAGAAAAGAGACAAAAAATCAGTTTTTCTTAAAGGTTATCAAATTGAGACGAAAAAAACGTATTAAAATCGACATTTTGATACGTTTTTTTTGTCTCAATTTGATAACGTAACAATTTTGTTATGATTTTTTAACACAATTTAATATCTTTCGAAAAATTATATTTTTTTTTGTTACTTATTTTTACTTCTTCCTGTTTCCTTTTCTACCTATTTTTACTTCTTTTATTTCTTTTTGATACTTATTTCTAGTGCCTTTTATTTCTCTTTCTTACTTACTTTTACTCCTTTTTGTTTCCTTTTCTACCTAATTTTATTTCTTTTATTTCTTTTTGAAACTTTTTTTAGAGGCCTTTATTTCTTTTTTTTTACTTCTTTTTAAACAGCAAAAAAAGAGATAGAAAGAATTAAAAAAAAGTTAAAAAAAAGTAAAGAGAAGTGAAAAAAGCAATAAAAGAGAAATAAAAAAGAAAAAACTGATTTTAATGTAGAAATTCCTCTCTAAATTTATGTATGGAAGAGTAAAAAGAAAAAAAAATGTAAATTTAACTCTATGGAAAAATTTCCAAATTTCTCTCTCTCTCTCTCTTTCCAACCCGGAAAGAATTTCAGAACATATTGCTTCGATGAGGCTCTAATTACAGTCCGCATTGCTCTCTCAAGTTTCTTCCCATTTCGTTGCAGTTTAGCGGTTGCATGAAGCTTTTTTATTGCCTCATTTGCCTTTTTCAGGCCGCAAAATGAGTACAGTCGAAAAATAACAACCCAAAAAAAAAAGAGAAAAAAAACGAGCGAAAGTAAAAAAAAACAACCCTTTAACGCGCTAGAGAGTGCGAGACATCCCGTAATTTCAACGGTGTATAGCTTTAAACGATATTCCCACTGTTATATAGAAACGAGGCGTCGCGTCGGAAAAGTTTCTCGTTTCCCACCATTGTAGAGAGGGGGGGGGGGTGAGAGAAAGAGTGAAAAGAGTGCAGGAAGGTTGGCTGATAGAGAAAAGGCTTGTGAAATATAAGGGATGGGGTACAATAAGTAGCGGGAGGAAAAATCAAGAAAGTCGGCGCCAAAGCCAGCGGGAGTTTTAATATTTAGATTCAATTACGAAAAGAAAGGAGAAGACATCGTTATGCGGCAAATTGTCGCATTGAAAAAAGAGAGAAAAAAAAGTGGTGGAGGAGGTGAGGAAAAAAATACCCTTTAACTTTCATTTTAGTGCCGTCGATTATCACACTTTAATCATAATTTTCAATTACTGTGTGAGGGGAATTTTTGCTTAATTTACGATTTTATTATACGTGAAAATAAAAGAGCGCTAGGATTTTTTTTCAATTTGAAGTTTTATTCCGAATGTCAATTTCGTTCCGATTTATTGAAATTTATTGAAACTAGAAACATTTTTCCGAAAAAATTTAATTAATTCAATATAATATTTGACAGGCTTCGTCCTCATCTACTAAAAGCTACTATTTACTATTTTTTACGTTAAGATAATATTTTTGTTTTTGTTTTAGAATTTCTACTACTTTAAATTTGGTAATACTAGAAATCAAAAAACTAAAATTCTCAAAAATGATAATCAAATTTTTTAAAACCATTTAATTATTTTTAAACAATATTGAAAATTCAATTATTTTCAAAAAATATTCGAAATTCAATTATTTTCAATATCAATATTTCAATAACTCAAATATTTTCATAAAATTTCACAAAAGAATTCAATTATTTGAAAAAAAATTGTCAAAATTTATCCAAAATTCAATTATTTTCACAAATAAAGTTTTTCACTAAAATTCAATTATTTAAAAATTTAAAATAAAATTTTCATAATAATTTATTATAATTCAAAAATATTAATTATTTAAACCAATGTTTATAAAATTGTTATAAAGAATTCAATTATTTTCAAAAATAATAAAATTTTTCACAAAAATTCAATTCTTTCTTTTTTTTGAAACATTTTAATAAAATTTTTCACAATAATTCAATTATTTTCATAAATAATAAAATTCTTCTCAGGAATTCAATTATTTTTAGGAATTTTAATCAAATTCTTTGCAAATATTTAAATATTTTCATAAATAATAAAATTATTAAAAAATATAATTATTCTTAAAAAATTAATTTCAATTTCTCGAAAAAATCAGTTATTAAAAAAAAATTTTTTCAAGTTCTTTGGAAGAATTCAATTATTTCAGAATATTTTAATAAAATTGTTCGAAAGAAACTAATTATTTTAAATACAATTAATTTCAATTTCTTGAAATAATTCAATTATTCTTTTAAGATTTTATTAAAATTCTTCGCAAGAATTCAATTATTTACATAAATAATTCTTCGAAAGAATTCAATTATGTCGAAAAATAACAAAATTATTTCCGAAATTATTTCAATTATTTTAAGGCATTTTAATAAAATTTTTTACAAAATTAAATTATTTTCATAAACAACAATATTCATCACAAGAATTCAATTATTTTTAAAAGTAATAAATTTCTTCTTAGAAATTCAATTATTTTAAAAAATTCTAATAAAATCGTTTGCAAGAATTCAATTATTTTCATAAATAATAAAATTCATCGCAGGATTTTAATTATTTTTAATACAGTTTTACAGGAATTGCTGAAAAAATTTAATTATTCTTAAAAATTTAATTTCAATTCTTTGGAAGAATTCAATTATTTACAAAAATATTAGAATTTGTTACAGGAATTCAATTATTTCCAAATATTTTAATAAAATTTTTCGAAAGAAATCAATTATTTTACATACCTATAATTTATTTTAATTTTTTTGAAATAATTCAATTATTCTTTTAAGATTTTAATAAAATTCTTACCAAGAATTCAATTATGTGGATAAATAACAAAATTATTCCCGAAAATTCAATTGTTTTCTGGCATTTTAATAAAATTCTTTGCAAAAATTCAATTATTTTCATAAACAATAACATTCATCACAAGAATTTAATTATTTTTAAAAGTAATAAATTTCTTCTTGTAAATTTAATTATTTAAAAAAATTCTAATAAAATCGTTCGCAAGAATTCAATTATTTTCATAAATAATAAAATGCTTTTTAAGAATTTAATTTTTTTTTAAAAAATTTAATAAAATACCACTTAGACATTCAATTATTGTCAAAAGTTTTAATAGAATTCTTTGTACCTAAAATTTGATTATTTTTAAAAACTTTTCGCAATTCAATTCGATAAAACAAAATTTTTCGGTTATCAAGTTATTATTATTATTTATTTTTTTACGATATTATAAAAGAATTTGTTACAGTTTTTAGAAACTACTTCAGAAAACTCTCGCGGCCATGAAAAATTTTGTTTCTCCACTTGAGAACGCCAAGGTCGCCACTAGGTGTCAGAAAAAATTCCAAGAAAAAACTAAACTGCCATCTAGCGGTGACCTTGGCGATCTCAAGTGAAGACCAGCATCTCCATATTGAATCTCAAAACGTTCGTCAATATTCTTAATTCTATAATTATTTATAATCAAATTTAGAGAGATTGACAATTATCTGAAATGGGTCAATTTTATTTAGTTCATTGAATACTAACCAACAATTTTAACTTATTAATTTAACTCCTTTATTAGAAAAAGACCTTCAATTCGATGTAGTTTACCTGCTGACGGAAAATTTACGATAAAAAATTGTTAATTAAAAAATTTAATTCAAAATTATAATACTGATTATAAAATAATCAGTAATAATGATAATAGAATTTTTTTAAATATATTTTTTTAAGAACGTATACAGTAAAAAATAAAAGAAGGAGAAATAAGAAAATAAAGAAATGAAACATCAAGAGTTAAAGGAAAAATTAAAAAGTAAAATAAGGAGAAATTAAAAAATAAAATGATGAAAAAAAGAGAAATCAAAAAAGAGAGAATGAAAAATAAAAAAGGGAATTAAAAATTGAAATAATGAAAAATAAAAAAGGAAAATAAAAATTTAAAAAATGAAAGAATAAAAAATAAAAAAAGGGAAATTAAAATTAAAATAATGAGAGAATGAAAAATAAAAAAAAGGGAAATTAAAAAATGAAGGAATGAAAAATAAAAAAAGAAATAGTACGACAATTATTGCAGTTAATTTTTTTTTTGCGTTTCCTTCTTCTTCGTTTTTTTTGGGGTGCAACTAAAGTACCATTAGGTCATGTAGATAAAAGTAATATCATAAAAGAAATGAAGGAGAGGAAAATTTATTAGTCGTGAAAAAAAGGTGCTTGAAAATGTTTGAAAATTACAAAACATACAAGGCGCGCTCGATATATAAAGGGGGCGTAAAGTGCATTGATCGTAGAGCAGTCGCTTAAATCTGCGTTGAATGTGTACACCGACGCTTTTAGAGCCATTCAAGATCTCGAAAAGGAACATAAGCAAAGAGCACTTGGCTCTATACCATAAAAAGAAAATGCCATAAGGAACTCTTGGCATCATATCATAAATACACGAATACCGACATGATTCAAGACAATGTTATAATTTACAGAAACAAAAAAAAGCAAAAAAAAGAAAAAAGAAAAAAACGAAGAAGAAGAAGAAGAGAGAAACAAAACGAGCAAAAAATAAAGAGGAACATCGCATTTCTCATTCGGAAAGAAGAAAAAATTTATCCAACGCAAGCAAAAATGTGCAATCTGATTGTTTCTTGGTACTATATGTCTACTTCGTACTATATATCAACAAAAAAAAAGTGGTTTTGATAATAAATTTTCCGTCTGCAGGTAATCGAAAATTTAAAGTCTAGTTTCAAGAAAGATTTTTGATTTCTTTTTGAATAGAAAAATTTGTTTTCAAAGAAAGATTTCTTTTTACGAAAAAAAAATATTAAATTTTCTAATAAGTATTTTACAACTTGGGGAGAAAATTCGACACAGCAAAATTTTAATACAAAAAATATTAAAGTTTTAATAAAACTTTCAATTAATTTTTTCTTTTTTAATTTTCGTATTTTCTAAATCAACATTTTTCTTTGTCGCATTTTCTCCTCAAATTGTAAAATACTTTTACAAAATTTAATATTTTTTTTCGTGTTGAAAAAAGATTTGTTTTCGAAAAGCAATTTTTTTTTTTGTGAAAGAAAATTTTCTTTTTCAGAGAAAAATTTATTTTTAAGAGAAAGATTTATTTTTGAGCAATTAGTATTTGAATTGTTGTTCAAGACTAGAAAGTTATTTTATTTTTAAATATAAAGGTAATGTTAGAAATGTAATAAAAAGAGTCTTAACAATCAATTTCGTCTGCCTGTATACTTTGAGTTAATATAGTTTTTGTCACGCGATGATATTTACAGTAATGCCAGTCTGGTGTGATCTATCGTCTGTCCATTATTCTTTACATTTTACATGAAAGATAAGTAAATTTGACTATAATAGGAAACAAATTATTACTGAAACTTTGAATCCTGGAGAAATAATTTTATAATCTTTTCTCTTGTTATTTAAGGGCATTTGAACCATTATGACGTCACAATTTTAAAACTCATGCTTTGCACACATTGTGACGTCATAATGGTTCAAATGCCCTTAAAAAACAAATTTATATATTTATTGTAGATTAAAAAAAGTTTTTTTTTTATTGTTAGAAACTTTATTTTAGTGTTTACATTAATGGAAAATAATTAGCGGTTTTTTAAAAAGTATTTTTCAATTTAAAGACACATTCTTCAATTTAAAATTTGTCTTTTAAGTATTTTGCAATTTGAGAATGTATTTTTTAATATAAAAAAGTATTTTCTAAAATAAACCAGTATTTTCCAGATTAAAAAAGTATTTTCCAATATAAACAAGTATTTGAAAAAGAAATTTTTATTTTAAAAACGTATTCTTCAAATTTAAAAACGCTTTTTTTATTAATAAACGTTCTTTAATTTAAAAAAAGTATTTTCTAGTTTGAAAACTTATTTTTTAATTCAGAAAATAATTTTTTTAACCTAAAAGTGTATTTTTAAATTTTAACAAATATTCTCCAGTATAAAAGCATAATTGAATTGAAAAAAGCATTTTTCAATTTAAAAAAGTATTTTCCACTTTGAAAACTTATTATTAAATGTAGAAAATTACTTTTTTAATCTAAAAATACATTTTTAAATTTAAACAAGTATTTCCTCCTTTGAAATTGTAGTTTTCAGATTCAATGCGTAATTTTTCAATTTAAAAATGAAATTTTTATTTCAAAAACGTATTTTTTACATTTAAAAACGCTTTTTTCATTAATAAACGTTTTTTTTAATTTAAAAAAGTATTTTCTACTTTGAAAACTTATTTTTCAATTTAGAAAATAATTTTTTTAATCTAAAAGTGTATTTTCAAATGTTAACAAATATTTTCAAGTATAAAATCATATTATTGAATTGAAAAAAGCATTTTTAAAAATTTAAAAACGTATTTTCCACTTTGAAAACTTATTATTAAATGTAGAAAATTACTTTTTTAATCTAAAAATACATTTTTAAATTTAAACAAGTATTTCCTCCTTTGAAATTGTAGTTTTCAGATTCAATGCGTAATTTTTCAATTTAAAAATGAAATTTTTATTTCAAAAACGTATTTTTTACATTTAAAAACGCTTTTTTCATTAATAAACGTTTTTTTAATTTAAAAAAGTATTTTCTACTTTGAAAACTTATTTTTCAATTTAGAAAATAATTTTTTTAATCTAAAAGTGTATTTTTAAATTTTAACAAATATTCTCCAGTATAAAAGCATAATTGAATTGAAAAAAGCATTTTTCAATTTAAAAAAGTATTTTCCACTTTGAAAACTTATTATTAAATGTAGAAAATTACTTTTTTAATCTAAAAATACATTTTTAAATTTAAACAAGTATTTCCTCCTTTGAAATTGTAGTTTTCAGATTCAATGCGTAATTTTTCAATTTAAAAATGAAATTTTTATTTCAAAAACGTATTTTTTACATTTAAAAACGCTTTTTTCATTAATAAACGTTTTTTTTAATTTAAAAAAGTATTTTCTACTTTGAAAACTTATTTTTCAATTTAGAAAATAATTTTTTTAATCTAAAAGTGTATTTTCAAATGTTAACAAATATTTTCAAGTATAAAATCATATTATTGAATTGAAAAAAGCATTTTTAAAAATTTAAAAACGTATTTTCCACTTTGAAAACTTATTATTAAATTTAGAAAATTACTTTTTTAATCTAAAAATATATTATTAAATTTGAACAAGTATTTTCCCCCTTTGAAATCGTATTTTTCAGATTCAAAGCGTAATTTTCCAATTTAAAAAAGTATTTTCCGTTTATAGACGTATTTTTCAATTTAACATTTTTTTTTTAACTTAAAAAATTATTTTTCAATTGAAATAAGTATTTTTTAATTTAAAAAAAAATTTTCCCTTTGAAAACTTATTTTTCAATTTAAAAAAGTATTTTCTAATTTAAAAAAGTATTTTTCCCTTTGAAAATATATTTTTCAATTTCAAAATGTAATTTTTTAAATTAAAATCTTATTTTCAAATATTTAAAAACGGAATTTTCAGTTTAAAAAAAGTATTTTTCAACTTACAAATTTTTTAAAAATATTTTACAGATGAGATTTTGATATAAGAAATTATAATGAATAATAATAGTAAATAATAATAAATAATAATACAAATTTTTTTAAGCAGAAGCCAATAATATTTTTTGTTTAAAACTTTTTCTGTTTTAAATTGTTAATGAAGAAATACTAAAAATTGTTTTACACAACGATTTAATGTGAATCGTTTTATTAAGTGCGCAATGGAGAAATAAATAGAGGATAATGAAGGATAAACATAAATTTAAAAAATTATAAATAAACTTGTTACTGATTCGTCTTTATTTAAATAATTATATTGAAACAATTGTTTATATAATTTGAACTAGACACAGAGAAATGTTGGCCAATTTTTTTCTATTTTGTAGTAAACAATTTGAAAATTATAAGAGCGTTCTTTGATTTGAAAAAGACCACGTGTCTGATTCTTGGCGTTCGCCAAATCAACAAGGCTATCCTGCGTACGAATTACGGGTTTACGAATCTTTGGCAGCGAGCGCAAACCAAGGTTGTAATAGCCACGTGCACGCGAGAGATTCATTTTCAAAGCCACGTGTTTTGTTTCACATGAGAGAAATTTGTCATATTCCTCGTGTGCGCGCACAGAACTTTATTAAATAATATTTCATCCTCTATTTACAATAATAAAAAAACAAAAATATTACAAAACATTCAAAAATCACATATTTCAAAGTCGGGGAAAATATTTTGTCTTTTGTGTATTTTTATTTTTCTGTATTGAAAATTTAATTTCCATTCCATAATAAAATCGAATTTATTCCACAATTCTATTCAAAAATTTATAATTCCTACTATTCTGAAAATTACAATTATTATAAATATTTAAACTATTTGTAAAAAAAACTATTGTAACCGAAATTTAATTTAATTCGCAAAAATTTTTCATTTATAAGTGTAAATCTTGGAATTTTAGTTATAAACTAAACTGACTAGTTGTAAACTCATTTGTAAACAAGTTTTTCAGGGATAAAATGAATTTCTCCACTTGAGAACGTCAAGCTCGCCACTAGGTGGCGAGAAATTTGATTTTATCAACTGAACTGCCATCTAGCGGTGACCTTGGCGTTCTCAAGTGGAGAGTAGCGTTTTCATATTAAATCTCAAGATGTTGGTAATTATTTATTTGAATTAATTTAATTCATGAAAATTTTTCATTAATTTAATATTAACAATTTAACTGTAATACAGAAAAAGTACATTCACTAAAATGCACATCAGAAAAATGCATGCAAAAAAATTTTAATTGTGTAATTATTAAAATTAATTTGAAAACTGTACAAATTTAAACAGAATACGAGAAAAACGTACACGATTAAACATTACTACAAAAAAAAAAATAAATAAAAAAAGTTATAAATTTTAATATTTATAATTTTTTTAATATTTGTAATAATTTAAATCAACAGAAAATTGCGGGAAATTATTTTAACATCAAAATTGGATTAAATATCTGCGACTCTTTAATCCAGCAGGGATTAAAATAATCTATCGAAGGATTATTTCTTCAAAATGGTTCCAAATGATTATATGAGTTTTTAGAGACGCATTTTTTGTCACAGAAAAAATTAATCCAAAGATGGATTATTATTTTAATCTTCTTCGGTGTAAATTTAATCTACAAAGCTTTTTCTCACCTCATAATTTACTGCGATATACGTAATTATAATAATTAAAATACAATAATTAATTAATTTTAAGTTTTTAGTTAAATTTTACTAACCTTATTGTGTAGTTTAAAATATTTTATTATTTTTCCCTAATAAATTACTACATTCGACTTCAAAGAAATTGTACTATTCTTTTACTAAAGTTGCCACACTAAAAATTGAGAATGATAAAATAATACTAAAACTTTAGATATAAATTGTACTGAAAATTAAAAGAATTTCTACTAAAAATTTAGAATATTTCTTCTTTTTTAGAGAATTATTAACTTGTTTTATAGTTTTAGAATTAAAATTAAAAAAGTTCGAAAACTTTCGAAATATTATATACTATAAATGTATTTGTAAAATTTAACTATATAAAATTTCCCACTAATTGTAGAACTTTCGCAGAATTTTATAGAAAATTCACTAAACAATTTTAGGAATTAATTAACAATATTTATGGGAAATTAACACAAAATTTTATTGAAAATTCACTAAAAAAATTGTTAGGAAAAAAATTGTCAATGTTAGTAGAATTTTCCACAATATTTGGGGAAAATTCCCCAAAAATATTTCTGAATTACTATATTAATTTTCATATTCATGAAAAAATTTCCTACTTTCACTAAAAAAAATATTTACATAATATCACTCGAAAAATGTTCATATTTACTTAAAAAATTTTACTTTTCCTAAAAAATTCTCATTTTTGCTCAAATAATTTTCACATTCATTTAAAAAAAATTCTTACTTTTATTCAAAGAACGTTTACTTTGACTCCAATTATTTTCACTTTCACTTGAAAAATTTTGAAATGAAAGCGAAAATTTATTGAGTGACAGTGAGAATTTTTTGGTGAAATTGAAAATATTTTGAGTGAAAGGGAAAATAAGAGATTTTAAGAAAAATTAATAGTGAACATTTTTGAGTGAAAGTCAAAGTTACGTAAACGCACCCCAGGGTTAAAATTTTCCCTAAAACTTAAGGAAATATTCTCTCTAAATTTGTATCAGTTAAAAATCATAGTTTTAACTGATAATCAGTTACTGACTTTTTGCTTCTGCATTAGTAAAAAATAACTGATTGTCAGTGACAAAAATGACTGATTTTCAGCAAAAAGTAACTGAAAGAAAAATTAGTTATACTTGCTTAATTGAATCAGTTTAAAAAAATCTACTCAAACATCGGTTATCTTTAACTAAACGATCAGTAAAAATACTATTTGAATTAGTATTCGAATCAGCCATGAATATTAATTTAAATTAAAATTAAAAATTATTAAAGACTGAAAAAAAAATTATTTGATTCAAATAATCGACTACTTGACTATTATCAATTAAATATTTAATTGAATTAAATAATATCACAGGCACACAAAAAAAAGTGTCGTGGCCGAGACACTACAGTAGTATATTCCCATGTATTTTTGGCCGCTGAATCCGAATCTGAAGTCCGAATGCTCAAATTGGTTCTTTTTTTTGAGTTATACTCAAAAAACGACTCAAAACACGAATTTGAACCAAAAAAATTAAAAATTTTTTTTGTGACATGACAATAGCATATTTCCATGTATTTTTTCCCGCTGAATCCGGATTTGAAGTCAGAATTGACAGATGTGCTCAAAATTATGAGCTAAACTCAAAAATCGACTCAAAAAACCGAATTAAAATGACGAAAATGAAAAATTTTTTCTGTGACATTGCAAAAGTATATTCCTATGTATTTTTGCATGCTGAATCCGAATTCGAAGTCAAAATTGACAGATTTGCTCAAAATTTTGAGATAAACTCAAAAAACCACTCAAAAAAAGACTCAAAAAACCGAATTAAGATGAAAAAAATTTTTTATGACACTACACTACTATATTCCCATGTACTTTTTCCCGCTGAATCCGAATTCGCAGTCAGAATTGACAGATTTGCTCAAAATTTTGAGATAAGCTCAAAGAACTGATAAAAAAAGCGATTTAAAATAAAGAAATGGAAATTTTTTGCTATGACACTACATTACAGTATTTCCATATCGGATCTCGCATTTAAAGTCAGAATTGACAGATTTCTGACTGATTTGCTCAAAATTTTGAGATATACTCAAAAAACTGATAAAAATGTAATTTAATATGAATAAAGGAAATTTTTTGCTATGACACTACACTAGTGTATTCCCATGTATTTTTTCACTGTGATTCCAAAGTCAGAATTTTCAAAGTGGCTCAAAATTTTGGATTTCATTAAAAGTGCTCAAAAACATGCATGCTTGTACCTGTAACCAGGGTTTGAGTTCTAAAAAATTTTATGTCATTCTGATAATTCTAACTTCGAATTTGTATTCAGCGTATATAAAATTCATGAGAATACACTACCGAATACCAAAAAAATGAACTCTTTTGCATTAAATTAAATTTTGAGCATTTTTGGATTTAACTTAAAATTTTGAGCCAATTTAATAATTTTAACTTTGAATTTAGAAGCAGATGTAAAAACATGAGAATATACTAATGTAGTGTACTAGCAAGAAAAGTAGAGTTTCTTGACTTTAATTTTTGTAACTTAACAGATTTTCTTGTGTGTCTCAAAATTTTGAGCCATTAGAATAATTCTGACTTCAAATGCGAGATCCGAGTGTAAAAATATATGGAAATACTGTAATGTAGTGTCATAGCAAAAAATTGCCATTTCTTTATTTTAAATCGCTTTTTTTATCAGTTCTTTGAGCTTATCTCAAAATTTTGAACAAATCTGTCAATTCTGACTGTGAATACGGATTCAGCGGGAAAAAGTACATGGGAATATAGTAGTGTAGTGTCATAAAAAATTTTTTCATCTTAATTCGGATTTTTGAGTTTTTTTTTGAGTGGTTTTTTGAGTTTATCTCAAAATTTTGAGCAAATATGTCAATTTTGACTTCGAATTCGGATTCAGCATGAAAAAATACATAGGACTATACTTTTGCAGTGTCACAGAAAAAATTTTTCATTTTCGTCATTTTAATTCGGTTTTTTTGAGTCGTTTTTTGAGTTTAGCTCAAAATTTTGAGCACGTCTGTAAATTCTGACTTCGAATCCGGATTTAGCGGGAAAAAATACATGGAAATATGCTATTGTCGTGTCTCACAAAAAAAATTTTTAATTTTTTTGGTTCAAATTCGTGTTTTGAATCGTTTTTTGAGTATAACTCAAAAAAAAGAACCAATTTGAGCATTCGGACTTCAGATTCGGATTCAGCGGCCAAAAATACATGGGAATATACTACTGTAGTGTCTCGGCCACGAAACTTTTTTTTTTGTGTGCCTGTGTATTTATTGAAGTCAATTAAATTGGTATTTGCTTTAAATACTGAAATGATTGGTTCAAATACCATTTAATTGACTCCAATAAATTCAAGTAGATTCAAGTAAATATTTAGTATTGATAATAGTAAATTAATCGGTTATTCGAATCAAATAAAATTTTTTTTTCCAGTATAAAAATTATTATTACCAAATTTTCATACTTTCGAAACAAAAGTACTTAAATATTTCCTTGTTTCTTCAATAATTTTTGATTGAATAACAAAACACTGCTCCGCCATAAAAGAAAGTCTAAAAGGAAAAGAAAAAAAGCGAGACCCGGAGAAAATGGGAAAAATACATTAAACAAAGAGAAATTCTTCTTTAACGGATGATAAATAAATAAAGAAGGTACGTTTTTCCCTCATAAAATCTGTTATGTGTTTCGAGCGTGTTCCGTTTGAAGAAGAAATAATTCAACTTAAGGGCTAATAAAAAAAAAGAAATGAGAGGAGAGGAGAGGAGAGGAGAAAAAAAGGAATAAGTTGTTTCTATGGAATTGAAGGTAATCCTTTAAGGCAAGAGGAAGTGGCCGTCGTTTGACTTCTATGCAATTTTTTCGTAAGTCTGAAGGCGGATTGCGAATGGGAAAAAATGTCTTTAACGGCGGGAGAGTTGTGCCTCCCTCCATCGTTCAAAGGAGACGAGAGTATGAGGCAGGAGGTTAAATTCAAGCCACCCCCGTAAGTATACAGTGTGTAATCTATAGCCACGCGGTTCGTATATGTAATGTATAGATATAGTGTATATCTATACTTTACAACTATAGATATAGTTACTATTACCTATTACTATATCTATATAGTTAACTATAACTATATATATATAGGTATAGATATAGGTATAGATATAGGTATATAGATATAGGTATATAGATATAGGTATATAGATATAGATATAGATATAGGTAGAGACATAGGTATAGCTATAGATATAGAAATACGTAATGTATAGATATATGTATAGATATATGTACATATAGATCGTTCTGGTACATGCATGTCACACATACTTACAAGTATACATATATCTCGCGCTATGCGCCTATCGATTCGGTTTTTCGGGTGCAGGCCTCGTTTCGGCACTCGCGATGTACGTGACTCTCTCAATCGTCTCTGTCTCTCTCTCTCTCTCTGTGTGTCTCTGTCTATGAATGTGTGTGTCTATATCCTATCAAAATTATATACCTTGCCTCTTTGACTTTACGGGATAGCCGCTTATGCTAATTGGCGAAACATCCCTTCCTAAAACGATCCCATTTCCGTAATGAGACGCTAATCCTCCCTGATAATAATGGAAATTTCAAGACAGTTTATTGTTCACAGACACACTAAAAATTAGGAAATTAACACCGAGAAACATTTCAGATTTTGTTCTCTTCTCGAATATAGTCTTCGAGGAAGGAGCAAAAAAATAACTTTTTTTTTATACCACTTGAGGAGTAGAGTCTAAATTGTCACTATTGTCAGGAATGGACATTTTTGTGTTTTTAGAATTTTTTGTTCTTCTGGGAAAAATTTACTAATATACTTAGAAAAATTTATTTGATTCAAGAGATTAATTACTTGTCGTCAAATAAATATTTACTGACTTGAATCGGATAATTTTTATTCTCCTACAAAAATTAGAGAAATTCTACTGAAAATTTACACTGAGAAAAATTTTTTTTAATCCAAAAAAAAATATGTTTGAATTAAACATATTTTTGAGTTAAATAAACGAATATCTGTCTCAGAAGAAACTAGATTATTTATTTGTTTTAAATAAAAATTTAACTCGACATAAATAAAATATATATTTGAGCCAAATAAAATTTTATTTAAACAAAATAAAATTCATTTGAAACAAATAAAATTTTATTTAAACAAAATAAAAGTTATTTGAGCCAAATAAAATTTTATTTAAACAAAATAAAATTTATTTGAGACAATTAAAATTTTATTTAAACAAAAATAAAATTTATTTGAGACAAATAAAATTTTATTTAAACAAAATAAAATTTATTTAAGCAAAATAAAATTTTATTTAAACAAAATAGAATTTATTTGAAACAAATAAAAAGTCAAGTTGGTTCTGAGACAAATATACCTTTTCTCTGGGTGTACTTGTCGACAGATAAATATTTTCTTGAATCGGAAAAATTTTATTCTCCTAAAAAATTAGAGAATTTCTACTGAGAAAAAATTCTTTTTAATACAAAAATATATAGCCAAAAAAATATATTTGAATTAAACATATTTTATAATTTAATTATCACCCAGAGAAAAATTTTATTTAAACCAAATATATTTTACTTTTGAGTTAAATAAACGTATTTTTGTCTCAGAACCAACTAGGATATTTATTTGTTTTAAATAAAAATATTATTCGATATAAATAAAACTTTTATTGTAACCAAATAAAATTTTATTTAAATCAAATGAAATTTATTTGAAACAAATAAAAAGTCTCGTTGGTTCTGAGTAAAAATCTTTTCTCTGGGTGTAAACGTAATTTTTATTGAATCAAACTTATTATGTTTAATTCAAAAATAATTCTCGGTATAATAAAAATAATTATGTTTAATAATGTTTGGTACAATAAAGATAATTTTGTTTAATTCAAATACAATGTTTTCTCAGTGTAGTATTAGTGTTCATTAAAATTTAAAAATACTTGAAAATTCCGATAATGTAGTGAAATTCTCTAGCTGATAAAGATAAAAAAATTTTTCTGTGTAACTAAATAAATATTTTATTTTATTTACTTTTTCTCTTTTCTTCAGTAAATTTTATAAATATATGAACACAAAAAAAATTTCTGTCATTTGTACGTTGAAAATTTTAGGAAAATTATAGTATTTTTTCTGTAAAGAAAATTCAAAAATAATAATTGATCGTAAAACTTGACTAATTTTATTTCTATATCCGGAAAAATGAATGAAAAATACCTTTTACTACTTTCCGAGTGAAATCTAAATTGTTCAGGAATTTCTGCACATTTCTGTTTTGCAATTTTTACTATTTCCTATTGAGTAAATTTTACTTTCTTCAAAATAAATTTTTGTAAACTTTGCTAAAATTTACTTCGATTGTACAAGCGAAAATTTACTCTAAAAATACAAAATAGTAAAAGTTTACCAAAAAAAGGGCAGAAGTTCCTGAAAGTTAAAATTTTACTTTGTTAGTATAATAAAAGTTACTTTATATTTCTTCTTTGTAAAAAAAACTCTTTAAATTTAAAAAAAAATCAAAATAATTTTTTGAAAATATTTTATTTTAATAAAATGAGACCTTCCCCTTTTTTCTAGACGATTGCAACAGAATTCCAAACATATTTTCAGTATAAAAGTTCAACTTATTTTGATATTCATAGGACGTTTGTCCTAAAAATGAATAATGAATGAATGAAATGAATAATAAATTCGCGAAAATAAATGTTAAAAATTTAGTTTTACATATTTTTCAAAACTTCCTTTTAAGTTTGATTGTTTTTCTTTATAAACTTTAGAATTTCTGTAAATCACAAATTTCTTTAGTTTATTAAATAGAGACATTTTTTTCTTGAAACATTTTGGTTATATAAAATTAAAAACTTTTTCTGAAGTAGAAACATTTTCACATTTGTAGTAAAATTTTACTCATGCCATTGAGTAATTTTAATTTTTTACTCAAGTTTTACTGATGAATTATTAAATGAAAAACTTTGAAGAAATTTTACTACTTTAGACAAATTATCATAAAAAATTTAGTCTGATAAAGTTTTGTATTACAAATTTTGATAATTTGTACTAGAAATTTAAACAATTTAAAATTCACTTCAAAAATAGTAAAAATGTCTGGAAAACGCAGAAACTAGAAATTTCATATATAGTTTGTTTTACTTTTGAAAATAGTAAAAGTTACTCTACATTTTTTCCCACAAATAATATAAAATTTTCCGCAGTTAATTTATAGTAAAAATTATTAAACGATCGTTTTACTAAAATCAAAGTAAAAATTCTACTAAATTCATAGTGAAACTTTTCCTATTTTATTTCCATACGGTGAAAACGAATAAAGTTACTTCTTCTGACAGGAATAATAAAAATTCCCCACAGGAATTTCTGCGCATTGCTGTCAATTTCTATAATTTCCGGATGAGTAAATTCTACCATTTCCGACGTAAATTCTCCTAAAAATTAGTAAAAAAAAAATCCGTTCAACTTCTTTTAAATTTATTTAAATTTCGAAAAATTTATATTTTTCGTATGTTTCAAAAAATTGCGTATTAAAAAAATAAAATATTTATTTATAATTTTGGGAAAATTCCTTAAAACTTTGTTTTAGATTTTTTTATTTCTACCCTTTTTTTGTGTAAAAAAAATGATTTTTTTGTTTAATTTTGTCAATTTCTTTATGTCAATATACAGATATATAAAGGTACTAACGTGCTAAACGATTGTCGCAATGGCGAAAGTCTCTTGTGACTAGCCCTCCAAGTTGATCGACCTCCTAGACGGAAACCCAAGAGAGTTACTTATCGAAAATTTCACACACGTAGAAACCACTCGAATAGAGACAAAAATAAAATCGTGCCTTTAAATAAAAGAATTTTCACAGCCTTCTTTTTTTTATTGTATTTCCCACAAGAACATGTTTCTCGAAAACAAAAAGTGGAGGAGAACAGGATTTTTATTTTATTGTACTTGTTCATTTATTTTTTACTCGGTAACTAACTTGACAAGTATTTACTGTAATTTTCTTTTTTACAATTTTCTCGAAAGTGACAAATTGATACCAAATCGAATCAAAATTTTAAACCAAAAATTTGGATTTGTTTTTGAAACAATTTGTTAGAATTTGATACTTTCAAGTTAACATTTTGTTTCAAAATTTGGATAGTTTTTAATAAATAAAATTTTAGTTTATTTATGAATAAAAAATAAAATTAAAAATAGAATTGAAAAAAATTAAATTAAAAATAGAAATAAAAACAAAATAAATAATAAACTAAAAAATGAAACAAAAAATAAAATAAATAATACAATAAATAAATAGTTATTCGAATCAATTTGATTCTAAAAGTATTAAATTGATCCAAAGTGTATCAATTTATAAAGTTTGGTTCAAATTTTTAAATTTTTGCTATCAATTTAATACTTTTAAACAAACAAATCAAACACTAAAAGTTTCTTTTTGAAAATACGTTTTCAATTCTTTACCATTTAATTCAAAAAAATTATGTTCTTTTTTCTATAAATTTAATAAAATGTCAAAAACAGTGAAAAGTTCTGGTTTTGATCGTAAAAGTTTGTCCAGTCGATTTAAAGTTTAGAGATGAAAAATCAAAAGTGAGAAAAAATTTGGATTAATTTATCTAAAAGGGAATTTTTTGTGTCCCTTGTGAGAAAGAGTGAAAAAGAGTCGCAATTGTTGAACGAAAAAAATTCTTATTTTAATTTAAAGAAAAGTTTGATAATTCTAAGTATTCAACTTTTTGAAGTTAATTTCATTTTTTTTCCTTTTCTTTTAGAAAAAGTATTTGCTCAACTACGTTAAGTGAAAAAAGTTGTAAAAGTCAGACTTAAAGTCTCATTTTAAGTAGAACAAATCCCGCAAGACAGATTCTACGTTAAGTAGAAATAACCACAACACCAAGAAAGTTTTTCTATAAAATATTAAAGTTGTACCGAACTAAAGTCCTAATTTTACGAGGAAAAGAAAAATCGGAAACTGAAAAGAAAAGTGCAAAACTATAGAATTTTCGTATTTATAAACAAATGTTTTTTTTATGTTTTTAAATTATTTTTTAAAAGCTTATTCTTATTGTACACAGAGAAAAGAGAAATTGTTGACTCAGAGATAACTATTTTTAAAAAAATATTTTCAAATTTAAACAAATAATTTTCAATTTAAAAATTTTTTTTTCAATTTAAACAGTATTTTCCAATTTTAGAACTTTTTTTGAATTAAAAAAAGTATTTTCCACTTTGAAAACGTAGGTATTTTTCAATTTGGAAAATTATTTTTTTTGTAGAAAAATATTTTTCAATTTAAAAACGTAGTTTTTAGTTTAAAAAGTATTTTCTAATTTGAAAACCTATTTTTTAATTTACAGAAGTATTTTTCAGTATGAAAACGTATAATGATTAAATTCAAAAATGAATTTTTTTAATTTGCAAAAGTGTTTTCTAATTTGGAAACGTGGTTTTTAGTTAAAAAAAATATTATTAAATTTTAAAACAAATTTTTCAAATTAATAAAGTATTTTTAAGTATGAAACGTAGTTTTCTAGTTAAAAAATTATTTTTCAAATGGTAAACGTGTTATTCAATTAAAAAAATTATTTTCTACTTTAAAAACGTAGATATTTTAAAATTAAAAAATTAATTTCTTATTTAAAAAAGAATTTTACAGACTGAAAACTTATATTTTTTAATTTATAGAAGTATTTTTTAATATGAAAACGTATTTATTAAGTTTAAAAATGTATTTCTCAATTTGAAAACTTATTTTTTATTTTATAAAAATATTTTCTGATTTGGAAACGTATTTTTTAAGTTAAAAAAATATTATTAAATTTTAAAACACATTTTTCAAGTTAAAAACGTATTTTTCGCAGACATGAAACGTATTTTTCGATATATAAATTCTTTTCTAAATTTTACACGTATTTTTCAATTTAAAAAATTATTTTCCACTTTGAAAATAGAGAACTTTTAAATTTAAAAAATTAATTTTTTATTTAGAAAAATATTTTACAACTAAAAACTTATTTTACAATCTAAAAACTTATTTTTCAGCTTAAAAAAGTATTTTTCAATATGAAAACCTATTTATTTAGTTTAAAAATGTATTTTCCAATTTGAAAACGTATTTTTTAATTTATAAACATATTTTTCAATTTGAAAACAAATTTCTCAAGTTAACAACATATTTTTCAACTATGAAACGTATTTTTTGTTAGAAAAAATTGTTTTCCAAATTGTACACGTATTTTTCAATTTAAAAAAGCATTTTCCACTTTGAAAACGTAGGAATTTTTTAAATTAAAAAAGTAAGTTTTAATTTTAAAAAAGTATTTTATACAATCTGAATACGCATTTTTCAGTTTAAAAAAGTATTTTCCAATTTTAAAACAAATTCTTCCATTTAAAAAGTATTTTAACTAGAAAACGTATTCTTCAATTTAAAAAAATTAGCTTTCAGTTTTAAAATGTCTTTTCCTATTTAAAAAAGTATTTTATTTAATTCAAATAAAATTTTTCTCTGAATACATTTTTATTTAGTTCAATATAATATTAGAACTTTAATTTGGAAAAATTTCACCGTAAATACTTTTTGGATCACTTTTCGAATTTTTACTTTCAATTATTTTCTCTACACTTTAATAATACACTGAAAACTAATTTTTTAATTAAAATAATTTTATTATTTGTCTCTAATGAAATAAATATTTACTTGAATCAAATATTTTTTTATTTGAGTTATTTAAATGACATTTGATTCAAATTCCAAATTTATTGGTTTAAAATTTAAATACTGAATTTATTGGTTCAAATAAAATTTTTTTATTTAAATTTAAATAAAAATTTGATTCAAGTAAATATTTATTTGACAACAGACAAGCAATCACTTATTTGAATTAAAAAATTATCTCTTTCAGTGTAGAAATTTATTTGATTTATATAAAAATTTCTTGATTCAAGCAAATATTTATTTGAATAAAAATTTGATTCATGTAAATATTTATTTGACAATAGACAAGAAATCGTTTATTTGAATAAAAAATTAATCTCTTTCGTTGTAGATATAAAACAATTATCAAAACCAGAAAAAAATTTGTCAATTTCCCTAAGAAAATATAATATATCATCGACATAAAATGATTAATCCATAAAATTGTAATTTATAGGAAAAATTTGAAAATATAGGAAATATATTATTAAAGAGAGAGAGAGAGAGGAAGGAAAAGATTATTACAGCGTGTGTAAAATGTCAATTTAAAATTTATAGCATAACCATAGAGAGAGAGAGAGAGAGAGAGAGAGAGAGAGAGAGAGAGAGAGAGAGAGAGAGAGAGAGAGAGAGAGAGAGAGAGAGATGTAGTGAGGGTGAGGGTGAGAGAGAGATGAGAGAGAGGTAGGGTGGTTTTGGATATAGGTTTTGGAAGGAGTTAAGCATATAGAAGAGGGGGAGAGGATGAGGCCGGATAGACTGGAAATATATTTATTAATTTGGCAACGATCCCGAGTGTATAGCTGGTGGCCCCTTACGTTACAACGTTATGACGCGAACAAAGCGACTCCACGATTTCTTTATAGGCAATTCCGGGGTCTGCATAGAGTGTTGTAAATATTGCAGCCCCCTCACTCTATAGACACCCCTTTTTCTAGAAAATTTTCTTCGACTCTATGTGTATATATCTGTATATGTGTATGCCTCGAGAGTGCCGAACGCCGAATTCAAGACTTCACCTCAGTTCATTCCGCCTCTTTGACTCTCTTCACTCTCTTACGGATTTCCTTACTTTTTTCCACTTTATGGCCCCGCGCACATATCGTTACTTCCGGTTTTCTCAGGCTCGGGAAGTCCCGTAGTGAAAAGCCGTTCCGCAAGTGTGTTTCTTTTTGTATTTTTTTTTTGTACTACGTAATATAATAATAATAATTTTTTTCATTGTTGTGTAAATTTATTATTTTTTATTTCATTTGATTCATTGTTATTATTATTTATTTATTTATTTGTGCAAATAAACGGAACTATTGTTACTAATACTATTCTTACTATTTTCAGTATTATTATTTTTATTATTAAAATTATTACTACTATTGTCACTATTAAAATTATTTTCATTTTTAAATGAACTTAAAGTTTTAAACGTTCAAATGAACAAAATTTATTTATTTTTTCTTCAAATTAAATTTTTAAAATTATAATTTTGCGTCACTATCGAACGAATTAATTAATTATAAATTAATTATAAACTTTCTAAATGTAAAATTTGAGTTTTTAATTTTAAATGTAATCAATAATCTATGGAAATATTTTTAATTAAAAATATTTCGTTCATTTGAACGTTCAACCAGAGAAAAGATATATTTGACTCAGAACCAACTAGACTTTCTATTTGATTCAAATAAATTTTATTTGGTTTAAATAAAATTTTTTGGGCTCAAATATATTATTTATTTATATTGTATAAAATTTTTATTTATAACAAATAAAAAGTCTAGTTGGTTCTGAGACAAATGTACGTTTATTTAACTCTAATAAAATATATTTTTGGTTTAGATAAAATTTTTCTCTGGGTGTGGTATCATTATTATTAAACTTATTAAAATTATTTTTAATAGTTATGTATTTATTTATTTATTTTATTTATTGTGTTTAGTTATTTATTTTTTTCAATAGTTCAATAATTTGCTTCCTGTTTCTTAATTTTTTGATAATTTTTCTTTTCAAATAAAATTTGACTTTTTAAAATTAATGTATTTGAAATAAATAAATTCTTATTAATAATTTTATCCAAATTTGTTAGAAATATTTCAATTTATTCGAGAAATTTTATGAAAATGCATTGAAAATAATTGAATTCCTGTGAAGACTTTTATTATTTATGAAAATATTTAAATTGTTTTTAAGAGTTTTATTAGTTTTTAAAAATAATTAAATTCCTTACAAGAATTTAAAAAAAAATTTTCTAAATAATTTCGTTGTTTTAATAATGTTAATTGAAAATTTTAAAAATAATTTTGTTTTTTAAGAAGGATATTTTTAAAGATTTCTAAATAATCGTGTTTGTTAATAATTGTAATTAAAAATTTGATTATTAGATTATATTAAAATTTTTTAAAACTAATGGAAGTATTACCAGCATTTTATTGAAATTTTTGAAAATATTTTAATTCTTTGGAGAAATTATATAAAAATTTTATTAAAAATAATTAAATTCTGCAGTAGAATTTTATTAAAAATTTTATAAATAATTAAAGTCTTGCAAAAAACTGTATTAAAAGTTTTAAAAATAATTTTCAAGAAATTTTATTAAAATGTGTTGAAAATAATTGAATTTATTTGAAGAATTTTATTATTTATGAAAATATTCTAAGTTCTTTTTGAATTCATTAAATTTTTCAAAAATAATTAAATTATTTTGAAGAATTTTTTTGAATTTTTTGTAAATAATCAATAATGTACCTAGTTTTTTCAATAATATTAATTGAAAATTTTGAAAATAATTCAATTTACGAAGAATTTCTTTGAAGATTTAAAAATAATCATGTTTGTTAATAATTATAATTAAAAATTAGATTACTATATTTTTTAAAAAATTTTTGAAAGTAATTGAATTCTTTACAATAATTTATGAAAATTTCCAATGTAAAATTATCCAAAGATTGAAGTTGATATTTAATAATATAAAATTACAAAATTAAATATTGAAAATTAAAGAAATTATTAAAGTCAAATTAACTTTTTTTCAGAAAAGCAAAATGGATAAAGAGAGAGAGAGAGAGAGAGAGAGAGAGAGAGAGCTACGTTACTTTTACCATCCGACTCTGGTAAGTTTTTTTTTTTTTAATTATATTTTAAAAAGTTTGTCCCTTTTATATTCTAAGTAAAATATTAAAATACTAAAGTAAAAAGTAATAGAAACAAAATAAAATAAAAAAATAATTATTCCGGTTACTACTTAAACACAAAAAAATAATTTATAAATATTAATACCTAAATTATAAATAAAATAATAAATAAAATAATAAATAAAATAATAAATAATTTTAATAATAAAATAAATAATAAAATAAATAATGAACAAAATTAATTAAACAATATTTAACAAACAAAAAATGCGTAAAAATAATCCGAGAAGAAATAACTAAAATGATCATCTGGAAATCCTGAAAGATCATAATATTTTTTTACCCCAGATAAAAATTCATCTTACGAAACTTTATCCTCATCGAGAGGAAGAATATGTTTCGACAGTTGTACTTTTTTCCATTTACCCGGTAAAATTTGTCTTATCAAACTTTATTTATTTCGAAAGGGCAGAAAAAAAGTCTGACTATTCTAGTTTTTTCTACTTAAGGGAATAAAATTTATCTTGCGCAAAATTTTTCACACTTGAGAGAGAGAGAGGGAGAGGAAAAGTAATGTCTTGACTTTAACGTATCTTTCTACTTAAGTTAATGTTACAGAAATCTTATAGAATTTTTTCTTTTTTTTTTGTTATCCGCACATATTCTCATCACATGAGAAAGTATTAGTTTTATACTTGAAACGAGAAACATGTGTCTGACTGTCACGTGGCTTTTTCTACTTAATGTGAAACTGCGGTCTTGCAAGAATTGTTTTCCACTCTAAAGGAAAGTAGTTTTGTTTTTTTAAAAATAGTAGTTTTTTCCAAAGTTTTCCTCGTGATTTTCTTTTTATTTATGGCTGTACATCTGTCTTTTGGATATAAAAATTTTACGGTGTTTTATTTTTGACCAAGGTTTTTATTTTTCTAACGAAATTTTTTAAACGTAAGGTTTCTATATTTTAAACGAAATTTTTGACAGAAGTGTTTTTACAATTTTAGGAAATTTTTTACGCAATTTTTTGTGTAACTATTTTATTTTATTTTATTTTATTTTTTTTTTTTTTTGAAACTCTTTTACGGAACATTTTTATTTTCTTCACGAATTTTTTCACAGAATATTTTTATTTTCTTTTTAGAAAAATTTTTACGGAAATTTTTACATTTTTATATTTTACTAAATTATTTATAAAACGTTTTTATTTTTTATGGAAATTTTTTACGGAAAGTTTTCATTTTTTTAATATGGAATTTTTTTGGAACAGTTTATTTTTTATGCAATATTTTACGGAGTATTTTTATTTTTTTATAAAACTTTTTACGGAACATTTTTATTTTTATTAAACAATTTTAATTGAATTCCTCGAAAGAATTCAATTATTTAAAAAAATTTTAACACATTTCGAAAAAATGCAATTTTTTTTAAATTCTAATAAATCTTTCGAAAAAATTCAACTGTTTTTATAAATACTAAAATTCTTTGCAGGAATTAAATTATTTTCTAAATAATTTTAATTAGATTCCGCTAAAGAATTCAAGTTTTAAAAAATTTTTTAACACATTTCGAAAAAATTCAATTTTTATCAAAAATTTTAATAAATTCTTCGAAAAAATTAAACTATTTTTATAAATACCTACTAAAATTCTTTGCAGGAATTAAATTATTTTTAATCAAACTTAAATAAAATTACACGAAAGAATTTAATTATTTTGAAAAATTTCCATAAAATTCAATTTCAACAAGAATTTAAAATTCTCTAAAAAATAATTTAATTATTCTCAAAATATTTTTAAAAAATTCTATATAAAAATTAAATTACTTTTAATGTAATTTTTCAATGTAATCAAATTCTTGTGATGAATTCAATTATTTTGAATATAATTAATATTAATCAAATTCTTTAAAAAGAAATTCAATTATTTTCGAAACAACAATTGAATTTTGTCGAAAGAATTTAATTATTTTCAAATATTTCTATGAAATTCTTCATAACAATTTAATTATTTCTTAAAATTTTAATAAATTCTTCGAAACATTTCAATTATTTTTATGAATAGTAAAATTCTTCGCAAAAATTCAATTATTTTCAAAAAAATTTTAATTCAATTTCTCGGATGAATTCAAACATTACCATAAATTTCAAGTATTTCCTAAAATTTTAATAAATTCTTCGAAACAATTCAACTATTTTTATAAATAGTAAAATTCTTCGCAAGAATTCAATTCTTTTCAATTCAATTTTAATAAAATTCTTCTTCATAAAATTGAATTGCTTTCAAAATTTTCAATTAAAATGATTAAAGAAACTACATTAGTTTAAAAAAAAATTGAAAGAAATTCTTTAAAAGAATTTAATTACGATTTTTAAAAATTTTAATAATTCGCGAGAATTCAGTTATTTTCTTGGATAATAAAATTCTTTGAAGGAATTCTATTAGTATTAAATTTTTTTAATAAAATTTTTTGCAACAATTCGATGATTTTTAACATTAATTTTAAAATTGAAAATATTTTAATAGAAAAATTAGAAAAAAGTTAAGAAACAATAAAAGGAAACAACAACGAACTTCAAGCTTTATTATTATTAATTAATAATAATTAATAATTACAAAAATTGAATTTAAAACATAAATTTTCATTTATTTGAACGTTCAAAACTTTAGAGAAATTATCAATTAGTAATTGTAATTATTTGTATTAATTAATTGTTTATTTCAATAAAAAAAATTCTTTTAGTTAATAATAATAATAAATAAACTTTTTCTACTTGTCAGCAATAATAATTATAATAAGAGTAATTAATCATCAATTATTAATAACAATACAGTTTTTCTAACGATGTCAAATTGAGACAAAAGCGAATCAAAATGTTGCTTCGCAACACTTTTGATTCGTTTTTTGTCTCAATTTGATATCCTCAGAAAAATTGTGTAATAATAATAATTATGATTTTTTGAAATAATTTCAATGTGTTTAATTATTATAATAATTATTATTAAATACTATTTTTTTATGAATTTTTGAATTCTTGAATACAATTATTAATAAAAAAATTAATGTCTATTAATTATATTATTACATACTATTAAATTTAATTAAATTTTTAGAATAAATTATTATTAATAATAATAATTAATAATTATAAAAATTGAATTTAAAACATAAATTTTCGATTATTGGAACGTTGAAAATTTAGAGAAATTATTAATTGATAATTGTAATTATTTGTATTTACTAGTTGTTTATTTCAATAAAAAATTCTTTTATTTAATAATAATAAATAAACTTTTTCTACTTGTCAGCAATAATAATTATAATAAGGGTAATTAATTATCACTTATTAATAACAATACAGTTTTTCTAACGATGTCAAATTGAGACTTTTGTTAATAATTTTAATGTGTTTAATTATTATTATTATTATTGAATATACTATTTTTTTTGAATTTTTGAATTCTTGAATTTATTATTAATAAAAAAATTAATGTCAATTATATTATTACATACTATTAAATTTAATTAAATTTTTAGAATAAATTATTATTAATAATAATTAATAATCATAATTTTTATTATTATAATTATTATTGATATAAAAATACTCAAAAGAATGGAAAAACGATTTTCACCGAAATTTACATTTTGTCAAGGACTGCAATTTGGGAAGTGAAAATTGTATAAATCAAAATTCTTTTAGCGCAGAACGAGTGAATAAATCAACAAATATCGCAAGTTCTATATATATAAAGAGAGAGAGAGAGAGAGAGAGGGAGATACAGTTGACTTTTGAGGGAGTTCCAATATTTTCAAAGCAATTGTGCGCGAGATGTCGTGTCATGCGATTGACCTCTTTAATGTTGTATATTTGGCAAGTTTTACGGCGGAAGAAATCGCTGCTTAGTTTCTGGCACTTGTCTCCTTTTCATTCAGCTATCTCACATTGATATATATACCAAGATAGATGTGTGTATACGATTTGTTTCTCGATTTTTTTTTCTTCATCTTCTGTTTTTTTTTTTTGTTATTGGAGGGGGAGTGAGGGAGGAAAACAAAAAGAAAAAGAAAGAATATAAAATATGTCCCTTTTTTTTCTCATTTTATGTATGACTGTAGAGAATTCATAGGACTCTTTCTCCCACTCTTTTTCTCTCTTTCTCCCCTCCCCTATTTCTCTCTCTGTTTCTCTCAGTGTTTCCCCCTCTCTTTCTGTCTTACTTTCAGCCTCTCTCTCTCTCTCTGTCTCTGTCTCTCGGTGCTCTTGGGAATTCTAACGATTTTACATAATACACAGATTGAACCCGCCTTTCGCGACTGGATGCTGGTGCTTCAGACAGACGGGATGAATTATATCTTCGAAGGAAAACCCCATCTCATTGGAAAGAATCTGCAGATTAGAAAACTCGGGAAACGCACGACTCAAGGCACTGGAAGAATTGTTTTTTCCGGGTACATCCTTTGCCCGTAATTCTTTATCGGAGACAAGAAGATTTTTCTTCTTCTACAATCTCTCCCTTTCTTTCTTTCTTTTTTTTATTCTTTTCCTTTTTTTTTATTTTTACCTTTCTCGAGAGTTCTCTGCACAATTGTCTGGCTGTAAGTCCTAATTGCGTTCAAGTACTCGAGCTAGTCGCTATTGTAGTGGGATAACATTGCTGAGTTCTTCATTTGATGCTGTCTTTGTTGCAAGACAAGTCTAATTGGAAAGAAAAGCTAGAAAATTTCGACAAGATTTCAGTTCAATTTCCTTTCTTTTCATTTTTTTCGTCTTTTTTTTATTTTTATATCCAGAACTAGGTTTTAAGAAAAAAGTTTTGTAATTTCTTCTTTTCTTTTCATAAATTCGTTTATGAAAAAGAGATTCTTTTCGGGAGAGTGGAAAATTTATGGTTTTTGATGAAGTTGGGAATTTTTTTCTGAAAGAGAGTCACACGTGTCTGACTATTGTGGTTTTTTTCTACTTAAGAAGAGGGTAAACCTATATTTTCAACTGTATGAAGAAAATATTTTAAATATTTAATAAAATTATTTTCATAGTAATTTTTTGAGAGGAATTTAATAGTCAGAAAATATTTTGTCCCTTATTGAATTTTTATTTTTTCTAAAAATTGATACATTTTGAAATCCATACGCAATTTTGCAGAAAATATGTTTTTGTATCCATAAAAAAATTGCTGAATGAAAAAATTAATATTTACAAAAGTTTTAGCATTTAGAAAAAAAAATACTTTTCAGGTTAAAAATTTAAAAAAATATGATTATTATTAAATTTTATTATACGAAAAATCATTTGTTTTTTTTCTAACAAATTTCAGTACATAAACTTTTTCAAAAAACTATTATAAATTTATTCGATAAAACACTTTTTTGAAAAAGTTTATGTTCTAAAATTAATTCACTATAAAAAAAAGGTTCTAAATTAGAGCTGATTTCGGTACTAAAATAGAACCAAATTACGATTTAGTACCACTTTTGGTACTAAATTAGTACCTTTCTTTTTACAGTGTTAGAAAAAAACCTAAAAAATATTTTTTTTTTTGAAAAAATGGTAAAACTTTTGTGAATATTAATTTTTTCGATCAGCAATTTTTTTATGGATACAAAAACATATTTTCTAGAAAATTACGTATGGAATTCAAAATCTATCGATTTTTAGGAAAAATAAAAATTCAAAAATGGTCAAAATATTTTCTGACCACTGAATTGCTCTCAAAAAATTACTATAAATATAATTTCATTAAATATTTAAAATATTTTCTTCATATAGTTGAAAATATACGTTTAACCTTCCCTTAAATTTCAATTCAAAAAATTAGAAATTTTTTATTTTGGTTTTGGCAATTTTTTTACAAAACGAAACGTGTCTGACTATTGCGATTTTTCTACTAAGATTACAATTCGTAAAAATTGGAGAGTTTTGGTTTTTGTTTTGGACACTTTTTTAAAAATAAAACACGTGTCTGACTATTATAATTTTTCTACTTAAGTTTAAATTCGAAAAATTGTAAATTTTTGGATTTAAATTTAAATTCAAAATTTTTGGATTTTAAAAAATTTTGGAAATTTTTTTGAAACGAAGAGATTTAAAATTTTGGATTCAAAAAAATTTTGGAAATTTTGTTGAAAAGTAAGAGACGTGTCTGACTATTGTGGTTATTTCTACTCAAGTTTCAATTCGTAAAATTGGAAATTTTTGGTTTTTCGGTTTGGAATTTTTTTGAAAAGAAGACACGTGTCTGACTATTGTGGTTTTTTCTCCTTGGAAATTTTTGATTTTGGTTTTCGAAAATTTTTTGAAAAGAAAACATGTGTCTGACTATTGTGGTTTTTTCTACTTAAGGTTTGAATTTGTAAAATAAATTTTTGGTTTTGATTTTAAAAACATTTTTGAAATTGAGACACGTGTCTGACTATTGTGGTTTTTTCTACTTAGATTACAATTCGTTTTACCAAAATTTATTTTCTCTAAAAGGAAAAAAAAATTCTGGTTCTAATGACTTTGTCCCGCTAAAAGTAAAACTTATGTCTGACTTTGACGTCTTTTTTTTAACTTACAGTAAAATTTTCTTCACTAAATTTTTTTAAAGCAATTTTTTGTTTATTATTAAATAAATATTTACTTGAATCAAATAAATTTAATCTGATTTTTAGAAAAAATGAAAAAAATCGAATGAAATTTATTTGAATCAGAATTTTCATTTTTTTCATTTAAGTCAAATGTCATTTAGTTAACTTAAATAAAAATTACTTTTTACAAATATTTATTTATTTAATAATAAATTTCAGAAAATGTTCAACGTTGAAATAAACGAATTATTTTTCAAAAAAATGTTTTTGAATATTATTGACTGCATTAAAAATTAAAAACGTTTGTCTGACTCTAATGGTATTTTCTACTTAAAGTAAATTTTTTTATCCAACTTCGGAGTGTCTTTTACTTCATCTAAAAAAATTATCGAAACCTTTTCTTTTTGAGAAGATCAACATTTTTTTGACTTTAATTACATTCCGTAGTTAAATTTAAATTTAGTTTAAATTTAAAAAATTACTTTAAAAAATAATTTTTTTATTTATAAAGTATAAGGGTTTGGGAAAAATCATAAAACAAATTTAAAAGAACGAGTTTTTAAAATTAAGATAAGTTCCATTATAGGAAAGTTTTTTAATGTAAAAAAGTGTCTGACAATTGTAGTTTTTGCTACTTAAGGTAATATTCGTTTTTCCAAACTTTTTTCCACTTGAAAGTAGTAATATGTCTTGCTCTAATGACTTTTTCTACTTAAATTTAATAAATTATGAAATTAAATTCAATTGAAAAGTAAATTGAAAGATTTAATTAAATAATAAATTAAAAGTAAGATACATATTTAAAAATAATATTAAATAGTAAATTATGTTCTTAAAGTTTCGAACATTTAAATAAATGACGACACTTTTTTATTTCCTTTAATTGTATTTTTTATCTAAGAAAACGATTTTCTATTTCTAAAAAGTAAATTCTTAACTAAAAAATGTTCAATTTTTAATTGTTTAAATTTTTTACAGTTTTTAAAAATATTTGAACAGAAATTGATTTAAATGGAAAATTCAAACTAAAAATGTAATTAGAAAAATTAAATTAAAAAAATTACATTTAAAATATAAATTAAATAATCGAATGAAAGAATTAATAATTAAGTTTAAAAAAATTTTGTTTAAATGGTATTCTTTTACTTGAGACAAGTTTCACCTTGCGGAAGTTTCTCAACATAAAAATAAATGTCTGACAATTGTAGTTTTTTCTACTTAGGGAAAAATTCGTTTTTCCGAAACTTTTCCCCACTTGAGAGGAATAATATGTCTTTGATGCCTTTTTCTACATAAAGTGAAACTTTTATTTGACTTTAAAGGTTTCTTTGACACACTGTGCAAAAAACTTTGTCGAAACTTTTTCTACTTGACAGCAAACAATTTGTCTGACTTTGACGATTTTTTTTTCATTGAAGGCAAAATTTTTCTCCCACACCAAACTTTCTCAACGTACAATTTTTTTAATCGAAAATACTAAAACTAAAATCTTAAAATTAAAAATACTAATAAATTAAAAATTAATAAATATAAATAATTAGTAAAAAAAAATTAAAATTAAAAAAATAAATGAAAAATATTTATTTTTCATTTATTTTTTTAATTTTAATTTTTTTTCCTCTATAATCTATAATCTTTCCTCTATAAGGAAGCAACAGTTAAAAAATAATTTAATAATTAAAAACTAAAAAACTAATAAATGTAAAATTAATAAAAAAAAATCTGTAGTTTTTGCTCGTTAATTATTCTTTCATCGCAAAACATTTCCTTGTTGACAAAAAAACTGTCTGTTCTTGACGTCTCTTTCTACTTAAAATAAAAAAAATATTTTGAAAAAAATTAATTTAATTTTAAAATTATAGTTTTTATTTTACATTTTTAATTTTATAATTATTTTACTAAATTTATACGAGGCCTCATTTATATTAGTTTTGTTTTAGAGTTTTCCCTTCAAGTATTTTCCAGAAAGAAAAATTTACATTTGATAAGCAAAAATGCAGAAAATATTCCAAAAAAAAAGCAGAAAAAAAAATTCCCCCATTAATGAAAATATGGGAAAGATGAGAAATAAAATATTACCTTTCCTATCTTTTTAAAAGCAATGGAAATATTTAATATTTTTCCCGAAGGAAAAAAAAGAGTCCCCCTCTCTCCAAATCGTAGAGAGGTTTTTCTCCTCCTCCTCCTCGTCCTTCTCCTCTTGCACTTTTCTTTTTCCTTCTCTTTTCTCTTTTATCGTCACACTCTCCCGAAATTCATAAATTTCGCTTATCCCCCGAAAGCAATTACATCTCGTTCCCTATTAAATTTCTCTTAATTATGAAATCGAGATTCGTTTAAATGGACTTTATCGTTTGTTATTCTTTCTGACTTTTTCGTTCCATTTATTTTTCTCTCCCTCTCTTTGCAAAAAAAAAAAAATATATATATATAGTTATAAGAGTTATGAAAAGATAGGTGAGACAACGATAGTGATGGGGGTGTAGAGGTGGAATGGGAGGGAGGGGGGGGGGGGGTGAGGCTCGTTAGATGAATGGGGCCGACATACGTAGTAAGGGGGTGCTAGTTTGCATAAATTTAGGAAATACAGGGTGGAAAATCGATATCCGCATAGAGATTATAGATGGTGGTTGGTAGGCGCCGCGTAGCCGCAGCCTCCGTCGCGACGGCGTATGCGCTACATGTCTACACTCTCCCGCCTCTCTCTCTTTACTATCGCTGTACGTATATATATATTTTATATATATACACATATATATAAATATATATATATACATACATGTATATAAATATATACAATGCATACTTATATATAAATATATATACTATATAATACATACAATACATACATGTATATAATATATATTATATATATATACATATATATAAAATATATATATATTCTCTCGACTGGTTGTACTTGTCTGCTCAAATATTTCACTAGGTGTTGGTAAAACTACTACACTCGTTTCGCTCTTAACCGTGTAAATATATATACATTCATTCGTTTCCGTGTCTTCTCGTCGTGCGCCGGAATTAAAGTAGTCGATATCATCCTGTGCGGCTTGTGTCTTGAAATTAAGGAAAACGAATCTAAAGGGCCCTCGCCACTTTGCGCTAAACTGCTTCAGACTCATCGTGCGTCTAAATCACAGTTACACCTCCTTTTATTTTTTGCTCTCTTCCGCAGAAGGTCTTTTCTCTTTTATTTTTTTCCTCGTAAGGATTTGTTAATTTTTATTTCCTTTATTTTTGTACTTCGTTTAGTCTTTATTTATTTTATTTACTTTTTTTCATTTTATTTTCACTGACTACTTAATTTATTTTAACTTAATTAATTTAATTTATTTTCTTTTTGCTATTTATTTATAATTATTTTAATTATTTTTAATTATTTTAATTACACAAAAAATTAAAAAAAAAATTTTTTTTATTACACAAAAAATTAAAAAAATTTTTTTTTTAAATTACAAAAAAAATTTATTTGATTCAAATAACTGATTACTTGACTATTATCAATTAAATATTTACTTGAATCAAATAATATTTATTGGAGTCAATAAATATTATAATATTATAATTAAATGGTTCAATTCATATTTGCTTGAAATACTGAAATTATTGGTTCAAATACCATTTAATTGACTCCAATAAATATTATTTGATTCAAATAAATATTTAATTGATAATAGTCAATTAATCGGTTATTTGAATCAAATAAATTTTTTTTCAGTGTATTTATGTATTTATTTTAATTATTTTATTACAATAATTGATAAGTATCTTTTTGTTAATAATTATGATAAGAATATTTATTATTTATTTATTTATTTTGTTTATTTGTTTACTTTAATTACTTTATTATTAAGAATTGATAAGAAATCTGTTTATTACAATTATGATCAGTATGTTTATTATCTATTTAATTACATTATTTATTTATTTGAATTACTTTAATATTAAGAATTAATAATTTTTTTTCTATTATATTAGTATGACCAGTATATTTATTAATTATTTATTCTAATATTTTAAGCTAGAATAATAATTGATTGAATTAAATAATAATAATAATAATTGATAAGCACCTTCTTTTATCACTATGATCAGTATATTAATTATTTGTTTATTTAAATTAAATATTTATTTACTTCAATTAAAGATAATTAACTATAATTAACTACAGTAATTTGAATGTTCTCTTTCATTCTTTCATTCATTCACTTTTTCTGTTCCTCACACTCTGAAGTTGTCTTTTGTTTATACTTTTGTTTTTTGCTAACTTTAGATAGATTGTATATTATATTATTGTTATAAATATTTTTATTTTACAATTAATTCAAAATTGTAATGACAAATAGAAATCATCAGAATTTTTTTTCACTTCTTTTTATTAAAAGACTAAAATTTTGTTAAATATTATGTTTTGTCAAATTGAAATTATGCAGATTTTTGTTCTTTACTTTTAAAGAAAATTAAAAAATTGTTAAACAACTGTGAAAATTTATTTATTTTGCATTATTTTTGTTTATGAATCACAATTTTTTTAACAAAATTATTATTTTGTTTTAGAAAAAGAAGAAAATTATTTGCACAATTTCCATTTTTAATCTTATTTTTGGAACAGGATTTTCCACAGGAATTAGGACATTCAAAAATTTCAAATTCAAACCTTTTTTAAATTAAAAAAATTTATAAAAGTATTGTTAGAAAACATGAAAATATCGATTGCTCCGAGTCGAAGACTCGGAGTGATCGATTTTTTCATGTTTTCTAATAATTAAAGATGATCGAGAGATAAAATCATTATTTTATATCATAAGAATATTGTTACTGTAACTTCATCAAATTTATTTTCATCATTTTAATTCAATTATTATTTTCTAGAATTTAAATTAATTTTTATAAAAATAATTGAATTCCTTAAAAAAAATTTATTATTCATAAAAATAATTGAATTCCTGCGAAATTTTTATTATTTATGAAAATAATTAAATGTTTGCAACTTTGCATACAATTTTATTAAAAAAATTTTTAAATAATTGAATTCTTTTTGGGAAATTTTATTAAAATAGTAGATATTGAAAATCATTGAAATTAGAAAAATGCATTTTATTTTTGAAAATAATTGAAATTAGGACAAGAATTTTTTTGACATTTATGAAAATAATTGAATTTTGGAGAAGAATTTTGTTATTTGTAAAGATAATTAGGATTTTTACGAGAATTTTTGTCAAATTTTGAACATAGTTGAATTTTATAAGAATTTTTTTTTTTGAAAATAATTGAATTTCTGCAATTATTTATAATTTTTCCAAAATTGAATTTTTTCAGTGTTTTTAACAAAAATTTAAATTAGAAAAAATAAATTATCAAGAATAAAAAATACTAATTATTCAGTATTAATAGAAAAATTAGTAAATTTAAGTAATAATAGTAATAATAATAATTAATAATTTAAATTTAAATTCTCGAAGGTATGACATTGGTACCAAATTGGATGAATTAGATAACAAAATTCGAAACAATTTATAATTTGATAATTGATAGAAATATCGGTTATGAATTTCGATCGAATATGGTATGCTGTCAAAGTAATAGTGATCTGTAAATGTGGTCCGAAATTTTGCAAAGAATTAGCAATATTTAACTAATTAGAATGTCTCTCGGAAAATGTAAAATTTGTCAACTTAAAATTTAAAAAAAAAATTAAAACTTAAGAAATTCTTCTTTTTCTAGATTTTTAAATGAAAAAAACTAAAATGTTATAACCCAAGTGCGAAATGCCAAGACTGCAAAAACGGCCCATCATTGGTCTAGTAATGTCTGCCGAGAATTGGCAGTAGTTACTGGGCCATTACTGGTGTTCAAAACGTCCCATTGATGGGCCAATGATGGCGCCGATGGTCAGATTTTCAAATTTTTTAAGACTGGGCCAGCTCTCGGCCCAATAATGGCACATTCACGGCAAAGTTAATCAATCTTTAATGGCAAAAAGCAATTGCCAGTGATGTGCCGACCATCGGCCCATTAATGACACTTTAATGGCAAAAATTTTGTATCTTTGATGGCAAATTATAATTGCCAGAATTGGGACGTAGCTTGGCCCAATAACGGCACATTATTGGCAAAGTTGATAAATCTTTAAAGGAAAAATTCAATTGCCAGTGATGTGCCGAAGATCAGCCCATTAATGACACATTAGTGGCACTTTAATGGCAAACATTTTGTATCTTTGATGACAAATTGTAATTGCCAGAATTGGGGCGTAGCTTGGCTCAATAATGGCACATTAATGTCTATCATTTTGTATCTATGATGACAAATTATAATTGCCAATATTGGGACGTAGCTCGGCCCAATAATGGCACAGTATCGGCCAGTGTAGTGTAGCTTATAAGAACCCTTTTGCATTATCGACTTCACGTCAGAGTAGCAGAGTGGTCAGAGTGTTAGGCTGTGGTGCGTCAGGTTCAGGTATCGATCCCCGCGAGCGGTAAGAATTTTTCTAATATTTGTAAGTTTGCGATTAATTTAGGGAAATAAACTGTATAAATATTGTGAATTAATTAGTTAATTAAATAAAAAATATATTTTTTTTTAATTTTTTCAACACTGGGGAGTAATGGCAGCCAATAATGGGCCATTAATGTTTACCGAGAATCGGCCGATGATTGGCTGCCGACGGCCTACCGCGGTTAACCTCCCGACAGTCGGGCCACTATTGTCTGCCAAGAGTAGGCACTGACTATGCCGTCACTGGGCCAGTTTTAGGCCGTTTTTAATTTCGCACTTGGGAAATAAAGGTAAATTATTATAGGAGAAACTATTTTTTCGTCGAATTATTTATCTTGTTTATATGTAAATAAATAAATTACTAAGTAAATAAATTAATTAATAAGTAAATAAAGAAATGAATATACGAAATAAAATCCGAAAAACCTAAAAGAATTTATGTTTATAAATAATAATTTCGCTTTGAATTTTTTTTTTTTAGCTATTTTATTTCGACTATTTTGTTTTGACTAAAGATTTTTTGAAGTTAAATTGTAGTTAATTTTATTATTATAATTTTTTTTATTTTTTGAGTTATCAAGTTCTAAAAGTGACTTTCTCCATAAGGAAACAGAAAGTGATTTGAAGGTTTATAGTTCATAAACACAATCATATCCTTTGCCAACTGTGATGCTAGTTCAGTTAAGGCAGTCAATATATCGCCTAATTTTAAATCACTGACACAGATATTAACACAAAACGATTCATTTCATAAACATGGAATTTGTAATTGTCATTAAATTCTCATCGCTCATGAATTACACATTTAATTATTAATAAATACTCAAATAAAAATTAATAACTCCCAACTAAAGAAGCAACAAACAGAAAAAGAAAACAAGAAAAAGAAAAAAGAATAGAAAAAATTAATACACAACTAGAAATTATTAATAATAAATAAATAAATAAATAAATAAATAAATAAATAAATAAATAAAAACATACAGAAAACTAAAAAAATAAAAAATAAACAAAAAATAGAAAAAAAGAAAAAAATTTAAGGAAAAAAATTACATTACATATGAAATAGTCCGCACGTGTATGCAGATTCGCGCAGTAAAAAAAGAAAAGAGAAAAACTAATATCGAGTAATTTAAAATATGAAAAATCCCCTCAAATATAAAGTATAACGAAAACCGCAGATTATTTGATTAAAATATATAATCCAGAGAAATCGATCGATTTGAAAAGAAAAAATCCTTTTCCGCATAAGTGTGTAAATCCAACCGTCTACCCGCTAAATACCGCAGCATCGCGGGATTAAAATATTGATCGACCGGCGTCGCGAGGGAGAATGCGAATTGCGGTAGAGAGAAGAACTAGTGGTAGGGGGATTCGAAAAAAAGAAATAAAAATTCAGCCTATTTCGAAATCCTAAATCAACAACTTTTGAAACAAAATTTTGGTCAACGCTCTCGGAATTCATAACAATAAATTTTAACCAAGACTAATTGAAATTTTATCAAATTTAAAAAAAAGTACTGCAGCAAAGAAAAAATTCTCTTCGACTTTAAATTTCACTGAAATTTGTTAAACAAAATTTTTTCTTCTACATTAATCGTTTAATTAATTTGTAATTTCTTTATCAATTAATTAACTATTCTTTAATTTATTTATAAATTATTTCGATTTAGTTTTACTTCGTTCAAATAAATTTTATTTCATTTGAATTAATTTTATTTGGTTAAAAAAAATTCTATTTGTTGCAAAAAAATTTTTCTTGGATTCAAAAAAATACTCCACATTCAACATTTACTTATTTAAAAATTAATTTTTTCTAATATACAATAAATAATATTTTTCAATAAAACAAAAAGTAGGGATAGAATTAAAAAATTTTAAAAATGAAAAAAAAATATTTGAACGAACAAAATTTTAGCCGCATAACTTTAATCAGATCAGAATACAATTGATTCAATTTTTTCAACCAAATAGGGGACCATTCGAGTAGAGATAATTTTGATTGAAGGGAAAATAAATATCAAATGGACCTTTCAACCCTCGAATTATTTAGACTAATGTAATATTTGAACCAAAAAATTACTGTCTTCACAATATTCGAAAGATAAGAAGAAGGAGAAACGAGAAATTTATAAATATAATTTTAGAAATTTTTTTTGTGGAAATAAAAATTTAAATGGAGGATAACTTTTTCGAAAGTTCAAAATTATTGATATTTTTTTACTTTATGTAAAAATAAATCACAAAAGTGAATTATCTTTGGAGAATGTTAATAAATAATTTCCTATTTATTTCTAATTGTTTATATTTTTTTAAAACTATTTTTCTCCTTTTTTCTAACATTTCTTGCGACTCTGTAAATCGTAGAAATTTTACTATTTTCTGTTTTTTTATTATTTTTTATATTTTTAAAAATTTAATATTTTTTTCCTTCTCCTTACTTTTTTCTACTTTGTTTTATTATTTTACTGTTTGTTCTCCTTTTTCTACTTTGTTTAAAAAATATATTTTTCATATTTTTACTATTTTTCCTACTTTTTTTACTTAATTTTACATTTTACTTCCCTACTGTTTTCTATTTTGTTTAACTATTATTTTATTTTTTGGATTTTTTCTACTTTGTTTTACTATTTTTCTATTTTCTTTTACGTTTTCCGACTTTTTTCTACTTTATTTTCCTTTTTTTTCCTCCTATTTCCCATTTCTTTCTACTTTGTTCCACTATTTTTCTATTTTTTCTCATTTTTCCTACTTTCTATTTTTTAACTATTATTTTATTTTTTCCACTTTGTTTTACTATTTTTTTACTTTTTTCTACGTTTTCCGACTTCTTTTTAGTTTATTTTACTATTTTTTTTATTTTTTCTCATTTTCTTTACTTCTGTATATTTTTTTAACTATTATTTTATTTTCTCTATTTATTTCTACTTTGTTTCACTATTTTCCTATTTTTTCTACGTTTTCCGACTTCTTTCTACTTTATTTTACTATTTTTCTATTTTTTTCCTATTTTCCAATTTCTCCTACTTTGTTTTACTATTTTTCCCGTATTTTCCAATTTCTTCTACTTTGTTTGAATATTTTTCTACTTTTTTCTAGACTCTACATCTAAATTAGTAGTTTTCTACTAACTAAAGAGTGCGTATTCATTAATAAATTAAATACTAAGGAATTTTACTAATTTTTAGTACAAAATTTATATCTCAATTAAAAGTACTAAAGTTAATTAGTAGAATACTATTGATTTGATAACAGAAAACTACTAATTTTATAGTAAAAAAAACTATGAATTTGATAGTAAAATATCTATTAATTGATATTGTAAAACTTGACTATTTCAATTAATAGATTATTTTTACTTTAAAATTAGACATTTTAAACTTTAAATTAGTATAACTCGTACTATTTAATTGGCAAACGAATACGCACTTTTCAACTAGTAGAAAAAAAAATATAGACTTTGAGAGTAAAAAGAGTAGAAAAAATAGAAAAATAGTAAAAAAAAGTGTAAAGAAGTAGAAAAAGGAGAAAAGATAGAAAAGTAGTGAAGAAAAGTAGAAAACAGTAGGAAAAGTACTAAAGTAGAAAATAGTAGAAAAAATGGAAAATTGTAGAAAAATAGAAAATAGTAAAAAATAGAATCTATAGAGAATGGTAGAAAAATAGAAAAAATAGTCAAAAATAGAAAATAGAATCAATAGGAATTGGTAGAAAAATAGAAAATTGTACAAACAAAGTCTAAGGAAGTAGAAAAAAATGTAGCAAAAGAGAGAAAAAATAGAGAAATATTTTTTAAAAAAGTAGAAAGTTATAGAAAAAGGGATAAAAAATAGAAAAAAGTAGAAAACAGTAGAAAAAATAGAAAGAAGTAAAAAGTAGAAAACAGCAGGAAAAAAATAGTAAAAATTATAAAACAGTAGGAAAAATAGAAAATAGTAATGAAAGTAGAAAATGGTAAATAAATAGAAAATAGTAAAAAAATAAAAAATAATTTTCAAAAATAGAAAGTAGAAACAAAATGGAGAATAGTAAAATACAGATGATAGTAAAAAAGTGAATAGTTCAAATAAAGAAATTAAGAAAATAGTGGAAAAAGTAGAAAATAGTAAAAAAAAATAAGTAGAAAATAGTAAGTAAATTAAAATAATTGAATACTACTCACTTGGAGTTCCTCTTTGCACTGTCGTTCCTCTTCGAGACTCATCCGTTTCTCGTGCTTCTTATAGTAACGCCTTTTTGCCGCTTGTAGGTTAAACCACGTGTAGGAGAATGACTTCACGAATGGTAGGAGGGCCTCAATGAATGGATGGAACTCATCCTGAAATCAAAGACGTCCATTTCACGTTCCACTTCACCGTCCACTTCATTTAACCATCGCTCTTAATGCCTCTCCACCTATTTAAAAACCATCAGACAATAGCTACTTTCGGTGTTACGGGCATAACAGTCACTATTTCCATGCATCTTTTTTTTTATTATTATTATCGTCATTTTTTTCCTTTCTTTTCTTTCTCTCTCAATTTTCTCTAAGTAAAAACAAAGAGGTGGGTTGGAGACAGTGTGGCTTTTTTTTGTCATAAGATCGAGAAGAAAAGGGGTGCCTTCAAGGAAGTGATTTTAGGTTTATTTCCCTCTTTTTCCGGAATAAGAAGCAATTTTTATAAATTGACGACAGCAATTTATAAATTGAAGGAAACTGATATTTTGTTTTTTCTTTTTTTTTATAATTACGCAATTGGATATTTTATCAGACGGATAATTGGTAACAAAATACCAATTAGATAATTAGCTGTTAGTCGAGAATGGTAATTAGGAGTGAGTAATTAGAAGTAAATGAACTTGAGAGAAGGATTACGGAGGTGGAGGAGAGAAAGGGGAGAAGAATTTACTTTTTTTCTGGGGTAATTCGTAGGAAATTTCACTTCGCAAGGGAATTTTACATTGAAAATAGTTTCACGCGGTTACTTGAAAACTTTACATCAAGTAAAGTTTACTCATAGAAAATTTTCTCTGCAAAAAGTTTTTACTTTGTGGAACTTTACTTAAAGTACAATTTACTTTGGAAAAAGTTTACTTGAAGTATAATTTACTTTTGAAAAAGTTTACTTTAAGTACAATTTACTTTGGAAAAAGTTTACTTAAAGAAAACTTGAATTTAGGAAAATTTTACTCCAAAAGTTTTTACTGTAAGAAAAGATACTTTAAGAAACTTTTACTACAAATAAATTTTACTTTAAAAAGCTTTTACTTCAATTAAATTTTACTTTAAGAAACTTTAACTTCAAATAAATTTTACTTTAGGAAACGTTTGCTTCAAGTAAATTTTACTCAAAGAAAATTTTATCTGGAGAAAATTTTGACTTTAAGAAACATTTACTTCAAGTAAATTTTACTATGAAAAGAGTTTACTTAAAGAAATCTTCCCTTTGAGAAAAATTTACTCCAAAAGCTTTTACCGTAAGAAAAGTTTACTTTAAGAAAATTTGTCTTTAAGAAACTTTTACTACAAATAAATTTTTACTCCAAAAAAATTTTACTTTAAGTAAATTTTAAGTAAAATATCACTTTAGAAAAGTTTTACTTGCAAGAAATGTTACATTCAAAAACTTTTATTATTAGAAAATTTCCAGAAAGTAAAATTTATTTAAAGTAAATAGTTTCAAGAAGAATTTACATTAAAATTTTTCCGGAAAAATTAGTATTTTTATAAAAGGTCCGTAAAGTCCGTAAAGTTCGTAATTTGATTAAAAAAGGAAAAAAGTTCGTAAATTGTACTATATAAATTGGAAAATTTTGGAGAAATTACAAATGATTGCAAAATTCAATTATTTTCAAAAGTAATAAAATTCTTAGCAGAAATTCAATTCTGTTTAAAAATTCTTAAAAATTCTTTTTAAAATTTCAATTATTTTCAAAAATTTTCCTCAATTTAATGATTTTCAATACCTATCATTTTCATAAAATAATAAAAATTCCACAGAAATTCAATTATTTACAAATTTTTTATAAATTTCTTCGCAATATAATTTAATTATTTTTCTAAATAATAACATTTTTACAGGAATTCAATTATTTTTTTAAATAATAAAATTCTTTTTTAGAATTTAATTATTTTTATAAATATTAAAATTCATCGCAGAATTCCAATTATTTTTAATCAAATTTTAAACAAATTCCTCGATGAATGTAATTATTATTAAAAATTTTATTAAAATTTGCCAAACGAATTCAATTATTTAAAAATTTGTTGATAAAATTCTTTATGAGAATTAAAATTTAGGAAACATTCAAATATGCATAATAAATTATTTTTTGTATTTAAATTATTGAATTCTAGTAGAATTTTATAATAAAAAATGATTTAAAAATGAATTTCAGTTAAATACAAATGAATTTGAAAGTTCTCAAAAAAGTAAAAAACTATTTCAAAAATTAATTAAAATAATGGATATATATAGAAAAATTGTAGTTAACACTAAAAAAAAATTAATTTTGGAGAAGTTACAAATTATTGCACAAATTCAATTATTTTCAAAAGTTATAAACATTCTTCACAAAATTTCAAATATGTGCAAAAATTAAAAACAAATTCTCGTCAATATTTCAATTATCTTTATAAATAATAAAATTCGTCTTCGAAATTCAATAATTTTTAAAAATTTTAATAAAATTTTTGGCAAAATTTCACAAGAATTAAATTATTTACAAAATTTTTAATAAATTTCTTTTAAATAATTCAATTATTTTCATAAGTAATAAAATTTCTACTGGAATTAGTGGAATTCAATTATTTTCGTAAATAAAATTTCTTTTAGGAATTCAATTATTTTCATAATTAATAAAACTCAATACTAAATTTCAATTTTTTTAATACAATTTTAATGGAATTCCTTGAAAAGTGTAATTATTCTTAGAACTTTTATTAAAATTCGTCGAAAGAATTCTATTAATAAAAATTTGTTGATAAACATTTTTCTGAGAATACAATTGTTCAATAAATTATTTTTTTTATTTAAATAATTGAATTCTAGTAGAATTTTCTAATAAAAATTTGATTTAAAGATAAATTTCACTTAAAATTTCAGTTATGTTCAAAAATAAAAAACAAATTAATCCAATAAATTATTTATTTTTGTATTTAAATAATTGAATTCTAGTAGAATTTTCTAATAAAAATTGATTTATAAATTGAATTTCAGTTAAAATTTAAGATAGTAATTGAATATTAATAGAAATATAGCGTGAGTTTTCAGAAATAATTGAATTTTGAAATTAATTTTTTTGAAAACGTGTAATTGAATCTTTTTTATATTATTTGCAGTTTTTATTTTCTAATATATATTTAATTGAAGAATTTACGAATAATTGAATGTTTGTAAAATTGAATATTGTAAATAAATGGATTTTGAAAATTGTAGAGGAACTTTTTTGAAAATTAATTGATTTAAAGAAATGTTTTAGTGAAAAATTCTTAAAAATAATAATTGAATTGAAATGATGAAAATAATTTTAAAGAAGCACAATATTCTTATAATATAAAATAATTATTTTATCAATTTGACATTTTTAATTATTATAAATAATTAATTATTATAAATAATAATTAATTATTATAGTTATGAAAAAATTTAATTTGTACTTTTATTTTATGTAAAATGTTCTCTTATTTGTCTCGGAGTGGTTAAATTTTTGTCAGTAATTGGTCCGTAATATCCGTATTTTTAAATACTTTCACTGGTTCGAGTCCTGTTACTAAGTTAAATATATATTTAAATGATAAAAACAATTTTTACCCTAAATTTTGTCATATAAATCAAATGTAAAATTTAAATACACAATAGTATAAAATTGAAAAATATTATTTCATGAATTTAAATTCTGTTTAATTAAAAATCAGTAGAATTCATGTAGAAATTGTATAGAACCGTTCTAGTGAAATTCTATAGAACTTTTTCATCTGCGGGCACACGTCACAGATTGGAGACAAAGTACTTATATGAAGGTAATGTTTGCAAATTCAAGGTCCCTTACTACTTGACCTTGCACGTGTAATACAAGGCATTTCTTTTCCCTTCCTATATGCATGACACAAACTCTTCCCGTGAGTTTTATCGTGGAATCTCGGCCATTCAACTGCACTTGACAGAGTGCCGGAACCAGGAACGAATACTAGACGCGCTTGGGGCGATGCCACATGCTACGCAGAAAGGGGGAGGGGCGAGGGGGCTAAGAAAGGATAACATTCAAATGTTTTAATACATATGCATATATTATCCATCTAATTTCCATTTCTATGTATATAAAATACTGGCCACAATTATTTTTCAATTGTTCCTTTCATTTTCATTTTGACAAAATCACTAAATTGTTTTCATTTACCGCACTTAAATGTTTACAATTATTGATGTTGATTTAGGAGAGGTTAATCTTGATTTTGAGAGAGAAATTGCCCATGTAACACGCGATGTTGTTTTGTAAATATTTTCATTGTCTGTATGGAGTGGAAAAAATATTTTTTTATGACTAAAAAAATACTTTTTTTTAACTAAAAAACTATTTTTTTATAACTAAAACTAAATATTTTTTTATGACTAAAAAAATATTTTTTTGTAACTAAAAAACTATTTCTTCATAACTAAAACTAAATATTTTTTTTCAACTAAAAAATATTCCTCTACAACTAAAACGAAATATTTGTTTCTAACTAAAATATTTTTCTCTATAACTAAAACTAAATAGTTCATAAATAAATATTCATTTCATAAATATTTATTTAATACTTAAGCTAAGTATCTGATAAATTAATTATCGAATTATTACTGATAATAATAATAAAAAAGCTTTCTGAACATTAATTAATATTAATAGAATAAAATAATTATTTAAAATTAAAAGTAACTAAAAAGTAAAATAAAAATAAAATACCAAATTAAATTAAAACTAATAAATGCAAGTTGAACCAAAATAAAAAAAAATATAAAAAAATTTGAATTAAAATGAAGAGAAGTATACAAAATTATTCTTCAAATTTCAAGTGAATAATATTTCAACAATGGAAATGAAAATCGTAATTTTTTGTCTAAACTCATTTTTTAATTATTTTAATCTCAATTTATTATGGTCGTTGCTATTATAAAACACATGCTCGACATTAAAAAAAAAAATAATACAGCGAACACGAATAATGGAAAGCAGAAATAAAATTATCTAATTTGCCCCAAGCTGTACAAAAAAACTACATTCAAATAAAATTGCTATGAAATAATAAATTTCACTATTTCGAAAGACCTTATATTTGACATTTATGAAAACAGAATTGTTCCATCTGCAAAAAATTTTTTATTCTTTTTTTTGCTTTTATAACTTTCACACTTTGGTCCATTTAAAAATTCTGCTTATAGTGAAAAAAATTTCATTTCATCCCAAATTCTATCGGAAATAATAGAAAAATCTTTTTTGAAAAGGTATTTTTTTTGCAGACACCGCATTTAAGAAAAAATAAATAAATATTAATTTAAATAAATATTAATTGAAACAAATATTAATTGACATAAAATAAATATTTATTTATCGAAGCAAATAAATATTTATTTGATGATAAAGTTCTAAAAAGTAAAATAAATTAAACGATTGCCTAAATAATCTTTTATTTGAATAAAATATATTTATTTTCAGTCTAGTAATAAATAAACAAAGAATAGAAATAAATAAATAAAAAATAGTAATAAAAAACAAAGGATAGTAATATATAAATAAATAAATATAGAATAGCAATAAATAAATAAAGAATAGTAATAAATACTGTAACACTAATAAATAAACATAGAATAGTAATAAATTTTTTGAAGCAATAATCTTAAGGGCTTGATCTAATAAATATTTTTAGCTGAATTGACGATAATTTAGCAAAACGACTTTCTTGTCTCAGCAATACATTTCATCGAAAAAGCTTCGCTAGGCAAATTTCCCCAAAAGATAGAACAACTGAAATAGTATATTTCTGATTTATCTCAAGCTTGCATCTTTGAATTCCAAAGTAACAGATGTAGAGAAACTGAGTCTCACATCGCTCAAGCGACACAAACTTTATGAAATGCGTCAGAAAAATATTTTACTCCTTCAGGCGAAATGTAAAATTCCCACAATTATTACAACTCCTACAGTTTAGTAAATTTGAAAATTTTCCCTTATTATGGTAATTACATAATAATGGAAAATAATTATAAAAATTTTTAAATAAAATAATTTTTACACCCAGAAGAAAAGAAATATTTCACATACAGTTTAATTAACTTTACCTGGTTTAAATAAATTTTATTTGCTTCAAGTGAACTTTATTTGTTTCAAGTAAATTTTATTCCCTTCGAATAAATTTTATTTGCTTTAAATAAATTTCCTTTGGTTCAAATAAATTATTTGGTTCAAATAAATTTGGTTTGCTTGAAGTAAAGTTTACTTGTTTCAGAGTAATTTCATTTGCTTCAAATAAATTTAATTCGAATCAAATTCATTGCATTTGGTTCAAATAAATTTTCTTTGATACCAATAAATATTTGGTAAAAATAAATTTTATTTGCTTTAAGCACTTAAATTTTAATTCTTTCGAATAAATTTCATTTACTTTAAGTAAATTTTATTTCGTTCAAAGTTTAAACAAATTTTATTTGGTCCAATTAATTTTATTTACTTAAAATAATTTTTTTTTTGGTTCACATAAGTTTTATTCACTTTAAAGAAATTATTTGGTTCAAATAAATTAGGTTTAGCGGAAATAAATGTAATTTATTTTAACTAAATTTTCTTAGGTTTAAATAAAATTGTATTTGCTTTAAATAAATTTTATTCGATTCAAATAAATTTAACTTCCTTCAAGTAAATTTTTGTTTCTTTCGAATAAATTTTATTTACTTTCAGTAAATTTTATTTCGCTCAAAGTTTAAACAAATTTTATTTGGTTCAAACAAATTTTATTCGCTTTAAATAAATTTTATTTACTTTAAAGAATTTTTTTTCGTTCAAATAAATTATATTTAGTAAAAAATAAATTTTATTTGTTTCAAGCACCTACATTTTGTTTCTTTCAAATAAATTTTATTTACTTTAAGTAAATTTTACTTCGTTCAAAGTGTAAACAAATTTTATTTGATTCAAATAAATTTTAATTGCTTTAAATAAATTATATTTGGTTGAAATAAATTTAATTTACTTGAAGTAAATTTTCTTTGGTATAAACAAACTTTTATTTGCTTTAAATAAATTTTATTCGATTCAAATAAATTTTACTTGCTTCAAGTAAATTTTGTTTCTTTCAAATAAATTTTCTTTACTTTAAGTAAATATTATTTCGTTCAAAGATTAAACAAATTTTATTTGCTTCAAATAATTTTTATTCGTTTCAAATAAATTTCATTTACTTTAAATAAATTTTCTTTCATTTAAATAAATTATATTTGTTTAAAATAAATTTATTTGCTTCAAGTAAATTTTATTCGATTCAAATAAATTTTACTTGCTTCAAGTAAATTTTGTTTCTTTCAAATAAATTTTCTTTACTTTAAGTAAATTTTGAGACATTTATAATTGGTTTAAATAAAATTTTTCTTGGGTTTAGCATATAAAATAGTTTTTATATAAAAGTATTTTTGTATAAAATACTTTTTATATCAAATAATTTTTGTATTATAATTATAATACAAAATATTATTGCCAATTCTTTATAATTATAATATAAATATATTGGGACATTCCAAATTATTATTTAAATTTTTGTATACTTTTTTTATTGAATAATTTTTGAGTAAAATAATTTTTATCTAAAATATTCCTTATAAAGAACGATTTTTTCTCGTTTTCGACAAAATTAGACGCGTAAAAGCGTTAACGACACCAACCATCGAGTATTCGCAAGCACTGCGGCCGCTGTTGCACACTACCGTCTCTCTATTCCACTGTCGGTCCAGCTGTCAGAAGCACTGATTCTTGTAGTATCCGTAATAATCACAACACTCCTCCGCCTCTTTAATGTAAGATGATCGAGGCCTCATTTGTTTGTCGTGCGCTCAATTTCGCGCACGAATTTTAATGTCTATTAAAAATTAATAATTCTCCAATATTTTCTCACTTTGAAAAACACTGCCTTCTTTTTTCGTAAACTTTTCCAAATTTTTTAAAAACCAATTTGCATTTTTTTCCGCCTGTAGAATCTCTGTCAAAAGAAGAGAGAAAAAAAAATTCGAATTTATTTTCTAGCAAGGACAATAGGGAAAAAATTCGCCGAAGAATATTTGCAAATATGACATTTGTATTACAGATGAAAAATAGTGTGTAAGCCAAAGAAAGTTTCAAGAAAGTTTTAAATCTTTTAAGAAATTTTTTTTTTTTTTGAGTTAAGAGTTTAGAAAGCAGAGGGATTTTGCTTTGTACAGAAATAAATTGTACTATTTTTGTCGGTCCTCAATGACGTGGAAAGAGAGGAGCTATTTTTTAATGACACTCGATGTGAAGACGACACAGTGTGGCAGGTTGTTGTTGTATTATTCATTCCTCTAAAAGCCATTTTATTTTTATTCGCAAATTTTGTCCTTTAATTTTTATTTTATTTTATAAAAATTTTTCACTCATTTCATTCGAAATGTGAGAATTGAAATTAATTTAAAAAATAGCTTTTAGTTGATAAATTAACTCAATGGTAATAGAATTTCAAAGTTCTCTTCTTAATAAAATAACTTTCCTTTATAAACTTCACAAACTAGGGACTAGTAACATAAGAAAAATTATAAATTAGAAAACTTGTAAACTACAGAACTCGTTAAATGGAGAACTTGACAATAATAGAACCCAAAGAAAAGGGAATTTCTAAACCAATTTAAAATTAACTTAGAACAAGAGGTGAACAAATTTTTGGTTGAACAATAAATTCTTTTAATAATGGACTAATAAAACTTGTGGAGGGTGAGCAAAAAGAAGTACATAGAACTTAACAAAGCTCTTTGCCTTAAATGCGCTCCCTTGAATGTTGAACAAGTCATTGTAAAGTTAGTGGAACTAAAGTTTGAGGATCCACAATTGTGGTTGTACAACAGCCCTTGTAACTTCTCTGCTTTTCAGGTATGTAAGCTCACCTTAAGTTCAACATCAGATTATTTTGATGGTATAAACCACTATATAGAATAGTGGAGTGAGAGAATAACGATTAACAAGTTCTATGAAGTCTGCGCAAAATGATAATGAACCGAAATTCCTTCGTGTCAATAATTGAAAGTCTATTAGATACCCTTAGACAACGAGGTAACTGATTGGTTTTATTTGATTTTTTTTTTTTGCCAAAACCGAAAAAAATCCTTTGGATGATTAAAAGTCTGTGGATCTTGTAGTTTAGAAGCTAACAGATTTTTGACGAAAGGAAGAGTTTTATGAATGGGTTGCAGGAGTAAATGCTTTACTATGTATTGTACTGTTTATCAATGGTAGTTTATGTTTGCAATAAAGGCAAAAATCTGCTTGGTAGCGGATTATGATGCATTAGCGGCAAGTTATGCTCCTTTAATAGCAGATGATGCTGTACAAATAGAAAAGTATGCTGCATCAGTGGGAAATTGTGCTGCATCAGTAGAAAATTGTTGTGAATTAGCAGATAGCTGTACAAGTGGCAGATTATTTTATACAAGTGGAAGAATAATTTATACAAGTGGTCGAATATTTGATACAAGTGGTACATTATACTGCACAAATATAATAGCAGATTGTGATGCATTAATTTTTTATGCTGCATTAGCAACAGTTGATGCTGTACGATTAGCAAATTATGCTGCATTGGTAACAGATAATACTGAACAATTAGCAAATTATGTTGCATTAGTGTCAGACTATGTTGTATAAATAGCAAATTATTAATTATTATTATAAGTAGCAGATTATTTTATACAAGTGGTCGAATATTTTGTACAAGTGGTACATTATACTGCACAAATATAATAGCAGATTGTGATGCATTAACTTTTTATGCTGCATTAGTAGCAGATGATGCTGTACAATTAGCGAATTATGCTGCATTAGTAGCTGATTATTCTCAAGTATCAGATTCTTCTGTAAAAGTAGCAGATTCGAATGAATTAATAGCAGATGATGCTTTACAAGTAGAAAATTATGCTGCAACAGTAGAAAATTATGCTGAATTAGTAGCAGATTATTCTGCACGAGTGGAAGATTACTCTATACAAATGGCAGATTATTTTGTACAAGCAGCAGATTTTTATGCATTAATTTTTTTATGTTGTATCAGTAGCAGATGATGCTGTATAATTAGCAAATAATACTGCATTAGCAGCAGATTATTCTCTATAGGTAGCAGATTCTTCTGTACGAATAGCAGATTTAGATGCATTATTGTCAGATTCAGATGCAGTAATGAAGGTTTATGTATAGCATTAGTAGGATACAGTAGCATGATGCTGTGTAAGTATAAAATTATGTTGTATTAGTAGAAATTAATGCTGCATTAGTACTAGATTATGCTGCAGTAGTATCAGGTAATGCACTTAGAACATTTACAATAAAAAACCTTTACATTAAAAATGTATTGATAAAACGGTGTGCTGTAATAACATTACATCTTGCAATGATAAGAGAACACGCTACGTTAATAGCAGAGTATATTTCACAAAATGTAGGATAGTATTTTATCCTGTAGTAGTAGCAGTAATGATAGCAGTATTTTATGCTGCATCAATTGTATGCTGTGCTATATTATTAGCATCGTAACTGCAGTAATGGTAGTATCATACAATACGAGCAGAATTCTACAGTAAAATTAAGATTTCTTGCTGTATTAGCAAAAGTATCTTTTAATTAGTTTAAATCTTTCAAGTATCTATCAATTAATATCAGAATATTAGGAGATTAGAATTTTCTCTTTGCACAGCATTTGTTACTAATGCAGCATGAACAGCTACTAATTCATCAGAATATTCTCTTTGTACAGCATCATCTGCTTTTATAACAGAATACTATGCAATTATATTAAGATATGTTGTTTTAATTTCAGAAAATGAAGCATTAACAAAATTAAGATATGCTGCTTTTGTAACAGAATGTGCTGCACTATTAAGATATGATGTTTTAATAGCAGCAACTTCATAATTAATATTAGAACATAGTGCTTTTGTACCAAATTATGCAGCACTAAAATTAAGATATGCTGTTTTAGGAGCAGAAAATGCTGATCGAAAATTAATAAATGTTGTCTTAGTACAGTAGCAGAAAAAGCTGCATAAATATTCAGAAATGCTGCTTTAGTAACAACATGCTGCATTAATATCAAGATATGTTGTTTTAGCTGCAAAATTCTGCATTAATGTCAAGATAAACTAGTCCAATAGCAGAATCTTCTGCATTAACAACAAAATTTGCTTTCAGTAGCAAAATTCAGCATAAGAAAATATGCAGAACAGAATATTTACTAATTGCAGATAGATTACAGAGATGCTGCTTTAATATCAAAAGCTTCTGCATTAGCATCGAAGTCTGATGCTTTGAGTAGCAAAATTCTGCTATCAGAATATGCAGCATCAACCGTACGATGTACCACAGCAGCCTATATATATACCAGGACACAACATACAGACAATATTTGAAGATGATGCTGATGACAAACGTGTTGTATTTATATCATAAATTTAGAAACTTTATGATTTCAAAATCAAGAACAAAAAAATCGCTTCCCTTTAATGATTTTCGAAATAAGATATTGTAGAAAAGAATGCTATATGTTTCGGCTATATTTAGCCATTCTTGTGTCGAAAGCAAACAGACAGCAAGGACAAATGAATTGATGATTCATGAATTAGACAAAATGCAATATAGTGAGGAATGCTTTCACATAATTTATCACATCTCCAAACAATAAATACAACAACAAAAAGAAGTTGCCCAATATTCACTTTATTTCACCAATTCTAAATCCCACAATTATTAAAGAATTGAATAAGGCACTTAATTTTCAAAATAGTTTTTCCGAACAGGAAAAATTTCCCAAAAATTCAAACAGTGTATGTTAATTACTCAGAGAATGCTCCACTCAAACCGATTAAAATTTCAGATAATCAATAATACGGATCACTGATTCAAAAATTATTTGCTAATTTATAATTGCGAATCAGATTACAAAAGGTTTGAAACAAGAAGAGAAAACCCCAAAAAATTGGAGCAATGTTGTCAAAGAAAAAGAGAATTCCAAAAAAAGAGAATGAAGTATTTCTCTTTCCACGCGTAATAAAATAGAATTCTAAAAATAAATAAAAATATTTCTATTTATTTCTCCATTGGATTATTTGATACACTTTCGTTTAGAAAAAAATGTGATTCACGACCCACTGGGTAAGAGGGTGGGGGGGGTTTATTAACCTTTAAGTTTCGTGACACGTTTTTTTTTTGTTCCTCTCTTCTTTTCTTATTTTGACTTTGAAATTTTGAATTTTATTGAAATAAACCGTGTGGTAGACGTTGGCACAAAACGGAGACGACGTTGATCGTCGCGACGACACTGAGACGCCGGTGGATGAAACGCGCGTATCGAGACGCAAGTCGCGCCGAAGGCACCGCGCGGCGGCCAGGTACGGCACCCCAAACAGTTATTAATAGCTCTTGTCCTAGCTTACTAGATTTGCCCTCGAACCGACGCAACCTCTCTCTTACTCTCCCTCTTCTCTCCCCCCCCCACCTTTTTAACCGCACAAAACTTTTGCCTCCTCTCTCTCTCTCTCTGTCTCTCACTCTCTCATTCCTCTTCTCCCTTTTTCACTCCTCCTAAAAGACTCGCGTTTGCTCCCATCTTCATTTCTCCGTTTTGGACTTATTACTCCCGTTATTACGTGTGTTTCATTCTAATTATAATACAAAAACGTTGAAGAGGAAAATACCGGAGACTTGAAGTCTAATGAGAGAATTGAAGGGGGTTTTTTCTTTTTAGCTTCGTAAATTTCTAATTTTTTGAATATTTTTAAACTATATTTAAAAATATAAAAAAACATGTGGAAAATTATGCTATTTTTAAGATTGAAACTAGATTCAGTGAAATTTTTTTTTTTGACTTAAAATTATAATCCTATGGTTAAAATTCAGTCAAAGGGGATTTAAAAGTAAAATGGGTTTTATCGAAAAGTAGGCAGAAAGTGAAATTTATTTTTTTCACTAAAAAATTGCTAATAAATAAAAAGAAAACTAATTGATTCTCAGTAATTCTATTCTCACTATTTTAAGGAGTCAAATTTGACTGAAAACTAGTAAACGACTGAATTATCAAACAATATTTACTGCTTGAAAAATTGAGAAATAAATGAAATTTTTAATATTTTTTTCTAAAGATTTTCTTATTTTCTGAATAATTAATTAGTTAAAAGAAAATTATCGTTCAGTGAAATTAGTTAAATTGAAAATTAGTTAAATTTCAAGACTGAAAAAATTAGCGTCTTTAAGCTCATAAGTAGATTAAATCAATTTTAAGACTTAAAATCATAATCTCAACACTAAAATTCGGTCAAAAGTGGTTCTAATTTAAATGTTTTTATTCAAAAGTGTACAGAAAGTAAGATTTATCTTTTCCACTGAAAACTTACTGATTTTAAATAAATAAAACTAACTTATTTCCAATAATTCTATTCTCAATAGTTTAAGCATTATAATTTTACTGAAAACTAGTTAAAAACGACTGAATTATCAAACACTATTTCACTGATTAAATAATTGAGAAATAAATGAAATTTTTAATATTTTTTTATTGAAATGGTTTTTTACTTTCTAAATAACTAATTAAAAATAAATAAAAATAAAAAAATGAATAACTAAGTAGTTAAAAAAATTTCGCTCAGTAATTCAGTGACTTTTTAGGCTGATTTTCATTGTTTGAATGATTGAAATCTTGAGAATGGAGTCTCTGAAAAAGTGTCAAATATCAACAATTAAAAAAATTATAGCTCGATAAATCTGTTATTTTTAAAAATGATTTTCAACATTTTACTGATTGTAAATTAGAATAGAATCAATGAAAATCAGTGAATACTGATTTCCGGATAGAATTCTCTGTTTTAATTTCAGAGTAGAAGAGAGATTTGTTAAATTTTTTTTTGCTGAATTTATATTTTTTTTATATTAAAAAAAAGTTTTTTTTGTAAAAAATGACAAAAAATAACAAAAAATTTCTATTTAATATTTTTTTACTGTTATTTTCAATAGAATTTTTTTTAATAGTATAAGAATAAAAATTTAACAAAAAAATTTATGATTCTCTCTTCTTCTTTCTGAATTTCAATTAATGAAATCCAACAGAAAATCAGTAAAATTTGACTAATTTTAAGTAAATCTATTCAAAAGAAAAGAAGACAGAATGTTTAAAATTTCTTCTTTGTTATTCACATTTTTTTTTATTTTTTTCATTCACATTTTTTTCATTCACATTTTTTTTAAAAGTAATTTTTTAAACTGATTTCAATGCAACTTCACTAATTAAAGACGAGAAAATAGATTTATTGAAAATTAGTTAAATTTTAATGATTTTTAGTGTAAATTCACTGAAATTCATATTATTTAGTTTTAAAAAGAAAAAGAGAAAAAGATTTTAATTTTTTTTTTAGTAAATTTGTATTTTGTTTATATTAAAAACAATTTCTATTGAAAATCCGAATGCGAATAAAAAATTCCCAAAAAGTTTACAATAAAAATTTGAACAAAGTCACAGAAAATTATTCCAATTTCAGAAATTTTCAGTGCAATTTCACTGATTTAGTTTTAGACTGGAAGAAGAGAGAATGCGGTTTTAGTTTTTGTGTTAAATTATTACTCCTTTTTGTATAAAAATAAATTTCTCTAGAAGTGAATGGAGTTTTTGGAGTGTAAAAAATTAAATTTAAGAGGTAGAGAGATATTCCTGCAAAATAATTTTAATTCTCGAGGAAATTCAGAGAAGAACTCAATTTTGACAGAAATTTTAAAAAACTAACAACAAGTTTATTTTTTTTTCAAAAATGTTTAAATCTTTCAAGTCCAAGAAAAGATGAAATGTCAAATAAGAAATTGAAAATTAATTTCTAATTTTTTTAATTTTTAGTTTTTTAAATTTATAATTTTTTTTAAATTTCTAATTTTGTATAGTTTCTAATTGTTTTAGTTAATAACTGTTTTAATTTCTAATTTTTGTAAATCCAAACTTCTTAACTTATAATTTTTTTAATTAATAATTTTTTTAATTTCTAGATTTTTAATTTCTAATTTTTCAAATTTCTAATTTTTTTTTAAGTTAATTATTTTTTGTTTAGAAATTTTTTTAATTTTTAGGGTTTTTAATTTTTAATTTGTTTAATTAAGCATTTTTTCAATTTTTAACTTTGAAGTTTCTAATTTTTTTAGTTAATAATTTTTTTAATTTCTAATTTTTAATTTCTAATTTTTTTAGTCAATAATTTTTTTAATTAGAACTTTTTAATTTCTAATTTTTTTAGTTAATATTTTTTTTAATTTATATTTTTTATAATTCAGAACTTTTTAATTTCTAATTTTTTTAGTTGACAATTTTTTTAACTTCTATATTTTTAATTTCTAATTTTTCAATTTCAAATTGTTTAGGTTAATAATTTGTGTTGTTAAGTAATTTTTTTTTTATTTCCAACATTCTAATTAATAATTTCTTCAATTTCTAATTTTGTAGTTTTAAACTTTTGTAGTTTTTAATTTTTTTAATTTCTAATTTTTCAAAATTAAATATTGAATTCACGACATAGATAAAAAAAAAACTAATCGGAGAAAAATAAATGGCTTCTCCATTAATTTCTCGAAAAAGAGGGAGAGAGAGAGAGAGACGTTTCACTTAAAACTTCCACTCGCTATCTCCTAATAAAAAGACATTTCTCTTTAATTAAAAATTAAAGAAAGAAATGAAAAAAAAATCCGCAGTAATTCAGAAATAATGCTTCCTCACATCATCTGGAAAGAATGTTATCTTAATAGTGTCATAATATCGTGTAAATTCACGAAAGATCATGACAATGGATTTTAGGAGAATTGAAATAAAAAAAGAGAGAGAGAGTGGAGAGTAAAAAAAAAGTAAAAAGTCCAGGACATTTATATAATAAAAAAGTGCCCCTTAAACATTTCAAGAAAAGTTTGAAATTTTACGTCTCTCGACGTCCATACCTTGAGCCATGTTACCGAAGGCAATGGAGTACGAATTGAAAGAAAGAGAGTAAGAAAAAGGAACAAGAGAGAAGGAAACCACGCGGTTGCTGCTGCTGCTGCTACTGCCGTTGAAAGTCGATCGATAGCCAAACTCCTCTCTGTCTGGCGGGACATAACATAGACACAAGCACAGAAACGAAATGCACAGTTCCTAAGGAAAGAGAGAGAGAGAGAGAGAGAGAGAGAGAGAAGACAAATGAGTGAGAGAGAAAGAGAAATAGACAAGTGAGAGAGAGAGAGAGGAGAGAAGAAAGCACAACGTGAATTGGCCAGAAACAAGAATTCGTTTCTTACACAATTTCACTGAGAGAAAAGAGAGATGATTATGGTATATATACACAGTATATTTACTTCCACATGAATGAATGTCATCTTCTCTTGAAACAAGTTCAAAGGAGAAACATTCCTCCATGTCTGTATGATAAAAACAAAATAGAGATTTTCGTTTTTCGAGACCATTACAAGACTTATCAAATTTTCAGTTTCGTGCCGCATTGTTTCCCTCTGTTTTTTGTTTTCCTTTTTATTTCGCCAATAAAAAAAATTACCTTCTCATTTTTGATACTATTACAAAGGTCAGATCGAACGTTTACTTTTACTACTGAATCGAGGAGGGAGAGAGAGAGAGAGAGAGAGAGAGCAGTTTGACCAATTGAAACTACTTCTCCTAAATTCGACCAATTTAACTGATTCTTTAATTGACTTAATTAATTTTTAATAGTCTCAAATTAAAACTCTTAATTGTAATTTCGATCTGTAACCTACTTTTTGCTTAAAAATCAATTAAAGTTTACTGATTGATAAATCAATAATTTGTTGTCAATTAAAATTTCAAGATTGATAAATCAGTAATTAGTAATCAATTACAATTTCCTGATTGATAAATCAGTAATTAGTGATCAATTAAAATTTCCTGATTGATAAATCGATAATTAGTACTCAATTAAAATTTCCTGATTGACAAATCGGTAAATAGTATTCAATTAAAATTTCCTGATTGATAAATCAGTAAATAGTATTCAATTACAATTTCCTGATTGATAAATCGATAATTAATAATCAATTAAAATTTCCCGATTGATAAATCAGTAATTAATAATCAATTAAAAATTAAAAATTTCCTGATTGATAAATCAGTAAATTTTAATTCAGAGGAAAAAAAAATTTCTACTGCTGAATTAGTAAAATTTTTAAACTGATTCAAAAACAAAACGTCTTTCACTGATTTAAATTTGTTAAAATTGCAACTGATTGGAATTCTCCACATTGAATATTAAACCCAAAAATTTATTTTCAGAATTTTTAAAAATTGTCTTACTAAAACTTGCCTTTACTACTCAGAGAAAAACTTAAATATAAAAAAATGGAATTTTATCATTTTTAATTGTCTGACTGAAATTTACATTTACAGGGTTGCCACAAAAATTTAACTTTGTTTTTCCCTGACTTTTCCCTGATTTCAAGACAAAATTTTTACTTTTTCCCTGAGCCTAAAGAATATAAATTCTGTTTCACTCTAAAAATGATTATACTCAAAAAAATGTTGAAAGTATTACAAATTTTAAACTTTTAAAGACTTTAATTTGAAACCTTTTCAAAATTCAATTTTTAATTCAATTTTTATTACAAAATTCTGAGAGAATTCAATTATTTAAGTACAAAAATAAATTATTTATTTAATAATTTAATGCTTCTACAAATTTAAATTATTTTAAGAAATTTAATTCAAATTTAACTGAAATTTATTATAATTAAGGAATTTTATCACAATTTTTAAAAATAATTGAAAACTTAAAGAATTTTATTTAAATTTTTAAAAACAACTAATTTTAGGAGAAGAATTTAAATAGAAAACTATGAAAATAATTGCATTCAAGAAAAGAATTTTATTAAATTTTGTTTTAATAATTAGAATTTTGCCAAAAATTTTATTAAAATTTTTAAAAATAAATTAATTCTTGAGAATAATTTCACTATCTATTTATAAAGATACTTTAATTTATGACTAGAATTTTAAAAGAATTTTGAAAATAATTTAATTTCTGCAAAGTATTTTATTACTTTTCAAAAGAATTGAATTTTCGTCATGAATTTTAATATTTTTCAAAATAATTGAATTTTGGAAAAGAATTTTATTAAAATTCCTTAAAATAAATTATTTTATAAGAAAAAATTTGTTGTTTATCAAGATAATTGAATTCTTTTTCTTAATTAAAAATTTTTTGAAAATAACTGATTTTCGGCGACGAATTAAAATTTTTTTTATGAAAATAATTAAATTATTGCAAAGTGTTTTACTATTTTATTGAATAATTGAATGTTTCTTAAAATTGAATTCTTTCGTCAAGTTTTAATAAAATGTTTAAGAATAATTGCCTTTTTCGACTAATTTATTTAAAATTGTATTCCAAAAATTTGAAATTCTGCAATGAAAATTATTGAATTCATAAATGAATTTTTATTATTTATGAAAATAATTGAATGTTTTCGTAGAATTGTATCAAAATTTTTTTTCAATAATTAAATTTCTTGATATATTTTATATGAAAATAGTGAATGTTGAAAATCATTGAATTGCGAAAAACTTTTGAAAATAATTTAAATTTTGCAAAGAATTTTATTTAAATTTTTGAAAATAATTGAATTTTTGGCGAAAATTTTTGCTATTTTATAAAGATAATTGAATTCTTGATCAGATATTCGTTAAAATTTTTGAAAATAATTGAATTTTTTCAAAGAATTTTATTACTTTTGAAAATAATTGAATTCTTGTGATGAATATTGTTATTTATGAAATTAATTAAATTTTGCAAAGAAGTTTATTAAAATTCCTAAAATAATTGAAATATAATGAAATTAAAGCAAATAAAAATTTTCTTTTGACAAATAAATTTTGTTGGACGGAAATTGATTTGAACCAGATAAAATTAATTTGATCTCAATAAAATTAAAGTGATCCAGATAAATTTTATTTAAAACGAATAAAATTTATTTGAAATTTTCAACCGAATAAAATTTACTTGAACCAAATAAAATTTATTTGTGACAAATTTCCATTTGGCTGTGAGACAAATATATACCTTCTGTCTGAATATATAGTCTGACTGAAACTGTCCTCAACTACTGTTAGAAAATTACGAAAAAGTATAAGAAGTCTGATAGTAAATTTCCTTTACTACTGGTGCTAAAAAAGTACAGGAAATAACAATAACCTTCTGACTGACTTGAAACTGACCTTTACTACTCATAAAAATAACAATCTTAGAAAACTTCTGCTTGAAGTGTCGCTGACAATGGGCTTATTAGATTTCATCCGATTTTTGTCTGAATGAAAGCGCCTTTAACTACTGTTCCTCAAAATTGTATTAAAAATAAATTTCAAATTAACTTATTTGGAAAACAAAAATTTAAAATTAAAATTCGAATCATTTTTCTTGTTTCTTCTAATACCTAAATAAACTATATTAATATTTGAATTTTGTCTGACTGATATTTACTCTTACTACTTAGAAAAAATATCCTACTTCAAATATCGACAAATTTTTACTGTGGAAAAAAAAATTTGTCTCGCATAAAGATTGGAACAATTTTGACTGTCTGATCACAAACTTCTTTTACTACTAGTATAAAAAATTAACAAAGAACAAGTAATTTTCGTCCATTCGACGTTGACTGAAAAAATGTCTGACTTATATTGACTTTTACTACTGATGCAAAAAAATTACAAACCTCTTTGAGTCTGACTATAATTGTCTTTCACTACTAAATTATTACTAATAGTAAAATTGAAAAAAAAATTCTGTCTAAATCTAAACATTATTTTCCTTTGCTACTGTTATTTTCAATTTTCAGTAATTAAATAATTCTGTCTTCTCGAAATCAATTGTTAACTGATATTAAAATTCGAAACAAATTTCTAATGTCTGACTACTATCGACTCTTGCTACTAAAAAATTAAACGGTTCTTCAAGTCTGACTATAACTGACCTTCACTACTACTAATAAAATTACAAAAAACTTTGAAAATAACTGTTAGTTTAATTCTACAAAAAGAAATTAATTTTTGTCTTTCCTCAATCAACGGATATTAAAATTCGAAACAAATTTTCAATGTCTGACTATAATTGACCGTCACTACTAATATTAAAATTACAAAGAACTTTGAAAGTTCTTGTCTTTCCTGAACTTTCTTTTCATTCGAGAGAGATTTATATTAAATCGAAATTCTTTCGTCTTTCTTGAATTGTCCTTTTCTACAGTTATTGAATTAGGAAACTCCAAAGAGTTTCGTCTGACTGAAATCGTACGTTACCACTATTATTAAAAGTACTAAAAAAATTGGTGTCTCACCATAAATTGAAAAATTAAACAAAAATTGTTACAATTAGAATCCTAACTCTAATTGTTTCAATTTTTTTTAACCTTTTTAGACACAAATTTTTTTGGACGGAAATAAAATTTTTTTGCACCAAATAAAATTTTAACCAAAAAATTTTGAACCAAACAAAATTTTTTTTAATCAAATAAAATTTTTTTGAATCAAATAAAATTTATTTAAACCAAATATAAAACCTACATTTTTCTCAAATATATTTATATTTGTATCACAATTTAGTAACTTTTTTATTTTTCGAAAAAGAAATTTTATTTGACACAAATACCTTTGTTTTGTACAGAAATAAAATTTTTATTTAAAACAAATTATGTTGATTTCAACCAAATGAAATTTAATTGAACCGTATCAAATTTATTTCAATCAAATAGAATTTATTTGAACCATATAAAATTTATTCTCATCAAATAATATGAATTTGATGCAATTAAAAATTTTCTTTGGCACAAAAAAAATTTTTTAGACTGAAGAAAATTAATTTTTTTGTAGAAATAAATTTTTTTAGACAGAAGAAAATTTATTTTTTTGCACCAATTTCATTTTATTTTGACTAAATGAAATTTATTTGATTTAAATGAAATATTTTTGAATAGAATGAAATTTATTTGAATCGAATGAAATTTATTTGAAGCAAGTAGAATTTCTTTTAACCAAATAGAATTTTTCTTAAGCAAATAGATTTTTGAATCAAATAAAACTAATTTTAATTTCAATTCAAATAAAATTTATTTGAAGCGAATAAAATTTGTGCTTACCAAATGAAATATATATTTGAACCTAATAAATGGTAATTGGAAATTTAAAAATTCATCAAATGTAAAGTAATTTGAAATGTTAAAAAAAATTGTTACGATTAGAATCCTAACTTTAATTGTTCTAATTTTTTTAACCTTCTACTTTCTTATATAAACGAAGGATTTTTTTATTTAACCGTATGAAAATTTAGTTAAATTGAAAAGGAAAGAAATTTTCACCACGTTATAGTTTGTCTCTGAATGGAAAAGAAAAATGCGTCTCAAATGATTGGTATGCATTTTACACGAGTTTTCTCTTGTCAGAAAATGGAATATGGGATGAGACGGTGAAAATATAGAGAGAGGAGAGAAAAGCTTTTAAATTGTTTTGGTAATGGCTGGTTATTAGTTGTTAGATGTTGTTTGGAAAGCCGAAATGTTTGGATTCAAATCTAATTTTAAGGAAAGCCCCATGTAATATTATGCAAACGGAGTCAAAGGCAGAGGGAAATAACGTTTGAAGCTTATGCTTAAGGTATATCAAGGGGGAAAGAAAAGAGGATGCACCACCCCAAATAAATGTCGTGTACGACGCGCTAATGACTGTTCTAAGTTTGCTGATGACGCGGGTTTACCGAGAGGACAATGAACTTTCATCTCTAATCCAGCTCTCTCGTCTCAATTTTTTTTCTCCTTCAATATTTTTCTCTATATATGGCAAATAAATATATTTACAGGAAGAAAATCGAGACTCCCAAAAATTGTAAATTGACCATAAAATGGAAAAATTTACTTTACAAAAAAATGTCCAAAACATATTCTTCTTGCTTAGCTTTTTATTTCAATTTTTAATTTGACAACAAAATGAAAAATTTTACTTTACATGAAAATATCCAAAATATATTGTTACTACTTTTTATTTTTATTTTTAATTCAAAAAAAAATTGAAAAATTAACGTATGAAAAAAATTTTCAGAAATATTCTTCTTGCTTTTTATTTTTTTTTTCCTATTGACGACAAAATAGAAAATTTTACTTTCAAAAAATGTTAAAAAAATATTCTCATTGCTTTTTATTTTAATATTTAATTTGACAATAAAAGGGAAAATTTTACTTTACAAAAAATTGTACAAACAATATTCTTATTGCGTTTTATTTTAATTTTCAATTTACGACAAAATGGAAAATTTTACTTTCAAAAACAATGTCAAAAAATAATCTTCTTGCTTTTTATTTTCATTATTTTTTATCATCAATTTCTTTAATTTTTACTATTTTTATTTTTATTTTTATTGCATATAATTTTATTGTATTTTTATTTAATTACTTCATTTTTTTTAATTTTAATTTTTATTATTTATTATTTTTTCTATTTTCCAATTCTATTATATTTTACCCTACAATTATTATTTTGTTTCTATTATTTTTTTATCAACTAAACGAATTTTGATTTGAAATGAAAATCTGTATCGATATTCCTTTCCGTCATTCAAAGAAAATTTCAGCGCAATGTGAAAAGAGATATTTTTCTATCAAAACAAAACAATTTTTTTTTTCATATCCGATTCAATTTTGTCGTCAATCGAAATAAAATAGAATATTCATTGGACAATGTTTATCAAAAGCCGTGTTTTTCGATTCAATTTGAATAAAATAAAATAAAAAAATATATTTTTCGAACAAAATTGATTTTTTAATGAAACGGAAGAAATTTTTAATTTTTTCTCCTCTGTTTCTCTGTATTTTTTTACTCTCAAATGGATTTTTATTTGCTATTTGATACTTTTTCAAATTTTCGTTTTTTAAAATATATTAAAATTTTTTAATTTAAATAATATTTAAATTTAGATATAAAAATTATAACCAACTTTTTCCACGAAAATTGAAAATAAAAAAAAATTAAATTAAAATGGAAAAAACTTTTTCCGTTTTTAATCTTTCACTAATTTCTCCGCTCTCTGGAATTTTTCACATATTTTTTTTCTAACAAAAAAACCTACAAATATATAAACATTTTTCTACTCTCCTCTTCTGTATTCTTTTTTCCCCCTTTTTTTTATTTTCCCCACTACTTGTTTTAATACCATTTCATCGTTTTTCTTCGGGTAAAAAATTAAAATCCGAACTTAATTTGCCAGATTAGACTTTCCTGCTCTATTCAAAAAAAGAAAAAAAAGAAAGAAAGTTTCTCACTTTCGTGATTGCAAAACGTTTGAGAGAATTAAAAACCCTTTCTTTTAATTGCGATTGCCGTCGGTTTGGTTTCAAGACAAGTTGTAAAAGTTTTTTTTTTTTAATAAAGCGATCTTCTTTTATCACAATAGTATTTATAGTACCGGCGGTATATAGTGTGATTGCTGCACTGCTGAAAATCAGCTGACGAGACTTCCAAGAATAGGGTAAAAAAAAACGTGCGATCGGGATGACAAGCACGCGGAACAATTGGACAGGTTTGCGTGCATTCATGATATTGTATAAGAGTCCCTCGTACGTGTTCAGCAGTCTATATGCCTTATTAATCTTCTGATTTTTCAAAAAAAATTGTCAACTTAACTTCAGAAAACAAAAAAAAAATTTTTTTCTTCAATTAATCTTTCGAAATTTGTGTTTTATTTTTAAGTAAAGAGAAATAAAAATTTGTTTATAAATTAAACAAGATTTTTGTTAAATGAAAAATAATTTTAAAAAATTAGATTAATAATTTATGTCAATGATTAATTAGTAATTCATAATAATATATAATGATATAAATAATAATTAATAATTTTAACATACAATTTATTATAAATTAAAAAAAAATCAATTACGAATTTACTATCGAATTCATAATAAATTAAATAGAAAAAATTTGTTGATAATTTGAATCATTATCTCAATGAAAAATAAATAAAAAATTTCCAATTTTGATGCTGATGAGAAAATTATTATTATTTATAATATTATCATTATTATTATTATTATTGTTATTATCATTATTACTGAAGATAAAAAAAAAATTAGTGCGCTTCGAAATATTCGCTCAAGCGATAAATTTTTGTTATAATTAGAAGATTATGATGCATTTTTAGTAGCATGAAAAAAAGAGAAGCTGACAAATTTTCTATCAACTATCTAATTATGTGAAGAGATAATTATTCGCCCATTGCCTACAAGCCGTACAGCGTTAATTATAGGGGAAAAAACTTGATAGTGACCACTATGTACATTTTCGGAAATATAAAATTAATTTTCCCTTTTTACCCTCGTCAGAAAAAATTAATTTTCCTTTCTAAAAATTAGATTAATTACTAAAATTACTACGATTACTATTTGGTTTTTAATTATCAATATTTAACTATAATTACTATAATTATAAATTACGTAATTACTCAAAAAAAATTAGTAAATAAATTTACGCCTAATCTCAGAGAAAATAAGACAAAAAAAAGAAATAACAAGAAACAGAAGGAAAAGAGAATCAAAAGAAATTTTTATTCCTTTTTCTTTCTTTTCCTGCAAAATACACTGAAGAAAAAATTTATTTTATTCAAATAACCGATTTTTTTACTATTATCACACTGAGAAAAAAATTTTTTTGAATACAAAAATATGTAGCCAACCATAAAAATATGATTGAATTAAACAGATTTTTAAATTGAATTAAACGTAATTTTTATTGAATAAAACATATTATGTATTATCAAAATTTACTAATTTAAAAATAATTTAAAATTAATTCAAAAATAATTTTTGGTTGACTGTATAACAAAGATAATTATGTTTGATTCAAATATATTGTTCTCTCAGTGCAATTAAATATTTACTTGAAACAAATAATTTTTATTTTGAGGCAATTAAATGGTATTTGAACCAATAATTTCAGTGTTTGAAGCTAATACCATTTAATTCAATTCTTCAATTAAATAATTTATTATTTAATTAAATAGTTTATTATTTAATTAAGTAGTTTATTATTTAATAATAAAAATTATTTGATTCAAGTAAATATTTAATTGATAACAATCAAGTAATCGGTTGTTTGATTTAAATAAATTATTTTTAAGTGTAAAAAGAAAAAAAGAAAAAAAGGAAAACGAAAAAAGAAAGGGAGAAAAATGGAATAAGAGGAATAAAAAAGAGAAAATGAAAAAAGGAAAGCGGAAAAGAAGAAAATGAAAGAAAAATGGAATAAAAGGAATTAAAAGAGAGATAAGATGGAAAAATTAAATAAAAAGGGAGAAAGGAAAACAGGAGAAGAAGAAAAATAGAATGGAAGAAATAAAAAGGGAAAAGAAAAAAGGAAGATAGGAAACAGAAGGAACAGTGTAGGAAAAAAAGGGAAAAAAGAATGAAAAGAAGAAAAAAAGAAAGAAAAGAAGAAAAAGAAAGATGAGAAGGAAAAATTGAATAAAAAAGAAAAAAGAAAAAGGAAAACAGGAGAAGAAGAAGAATGAAAATACAAGACTGAAAATAGAGGAAAAAGGAAAAGAAGAAAAAATGGAATAAAAAGAAAGAAGAAAACAGGAGAAGAAGAAAAAGAAGAAAAAATAAAATAAAAAAGAAAGAAGAAAACAGGAAAAGAAGAAAAAGAAGAACAAAATAAAATACAAGAATAGAAAGAGAAAAAAGAGGGAAAAAATGGAACAGAAGGTATGAAAGGAGAAAAAGCAAAAAAGAAAAAGAAAGAAAACTGTAGTAAACTGAATAAGAAGAAAAAGGAAGAAAAGTAATAAAAACAAAAAACAGAATAAAAGAAACAGGAAAAGTGGAACAGAAGGAATGAAAAGAGAAAAAGGAAACGCAAAAAGAGAAGGAAATATGGAAAAAGTGAATAAAAAGAAAAACGTATAAAAAGGAATAAAAGGAAAAACGTATAAAAGGAGAAAAGGAGTAAAAAGAGAAAAAGGAAACGCAAAAAAATAAGGGAAAACGAATAAAAGGAATAAAAGGATTAAAAGAAAAAAAGGAGTAAAACAAAAGGAAAGAAACTGTTACAAAAATAAAGGAGCAATATAAATATCAACAAAAAAAATGAAATAAAAAAAATAAAATTAATAAAATTAAAAATTAATAACAATAGTAAAAATAGTAAAAATAATAAAAATAAAAAATAAAAATAAAGAAAGCAATAATGAAAATAAACAGAAAGCGATCAACCCCTCATAGGAAGCTTATTTTTCTCTGAATTAAAAAGCGGCCAAGAAACGAAATAAGCAAATGAATCTAATCTAAGCACCTGTCCTACGGAAGGGGCCTGCAGGTAAGTCGAGACATCCGGTTCCACCATGCAGCTCCTCAGAGTATCCGGGATGAACATGAGTAGCTGGGACGGTGGTGGTCCAGGCTGATGCCGGTTGACACCTGGCTGGCACTCCTCGGCCTGGAACTTCAGTTTTCTAAACGTCGTGTCTGCCAAATTGTAAATGATGGACTCGCAAAAGAAATCTCACTCTCGGTTTCAATTGGTCCCGCGGAACAATTGAATCAAGAAAAATCGTTGGTCCCCGTGTGTGTGAGAGCGCGCGGGACCTTTTTTTTTTGCAAAAATAACAAAAACAAAAACAAACTTCTCTTTTTAATTTTATTAAAGAGAGAGAGAGAGAGAAAGAAAGAGACAGCGAAAGATTCGTAAAAGAAAAATTATCTCAATTCACAATCGTATTCTCTGATTCCACAAAATTTTCTCTTCTCAATAATTTTTTTAATAACGGAAGGACCAAAGTGTCCTTCCGTTCTGAAAATCCTAATTTTCTGCTGATCTAAAGACCTTGAATGTTGATGATGATAGTGACGAAGAAGATAATGATGATTATGATGATGATTAGTTCCCCTAAATTGATGATGTAGCCTGGAAATTTCCTGACTTTTTTTGAAAATATTTTCTTGATTTTTATTATTTGTTGTTAATTGATTGTTATTGTTGGGTGGTGGCACACCGCACCCAGGCACACGCATCCTATCTAACGCGAGCCACACTCCTCACTCGACTATTCGTTGTCGACGGTCTCGTTTCCGTTATTCGAATAATCTTTCTCCTCTCTCTCCTTTCTCTTTTGTGTTATAAACCCCCGTGCGGTGGAGATTTTTCCCCCCGAACGGAGAGACGTCAGGTCCCAGACTACGCCGACTCGAAGCTTTTGGATTTTTGCTGCGTCGGCGTCGGCGTGGTAAAAGCTCTCTGATCTCGCGCAAACTCGATGCCCACTCACTCACTCACTTCCTCGGGAAGAAAATCTCAGTACGGCAAGTTTCAAGCGATAAAATAAAAGGCGCACACTACACCTCTCTCTGACTTTTTAAGAAAAATATATACCCTCTTGTCTTCACTATATATTCTCTTTTACAATATTTCTTTTCATTCGCTGCATAACATTTTGTTTAGGTCAATCAATTTTTCTTTTCTTCTAGATATATATTTGTATGTTTGTATGTGAATAACATTCATACTTGTTTTTGTCTTCTATTTATAGGGAATATTTCACTGAAATTCGTTGGTTTTTGAGATTCAAATTTTCGTCGCGAATTCTGGATTTATTTTTGAGGTAGAATTTTGTTTAACTGGATTTTATTTTACTTCAACTGAAAAATATTTCGCTCAATTAATATTATGGATATTTGGCTTAATTTTCTAAGGTAGATTTCTATCTAATAAAATTTTATTTTACTAAAGAATATTTAGAAAATTTTTTATGATGGCTATTTAGATATTTGGCTTAATTTTGTATAAAAGATTTCTATCTAATCGAATTTTACTTTATTTAACCAAAGAAAATTTGGAAACTTTTCTATCCAATCAAATTTTATTTTGTTTAATGAAAAAATATTTGGATATTTAGCTTAATTTTGCAAAGTACATTATTGATATCTTATCGAATTTTATTTTATTTAGCCTAAGAATATTTGGTTAAATATATTTTATGGCTGTTTGGATATTTTGCTTAATTTTGTAAAGTAGATTTCTATATAATCGCATACTTTTTATTCAGCCAAAGAATATTTGGAATTTGTCAAAAATTTATAAAGATTTTTATATACTCGAATTTTATTTTGAATAACTACAGAATATTTTAATATTTGGCATAATTTTGTATAGTAGATTTCCATCTAATTAAATTTTATTTTATTTAATTATAGAATATTTGGCTGAATTTTATAATAAAGATTTTTATCCAATCAAATTCTGTTTTAATCAAGAAAAGAAGATTTGGAATTTAGCATAAATTTATAAAGAATAATCCAATCTCATTGAATTTTATTTTATTCAGCCAAAGAATATTTGGAATTTGGCAGAAATTTATAAAGAAGATTTCTATCCTATCGAATTTTATTTTATCCAGCGAAAGAATATTTAGAATTTGGCAGAAATTTATAAAGAAGATTTCTATCCTATCGAATTTTATTTTATCCAGCGAAAGAATATTTGGAATTTGGCAGAATTTTGTAAAAAAAGATTTGTAGCTAAAAGAATGTTATTTTTTTACTGAAGTATATTTGGCTAAATTTTTTTTGGTGGTTATTTGGAAATTTGGCTTAATTTTGAAAAGGAGATTTCTATTTCAGCGAATTTTATTTTATTCAGCCAAAGAATATTTGGAATTTGGCATAATTTTGTAAAGTAGATTTCTAGCTATAATAGAATATTATTTTACTTTACCAATGAATATTTAGCTAAATTTTGTATGGTGGCTATTTCACCATTTGGCTTAATTTTGTAGATTTCGAATTTTATTTTATTTAACCAAAGAAAATTTGGATATTTGACTGAATTTTATAAAGAAGATTTCTATCTAATCAAAAATTATTTTTTCAACTAATAAATATTTGGATATTTGGCTAAATTTTTTAAAAAAGATTTCTATCTAATCAAAAATTATTTTATTTAACTTAAGATTATTTGGATGTTTGGCTTAATTTTTTACAGAAGATTTTTATCTAATCAAAAATTATTTATTTAACTAAAGAATATTTGGCTAAATAATATTTTATGACAATTTGGATATATGGCTTAATTTTGTAGATTTTTAATTGAATTTTTATATTATTTAACCAAAGAAAATTTGGATATTTGCTATTTGGCCTAAATTTTAAAAAGTAGATTTTATGTAAAAGTTTCTATTGAACCAAATTTTATAAATTTGAGTTTATATTAAGCCGAATTTTGTAGAATTTTTATTCAACTGAATTATATGGAACAAAATTTTATATTTACTTAACTTTCATGAAGTAAAGTTTCTATTACACCAAATTTAATAATCTAAAGTTTATGTTAAGCCGAATATAATTTAAAATTCGTACCAATAAATTGAATTCTATAAAGTAAAATTAATATTAGAACGAATTTTCTGGTCTATATTAAACCGAACTTTATAAAAAAAAATTACACTTTAAGACAATTTTCATCAGTCCTCATAAGTTTCTATTAAACAAAATTTTATAAACTAGAATTTATAATTATTTTATATTTAACCAAACTTTATAAAGTAGAATTTGTATTAAAACGAATTTTATTAAAATTTCTTATATTCTAACCAAATTTTATGGAGAATATATATAAATAAATTTTATAATAAATTTACAATAAAAAAACTAGATTTTATTATAAATATATTTAACATTATGCCGAAGTTCATAAAGTAGAATTCGTACTAAAATTAAATTTTATAAAGTAAAGTTTAGATTATTTTCAAGTTCATAAAAAAAAATTCAACTTCACCCACTTTTAAAAATTGAACTGTATATTAAACCAAATATCATAAACTAGTGTCAAATTATCATAAATATCATAAATTAAGCCAAATTTAATAAATTCTTAAGAAATTAGAAATAAATTGTGAATTTAAATAAATAAGACAAATAAAATAAATTCGAATTTATATTCAACCGAATTGCATATGTTGCAAAAATCTGTAGAAATTAATTTAACAAAGTGGTTCATAGTAAACCAATTTTTATAAATTGAAGTTTATATTGAGCCAAAAGCTATAAAATAGAATTAATATCCAATCGAATTTTAAATTGATCGAATAAAAATGAATTAAAATTTTTAAGTATTTCAAAATTTAGTTTCACTAAAAATTATAGCAATAGAAAAATCAATAGTTTTCGAAAGTAATAAATGAAGTAATAATAATTGATTAACTTTAATCATGTAAATTAAATTTATTTACAAATAAATTGATTAATTAATTATATTTCGGTTATTAATTAATTCGATGGTAATTTTTTTTAATTAATTGAATATAATTAATTAATTAATTAATTACTAAATTATAATTAATTTACTAATCAATTATTTTTTAAAAGAATTAATTTACTACTCAGTTAATTGAATATAATTAATTTACTAATCTGTTAATTGAATACAATTAATTTAATAATCAATTAATTGGATATAATTAATTTATTAATTAACTGGTTGAAAGTAAGTAATTTACTAATTAATAAAAAAAATGTCTTCATTTTTAAACTGAATTAACAGATTTAATTATTTAATTTGCAAGTTAATTTGAATAAATTTAAAAAAAATGTTATCAATTCAATTATTCCTATTGATCGACTTGGTGAGAACAATCAGTAAAAAATGCAATTAAAAGAAGAAAAATGAAAGAACCAAGAAGAAAAACATCGCGACTGGGAAATGATACGTGAAGAAGAAAACTCGCGATTGACACTGACGAGAGCGATTGAACACTGACCAGTCGACAGACCCTACCCTCAAGAAAAAGTACGAGAGTAATCGTAAAACGTGTTGAATTCCTTGCAGTTGAAATAAGCGAGAAGGCACTTGGCCAGGAAAGTCGATCCACGATATTTCACTTAAACAACGTTTGTCTTCAGGTGACTTCTCATACAGAGTCTGTAGACAATATATACATGTATATATACAATATACTTATAAACATTGGTCGCATCGTGAGGCGAAGACCGTTCGCGAAGACCTGTTGTGCATAACGATCAAAAAAGATCATTGTACCAACGAATGCTGCTGGTGTATTTGCTATGTATAAAACTATTACGTTCGCATTGAATCCTTTATTCCCAACAATTATTCTAAAACGATCCCTGCTTTATTTTCGGTTCAAGATTTTATTTTATTACTAATATATATTAAATTAAAAATTAACTATAAATAAGCGCGCAAGTTGGAAAAGAAATATTTTCGAAAAGGTAAATAATAAAGGAAAGTGAAAAAAATGTAGGTATAAAATTATAAATACCTTGACAGCCGACGATGCGATGCCTGAAAATAAATTGAGTAAAAAAAATTAGTTTTTTTTAATAGGAATAAAAATAAGAATGATAGTAATAATAAAAATAATAATAATAAAATAATAATAATTATAATTATAATAGTAGTAGAAGTAATATTAAATAGAACAAAAAATATAATAAATATTTTTCATTTCATTTTCTTAAACTTAATTAACACAAAAAATGTAAATATGAAATTTATAACTCATATTAAAAATAATTAGTAATTACTAATTAATAAATTAATTAAATGTCATTAATTCAGGGTTAACACAAAAATTTTATTTTGTTTTCCCTGCTTTCCAGACCAAATTTTGACTTTTTCCCTGGCGAATCTATAATTCACTCTAAAAATGACTAGATACTCAAAAAATGTTCTATTACATTTATTTACGAATTTCTTTAATTGTAAAATTATTCGAAAACATCACTAGTTAGTTGGAAGTATGAAAAATTAATATTTTCAAAGATTTTAACTTTAAACCTTTTCTAAATTCAATTATTTCTAAAAATTAGTGCTATAATACTTTTATTCAATTTTTTATTCAATTATTATCTAAAATTTTAAGTGAAATTCATTTTTAAATCAATTTTTATTAGAAAATTCTACGAGGGATTCAATTATTTAAATTTCTCAAATAAATAATTCATTGAATAATTGAGAAAAATTTTTGAAAATAATTGAATAATTCAGCGAAGAATTTTGTTGTCTATGAAGATAATTGAAATTTTGACGAGAATTTTTTTTTAACTTTGAAAATAATTGAATTCTGATGATGAAAATTATTATTTATGAAAAGAAATTAATTTTTGGGAAGAATTTTGATGTTCATCAAGATAATTAAATTCTTTTCAAAAATTGCGTTAAATTTTTGGAAATTATATTAACTAATTTCAACAGAATTGAAATTAATCTGTTTCAAAATAATTAGTTCTACATAATTATTAATTAAATGTATGAAGAATTCAGAACTTCAAAGATTTTTATATGAAACCATTTCAAAATTCAATTATTCCTAAAAATTCACACAATAGTGCTTTTAATATTCAATTAATATATGAAATTTTAACAGAAATTAATTTTTAAATCAATTCTAATTCAAAAATTCTACGAGGATTCAATTATTTAAATTCAAAAATAAATAATTTATTGAATAACTGAATGTTTCTTAAATTGAATTCACATAAAGAATTTTATGAACTAATTTTTAAATAATTGAATTCTTTCGACGAATTTTGATAATATTTTTAAATTACATTTTTCGAAGAATTCAATAAAAATTTTATAAAAAATAATTGAAATTTTGCGATGAGTTTTATTATTTATGAAAATAATTGAATTCCTAAAAAGAATTTTATTATTTATAAAAATAATTGAATTGTTGCGAAGAAATTTATTAAAAATATCGTAAATAATTGAATTTCTCTAAAACTTTTATTAGTGATAAAAATAATTGAATCCTTGTAAAAAATTGTATTAGATATTTATGAAAACAATTTAATTATAGCGAAGAAATTTATAAAAAGTTTGTAAATAATAGAATTATTCCTCTAAAATTTTTATTATTTATGAAAATAATTAAATATTTGAGTAAAATATTTAAATATTTTATCAAAATTTCTTTTTAATTAATAAAAATCTTTTTGAAAGTTTTATTAAAATAGTATATATTGAAAAACATTTAAATGAGGAGAATTCTTAAAAATAATTGAAATTTTGATGAGAATTTTTTTTTAATTTTTGAAAATTTTTAAATAATTTAACAAATTTTTTTGAAATTTTTTAATTTAGGAGAAGAATTTTGTTAATTATAAAGGTAATTGAATTTTTAAAAATTTTTGAACATAATTGAATTTCTACGAATAATTTTATTATTTATGAAAATAATTGAATTTCTGCAATTATTTATAACTTCTCAAAATTCAATTTTTTTGTTAGTATTTTTAAATAAAATTTAACTAATTTCAGAAGAATTTGGATTATTAAATTTTTCTAAACTCTAAGTTCATTCAAATTTCTAATTAAATTTATTCAAAATTGAAATTACTCAAAATTTCATAATTAATTTACTAATTATTTATGTAAATATATTTAATTTACTACTTAATTATTTTAATGTAGTTAATTTCATAATTAATAAATTAAATGTATTCAATTTGCTTATTAATTAATTAAACGTATTTTGTACAGTAATTTATTAATTAATTGAAAGTATGCTATTGGTTTAATTGATTCATGAATTGAATATAATTAATTTACTAATTAATTAATTAACCTTATATTTTGCCATCATTAATTAATATAATTAATTTTTTTATCAATTAATTAAATGAAACAAATCAATTCGTCAAATTTAGGCAATGAAAAACGAACGTAATAATTAATTTCTAAATCGAAGTTTATTATAAATATAAGACGGTGATATATAGACGTAGATTTAAAATTTAGCAGTAACAATTTCAAACTATGACTGCAAATCTTAACCGCATATATCTTATAGTTTCAGTAATATTAATTAACTATAATTAATTAATTTACTAATTCTAGTTTTATAATAAATCATTTCTCATATTAGTTTTGGCAGTTAATATGACATCTATTTTTATTTGAAGTTGAATTTTCAACAATGTTTTGTGACCTCTTCGACATTTAAATCAAAATCTTATTATTCTTTTTTTTATACAAAAAACGGTTATTGAGTAAGCTAATTAACAGCAATTGCGAATATAATTGAGCAATTATAATGAAAACTATATTTCATTTATCCCATTCAATTCGCTCACACCCAACGTTCATTAACCTTTCATAATTACAGTTATTTATTATTTTTTTAATTACTCCGTTAGCATTCAACAGGCGAAATTCAGTACAAATTTCTCTACCTCATTTTTTTTTCTTCTATTTTTTTTTATGAAAAGAGAATATTCTTTTCGATTCATTGTTGGTAAGAAAATGTCATAATTCGACCTTTTCTTTTTTGTAAAAATTCGAAACTCTCAATTCGATGAAAAGAAAGTATCATATTTAAAGTAACGTGCAGACATTACAATCTTTAGTCGAAATATTTTTCCTTTGTATTCGTTAATACTGTGTTAAAATCGCTAAATCCCTGTTTTATCCATCATGTAAATTAGAATAAAAATAATTTTGATTAAAACAAAAAAATAAATCATTAACAAAAAAATTTCATGTGTCTGTAAAAATAACATTCACTGTGTAAATTTTCAAACAGGTGAATATTAATTTTAAAATAGAGTAAAATTAGCTACAATTACATTTTGTAAATATAGTAAATGCTCTTTTTCTCATTCTTTTCTTTTTTCACTTTAAAAAAGTGAACTAATTGTTCGTAGAGCACTCCCTGTTTTTTTTTCATTCTTTATATAGTAAACGGACAATAAACTAATATTTATAATTAATTTATAATTGCACCAACGTAAAAAAAAACTTACTTATAATTAGCCTTTGTGCTTAGAGCATATTTGTTATCAACACGTAGTAAAAAATGAGATGAGAACAAAATATTCGACGGGATACTCGTTTTCCTTTCATTGGTAATGACTCATTTTACATTTCCGTTACTCCTCCTTCGACTAGAACTGCAAAAAGTCACAAATTACAATTTACAATTTACAAAAATTATAAATTTTTTTCCTTAAAAGCAAATAATTATGTATTGTTAACGATTTTTTTTTATATTAACTAATTTATTAATAATTAATATTATTTACCTTCTTTAAAAATTCTTCTGCACACGTACGAGCTCTGGCGTTCATTGAAAGTTTCATTTCGCTAATTTCTCGATCAATTTCCTCCATGAAATGAATGACGAAATCTACAATTTTGTGTTTGTACATTTGTTCGGTGTGAATATTCGTGATCAGAAAACTAATATCGAAACCCTGTAAATAAAGAAATAAAAACTCTTTTCAATATAAAAACAAGAGAAATATTGTCGAAATATTAATTGTTGTTAATTAAAAATAGAAAAAAGAAAGAAATAATGAAAGAAGGAAAAATATTGTCCAGGGTTGCCACAAATATTTAATTTTATTTTTCCCTAACTTTTTCCTGATTTCCAGACAAAATTTTCCCTTTTTCCCTGACCCTAAAGAATATTCTGATTCACTCTAAAAATTGTTAGATACTCAAAAAAATAGTATTTATGAAAATTGTAAAAATTATTCATTAAATAATTTGTAAGTCATAACATGTTGTCGAAATATTAATTATTGTTAATTAAAAATAGAAAGAAAAGAAATTATGAAGAAATTAAAAATATTTTGAAAATATTAATTATTGTTAATTAAAAATTAATTTAATTACAAATAAATTAAATTACGAACCTCGACGGGTTTCCTGCGTAGAATCATAAAATTTTCAGCTCGCATCATCATAAATCTTGTGAATTTATGACAGAGAATTTTTTCCAAATCATCGGCTTGTTTAACAGCAATGCTGATTCGCATACTATTTATACTCGATTCAATTAAAATTTTCTCCTTATTATTTCTACTGATGAGAATTGGAGTCAAGAGAAGTTCCTTGCTTGCTCTAACTTCAACTTCTGGTTTATTGTGCTTTTCGACAATTTGAGATGAAAAATTTTCCACACACATTGCGGCTGTCAGTGTTCGCCTCACGGCTGTCAAATACGGTTTCAGTGATCCAGACTGTAAAATTAATTAATTATATTTTTTATTAAAACAATAAATTTTAATTTAGAAGAACTGAAAGAAACGTTCTACGGGAAAAGTCAAACGAAAATGGTAACGTAAACACAAACATTAATATTGAGTTATGAATCCGAAAGTGATTAATATTTATTAAATTATTATTATTTACGAATTCGTATTATTTATAAAAGAGTTAATTATTTCATTAGGTGTGTCATTTTTTATCCAAAGAAACAGATGACATCGGTTATTTTGTACATCATTCGTACTTTTGTATAAAAAAAGACAACTCATGCTAGAAATGTCAAAATAATAGTTTTCTATGAAAAAAAAACCCAATAATTAATAATAGTAACAAAAGAATTAGATTTCCTTCAATTATTTTTCATATTTACTGTCTAAAAAGTGGCTAATTAGATAAGAAAAGATAAGTAATGTTTGTTTAAGGCGTTCCTAACCTCAAATTGCAAATAACTTACCATCTTAATTAAACTGTATGTATAATTATTCCTTCAGAATATTAATTCTCCTTGTAATTAATGCCAAACGCTAGGATCCTATTGTATATTAATTTGTGTAAAAAGTAGAAAATGACATTACAAAACGGTATTTATTAAACAAGTTTAATTTTTGACAGTAGTTTCCGTTTTTCAGCGGAGAGCGGACTTCTGATATTTCCACTGTAGCCACGTCAGTCCACCAATCACAATTCAGAGTCACAAGTGAATTCTAATTGGTTGGCAGAACACGGTACGAGAAATTCAAAAGTTTTAATCTGACGGTTGGAGTCAGTACTCTGTTTACAAGTAATTTTAGAAACAATTTATTAATTTGTGTAATTTTTCAACAGTGTGGAGATATTTAAAAAAGAATCAACATGGATTTTGAACGTCGCTTCAGAATAAATAAAGAGGTTAGTAAGTTTTTTTAAATTATATAATTATATTGCAATAAATAAAAATGTGTCGCTCTCGGAGAAAAAAAGTGCCTTGAGAAATGAAAAATTTTAGATTGTTTTTTGGAATGAAAATAAACAGAGGCAAACAACTGTAAATATAAATGAAAGTTTAATTCTTCATTAAAATATTTAATAAGAACTGATTTTACTTTTATAGAATTGAATTGAACAAAAACTTTTAGTAAACAAAACGCAAACATAACCTCAAAATAATTTGCTTCTTAGGAATTTTTGGGAAAAATAAATAAATATAAAATAAATGAATATAAAAACAAATAATTAACAAAAAATGAATTACAGTACATTTTTATAATTATTATCGTATTTTTCTCAATGTCAAAAAAATATATCGTCGTTATCGTTATGAAATAAAAACAAATGAAAATTAAGTAGACAAGAATATATTTTAATAGAAAAAGATTACACAGATAGTAGAAAATACATATTTTCAGTGTTTTAGACATAATCGTTGATTTCTACTCGTTGTCATGTGGTAAAAATAGTGTATAATATTTTTTTTATAAATCACAAGGCACTATAAAGGCACAGAGTATATTTCATTGCATATCGTAGACAATAAGAGTAAAATTTTAAAAATCTAAAAACTAATTCTTTGATTCACTTTGAAAATAAAAACTCTTACAAAAAGTTAAGAGTTTTTATTATTGTACATACTTTTCGATAAAAACAATTAGTGAAAAAATTATATTATAATAATTGTAATTGAACAATTGTACAATAATAGAAAAAATTGATTAAAAAAATGCAAAAAAAAATTACATTTACATATTAATTAAAGCAAATTAGAATTAATTGGCTAGTTTGATCACATTAAATAAATAACAGTAGACTACAAAAAAGAATTCGTAGTGTGAGCGGATAAAAATCGAAATAAATAGTTATAAATCTACTTCGTCACGGTAAAAGAGAGACTAATCACTGGTATAATTAATATTGACTATAAAATTAAAAATTAAAAGATAAAAATTAAAAAATGCGAATTAAAAATTACAAATTGAGAAGAAAGAGATTCATTACTTGAAAAATTAAAGTAAAATGAAGCAACTTTCCCCTTAATCGATCCTTAAAATATTGAGTAATGTTTCGTTTCTAATCTCATTTCAAAAGCGTCAACAGGCAAAGAAACCAGTCATTAAAATTAAATTTAAAGCTACATTTTTCAATTCTCCAAACTTTGATTATTCCTTTTTTTTCTGTTTAAAATTTTTTTTAAATTCGTTTTCAATTCTTTTTCAATTATTTTTCAATTCCTTTTCAATTCTTTTTAAAAAGAATTTTAATACTAATATTTAAATTAAAATTTTATTTCAAAACAAAAATTTAATTAAAATATTCCTCCCTTCGATCTGAATTTCAATCTTTTTTTTTAATAATCATGCAAAACTATATTTCTTATTTGCGCGGAAGACTTATTTTCCAACATTCCTGTAACTATTTAAACTGACAAATTAAGGTCGACCCGGTTCTTGGCAGTAATCATAAATTGGAATTTCCGGTGGAATTTCACGCGACGAACGAAAAGTCGAGCATCGCGTTATTCCAACAATACAAAGTGTCACTGTCGATGCCACGGCAATATGCCATGAAAAATTCACGGCAATCTCTTCGGATGTTAAATAATTTGTCCCATGACTACGCACCATGTGCGCAATCCAAGCACCATGCAATAAAGTTGTTACACCCGTTAATAATTTCACTTCAGGCCAAATTATTTCCAATGTCACCGACAATGCCGACATCCAAACAATTCCAGCGAGAATTGCATCGACCATTGAATTATCGCCGATATTCGCCCAAAGAAAGAGGAAACCCTCGACGAAAAAACTTTGAGCAAGACCCATTTTAACTAGACCAATACTAAAATTGTGGGGAAAATAGAAATTAAATACATCGACTAGACCGGAGAATGCAAAGAAAAGATATATCGTTGCGTATCTAACTTTGGCTGAAATAATTCCATTATTTGGTGAATATGTTAGTGTACCAGTGAGACCAATTACGGTGGCAATTAATTTTAATCCACCCTCCAGAGGGTAGCGGGATAATATTTTTCGGAAACCTCCATTTTTTCTTGATGGACCACCACGACTGTCGAGTGTTGTTGGTCTGCCTGGTGAACAGAAAATTGCGTACTCGAAGCACCAGATTAGTCCGAAAATGTAGAAAATTGCTCCGGTGAGGAGGTACGAAATGTCACTTCCTTGCATGACTAAAAATACCTGTAGATGAAAAGATTTTATTAGATTAATTTAAAGAATTTTTAGGGCAAATTAAATTAATATATTAAAAAACAACAAGAAACATTCATTTATAATTAAGATTTAAATTCCTGCAATGAATTTTATTATTTATGCAAGAATTTAAATATTTATAAAAATAATTTAATTCTTGCGAAGAATTATATGAAAATTTTTAAATAATTAATTTCTTTCGACTAATTTTATGCAAATATAATTGAATTCCTAAGAAATTTTTATTATTTAATGAAAAGAATTGAATTCTTACGAAGATTTTTTTATGAAAATACAAAGATTTTAAAAATCATTGAATTGAGAAAATTTTTTAAAAATAATTAAATTTTACAAAGAATTCAATTAAAATTTTTGACAATAATTGAATTCTTGCGAACGATTATATTAGAATTTTATAAAATAATTTAATTTACAAGAAGAAGTTTATTACATTTAAAAATAATTGAATTCTTCTGATGAATTTTGTTGTTTATAAAAATAATTGAATTTTGCAAATAATTTTATTAAAATGCCTCAAAAATGAGGTGAAATAATTGAATTCTTTCGAAGAATTATTAAAATAATTGAATTCTTGGAAAGATTTTTATTAAAGTCTAAAAGAATAATTGAATTATTTAAAAAAAAAATTTAATTAAAATTGTATTTAAAATAATTGATTAGTTTCCAACAATAATATTAAATAGTTTGAAAATAATTGAATTCCTGTAAAAAATTCTAATATTTTTGTAAATAATTGAATTCTTCCAAAGTATTTAAAGAAAATATTTTTTTAAATGCCTAATTGTTTTTTTTTCGAGGAATTGAAATTAAATTTTTAAAAATAATTACATTTTTTGATCAATTCCTGTAAAATTGTATTAAAAATAATTGAATAATTGCTAACAATTTTATTAAAATTTTCAAAAATAATTGAATCCCTGAGAAGAATTTTATTATTTATGGAAATAATTAAATTATTGCGAAATTTGTTTTAAATGTTTAAAAAGAATTCAATTCATTCAATTATTAAATAAAATAATAAAATTCGTTGCAATCAATTATTTTCAAAAAATTTTAAACAAGCAAAATAATTTAATTATCTTGATAAACAAAAAAATTCTCCCTAATAAAATCAATTATTTTAAGGAATTATAATAAAATTCTTTTCCAAAATTCAATTATTTTAATAAATATCATCAAAATTCATAACAAGAACTCAATTCTTTTGAAAGATAATAAAATACTTTGCAGAATTTTACATTATTTTAAAAAATTTTTAAAAATTCTCGTCAAGAATTAAATTATTTTTATAAATAGATAGCGAAATTCTTCTCAAGAATTAAATTATTGTTAAAAATTTTTATAAATTTCTTGGCAAAATTTCAATTATTTAAAGATTTAAACAAAATTTAATAAAATATTCTTCGCATGAATTCAATTATTTTTATAAATTATTATTTACCTATATTCTTCTTAGAAATTCAATTATTTTTAAAAATTTTACCAAAATTCTTCAAAAAGTTTTCAATTATTTTCAAAAATTTGTTGTAAAATTCTTTAATATAATAAATTTTAGTAAAATTTTAATTAATTTAAATTCTTTTGACAAAGGAATAGCAATCAAGCAGTAAAAATAATATAAAAATACATATTTACCTTTTTTTAATATGGCAAAATTAATACTTTAACCAGTCAATATTTTTATTAACTAGTTCATACTATTTTTCTCAGTGTACAAGGTATTATTATTTATTAAAAATAATCTTCTAAATACTCCTGGTATTATTAATTTTATCACAATACATCACGTTCTTTTAAAAGAATCTTTTAAAAGAACTATTCGAAGATGTATAACTTCAATGACACAATGTACATTATTATCTAGAGTAATTGGCACAATATCACATTATTAAAATATTTTTATTGTTTAATAAGTTTTAATAAGAGCAGAGAAAAAAAACATGTTTCCTATTAGATTTTTAAGGTTAGACAGTCTATTGAAGAGTTTCCAAATTAAGGCGGTTGGTAAGAGAGAATCGTTTACAGATAAAGTAGAACATGGCGGGTTTTATTTGAATTTTTGAAAGGAAGATATCGTTCATTAATAAGGAAGATTATCGATTTAATACTTAATAATTATTTTAATTAATTTCAAATATTTACTGGATAATTATTTTTATAATTACCTTGGATAATTATTTAAATAAATTTCGTAATTACTCGATAATTATTTAAATAAATTTCATAACTACTGGATAACTATTTAAATAAATTTTATAATTACTGGATAATTATTTAAATAAATTTCATAACTACTGCGGATAATTCTTTAGAATTAATTTCATAATTTTGAAAAAATATTTAAATTCGATATAAATTAATATAAATAAATTTCTAATATTCAAAGAAAATTAATTAATTACTTTGTATCTTTAAATAAATAAACATAATTAATTACATAATCTTCATAATTAATAAATATAGAGTCATACACTGAAAAAAAATTTATTTGATTTATTAAATATACAATTTATAGTCAAGTAATCGTACTTGACTATATAATCAAATTAACATTTACTTAAATCAAATGATTTTTATTTTAATCAATTGAATGGTATATTTGCTTCAAATAATGGAATTATTGTTTCAAATACAATTTATTTGACTTAAACAAAATTTATTTGATTTAAGTAAATATTTGTTTGATAATAGAAGTGTAATCAGTTATTTGAATCAAATAAATTTTTTTTCAGTAGGTATAAAAGAATTATTATTATTATTATTATTATTATTATTATTATTATTATTATTATTATTATTATTATTATTATTATTATTATTATTATTATTATTATTATTATTATTATTATTATTATTATTATTATTATTATTATTATTATTATTATTATTATTATTATTATTATTATTATTATTATTATTATTATTATTATTTATTTGAAAAACTAACGAGCTATTCCTTCAGTTATTATAATTATAAATGAAATATAATTAAAATGAAATATGAAATAAATTGTATATAAAATAAAAAAAAAATGAAAAAGTCTGTAAATATTAAATTCTACGCAATTTTTTACATACTTTTTAAATTCGTATATATTTTGAAATTAATTAAAAAATATTTAATTTTTAGAGTCGTTGTACATATGTATATATAGGTATATATAAATCTTTAAGTTTTTTTGCAAATAAAAAAGGTAAACAAATTTCATACGTTGAACATCAAAGTATATATGGAAGTCGAATTGATTTTCATGATCCACAGCTCAGTTTGCAAATATAGTATAGATAGTGATGGGAATCCCTTTCATGTATATATATCTCAATTATCGTTCTGCAAACTAAGCTTCATATGGAGTGAGAAGCAACCACTGACTGATACATAAATTCTAAAAATTTATAATGACAGTATTCAACATATTTTCATTAAATAATAATTAATAGTAAAATCGTAGATAATAAATCTTAATAATTTGCGATCTAAGGAACAATTTTTTCGAAATTTTTCAATTTATTACATCCAGAGGTTAATAATTAATAAAATAATAATTAATATCAATTAGCAACAATTCGCGCGGCTAACTCCTTACTGATTTTTTAAAATAAAATTAGCAATTTTAAAAATAATAGAATTTAAAAATTTTCTAATTTAAATTTTGGTTAAAAACACTAAAAAGAATTCAATTTTGGAGAAATTACCAATAATCAGAAATTCAACTATTTTCAAAAACAATAAAATTCTTCTTATAAAGTAGAACGATGTTCAAAATTTGAAAAAAATTCTAATAAAAATCCAAATTATCTTTATAAATAACAAAATTCTTCTTCAAAGTTCAATTATTTTCATAAATGTCAAAAAAAATTCTTGTCCTAATTTCAATTATTTTCAAAAATAAAATACATTTTTCTAATTTCAATGATTTTCAATATTTACTATTTTAATAAAATTCCCCAAAAAGAATTCAATTATTTAAAAAAAATTCTAATAAAATTGTATGGAAACATTTAATTATTTTCATTAAAAATAAAAATTTCAAAGGAATTCAATTATTATTTTCATAAAAAATAATTTTAAATTCTAGAAATTGTGCAAATATTTTTCTTCTTTTTCGAAAACAAAATAATAATTTTTAAAAAAATTGTGATGTATAAACAAAAATAATGCAAAATAAATAAATTTTCTATTTCTTAATCACAGTTGTTTAACAATTTTCTAATTTTCTTTAGAAGTAAAGAACAAAAATCTGCATAATTTCAATTTGACAAAAACATTCAATTTAACAAAATTTTAGTCTTTTAATGAAAAGAAGTGAAAATAATTCTGATGATTTCTATTTGTCATTAAAATTTTGAATTAATTATAAAATGAAAATAGTTATAACATAAATAGTATTCAGGCCTTTTTATGATGAAATAATTACAAAAAACTGTTTCAACAAAATCAAAATATTAAAAATTAAAATACAATTATAATTAATTATTATAATATTATTAATAGAAGTAACGATACATTTTTTTAATATTCATAAAAATAATAATTTTGAATTTATATTGTAATAGGATTTTTCAACATTTATTATTGGCAATTTTTATATATATATACATATATATAAATTTTCCAAATAGTCGTATAAATTCGTTATGGAAATAGTTTGGAAATTGTAGGATTAATACAAAATAACCAACCCATCTGTCACGTACAAAACTTTATTTCATATCAATGTTACCTTCACTGCTAATCCATCGTTCATAATTCCATATGCGGATTTGTCTGTAATCCTTCAATATATACCTATATATTGAGGGGTCATTTCAAATAATAGAATTATTGTATTTGACATTGCATTTAATTTTCATATACGAATGCACTCGAAAATTCATTCTATTTTCTGCAATTCAATGTACGTTTGGCATTTTGCATATATTCGTTTTTTTCTCTTCTCTTTTTTTTAAAATAAAAAATGGATATTATATTTTTTGTTTATAACAAACAATGAAAATATTAAAAATGATAATAATAATAATATTAAAAATAAATAATAACAAAAATATAAATAATAATAATAATAAAAACAACATGTCCCGTTAATCAATAAATTTTAGTAAAACATAACTTACTTTTAGTACACTGAAATAAAAAGAATTTGAAAAATAAGATGATTAAAAAGACAGTTTATTCATGGAGAGAAGAAGATATAAGTGAGTTTAATGTAAAAACAACAAGAATCAATAGTACACTGAAAAAAATATATTTGATTCAAATAACCAACTAATTGACTATTATCAATTAAATATTTACTTGAATCAAATAATATTTATTGGAGTCAATTAAATGGTATTTGAACCAATAATTTCAGTATTTGAAGCAAATATGAATTAAACCACTTAATTGACTCCAATAAATATTATTTGATTCAAGTAAATATTTAATTGATAATTAATATATAATAGTCAATTAGTCCGTTATTTGAATCAAATTTATTTTTTTCAGAGTATAGTAAAAAATAAATGACTTACAGTAAACAATAACTGACTTTTAGTAAAGAATAACTGATGTTCAGTAAAGAATAACAAACTTTCAGTAAAGAACATAACTGATTTGCAGTAAAGAATACTGATTTAAAGAAAACCAAGTTTTAGTGGAAAAATAACTTTGTTGTTTACCGCGATCATAATCATTAAACAACAAAGTGACAAAACATTTCGTGCATCGTCATTTTAAAAAGAGAAGGAGAGCATCAAGTAAAGAGCCTCGTCTTTTGAACATTTTTTCTTCATTTTTTTTTTGTGTTTAACAGAAAAGAGAACGAATTTTTTGGTCTCTTTTTCTTTCTGGTATATAATATGCTTTTGGAAAAGCACTTTTTTTCCATTTTCATCTTTATAGGACGATGGGGTATCAAAAAATAAAGGGGGAGTGGTGGGTGGGAAGTATCAGGGGTGCAATTCATATTTGTCCGCAGGCAGCAGCGGAATTGCACCTTTAATCAAGATTTCTACCAATTTGCGAGAGCCGACGGCGCGAAGACAAAGCCTATTGTTGCCGTAACTGGTTGGGGCTTCAAGTGTTCCAACGCAACAGCAAAACTCTGATGCGCGCGTGTACTATAACGGGTGAACAAAATATTCAACTTAATGGAATTAGTTTCCTCTCCTTTTTTCTCTTTTTCTTCATTTTTCATTTCGTGGGTATATATATTCTTCTTGTAGCACTTCAAAGTGCCTTTACATATATAAAATAATCACCGCAGCGTACGGTGGTAAATTTTTTAAAAATTCAGAATTCTATTATCATAAAGAAGGAATTTTTTTACTGAGAATAATTCTCGATTCTGCAATTCTGAATTCTACAGTTAGTTACTGTATATAGTCCAAGAGAATTATATATTTATTGTAATTAGACAAGAAGTGTCGGGGATTATTTAATCTTTATCGTATAATTTTCTCTGGAAACGGAATCTTTGGTATTTGGTGCATTTTTCTGCACATATCTTCTCTGCAATAAAATAAAAATCTTTTCTACAATATACAATTATGTTTTTCCTCAGTTTTCAATTTGCTCATAAATTGAAACTAAATTCAATTAAATTGAGTCTGATTGATAAGAAATTGAATAAAAATTGCGTCGATTTGTACCATATCAAACAATTGTTTCAAAATTTAAACCGATTGGTATCAAACTGAAACAATTGGTACCAAATTGAATAAAATCGGTACCAGATTGAAGCAGTTTGGTACCAAATTGAAATAATTGGTTCTAAATTGAAACAATTGGTACCAAATTGAATAAAATCGGTACCAGATTGAAGCAGTTTGGTACCAAATTGAAATAATTGGTTCTAAATTGAAACAATTGGTACCAAATTGAATAAAATCGGTACCAGATTGAAGCAGTTTGGTACCAAATTGAAATAATTGGTTCTAAATTGAAACAATTGGTACCAAATTGAATAAAATCGGTACCAGATTGAAGCAGTTTGGTACTAAATTGAAATAATTGGTTCTAAATTGAAACAATTGGTACCAAATTGAATAAAATCGGTACCAGATTGAAGCAGTTTGGTACTAAATTGAAATAATTGGTTCTAAATTGAAACAATTGGTACCAAATTGAATAAAATCGGTACCAGATTAAAGCAAATTGGTAACAAATTGAAATAATTGGTTCCAAATTGAAGCAGAGTGGTAACAAATTAAAACAGATTATAGTATAGGAAATAGAATAAAAATATTGGTACTAAAATGAATAAAATTGATACCGACTTGAATCAAATTGATTTCAGATTGAATAAAATTGGTACCAAGTTCAATAAAATTTGTTAACAGATTAAAGTAGATTGATACCAAATTGAATCAAATTGGTATCCAATTAAATAAAATTGGTACTAAGTATAATAATTAGATCAGAATTTTTAATAAGGGTTTAGTATTAATTCAATTTAATTTAGTATCAATTTGATTCAATCTGGTATCAATAATTCAATATAATTCAACCAGGCATCAATTTTATTAAATTTAGTAACAATTTTATTCAATTTGGTACCAATCTGATCAAATTTGATGCAATTTTATTCAATTTCGTATTAACTTCAAGATCAATTACTTCAATTTGGTAATAATTTAATTCAAACTTGTATACATATTAAAATTTTTTTTAACTTGGTACCAATTTTATTCAATCTGGAATTGTTTTCATTAAACTTCATTTCAATTTTATTCCATTTGGTACTAATTTGATTGAATCTGACGTCAATTACAGTCAATTGATACCGCAATCAGCTTTAATTTGAGATAAATTATTTAAATTTGGCACATTGAGAAGAAAAAATTTTAATCCAAAAAATACCAATTTTATTGAATTTTGTGTACCAAATTTATTCATTTTGTTTATTTGTTACCAATTTACATTAATTTGAGGTAAATTATTTAAATTTGGTACATTGAGAAAATTTTTTAATCCAAAAATTTGTTTGAATTAAAAAATATTTTATAATTATGAATTAAACATAAAATAAGACAAATAAAACGAAAACATTCCAAGATGGCAACATATTAGTAAAGTCAGGGAAATGTTAGGGAAACAAATTTTTGAAGAATTTTAATTGCAAATTTTGAAAATAATTGAAATAGATCAATTGTTTTTGAAAAATTACATTAAAATATTTTTATAAATTAATTATTAGATTTATTTTATAATTATTTTTTAAAGATTTAATTATCTTAAAACAATGTAAATAGAAATTTATGGAAATTTACTTTTTGGATTTATTAAAATCTTTGAGAAATCATGGTCCTGCTTATAATTAAAATTCTTCAAAATTTGATCATTTCTATTTATATTTTTCAAAAATTCAATTATTTTTAAAAAATTTTACTAAATTTTAATTGTTTGGAAATTTTTTAATATTGAGAAACTATTATCTTTGAAAATATTATACCTTAATAACCTATGAAGAGTTACAATTATTATTAAAAATTGAGTTTTTTTATTTAAATAAATGAATTCTAGAAGAACTTTTGGATAATTCAGGAAGGGTTATAGTTTTAATTTTTAGAAATTATTAAAATTCATAAATTTTACTCATTTTTCGTAAAAATTCATATTTTCCTGTAAAAAGAATTTGTCCAAGGAAAATAATTTTAATGTCAGTAAATTGGGAAATTGATAAACTGAAACTTTTGTGACGACCCTGCATTCGAACAATGAATTCTCAGAATTTATTTAATTATTAAATAATTTAATTTATTATTTTATTTTATATAATATTAATTATAATAATATTAATTATTATAATATTAATTTTTGCTAAGATAACTGATATTTATTCATTAATTTTTATTTTATTTATTCAATTATTGTTAAATTATTGTTTTTTATTGCATATTATTGTAATAAAATAAATATTTTAATTCATTGTCCGAATGTTTTCGTTTTATTTGTCTTATTTTATAAAAGATCTCTGACTTTAAAGATTATTTAACTAATGAATTAAACATAATTTTTATTGAATCAAACCCATTGTGTATTGAATCAAAATTATTATGTTTAATTAAAAAAAAAAAAAAATTTTTAGTTGACTGTATACCAAACATGATTGTGTTTCATTCAAGTATATTATATTATTGGTAATTTAAAAGTATCAAACTGCAATGAATTGATACCAAACCGGTATAAAAATTTTATTAAACTTGTTATCTTGACTTCATTGATAATTAAATATTCAAAACTTTCAAAAATAATAGCACAATGATAACAAGAAATAATTATAAAATTTTCACACTGCAATTCCGTTTTCTTCTTTATTTTTCTTAGAAGAAAAAAGAGAAGTAAAAGAGAAGTAAAAGAGGAGATAAAAAGAGAAGTAAAAGAGAAGATTTGGCGAAACAGAAATAAAGTGAAGGAGATGGTTGAAAAATCGGTACCCTTTTGCTTGCGGGTGTCTCTTAGCGGGTGGTGCGCTCTTGTATATAAGCCAGTGACTAGTGAGGTAAACTCAAGTGTCTAGGATGCCCTGAGGGGCAGGGGGAATATGTGGATATAGAAAAAAGGGTTGTGTGTTGGCGAATAAGAAAAGACAGATGTATATATATATATTATTAGAGAGCAAGGAGTATATATTTATGTGTGTGTGTGTGAGTGAGTGATCCCCTTAGGGGATGCTTTTTCCTCAGTCTGAGCATTCCTTCAGTAGGCGACGCTCAACTATCAACTTGGCTTAGGCGCTCATGACAGCTCACATGCGGTGGCAACGGCCCAAGCGCAAGAAGTAGACAATTCACAATTAGCAAACACAAACAGAACCACGAGTGGTTTCAAGTTGCTGTGGGACGCGGTGGTGTGTGCAGGATATATGGTCTCTGCTTGGCTTTGCTCTGCTGACGTTGTGGGGTGATCTTCAATTTATGTCTGTGTGTATACATATATTTGTATTGAATAATTATTTCATTCGCTGGATAATTTGCACTTGTCTAATTTTTAATCGATTTTTATTGTTTTACTGCTGCTCCCACCTGAAAAAGTTCTATAGAATTTCACTATAGAATCATTCTATATACGAATTCTAGTAAATATTCTATAGAATTTCACTAGAATAATTCTATACGAATTCTAGTGAATATTCTATAGAATTTCACTAGAACGAATATATAGAATTTTTACATGAATTCTACTAAATTTTAATGATTTTTAATTAGGAAGAATATAAACGGGAAATAATTTTTTTAACATATTATTATATGGTTAATACAGGGCTCGAACTAGGTCCGTAAATTCTGTAAATGTCCATAAATTTGCTTCCAGTTCGTAAAAGACAGTTTTTTAAAAATGGTCCGTGAAGTCCGTAATTTGATTAAAAACGAAAGTTCGTAAATTTTACGATATAATTTACGATATTACGATATAATTTGGAAAATTTTAGAGAAATTACAAATGATTGCAGAAATTCAATTATTTTCAAAAGTAATAAAATTCTTAGTAAAAATTCAATTCTGTTCAAAAGTTTTTTTTAAATTCTTGTCAAAATTTCAATTATTTTTATAAATAATAAAATTCTTCTCCAAAATTCAATTATTTTCAAAAATTTTCCTCAATTTAATGATTTTCAATATCTATTATTTTCATAAAATAATAAAAATTTCCCAGAAATTCAATTATTTACAAATTTTTTATAAATTTCTTCGCAATATAATTCAATTATTTTTCTAAATAATAACATTTTTACAGGGATTCAATTATTTTTTTAAATAATAAAATTCTTTTTAGGAATTTAATTATTTTCATAAATAGTAAAACTCATCGCAGAATTTCAATTATTTTTAATTAAATTTTAATCAAATTCCTCGATAAATGTAACTGTTATTAAAAATTTTATTAAAATTCACCAAACGAATTCAATTATTTAATAATTTGTTGACAAAATTCTTTATGAGAATTCAATTTAAAGAAACATTCAAATATACGTAATAAATTATTTTTTGTAATTTTAAATAATTGAATTCTAGTAGAATTTTATAATAAAAATTGATTTAAAAATGTATTTCAGTTAAAAACAAATGAATTTGAAAATTCTCAAAATACTATTTCAAAAATTAATAAAAATAATGGATTTATAGAAAAATTTTAGTTAACACTAAAAAAAATTTAATTTCGGAGAAATTTAATTATGTTAAAAAATAGTAACATTCTTTTTAGGAATTCAATTATTTTTATAAATAATAAAACTCAATGCAGAATTCCAATTATTTTCAAAGATTTTAATTTGAAACCTTTACAAAATTCAATTATTTCTAAAAATTGCAATTATTATCTTAAACTTTAATTGAAATTAATTTTTAAATCAATTGTTATTAGAAAATTCTACGAGAATTTAATTATATTAATACAAACATATAGATAATTCATTGAATAATTAAATGTTTCTTAAAATTTAATTCTTATACATAATTTTATCAACAAATTTTAAAATAATTGAATTCTTTCAACGAATTTTAATAAAATTTTTAAGAATAATTACATTTTCCAAGGAATTTGATTAAAATTGTTTTAAAAATAATTGAAATTCTGCAATGAATTTTATTATTTATGAAAATAATTGAATTATTCCGAAGAATATTATAAAAAAGTTTTAAACAATTGATTTTTTTTTTTTAAATTTATGTAAATTCTATTTTTAATAATTGAGTTTCTGTGGAATTTTTTATTTTTTTGAAAAATAATTGAATTCTTTTGAAAAATTTATTGTATTAAAATAGTATAATATTAAAAATCATTGAATTAAGAAAAATTTCTGCAATTAAATGAAATTTTGGCATGATTTTTATTAAAATTTTTGAATATAATTGAATTTTATTACTCTTGAAAGTAATTGAATTCTTGTGATGAAATACTATATTATTTATGAAAATAATTGAATTTTGAAATGATTTTTATTAAAATTCCTGAAAATAATTGAATTTTGGCGAAGAATTTTACTATTCATTTATAAAGATAATTGAAATGTTGAGGACAATTTTATTTAAAATTTTTTGAAAATAATTGAATTCTTGTGATTCTTGCTATTTATAAAAATAATTGAAATGTTGACTAGAATTTTTTTTTAAATTTTTGAAAATTACTGAATTTCTAAAAAGAATTTTGATATTTATTAAGATAGTTGAATTCTTTCAAGAAATTGCGTTAACATTTTTAAAATTGAAAATAATTTCAACAGAATTGAAATTAAAATTTTTCATAAAAATACTTCATTAAATAAAATTTATAAATAATAATTTTATGGTCTTGAAGAATTTAGTTATTTAAAATGAAATTATAATCAGAAGTAGAAAAGATTGAAGGTTTTGTATTATAGAATTTGTGTCATTTTCATATTATGATGCAACAAAACAAACAGGAAATATAAGAAATTTTTTCGGTGTACAAGAAAAATAATGAATGAAAAAATAAAGAGAGAAAAGAAGAAGAAGAAGAAAGAGAAAAAAAATAGGGAGCTAAAACAGTGGGTGAAAGAAAATTAATGAAGAAATGAAGAGGAGAAGATATAAAGGAGATGAAGAAAGAGAAAGGAAAACGAGAAGATAAAACAGTAGATGAAGAAAACTTAAAGAAAAGATAAGGAGAAAAAGACAAAAGAGTAGAAGAAAAATTGCAGGTAAAAGAGTAAATGAAGAAAAAGAAGAAAAATGATCGAAGAAGAAAAGGGAAAAAGAATGTAGGAGATAAAACAGTCGATGAAGAAAAGTAAAAGAAGAAATAAAAGGATATAGGAGAAAAAGGAGAAAGAGAAAGAGTAGGAGAAGAAAATATAGTAGAGAAAACAGCAGTTAATAAGGACAGAGAAGAAAAGTGAAAAAAGAAATTGAGGGAAAAACAAGAAAGAAAAGGGAAAAGAGGAGATGAAACAGTGAAGAAATAAAGAAGAAAATAATTAAAGAATAAATAAATAAATAAAGAAGAATAGAAAAAGAAAAAAGAAACAGAGGAGGAGAAGAATGAATAAATAGACAAAGCAGAATTAGATCAGGAAAAAAAAGAATAAAACCGAAAAGAAAAAAAAAATGTTAACTAAAGAAGAACGCCATCTGGAAATCGAAAATTGCATTATTGCAGACGTAATTTGGAGTTAATTGGTAAGTCGGAACATTTATACGGTGACAACAGTGAAACGTGTATGATCAAAACATTATATCTCTCGGGCCATGAGACATATACATGGTACAGTATATATATAAAAGTATAGCATATAATGGTATATCTATACACTTCCACTATATGCTATTATCTATTTTCTCCCGCGCAACCGAGCTCGAAATAAAGCGAATGTTTTTTTTCTCCTTTTTTTGTTATATATATGTACATCTTGTTTCGTGGTGAAATTATTGTCCATAAAGAAATCGTATTTAAGCATGGGGGACTGGTCGAAAACTCTCCAGCATCCCCCATGAGACGTGAGCGCGAGAGAGGGACATATTGTTTGGTTCAGTAATTCCTAGCGTTATTTCCCATGTTTGCTTTTTATCACTGTAAACTGATATATATTGTCCGTGGCTATTCGCTCCCTTTATATACGGGACATACATTCGCAGTTGAGGGATGATATATGCACATGGGGCCAATATACCTATATATATAAGATTACAAGTAACGTTATGAGGATAATGATCCTTTTAGGTTAGATATACTGAAATAAAAAAGAAAACACTGAATAATTTGACATTATTGGATCATTGGATCTGTATTATCAAAATTTGGAGGAATTGGATTTTTTGTATGTGTACAAAAGTCTAATTCCTGTAAATAACAATAAGTATTAACAGAAAATGTACCTATTGTTGTTAATATACTTATTTGTTATTTAGACAAATAAGATTTGCAAATTAATTAATTTTAATATTAAATATTTCTATCATGATTAGAGTCTAATAATAAGTTTTGTTGCAATTTATTTGCAAAATTCGTAATTCCATCGTCGAAAAATTCCATGGAATTTCCGTGGAAATCCTGCAAGTTTATGATTAGATTAGATTATTATGATTAGGGTTTATATAATAGTAAGTTTTGTTGCAGAATTCATTTGCAAAATTTGAATGAAATACGCATTTTGAAAAAAAATTGAAATCAAATTTATTATTAGATTCTAATCATAATACAAATGTTAAAATATTGAAAAATTTACAGAAAAATAAAAAACTTACAGAATTTCCTTGACTTGTCCCTGATTTCCGAACGAAATGTCGAATTATTCTTGACTAAAGAATATTTTGATTCACTCTAAAAATGATTAGATACTCAAAAAAAAAAAAAAACTGTTCTATTACATTCTATTACGAATTTTTTTAATTGTAAAATTATTCCAAAAAGCAACCAATAAATTCTTTTTTAAATAAATATTTAATCATTATTATTTTTCCATATAAATTAAGCGATTTTCAAAAAATTTCAAATTCAAACCTTTATGAAATTCAACAACTTATAAGAATATTATTATAAAACATGAAAATATCGATCACTCCGAGTCGAAGACTCGGAGTTATTGATATCTTCATGTTTTGTAATAATTTAAATTTTCATAAAATTTTTCAAAAAAAAAAAAATTAAATTATTCATAGGTATAAATTTTAATAAAATCCTTCTCAAGAATTCAATTATTTTTACAAATATAATAAAATTTCTCACATGAATTCAATTATTTTTACAAGTAATAAAATTCGTTCTAAAAATTCACTTATTTTCATAAATAATAAAATGTTTCATAGGATTTCAATTATTTTTAATACAATTTTAAATAAATTCCACAAAAAATGTAATTATTTTCAAAAAAATTTTTGCAAGAATTCAATTACATTTCACAAATAATGAAATTCTTCGCTGAAATTCAAATATATTTTTAAAATCTACTATTTTAATGAAATTTCTTAAATGAATTCAATTTAAAAAAGAAAATTTAATAAAACGCGTTGCAAGAATTAAATTATTTTCATAAATAATATACAATTCTTTACAAAATTCGAATTATTTTTAAAAAAATTAAATAAAAATTGGTTGCAAAAATTCAAATATTTTTATAAATAATAAAATTTTTCATAGGACTTCAATTATTTTTAAAAAATTTAATAAAAATTCTTTACAAGAATAAAATTATTTTTCTAAATAATAAAATTCTTCACATGATTTCAATTACTTTTAATACATAATTATAAGTACATTTTTCGAAAAATGTAATTATTTTCAAAAATATTTAAAAATTAATTATTTTTTAAAATTCATGCAAAAACAAATTTTTAAATAATTAAATTTCTTCGACGAATTTTAATAAAATTTTGAAGATTAAATCCTTTTTTTGAGGAATTTGATTAAAATTGTTTAAAAAATAATTGAAATTCAATTATGAGTTTTATTATATTCATGAAAATAATTGAATTTCGGTAAAAATTTTATTATTTATGAAAATAATTTAATGTTTGCTTTAAATTTTATCAACACTTTTTTTAAATAATTGAAATCTTTTAAAAAATATTATTATAAAATATAGTAGATATTGAAAATGATTGAATTGAGAAAAATTTTTGAAAATAATTGCTATTTTTTTAAAGAATTTTGTTAAAATTTTTGAAAATAATTGAATTTTGGATAAGAATTTTATTATTTTTAAATAGATAATTGAAATTTTGACGTGGCATTTTAAAAATTTTTTGAACATAATTGAATATCTGCGCGAAGAATTTTATTACTTTTCAAAATAAATTTGAATTTCTGCAATTATTTGTATAACTTCTTTTAAATTTAATTTATTTCAGTACTTTATAATAAAAATCCCTGACTTTTTCCTGATTTCTATGACCGACAACCTTGGAAATGTTAAAATATATTTTTAAAATAAAAAACTGGAATTAAATAAATTAAATAAATTAAATAAAACCCCCTGGAATTTCCAGGGGGTATACTTCCATGGAATTTTTCGACGTGGGCAAAAAATGTGGATCAAATCATGATTTGATGCAAATTTTTAGTATCAATTTAATCTTTTGCTGTTCTACAGAAACTTTTATTGCTATTAGGTAAAGCTTATTTATTTCCTGGTACGTACGTTTTCTAATAATGGTTCCTAATATATTGATACTTTTTTATAATGGTTTCTAATGAATTTATACAGTTTTATTTTTTAATGCTTCTTAATGGATGAATATGCGCTTTTTAATTATTTCTAATGGATACATTTTCTAATAGTTCCTAATGGATTAATAAACAAAAATACCAATGTTTGTTGTCATATTGAAAATGATAAACGCCCTTAATAAGATTCGACGTCGAGTCGAATTCAGATAATCCCGAATTTAAAACCACTTTATAAGTCTGCAGTAAATTTCTGCAAGGGATGAATATTTACATTTATCCTCTGGCTTGGCGCACGCTTGTCACATGGCAGAGCACGTGCACCAACACCTAATCTGTCGTGAGCAAACAATTATCCACTATCAACATTATAAACTGCATAATGGTTCCAAATATAATTCACCTTATAAAAAAACTCTTCTCACCAGTTTTTTTTAATATTTGTATATAAATCCCTTTTCACTCTTGCTGTATAATTTTAAAGAAAATCTTTTGCTAAATGCCTAAATGTTAAGGAATCTTTAAGGAACCTTTCGCTTCATTTGAAGACACCTGCTTTTTTTTAAGCAAAATCTTTTTCTTAGATTTTGGGGAATCTTCCGTCATATTTAAGCGATCTTCTGCTATTAACAGTACCCCGCATATCTGTAAATAAAATCTTCTAAATTAGTGCTGATTTTCGGTATTGAAATAGAACCAAATTTAGTATTTAGTACCCAACATTGGTACTAAATTAGTACCTTTCTTTTTACAGTGTAAATTATTGAGTATATCTATATACATTATTTGGAGTATATACCTTGATCCAAAGCGGTAACTCGATGATTAAAAAGCAAACAACGAATTTGACGAGAAATTGTGTATACAATATGGAAAATGTAGATGTAGACATAGAGAATGTACATCAGATATAGAAAATATAGATGGAGAAAATACAGATACAGAAAATACAAATGCAGAAAATACAGATACAGAAAATACAGATCCAGAAAATACACAAATATATGAAAATACAGATATAGAGAATAATACATATACAGGTACAGAAAATATGGATATAGAGAAATACAGATTTACAGAGAATATAGATGTAGTTATCTGAGACGGTGAAATATCTTCGAAACGAGTTTAGTTGACATTAGTAGGTCGATGTTAGGGGGGTCTCGGAAGTGGAGGGTGGATGGAAGGTGTCAAGGAATGCCTGCGCGCGATGGCAGGGTCGACCACTATCGGTCGTTAATGCTGGCTTGATCCAAAACTCGAATGTCTGTCTTTATCAGCCCAACATAGGCGCAGGGGCAGCTGCATCATCTCTCTGTATATATATATATATATATATATATACAGTGAAAGTCACCCCTGCGCACTTTTCCACCTCCGAAGATCCGTGAGGGTGGAAAATGCTCTCCGATTGGCGTAGAGCACTTGAACGAGGGAGACTATCTCGCTTTCCCATTGGCCTCACGTAAATCCATACTCGGTATTCATTCGCTATCCCATTCGTCGACCTTCCACCGCCACTGATTCAAAAACCCTTTTCCCTCCCCCCTATCCCTCAACCCCCATGAAGTTTCCCAACTGATTCAATGCATTTCGCCGCCACTGACGTGTATAGTCGTCATGCTTTTCCTTTTCTCATACCAATACATATACACAAATGCGCGTCGCGCTTAACATGATCTTTTATTTCTATACCTGCAATCGTGGGTGTTATCGAGAATTCCTATACTCTTTTGGAAGTTTTTGCTTGGACTGTTTCAACTTTCTGCTTATTTTTTTAAGTTTGGACTATTCCTACCTTTTTTTTTGGACTATTCCTACTTCTTTTTGTAAAAAACGTTAGACTATTATTATTTTACACTATGCTAACTCGAAAGTATCAAATTGCAATTTCGATCAGTAACTAAAAATTAACAATTCAAACATAAATTCTTGTCTACACATAAAAATACGTTCTGAATCCGATCGAAGACTGACGTCTTCGATCGAATTCACAACGTTTTTCTATAGTTTTTGACGATTAATAATAAATGTTAAATAATTTTGTCAAGTAACTTAACGTTCTTTCTAAGATAGCTGTTGTTCTGCTTAATGATACTCCGATTAAAGACGTTGGTCGTCGATTGGGTACAGAACGTTTTTATAATAGTTTTTGATGATTCATAGATGAAATTTTTAGTAATCGTCAATTTTTTTTCTATTTCTGACAATAATTTATATTTAAATATAACTTAATTCTTCAAGAACTATATATCATAAAATTATTATATACTTAGAGATTATTTGAATTATTTTTAATATCTACGATTTTAATAAAATTTTCCAAAAGAATTCAATTATTCAAACAAAATTTTACAGGAATTCAATTACTTACCAATTTTTTTTTTATAAATTTCTTCCAACCAATTCAATTATTTGTAATTTTTTAATGAAATTTCGAAAAAATTCAAATATATTCAGATAATTGAAAAAAAATAGTTCTGAAAAATTTAATTTATTTCAAAAAATTAAAAAAAAATTCTTTTAAAAAAATTCTATTATTTGAAAAAATTTTGACAAAATTCTTTACAAGATTTAGTTAATAATTCAATACAATTCTTCTTAAAAATTCAATTATTTTCACAAATAATACCTTTTTTATGCGGGAATTAAATTATTAAAAAAAAAATTTAAATAAAACTCTTCGCATGAAATCAATTTTTTTCATAAAAAATCAAATTTTTCTCAAGAATTCAATTATTTTAAAAAGTTTTGATAAAATGCTATATGTATAAATTTGAAAAATTATAATAAAATTAGTCATAGAATACAATTATTGTCGTAAAATATAAAATTCTTTATAGAAATACAATTATAATATTGTCAAAAATATTTGTAAAAATCTTCGAAACAAATAAATTATTTTCGTAAAAAATTAAATTCTTCGAAGCAATTCAATTATTTAAGAAATTTCAATAAAATTCTTCCCAAAGAATTCAATATTCTTATCAAAAATAAACATTTTCACAAGAATTCAATTATTTAAAAAAATTTAATACAATATTCTTCGTCAGAGATTTCAATTATTTTCAATTTTTCAATGAAATTTCTCGATAGAATTTAATTATTTTTAAAAAGTTTTAAAAAATTCTGAAATTCAATTATTTAAAAAAATTTGAATAAAATTCTTTACAAGAAATTAATTATTTAAAAAAATAAGAATATTTTTCTCCGGAATTCAATTATTTTTATAAATAAAATTCTTTACAGGAATTTAATTCTTTAAAACAATAATTTTCAATAAAAATCCGTTGCAAGAATTCAATATTATTTTTATAAGTAACAAAAGCTTATCGCAGAATTTCAATTATTTTTTATTCAATTTTAAATAAAATGATAGAAAATTGCATTTATTCTTAATTTTTTTTTTTAAATTCGCCGAAAGAATTGAATTATTTTTAAAAATTTTGATAAAATTCTTCATAAAAATTCAATTATTTAATAAATTATTTATTTTTGTACTTAAATAATTGAATTCTCGAAAAATTTTCTAATAAAAATTGAATTAATAATGAATTTTACTTAGAATTTATTAAATTATAATTTGAATATTAAAAGCATTATAGTGTAAATTTGTAGAAGTAATTGAATTTTGAAAAGGGTTTAAAATTAAAATCTTTAAACATTTGAATTTATTTACAATATTCTTATGATATAAAATAATGATTTTATCACTCTATCATCTTAAATTTATCATATAAGTTATTGAATTTCAGAAGGTTTGTATTTGAAAATCTCAATTCCTATAGAAAAATAATAATGATTAAATAATTATTTAAAAAAGAAGTTATTGGTGTTTTCGAATAATTTTACAATTATAAAGAAATTCATAAATAAATAATGTAATATGTAGAACATTTTTTTGAGTATCCAATAATTTTTAGAGTATTAATCAGAATATTCTTTTGGGTCAGGGAGAAAGTCAAAATTTTGTCTGGAAATCAGGAAAAAAGATAATTAAATTTTTGTGGCAACCCTGTTGTAATTTACACAATCGAATGTTGGGACACTTTTAGGCGTTTCAATTCCAAGAAGGAACAATCTAATCCTTAAGTTTATTGGGAAAAAGATTTGTAATTTACGCACATCAATCGAATAAATATTATTTATGTTGGGCCACTTTTAGGCGTCAATTTCAAAAAGGAACAATCTCAAGTTCATTTGGAAAAGAATTTGTAATTTACACAATCGAATAATTATGTTAGGCCACTTTTATAGGCATCAATGTGTGTACTAAAAATGTAATGAAACTGGAAAGCTGAGTTCTATTGTCATTTAATATTGCTCTTATTAAGACAATGCTCTTATTCGCTCTTATTGTTTTCAGAAATCATCGAAACAGTGTAGCAAAATCAACGATAAATTGAGACACTTGGCGAAAATTGGACTCTCAGAAAGCAGTGCAGGACACCAAAGGCATGAAAAGCTGCAATTCCAACCCAGAGATGAATAAGGACCAAGGGCACCTAAAGGGTAAGTACTCTTACTTCACTTAAATAGGGCGTTAATCTCTAAGCAATTCAAAGTATAGCGTCGCGATTGTAAGTTTAGCGTTATTTTACCCTTAATTTAGCCATAAAACTTTAGTCTTTATTTGCTCTTAAAAATGTTTAGTCTTATTGTCGCCCATTAGGATAGAAGTTTATAGCCTAAAGGCTATAATTTTTAAGACAATGTTGCTAAACATTTTTAAGGTTAAATGAAGGTTAGTGTAAATTGTCGTCAACCGGATGTAACTTCAGTCAGCTTTAGTTTCAAAAAGAGTTTATTCTACAAAAAAGTTAAGTCTTTAAAACCCCAATGCCTCATTCAAAAAGCGAAACAGGTTCGTTCCAAAAATTAACGGAATTTGACCGGAAATGTCGTGTGTATGAAGTTTGAAAGCTAAACAATCTCGAAAGATAAAAGGGGGGCGTTAAACTAAAAGTACAAAAAAAAAGAAAAAGAAAAAAACACGTAGAAAATTCTCACCCAAGACACTACTATTCAACGTCTCTGGTTAAGGTACACATAAAGAGAGGATCGATTGAGTGTGTCAGAGTTTAAGGAGCTAGACTGCTCCGCCACTTTTGACGTTGGCGAGAGGACGCCCTTCACAGGCGATGGGGATGAACTCGTGTGTCAGGGTGTTGCTGAGCTTGGAATGGTAATATAAGGCATTTGAAAAGGGAAGGGCGTGTTGCTGGTTGCTGAATAACTCCGCCTCTCGCCACGCCTCCCAAAACGTTGCTATCTTTGTTAAAAATATTCTCTCCATCTCTCCCCCTTATACACAACCGTTCCTTTCAGCCACGCTCGACGACCTTCCACCACGTCGTCGGAAATCGCGTTCCCTACGTTCACTCAACATACTTTTGCTCATCTATACACAAACCATATAGATTACGACGAAAAATTCGCGTTGATCTTTAATCACAAAATCATCGCGGGGTACGAACAATAAGAAAAAAATAAATAACAAAACTGAAAGCTGTCTTCGGACTAAAATCTCGCCATCGGGTCCTTTTGGAATAAATCAATTGACTAAAGATTGCTATTATTTTTTTCGAAAAAGTTGATCTTGATCATCATGTACGGATGCGGACGGTAAAACCGTCCATTCTTTGTTCTCGAGTGAAAAAAGAATGAAAAAAAGATATTGTTTTGAAAAAACAAAAGATAAAGTGTGTTCTGTGAATTTAAAAACAAATTTTTGATGTGTTATAAATTTTTAACTGAATCAGAATCAGTAATTTGAGAAATGCTACTTGTGGAATTTTTTTGTGTTTTCGATTCGAAATATGAGACAAAGGAAGACAATGATTTTAAAAGTGTTGTTAATATTTATTGGCGAATGGACCTACAAAATTGGATTGCGTTCTGATAAATTTAGTGTCAAGAATGGAACGCTTCTTGTATCTTCAGTGAAAGTTAATTTTTAATAATTACTGAAGACTTTTGATTCAGCAAAAAAAAAAAAAATAAATAACAGAACAAGAGCGACAAGAGACGCTGAAATAAATTTTAGTGTTTGTGCTGGAGAACATTTTCGCTAAATCGAAAATTGGAGGAGTTTTAATCATAAAACGTTGACAGTAAGTAGAGATGACTTCTTATTTTTTTTACTTCTATTTTTTTCTATTATAGAAGAATTTTTCTATAATTGATATTTTTTACTATTTTGCATAAATATTCCCGACTATTATTGTGTATACAGACAATATTTTTGAAGCTTATTAAATTTAAATGATTTTTTGAAACATTTAAAAAATGTTTGTTTAAAAAAATCTATTATTAGTATTTAAAAAAAAATTAAAACCTTTTTGAACAAATGCTTCTTATAACCAGTACATCAAAAAATTAATGCTTTTTAATAAAAGGTATCAAATTATACCATATTTAATTGCATTAATACCGAATTGAATCATATTGATACCAAATAAAGACAAAAATTACTATTTTTTAAGATTTAGAAAAATTAAAACCTTTTAAAATAAACGTTTTTTAACGAATTCGTTAAGGAATTACTGTTTTCTTAAACTACCGCGAATTCTGTCAAATTGATACTGAATTGAATCAAATTGGTGCAGAATTAAATCCAATTGGTACAGAATTAAATCAAATTGGTACCGAATTGATTCAAATTGATGCCATATTAAATCAAATTAATACCGAATTAAATCAAATTAATATCATATCGATATTAAATTGGATTAAATTAATACCAAATTAAATAAAATTGATTTTGAATTGAGTCAGATTGGTATACGAATTGAAGAAAATTGGTACCAAATTGACTAAAATTGGTACCAAATTAAATCAAATTGAAACCGAATTGAATAAAATTGGCGCAGAATTGAATCAAATTGGTACAGAATTAAATCAAATTGGTTCCGAATTGAATCAAATTATATAATGTCAAATTGATACCAAATAAAATCAAATAGCTATTTTTTATCATTTAAAAAAATTAGAACCTTTTAAAACTAAAGTTTCTTAACGAATTTGTTGAGTAATTATACTGTTGCCTTAAAGATCTATCAAGTTGATGCGAAATTGAATGAATTTGATACCAAATTGAATTAAAATAGTGCCGAATGGAATAAAATTGATACCATATTGAATCAAATTAATACCGAATTGAATCAAATTGATACCATATCGACATCAGATTGGATCAAATTGATACCAAATTAAATAAAATTGAATTCGAATTGAGTCAGATTGGTACCGAATTGGAGAAAATTTGTACCGAATTGAATCAAACTGGAATCGAATTGAATCAAATTGATGCCGAATTGAATCGAATTAAATTCAATGCATACCAAATTAAATTAGATTAATAACAAATTCTATAAATATATATGTATACAATAATAATAATTAAAATAATTATAATTATATCAAATTAATACCGAAAAAGGATTAAATTAATACTAAAATGTAGAATAAATTATATTTTATTGACTCAAATATATTATTCCAAATATCAATTCTAGTTGTAATTTAATACTTTGAATAAGTTAAGAGTGAACTCTTAATTTTTTATTATCGTATATCAAACTTAAGATGTTTTGTATTAATTAAATAATTATAATAATCCAACCACCAAAAGTATAAATAAACTTCCAACAAATACCATGAAAATGTGAATAAAATCGTATAATCTAATCGAAATTTTTCCTATCAATTTGAATCCAAATTGTTATCAGTTTGATATATCATTAAAATTACCGTCAAATGGGGTAATTAGTAACATTGGGTAATAATTGTAACTGCGGACTATAAATTTTTATTCAAGATATGTTTATTATCAACGTTTTTGTTGTCTCGATAATAAGCATCTTAAATCAAAATTTGAAGTTCTGTTACTTATTACCCCATACTGTTACTTATTGCCCCATTTGACAGCATTATTTATACTATTATATTATTATTTATACAATAAAATTACAAATATTAACATTAAACTTTGCAATTGCAGAAATAAATTAAAATTTTATAAAAAAAAAAAAAATTCTCACATGAATTACTATACAAAAATATGATTATAAAACCTTAGAATTCGTTTTACAAGTGAAGTGATAAATGAAAGGAGGATAAAATGAAATGATATTTGTTAGACAGAGCGAATAATTGATAGACATTGGTTTATCACAATTAGCCAGATTTTTATAAATGGATTGTCGACTGATTTGCGCACCCCATATCTCATAAAGATTAAAGAGCAACTTCCGTCGCCTATGCTCAAATTTCTTTTTGGGGGTTGACTTTTATATACTGCGCGGGAAATTGCATCAGGGGTGAATTGATAATCATTTTATAAAACACCGCATACACATATAATACAGTTTTCAAGAAAAATAATCTATATGGTGTGTGTAAAATTCTCAATTATTTGAAACTTCTCCATTTATTTTCTTCATTTTTTCTCTTTTCCTTTTCTTTATGTATTTTTTAATTCTCATTTTATTTTCTTTATGTTTTCTTTATATAGTTTTATTCTCTTTTTGTTTTCTTTATTTATTTTTTATTCTCTCTTTATTTTCTTTATATTTTTTATTCTCTATTTATTTTCTTTATATTTTTTATTTTCTATTTATTTTCTTTATATTTTTTATTCTCTATTTATTTTCTTTATATTTTTTATTCTCTTTTTATTTACTTCCTTTTTTTCATTGTATATAGGTCGATTCAATACACGGAAAAAAAATTTTACTTAGAATACAAATTTTACTCTATTAGCAAAATTTTTTGTTCTTTTTAAAACTTTCGTTATTTTAGAGAAACTTTTCGCTATTCCAGGTAAAGAATTTTTCTTCCATAATGAGTGTCTTTGAAAAAAACTTTTTTTTACTTATTTCTTATTTATTTGTATTTGTATTAAATATGACTTTTGTTCATAAATCAAAATGCTACATTCACAGTTTTCTTGGAAGTATCAAATTGATACCAAACTGGATTAAATTGATAACAAAAATTTGGATCAATTTATGATTTGATCCACTTTTTTGATATCAATTCGTTGCAGTTTGATATTTTTTTCAAACAAAACATTTTTTTAGAAATTTTTTAACCAATTAAAATTAATTTATTTCGTTTATTAATTAAATTTAATTCAAATAATGAAACTTGGACTTTTTCGTTTTGATACTGTCCGCACAGATAGTAATTGAATATTTGAAGCGTTCAATCAAAAATGGCGAACCGTCGCGTCGGCCGACGGAAGCCATAACAAATGTCGCGTTTTTTTGTATTTTTTCGTGATATAACCATATATATTATGATAAGAGACCCTGGTAAAGATAAAATTCGTAAAAAATCAATGTTTTATAGCAAAATAAAAATTTTCCTGTAACTTTTCATTTTTCTTTCTTCTTCTTCTTATTGATATTTTTTGTTTTGATCAAATTAATAGCGAACTAAATCAAATTAATACAAAAAAATTTGGTCCTTTTCCAATTATTTTCAAAACTTTGGAAAATTTTTCTTTGGAAAATTCGATTATTTTCGATTAAATTTTATATAGTAATAAACCAGAACTATAAATTTTGATTCAAGATGTTTACCGCATATAGCAACAATTCGAGCGCTAAAGCGCGCGGCTAACTACTTACTGCTTTTTTAAAATAAAATTTGCAAATTTAAAAGTAATAGAATTCAAAAATTTTCTAATTCAAATTTTTGTTGAAAACACTAAAAAAAATTCAATTTTAGAAAAATTATAGATAATTATCAATAAATAAATTTTCTATTTCTTAATCAGAGTTGTTTAACAATTTTCTAATCTTCCTTAGGAGTGTAAAGAACAAAAATCTGCATAATTTCAATTTGACAAAATTGTATAATATTTAACAAAATTTTAGTCTTTTAATGAAAAGACGTGAAAAAAATTCTGATGATTTCTATTTGTTATTAGAATTTTGAATTAATTGTAACATAAAAATAATTATAACATAATAATATAATAATTTGTGTTTAGAGGTTTAGGCCAAAGAATCAAAGATTCTTTGGATTTTTTTTTATTATACGATCCAAAAACTGACTTTTAACAAAATAATAATATAATATACAATCTATCTAAAACTAACAAAAAACAAAAGTATAAACAAAAGACAACTTCAGAGTGTGAGGGACATCAGAAAAAGTGAATGAATGAAAGAACATTCAAATTATTATATATAGTTAATTATCGAAGTTTTTGTTGTTCGATTGTTTGTAATATGGACAGTTTTTGTTAATTGTTTGATTCATAAATATCGGATAACAAAAACGTTGATAATTTATATACTTAATTAAAATTTAATGTCCTGTTAGTCTGTTACTTTATTACCCCGCGCTGTTGCCAATTGCCCTATTTGACGGTACAGACAAAACGTAAAATTCTGTATAGAGTTTTAGTAATTGTAGTTTGCTTAGTTTTGTTTAGTTTTGTTTAGTTTTGTTACATTCTGTTTAGTTCTGTTAGTTTTGTTTCATTCTGTTTCATTCTGTTAAGTTCTGTTTAGTTTTATTTAGTTTTGTTTAGTTTTGTTACATTCTGTTTAGTTCTGTTAGTTTTGTTTCATTCTGTTTCATTCTGTTAAGTTCTGTTTAGTTTTATTTAGTTTTGTTTAGTTTTGTTTCATTCTGTTTATTTTTGTTTAGTTTTGTTTCATTCTGTTTCATTCTGTTAAGTTCTGTTAGTTTTGTTTAGTTTTGTTCAGTTTTTTTAGTTCTGTTCAGTTTTGTTTCATTCTGTTTCATTCTGTTAAGTTCTGTTAGTTTTGTTTAGTTTAGTTCAGTCAAATTTCGTTTAGTTCTATTAGGTTTCTTTAGTCTTTTTTAAGACTTTATGTTAAGTTTCGTTTTGTTTGGTTTGTTTTCGTTCAGTTTAGTTTAGTTCTGTTTTGGTTAGTCTTCTTTAAATATGTTTAGTTTATTTTACTTCTATTTACTTTAGTTCAGTTCAGTTTCGTTTAGTTCTGTTTAATTTAACCTTGTTGGGTTTATTTTACAGTTCTGTTTCATTTAACCACCCTTACAAATACAGAGTATATTATATGCACAGAAAAGGCATATACACAAAAAAGCAAAACAAAATTACTCCGTCAATTAACGAAAAAGGAAAGAAAAAAAATTCATCACTCTCGAGAGAAGGCAGGAATCGAATATTAAAAATTGTATAGGACCTCCTAATCGGCCATTTATCCAGGACACGATACAATGAATAAAGAATGAAGTAGCAGTGTCGAACAGCCTCCGGGAACAGGAGATGTTGAGTTGCATTGGGATATTAATCGGTGTACTAGGCAAACGCCCTGCTCCAGGAGTGTTTGCTCGAGGTTTCAAGAGGTTCGCATAACACCGAAGCCTTGCCAAAGTCTTTTCCCTCTCTGTCTCTCTCTCTCTCTCTCCCTTTACTTTCCACTTTAAGCTACTGCAACGAGAAACAGTATGTGTGTATGCCGCCCGAGACCCTTTTCGTTCTCGTTACCCCAGGGTCTCGGGGTCTATAAGGTACTCGAAAATCTACAAGCAAAAGCGAACCCCCCGATCGCCTCGAATATACTTAGATTATACTTGATGTATATATGTATATACTCGAGTGATCGGCACTAACTCAGGGCACTCGAATTCTTTAAAATAATGGACTCGGCTTCGTTCGATAAGCTCACTGTTTATAAAACACTGAGTTCAATTCAATGGTGGAGTAATAATTGTTCGCTAATTTCCGTTGGCACTACATAGTATGGGCAATGTGGGGAGTTTCTTTATGGAGTATATACACATATGGCTTTCGCCTTCAACCTTTAGATTATAACAAGAATTGCACTCTCACGTTATTATGTGTATTAGCTGATACAATCTGGATACTGATATTATTATGAATTTGCATGTGTTTGTGAGAATAAGTTCAAGAGCATTTTGAGAAAAGGGGATCAAGGAAAATGTTTTCTTTATTTGGAGAATTGATTTTTTTTATTTTTTATTTTTATTGATATGTGCGTGCTCTCTAAAGCTGAATTAGTAAAAAAATTACTAATGAAATGACGAAAAGTCTCCCACCAAATGATTTAGTAATAATTTTACTAACAAATAGTGAAATTTTACTAATTATTAGTAGATTTTACTAATTGCTTAGTAAAATGGAAAATAATTGAATTTTTGCAAAGAATTTTCTTTAAAACTTGAAAATAATTGAATTTTATAAATTGTATGAAAATTGTAAATAATTGAATTCTTTTAAGGAATTTTATTATCATTTTGGAAAAAAATTGAATTATTTAGTGATTTAGTGATAGTATTTAAAATGGTTTTAAAAATAATTAAATGTTTCTGATGAATTTTATTCAAATTTTGTTTAGGTAAAGAATTTAATTCTTTTGAGAAATTTCATTAAGATGGTAAATATTGAAAATAATTGAATTTCGAAAAAATCTTGAAAATAATTTAATAGTTTCAAACAATTTTTAAAAAATATTTTAGAATAATTGAATTCGAAAGGAGAAGTTTATTAAAATTTGATTAAATTATTTGAATTTCCGTAAAAATGTTGTTATTTGTGAAAATAATTTAATTCCAGCAAAGAATTTAATTAGTTATGAAAATAATTGAATTTTCGGAAAGAATTTTCTTTAATACTTGAATATATAATAATTGAATTTTATTAATTGTATGAAAATTGTAAATAATTGAATTCTTTCAAAAAATTTTATTAATATTTTGAAAAAAATTGAATTAATTTAGTGATTTAGTGAAATAAATTGGTAAATTATTAATTGATATTAAACCTATAAATAGGTACTTTTTTCGATTTTTATAGATTGAATTATTTTTTTTTCCTAAAGTGTGAAAAATATTTAATGAAATTGTTGTGAATGTAGTTTAAAAGCAATCAACTGGACACTTGTATACGTAATGTATGAAGTATCGGTTCTCAAGGTATCAAATTTTATGGGATGCGGTGTGACGTATACGCATTGTGGGGTGACCCAGGTCGTTAGAGGGAAAAATTGAGTTCTAGGGTCACGGTGGGTGTCCAAGCAAGCCCTATATACCGCCTGAGCACGCAAGTAATTAATGTCTCAATATATATGTACAATGTATAAATTGAGGCGAAAAAGCAACTAACTAATAAACATTGTGTATACACACGTGACCGGATAAACGATTTTCTCTATACCATCTTCAATATTCGAGTGTATTATACTATATAGCTAAACGAATATCCGATATTATCTATACGTTAAAACGACCCTATTCACATTCTCTAAATCATATCCTTCAGAAATAGTTATTATATCTTTTTAATTATATCGCAAAGATAGAGGAAATGGGGTGTGAAGTTTTATTACAATTTTTTTTCTCGAGTTTCCTATTTGTATTTTTTTTTTGGGTAAGAATAGTTTTTTTAAATCACTAATTCAAACACAGAAAAAAAATTTACCTGGAACAGCTACAAATTTTACAAGTTTAGCGAAATTTTTAATTATTTTAGTTGGAACTTTCGATTTTCTAGAGAAACTTATCGCTGTTCCAAATAAAATTTTCTTTTCGTAAATTAAACATCTTCAATTAGTAAACATTTTTACTAGTTTAAATTTAGAGATTAACACTTTACCAATTCAGTAAAAAATAATTTTACTAATTAGTGAAAACTGCGAATTTAAATCTGAGATTTTAAATAGGATACTTTTACTAATTCAGAAGCAGATAATTAATAATTTAATTATAGTCTCCCTCGAGGGGAAAGAATGGAAAAATGATGTTTCTTTTTTAATTTTTAAATGCCTGAAATATTTGGATGAGTTTTGTGATTTAACGATGATTCTGAGAGCGAGCATTGAGAATAAATGAGCGGACAGGGGCCGGAAGTTCATGCTTATTCACTGAGCACCGAAAGGGCGGCTGGGTATAATTTACGTATAAATTAAGCGGAATGAATCAACGGCAGACGATTAATCGCAATGGTCGGTACACGATAATAACAATACCACTCTTGTTTATGCGCGCTAAACGAATATATTATACCTTTTTTTCATTACTTTGCCACGTGGATCTTCATTTTTGTATTTATCTATTTTTATTCGCAATCGTGTAATAAATAACAAAATATATTACTTTGTTTCACCCTGCTAAAATATCCACCCCCCACCCCCAATAAGGCTCGTGGAGATAATCGATTTTTCAAACAGGAATTTTTACCAAACATTTTTTTGTAATATTTATTTAATTAGAAAAAGTTTCCATAATAATTAGTTAACTAATTTTAGTTTAAAAAAAAACAGAAATAGTATCTTTTAGTGGCTGAAATCTAAAAAATGTACCTAAATAGAAGCATAACGTAAAAAAGTATAGTAAACAGTAGGTTTTAGTAGATGAGTGCGAAGCCTGTCAATGTTAATGTTAATTTTAATGTTAATAATAAAGTTTTTAATGGAATAAATTAAGAGAATCTAATTTAACATGGAAAAATAGAGGGAATTAAAAAAATTAAATGGCAATGTTGAAGAAAAATTATGTATGGAGTTTGGTGATAACAAGTTGCGGCGTTTTCAGTGCGATTGTAAGTTATGTCTAGAGGAAGTAGCGCATTAATTTCAGGCTTACCCTCGCACCTCGACTCTGTGTGAGAGCATATAATACGCAATACGCAACGCAGGTTAGCAAGTAGCAGTTATACGAGGTGTTTCAAGACGGTTGATAATTTGTTAGTCAGATATACGATAGACACTGTAACATCGTTTGCTTCCAAAGTATACTATCTGCGACTAATTTCTTTGTCATATGCTTATTCTAATTTATTACCCAAGAAAAAAAACCCCTTCGCACTTATCGCTTATACATAAAGAAACGTTTTTAATTTCAATTTTTCTAAAACTAAAAAGTAAATAAAAAATAATTTTAAAAAAATTAAAAATTAATTTAATATTTTTTAATTTAAAAAAAAGGAATAATTTATTCAATATATACACAACAAAAAATTGATTCAAAGTTAGTCCCTGTTTTTTATAATTGTAATTTTTCAAGTTAAATATTCATTAAAAATGTAAAATTGTAAAAATTTAAAACTAAAAAATGGTAAAAAAAGCAAAAAATAAAAGATTGTAAAAAATGTTAAATTAATAATCAAGTTTATTATTTGTGGAAAATTGAACTAATTTTCTTTATATAAATAATAAATATGCGTATAAGGAAAAAAGAGGCGAAGATCAAAGACAAGTGGAGAAATAGAGTGAGAGAGAGAGAGAGAAACCTAGGCAAAGTCCAATATATAGGCCCCGAAGCTATATTATAAGGCCTCCTCAAATATTAGTCGAAGGATGATAGGGGCCCCCCTGTTTTGAACAGGAATCCCTGAAAATTCTATGGCGAATAATCGTAGACAGCTGGGCTCGATGCAAAATCAAGTAGCGTAATAATGTGTTAGGGTCTGTAGCATCCAAAGAAAACGAGTAAAATGAAAAATTCAGATTGTCTCTTGAAACTTCAGGTTTGCTCATTCAGCGATAGGAACATATACTCTATATATAGAGTGAATTCACCTTTCATAAATGTTCCTCTAATTGACATGTAATTCAAATTTATTCACCAGCATGAAATATATTAAATATGAATTATACTTTTTTTTCGCTTCTCATTTTTTTCTCTTTCAAAAATTTATCGATCGATATATATTCAAAGTAAATACTGTGTTATTTTTTTTACATTTTTTGCAATTTATATATATAATGCTTACATTTATGTGTTATTATTTTGCAAAATGATGGGATTATTTTATTGAGAGAATGATAGAAAGAGAATATAAATAAGTGCCTTGAAAACGATAAAATTTGCGTAAATAGTGTTTTCTAAAACACGCAATCATGCGATAATTTTCTGTTTGGAGGAATAAGAATTTGTGTCTGAAAAGAGAATATAAAGGAAATGTTAAATTTGTCAAGTGGATGATAAAAATTTTTATTTTAATTATTTCACGCATAAAAAAATATCTTTATTTTAGCCCAATGATAATAGGGAACGAAAGACGAATTTATGTGCGAAGCATTATTGCAAATGGATTTAGATAAATTTTAGACCGTCGACAATGCCTTGAATTGTAGTCTCGTAAATGAAAAAATAAAAATTGAAAATCAGATTAAAATAAACAAAAAATTAAATTAAAATAAAAAACTAAATTAGTTGAACTCCCATTGAATTAGTAAAATTGTTTACTAATTTGAATTAGTGACAAACTGTTTGCTTTCGAATTAGTAAATTTCACTAATAAATGAAATATATTTAAATTTAAATTTATAGAGAAACAAAAAATATATTTGCTAAATAAGGAAATGTTTACTTTAGTAAATTTTTATTAACATTTACTCATTCGAAAAAAATAATATTTATTCTGAAAATAATAGAAATTAAATTTTGGTAAACATTCGTAAATTTTACAACTTTCAAATTAAATTTTAGTAAAAATTAGTAATTTTCGTATTTTCGAATTAAATTTTCGTAAATAATTTACAGTTCGGTACAAATAGAAAAATTTCTTGGCAGTTTTGACTTTATTTATTTATCTTTTCTACCATAAAAGTGTAGTTTACTTTATTCTTTATTTTCGAGTAGAATTAATGTTAGAAAAATTTTTCTATCAATTCAGTAAACTTTGTTCTACAGATTTCGTAAAATTGTATTAATAATATATAAATAATTCAAATAGAAAATTTCAATTTTGTAGTGCAGTAATTTTATTTACATAAAAATATAAAGTAACTTCTACTATTGCCGGAGTAAAATTTGCTTCGTTCGAAGTAAATCTGTTTAATTTTTACAAAAATTCGAAAATGGAAACTTTTACTAATTTTTATTGAAATTTAATTTAAAAATAGTAAAAGTGACTAATTTTTACTAAAATTTAATTCGAGAACAAAAAAATTTACTAATTTTTACTAAAATTAAATTTAAGAGTAGTAAAATTAACGAATTTTTACTGAAATTTAATTCAACCCAGGTGAAAAAGTTCTAAAGAATTTCACTAGAATCATTCTATACAAATTTTCTACACGAATTCTACTAAATTTTAGTTATTTTTAATTAGAAAGAAAAGAATATGCATTAAGTAAAACAATTTTTTCAATTTTATGTTATTGTAAAATTAAATTTCACTTTCGATTTCAATCAAAAATTTTTTATTTGTAATCATACAATAATATAATGTTAAAAAAGTTATTTTACGAAATTTATATTCTTTCTAATTAAAAATTTTCTAAAATTTATTCGAATTCATGTAGAAATTCTATAGAATGATTCCAGTGAAATTCTCTAGAACTTTTTCAACTGGGAAAAGAAATTGAATGAATTATTTTTATTAAAATTTAATTCAAAAATAGTAAAAGTTACTAATTATTACTAAAATTTAACTTGGAAATATTCAAATTTACTAAATTTTACTAAAATTCAATTTAGAAGTAGCAAAAGTTAGTAATGTTTATTAAACTTTAATTCAAAAAGTTGTAAAAGCTACTAACTATTACTAAAATTTATTTCGAAAATAGTCAAATTTACTAATTTTTACTAAAATTCAATTTAAAAGTAGTAAGGTTAACGAATGTTTACTAAAATCACGCTAATAATTAGTAGGTACTACAATAAATGTTAAAGGATAACTTTATTGTAAATTTATAATGAAATTATACTAATAAATTTTATATAATAAATAATATTATTTCTTTAAATTTTTATCGTAAAATTTCTTTGAATTTTATTCTTAGTATAATTTCTCTTATTTTTTAGTTTCATTCTCTAAATTTTGAGTTGAATTTACAAAACAGAATTTTTTTTCAAAATTTTTAGTAGTATTCCCCTAAATAATATTATTTCTCTAAATTTTTATAGTAAATTTTGAGTTGAATTCACAAAACAGAATTTTTTTTTCAAAATTTTTAGTAGTATTCCCCTAAATAATATTATTTCTCAAAATTTTTATAGTAAAATTTCTCTAAATTTTTAGTAGAAATTCTTCTTATTTTAAGTTTCGTTTCTTTAAATTTTTAGTTGAAATTTTAGTACAGTATTTTTTCTCGAAATTTTTAGTAGAATTCCCCTAAATAACATTATTTCTCTAAATTTTTATAGTAAAATTCCTCTAAATTATTATTATTATTTTTCTAATTCAGTAGAATTTCTGTAAATATAGTATTATTTCTGTAAATTTTTATGGTACAATCCTCTAAATTTTTGCACAATTCCTCTAAAATTTTTAGTACAATTTCTTTAAACTTTTAGTACAATTTCTTTAAACTTTTAGTACAATTTCTCTAATAGTTTTAGTATTATTTCTCTAAATTTTTACTAAAATTTCTTTAAAAGTTTGGATATTATTATTTCTCTGAATTTTTGTAATAAAATTCCTCTAATTTTAGTACAATTTCTTTTAACTTTTAGTATAATTTCTCCAAATTATTAGTACAAAATTCATCAAAATTTAAAATAAATAAATTGTGACTAAAATACTCAGTTCTTCAAAGTCAATCCTGAATAAAATAAAATTTCATAAAATAAATCCCTTTATCAATAAAAAAACAAGCAGTTCTCTTTTCCCTTTAAAAAAAACAAGTCAAGGACGGAAATAAAAATAAAATTAACATCGAGTGTTTCGGATTTCCGGAAATGTCGTTTACGGGAAAGTTTGATTCCCATGGTGGAATGGAAATTGACGCAAAACAAGGGGGGAAATGAATAGGTGTATAACATGATATTCTATATACTTATATATATGTATGTATAGATCGTGAAGGTAAACAGGCCGTGAAATTACCTTTTAAATATTATATTATGATTAAATGTCTACCTACCTCGAAGGCATTAAATGTTCGTTCGCCACTCAGTCCACCAATTCATAAAACTATGGGGGTCGTTGAGAGACTTGTGCTGAACCCCAGCTCATATCACAGTATCAATCAGCTCTCGTCATCAGATAAGATTGGCTGCTCACAATCTGAGAGCTTCTGTTTTTTCAAAAAAAAAAAAAAAGAGGAAAGAGAAAATTCAAATGAGTCTCCGTTATCCAATGGACCACCAACAAGCGGAAATCTCTTACTCCGCACAAGCACCGTATCCTATTTTTATATTTATAATACGGTGTGAGCACCTGTAACAATTTTTACGTTATATCCGTACTGGACAGAAAGGATTCAAAAACAATTTTTTTTTACCATTGCTAATTTAAAAGCAAAATGTCTGCTTTTTAGTTAGTAAATTTGACTAATAAATAAAAATTTCTACTAATTTATTAGTTAAATTTCCTAACTCAAAAGCAAAAAGTCAGTCACTATAATTTAAATTAGTGTACATTTTTATTAATTCAAAATTTAGAGAGTTAAATACATTGTCCTTACGACAAGTTTGTTGGGTGAAGAATACTTTAACGAGTATTTAAGTTTTTTGAATTTTAAAAAAATTTTTCTAAACACCAAAAGTCAAAATTTTTTTCGTAATTATAAAAATTTCTTCCTCCTTTTTTCAGGAACTTTGATTCCTAATGTTCCTGGCCAATTTCATTGTTTCTGAATTTTACTAATTTTTCTAATTTCTGGCAACCCTGATAAATAAATAGGCTATAAATAGACTTAAAGCCCGTTGTACCATATATTGATCAAATATATATAGTAAAAATAATGAAATTATTCAAATCGTAAAAATAATAAAATATACAAATAAATTCTCATTATAAGTGGCAGCAAATTGGAGTTAAGCTTCCGTTTCACAACAATTTGTTTTTTATTCCGCATTTATTTTTTTCAGTCCTTAGAATTTCATTGGACGTGAATTCCCCTTGAGGTAATAAATTTTTCTCGGACCTCTGACAGAATTTTAGAGGGTGTGTTTCACACGCGTGAATATATGCGTATATATATACATAGAAAAACGGTTGTTAAAGTAGAAGTGATAGGCAGGTGGTTATATCCGGCCAAAATGCGGTGTAAATATTGTGTGCGCATTTGTATGAGAGTTTGAATTGCATATATATGCATATATTTGTAGTGCTATAAAGAAACGATGCCCACTGGCCATTGTCCACCCGCGCTCATATGCTTATATGCGCGGTAAAACTTAAGCATATGCATTGCTCACTTGGTTAAGATTGATATATTGCGATAGGAATGTTTCGCCTCATATATACATATGTGTATATATAAATTTTACCTTCATAGATTGTGCGCGACATGTGCAAAAAAATAAGGTGCCATGTACACCCATAATTAATGCAAATGAGCGAGAATGAAAATAAGAGAAACCTGTTTCAACGTTTTTATAAATGTTGCGTCCAAAATACTCGCGCCGTGCTTAAAATCAGCGAAATTTTTTGTTTCCTTTGTTTGAGAATAGGATCACTCTCGCATAAGCTGAGAAAAAAAATTATCAAATAAAGATTTACTTGAATCCAGTAAATATTTACTTGAATTAAATAAATATTTACTTCAACCAAATAACAATTTACTTGAACTAAATAAATATTTACTTCAACCAAATAAATGTTTACTTCAACCAAATATGTACATACTTGAACTAAATAAATATTTGGACTTGAGCCAAATGAATATTTACTTGAACCAAATAAGTATTTACTTGAACTAAATAAATATTTACTTGAACCAAATATGTACATACTTGAACTAAATAAATATTTGAACTTGAGCCAAATAAATATTTACTTGATACAGATAAATTGTATATGTGAACCAATAATTTCAGTATTTTAGGGTTCGAACTAGGTCCGTAAATATTCTTCAAGCCCGTAAAAGTCAGTTTTTTTTGAAAAAAGGTCCGTAAAATTCCTAATTTAAAAGAAAAACGACGAAAAATTCGTAAATTCGTAATTCGTAATTCGTATAAGTTATAATTTCAAGAATTTTATAAAAATTACAAATGATTGCAGAAATTCAATTATTTTCAAAGGAATAAAATTTTCTTCGAAAAAATTCAATTATCTTCAAAAATCTTTAAAAATTCTCCTCAAAATTTCAAATTATTTTTAGAAATAATAAAATTCTTCTCCAAAATTCAATTTTTTTCAAAAATTTTGTTTTAAATTCTCGTCAAAATTTCATTTATTTTTAAAAATAATAAAATTCTTCTCCAAAACTCAATTCTTTTACAAAAATTTTAAGAAAATTCTTGTCAAAATTTCAATTATTTTATAAAAATTTTCCTCAATTCAATGATTTTCAGTATCTACTATTTTAATAAAAAATTTCCAAAAGAATTTAATTATTTAAAAAAAATGTTGATAAAATTCTACGCAAACAGTTAATTATTTTCCTAATTAATAAAAAATTTCAGAGGAATTAAATTTTAATGTAATTCCTTGAAAAGTGCAATTATTTTTTAAACTTTTATTAAAATTCGTCGAAAGAATTCAATTATTTAAAAATTTGTTAATAAAATTTTTTATAAGAATACAATTGTTCAATAGATTGTTTTGTTTATTTAAATAATTGAATTCTAATACAATTTTCTAATAAAAATTGATTTAAAAATAAATTTTACTTAAAATTTTAATTTTTAATTAAATACATTAAAAGTATTGCAGCTTGAATTTTTAGAAATAATTGAATTTTGAAAAGGTTTCATATTAATATCTTTAAAAATTTTAATTTTTCCCACATTTAACTAACAATTCTGTAAAAGAATTAATTTTTTTGAAAAAGTTTATTTCAATTTTACTGGAAATTATTTTTTTGAAATTCGTTTCGTTTAATATTATTTTAATTTTTTATTTTCTAATATATATTTAATTGAAGAATTTACGAATAATTGTTACTAATAATTAATTATTTTTAACTAATTCAGACGTAGAGAGCAAAGAAATATTTAATTTTGTCAAATAAATATTTTTTTAATCAAAGAAATATTAACTTAATTCAGAGAAATTGTATTTTAATTTTAACCATTAATTTTATTATTTGAAGCAAATAACATTTAATTGCGACTTAAATTAATGGTAAAATAAATATTTCCTTGAGTCAAATAAATTGTATTTTAACCACAAATTTTATTTATTGAAGCAAAAAGCAATTAAGGTATTTTAAACTATATTAGGAAAATAATTTAAAAATATTACATAAAATTGCTTTTATAGTAAATTTTTTAGAGAAATTCAATGGTTACAAAATAAAATAGGTCTAAAAATTGTTTTGATCATTTTTAAATTTTTCTTATTCTCAAAAATTATTCGATTTTGAAATCCGTGCATAATTTTGTAATAAATATTATTTTAAATTCACAAAGAAATTGACAAACAAACAAAATTTATTTTTATAATTTATATAAAGCTTTTTTTATATTGAAAAATTATGATAAAATTATCATCTGAAATTAGTTAGAAAAAGAAACAAATGAATTTTCAAATAAAAAAATTGTTTAACAATGGTTTTTTTCAAACATTTTCAACTTAAATGAAGTTTTTTTTAAATATATACTTCAAAAATTATAAAGATCAATTTTTTTTCATTTGGGATAAAAAAATTATTTTATATACAAAATTAGTCAGATTTTAACAAATAATTATTTACTTTTTTAAAGAAATATTTCCTTGAATCCAATAAATTGTATTTTAACTTTAAATTAATAAAATATTTAATCAAATCAAATAAATATTTATCTGAATCAAACAAATTACACTTGAAATAATAATTTTAGTAAAAATTGAATACATTTTATAAAAAAAAATAAAAATAAAATAAAAGTTAAATAATATATTATTTAATTGTAAATTCAAAAGTAATATTCAATAATTTTTTATACTACTAGTCACAAATCGTATTAAAAAGTAAAATAACTCCCTTTACCCGACCAAAAGTATATGAAAAGTGTTTAAAAGCAATCGCAATTTCCTTAAATCCGTACATTTCATATATGAGTGAATAACAAGAATCAAAAAAAAGAAAGAATTACAAATTTAAAAAGAGATTCTTGAAAATGATTTTATCGTAAGGGAAATGTCGAGTCGAAATGCAAACAAAGAAATGAAAACGATTTCTGCGAGGAATAAGCGGTTACGGTGAGAGTGATAGAGAGAAAGAGAGGGGGGAGGGGAGGGGGTGGCTATGAAACGTGTGGGTGTGTAAGTCAGAGGGAAAAACTCTTCAAGATCTTACAATGTTTCGTCGGGAATTACGAAGAAAGAGTGATAAGAATTGGCAGGAGAGGAGAGAGGGAGGGAGGGGGGACAGCATCAACGTCAAACTTGGGATACGACTAAAGTACCACAAAGTTCAGAATCTCAGGGGACTATAACCCCCCTCCGATTAACTGTCGTTTCCTTGTGGGGTGGTCTACAATACAAGCAATAATACGAGCTACCCCCAATCGTACCCTCTTTCTCTCTCTAGCTTGGTATATAAAAATACTTCCTTCTCGCTCCTTCCTTAATCGACAACAGATGATTTCGTCTTAAATAAACTTCTCACCTTCATATATAGATATATATTCTTCACAATTCAACAAGGGTACAATTTTCCTCCCTTTAATTCGAGATTTTTTTTTTCTATTTTCTCGTCAACGAGCTTTTCAACTATGGCCATTTTTATTGACCTCAACACGTCAGTGTTAAATAATGTCTGTGAAAATGGCCCGTGAAAGTGGTTTTCTTTTCAATTGAATTATTGTCTCTCGATTTTGGTTCGAAATTTCCTCTGTGCGCTTTTTTATGTTATAATTGTTATATAGTGCAATTCGAAATCGCGGTGTTTATTAGCATAGTACGACGTAGGAACTAATTAGCAGTTGATGAATTTTTTCTAGAATTTTTTTCTCTTTCTTTCTCTTTGCTTGTAATAAGATAAATATTCATAATTTATTTGTGAAAAATTTTTTTCACCTCCGCTGGAAAACGAAGCTTGAATTTTCTTTTGCAAGTCGAAAGCTTTACTCATTGTACTACAAGTGGTGATTTAGTATTCATAACCAAATTATTTGGTTAAAACTAAAAAATAGTTGACTGGAACCTTTGAGTTTTCTTTCTTGTAATTAACTTTTTTTTTATTAACATGTATGTTTAATTGTTTACTATTTAAATTTTTATTAATTTAATTAGTTTTTTAAAAAGTTTTTTAGTTTTAAAGATTTTTAGTTAAGTCAACCAAAGTTTGTTTTTGGAAACACAATTTTAACGAGATAATTTTTCTGGTTCTCCAAAATCTCCAAAAAAGAATATATGTTTCTTTTTTATATAGAAATGGTCAAACATTTGTGAGAGGTTTGATGAAGCGTAGTGACGTAAAAAAGCAGTATTTTTACGTATGTATGTGCCACGCATGGCGGAATATACGCGAACAGCCACTCCCTCGGAATTGAATTTTGGCTTGGAGCACTGGCAGCTGCTGGCCCATTCGTGAATTTTATTTGAATAATTCACTGTTCCCGTGGCGCGTGCCATGTAGATTTCGATGTCTCGCTTCTTTTCCACTGCACCGTGATCCAAACTCCTCCGTTTGGGTCATTTCTTCTATACTTTGCGTTTAATGCCAAAATGCGTATATATAGAGAGATTGTTGAACAAGTATATGTGCCTCCTTAGGAGCAGCCACGTGGCCGGAAGTTGCCCTTCCAGGCGTTTCCGTTATGCAATGAATACCGTCTCGGGTTCTATCGTGTCGCATAGAGGCGAATATCTCACCTCATCCACTGCACATGAGTCGAATCGCGTTCTTTAATCGAACCAGTGCGATATTTATCTTGAATAGCCAGAGGTGTTTTTATTTATTGTCTTTATTGCTTTTCTTGTCTTCATTTATTATCATTATTATCACGATTATTAACATTAAAATTATTATTATTATTATTATTATTATTATTATTAATGTTATTATTTATATCCATTGTGTTTATATTGGTTTTTATTTACTATTTTTATTGTTTCAAATTGTACAACAATAGTGTTTAATTAATGATAAAAATTTGATCAGGAAATTTTATAAAATTGACCGGGAATTCAAAATTTAAAAGAACTCTCCACCCTGTCGGTGGTTAACAGTCTATAAAAAAATAATAGAATAAAAAAAAATTTAATTTAAACGTCTTTTTATGACAATTATTATAATCTTCTGCTAGTGTTCGGCTGTAGCTGCTAATACTTAAAATTAAAATAAAAATTTCTATCCTGCAAGATGTTGTTTAGGAACATCTCAGCAACCATCTAGGTTGTTAACAATCCATAATCCATAAAAAATAATAAAATTAAAAAGAATTTAATTTAAACGTTTTTTTATGACAATTCCGATCTTCTGCTAGTGTTCGGCTTTGGTTACTAATATTTAAAAGCACTTAAAAGTTACAATAAAATTTTCTATCCTTCAGAATGTTGTTCAGCAATATTCCAGCAACAGTCTAGGTCGCTAACACTCCATGAATAATAATAAAATTAAAAGTAATAGAATTTATACGTATTCTTATGACAATTTTGATCTTCTGCTAGTGTCCGGCTGTGGTTACAAATATTCAAAAGCGTTTAAAAGATTCACTAAAATTTTCTATTCCTCAGGATGTTGTTCAGCAACATTCTAGCAACAATCTAGATTGTTTACAGTCCATTAAAATCATTACAATTAAAAAGAATTCTAATTAAACTTCTTTATATGACAATTTTGATCTTCTGCTGGTTTCCGGCTGTGGTTACAAATATTCAAAAGCGTTTAAAAGATTCCATAAATTTTCTATTCGTCAGAATATTATTCAGCAACATCCCAGCAACAATCTAGATTGTTTACAGTCCACAAGAAGTATTAAAATAAGAAGGAATTTAATTTAAAATTATTTTTATGTCAATTTTGATCTTCTGCTGGTTTAAGGCTGTGGTTACAAATATTCAAAAGCGTTTAAAAGATTCAATAAAATTTTCTATTTTTCAGGATTATATTTAGTAACATCCCAGCAACAATCTAGATTGTTTACAGTCCATTTAAATCATTAAAATTAAAAGAAATTTAATTAATCTCCTTTTTATAACACTAATGATCTTCTGCAATAGTGTTCGGCTGTGGTTACTATTTCTTAAAAGCGCTTAAAAGTTACAATGAAATTTTTTAACTTTCAGGATGTTGTTCAGCAACATCCCAACAACAATCTAGGTTGTTAACAGTCCTTAAAAAATTATAAAATTAAAAAGAATTTAATTAAAACTCCTTTTTATGACACTTATGATCTTCTGCTAGTTAGCGGCTGTGGTTACTTTTATTTAAAAGTGCTTAAAAGTCACAATAAAATTTTCTACCTTTCAGGATGTTATTCAGCAACATCCCAACAACAATCTAGGTTGTTAACAGTCCTTAAAAAATTATAAAATTAAAAAGAATTTAATTAAAACTTCTTTTTATGACACTTATGATCTTGTGCTAGTGTTCGGCTGTGGTTACTATTTCTTAAAAGCGCTTAGAAGTTACAATAAAATTTTTCTATTCTTCAGGATGTTGTGCAGCAACATTGCAGCAACAATATAGGTTGTTAACAGTCCATGACAAATGATAAAATTGAAAAGAACTTAATTTAAATTTTTTTTTGGCAATTCTGATCTTTTGCTAGTGTTTGGCTGTGGTTACTACTTCTTAAAAATGCTTAAAAGTTACAATAATATTTTCAATCCTTTAGGATGTTGTTCAGCAGCAGTCCAGCTTGTTAACAGTCAGTCCATAAAAATAATAAAATTAAAAAGAATTTAATTTATAGTCCTTTTTATGAACTCACAACAACAACAAAAACACTAAATATAATCCGTTAAATAAAACTAATTGCAAATTAGTACCAGTAGTGAAAAAAAGTAGAAAAGAAAAATTTATATAAATTTGAGTATCAAAGAAAAGGTGAAAAGATGCAGCCAAAAAAAGAGGGAAAAAAAGGAATAAGGAAAAAGAAAAAAGTGGAAAGAAAAGGTCATGTTGTTTTGTCGCCTCAGTTGGGGTGAAAAAAACGAGAGCAAAGAACGAGGAATCGCGACATTTAATGCGTAATATCCTATTTAATCTTGTATGAAAAGCACGGAGTGATGGTTCACGGTAGAATAAAGACGTTGAGGGTTTCCCAGGGGGTGGTTAGGAGACGGTTAGGGCATTGAGCCGTCCAAGCCACTCGCTCCCGAGCTTCCATAAGTTGCCTCTGAGACTAGAAAAGCCCTCGGGGTTGGGGGCGGCAGATGGCAGTCGACGGACCAGTTTTATCCAACACTTTAACCCTTAGCTTCAAAGAGGAAACGATACTTATTTCCTTCGTGATAAAAAGAGACACGAATACACTGTGGCTGTAAAAAAACTGACGTCTCGGGGAAAATTTTTCCTTCAATTTCGCTTCAAGACACCACATGTGTCACATTATTTCACGTACAATTGTTTTCTTTTGCATTGCATTTAATTTTTTTTCTTTTTTTATTATTATATTTTTTGGTTTCTTTTCTATTTTAGTCTAAATTCATTAATTAATTGAATGTTTTTTTTGACTAATTGCAAAAAGTTTTAGTAAATATTTTTTTATCTAATTAAAAAAAATATATTATACATTTTTTTAACTAATTAAAAATAGTGTTAGCAATTTTCTCCTTTTTTACTCTCTTTTTTTTCTCCTTTCTTTTTTCTTTCACTAATAAAGTGTTAGTAAATATTTTTTTAACTTATTTAAAAAATATTACTAATTTTTTCACCAATTAAGAAAATGTTACTAATTTGTTTAACTAATTAAAAATAGTGGTCATCAATTTTTCTTTCCTTTCTTCTTTTTTTCACTAAAATACTGTTTGTTAATTTTTTTGAGCTAATTAAAAATAGTTATCTAATAGTCCACTAATTAAAAAAGAATTACTAACTTGTTTAGCTAATGGAAAAAAATTAACAACATTTTTTTAACTAAATAAAAACAGTGTTAGTAAAATTTTCTTAATTATTTGCTAAAATTTGTTAAATATTTCCTAAAAATTTTACAAAAGTTTGACAAGAATTTCACATAAAAATTATTATTTGACACAAAAATTATTTGATTGATGATAATAAATTGTCAGTAAAAAATTATATAACAATTATTTTTAATAATTTTATTTAAATTGAAAAACTTTTATTATTCTTAATTTTATTTGCTAATTAATTAATTGGTTTATTTGAATAATTTATTATTGTAAAAACATAAATATGAAATGTAGAGAAAAAACTAATCCATTTGTCAAAATCAATGACAGATAAAAAATCACAATTTTCGCTAAGTTGTTGGCAAGAAAATTTTTTTGAAATCGATTTTATTCGATAGCAAGAAAAGTGAAGTCAGTTGACAATCAGATTTAGAAACTGTCGGTGAAAAAGAATTTTAAGTGAAAAAATTTCTCTTGCGCAAAAACTGAGAAAAAGAAAATAAAAATGCACAAAAATTGGATTATTCTACTTTGCTTGTACCATTTTTTCTTCTTTCTCTATTGTTATTTTAAATTAAAAATATTTTATGGAAGTTCAATAATGAGTAAAATTTTCGAAATGTTTCTGTGGAAATAAATATATTATTATAGTTGATACAAATTAATTAATGGAGATAAATAAAAATGCTTCATTCAGAAAACAGAAGGTAAAGAGAATTAAATTTGTAAATATATATTTATTACACACAGTTTTCTATATTGGATAAAGTCATTGAAATATAAATTAAAATTAAAATGAAAATAATATGAAAATTAAAAATTTTTTAAAATTGCAAATATTCCATCTCAATATAACAACTTGTATATTTAATTATTTAAATAAACAATTTAAATTGGTTTTTAATTTAATTTTAATAATAAATAATTTGAATTATTTTTTAATTTCATAATAAATAAATTAAACTGTTTTTTAAATAGGTTTCAATAATAAATAATGTAAAATGCATTTTTTAATTTAATTTTTATAAAAAAATATTTAAATTCAAATTCATTGAAATAAAAATAAAAATAATATGAATCTAAATAAATAATTTGTAATCTAAATATAAAAATTTGTAGTAATAAAAAATTTAAATTGCTTTTCAAACTAATTTCAATATAAAATAATTTAAATTATTTTTTAATTTAATTTTTATAATAAACAATTTAACCTGTTGTTTTAATTAGTTTTGATAATAAATAATTTAAATTGCTTTTTTAAATCTAATTTTAATAAAAAAATATTTAAAATTTAGTTTCAAATTGAAAATTATGAAAATACTTTCGTGTTATTTTATTTTGTTTCAGAAATTTAAATCATCCGTTAATTTATTACAGTAAAACATTAAAATAATGAAAAAAAGAAATAAACACAATAATGATCAAGGTATTAAAATTAAAATTATTTATTTACCTATTATTTTCTCTCTATGCACTTCAATAATATTTTTTAAGATTGACCCAAAGAGCCTTTTGCCTATTTAAAATACTAAATTAAAAACAAAAAAATATAAATAATCAAAAATTAATTAAACAGAAATAATTGAAATAAAGAAAAATCTTTTAATATCCAGACAAATTTACGATTCTAATATTTCTAACGATGTTTTAATAGCAAGATTAAATTCTTTTGCATTCAATCACAGAAGTTGAATTTCGTGATCGATCTGAAGTTATTTTGGAAAGGCAAGGTGGTGAACGGTGAAGAGGAGTAGGGGGTGGGGGGGGAGTTTCACCGTTCTGCTTGGTAACCACGAAAGTGTGTTGTTGGCGGATTTGACGCCCTTATCAATAGATCGTGAAGGTAATAGACTGCTCGCACCCTGAATTGAGTACATAACTGATATCAGATAAGAAAACCAATAGGCCGAAGAGTGATTTCCAAGAAACACTATAAACACGTACTTTTTGCAATAAAAATAAAAATCAATATGCACACATTTTATTTCCAATCCAATCATTTTCTCTTTTCTGCTGATAAAAATCTATTGTTCTGTAGTTAGCTTTTTTTTATTGCTGATAAAAAAAAATCAATTTCGTGTGTTCAAGTTGATATTTTTCTAAAGGGTTCTTGATTCAGTTCTTCGAAATTTTGTTCTTGGAAATTTTGTTCTAGTATTCAAATTGGTCGGGTGGTTAAGTGCTTGACATTGTAATAAGGAGACTTGAGTTCGATTCCCGCTGCCTTTTGGTTTTTTTCTGTGCACTCTGCGCTTCAATTTTATTATTTTTAATTTTGTGCGATGTGATAAAATTTAAAAAAGTAATTTAGTACTGGTTAAATTTTAATTAGTAGTTTTCTACTAATAAAATAGGGCGGATTCCTTCACCAATTGAATTAGTAACAGTTCTGACAATTTTTTAGTAGTTTTCTACTAATTTCTAGTAAAAAACTACAAATTCATGTAGTAAGTTAGTTTAGTAATTTAAAAAAGTAAAAAATACGACTTACTAATGAATTAGTAGTTTTCCACCAGCAAATAGTAGTTTTATTTACTAAAAAATAAAAATTAGTCAAAATTGTTACTAACTCAATTGATAAACGAATCCGTACTATTTTATTAGACACTAATTCGGATTTAGAGAGTAAATTAGTATCTTAGTAATTTCGTTATTTAGTAATTTAGTAGTTAGTAATTTAGTATGTTAGTAGTTAGCAATCTAGTAAACTACTAGTCAGTAAAAACGTAAATAAAAAAATATTAATTAAAACTAAAAAATCCGATTAAAAAATAAAAAATATAATAGAAAATAAAATTTTTAATGATTAATTTAGTAGGTTATTAATTGGTAGGTACTAATGTAGTAAGTTAGTAAATTAGTTGTAAGTAGTAAGTTAGTATATTCAGTAAATTAAAAAAATAAAAAATAGTCTTAAAAGTACAAAATTCAAAAATGAAATATGATGAAAAATAAAATGTAAAATATTAATTGAGTAAGTTAGTAGTTTTTAAGCTGACAGTTAATAGTTGGAAATCTATTAGTAACTTGGTAATTGCTTAAAAGTTGAACTAAAAAATATTAATTAAACTTACAAAAAATCCTAATGATAAAATTAAAATAATAATTTTATATAAAAAGTAAATAATACTAATTTATTATTATAACAGTTAGTAGTCAGTACAGTTACTAAGATAATAGCTTAATAGTTAGTTAATTTAAAGTTAAATACAATAGTTTTATTTAAAAGTAAAAAATCCAAATATAAAATACAATATAAAATAAAATGTAAAATATTAATTTAGTTATTGATCAGTTAGTGAGCTGGTAAATTAGTAGTTAGCAGGATATTAATTTAGTAGTTTTAACTAGTAAATTAGTATTTAGTAGTTAGTAAGTTAAAAAATTTACTAAATTAAAAAATTAAGAAATAGGTTTAAAAGTATACAAAATTCAAATATGAAATGTGATGTAAAATAAAATGTATAATATGAATTCAGTAAGTTAGTAGTTAGTAGGCTGACAGTTAGTAGTATGAAATCCAGTTACTTGGTAATTAATTAAAAGTTAAACCAAAATATATTAATTAAGCTTACAAAATCTTAATGAAAAAATTAAAATAATAATTTTATATAAAATGCAAATAATACTAATTTATTATTATAGTAGTTAGTAGTCAGTAGTTAGTAAGATAACAGCTTAGTAGTTAGTTAATTTCAAGTTAAATACAAAAGTATTATTTAAAGGTAAGAAATCCAAATATAAAATTTAATATAAAATATAATGTAAAATATTAATTTAGTAGTTTGAGCTAGAAAATTAGTAGTTAGTAGGCTAGTAATTTAGTAGTTTGAGCCAGTAAATTAGTAGTTAGTATGGGCTACTAAATTAGTAGCTAGTAACTCAAAAAGTAAAATAAAAAAATACTAATTAAAAATTCAAAGCCGGAATAAAAAAAAAAAGAATAAAAATTATTATTTTCTTCTTTTTATTCAAATTTCCAGACATTAATGAAAATATTTACCAGGTGCAAAAAAAGTAAAAATTGATAGATCGTTAAGAGAGCAAAAAAGCATATATTCGTCTCAAGTGTGTGTATATTCGAGACAGAAGAGAGAACTTGAGAACTCAATGTCCAACAAAGTAGAGATTCCACAGAGACACTGGGCACGCGCCACTCAAGAAACGCCCTCGCTTTCTTTTTCTTCTTCGTCTTCATCTTCTTGGCAGTGATTCTCTCTTTATAAGGGGGATATAAGTATATCAGGACTCGAAGCAAATGGCACGCGAGACTTCCGGGCCCCGGTATCAAATTTGTTCTATTCTCCTTTCAAGAATCTAAGGATCGCGACCCGCGATCTTTACCGTATGTGAATGAAAGAAAGCGGAAGCTGGGGTCCTTTGGACCCCTTTTTATAACTCACATTGTCTATTCGAAGATAGAGGGAGGAGGGAGGGAGGGGGGGTAACACTGTAAAGTTGAATGTCGTGTGCCCTTATATATACGCACGCAAACCGTCTGGTCGTGCACAACAAGGTCACCCCCGTTTTTACTCCCCCTCCCCCTCACGCCCTATCAAATCCTATAAAAAGATCAGTCGACTAATGGCGAGAGCAACGCATATTATAAGAGCAGTTGGACCGGTTTCCTATCAGCTGTTACTCCTTGCATTTCTTTTTATATACTTTCATTATATTTTCTTGTGCAGAAGATAGTTGAAATTTTTGCGAGGAATTATTTTTAATTCAAAATTTTAATTTTAATTCAGGTTTTATTTTATAAGAAAATTGCACAAAATTGTTAAAATATTTTTGTTTTCATTCAAAACTATTGTTGTTTTATTGACGAAAATCGAAAGAAATGGAAAAAGATGGGGAAAAAGTTATAAATATGCGTCAGTGGATCAGTTGGTTAAACGACTGTATTCATAGCGAGAAAACTATCTTCGGTTCGATCCCAACCACCTTAGGAATATTTTTAGAAACTTTTAATATTTCTTTGGCGTGAAATTTAAATTTACTTAAACTCTAATATTAAAATCCGAATAGTATAATTGCACAATTTTATTATTGCTGATAAAAATAATATTAATTATACAATTCAGGTTGAATTTGCTAAAATATACAACGAAGTTGCCAAAAATTTTTTATATTATTAAAAAAATTTGATTGTAATTGCTGAAAATCGAAAAGAAATAGACAAATGTGAAAAAAAATTATAAATGCGTTAATGGATCACTTGGTTAAACGGCTGTATTTTTAGCGAGACAAATATTTGTGGTTCGATCCCAACCACCTTTGGAATATTGTTAGAAAATATTTTTAAATTAAATAAAAAAAGCAATGTTGCAAAAAATTATTTCACCATAAACTAAGAAAATTTCAATTTGAAATTAAAAAATTATCTCACGCCCTCGTTGAGGGGAAGAGAGGGGGAGGGAGTAGATGTATAAAATTATATTGTAATGAAGAAAATTTCAATTAATAATAAATAAAAATAATGAAATAATAACTAAAAAAGATCAATTTTGATGAAAATTATTCAATTGATAATAATAGAAAAATTTTGTAACACAATTTTAAAAAAATGCCTCACTTTCAAGAAGGGAAAGGTGAATAGAATGCAGAAAATTCTACTACAATAAAAAAATTTGTTTAATTAACAATTAATAATTAAAAAAATCCAATGTTGATAGAAATTATTTAATTGACGATAAAAAAAAAATTTTGAATTGAAATTTAAAAAAAATTTCTCGCCCTCGAAGGATAGAGGGAGAGAGTGAGGAGGGGTAACAATAGAACAATTTATTGTTTTCCTGACTTTTATCCAGATCTTATTTTCCTGAATGTATTATCTTGTTATTACGACTATTTGACGGAACCTCGAGGTTTTAGGTTACAGCCTATTGTTAAACGAATGTCGGAATCAAAATGAGCGCACAGACGGCAGACGGCGGGTGAAAATGTATATATAACGTTTACACACATTCACATATATACAAACAAGGGAACATTCCGTTTGTATTTGTGCATACACACGGCCTTAATACATATATGTATACATATAGGTCCGTCACTATTTGACGAAACTTTAATCATTTAGGGATTCAATTGAATCGAAATCCCAGAAGACTGTGCGACGATAGGACACCTTTTTATCGCTGCATATATAAAATAGTTGATGTGTGGAAGAAAGAAAACCGTTAATTCTTTCTGAAAATAGTTAAAAAAATTTTTTTCGACCTTTTTTTTTGATTTCAAAGTTGAAAATTTGAGAATCGAGAATTAATTTAGTGGTTTTAATTCTAAAAATAGTTTTGCTTATGAGGATTTTAAAAAAAGAAATCAATAGAAAATTAAAAATGGAAAAAAATGGATAGTGGTCCAGAGGTAATGTAGATGGTTTCACAATTGTAAAACTAGGGTTCGATTCTTCGCAGGTTCAAATTTTTTTCCCTTTAATTTTAATTTGGTGTTTATTCGTACATGAAAATTAAAGTATTATTAAGTAGCAGAAATAATTTTTAATTCACTCTGCGAATTTTAAATAACATTTAATTATTTTTTAACAACTGTTTCTTATTTCTTTTTTTATGTCTATTTTTTAACGAAATAAATTGATTAAAACAACAACGAATTGTAAAAGAAGAAAAGTTACAAAAATAAATAGAAAGAGCAACAAATTTGTAAAATAAGAAATAAGTTTAAAAAAACTTGTAAAGTAGAAAAAAAATTTAGAACCAGGGTTTTTGGGGTTAATTAAGGACGTATTTAATAAATAGAAGCAATTAAGGGCGAGACAATAGACAGTGAAAAAGTTTTAAAATACAGAATTGATATAATATTATAAAAGAAAAAATAAGACGTTGCTCTTGAGGAAATGTGCTTGACTTTGCAATTGTAAGACCCGGGTTCGATTCTTCACAAAGTCAAGTTTTTTTCGTACCAGAAAATTTAAAAACTAAATCGTATAAATAATTCTTATCAACAAATTGATAAACAAATAGTAAAATAATAAAAATAAATAGATAAATAAAATTAATAAACAAATTAACAAACAAATAGTAAAATAATAAAAATAAAAATAAATAGATAAATAAAATAAATAAACAAATTAACAAATAAATAGAATAAGTAAACAAATAAACGGAAAGAGCAACAAATACCAAAATAATAAAGAAAAAAAAGAAAAATTCTAAAATATCGAAGAAAAATTAATAAAAAAAAAAATCTAAAACGAGGATTTCTTTTATTTTAGGGTTAATTAAGGACGTATTATAATAAATGAAAGCAATTAAGGGCGAGGCAACAAACAGAGAAAAGGCGAAATTTGACATGTACGTGCGCTTTTAAATGACGACGTTTCCCATGCATGGCTTGTTGTATTTATGAAAGCACCGACAGGCATTACACAGCGTGGGGCGTTTTTTCAAGTTAAAAAAGAAGGAGTGAAAAAAAAATCAGTGATAACGAGGCACCTCCCCGGAACTCAACGTGGGGTACATTTGAAGGGAACCCCTGTTGACTGCGCAGCTGTGAACCCCCCCTCTCTCTCAACCCCCCCAGGGAGTCTCATGAACTCGAGATATCGAGCGAGAAGCGGTTTCCAGATATCGAACACGGTGTGCAGCCCGTGCCATTTTGTCAAATTCGCTATTCAACTCGAGTTGCACACGTGTGTAATGATTCTGAACCCATGACCGTTTGCTCATATGTGCGGTTTTTAGATCTGGATCACTGCACCTCTTCTTGTTTCACTCAATCAAATCAGTTTTCTTTTTTTTGCATTCATTTTTGTCTCGTATCTTCTCATCTGTATGTAATAAATATATTATATAGTTATCAATGGCGAGGGGGAGGCGGTGAATAATCAATATTCTGATAGAAATATTACCAATTTTTAGTTTTGAAATTATTTTTTTTTCTCTTTTAAAATATTTCAAAGTTGAGAAATTTTTAATGAGATAAAAATTCACTCGGGGAGAAAACGAATGTTTTTGACACTCTCTATGTGGATTTTTTTCAAAGTTTTCTAATTTTTATTAATTTTTAAATTTATTAAAGGTACAAAATTTTTTAACTCCCCGAATTTTCAAAACCTCGAAAATTCAAATACTCGAAAATTCAAAACCTCGAAAAATTCAACTCCCCGAATTTTGAAAACCTCGAAAATTCAAATCCTCGAACGTTCAAGTTCCTAAGGGATTTAAATTAAAGTTAAATTTTTTAAGAGTTAATGAATTTATTTAATAATTTATTTATTTATTAATTTTTTTATTTTTCTATTTATTTGTTAATTTTATTATTTATCTATTTATTTGTCAATTTATTAATTTATTCATTAAAAAATACTTTACGATTGGATTTAAAATACAGGATCATATTCCCTAATTGAATTTGTTAAATAATGTCGAATATAGTTTTAAGAGAGAAAATTCCAGTTTCTCACCGCATCAAAATGAATATCCATAACGAAAACTTTTATGTCAAAGAAAGTTTGTAAATTAATTTTTTTTTCTCTCCGTTTTAATTCAAAATTTCCTTGCATGTATGTATCACCAAGATAGCAATCTTGGTGAATGAGAAATCTGAATGAAAATTCAACTGGGAAGGTAAATAAACTTGGGAGAAGTAAAAGGACTTAATTCAGAGATCCCTGATGGGTTATATAAAACGAGACGTCTGGCAATTTATTCCTCACTTCCCTCGGCAAATCTCCGCGCACAGTTCTCCAATTAACTTTAAATCGACCATCCGCCTAAAAACCTTCTAACCTCGGAACAATCAAATTCAATCCTTTCGGTCATGCCCGCATCGAGTCGACTCGAATTTGAGTCAAGTCGAAAAAATAAATAAATAGGGAAGGAAAATTAAAAGTAAATAAAAAAACAAATCAAAAAAATAAAAAAAACCAATAGGAAAATAAATAAAACAATAAATAAAAAAATTGATATTTAAATTAGAATAGTTTAAATAAAAAAACAAGTAAAATAAATGAATCGCGAAAATACGAAAAGAGAAATACTTTTATTTGAAACTAGATAATTATTATTATAATATTAATATATTATAAACAGAAATCAGAATTATAAATAATAATAATAATAATAATTACTATAATTTTTCTTTCAATAATTTCTACAAGTAAATTTTATTATTCTAAAATTATTTATTTGTTTACCAGCAACAATTCGCGCGCTGAAGCGCGAGGCTATTTTCTTACTGACATTTTAAAATAAAATTAGCAATTTTAAAATAGTAGAATTTAAAAATTTTCTAATTTAAATTTTTGTTGAAAACACTAAAAAAATTCAATTTTGGAAAAATTATAAATAATTTCAGAAATTTTATTTATTTGTTTATTTGTTGTTTATTTGTTTGTTTATTTGTTTATTTTACAATACAAAACGCGTTTCAAAAGGAAAAAAAATATGATTATGATAATAAATAATTATTTCGACTGTTGTTTTAATCTCATCAGTATTGGATTTATCATCAACGTTGATTGAATTCGAAAATCGTGACAAAATATTTTGCGCTCCTCCCACGCCCCCCGCGTTATGTTTAAGACCAGCTAAACTTTGAATCGGCTTAGAGTAGATATGCGGTGAGAGAAAACGACTAGGGGAAAGTTTGTGGCCGAATTATGTGACAGGGGTTTTAGTATTGTGCCTCCTGTCATCCTCAGGAGAACCTTCCTTACCCCAAATGCTAATTATATGTCACCCGTTCACGCGCCAAATCGTCAAACGCCCAAATCATCGCTGGAACAATAAAGGGTTGTTCTAATAGGCCCGATATGTATAAATAGAATGTGAATTTTTTTCCAAAGTCTATTGTTTATTTTTATACACAGCAGTTGAAAAAACGGATATTTATTTATTAATTTATTTATTTACTTATTTATTTATTTTATTATATTTATTTATTTAAATTTATTTATTTAAATTTATTTATTTATTTATTTATTTATTTATGAAAATGAAAATGAAAGTGAAAATTAAATTAAAAATTAAATTACATAATCGACCACCAGGAATTTGATTTTAAGAATTTACACTATTAAATTAATTAATATTTTACAATAAACTTATCGGCAAAATTGCTGAAAACTTACAACTTAATTTCGAGTTTATTCAAAAAACAGATTATTAGATTTTATTTCAAAAAGTTTGTTTTTTGGAGGTGAACAAAAGGAAAAAAATGTTTAACACCGGACAAATTTTCTCTCATTTCGTATATTTTCTTATCGCCACTTAAGGGCGAAGAGCGATGGGCGAAAGGGCTTCATGAGCAAGTATATCTATTCTGAGAAGGGGATAGTGATTGATGTACCAACAACACGCGAAAACAACCCCTGTACTTTTCTCTTTCGCCCTTCCTCTCTCTTTCTCTTTCTTTTTCACCCACTTACTCTGGAATGCTCATGCATGACATGCAACGATTAACCTTTACCACACACTATTTTTAAGACATCATTTTTAAAACGTGTACAAGGGAAGAAAAAGTTAAATCTAATAGGTCAAAAATGTCTATTATCAAGAATTTCAAAAAACAATTTACAATATAATGCAATACAGTTTAAGTGGTTTAATATAAACATTTTAAGTAGAAAACTTCTTGTTCGGTCAGACAATTTGTTTTAAGAGTAATTTCAAAATAGAATAGTTTAGCAGCTTTTATTATTTACATCGAAATATTGTAATATAATATAATTTAATATATTATATTATATATTATTATTATATATTATTATTATATATATTATATATTATTATTAATACATTAATATTATTATATTATATTATATTATATATTTTGATATAAATAAAAAATGCTATATACGATATTCTATGTAGAAATTCTTAAAATCTGTTGTCTGACCACATAAATAATTTTCTACTTAATTATTAGGAAATTCTATATTATAATACATATATATTATAATTTTGTTCCATTATATTTATTGTATTATAATATTTTGATGCAAAGAAGAAAGGCTGCTAAACTGTTCTATTTTTAATATTTTTATATTCTTTATACTGAAATAAGAAATAGAAAAGATACTTTATAAGATAATCTTATAAAGTGTTATAGTAAGTAGAAAAATCCCAGTGTAGTCAGATAAATTGTTTTCACTTTGTTTTAAAAGAGAATATTTTAACTGTATATAATATATTATAAACTTATACTATAAACGATTCAACAATTTTCTATCAAATGACTCAAAACAATTTGTCTGACCACACATGGAATTTTCTACTTATTTATAATAGTGAGCTATATATTATTTACTAGTTATATCTAAATACATAATTAATAATTATAAGAATAATTATAAGACTATAGTAATGTCAATATTATGTATTATGTCATACTATTATAATTTATAAATATTATAATACAATATAATACCTATATTTAGTTATATCTGTATATAGGCGAAAATACTGAAAACAATGGAAAAGAAAAAACAGAAAAAAATATTTTTCAATAATTAAGCAAAAACCTTCGGCCTAAAAATAAATAAATAAATATTATATTCCCACACGAATAAATAACGAAAACTAAAAGAGACAATTTCTTTTATTTTGTTAAATAATTAAATGTTTTAAAATTTTTCAACCGAAAATATAAAGAATATATATTAATTTCTAATGATTATGGTAAAAAAGACACATATATAGTTGAAAGTAAAAAATGTATTGTTTGTTTTGTAAAAAGGTTAGGAATAATAGGATATATATATAGAGAGAGAGAAGGAGAGGAAAGGGAATAATAGAAAAAAAAATGTGACGATTGGCTGCGGTGGATAGTCGTTGTGTGAAATTGTAACAAAAGTGGGGAGATGAGGAGAGGGATGACACATTGTTACAGTGCTTAACGAGCAGCCAGGGCAATCAGTATTGCTCCCCACAGCCCACATGGCAATTCTACCAATTTATTTCAATCCAAACGAGACATGGCCGATGCGAGGGGCCATTTTGCGATCATTTCAATCCGCAGTCAGACGGAAAATTCGACAAAATCATTTCAGAAAATCGTAACATGTCCTTTCATTATTGAACTATATATCATTGTAACAATATTGATATATTCTAATGTTTTTTCGGGGTTTTTTTTTTTTTTTGAAAATGGAAACGAAAAATCAAATTGCAAAAAATGCTATTTTAAATACTGTGATAGTCAACTTTATTATTAACTATTATTGACTATTAACTACTGTCAACTATTAACTAATATTTTCTACAAACCATCAACTACTGTTATATAACTACTGTTATAACTACTGTTAATTATACTGTCAAGTACTATTGACTATCTAGACTATTAACAATACTATTGACTATAAATTACTATTAACTATTATTGACTATTATTGACTATTATTGACTATAAATTATTAACTATTAATTTCTATTGACTATAATCTATACTACTGACTGTTAACAACTATAGAGGCTGTAAACTACTATTGACCTTTAACCACTGTTGACTATAAACTACTATGCACCTTTAACTATACTATTGACTATAAATAAACCACTAACTACTATTGACTATTAACTTCTATTGATTACTATTGACTATTAATTTTTATTTACTATTAACTACTATTGACTATAAACTGCTATGGACTGTCAACTACTAAAGATCTTTGAGTACTGTTGATTATAAAATATAAACTATTAACTATTATTAGTCAGTCATTAGTACACTATTGACTATTAATTACTACTACTGACTTTTAACTACTATTGACTATTAAGTACTATATATGAACTATCAACTATACTATGGACTTTTAACTACTATTAACTACTAACTATTAACTACTAAACTACTAAATACTTTTAAACTATTAACTATACTTTTTATTATTACACAGTTTTTCTGCGAATATCAAATTGAGACAAAAAACGAATCAAAAGTGTTGCGAAGCAACGTTTTGATTCGTTTTTTGTCTCAATTTGATATCCACAGAAAAATTGTGTACTATTAACTATATATAGTTAATATAGTACATTAAATATTGGTTCTATAGAACCAAATATAAAAATGTGAACCTCTCTCTCTTTTTTTTTTTTTTGTTGAAAATTTTCAAGACAAATATTTTGCATGGGGATGGATTTTCGAGGTGAATTGTTAATCGCAATCCTTTGGGGGGATAATCGATGCTTAATAAAGGAAATTGAAGAGAGAGTGAGAGTGGAGTGCCGATGATAAGACGATGGGAATAGAGACAAGGACTTGGAGGTAATTAACGATTTCTCACAAACGCGACGAGCAAATTTACAAAACCATTTCAAGTTCCTTGAAAACTCCTTCAACTTTCTTTAAGTCTTTCGAATATCCGTTTGCCGCCGCCGCACTAATAGTTTACTGGCTTGATTGAAATCGACGGGCCATTCGTAACAACGTTAGTAAACTTTGCACATTAAACGCCCTGGAACTACCCTTTCAAAATCTTTGAGGAGGGTAGGTTATAGAAACTTCATTATTCACCTGGTACGAAGACATTATTTCCAAATTCTCATATGTGTACACATACACATACTAATATATATATATTATATATTATAATAATTAAATAATATCACTCTCTTAATTTTAATTAGTAAAAATGTTTACTAATTCGAATTAGTGACTGACTTTTTGCTTTTGAATTAGTAAATTTTACTAATAAATAATATTTCCTACTAATTTATTAGTCAAATTTACTAATTCAAAAGCAAAATGTCAATCACTAATTCAAATTGGTAAACATTTTTACTAATTCAAATTTAGATATAGCACAATATATAATATATAATAGGTATAATAATATCTCGATAATATATTTATATAAATATTATACATATATAATATAATATTCTATAATTACTATAATATAACATAAATATTTTTCGATTATCAACAATATAATAAACAAAAATTTTTTCTTTTAATACCTAAAACAGTTACAAATTTCACTATATTAGCGAAATCTTTATAGTTGTTACAATAATTACTTTGCTATTCTACAAAATAACTCGTTCGAGATGAAGTTTTTTTTCCATGTCTATAGAATATTTTCCGATTACCAAAAATATGCGGCTATAAAGTTACATATATATTCAAATGTTGACAATTTGCTAGTCAATTGTATAAGTTTTTTTTTTCTTCTCTAATCTGAATGCAACATAATGATATACTTTGTTGTGAGTATTTAGTCGACAGTTGCGCTGTTGTATGGCGTTCAAGCCGCATTTTATGGCCGTTGGGGCGTTACAGAAGGGGGGAAGAGGGGGGGGGGCAAAAACAGAGAAAGAGAAAAAGAGAGAGAGAGTCTTTACCTCTCCATTTCTCACCAGGGGAAATGCTGCTCTCCCTCTTTTAACCATCCCCTGATTATTAGGGTTGGCTTCGGTGCAGGACAATTGAAAGTTACAAAAGAGGCGGAGCTCCCAAGAGCCTTCTTGCTCTCCAGATTGTCGGTCTCGAGTTGTTTAAGATTTTTTTTTTTATTCTTTCTCTCTCTTTTTTTTGAAATCATTCCTTTTTTTCACAAACAAAGCGTATCCCAAGATTTAACAGTCTTATTTTTTCTTTGCCCATCAAGAAAATTAATTTCTGCCCCCTCCTTCCGCCTTTGCACTTGTCGATTTCTGAGCTAATGAAGATAAATATTTTTGTCAATTATAAAAGAAAATGTCAGTTATTTGTATTTTTTTCTTTGCTTAAAAATAGAAAATGATTTTTTATCGTTTTTTACAAAAAAAATTTCTTTTTTTATTAATTTTTATTGATTCAAAAAAAAAAAATTATTTTAGGGTTGCCACAGGTCAGGGAAATCAGGGAAAAGTCAGGGAAAGTAGAATTAGTCAGGGATATCAGGGAAAAGTCACGAGATTTTTATTAAAAGTACTGGAAAAAAATAAATTTTTAGAATTCATAAGATAATTCTGAATTTTTGGGTGTCTTTTTTCGTTTGCCTCTTAAACTATAAAACTACCATGAATTCTAATACAAAACTTTCAAAATTTTTTTCTATTTCTGACAAAAATGAAATTTTTAATATTACTTCATTATTTCAAAAGTTTTAACGCAATTATCGCAATAAATAAAATAAAATTCTTCACAGAAATTCAATTATTTTTAGGAATTTAAATAAAATTTTTTGGCAAAATCTAATTATTTTAAAAAGTTTTTCGTTATTCGAGAATTTTCAATATATTTACTATTTTCATAAAATTTATCAAAAGATTTAATTATTAAAAAAAAATTTTTGATACAGTTTTACGAAAATGTGCAAATATTTTCATAAATAATAAAATTTCATTTAGGAATTCAAATTATTTTCATTGCATAATTTCAAATACTTTTAATACAATTGAATAAATTCCTCGAAAAATGCAATTAATCTTAAAAATTATACTAAAACTGGACGAAAGAATTTAATTTTAAGAAACATTTATTTATTCAATAATAAAATAATAAAATTAGTTGCAATAATTCGATTATTTTCATAAAAAACTTTTAATTCGTCGCAAAAAATCAATTATTTTGAGGAATTTTAATACATTTTTTTCCAAAATTCAATTATTTTGATAAATGTCAAAATTTATCACAAAAATTCAATTCTTTAGAAAAATAATAAAATACTTTGCAGAAATTAAACTATTTTCAAAATTTTTTTAAAATTCTCGTCAAGAATTAAATTATTGTCAGAAATTTCAATAAAATTCTTGACAAAATTTCAATTATTTAAACAAAATTTAATTAAATTCTTCCCATGAATCAATAATTATTTTTAATAAATTCTTCACAGGAATTCAATTATTTTTAAAAATTTCAATAAAATTCTTCAAAAAGTTTTCAATTCTTTTCAAAAATTGTTCTAAAATTCTTTTATATAATAAATTTCAGTAAGATTTTAATTAAATTTCATTAAAAAAAATTAAATATTTTCAAAAGTTTGTTAATAAAATTCTTCGTAGAAATTTAATTTCAAGTTTTTATTTTCTAATATACATTTAACTGAAGATTTTTCAAATAATTGAAATTTCATAAAATTGAATTCAATTCTCAAAGTTCTTAAAATTCTCAAAAAAACTTTTTCAAAAATTATTAAAAATAATTGATTTAAAGAAAAATTTTTGGTTCAAAATTCTAGGAAATGTTTATTGAATTGAAATGATAAAAATAATTCTGACGAAGTTAAAGTAAAAATATTTTTTTATAATATAAAATAATGATTTTATCACACCGTTATTTTTAATTATTATAAAACATGAAGAAAGCTATTGCTCCGAGTCGAAGACTCGGAGTGATTAATTTCTTCATGTTTTATAATAATTCCCACAGTTTTTGAATTTCAAAAAAATTTTAATTCAAAATGTTTGAACATTCTTATTCTTATGGAAAAATAATGATTAAATATTTATTTAAAGAAGAAGTTGTTGTTTTTTAATAATTTTACAATTAAAGAAATTACTAAAAAAAATGTATTAGAGAATTTTTCGGAGTATTTAATCATTGTTAGAGTGAATCAGAATATTTTATTAGAGTCAGGGGAAAAATTTTATCTGGAAATCAGGGAAAAGTCATGGAAAAACAAAATTAAATTTTTGTGGCAACCCTGTATTTTTTCTAAGAATAATTATTTCTTCTACGAATTATTTTCTTTAGGAATAATTAGTTTCTCAAAGAATAATTAGTTTTTCCTCAGTGTAAATAAAAGAACTGATTAAAATATTTTTTTTTTGCAAAACGTTCTGTAATTTTCTTTCGCCCTTCTTTTTTTTCAAAGAGAGAGAGAGAGAGAAAGTATATTTTCGAGTCAATGTAACCATTGGGGTCCCAACCAATTTCAACCGTCATTCCAAGTTCAAATATAACGCCATTCCGCGGAGCAAACATTTCTACTTTCGTCGTGTAAACCTTGAGAATATATATGTATATATATATACCTCGGGGAAGCTTTACTCTTGAACCGTGCTGACCATTTTGCATCTCATTCACTTTCATTCATGCCCTTTTTGCTGAATATATAGCTGAATATATAGGTCCATTTGTATGTAATGGTTACAAGACTACTCGACATATGAACAATATATCTCAACTGAAATCTCAGTGCAAATTGCATGCCCTCTGGGATAATGCTTCATTCGTCAAGGTCCGCAGAACGAGAAAAAAAATAATAAAAACTTTATACCTCTCTCTTTGAGAAAAAAGTTATATACGCAAATATGAATGCTCAGACATTCGGAGTTCTTACCACTTTTCAGATTCTTTTATACTATTCACGAATGTGGACACAGACATTCCTTTTTTTCTAATTCATGCGCGAGAGCGGCGCACTGCGAAACTAAATAATGCTCAAGATATGTTTGTTTTTCCTTTAGAGAAAAAATATATGGAAATAAAGTCTTCAATTTTATTTAGTATACGAAACAATTTTCCCTTTTTGCTTTTTGGCTCTCATTCGGATCAAACTACAAATTGATCCAAGTTTTTGGTATCAATTTGGATCCACATTTTTGGTATTACTTTGGATCATAATCTATAAGTTGATCCTGATTTTTAGCATTAATTTGAATCATATTATTAGTTGATCCAAAATCAAATATTTTATATTTGTTTGATAATTAAAAAATTTGTTTGAATCAAAAAAAAGAAAGAGAGAAAGAATTAACATTCAGTTAAGAATTAAGTGGTAGTAAGTAATAACGAGTGATATTAAGTGATAAAGAATGATGTTAGGAAGGAAGGTGAATTGTATTCTGTTCCAAAATGCTGGTAGCAGTCCTTTAGAAAATTGTAAAGTAGGAGGGCAATATGAGAAGGAAGTTACTCGCCCCACTCCTTGTCAGGTGACCGCCCTCTCATGGCCCCTCTCAGTCGGCTAGTTTCACGTGCCCCTATATCGTCAATCTTCAACGGAACATTCACATGCACACACGAAAGTTTGTTCCACTCACGTGAAACGAGAAATTTAAATATAATCCGTAAAATGTTACGACCTTAAAGTTCACAGTCTTTTTTTTTTGGTGCGCATATTTAGTTTTTTAAGTTTTATCACCATGGTTGTGTTATTGTAAGTGAAAAAAGTGTTAATTACCAGTGAATTTTTCATTAAAAACTCGAATACATTTCGAATGTTCCTTATATATTTCGAAGTACTCCTAAAAAGTAAAGATATATCTTTAGGAATGTTCATAAAAAATTTAATCTTTAGTGTCCAAGGAATGTTTTTTTGGAATACTGAACAGATGTGTTTTCAAGATATGCATAGGACTAAAACCTTTCGCTAATTTTTGTTTGGAACATTAAAGGAATATTTGTTTGGAAACACATTTTTTCTAAGAATGTCAAATTGAGACAAAAAAAAGTATCAAAACGTTGCTTCGCAACTATTTTGATACTTTTTTTTGTCTCAATTTGATATCCTTAGAAAAGTTGCGATGCTAAAGAATATTTGTTTAAAATGCTCAGGAAATGTTTTTCATTTCATTTAAGTTTGTTATGAAGTTTGTTTGGAATACTAAAGAAATGTTTGGAATCCTAAATGAATTTTGAGAAATACTAAAGGGATTTTAGAAATATTAAAGGAATATCCTATATAAAATTTAGTAAAAAAAAATTTGTTTGCACTACTGAAAGAATTTTCATTTGGATCAGTGTTGCAAAGTTTTTTTTGTGTAGCTACTCTAAATTGTTAGCTATTAGCACTTCGATTTTTATGATTAATTACAATATGCAGAGTAACAAATCATTTTAGTGGTTTTTTAATAAAAGTTAAGATTTTTGTTATGGAATTTTAGTGGAAGCTCAATAATATTGATGCTACAGAATATCAATATTAATAATCTTATTAATACTGTGGAACACTAATGTTAATAATCTTATTACTACTATGAATCATTAATATTAACAATCCTAATAATACTGTGAAACATTAATGTTAATAATCTTAGTACTACTCTGAATCATTAATATTAATAATCATAACAATACTGTGAAACATTAATGTTAATAATCTTAGTACCACTCTGAATCATTAATATTAATAATATCTTATTAATACTGTGAAACATTTTTAACAGCATCTGGGAATATTTATGCAAAATATCAAACCAATTATTAAAAATATCTTAACAAACTCTTAATCCCCCTGTTTTCTCTACTATTCCAGATCCATAATGCAACCATTTTCAACGAGCACAACAATGGCGACAGATCCACCGACAAGTTTACCTCCAGAACGTGGACCATCGCCAACGCCATGTCGAAATTTAACATTTTCCATAGCAAAAATAATGGAACCCGACAAACGTCTCACCGAGTGCAATCAATCATCACAACAAAATGCCGCAACAATAATTCATCAATCGCAAACAATTTCAACTCTCACCTACTCGGCCCATTTGGAATCGGCCTTTAAAAAATACGTCCCCACAATACGACATCAAAGTCTTCTTCAACACTATCCCCTTCTCTACTATCATCCAAGTCCCCTATTAAGAGCATTCCCCAATCCAGGACTCCCAACACCGCCATCATCAACAACAACAGCATCAACAACAACATCTTCATCATCAGCAGCATCCACTCAAAATTCCCCACCACCACCAAATTTTCAAGAATCATCACAACATAATTCAACAACTGATCGACGTGGCAAAAAACGACCCCTATCACCATCGCCACCAGTCACAAATTTATCGAAACAAAAAACATTCACGTGCAACGAGTGCGGCAAAGTGTTCAATGCTCATTACAATCTCACCCGACACATGCCCGTTCACACTGGTGCAAGACCATTTGTCTGCAAGATATGCGGCAAGGGTTTTCGTCAGGCGAGCACCCTATGCCGTCACAAGATCATTCACACCGCCGAGAAACCCCACAAGTGTGGAACCTGTGGAAAAGCCTTTAATCGTAGTTCAACATTGAATACACATACGCGAATACACGCAAATTTCAAGCCATTTGTCTGTGAATTTTGCGGCAAGGGCTTCCATCAGAAGGGCAATTATAAAAATCATAAATTAACGCACAGCGGTGAGAAGGCATATAAATGTAGTATTTGCAATAAGGCATTTCATCAGGTTTATAATTTAACATTTCACATGCACACGCACAATGATAAGAAGCCATTTTCATGTAAAATTTGCGGTAAGGGCTTCTGCAGGAATTTTGATCTCAAGAAACATATGAGAAAATTGCACGATGCCGGTTCACCGATTATGAATGGTTTAGGTGGAACATCGGCATCGCAAAATCATCATAATCATCATGGTCAACATCAGGCTGGCTATTCGTCGGTTCATCATTCGTCGGGTCATCCATTTGTCAGTCCATTTCTATTGCCACCGCCGGGTTCAACGAGTTATTTATGCAAAATGTTGTGACATGAGAATGTTCACTATGTGAGAAACAAGAGTCAATATCCATTAATGATTGGATCATCGTCATCGTGTTATCCTTCGGATATTGGTGCACTTGTTCAATCTTCCAAGTGAAGATGAAATCTTCATTTGATCAGTGATATATATATTATATGATATAAAGTAAGGGAACATTAGGAAAGTATTGTATATGTAAATGATTAAATTGATTCAGGAGAGAGTGAAGGATTGTACAGTGCCGATCATAATTTTTTATGTTCTGGAAACTATTATGAAAACGGTTGCTATCGTAATGGTTACGATAGCGACTGTGAATGTGGTAATCGTTAGTATACTAACGGCTACTATGGTAACGATTAATATACTAACTGTTATTGTGGTAATTGTTACTGTACTAACGGTTACCATGGTAATCTTTACTATACTAACAGTTACCATGGTAACGATTAATATCTAGCAAGGTTGTTATAGTAACTGTTGCTTAGAAACGATTTCTACAGCAATAATTACCATAGCAACCGTTACCATACCAAAAGTTTTCGCAATAGTGATTACTGTATAGCAACGGTTACCATACCAATAATTTTCTTGTAACGATTACCATAGCAACAGTTGTTACAGCAACTGGTACCTAGCTACGATTACTATGGCGATGATTACTATATAGTAACCGTTACCATACCAACAGTTTCCATAGTAACAATTACTGTAACAACGGTTACCATAACAATAATTTCCACAGCAACGATAACCATGGTAACAGTTTTCATAGTAACCACTACCTAGCAACTATACCCTATTAGCACAGAATTATTCCATTCACATTCCTGGAATATTCAGTCGAAACTTAAGTAATATTCCAAAGAAATATTTCTATTCAGTTGGAACACTGGAAACATTCCGAAGGTCGGCAATTTTAATATAATTAAAATGTGGACGGAATATTCCTTTAGAATAAAGTGGAAATATTCGACTTAAATATTGTGGGAATATTCCATTGGAATTTTGTGAAATTATTTTTTTATTACTATCAATATTAATGATGATACATTAAACAATTTTCTCAACATTGAAATTAATTATCAATTTAAATTAAACTGAAATAGTTTTTTGAATTTAAAGAGTATAATATTCATGTTATAATATTCCAATAGAATATTCCTGCATAATTCGAAAGGAACATTCCAAAGATTGTCCACATTTTAATAATCCTAAAGTCTAAAATAGAATTTCTAAAATTATTAAAAACAGTAAAAAGTAAAAACTAAATTGGAACATAAGGAATATTCCTTTGGAGTATAATATTAAATATTCCAGGAATGTTAATGAAATATTCCGTGTTATTAAGATATTACAATAATTATTTTTAATATTCGAATCAAAAAATGAAATTAAAACCCAATTCTGACAATGTAACGGTTGTCTTATAGTAATCGCAACGACGTTAATAGCAAGAAAATATTCCATTAGCATTCCGGGAATATTCCATTAGAACATTGTGAATATTCCTTCGGAATATTCTATGCACCTGTAGGGTTAAAAAAATCACCGACTTTTGTAAGCTTTCCTTGGAATAATGTGGAAATATTCCATCTAAATATTGTGGGAATATTCCATTGGAATTTTGTAAAAATATTTTTCATTATTATTCGTATTCTTGATAAAAAAATAATCAATTTACTCGACACTCAAATTACTTGGAAATTTACATTGAACTGAAATAATTGTAAATTTGAAAAGTATAATCCCCAATGGTACGGAATATTCCATTTCTCATTCCTGAAACATTCCATTGAATCATTAAAAATATTTCTTTCCAATATTCTATTCACATTTTAGAAATAATAAAATGTCTGACCTTTGGAATATTCTTTTGAAATAATATAATTAGTAATATTCAATTGAAATATTGTTAATTAAATACTATACGATCGGTGGAATATTCGAATATTTCACCGAAATATTACTTTTTAAATTTACCTCTTTATTTAATACTTTAAATTAAATATTGATCAATTTCTTCAAATGTACCGAAAATTAATTAGTATATCATCAAAAATACTAACAAGAGAAAATATCTTTACAAAATTTCAATGGAATATTCCAAAAGTGGCAATAGTATTTCAAAGGTCATATATATTAATATTACTCAAATGTGGATGGAATATTCCAGAAAAATATTCCAAATGATTCAATTGAATATTCCAAGAATGTTAATGTAATATTCAGTGATATTGGGAATATTTCTTCTACAATATTCCAATAGAATATTCCTACAAAATTCGTAAGTAACATTCCAGAGTTTGAATATTTTAATATTCTTAATGTCTAAAATTAAATTCAAATTCCTAAAATTTCTAAAAGCTATATTGGAAGATGGGAATATTCCAAAGGAGTATTCCTTATATTTCGATTGAATATTCAAAGAAAGTGAATGGAATATTCCATTTTTATTATTTTTTAAAGGATTTTGTTTACTGGATTAATAATTATGACCGGTGCTGTAATTTTTGCGGAATAAAGTGAGGATCGATTTAAAATAACAAAACTCGACTTTGACACGTTCAGTGACAAAAAAATATTTTAATTTCTAAAAAGAAAACACAATTGTAAATATTAATGTTAAAAAATTCTGTTTAATATTTACAAAAAGAGAACAATTCCGTAGAGGAATAAAAATTCGAATACTATGTGTTATGTAATATCTACGAATTTCGACTTAAAAATTACTGAAACATTTTTCTAAAATGTTCTTTCAATAATTTTAAAAAATATTTAAGAAATATTTCACAAGAATATTCAAGAAAAATTTTAAAAGAATATTTCATATGCACACAATTATTCCACAAGAATATTTCTTGAATACTTCACAAAAATATCCCTTGAATACTACTAAAACATACTCGCCAAATACTCCAGAGGAATATTCCTCTAATACTCTACAAAATAATTTTTAGGAAATTTGTGGAAAAATTTAAAAAAAAAATTTTTTTGAATCATTTAAAATTTTTTTTAAATAAATCCTTAATATTTCTCTGAAATAATTTTACGGATTTTTCACCAAAATATTCCCAAAAATAAAAGAAAATATTTAAATAAAATTTGTTCTCTCAAGTGGATTAAAAAATTGATTCATTTCTGTAATGTTTACAAAGAGGAAATTAATCTTGTAAATTCTGGTTTATCGACAAATTATAAATTAAATTTAATATTAACTGACAAATTTACTTACCTGTTTCAAGATGAATATCAACAAAGTGAATATAATTTACTCTCTGAACGGCACGTGTAGTTTTGTCACTGACAAGTCACTAATGAGATTGCTGATTTGCTATATTAACCAGGGGAGGAGATGCAATTGACTTCCGCGATATATAGTTATCTTGTAAATATTTGTAAATAATCGTCACATATGAAAATCAAATAATTTTATGCGGAGGACGAAAAAAAGAGAGAAATGTGTAATTATTTTTCATTGAAACGCTCAATTTAATTGAATAAAAATAATTCAATTAAAAAACAGTAAAAATTTCCACCAGACAAACAGTATTTTTTTGCGAAAAAATATTTTTTCGAATAAACAGAATTTTAGTCAATCAATTTAATTAGAACTAAATTAATCCAAATTATATTAATACTCAAAAATTTTATTTTTGCTATTTAATTAAATAAAAACAAATTTTTATTCTGTTCATTCGGAATAAACTTTAAATAAAGTAAATTCTTTTCTGATAAAATAATTACACGAACTAAAAGAAACACGACGTATGTAAATCATTTTAGATAAGTGTATAAATTGGTGTGATAGTAGAATTAAGAAATTTAGATAGAAAATAAAATGTTGGTCATTATTATCGTTACCATTAAAAAAAAATTATTACAATGTGAAATATCATCGATAATAACCAATATTTGCGTATATTAATTATATAAGCACAACGAATGTGCTTGTGAAACAAAAAGTATTACCATTGAAAATTATTTTTTTGTAATTATACTTATTACACTTTTTGACTAAAATGAAATACTCCCTGAAATTATTATACCAAAAATAAATTATAAAAATTCTCCTCTAAAAAAAAGTACTAGATTAAATTTATTCAATAGTAACACAAAAAAAAAAATTTATACAAAACTGAATAGAAATTTTTACTGAAAATATTCACAAAGAAACATTTTTTTTATCATAGTATTTTTTTACCATAGAATTTTTTTACCTTAGAATCTTTATACCTTAAAATTTTTTTACCATGGAATCTTTTTTACCATAGAATTATTTTTTTCTCTCTTAAATTTTAAATTTTTGTTAAAATTAATCAAAGAATTTTTTTCTGTAAACTTTTTGTCTAAAAAAATGATGATTTTCTTTTACTATATTCTAATTTTTCAAAATGGTTTTTATCTTCAAACAAAAAGTTTTTAAAATTTACTAATGTTGTTATTATTAAAAAAAGTTTCGTATAATGAGTCAGGGAACATTGAATTTTGGAGAAAATCTCTTACTAGAAATCGATCATAAAATGCTACTATTTAAAATTTAGTCAAATTGCAATAATGATGAATTAAAAAATCATTAAGGCAAATGCTACATATTGAAAAAATAATATATGTAGATACATGATAAAGTAGAAAAATTATATGTATGTATGTGTCCCCTCTTGTAAATATAAGTCACTCCAATGCAATAAATTTATCGATATATGAACAATCAAAAATAACGTCTATTTTTATTTCACTTCTCTCGATTTTTATTATAAAAAGAATTCAATTTTTTTATATACTGTAAATTATTATATTATATATTTTTAAAATGTTATTAAATTAATTAATTTCTCAATTTATTAATTTATTAAAATTATTAATTTATTAATTTATTAATTTATTAATTTATTAACTTATTAACTTATTAATTTATTAATTTGTCAATTAATAAATTTATCAATTTGTTAACTTATTTCTTAATTAATATTTATTATTTCATATTTAATTATTATTACACTAAGTAACAATAAATTTGTATTTATATTAAAAATTAATAAGTTAGGTAATAATTATTGACTTAATAATTTTTTTTTGTTAGTCGAATTTTATTAAACGTATTTTTATTTAACTAACAAAATTTTGTTTTTCATTTTGTTGAAGTTTAAATCTAACGCCAACGAATCGATATGATAAAGTTTATCAAATGTCAGCTAATTTCTTAAAGACGTCATCAAACTTAATCTTCTACAACTTTGGTATTCGTATGTATGTAGGAAATTTTATCTGGAGCACATCATACCCTTGAGATTGATACCATCTAAGACGCAGAATATGCAGAGGAACGTAAAATCATTTTTTTGTATTTTTTTTTGAAAATTTTAGAATTTTAATAAATTATCTAAAATTATAATTTTTATTTTACTTAATATTAAAAGTAAGTATTTAATTAGATAAATATTAAATGTAGGTATTAATTTTACCAAAAATTTATATTAAAAGAAATATTTTTCAAAATTATCGTATTTTTAAATTAAATAAGTATTTGAAAATAAATATATATTTGAACAATAGTATTTGCCAATTAATATTTGAAAATTTATATTTGCAAATTAGTATTTGACAAATTAATATTTGAAAATTTATAATTGAAAATTAGTATTTGCTAATAAATGTGTGAAAATTTATATTTGCAAATTAGTATTTGACAAATTAATATCTGGAAATTTATAATTGAATATTAGTATTTGCCAATAAATGTTTGAAAATTTATAATTGAAAATTAGTATTTGTCAATAAATGTCTGAAAATTTATATTTTCAAATTAATATTTGGAACTAAATGCAAAAATATTGTTTTCAATATTAGTTTTCTTTTCATTGTAGAAAATTATTTATTGTGACGGATAAAATTACATTTTTTTGTAAAAAATAATTTTTTACTCAGAAAAAAAATTGGAGAGAAGCGCAAACTTTCTTTTTACTAAGAAAATTATATTTTTTGCATAAAAAATAATTTTTTATACAGAAAACAATTGGAAAAAAACACAAATTTTCTTTTTATCAACAAAATTATATTTCCACAGAAAATGTTTAGTTTTATGGAAAAAATATTTTTTTATACCAAAAAAAGTGTCAAAAGCGCAGATTTTTTGTTAAAAATTGTAAATAATTTTGTACACAGCAAAGCAAGTGGAAAAAGGCAAATTTTCTTTTTACTAAAAAAATTATATTTCTATAGGGAAAAAATTCTTTTATACAGAAAAAATTGAAAAAAGCAGATTTTCTTTTTACCAAGAAAATTATAATTGTTTTATATAATCAAATTTTTTAAACACCAAAAAAATGGAAGAATTTGTTTCTTTCTCTAATTTGTATAATTTTCTTGATTATAGTTCTTGTTTTTTTCTGTATGAAAAAATATTTTTTCTACAAAAATTTAATTTTTTCTGGTAAAATGAAAAACGCAGATTTTCATTTTACCAGAAAAAATTATACTTTTGGTGGAAACAATTTTTTTTCGATACATAAAAAATGTGAAATATAATCAAGAAAATTATACAACTTAGAGAAAGTAACAAATTTCAATTTAAAATCAAAACTCGGAATAATGTTTCATAACAACTGTATAGTAAATAAAATACATTTGATTTGAAAACGGGGGATTTGCTGGGGGTTGATTTTCTTAAAGGCAAAGAAAAAAAAAACCTCTCGTCATTACTTTTTTCTCTTTTTTCAGTAAAGAGGTGTTAAAAATTTTCTATCGAACTGCAGGGGTTGTATACAAACAAGGATTTAAGAGACGTTTAATGGGAATTATTCAAGAGTCGGGACAATTAGGGTAGGATTATTAACACCTGGAACTGACGTCATGCTGTTTCTCAAGTCGTTTGCCTCTCCTTGCTTATTTTATACAAGTTTCACCCTCCCCTCTCCTCCCTTTTTCTTCTTCCGCATAAAAAAAGAACTTCTCTTCAAATAATAATTCTCCTCTTCATCCCTCCTTTTAAATAACGAATAAAAACCACAATTTTTCCGTATGTTCTCTATTGGTACGATTCATTCTACCGCGATTCCGGTTTTTGAATTTTGTCTTCGCGTGAAAGAGAGAGAGAGAGAAACGCGGGTGCGGAATTCAGGAAAGCGTGAAATCGTTTGAGGATATAAACCACATATTGCATAGGTTCGCACGCTTGACCGCAGAATTCAGATTATTCTCCCCTGCCTCTGATTCTTCCTTTTTGGTAATTTCAATCTCAAGGAAGTGGAAACTGCCTTTTATTTACGGTTTCATTTATAATATAATATATATAAATAATAATTATAACGATTCGTTTCATTCTTACTGGTAGTTATTTTTTTTTCTATTATTTTCAGCAGAGGGAGAACAAGAATTATTTCAATCAATTTTTTTTTCTTTTTTGTTATGAAAAATTTTAATAAAATTTTTCGCAATAATTCAATTATTTTCATAAATACTACAATTTTTCTCATGAATTCAATTATTTTTAAAAATTTTAATAAAATCCTTTGCAATTTATACAATTATTTTCATAAATAATAAAATTGAACGCAGAATTTCAATTATTTTTAAATGTTATAAAGTTCTTCTTTTTCTTAACATTGAAAAAAAATTTATTTAATCAAATATAATACTATAATTCAATAATTGTTAATTAAATAATATTAACTTAATATTTAATTATTTATTTATTTATTCAGTTTAGATTATTTATTTAATCAATTGTTAATTAATGAAGGGTAGGGTTTGACTACATTTTTTAGAATATCGAAAAAATGATTTAAGACTTACATAAAAATTTCAATTATTTTTATTTTTTCAGAGGAATTGAATGATTATAAAATAAAATCGGTCAGAAAATATTTTGACACTTTATGAATTTTTATTTTTCTTAAAAATCTAAGACTGAAAAAAGTAGTAAAAATGAAGGTATCGAAAAAATTTTTGAATTTTGCGACTAAAAAAACTCGTCTTAGACAATTCACAAAAATCACAAAAATTTTATTCGGACTTTTTTGTAATTTTCATAAAAAATATTTAGGTATTTTTTCTAATACCCTATTAATAACTTCAATCATTTCTTGTTGACATGTTTAAATATAAAATTCTTCAAAACTAATCATTTTTTAAAAAAATAATAAATTAATAAATTTTCAAAATAAAAATTTAAATATTATTACAGTTTTACAACAATTAAAATTTTCAAATATTTCAATTTAAAAACCTTTTAAAATTTAATTCAGGTTCTAAGAACTCATAATTCTGAAAAAGAATTTTATAAAAATTATACTAAAATTGTAAATAATTGAATTATTTAAAAGAATTCTTTTTAAATTGTATTAAAAATAATTGAAATCCTGCGATCGTTTTTATTATTTATGAAAATAATTGAATTTTTTGCAAAGAATTTTCTTTAAAACTTAAAAATAATTGAATTTTAAATAATTTTAATAATTTTAATAATTTTTAATAATTTTAATTTTATTTTTTAAATAAATTATAAGAAAGTTGTAAATAATTGAATTCTTTCAAAGAATTTTATTAATATTTTGTGAAAAAATTCAATTATTTAGTGATAATGACAGTATTTAAAATTAGTATTAAAAAAAGAAAATTGAATTTTTTTGATGAATTTTATCAAAATTTTGTTTAGGTAAAGAATTGAATTCTTTTGAGAAATTTTATTAAAATTTTTTAGAATATTTTTTTTATTTCAACTATTAGCAAAAAAATAATTTAATTCCAGCAAAAAATTAATCATTTTTTTGAAAAATAATAAATTAATAAATTTCCAAAATAAAAATTTAAATATTATTACAGTTTTAAAACAATTAAATTTTTTTTGAATATTTCAATTTAAAATTTAATTCTTTCTAAAAACTCATAATTCTAAGAAAGATTTATAAAACTTGTAGGAAAATTGTAAATAAATGAATTATTTAAAGAAATTTTTATTGAATTTTCTTAAAATTTTCAAAAGTATTTGAATTCCTGATAAATATTTTATTAAAATTTTTGAAAATAATTGAATTCGAAAGAAGAATTTCATTAAAATTTATTTAAATAATTGAATTTCCGTAAAACTTTTATTATTTGTGAAAATAATTTAATTTCAGCAAAGAATTTAATTAGTTATGAAAATAATTAAATTTTTGCAAAGAATTTTCTTTAAAACTTGTAAATAATTGAATTTTATAAATATTTTATGAAAATTGTAAATAATTGAATTCTTTGGAAGAATTTTATTAATATTTTGGAAAAAATTGAATTATTTAGTGATTTATAGTATAGTATTTAAATATAATATATGGTATTTAAAATAATTGAATATTTCTGATGATTTTTATCCAAATTTTGTTTTAGGTTAAGAATTGAATTCTTTTGAGAATTTTATCAAGATGGTATATATTGAAAATAATTTAATTTTGGAAAATTTTCGAAAATAATTTAATCTTTTCAAAGAATTTTATTAAAAATGTTTAGAATAATTTTTATTTCAACTATTAGCGAATTTAAAGTAATACAAATTGCAAAAAATAAGAAAAAAGTATCATTTAGTGTCACAAATCTTTACCCGAAATAATATAAAAAATTGTATCTGCAGTAATCTGCGTAAAATTTTTCACAGCGCAAAGATTAATTAATAGAAAGATAAATAAAAATTAATTTGAAAAAAGGAAAATCTGCTGAGAAATAAATAAATAAATAAGTAAAATATAAAAATAAATGAGATTTCTAAAAAAAACATTTTAAGATTCGGTCACAAAAACCATTTCCAGACTATCAATCAAGAATGTAGTTTTTAATCACGAAAATATTTTCTCTCCCATGAGAATTGTTTTTGATTTACAGAAATATATCCTCGACATGAATTTTTTTTCGTATTGTTTTGAATAAAGTAAAATCTTGAAATATATATTTTTTTGTTTTACATTTTTTTTTCTTTTTTTTTTTTTATTGAAATAGGATGAAAGTCTGGCTTTTTGAAACAGAGTTTTGAAGCGTATCTCTCAAACAAGCGCGAGAGAGGTATCGGATCAATGTCAATCTCTTTGTCACCAATCTTCTCGCTTTTAACACGTCAGCTCGACGTTTTCCAATGCAAAATTTTCTCTCGTCGACACGAGTACTCTAGGGTCCATCATGTAACGGCCTGGCATCGTTTGATACGAGAGTTGAGTGGAATGAAATAGGGTTCGGATGATATAGAACTTAATGGATAGAGGACAGATTCGATAGATACATCAGAAGGCTCATCAGGTATCGCGAGTTAAGATCAGAATTGAGGCACGTCGTCGTTCTCTTTTCGTCTTTTTTTTTTGTTTTTGCACTGTACGAGCAAATTTTCTTTTCTCGACCCGCAATCAGTGATTATAGGAGGCACAAGAAAAATTCAGAGGGACAAGAAAAATTATAGAAAAGACAAGAAAGAATTAGAAAGAGGAAAAAATGTATTTTGAAAAATTGCAACTTATGTTTTAAAATTTTTCGCTGAAGAAGTTTATTTTTTATTTGATAATAAAGTCCCGGGAGGGAAAAGTAATTTTTTCCTATTTGTTGTGGTAAAAAACTCCCTTTTTCCCCATTGTTGACGAAACAGACCTTTAAATAATGTTTCCTTGAAAAAAAACTTACTTTCCGCACGTTAAACAGGTGAAAAATGGCTTACTTTCGATACACGTGTTAGAAAAAATTATTTTTTAATAAAAAATGAAGTAGAAAATTTTACTTTTTTCCTTTTTAGAGAAGAAAATTTTTTATTACTGAAAAATTAAGTAGAAACATTTAATTGTTTTCTTCTTTTAGAAAAGAAAATTCTTCCTTAACAAACAATGAAGTAGAAGCTGTTATACCAGACTTAACACATGATAATAATTAATTTTAAAAAAGTAGCAAAAAGTATATTTCAAATTAGCTTTCAAATTAAAAAAAGTAGCTATCGAAAAATTAAACTTGACGACCAAAAAAACTCGTTTTAGACACTTCACAAAATTGACAAAAATTACATTCTATATTTCATTTTCCTGATTTTTTCCTAATTTTCATAAAAAATATTTACTTCTTTTTTGTCCTGCTAATAAATTCAATTCCTGTAACGAATATTATTATTGATGAAAGAATTCAAATATTTATAAAAATAATTTTATAAAATTTTTTAAATAATTGAATTTCTTAGAAATTTTTATTATTCATGAAAAGAATAATTGAATTCTCAGGAAAAATTTTACAAAAATTTTTTTAAATAATTGAATTCTGTTTGGAAATTTTATGAAAATAGTTGATATAAAAAATCATTGAATTGCAAAAAGTTTTTTAAAATAATTAAATTTTACAAAGAATTCAATTAAAATTTTTGACAATAATTGAATTCTTGTAAACGATTTGGTTAGAATTTTTTAAAATAATTGAATTTCCAAGAAGAAGTTTATTACATTTAAAAATTATTGAATTCTTCTGATTGATTTTTTCGAGGAATTGAAATTTCAATTTTTAAGAATAATTACATCACAAGAATTCAATTATTTTCAAAAATAATAAAATTCTTCAAAGAAATTCAATTATTTAAAAAAAAATTTTAACGAATATCTCGTCAAAAATTCAATTATTTTCAAAAATAATAAATAAAATTCTTTGCAAAATTTCAATTATTTTTAAAAGTTTTTCACAATCCAATGTTTTTAAATATTTACTATTTTTCATAAAAGTTATCAACAGATTTAATTATAGAAAAAACTTGTTGAGATACAATTCTACGAAAAGATTCATTTATTTTCATAAATAATAAAATTTCATTTCGAAATTCAATTATTTTCATCGCAGAATTTAAAATATTACCATTTTAAATAAATTCCTTCAAAATTGCATTTATTCTCAAAATTTTTATTAAAATTTGACGAAAGAATTTAATTTTAAGAAACATTCAATTATTCAATAAAATAATAAAATTTGTTGAAATAATTCAATTATTTTTATAAAAGAAACTTTTAATTCGTCGCAGAAAAACAATTATTATTTTCAAAAATTTTTAAGTAAGAAAAAGGCTTACTTTTTATTTTTACTACCTTTTTTTTTAAAATAAAATTAGCAATTTTAAAAATAATAGAATTTCAAAATTTTATAATTTAAATTTTTGTTGAAAACACTAAAAAATTTAATTTTTGAGAAATTACAAATAATTGCAGAAATTCAATTATTTTCAAAAAAAGTAAAATTCTTATTATCTTTATAAATAACTTCTCCAAAGTTCAATTATTTTCATAAATGTCAAAAAAAATTCTTGTCCTAATTTCAATTATTTTCAAAAATTTTTCTAATTTTAATGATTTTCAATATCTACTATTTCAATAAAATTTTCCAAAAAGAATTCAAATATTTAAAAAAAATTGTAATAAAATTGTATTCAAAAATTTAATTATTTTCATAAATAATAAAATTTTCACAGGAATTCAATGGGGCCGAATTCAATTATTTTTATAAATAATAAAATTTTTTTAAGAAATTCAATTACTATTTTCATAAAAAATAATTTAAAATTCTAGAAAATAATAATTAAATTAAAATGATGAAAGTAATTTCGATGAAGTTACAGTAAAAATATTCTTATGATATAAATTATAAAATAATGATTTTATCTCTCAGACATTTTTAATTATTAGAAAACATGAAGAAATCAATGACTCCGAGTCGAAGACTCGGAGCAATCGATATCTTCATATTTTATAACAATACTTTTATAAGTTGTTTAATTTAAAAAAGATTTGAATTTGAAATTTTTGAAAGTCTTAATTTCTGTGGAAAATTCTGTTCCAAAAATAAGATTAAAAATAGGAATTGTGCAAATATTTTTCTTATTTTTCTAAAATAAAATAATAATTTTGTTTAAAAAATTGTGATTCATAAACAAAAATAATGGAAAATAAATAAATTTTCTATTTCTTAAGGGTATGTGGAATCAGCCAACTTCAATTAATACATGTATTAATATTCCCACCGGTTTTCTAAAAAGATATTTAATAAATCTTGACTGATTCCACATACCCTTAATCACAGCTGTTTAACAATTTTCTAATTTTTCTTAGAAGTAAAGAACAAAAATCTGTATAATTTCAATTTGACAAAACATAATATTTAACAAAATTTTAGTATTTTAATGAGATGAAGTGAAAAAAAATTTGTCATTACAATTTTGAATTAATTATAAAATAAAAATAATTATAACATAATAATTTAATATACAGTATATCTAAAGCTAACAAAAAACAAAAGCTTAAACAAAAGACAACTTCAGAGTGTGAGGGAGGACAGAAAAAATGAATAAATGAAAGAACATTCAAATTATTATACACCCAGAGAAAAATATTATTTAAACCAAATATATTTTATTTGAGTTAAATAAACGTATAAATATTTGTCTCAGAACCAACTAGACTTTTTATTTGTTTTAAATAAAAATTTTATTCGACATAAATAAAACATATATTTGAGCCAAATAAAATTTTATTTAAACCAAATAAAATTTATTTGAAACAAATAAAAATTATAGTTGGTTCTGAGACAAATATACCATTTCTCTGGGTGTAGTTAATTGATAAATAACAATATTACGTCAATTACGTAACTAGCATAACTTACGTAAGTTAAAAATAACACACTTTCGGAGCGTGTATTTTAAAAATAATTTCTTTTTAGTGTAAAAGTCGTATAAATATAAATTCGTTTACAAATCGAATGTAAATATTAAAAAAATTATTATAACATAAATATACCACTTTTATGGAAATCTGCGCGTAGGATGGAATAAAATGAGAGGGAGAAATAATATATAAAGTATTATATATAGAGAGAGAGAGAAAAACCACCCCCGTTTTCTCGCAGCAGCGATCCCTTCGTTCGAGTTAATATCTTGTAATTGGTTAAAACCCGTAACTGATGAGTGAACTGTAAATTATTATGTAGGAGACCCTTGGTTCTCGTTGCAATGGGGTTTATAGGGTACGGTTCAACACCTCTTCATTAGGCTCTTCATCTACAGTTGTATATCGACACCCAGGCTTTATGGTCGCTGAACTATCATTGTGTGATTATCCACATATACCTTGCCTGGGAAACAGAATTTTCGATGCGTGCAAGGATTTCAGTTCACTGAATTTATTGGTGACTGAAAATTCATCTTAATCTCTCTCTCACTCTCTCTCTCTCTCTCTCTCTCTCTCTCTCTCTCTCTCTCTCTCTCTCTCTCTCTCTCTCTCTCTCTTTCACTTTCCTTCTTCTTTTATATCCAATATTATTGTGACACACGCCTCAAAATTTCATTTACAGAATTTAAGCTTGTATTCAAATTTAGATGTAAAAAAAAATTCCATTCATTATAAAATCTATCAAAATTGCAAGCATTGTTTTGTTAAAAATTTGAGACAGAATGTATAAATAAAAATAAAAAAATAATATTTATTTGAAAAAAAATAAAATGTCTATAGTTGGCTCTGAGTCAAATATAATTTGTTTCTGGTTGTAATGATTTAAAATAATAATAAAAATAATGATGATAGTAATAATAATAAAAATAATGATAATAGTAATAATAATAATAATAAAAATAATAAAAATAATGATAATAGTAATGATAATAATCCTTGAGAGGAAAATAAAAGGAGAAATATGTAATTAAATGGAATTATAAACAAGGAGGAATTCTAAGCGACTTGGGATGATGAGAGAGTTTGATCCCTTCGAATTACGAAAACCTTGTAGGCGTCGAAGCGTAGATAATGGCCATATCAAAAATACAATAACGGGTAGGACAAGAAGAGGAGATTTTGTACCGATGGCACACCTGATGACTCAATTATTGAATTTCACTTATCAACTCAAATCGAAAAACAATTTGTTTCATTTTCGAATTTATTCAAAATTTAAAAAAAAATTTAATGTTAATTACAAGGGAATATTTACTGTTTTTTGGGGTATGCTTTCAGAATTGTTTTTCTCGATTCATGGAGTAAAGAATATTCCTTAGAAATGTTAAATATTCTTTTCGAGTATTTAATATTCTTTAAAAATAATAAATATTATTTTGGAGCATTTAATATTTTTTTGGAATATTTAAGTCTCTTTTGAAATATTAAACATTCTTCTAAAAATGTTAATTATTATTTTGGAGTATTTAATACCCTTGGAATATTTACTATACTTTTGGAATGTTAAATATTATTTTGGAGTATTTAATATTCCCTTAAAATATTTAATATGCTTTTGGAATGTTAAATATTATTTTGGAGTATTTAATTTTCCCTTTTGAATATTTAATATTATTTTGAAGAAGTTAATATTCTCTTGGAGTATTTGATATTCTCTTGGAATGTTAATAAATTTATGAAAAAAAAAATTGAAATTGTTTTGAAATTTTTTCTATTGGAATGTAAAATATTCTTTTGAAATATTAAACATTCTTCAAAGGATGTTGAATATTATTTTGGAGTATTTAATTTTCTCTTCGGATATTTAATATCCTCTTGAAATGATTAATATTCTTTTGGAGTATTTAATATTTTCTTGGAATATTTAATATTCTTTTGGAGTATTTGATATTCTCTTGGAATGTTAATAAAATGTTAGTGTTAATAAAAAACAGAATTTAAGTAAAAATCAAATGAACATGAAACAAAATGAAATGATTACGAAATAAAATAAAATAAGATTCAATAAAATGAAATAAAATGTAATTAAGAGAAATTTACTAATCATACTACAGTGAATGGATATCATCGAATAAAGTTTTCCGCCACCGAGGGTAAAATTATCCCAACATAAAAAAAGAAAAAAGAAAGAAAAAAGAAAAGAAAACTATAATTCAAGAAGAAGATATTCGTGAATGATATACGTATATAAAATAAAATCGACGAGTGAAAAGTGGTGGAGCGTAAATTTTAAAATGCAGCCTAACGATAAAAGAGAGAGAGAGAGATCAAAAAACCGATACATTATAATGACGCTCTTCTCTCGCCAGTAACAGCAAATGTGAAGAGTTCATCATCTCGTTTTTCATCCTCAAATCTCACTCTGAATTGATTCTTTTTTTTCCTTTTATTTCCCTCATCCTTTGCAATTTCTCCGTCTCTGCTATTTTTCCTCATTACCTGTGTATCATTCTCTTCATACACTTGAAAGAAGGAAAAAAATCAAACATTTCAAAAACTCTACACACTAAGTATATATTCATCATCATTGAATAAGAGAGTTAAGCTCTCGAAAATTTGTGATGACTCATTATTATTATACAATCACACAAGCACTTAATGAAAAAATTAATTTCAACTATATTTAGTAATTAAAAAATTGTGAGAAAATTGAGTGTCAATATTTTTCAATTGATGGTAAATAAAAACTTTCTTCTTCTCTCACTATAATAGGAGGAGGGAAAAAATTAATTTCTTTAATATTTTAAAAATATTTTTCTTGTATTTAACAATTTATTTAAAAATTTATATTTTCCAATTTATTTAATAATTTATATTTGTCTCCCTTTTCTAATTAATTCAATTTTTTAGTATTAGTAGTATTGTTTAATTATTATTATTATTTTATTATCTTTTGTATTTTATTTAGTATTACATTTATTTACAGGTGATGGATTTTTCTTCAGTTTTCAATAAGAAGTCGAAGAAAAAACAGAACCAGAAGCAGAAGTAATGGGTAAGTCAAAAAAATTTTAATATTTCAATTCATTCCTTATTTTCGAATTTTTTTTATTTTAATATTTTGAGTGTAAAATTTTATTATTTAATTTATATTTAATTTATTTTATTTACTGTTTAGGGAATAGGGAAATTTTTTCCACTGCCTACTTAATTTTCGACTGGAATATTTCTGAGGGATATTATTAGTATTCCACTGAAATTACTGAGAAATATTCCTAGTTTTCTATTAATTTTTTTTAAAATAATACTCTTGGAACTCCTTTTGAATATTTTTATTATTCGATGGGATTATTTTTAAGGAATATTATTAGTATTCCAGTGGAATATCACTAAGGAATATTTCTATTTTTCCGTTTAAATATTTCTGCATAAATTTTAAATTTTACTTAAATTTTTCTAAAGAATATTTTTATTATTCGATGGGGGAATATTTTTTTTAATGACCATTTTTACTATTCGACGAAAATATTTCTGAAAAATATTATTAGTATTCCACAGTAATATTACTGAGAAATATTACTAGTTTTTAACATAAATAATTTCTAAATAATGTTAGAGCATTATTAGAATATTTTTAATGAATCATTCGACGGGAATATTTGTAATAAATATTTTTATATTTGTCTGGAATATTTCTGAGGGATATTATTAGTATTCCACTAGAATATTGATAAGAAATATTCCCCGTTTTTCATTTGAATATTTTTAAATAACTCTCTGAAATATTCCTCGTTTTTCATTTAAATATTTTTGAATAACTCTCTGAAAACTCCTGTCGAATATTTTTATTATCCGATGGGAAAATTTTTGAGAAATATTATTAATATTCCACTGAAATATTACCAAGAAATGTATCCAGAATTCTACTGGAATATTACTGGTTTTCCGATTAAATATTTTTGAAAAATATTCTTAGACCTTTCTTTTAAATATTTTTAATAAATATTCGTTTTTGACGGAAATATTTCTGAGAAATATTATTAGTATTTTAATTATTCAACGGGAATATTTTTGAAGGATATTTAAATTAGTATTCCACCGGAATATTATTGAGAAATATTTCTATTTTTCCATTAAAATATTTTTTCTTTTAGATTAAATATTAGAACTTTCTCTTAAATATTTCTAATGAATAATATTTTTTTTCTTTTTACGCATTTGGAATATTCTGAGTAGGTGCCAAAAAAAATTTTATAGAAACTCCAAAAAAAGAAAAAATTTCAGGGACACAATAATGTCTGAAAATGATCAGGTGAAACATAATAAGAGGTGTAAAAAATAAAGGCATATAGTAGTGTATTTTGTGAAAGAGTGAATTTTCAAGGGACTCATAGAAAAAGGGTGGCGAGAGACATTTTGAAATCTGTTTAATCTTGGTCCGCAGAGCGTAAGTGAAAGCTATCTCTGTGAATAGAAAATCAAACAAAGCGACAAACAAACTCGAGTCAAAGTTTCGCCACCGGGCGAGAAAGGAACCCTCCCGAACCCTTTGATGTATGTGTGCTCGACACCATCGCATTACACTCGAAAGTGTTTATGAACTACTCTCTCTATCTCTCTTTCTCTCTTCTGATCGTTCTGAATGCACCGACAAGTCTCACTCACAGTTCACTTTCTGTGGATAATTAACCAGTATTCTTTTATCCGACTCCTTATCGTTCAACTGTATTAATTTCCAAATCCTATACGAGACCCAATTTTTTTCATAAGAGAAAAAAAAATTTTTTTTAACAATGAAGACGAGTTAGAAAAATAATTGTACTATCAATCTGTGTGGAATATTCCCTTGTTTATATTCTAAAAGGAATATTAGAAACTTTGGAATATCAGAAAAGTATTTTTTGTTAAATATTAGTAAAATATTTTTATTAAATTCTACTAAAGTATTTTTTGTTAAACACAAGAATACTTTTACTAAATAATTCTGGAATATTCTCTTAAATATTTCTGAAATATTCTTGTTAAATTAAAGAATATTTTTCTTCAAATAATTTGACTAAATTAAGAAATTGTAACAACTCCAGATTTTAACTTTTCAATTTAACTGTAAAATTTTTCTCCCAATTTTTTTTTCTTTCCTTCCTTGTTCAAACAATATTTTTGCAAAATATTCTTATGGAATATTTTTAACGAATTTTTCTTCTATTTACAAACTTTTTTCATATCATTTTTCTGTTTCTATCTTCTATTTTTTTTTGTTTTGTGTTTTACTTTATTTGGGTGTTAATCTTTTTAATAGTTTTCCTCGAATACGTATATTTGCAAAATCTCATTCGACTGCATCCGAATTGAAAAATAAAATACGCGAGGAAATAAAAGAAATCAGAGAAAGTCAACGCGCGCTCGGATCGAATGGATATACGAGCAAACATTATACGTTTCCCGTTTCATTTCAATTATTATAGTGATGTCAAAACGACAATTTTGGAAAATTAAAGATTCACGATTCATTTAGGATTTTTCCATTTTTATTTGTTTTTTTCGCCTAAACGAGATGTGGTGACAAAGGGAATTATTGTTTTCATTTAATTGGACATAAGACAAAAGAAATAATAATATTAATTAGGTAAATTTTTCGAGTGCAGAAAAAAATGTTTAGTCCTTAAATGTATCGAAGTAATAAATAATAAATAAATATAATAATAATTAAAATTTATTTTTCTCTAATATTTCAATCATCATAAATAGTTAAATAAGTTAATGCAATCCGGTTGATTTAAATTTGACTAAGGTTTATTAAATAATTAAATATTGAAAGACTTCCTTTTATTCCTTTTGAATAAATAAACTGTTGACCTGAAACAGAAGAAATTATTTTTACATGACACAATAATATTTTAGAATAAAACAGCAAAAAACCTGAACCAAAGTAAAAAATATTTTCTTGACAAAACATAAAAGAAACATGTTGACCTGAAACATAAACAAATATTTCGACAAACATAAGAAAAAGATTATAAAATGGAAAAGTATATTCTTCATTTTTAAATTATCTGCAATAAATTGCAACATGAAATAAAACATAGAACGGCGAAAAAACTTAATACGAGAAAACAAACATTAAACAGAATAAAAAAACATTAATAAAAAATAGAGGAAACAACATTTAATAAAAAAAAATTTTTTTTTTAAATTTTATACAAAAAAGAAATAAGTATGCAACTGAAAAGCGATGACCTGAAACAGATATACTAATAAAAATATTTCGACAAAAATTGGAAAAAGATTATAAAATGGAAAATATATATATTTTAAAATTTTAAATTATCTGCAATAAATTGCAACATGAAATAAAACATAGAACGGTGAAAAAACTTAATACGAGAAAATAAACATTAAACATAATAAAAAAAACATTAATAAAAAATAGAGAAAAAAAAAACAAAAAAAACATTAAAAGAAAATTTTATACAAAAAACAAATAAGTATGTTAAACATCATAAACATTATATGATAAATTTATTATAAATTAGGAAAATTTTTCAAGAATAGACAAAATGTTTAGTCCTAAAATATATGGAAGTAATAAATATAATAATAATAAAATTTAATTTTCTCAATTTTAATAATCGGTTTCCAAAGAAATATAAAATTTTATGTTCTATTCCGCGTCACCCAGGAGGTTGAACATTAGACGCGCTTTTATGTGGTTTCCCCTTGCACACAGTTTTTCCAATCACAAATTTGTAGCAAAACACGTTTACAATTTTAACGCATTTGAATTTGTGATTGGACCAATGTGGCATAGGCCTACTCCACTCCTCCCTTCAACGAGAGAAAATTTTTTATTTCAATCAAAAATAATTTCTTTGAATCAAATAAAAAAATTAAAAATGAATATTTGTCTTAGTAATTCAAGATTTATATTTATAAAATAAATATTGAATACTTTGATAAAATATGTTTTTTCTCCGATTGAACACATTAAAAGCAAAATCTTTTAGAATTCAATTCAGTATGAATCTATGATGTAAAATTTACAAATTATTTACAGAGTTCTGCATTATTAAATTAAATTGAAAAATAAAAGTTTTTTCAGACTTTGTTTTTAATGTGGAACACAATTTATTTGCGTCAATATTAATAACATTGACGGAAATATATTATATTCCGAAGGACAGCTGAAAAAATATTAATTAGTATGCAATAAATATATAATATATAAACTAGACAAATTTATCTTCCACCTAAAACAAAAAAAAACAGGAACAGAAAAAATGTGACAAACATGAGAAAAAAATGGCAACATGATGTATAAAAATATTTTGTCATGCAAAAAATGTTGTTCATGAACTAAACATGCCATGTAACAAAACAGTTGATCTGAAACAGAAGAAAATATTTCTACATAACACAATAAAATTTTACAATAAAACAGTACAAAATTAGAACCAAAGTAAAAAATATTTTAATGACAAAATATAAAAAAAAATGTTGACCTGAAACAGAAACAAATATTTCGACAAGCATAAGAATAAGATATTAAAATGGTAAAGTACATTTTTTAATTTTCGTAAATTATTTATAAATATTTATATTTTTATTTATATTATTTATTTTTCTATTATTTATATTTATTTTTTTTTAAGAAAAAGAGATAAGAATGGAAAAGTATATTTTTATTATAAAATTATTTACAATATCATGCAACATGAAATAAAACATAAAACGGACTAAAATCTTAATACGAAAACATGAACATTTAACAGAATAAAAAAATATTAATAAAAAATATTTTTTTGACAAAATATAAAAGAAACATGTTGACCTGAAACAGAAACAAATATTTCGACAAACATAAAATTATATTAAATTGTAAAGTATAGTTTTTCATTTTATAATTATTTGCAATATCAAGCAACATGAAATAAAACATAAAACGGAGAGAAAACTTAATACGAAAAAATAAACATTAAACAGAATAAAAAAAACATATTAATCAAAAATACTTTCTTGAAAAAACATAAAAGAAAAATGTTAACCTGAAACAGAAACAAATATTTGACAAGCATAAGAAGAAAATATTAAAATGGTAAAGTTTTTTTTTTAATTTTTGTAAATTATTTGCAATATCTTGTAACATGAAGTGAATCATAAAACGGAGAAAAAACTAAATACGAAAAAATAAACATTAAACAGAATAAAAAAACATTAATAAAAATAGAAGAAAAAAAAATGTAACAAAAAAAACATAAAATTTTACACAAAAAAGAAATAAGTATGTTAAACTGCAACTAGAAAACGTTGACCTAAAAGAGAAAGCGTACTTTAATTAGAAAACAGTGAAAAAAAATTGGATATAAAAAAAATTGTATACCTGAGAGAAAAAAAGTAATTTGCGAATGTTGATTTGAAACTAACATGAAATTTTCACTAAAAGCAGTCCTCAGATTGACTTTTAACTTTTAAGGGGCAACCAATGTTTTTGTTAAATTTAATTTTAATTCATTTGAATTTTAATTGACTTGAATTTTGACTTCAATTTTAATTGACTTGAATTTTGACTTGAATTTTGACTTTAATTTTAATTGACTTGAATTGTAATTGACTTGAATTTTAATTGACTTGAATTGTAATTGACTTGAATTTTAATTGACTTGAATTTTAATCCACTTGAATTTTAATTCATTTTATTTTAAATCATTTTAATTTTAATTCATTTCAATTTCTTTTAAAAGATAAAGAAGTTACATTATTTTTCGCGTTTAATGAAGCAAAAAATTTTTTATTTAAGGACATTCCTTCTGTGAACTTAGGTATAAAAAAGCAAGAAATTTGAAAGTAATATGATATTTAAATAAAATAACGGTTGTACGAAATTTCCTAGTTTTAAACGATTAGATAGATTCTACAAATATTAAATAATTATTTATGATGAACTTCTAAAACATCGAATTATTATTTGTTTGAATTTTAAAAAAAGGTCGAATGTTAATTTAAACGAATTTTAAGAACATCGAATGCTTATTTTAATCGAATTTCAAAACATCGAATATCAATTTGATCGAAAATGTTGCAGTTGTTCTATATTTTCGAAAAATTTACTTTTTTATATAATCATAAACATTGACAATTTCAGTCTGAGTAATAATGTAAAATTTTAATGTAAATAGTATATACCTATTTATCAAAATCTTTTTTATACTTTTCTATTATTTTTTCTTATTTTATTTGAATGTAGACAAAATGATTTTGTATGCTACTGACAAGCATAGAGGCAACTTTGTATGCATATCTTTTATTAAGTAATAAAATACTAATGAAAAAAGTTTACATTGACAAGGAAAAAGAAAAAAGTAAAATGTAAATATGGAAGCTATTTTTCTTAGTATGAATACAATTTTTAATTTCAAAATATAACTTTTTCTAACAGGAATAAGTAATCAAGCGTGTTGAAAGATTCACTATTGTTATTGTTTCTTTGTTATTATCAAGACAAAAATGTAAAATATACAAATATTAAAGATAAAGTTAAGTAGCAGTAGATGATTATTTTTTTCTCTGCTTCTTATTAAAAAATTTCTTTTTCAAGATAAAAAAGATAAGAGAGTGAACCGAAATTAGTTTACAAAAAAAACGACATTAATTCTTGTCAAAAGAACGTAACCTCTTCAAGTACTCGTCAGTGTATACTATTCTCTACCGAATGTGAATTGATACCATCGCTTCACATCTTTGCAGTGCATCACCGTCAAAAGGCTCATTTTGTCATTTTTTGTTTTAGACATTTTGTTAACAAATGAATTGCCGTACACAAGTTAACAAGAATATCATTAGATGAAGAAAGTCAAACAATCATCATCAAACGTATGGCATTGCGTGAGACCCCCTGGGGTGGCTAGACCTAGCCACGCAGAGTCCGCTTTTTCCTTTTTTCGGAAATCATTCTTTTGACCAGGAAAAATGCCGTTTATTTTTTATCAATCTTTTGTTAAGTGCAATTTTGAAATAAATGTATATTTACATATAATGTATGAATATAATAAAGTTTGCGAATATAAGATAATAAAACCAATGCATTGTTGGATATAAATATTATACTTCTTTTTTCTTGTCATTGTAAACTATTTTTTAAAAATATTTCATTGCTTAATAGTAGGGGAGACTGAGGCTAAGTGTTAAATTTAGAACAACTGTTTTTTTAGACAACAAAGAACAACTGTTTTTTTAGACAACAAAAAACAACAAAGAAAGACAAAAGTCATTTGCTTAAAACCAATTTCTAGCTTTTACATGGTAGTAACCTGTTAAAAGCTGATAGCACAAACTACTTCTGCAAGGGTTACATGCCAATATGACCTGTATATCTCCTTCGATGGTTTACATGCTATAATGTATTTTTGGTTCTTAGCAAAGACAAGTAGGGTTTATTACAATATTACAATATAAATGGAAATTTTGAAGAAAAGTTTACCAGTCAGTCTAGAATTAATAAATTTCAATAAAATTTTAAAGTCGAATTTTTTTGTATTTTTTATAAGTATATACTTTATAATTTAGCAGTAGATACGCGCTTTAAAGAGCACGTACACATTGTGCTTTTGTTCCTGATAGAATACAATTAATCATAAAATAAACATTACGATGTTCTTAAAACTGTGAATTTGTTTTAAAATAGTGTGAAAAAACCAATTATACAAATTTTAACATTTTTTTAAAAATACTTGAAATTTTTTATAAATAATTTTCTAAATTTTTTCGAATTAAATTAAGAATAATTTAGAATAAAAATTCAAAATTTAATAAAATAAAATGTTTTAAATTTTGAAAATATTAACAAAAGAATATTAAAAATTAATTAAATTTAGAAAAATGAAAATAAAATGATTTAAAATGTGAAAAAATGAAAATAAAATGAATTGAAATTTGAACAAACAATTTTGGTGTTATTTTAACATTTTTTAAAAAATACTTGAAATTTTTGATAAATAATTTTCTAAATTTTTTTCGAACTATATTAAGAATAATTTAGAATAAAAATTCAAAATTTGATAAAATAAAGTGTTTTAAAATTTGAAAATATTAACAAAAGAATATTAAAAATTAATTAAATTTAAAAAAATGAAAATAAAATGATTTAAAATGTGAAGAAATGAAAATAAAATGAATTAAAATTTGAACACACAATTTTGGTGTTATTTTAACTCCATTAAAAATTTATATTAATTTTACTCCCTCTAATGTTAATACACGCCCTATTGTTATTTTAACACCAATGAAGTATTAAAATCACACAGTATAAAGATAAAATTGTTTTCAAGTTTATAAAAAATTTTTTTGAAAATTTAAAATAATGAGAGTAAAGTAATAAAAATTTTGAAAAATCAAATTAATTAAAATTTAAAGAAAAAAAATAAAATTAATTAAAATTATAAAAACTTTAAATGAAATTGAAATAAATTAAAATTAATTAAAATTTTAAAAAAATCAAATTAATTATTAATTTGAAAAATAAAAAAAATTAAATTTTAAGATATGAAAACAAAATTATTCAAAATTTAGAGAAATGAAAATAAAATTAATTAAAATTTGAATAAGTGAAAAAAATTATTTAAAATTAAAAAAAAAATTATTGAAAAAATGAAAGTAAAATAGTTAAAATTTTTAAAAATAAAAATGAAATTAATTACAATTTAATAAAATAAAATTTAAATTTTTGACAACTTTTAAATAATTATTTAGAAATTTCGCAGGTAATAAAAAGGAAAAAAGGTTGCAAGTAATAAACAAAACAAAAGCAATGACTTTGAGCAGATAATGACGTCATATTTCTTGAAAATTAACTTTATCTCTTTCTCTCTCTTATGGAGAAAAAAAATTTCAAAAACATTGTAAAATTTTGTTTAATTCTCGCAGGAAATACAATTTGAGAAAATAAAAATAAATGTATTTAAAAATAGAAATGATTTAAAATTTGAAAAATTAAACCATTAAACATTTTTAAAAATCCATTTAAAATTAGAAATTTTAATTAAAAAAAATACAATTTTTTTCCAAACTTACTGCGGACAATCACATCCTATGTCCAACCTTTATCCCAGCAGGCACTCCTTCGACGTCATGTTTGATGACTCATAAAACACTCACTCAATTTCACTTTGTTGCAGCCCCACGACACTTTCCCAAAAGCGAGGTGTTGCACGTCCCGAGGTTAATTTTCAACTGAAGAAATGTCTGTCCCTTCAAATGACTATTAACGTTAATTGCTTTTTAATGAGTTTTTAATTTCTTGGAAATTTACTCATTTTTCGCACTCTAATGGAGAAAATCAAAATTTTCGAAAAATTTTTAATAATAATTTCCACTTTTCGCGTGCAATAAAAGGGACAATAGTAATGACGTAGGAGGGGGGGAGTAATGACGTCATATTTTTTGGAAATTTACTCCTTCTCTTCCTCTATCACTCTTATAAATAAAATAAAATTTTTGAAAAATATTACAAAAATATTTTTACTTCTCAGAGGAAATAAAAAGGACAAAAGGAATGACGTTGAGGAGATAATGACGTCATATTTATTGGAAATTTACTCCTTCTTTTCCTCTATCACTCATATAGAAGAAATAGAAATTTTCAAAAATATGACAAAAATTATTTTCACCTTTCGGTGGAAATATAAAAGACAAAAGGAATGACGTTGAGGAGATAATGACGTCATATTTCTTGGAAATTTGCTGTGTTTATTTTTCTTTTACTCTTATAAATAACACAAATTTCAAAAATATTACAATTTTTTTTTAATTCTCGCAGGAAATTAATGGGACAAAATCAATGACGTAGAGGGGTTAATGACGTATAACGTCTTCGAAATTTACTCATTCTCTTTCTCTCTTACTCTCAAGAAAAAAATTAAACTTTTGAAAAAATTTTCCTTGGAGTAAAATTATTTAAAATTTGAAAAAATTTAAAGAAAAATATCTAAAGTTTGAGAAAACAAAAATATTTAAAAATAGAAAAGATTTAAAATTTAAAAAATTTGAATCGTTAAACATTTTTAGAAAATTATTTAAAATTAGGCATTTTAATTCAAATAATTAAAAAATATTTTTTTTACTTACTGCGGACAGCCTCAGCTTATGCCCGATCTTTATCCCGGAGTGGTACTCGTTCGATGTAACTTATAGACACCAAAGAAAAAAATACTCACTTTCTAGTGTTTTTAAATAAATTCTTGGAAAATATCCAAAAAAATCCAAATTTGTTCAAAGAAATCCAATATCTCCAAACTTATCCAAAAAGTTTCAGTTTATCCAAACTCATCCAATCGTATCCAAAAATATCCAGAGTATCCAAAAATGTCCATTTATCCAAAAATATCCAAAGTAAGACAAGAACGAGGTGTTGCACGTCCCGAGGTTAATTTTCAACTGAAGAAATGTCTGTCCCATCAAACGGCTATTAACGTTAATTGCTTTTTAATGAGTTTTTAATTTCTTGGAAATTTACTCATTTTTCGCACTCTAGTGGAGAAAATCAAAATTTTCGAAAATTTCTTAACAATAATTTCCACTTTTCGCGTGCAATAAAAGGGACAATAGAGATGACGTAGGGAGGGTAATTACGTAATATTTTTTGGAAATTTACTCCTTCTCTTTATCTCTCACTTTTATGGAAAAAATAAAATATTTGAAAAATATTATAAAAATTATTTTTACTTCTCGCAGGAAATAAATGGGACAATTGCAATGACGTCAAGGACACAACGACGTATTACTTCTTGAAAATATAAACATTCTCTGTATAATAAAATTTGAATAAATGAAAATAAAATTATTTAAAATTTGAAAAAAGAAAATAAAATTAATTAAAATTTGAAGAAATGAAAATAAAAGTAATTCAAAATAGAAAAAATAAAAGTATTTCAAAATAGAAAAAATGAAAATAAAAGTACTTTAAAATAGAAAAAATGAAAATAAAAGTAATTCAAAATAGAGAAAATAAAAGTTTTTCAAAACAGAAAAAATGAAAGTAATTCAAAATAGAAAAAATGAAAATAACAGTAATTCAAAATTAAAAAAAATAAAAGCACTAAAAACTTTTAAAAAATAATTTTCAATTAAAAAAAATAAAAAATCTTTTTTAACTTACTGCGGTCAGTCTCCGCCCTTTGCTCCAGACAATTCCTGGTGCAGCTCACGTTCGATTTCATCTTTTGGGCACAAATAAAAACTCACTCGCGATTTTAAAAATTTTCGAACAGTCCCAACGACACTTCTCAATGTTTTTGGTTAAATGTACTTTCTTCTTGGAAAAATATCCAAAAAAATCCAACTTTATCCAAAAATGTCCAATACATCCTAACTTTTCGAAAAATTTCCAATGTATCCAAACTTATCCAAAAATACATCCAAGGGTATCCAAAAATATCCAGAGTATCCAAAACCATACAATCGAATCCAAATATGTCCAACAACGAGATGTTTCACGGCCCGAGGTCAATTATCAACTGAAGAAATGTCTGTCCCATCAAACGACTATTAACGTTAATTGCTTTTTAATGAGTTTTTAATTTCTTGGAAATTTACTCATTTTTCGCACTCTAATGGAGAAAAAACAAAATTTTCGAAAATTTTTTAATAATAATAATAATTATTATTATTTTAATAAAAGGGACAAAAGAGATGACGTAGGGGGCTACGTCATCTCTTTTGTCCCTTTTATTACAAGCAAAAACTGGAAATAATTATTTAAAAAATTTCGAAAATTTTGTTTTTCTCCATAAAAGTGCGAAAAATGAGTAAATTTCCAAGAAATTAAAAACTCATTAAAAAGCAATTAACGTTAATAGTCGTTTGTTGGGACAGAGATTTCTTCAGTTGGAATCAATTAATTCTAGTTTTTATAAACAAGACAAAAAATTAGAATAAAATTATTTAAAATTAAGAAAAATGTAAATAATGAGAGAAGTTGGAGTAACGAACGGTTTAAAATATTTTTTAGTTTGTAAAATATGCTGCTAATTTTTTTTACATCGTTATTACTAAAACTTGTTATTTTTTTAGTTGATTTAACATTTTTTGTTGGTCTATCTATTTAATTAGTTACGTTACTAATTAAATGGCTAGTGTAACTATAACTTATTAGTACACTGAGAAAACAAAAGTTTTTAATCCAAAAAAAAAGTAGTTAACCAAAAAATTCAACAAAATTATTATGATTGATTGAATAAAAATTATTAACTAAAAAATAATTTTTAATTGATTGATTGATTATTTTTAAAAATCGAAAAAAAAGATTGTCAACATTTCAATTGCAAATATTTTGATAAAATTCTAAACGAACTAATAATTGCAATTTTTAGAAGAAATTGAATCTTGTAAAGGTTTTAAATTAAAATTTTTGAAACTCTGAATTTTTCATACTTTTAATTAAAAATTCTATGGAACTAATTTTTTTTAAAAAGCTTAATTTTTTATAACATAAATTACAATAAACACTTCTGCTTTTATAAGATATTTTTACTATAAATTTTGAATAATATTTTCCAAAATTTTTGGTTTTATAAAATAACAATAATTTCGTACTTCTGATCAAATTAGGTAAAAAGTACGTCAATCAAAGCGGTCTTTAAAGTTCTACAAGTTAATTATGCGACTTTTAAAATTACTCCTATACATTTCTTAACAATATTTAAAAAAAGTATTTTTTTCCAAAATTGATATTGTATTGATAATAATTAATAATATTATTAAATTATTATATTAGAAATGTTGTTTTTATCATGATTATTGTTTTTGTTATTATTTTTATTATTGTCATTATTATTATTATTATTATTATTATTATTATTATTATTATTATTATTATTATTATTATTATTATTATTATTATTATTACTATTATAATTATAATAATAATAAAAAAAGGGAGAGTACAATTTTTTTTCACGACACTGGCAAATAAGGTCCATTGAAGAAGACTCACTATTGTGTACCTGTCCCTATTCGAGCGAACATCCTGAATTTTGAATCAAGTGAATGGGACTCGCGGCAAGGGGCGAAAAAAAGGAAGAAGGTATCGAAACGGAACCGGCATCTTTTTTCAAAAATATGTGAATCGGTAATGACTGTTCGATTCGGTTTTTTCTAATCTTCTTATATAGTTCATTTTTGCGCAATGCCCTTGGAATTTTTTTTTCACTTCTTCCATTCAAAGGCAAAAAAAGAATGAACGAGTCAAAAAATTCGACAATTTTTTTTCTAATCAAATAAATTTTTTTAATGGTTTCTTAAAAGATTCATTTCTTTATTTACGAAAAGTTTAATGCAATTTTTTTACTTTACAAAATTTTTCAATATATTTTTGTTTTGTTCAAATTTTTATTTTTATTAAAATTTTCTAATTTATTTAATTTACGTTTTTTTTTAAATAATAAGAGAACAATTTAAGGAAAATTTAATTTACAAATGAAAAATTAATTAATTTAAAATCAAAATATCTGAGGAAAAGACTATTTTTCGTAAAGTAAGAGAAAAATGCAAAAAAATAAAGAAAGTTCTCTCTAAATTCGAATTAGTAAAAATGTTTACTAATTTTAGTTACTGACTTACTTTTTGCTTTTGAATTAGTAGACTTGACTAATAAATTAGTAGAAATTACTATTTATTAGTAAAATTTAATATTTACAAAAGCAAAAAATCAGTTACTAATTCAAATTAGTAAAAAAATTTTACTAATTCAAATTTAGAGTAAAAATAGTAAAACTAAAAATAACGAAACTTGAAATAGCGAAACTTGAGAATCTCTTGACTTTTATTTATCAAAGACGAAAAATTTGTTTATTTATCGACACGCCTTTTTTTTATTATTCAACGTTATTTGTAAACTGATTCAAAAAAAAAAAAAAAATTGCGACCAACAATAAGAAATCAGTCGAGTTTATTTTTATAATAATAATCCCCGAAAAAGGAGAGCGAAACTCCAGCGAAAAAAAGAGGTTAAAACCCTTATTGTCAACTTCCGGAAAGGGATTTTTAGCATCAATTAAAGCAAGCAGGTATTCGAGCAGGAAAAATATATCAATTGTAAAACTTTTAGAAAACACACTCGAGAGAGAAGAAGTGGGGGGTAGTAGCTAGTAAGAAAAAATGAAGAAGAAAAAAAAATCTTTCGCCCAGTCGTGATGTCGATGATCTTGATGGTTAAAGGAGCCGACGTCCTTTTCCTCTTTATATCTAAGGACTTTGCCTTGGCAAAGAGATTAAAGTTCCGCCGGCAACGGCAACAATAACATCACCAACAACAACAAGGAATCGTTTCGACAATGGGACCGGTAGCCGAGATTATGACCAATAAATTGGCCCATGGTTCATTTCACTAATTCCCATAATAATCTAATAGATTACGATTATCTGTTTAGTGCGGTTCGTTTACGTCCCACGGCTACTTTTCGCTTTCTATATATGTACATACAACACACTCTTGAATTTCATTTCACAAAAAAGTTGTGAACGAATTTTTCGAAAGGTTGGACTCAACACTCTATAATGTTCTGACGTTTCTTGTTCGATGTCCAAATAGAGAAATCCAAAATGAAGGGAAATACTTTGACTATCACTTTGATAAATTTTTATTTTCACTTTCCTCTTCACTTTCACTTTGCAAAATTTTTTTTTCTTTAATTTCCACCTTTGATAGATTAACAGTTCCAGTTTTCTTATAAACAATTAATTAATAATTATTTATATAACCTATATATTAATAATCATTGTTATAGTAAATTATTTTCAATTTTAAAATAATTTACTAAAAATCATTGAATTCTTGCCAAGAATTTATCATAAAATTTGAAAATAATTGAATTCATTTCAACTATTTTATCAACATTTTTTTCAATATTTGAGTTCTTTAGAGATTATGTAATTAAAATTGTATTGAAAATAATTAAATTCTCACAAAGAATATTATTATTTATAAAAAGAATTGAATTCTTCCAAAAAAAGTTTTTTAAATTTAAAAAAAAAAAATTTATTTCGTGAAAAGAATTTTATTAAAATTCTTGAAAATAATTTAAGTCTGGTCAAGATTTTTATTAAAATTATTTAAAATAACTCAATTAAAAATAACTCTATTGTAGAATTTATTTCAATTTTCTTGAAAATAATGAAATTTTTCTTAATACTTAATTTTTACTGAAAAGTTTAAAAACAATTGAATTTTATAAATTATTAATCACAATTAGTAATTTTTCGATTAAATTATATTAAAATTATTGATACAGAAAATTAAATTCTTCTTAACAATTTTATTAGAGTTTTTGTAAATAATTACATTTTTTGAAAAATTTCATTAAACTTCATAAAAAATGTAATTTTTGTAAAATAATTTTAATTAACAATTTTGAAAATAATTGAAATTTACAATTTTGAAAATAATCGAAATTTACAAAGAATTTTATCAATAAATTTTAAGAACCAATGAATTATTTAAAAAAAATTTATTCCAATTTTTTTAAATAATTGAACCTGTTAGAGAAAATTTATTAAAATTATCTCGAATATAACTGAATTTTTGCGTAAAAATTTCACCAAAAAATTAAATTAAATTATTTAATTATTGAAAATAATTGAATGTCTGAGAAGAATTTTATTATTTATAAAAATAATTGAATTTTTGCGGAGAATTTTACAATTTATAAAAATAATTGAATTTTTTTGAAGAATTTTATCAGAATTGTTGAAAACAATTGAATTTAAATAATATTTTTAAAATCAATTGTATTCATTCGAGAAATTTTATTAAAATTGTATTAAAAATAATTGAATTACACCGAAAATTTGTATTTCATATGAAAATAATTGAATTTATATTGAATAATTTTATTTATGAAAATATTTTAATTCTCGCAAAAAATTTTCTGATTTATAAAAATAATTGAATTCTTGCGGAGAATTTTACAATTTATAAAAATAATTAAATTCCTGTGGAGAATTTTACAATTTATAAAAATAATTGAACTGTTTTAAAGAATTTTATCAGAATTGTTGAAAATAATTGAATTACACCGAAAATTTTTATTATTTATGGAAATAATTGAATTCTGTTGAAGAATTTTATTATTTATGAAAATATTTTAATTCCTGCAAAGAATTTTCTTATAATTATGAAAATAATTAAATTCTTGCGGAGGATTTTACAATTCATAAAAATAATAGAATTTTTTCGAAGAATTTTATCAGAACTGTTGAAAATAATTGAATTTAAATAATATTTTTAAAAACACTTGTATTTATTCCAGAAATTTTATCAAAATTGTATTGAAAATAATTTATTTACACCGAAAATTTTTATTATTTATGAAAATAATTGAATTTCTATTGAAGAATTTTATTATTTATAAAAATATTTTAATTCCTTTGAAGAATTTTCTTATAATTATGAAAATAATAAAAAATAATAATAATATTTATTATTTATAAAAATAATTGAATCGTTTTGAAGAATTTTATAAAAAAAATTTAAAATAATTATTTTTTTATTTAAAAAATATTTCATCAAAATTGTTGAAAATAATTGAATAATTGAAATTATATTAAAATTTTTGAAATTAACAAACTTTAATTAACTTTTCAAATATAGTTGTTATTGAAATTGTATTAAAAATCATTGAATTCCTCTAAAGAAAGTGAAAATGCAAGAGAAAGTGAAAGTAAAAATGAAATTGCATAAAACCGTTTTCAGTAAAACGACTACTTGATGATTTTATGTAATTTTTACTCTCAGTAGTAAGAAACAGTATTAGTCAGACTTTTTATTGCAAGTAATAAAAAGATCCTTGCCAATCACAATAATAATAGAAGAGTGCACGAAATAAATTATTTTCTTGTTTTATAGAAATTAGAAGAAAACTCAAAATTTTTTTCCCCTAAGGACAAATATTCAGAAACACAATCCCAAAAATCTGAAAGGCATTGTTTGTTGATCGATGAGTAGATACTCATCGATCAACAAACAAAGTCAAAGATGAAAAACACTTTTAAATGGCGAGAAGAGCTCTTCTTTTAGGAAAGACTGGAAATGGAACGAGAGGAGATTTCGATTTATATATACGTTCGCCACCACTTGAGTCAACAATTCGAAGAGGTAATTAAAAGGATATGTCCCGTTTAAATCTGTAAGAGCAGAAAGAGTGAGAGAGATGAGAAAGTCGATCGACAACAATAAATCGAGAGGGGGCCGCGCGGGAAAGTTTTGATGGCTCAAAATGCGAATCTTTTTTGTTGTGAAGTAGAACGGCCAAAATTTAGGGTCCAATTTAATTTAATAGGGGCAAACGGAGCTCAAGCGGGGCAAAAGGAGATTGAAGGGGGTGAATCGTGCAAAGACCGTCGATCGGTATTTAGTGGTGCCTGCGAGTGACGTGTACGAGTTGCCGACGTTCCCTATAAACCGGATAAGAGACATTCCCAACGATCATCCATCATTATTATACACGTGCCCAAGTTTCCTGCTAATACACACTCGCACTCACACACTATATTCCATGTACAAACCCGTTTCTATATAAGCGTATTATAATTTCTATTTACCGAAAAGTCGAAATTTAAGTCAATACTAATTTGTACTCTATTTCCTAACAAATGACTTTTGGAAATAAAAATGTGATTTTTAACTAATTTTGCATTTCTTTTCTTTCTCATTTGTTAAATATTATATAATTCCTTTACTTTGGAAATTTGTTATAAAAATTAAAATTTTTTCGTTTTTATATGAGCTTACAGTTTCCGAAAAGTGAAAATAAGAAAACAGATACATAAAGTTTTTTACTTTTTATAATAAGTTTCAATTAAAGACAGCCAAATTGTTTATAAGTAGTACAAGTCAATAATAGTCAGACAACAGTCGAATTATTGTAAATTCAGTTAATTACTGTTAAAAACAGAATTAACTAGACTAGTTTTTATAACTTTTTAACTTTCAGTAGTAAAAGTCAATCCTTACTACTTTACAATTTAATATTAGTAGTAAAATCAAATTTTAGTACAAGATAGAATTTTTTTGGGACATTTTTTCTGTCAGTGAAAATTGATTTTTGTAGTTGTTGTCAAAAGCAATCTTTGTCAAACAAGTTTTTTAATTCTTATTATTCTTACAGTTAGTAGTAACATTTTCTTCTAGTCAAACGAGAGTTTCATTTACTATTTTTATTATCAGTAGTATAAAACAGTTTTAGTCAGACTCGATGTTAAATTAATATTTACACTGAACGTAGTTTTAATCAGTCACACTTTTAAATTTTCATCAATTTTGCTATCAGTGGAAAAATTCAGTTCTAGTGAGACATTGTTTTAAATTGGCATTTTTATTATCAGTAGTAAAATTAAGTTTTAGTCAGACAAGATTATGACTTTTTTCCTACTTGTAAAATTAGTATTCGTCCAAGATGGATTTGAATAATTATTTTTATTATCAGTAGTATGAAACAGTTTTAGTCAGACAATAGTTAAAACTTAAAATTATAGCTCTTAACGTTTTTCGCGTCTTAGACAATAAAAGTGTCTTGATTAAAGACACTTTCGTCCCAGTATTTTGTGCAGTGTAATTCTGATTATTTTTGTTGCCAGTAGTAAAAATCAGTTTTAGTCAGACAGGGGGTAAAATTCTAATTTTTATTTATTTTCCAGTAGTAAAAATCCATTTTGGTCAGACCTGATTATGGATTTTTGTCTTTTTTGCAATAAGTAGTAAAATTCAATAATAGTCAGGCAAATGTTCGAATTATCGTTTTTATAGACGGAAGTGAAATTTAATTTTAATTAGAAAAATATTTAAAGTATAATTTTCTACTGTAAGTAGTAAAAGCAAATTTTAGTCAGACATTACTCTTAATTTCTTTTTATTTTTAGTTAAACAAGGCTCCTAATTCTTATTAGTTTTTCTGTCAGTAGTAAAAGTCAGTTTTAGTCATACATTCTTTTTAGAAGTCTAGTTTTTACTATCAGTGCAATAAGCAGTAAAAATCGAGTTTATTTCAGCAAAATTGTTGTTTTTTTTATTTTTGAAAAATGATCTTTAGTAGCATTTTTACAATCAGTAACAAAAACTCAATTTTTTCAGACATTTGATTGTTATTAGTAGATCATATTTACTAAAACGTAAATTATGAATTACTATATTTATTTCAAATAGTGAAAATCTAAATTTAATGAGACATTAGAAAATCAGTAGTAGGTATATTTATTTTATCAAAAAATTTGAATTCTGGACAAATTTCCACTATCTGCAAAATTTAATAACAACTATTTAGATAAAATCAGACCAGTGTTTTTGAATTTATGATTGTTATTTTAAGTAGTAAAAAAATGGTTTTAGTCATTCATATTTTTATATTCTTATTACTCTTTCTTTCAGTAGTAAAATTTAGTTTTAGTCAGGAAAGGTATTTTGATTTTTATTCTCAGTAGTAAAAATTAGTTTTAGTCAGACAAGTTTTTAATTTGATTTTTATTTTCAGTAGTAAAAATTAGTATTAGTCAGAAATGTTTTCAATTTGATTTTTATTTTCAGTGGTAAAAATTAGTTTTAGTCAGACGAGATTAAAATTTTTAATTTTTACTTTCAGTAGTAAAAATTAGTTTAAGGCAGAAAAGTTTTAAATTTATGATTTTCACTTTCAGTAGTTAAAATTAGTTTTAGTTAGACAAATTTGAAAATTATGATTTTTATTTTTAGCAGTAAAAATTAGTTTTAGTCAGTCAAGTTTTAAATTTGATTATTATTTTCAGTAGTAAAAATTAATCTTTGTCAGACGAGGTTAAAATTTATAATTTTTACTTTCAGTAGTAAAAATTAGTTTAAGCCAGACAAGGTTTAAATTTATGATTTTTACTTTCAGTAGTTAAAATTAGTTTTAGTTAGACAAATTTGAAAATTATGATTTTTATTTTCAGTAGTAAAAATTAGTTTTAGTCAGTCAAGTTTTGAATTTGATTTTGATTTTCAGTAGTAAAAATTAATTTTAGTCAGACGAGGTTAAAATTGATAATTTTTTCTTTCAGTAGTAAAAATTAGTTTAAGCCAGACAAGGTTTAAATTTATGACTTTTATCTTCAGTAGTAAAAATAAGTCTTAGTCAGACAAATTTTGAAAATTATAATTTTTATTTTCATTAGTAAAAATTAGTTTTAGTCAGCCAAGTTTTAAATTTGATTTTTATTTTCAGTAGTAAAAATTAATTTTAGTCAGCCAAGTTTTAAATTTGATTTTTATTTTCAGTAGTAAAAATTAATTTTAGTCAGCCAAGTTTTAAATTTGATTTTTATTTTCAGTAGTAAAAATTAATTTTAGTCAGACAAGTTTAAAATTTCATTTTTATTTTCAGTATAGTAAAAATTACTTTCAATCACGAATTCTCGATTGTCATCTACTTTTTCCCATCAGTAGGAAAACAAAACTCCATTACGTCAGACACGTTATTGACAGTAATTTTTTGTCAACAGTAGTAAAAGTCAATTTAAATTTTAAAGTCAGACTCACAAAAATACAATCCTCTACTGCTATTGTCGAATTTTCTTACATTATATTTCCAAAATTTCTCTAACAAATAAGCAAAAACACAATAATTTACCATTTTTGTAATCAGTAAAAAAACCCATATGCCTTTCATCAACTGCAATTACATTGAAAAATGAAAATTGACGACTCATATTAACTAAAAGCTATTGAGTGATTTTCAAGTGCCGTGGAGAATTGTCTTTTAGTATAAATAGAGAGACGGGGAAAAAGATTTCTGCGGTTGATTGGAACAAAAGGCAGTAAAGGCGTTCTCGATTGAGTGTTTGTGGGTGAAAACAAGGAAAAAAAAGAAAAAGTGCATTCTTCCTCGACTTGTGTGCGAGTGTGTGTTTTGGAAGCATGCAAGTATTTAAGTATTTTTATATTCATATTTGAATATATAAGTATTTGTATATATATGTACATAAATATATAAATATATATATATTTATACACGAGTGTTTATATGTATAAAATTCCAAGTACGTGTGTGTATGTGTCATGTGGGTGGACAGGTTATCCCCGAAAGAGGGGAGTGTTGCTGTGAAACGCTTAGCGAGATTGCAGGCGACAATACAACAATACAACGTGCGTGACACGCCCGATGGGGCTTTAAGGGGTTGGGGGTTGGAGCAGACACTGAAATCTCGCCAATTCTAGGGGCGGTTTGCCACACCCCTGCGTTTGCTTTCATCTCTTCGACTCCCGACTCTTGGTGCTCAGTTTTCACCCTGTTTTCCCTGCCGCTCTGAATTATTCCTTTCCAAATGGAACTAGGAAACGCTTGTTAACGAAGAACAACCATCTCTCTCTCTCTCCCTCTCTATCTCCTTCTCTCTCATGCATACAACACATTCTTTTGCCGCAAATGAAACAAAAAAAAAAAAAAACGAGGAAAAATTTTTATTCCTTTTTTTATTATCATTTAGATATAAAACATCACAGAGGATGTACTTTATTTCATGTTAACTTTTCTTTTTATTCTCCATTTTTTTCCTTTTTTTGTCGTTATTCTGTAATTGTACATTTGAATATATATTTGTAAAATTTCTGTTGTTTATTTATATATTTATTTAGTTTTCACTGTTTTTCTAAGGATAACAAATTGAGACAAAAAACGGGACGTTTTTTTTGTCTCAATTTGATATCCTTAGAAAAACAGTGTTTTCATTTATACTTTTCATATATTTATCAATTTTTGTATTTGTATATTTTTATGTCTATACGTTTCTATATTTATTCATTTTTATATTAATCCATTTTTATATTTATACGTTTTCTATATTAACTCATTTTTATATTTATACTTTTTCTATATTAATTCATTTTTATATTTATACGTTTCTATACTTATACATTTCTATATTTATACATTTCTATCTTTATCTATTTTTATAATTTATACTTATATATTTCTATATTGTATTATTTTTAATTTTTTTAGTTATTTATTAAGTTATTAGAAGAAAGAAAAAATGGAGAAACGAGGAAAAAATAAAGAAGAGGAAGATGAAAAAGAATAAAAAGAGGATTAAAAAAGAAAAAGAATAAAGAGAAAAAAAAGAAGAAAGAAAAAAGAAAAAGAGAAGAAGAAGAAGAATAAAAAGAGGATTAAAAAAGAAAAAGAAGAAAGAGAAAAAAAAGGAGAAAGAAAAAAGAAAAAGAGAAGAAGAAAAAGAAGAAAGAAAAAGGAAAAAAAAAGAAGAAGAAGAAGAGAAGGAAGAAAAAGAGGATTAAAAAAAGAAGAAGGAGAAAGAGAAAAAAAAAGAAAGAAAAAAGAAAAAAAAGAAGAAGAAAAGGAAGAAGAAGAATGAAAAAAGAAGAAGAAAAGAAAGAAAAAGAAGAGGAAGTGGAAGACGAAGACGAAGATTTTCATTGTTGCATTAATTTCCAAAAAAAATAGAAAGAAGAAAAAGGAAAAGCAAAAATAAAAATTGCCGCTGGAGGAAATCGATGAGAGAATAAAAGCACCATCTTAGGAGAGAAGAACTGCAAACATAAAAAAGCAGTCATGGTACAAAATGGTATTCGAAGTTCTTTTCTCTATTTCCAATCCTTACGATGCGATGTATGTATATATATATATAGTATATTACGTGTATCCTTGCGCACATCTAGCTCGAGATAAAATAGCCGACAATAGTGGTATATAATGCACGATAGGTGAACACACACGGGCTCTTGAGTTTACATTGAAGATTTAGTATCTCTATCTTTTTGTGTGCGAGTACGTGTGTTTGCTCCGCTAGGGTTCAAATGGACAATCAAAAATTCAGCCCCATGTGAGCATCAGCAATAAGGGAACTTGTACACCTATCCAAACCGTCATTGAGTTTACACTATATATATATATACAATATACATATATATACGTGTATACATTGTGTCATGCTCTTGACATTTTTTTTTCTCTTCCTATTCATCGACTCATCCATCAATTTACGGGAATTTGGTCAATAAAAGAAAAAATTATTCGAAAATTTTTGCTGAATTTTTAAAAAATGTGTGGAAAGTGGAATGTTGGTAGATATTACGCTGAATGTTTCGAAAATACTTGAGAATATTCGGGGAATACTTCTTGTAGTAACAGTACTGAAAATATTAAAATTTAATTCGCAATACACTTGGCAAAAAAAATTTAGAAACGTTCTCGAATTCTTCTGAATAATTTCAGAACGAGGAAAAATATTTCTAAACAATTCGATAAATTTTGGAGTAACAAAAAAAAGAAACATTTAAAGTGAATAAAAAAAAAACTTTTAGTTATTCATGAAATACTTTTAAGTACTTAAGGACACTTTGAAGTAATTTTAAGTATTTTAAGACACTTTGATGAATCTTTAAGTCCTTCGAGGGCTTTAGGATTATTTCATAAATACTCTTATTACTTCATTGTATTTAAAAATACAGCCAAAAGTATTTTAGAGACATTCGAAGTATTTTTAAGTACTTTATTTACATTAAAGTATTTTTGAAGCACTTAAATACACTTTAAAGTATTCTAAAACACTTCAAAGTATTTTGAAGTACTTAAAATCACTTTAAAATATTATAAAGAACTTCAAAGTATTTTAAAAGAATTTAAAAACCCTTAAAAGTATTTTTGAAGTACTTAAAAACACTTTAAAGTATTTTTGAAGTACTTAAAACACTTCAAAGTATTCTTAAAGTAGTTCAAAATATTCTTGATGTACTCAAAAACCCATCAAAGTATTTTTAAGTACTTAAGAAAACTTTAAAGTATTTTTTAATACCTTTCTGACTGTTTATCGTAATTTTAAGTCCTTCGAAAGCTTTAGAAATATTTCAAAAATACTCTACTCACTTCAAAGTAATTAAAAATACTTCCAAAGTTATTCAGGGACTTTGGAAGTACTTTTAGTTGCTTAAATACTTTAAAAATTAATTTTCAAGCACTTTAAAACACTTAAAAGTACTTCCAAGAACATCAAGACACGTACAAAGTATTTTTAAATACTTAAAAAGTCTTTAAAGTATTTTTGAAGTACTACAAGGCACATCAAAGTATTTTTTAGTACTTAAAGACATTTCAATATACTCTTAAGTACATAAGAAATTCTTGAATATTTTAAAGCATTCTGATAACTTTTAAGTAATAAAAAATATTCTTAAAAGTATTTCAGAGACTTTAGAAATCATTTTTATGTGCTTCAAAGTTCTTTAAAGTATTTTTAAGTACTTAAAGTTTTTTAGAAATATTTTTCAATTACTCTATTTACTTCAATGTGTTCAAAAATACTTAAAAAAGTATTTTAGGGTCTTTGGAAGAATTTTTATGTACTTCAAGATACTTTAAAGTATTTTTAAGTGCCTAAAGGCACTTTCAAAGTACTTTTAATTATTTTAAGGCTGTTTAAAGTAGTTTTAAGTGTTTAAGGACACTTTAAAGTATTTTTAAAATACATCATGACTTTTTAAATTATTTTAAGTCGTTAATGGGTTTAAGGAATAGTTTTGAAAAAAACTCTGATTACTTTAAAGTAAAATAATAATATTTCCTAAAAGTATTTTAGGAAATTTAAAAACATTTGGAAGTACTTCAATACTTTTTAAAGTATTTTAACTACTTCAATACTTTTAAAGTATTTTTTTAAGTACTTCAATACTTTTTAAAGTATTTCTAAGTACTTCAATACTTTTAAAAGTATTTTAAAGTTTTTTAATACACTTCCAATTATTTTAAAGTACTTGAATACACTTCCAAGTAAGATACTTAAAAGTATTTTTTGTGCTTTCAGGCATTTAGAAGTATTCTTAAGTACTTTAAGTCACTTTAAAGTATTTTTAAGTAATTCATGACTTTCCATAGCATTTTTAAGTTCTTCAAAGGTTTTAGAAAATTTGAAAAATTACTTCTAAAGGATTTTTAATTTTCTCAAGGTTCTGTAAAGTATTTTTCAGTTCTTCAAGAGTTGTAGGAACATTTTTAAAAAAATACTCTGATTACTTCAAAGGAATAAAAAAATTATACAGCATTTCCGGGACTTTAGATATATTTTTAAGTCTTTCAATACTTTTTATTGTATTTTTAAGTACTTTAAGATACTTTAAAGTATTTTCAAATGCTTCAAGTCTCTTCGGAGTATTTTTAAGTAGTGCATGACACTTTATAGTATTTTTAAGTGTTTCCAGGCACTTTGAAGTATTCTTAACTACTTCAAGGCACTTGGAAATATTTTTGAATACTTTCAGATATTTTAACGTATTTTTAAGTTCTTTAAAAACTTGAAGAAAATTTCAAAATTATTCTTTTCACTTCAAAAGTAATAAAAAATATTTTTTAAAGTATTTTGTGAGTTTAAAAATAATTTCAAGTAATTTTTCACACACTTCCAAGTATTTTTAAGAACTTAAAGACATTTTAAAGTATTTTTAACACAGTTTTTTCTAATGATATCAAATTGAGACAAAAAACGAATCAAAACTGTACAGATGCAAAAAAAATCTTCTTTTTAATTTTCCCAAATTGGAAAAAAAAATTTATTGAAAAAAAAAATAAAATAAATTTTTGCGAATAGAAAAAAAAATGATATCCCACGCCAATGAGAGAGAAAAATAGTTAAAGCCAGCTTAAGAGTGAATGTGTATGCTGCACGCTCACATGTTACATACTTATATTTGTACCTGATGTTTGGCCACATATAATTCCACACATCCTGGCAGGGATTCTGGCGAATCTTCAATGACGATGATGAGGGGAGACGGATTCAACAAACATCCAGTTGAAAACGTCTGTTCAAGTTTAATGCCAGAACTGTTACATACTGCCCCTCTCGCATATACGAATTATTCCACAATCGGCCAATTTATTTCCCTAATTAATCGCACATAATTCATCATTGATTTTTCATTTCTCAATTATTTGGAAAAAAATTTATATAACAAACGAATTACATAAAAATAATATGTAAAAAAATATTTCAAAATATTATTTCAAAATATTTAATAATATTATTTCAAAATATTTAAAAATATTATTTCAGAATATTTAAAAATATTATTTCAAAATATTTAAAAATATATTCCAAAATATTTAAAAATGTATTCCAAAATATTTAAAAATATATTTCAAAGTATTTACAAATATATTCCAGAATAATTAATTAAAAATTAATTTAATCAAATAAAAAATTTAAATGAATAATATTATACAAAATTAATTAATTAAATAGAATTTGAAAAATTATAAATAAAGTACATAAATATTTTTCGGTGCAAGAGTTCTGGCGTAAGAGTTTTACTAATTTTTTTAATTTCCTTGATTTTTTTATTTTTTAAAAATTTTTTTTGCGCAACAACTTCAGACACAAGAGTTTCAATAATTTTTTTTAAGTTGTTTGGTTTTGAGTATTTTAAAGTTATTTTCTGTTCAAACAAAATTTTTTCGCGCAAGATTTTGGCTCAAGAGTTCCTTATAGCGCAAAAACAAAAATATTTCTTCATTCAAAGTATTTATTACAGTTGAATAAATTAATAATAAAATTACCAAAAAATTGTTTCTAATAAAACCAAAAATATCAAAAAAAAAAAAAAATTTTTCCATATTTCCCATATTTCTTCTAAAAGCCGACAAAAGAAAATGGTGTTTACGATTATTTGCCTCTCCTTTTGACCAAAACTCTAGCTTAAATAGAGTTATATATATAGACACGTATGTGCCATTGTCGATTGTAGGTGGACAGTTTGAAAAGGGCGAGTGACATACACGTGTGTGCATTTATATATATATATATATATATATATATATATAAATATATATTTGTCGTGTATTGGAGATGCGTTTTGAATTAGGGAACTAGGTGAATAGAAATCTCCGTAAAACGTAAACGGGGTCACAAGATCGAAATTCGAATAAGGGGTAAGTGCATTTGTGGTAATACCCAGTCGAAGCCAAAGGATTACCAGCATTAGGGAGATTAGTGCGAGTAGTCTTTAAGCCGCATCCCTCTATATAGTCGGAGAGTAAATCTCTTTGAGAATTGAATCGCGCTACTTTCTGAAATGGAGCCCATAAAAGGGTTACCTCATGTAACGAACTAAAGATGCTACTGCTACTGCTATTTCCTTTATTATGCATTTTTGATCTTAAAAAAATTACCGACGTAGACTTTTTTTAATATTTCCCCTCTCTTTCTCTCTCTTGGGCGCTCAGCACGCCCAAGTTGGAAATGCGGATCCTCCAAACTAGAGTCGTATCGCATTCGTAAATTATAACTTTTTACCTGTACTAGATATCATGCTCTAATTAGAACCAAATGAAAGCTTGAAAGTTGCTCTACATTTATAATGTTGTTTGATTTGGCTGCGATGAAGATTTCGGGATTTTTTTGGCAAAAAACAAAAATTTTTAAGAATTTCCAAAAACATTTTTTTCTTCAAAGGGGGGGACCTTTCCAACTTTTTTTTTTTTTGCAAAAAAATCGAGATCATTTTCAAAGCACTATAACTTTTTACCTGTGCTAGATATCATGCTCTAATTACAACTAAATGAAAGCTTGAAAGTTGCTCTACATTTCCCATTTTGTTTGAATTGGCTGGGATGAAGATTTCGGGATTTTTTTGGCAAAAAACCAAAATTTTTAAGAATTTCCCAAAATTTTTCATCGAGATCATTTTCAAAGCACTATAACTTTTCACCTGTGCTAGATATCATGCTCTAATTAGAACCAAATGAAAGCTTGAAAGTTGCCCTACATTTATAATGTTGTTTGATTTGGCTGCGATGAAGATTTCGGGATTTTTTTTGGCAAAAAACAAAAATTTTTAAGAATTTCCAAAAACATTTTTTTCTTCAAAGGGGGGGACCTTTCCAACTTTTTTTTTTTTGCAAAAAAATCGAGATCATTTTCAAAGCACTATAACTTTTTACCTGTGCTAGATATCATGCTCTAATTACAACTAAATGAAAGCTTAAAAGTTGCTCTACATTTCCCATTTTGTTTGAATTGGCTGGGATGAAGATTTCGGGATTTTTTTGGCAAAAAACCAAAATTTTTAAGAATTTCCCAAAATTTTTCATCGAGATCATTTTCAAAGCACTATAACTTTTCACCTGTGCTAGATATCATGCTCTAATTAGAACCAAATGAAAGCTTGAAAGTTGCCCTACATTTATAATGTTGTTTGATTTGGCTGCGATGAAGATTTCGGGATTTTTTTGGCAAAAAACAAAAATTTTTAAGAATTTCCAAAAACATTTTTTTTCTTCAAAGGGGGGGACCTTTCCAACTTTTTTTTTTTTGCAAAAAAATCGAGATCATTTTCAAAGCACTATAACTTTTTACCTGTGCTAGATATCATGCTCTAATTACAACTAAATGAAAGCTTAAAAGTTGCTCTACATTTCCCATTTTGTTTGAATTGGCTGGGATGAAGATTTCGGGATTTTTTTGGCAAAAAACTAAAATTTTTAAGAATTTCCCAAAATTTTTCATCGAGATCATTTTCAAAGCACTATAACTTTTCACCTGTGCTAGATATCATGCTCTAATTAGAACCAAATGAAAGCTTGAAAGTTGCTTTACATTTATAATGTTGTTTGATTTGGCTGCGATGAAGATTTCGGGATTTTTTTGGCAAAAAACAAAAATTTTTAAGAATTTCCAAAAACATTTTTTTCTTCAAAGGGGGGGACCTTTCCAACTTTTTTTTTTTTTGCAAAAAAATCGAGATCATTTTCAAAGCACTATAACTTTTTACCTGTGCTAGATATCATGCTCTAATTACAACTAAATGAAAGCTTGAAAGTTGCTCTACATTTCCCATTTTGTTTGAATTGGCTGGGATGAAGATTTCGGGATTTTTTTGGCAAAAAACAAAAATTTTTAAGAATTTCCCAAAATTTTTCATCGAGATCATTTTTAAAGCACTATAACTTTTCACCTGTGCTAGATATCATGCTCTAATTAGAACCAAATGAAAGCTTGAAAGTTGCCCTACATTTATAATGTTGTTTGATTTGGCTGCGATGAAGATTTCGGGATTTTTTTGGCAAAAAACAAAAATTTTTAAGAATTTCCAAAAACATTTTTTTCTTCAAAGGGGGGGACCTTTCCAACTTTTTTTTTTTTTGCAAAAAAATCGAGATCATTTTCAAAGCACTATAACTTTTTACCTGTGCTAGATATCATGCTCTAATTACAACTAAATGAAAGCTTGAAAGTTGCTCTACATTTCCCATTTTGTTTGAATTGGCTGGGATGAAGATTTCGGGATTTTTTTGGCAAAAAACAAAAATTTTTAAGAATTTCCCAAAACATTTTTTTCTTCAAAGGGGGGGACCTTTCCAACTTTTTTTTTTTTTGCAAAAAAATCGAGATCATTTTCAAAGCACTATAACTTTTTACCTGTGCTAGATATCATGCTCTAATTACAACTAAATGAAAGCTTGAAAGTTGCTCTACATTTCCCATTTTGTTTGAATTGGCTGGGATGAAGATTTCGGGATTTTTTTGGCAAAAAAACAAAAATTTTTAAGAATTTCCCAAAATTTTTCATCGAGATCATTTTCAAAGCACTATAACTTTTTACCTGTGCTAGATATCATGCTCTAATTACAAGTAAATGAAAGCTTGAAAGTTGCTCTACATTTCCCATTTTGTTTGAATTGGCTGGGATGAAGATTTCGGGATTTTTTTGGCAAAAAAACCAAAATTTTTAAGAATTTCCCAAAATTTTTCATCGAGATCATTTTCAAAGCACTATAACTTTTCACCTGTGCTAGATATCATGCTCTAATTAGAACCAAATGAAAGCTTGAAAGTTGCTCTACATTTATAATGTTGTTTGATTTGGCTGCGATGAAGATTTCGGGATTTTTTTGGCAAAAAACAAAAATTTTTAAGAATTTCCAAAAACATTTTTTTCTTCAAAGGGGGGGACCTTTCCAACTTTTTTTTTTTTTGCAAAAAAATCGAGATCATTTTCAAAGCACTATAACTTTTTACCTGTGCTAGATATCATGCTCTAATTACAACTAAATGAAAGCTTGAAAGTTGCTCTACATTTCCCATTTTGTTTGAATTGGCTGGGATGAAGATTTCGGGATTTTTTTGGCAAAAAACAAAAATTTTTAAGAATTTCCCAAAATTTTTCATCGAGATCATTTTCAAAGCACTATAACTTTTCACCTGTGCTAGATATCATGCTCTAATTAGAACCAAATGAAAGCTTGAAAGTTGCTCTACATTTATAATGTTGTTTGATTTGGCTGCGATGAAGATTTCGGGATTTTTTTTGGCAAAAAACAAAAATTTTTAAGAATTTCCAAAAACATTTTTTTCTTCAAAGGGGGGGACCTTTCCAACTTTTTTTTTTTTTTGCAAAAAAATCGAGATCATTTTCAAAGCACTATAACTTTTTACCTGTGCTAGATATCATGCTCTAATTACAACTAAATGAAAGCTTGAAAGTTGCTCTACATTTCCCATTTTGTTTGAATTGGCTGGGATGAAGATTTCGGGATTTTTTTGGCAAAAAACAAAAATTTTTAAGAATTTCCCAAAATTTTTCATCGAGATCATTTTCAAAGCACTATAACTTTTCACCTGTGCTAGATATCATGCTCTAATTAGAACCAAATGAAAGCTTGAAAGTTGCTCTACATTTATAATGTTGTTTGATTTGGCTGCGATGAAGATTTCGGGATTTTTTTGGCAAAAAACAAAAATTTTTAAGAATTTCCCAAAATTTTTCATCGAGATCATTTTTAAAGCACTATAACTTTTCACCTGTGCTAGATATCATGCTCTAATTAGAACCAAATGAAAGCTTGAAAGTTGCCCTACATTTATAATGTTGTTTGATTTGGCTGCGATGAAGATTTCGGGATTTTTTTGGCAAAAAAACAAAAATTTTTAAGAATTTCCAAAAACATTTTTTTCTTCAAAGGGGGGGACCTTTCCAACTTTTTTTTTTTTTGCAAAAAAATCGAGATCATTTTCAAAGCACTATAACTTTTTACCTGTGCTAGATATCATGCTCTAATTACAACTAAATGAAAGCTTGAAAGTTGCTCTACATTTCCCATTTTGTTTGAATTGGCTGGGATGAAGATTTCGGGATTTTTTTGGCAAAAAACAAAAATTTTTAAGAATTTCCCAAAACATTTTTTTCTTCAAAGGGGGGACCTTTCCAACTTTTTTTTTTTTTGCAAAAAAATCGAGATCATTTTCAAAGCACTATAACTTTTTACCTGTGCTAGATATCATGCTCTAATTACAACTAAATGAAAGCTTGAAAGTTGCTCTACATTTCCCATTTTGTTTGAATTGGCTGGGATGAAGATTTCGGGATTTTTTTGGCAAAAAACCAAAATTTTTAAGAATTTCCAAAAACATTTTTTTCTTCAAAGGGGGGGACCTTTCCAACTTTTTTTTTTTTTGCAAAAAAATCGAGATCATTTTCAAAGCACTATAACTTTTTACCTGTGCTAGATATCATGCTCTAATTACAACTAAATGAAAGCTTGAAAGTTGCTCTACATTTCCCATTTTGTTTGAATTGGCTGGGATGAAGATTTCGGGATTTTTTTGGCAAAAAACAAAAATTTTTAAGAATTTCCCAAAATTTTTCATCGAGATCATTTTTAAAGCACTATAACTTTTCACCTGTGCTAGATATCATGCTCTAATTAGAACCAAATGAAAGCTTGAAAGTTGCCCTACATTTATAATGTTGTTTGATTTGGCTGCGATGAAGATTTCGGGATTTTTTTGGCAAAAAACAAAAATTTTTAAGAATTTCCAAAAACATTTTTTTCTTCAAAGGGGGGGACCTTTCCAACTTTTTTTTTTTTTGCAAAAAAATCGAGATCATTTTCAAAGCACTATAACTTTTTACCTGTGCTAGATATCATGCTCTAATTACAACTAAATGAAAGCTTGAAAGTTGCTCTACATTTCCCATTTTGTTTGAATTTGCTGGGATGAAGATTTCGGGATTTTTTTGGCAAAAAACAAAAATTTTTAAGAATTTCCCAAAATTTTTCATCGAGATCATTTTCAAAGCACTATAACTTTTCACCTGTGCTAGATATCATGCTCTAATTAGAACCAAATGAAAGCTTGAAAGTTGCTCTACATTTATAATGTTGTTTGATTTGGCTGCGATGAAGATTTCGGGATTTTTTTGGCAAAAAACAAAAATTTTTAAGAATTTCCAAAAACATTTTTTTCTTCAAAGGGGGGGACCTTTCCAACTTTTTTTTTTTTGCAAAAAAATCGAGATCATTTTCAAAGCACTATAACTTTTTACCTGTGCTAGATATCATGCTCTAATTACAACTAAATGAAAGCTTGAAAGTTGCTCTACATTTCCCATTTTGTTTGAATTGGCTGGGATGAAGATTTCGGGATTTTTTTGGCAAAAAACAAAAATTTTTAAGAATTTCCCAAAATTTTTCATCGAGATCATTTTCAAAGCACTATAACTTTTTACCTGTGCTAGATATCATGCTCTAATTACAAGTAAATGAAAGCTTGAAAGTTGCTCTACATTTCCCATTTTGTTTGAATTGGCTGGGATGAAGATTTCGGGATTTTTTTGGCAAAAAACCAAAATTTTTAAGAATTTCCCAAAATTTTTCATCGAGATCATTTTCAAAGCACTATAACTTTTCACCTGTGCTAGATATCATGCTCTAATTAGAACCAAATGAAAGCTTGAAAGTTGCTCTACATTTATAATGTTGTTTGATTTGGCTGCGATGAAGATTTCGGGATTTTTTTGGCAAAAAACAAAAATTTTTAAGAATTTCCAAAAACATTTTTTTCTTCAAAGGGGGGGACCTTTCCAACTTTTTTTTTTTTTTGCAAAAAAATCGAGATCATTTTCAAAGCACTATAACTTTTTACCTGTGCTAGATATCATGCTCTAATTACAACTAAATGAAAGCTTGAAAGTTGCTCTACATTTCCCATTTTGTTTGAATTGGCTGGGATGAAGATTTCGGGATTTTTTTGGCAAAAAACAAAAATTTTTAAGAATTTCCCAAAATTTTTCATCGAGATCATTTTCAAAGCACTATAACTTTTCACCTGTGCTAGATATCATGCTCTAATTAGAACCAAATGAAAGCTTGAAAGTTGCTCTACATTTATAATGTTGTTTGATTTGGCTGCGATGAAGATTTCGGGATTTTTTTGGCAAAAAACAAAAATTTTTAAGAATTTCCAAAAACATTTTTTTCTTCAAAGGGGGGGACCTTTCCAACTTTTTTTTTTTTTGCAAAAAAAATCGAGATCATTTTCAAAGCACTATAACTTTTTACCTGTGCTAGATATCATGCTCTAATTACAACTAAATGAAAGCTTGAAAGTTGCTCTACATTTCCCATTTTGTTTGAATTGGCTGGGATGAAGATTTCGGGATTTTTTTGGCAAAAAACAAAAATTTTTAAGAATTTCCCAAAATTTTTCATCGAGATCATTTTCAAAGCACTATAACTTTTCACCTGTGCTAGATATCATGCTCTAATTAGAACCAAATGAAAGCTTGAAAGTTGCTCTACATTTATAATGTTGTTTGATTTGGCTGCGATGAAGATTTCGGGATTTTTTTGGCAAAAAACAAAAATTTTTAAGAATTTCCCAAAATTTTTCATCGAGATCATTTTTAAAGCACTATAACTTTTCACCTGTGCTAGATATCATGCTCTAATTAGAACCAAATGAAAGCTTGAAAGTTGCCCTACATTTATAATGTTGTTTGATTTGGCTGCGATGAAGATTTCGGGATTTTTTTGGCAAAAAACAAAAATTTTTAAGAATTTCCAAAAACATTTTTTTCTTCAAAGGGGGGGACCTTTCCAACTTTTTTTTTTTTTGCAAAAAAATCGAGATCATTTTCAAAGCACTATAACTTTTTACCTGTGCTAGATATCATGCTCTTTTTTCGGGATTTTTTTGGCAAAAAACAAAAATTTTTAAGAATTTCCCAAAATTTTTCATCGAGATCATTTTTAAAGCACTATAACTTTTCACCTGTGCTAGATATCATGCTCTAATTAGAACCAAATGAAAGCTTGAAAGTTGCCCTACATTTATAATGTTGTTTGATTTGGCTGCGATGAAGATTTCGGGATTTTTTTGGCAAAAAACAAAAATTTTTAAGAATTTCCAAAAACATTTTTTTCTTCAAAGGGGGGGACCTTTCCAACTTTTTTTTTTTTTGCAAAAAAATCGAGATCATTTTCAAAGCACTATAACTTTTTACCTGTGCTAGATATCATGCTCTAATTACAACTAAATGAAAGCTTGAAAGTTGCTCTACATTTCCCATTTTGTTTGAATTTGCTGGGATGAAGATTTCGGGATTTTTTTGGCAAAAAACAAAAATTTTTAAGAATTTCCCAAAATTTTTCATCGAGATCATTTTCAAAGCACTATAACTTTTCACCTGTGCTAGATATCATGCTCTAATTAGAACCAAATGAAAGCTTGAAAGTTGCTCTACATTTATAATGTTGTTTGATTTGGCTGCGATGAAGATTTCGGGATTTTTTTGGCAAAAAACAAAAATTTTTAAGAATTTCCAAAAACATTTTTTTCTTCAAAGGGGGGGACCTTTCCAACTTTTTTTTTTTTTGCAAAAAAATCGAGATCATTTTCAAAGCACTATAACTTTTTACCTGTGCTAGATATCATGCTCTAATTACAACTAAATGAAAGCTTGAAAGTTGCTCTACATTTCCCATTTTGTTTGAATTGGCTGGGATGAAGATTTCGGGATTTTTTTGGCAAAAAAACAAAAATTTTTAAGAATTTCCCAAAATTTTTCATCGAGATCATTTTCAAAGCACTATAACTTTTCACCTGTGCTAGATATCATGCTCTAATTAGAACCAAATGAAAGCTTGAAAGTTGCTCTACATTTATAATGTTGTTTGATTTGGCTGCGATGAAGATTTCGGGATTTTTTTGGCAAAAAACAAAAATTTTTAAGAATTTCCAAAAACATTTTTTTCTTCAAAGGGGGGGACCTTTCCAACTTTTTTTTTTTTTGCAAAAAAATCGAGATCATTTTCAAAGCACTATAACTTTTTACCTGTGCTAGATATCATGCTCTAATTACAACTAAATGAAAGCTTGAAAGTTGCTCTACATTTCCCATTTTGTTTGAATTGGCTGGGATGAAGATTTCGGGATTTTTTTGGCAAAAAACAAAAATTTTTAAGAATTTCCCAAAATTTTTCATCGAGATCATTTTCAAAGCACTATAACTTTTCACCTGTGCTAGATATCATGCTCTAATTAGAACCAAATGAAAGCTTGAAAGTTTCTCTACATTTATAATGTTGTTTGATTTGGCTGCGATGAAGATTTCGGGATTTTTTTGGCAAAAAACAAAAATTTTTAAGAATTTCCAAAAACATTTTTTTCTTCAAAGGGGGGGACCTTTCCAACTTTTTTTTTTTTTGCAAAAAAATCGAGATCATTTTCAAAGCACTATAACTTTTTACCTGTGCTAGATATCATGCTCTAATTACAACTAAATGAAAGCTTGAAAGTTGCTCTACATTTCCCATTTTGTTTGAATTGGCTGGGATGAAGATTTCGGGATTTTTTTGGCAAAAAACAAAAATTTTTAAGAATTTCCCAAAATTTTTCATCGAGATCATTTTCAAAGCACTATAACTTTTCACCTGTGCTAGATATCATGCTCTAATTAGAACCAAATGAAAGCTTGAAAGTTGCTCTACATTTCCCATTTTGTTTGAATTGGCTGGGATGAAGATTTCGGGATTTTTTTGGCAAAAAACAAAAATTTTTAAGAATTTCCCAAAATTTTTCATCGAGATCATTTTCAAAGCACTATAACTTTTCACCTGTGCTAGATATCATGCTCTAATTAGAACCAAATGAAAGCTTGAAAGTTGCTCTACATTTATAATGTTGTTTGATTTGGCTGCGATGAAGATTTCGGGATTTTTTTGGCAAAAAACAAAAATTTTTAAGAATTTCCAAAAACATTTTTTTCTTCAAAGGGGGGGACCTTTCCAACTTTTTTTTTTTTTGCAAGAAAATCGAGATCATTTTCAAAGCACTATAACTTTTTACCTGTGCTAGATATCATGCTCTAATTACAACTAAATGAAAGCTTGAAAGTTGCTCTACATTTCCCATTTTGTTTGAATTGGCTGGGATGAAGATTTCGGGATTTTTTTTGGCAAAAAACAAAAATTTTTAAGAATTTCCCAAAATTTTTCATCGAGATCATTTTCAAAGCACTATAACTTTTCACCTGTGCTAGATATCATGCTCTAATTAGAACCAAATGAAAGCTTGAAAGTTGCTCTACATTTATAATGTTGTTTGATTTGGCTGCGATGAAGATTTCGGGATTTTTTTGGCAAAAAACAAAAATTTTTAAGAATTTCCAAAAACATTTTTTTCTTCAAAGGGGGGGACCTTTCCAACTTTTTTTTTTTTTGCAAAAAAATCGAGATCATTTTCAAAGCACTATAACTTTTTACCTGTGCTAGATATCATGCTCTAATTACAACTAAATGAAAGCTTGAAAGTTGCTCTACATTTCCCATTTTGTTTGAATTGGCTGGGATGAAGATTTCGGGATTTTTTTGGCAAAAAACAAAAATTTTTAAGAATTTCCCAAAATTTTTCATCGAGATCATTTTCAAAGCACTATAACTTTTCACCTGTGCTAGATATCATGCTCTAATTAGAACCAAATGAAAGCTTGAAAGTTGCTCTACATTTATAATGTTGTTTGATTTGGCTGCGATGAAGATTTCGGGATTTTTTTGGCAAAAAACAAAAATTTTTAAGAATTTCCAAAAACATTTTTTTCTTCAAAGGGGGGGACCTTTCCAACTTTTTTTTTTTTTGCAAAAAAATCGAGATCATTTTCAAAGCACTATAACTTTTTACCTGTGCTAGATATCATGCTCTAATTACAACTAAATGAAAGCTTGAAAGTTGCTCTACATTTCCCATTTTGTTTGAATTGGCTGGGATGAAGATTTCGGGATTTTTTTGGCAAAAAACAAAAATTTTTAAGAATTTCCCAAAATTTTTCATCGAGATCATTTTCAAAGCACTATAACTTTTCACCTGTGCTAGATATCATGCTCTAATTAGAACCAAATGAAAGCTTGAAAGTTGCCCTACATTTATAATGTTGTTTGATTTGGCTGCGATGAAGATTTCGGGATTTTTTTGGCAAAAAACAAAAATTTTTAAGAATTTCCAAAAACATTTTTTTCTTCAAAGGGGGGGACCTTTCCAACTTTTTTTTTTTTGCAAAAAAATCGAGATCATTTTCAAAGCACTATAACTTTTTACCTGTGCTAGATATCATGCTCTTTTTTTCGGGATTTTTTTGGCAAAAAACAAAAATTTTTAAGAATTTCCCAAAATTTTTCATCGAGATCATTTTTAAAGCACTATAACTTTTCACCTGTGCTAGATATCATGCTCTAATTAGAACCAAATGAAAGCTTGAAAGTTGCCCTACATTTATAATGTTGTTTGATTTGGCTGCGATGAAGATTTCGGGATTTTTTTGGCAAAAAACAAAAATTTTTAAGAATTTCCAAAAACATTTTTTTCTTCAAAGGGGGGGACCTTTCCAACTTTTTTTTTTTTTGCAAAAAAATCGAGATCATTTTCAAAGCACTATAACTTTTTACCTGTGCTAGATATCATGCTCTAATTACAACTAAATGAAAGCTTGAAAGTTGCTCTACATTTCCCATTTTGTTTGAATTTGCTGGGATGAAGATTTCGGGATTTTTTTGGCAAAAAACAAAAATTTTTAAGAATTTCCCAAAATTTTTCATCGAGATCATTTTCAAAGCACTATAACTTTTCACCTGTGCTAGATATCATGCTCTAATTAGAACCAAATGAAAGCTTGAAAGTTGCTCTACATTTATAATGTTGTTTGATTTGGCTGCGATGAAGATTTCGGGATTTTTTTGGCAAAAAACAAAAATTTTTAAGAATTTCCAAAAACATTTTTTTCTTCAAAGGGGGGGACCTTTCCAACTTTTTTTTTTTTTGCAAAAAAATCGAGATCATTTTCAAAGCACTATAACTTTTTACCTGTGCTAGATATCATGCTCTAATTACAACTAAATGAAAGCTTGAAAGTTGCTCTACATTTCCCATTTTGTTTGAATTGGCTGGGATGAAGATTTCGGGATTTTTTTGGCAAAAAACAAAAATTTTTAAGAATTTCCCAAAATTTTTCATCGAGATCATTTTCAAAGCACTATAACTTTTCACCTGTGCTAGATATCATGCTCTAATTAGAACCAAATGAAAGCTTGAAAGTTGCTCTACATTTATAATGTTGTTTGATTTGGCTGCGATGAAGATTTCGGGATTTTTTTGGCAAAAAACAAAAATTTTTAAGAATTTCCAAAAACATTTTTTTCTTCAAAGGGGGGGACCTTTCCAACTTTTTTTTTTTTTGCAAAAAAAATCGAGATCATTTTCAAAGCACTATAACTTTTTACCTGTGCTAGATATCATGCTCTAATTACAACTAAATGAAAGCTTGAAAGTTGCTCTACATTTCCCATTTTGTTTGAATTGGCTGGGATGAAGATTTCGGGATTTTTTTGGCAAAAAACAAAAATTTTTAAGAATTTCCCAAAATTTTTCATCGAGATCATTTTCAAAGCACTATAACTTTTCACCTGTGCTAGATATCATGCTCTAATTAGAACCAAATGAAAGCTTGAAAGTTTCTCTACATTTATAATGTTGTTTGATTTGGCTGCGATGAAGATTTCGGGATTTTTTTGGCAAAAAACAAAAATTTTTAAGAATTTCCAAAAACATTTTTTTCTTCAAAGGGGGGGACCTTTCCAACTTTTTTTTTTTTGCAAAAAAATCGAGATCATTTTCAAAGCACTATAACTTTTTACCTGTGCTAGATATCATGCTCTAATTACAACTAAATGAAAGCTTGAAAGTTGCTCTACATTTCCCATTTTGTTTGAATTGGCTGGGATGAAGATTTCGGGATTTTTTTTGGCAAAAAACAAAAATTTTTAAGAATTTCCCAAAATTTTTCATCGAGATCATTTTCAAAGCACTATAACTTTTCACCTGTGCTAGATATCATGCTCTAATTAGAACCAAATGAAAGCTTGAAAGTTGCTCTACATTTCCCATTTTGTTTGAATTGGCTGGGATGAAGATTTCGGGATTTTTTTGGCAAAAAACAAAAATTTTTAAGAATTTCCCAAAATTTTTCATCGAGATCATTTTCAAAGCACTATAACTTTTCACCTGTGCTAGATATCATGCTCTAATTAGAACCAAATGAAAGCTTGAAAGTTGCTCTACATTTATAATGTTGTTTGATTTGGCTGCGATGAAGATTTCGGGATTTTTTTGGCAAAAAACAAAAATTTTTAAGAATTTCCAAAAACATTTTTTTCTTCAAAGGGGGGGACCTTTCCAACTTTTTTTTTTTTTGCAAGAAAATCGAGATCATTTTCAAAGCACTATAACTTTTTACCTGTGCTAGATATCATGCTCTAATTACAACTAAATGAAAGCTTGAAAGTTGCTCTACATTTCCCATTTTGTTTGAATTGGCTGGGATGAAGATTTCGGGATTTTTTTTGGCAAAAAACAAAAATTTTTAAGAATTTCCCAAAATTTTTCATCGAGATCATTTTCAAAGCACTATAACTTTTCACCTGTGCTAGATATCATGCTCTAATTAGAACCAAATGAAAGCTTGAAAGTTGCTCTACATTTATAATGTTGTTTGATTTGGCTGCGATGAAGATTTCGGGATTTTTTTGGCAAAAAACAAAAATTTTTAAGAATTTCCAAAAACATTTTTTTCTTCAAAGGGGGGGACCTTTCCAACTTTTTTTTTTTTTGCAAAAAAATCGAGATCATTTTCAAAGCACTATAACTTTTTACCTGTGCTAGATATCATGCTCTAATTACAACTAAATGAAAGCTTGAAAGTTGCTCTACATTTCCCATTTTGTTTGAATTGGCTGGGATGAAGATTTCGGGATTTTTTTGGCAAAAAACAAAAATTTTTAAGAATTTCCCAAAATTTTTCATCGAGATCATTTTCAAAGCACTATAACTTTTCACCTGTGCTAGATATCATGCTCTAATTAGAACCAAATGAAAGCTTGAAAGTTGCTCTACATTTATAATGTTGTTTGATTTGGCTGCGATGAAGATTTCGGGATTTTTTTGGCAAAAAACAAAAATTTTTAAGAATTTCCAAAAACATTTTTTTCTTCAAAGGGGGGGACCTTTCCAACTTTTTTTTTTTTTGCAAAAAAATCGAGATCATTTTCAAAGCACTATAACTTTTTACCTGTGCTAGATATCATGCTCTAATTACAACTAAATGAAAGCTTGAAAGTTGCTCTACATTTCCCATTTTGTTTGAATTGGCTGGGATGAAGATTTCGGGATTTTTTTGGCAAAAAACAAAAATTTTTAAGAATTTCCCAAAATTTTTCATCGAGATCATTTTCAAAGCACTATAACTTTTCACCTGTGCTAGATATCATGCTCTAATTAGAACCAAATGAAAGCTTGAAAGTTGCTCTACATTTATAATGTTGTTTGATTTGGCTGCGATGAAGATTTCGGGATTTTTTTGGCAAAAAACAAAAATTTTTAAGAATTTCCAAAAACATTTTTTTCTTCAAAGGGGGGGACCTTTCCAACTTTTTTTTTTTTTGCAAAAAAATCGAGATCATTTTCAAAGCACTATAACTTTTTACCTGTGCTAGATATCATGCTCTAATTACAACTAAATGAAAGCTTGAAAGTTGCTCTACATTTCCCATTTTGTTTGAATTGGCTGGGATGAAGATTTCGGGATTTTTTTGGCAAAAAACAAAAATTTTTAAGAATTTCCCAAAATTTTTCATCGAGATCATTTTCAAAGCACTATAACTTTTCACCTGTGCTAGATATCATGCTCTAATTAGAACCAAATGAAAGCTTGAAAGTTGCTCTACATTTATAATGTTGTTTGATTTGGCTGCGATGAAGATTTCGGGATTTTTTTGGCAAAAAACAAAAATTTTTAAGAATTTCCAAAAACATTTTTTTCTTCAAAGGGGGGGACCTTTCCAACTTTTTTTTTTTTTGCAAAAAAATCGAGATCATTTTCAAAGCACTATAACTTTTTACCTGTGCTAGATATCATGCTCTAATTACAACTAAATGAAAGCTTGAAAGTTGCTCTACATTTCCCATTTTGTTTGAATTGGCTGGGATGAAGATTTCGGGATTTTTTTGGCAAAAAACAAAAATTTTTAAGAATTTCCCAAAATTTTTCATCGAGATCATTTTCAAAGCACTATAACTTTTCACCTGTGCTAGATATCATGCTCTAATTAGAACCAAATGAAAGCTTGAAAGTTGCTCTACATTTATAATGTTGTTTGATTTGGCTGCGATGAAGATTTCGGGATTTTTTTGGCAAAAAACAAAAATTTTTAAGAATTTCCAAAAACATTTTTTTCTTCAAAGGGGGGGACCTTTCCAACTTTTTTTTTTTTTGCAAAAAAATCGAGATCATTTTCAAAGCACTATAACTTTTTACCTGTGCTAGATATCATGCTCTAATTACAACTAAATGAAAGCTTGAAAGTTGCTCTACATTTCCCATTTTGTTTGAATTGGCTGGGATGAAGATTTCGGGATTTTTTTGGCAAAAAACAAAAATTTTTAAGAATTTCCCAAAATTTTTCATCGAGATCATTTTCAAAGCACTATAACTTTTCACCTGTGCTAGATATCATGCTCTAATTAGAACCAAATGAAAGCTTGAAAGTTGCTCTACATTTATAATGTTGTTTGATTTGGCTGCGATGAAGATTTCGGGATTTTTTTGGCAAAAAACAAAAATTTTTAAGAATTTCCAAAAACATTTTTTTCTTCAAAGGGGGGGACCTTTCCAACTTTTTTTTTTTTTTGCAAAAAAATCGAGATCATTTTCAAAGCACTATAACTTTTTACCTGTGCTAGATATCATGCTCTAATTACAACTAAATGAAAGCTTGAAAGTTGCTCTACATTTCCCATTTTGTTTGAATTGGCTGGGATGAAGATTTCGGGATTTTTTTGGCAAAAAACAAAAATTTTTAAGAATTTCCCAAAATTTTTCATCGAGATCATTTTCAAAGCACTATAACTTTTCACCTGTGCTAGATATCATGCTCTAATTAGAACCAAATGAAAGCTTGAAAGTTGCTCTACATTTATAATGTTGTTTGATTTGGCTGCGATGAAGATTTCGGGATTTTTTTGGCAAAAAACAAAAATTTTTAAGAATTTCCAAAAACATTTTTTTCTTCAAAGGGGGGGACCTTTCCAACTTTTTTTTTTTTTGCAAAAAAATCGAGATCATTTTCAAAGCACTATAACTTTTTACCTGTGCTAGATATCATGCTCTAATTACAACTAAATGAAAGCTTGAAAGTTGCTCTACATTTCCCATTTTGTTTGAATTGGCTGGGATGAAGATTTCGGGATTTTTTTGGCAAAAAACAAAAATTTTTAAGAATTTCCCAAAATTTTTCATCGAGATCATTTTCAAAGCACTATAACTTTTCACCTGTGCTAGATATCATGCTCTAATTAGAACCAAATGAAAGCTTGAAAGTTGCTCTACATTTATAATGTTGTTTGATTTGGCTGCGATGAAGATTTCGGGATTTTTTTGGCAAAAAACAAAAATTTTTAAGAATTTCCAAAAACATTTTTTTCTTCAAAGGGGGGGACCTTTCCAACTTTTTTTTTTTTTGCAAAAAAATCGAGATCATTTTCAAAGCACTATAACTTTTTACCTGTGCTAGATATCATGCTCTAATTACAACTAAATGAAAGCTTGAAAGTTGCTCTACATTTCCCATTTTGTTTGAATTGGCTGGGATGAAGATTTCGGGATTTTTTTGGCAAAAAACAAAAATTTTTAAGAATTTCCCAAAATTTTTCATCGAGATCATTTTCAAAGCACTATAACTTTTCACCTGTGCTAGATATCATGCTCTAATTAGAACCAAATGAAAGCTTGAAAGTTGCTCTACATTTATAATGTTGTTTGATTTGGCTGCGATGAAGATTTCGGGATTTTTTTGGCAAAAAACAAAAATTTTTAAGAATTTCCAAAAACATTTTTTTCTTCAAAGGGGGGGACCTTTCCAACTTTTTTTTTTTTGCAAAAAAATCGAGATCATTTTCAAAGCACTATAACTTTTTACCTGTGCTAGATATCATGCTCTAATTACAACTAAATGAAAGCTTGAAAGTTGCTCTACATTTCCCATTTTGTTTGAATTGGCTGGGATGAAGATTTCGGGATTTTTTTGGCAAAAAACAAAAATTTTTAAGAATTTCCCAAAATTTTTCATCGAGATCATTTTCAAAGCACTATAACTTTTCACCTGTGCTAGATATCATGCTCTAATTAGAACCAAATGAAAGCTTGAAAGTTGCTCTACATTTATAATGTTGTTTGATTTGGCTGCGATGAAGATTTCGGGATTTTTTTGGCAAAAAACAAAAATTTTTAAGAATTTCCAAAAACATTTTTTTCTTCAAAGGGGGGGACCTTTCCAACTTTTTTTTTTTTTGCAAAAAAATCGAGATCATTTTCAAAGCACTATAACTTTTTACCTGTGCTAGATATCATGCTCTAATTACAACTAAATGAAAGCTTGAAAGTTGCTCTACATTTCCCATTTTGTTTGAATTGGCTGGGATGAAGATTTCGGGATTTTTTTGGCAAAAAACAAAAATTTTTAAGAATTTCCCAAAATTTTTCATCGAGATCATTTTCAAAGCACTATAACTTTTCACCTGTGCTAGATATCATGCTCTAATTAGAACCAAATGAAAGCTTGAAAGTTGCTCTACATTTATAATGTTGTTTGATTTGGCTGCGATGAAGATTTCGGGATTTTTTTGGCAAAAAACAAAAATTTTTAAGAATTTCCAAAAACATTTTTTTCTTCAAAGGGGGGGACCTTTCCAACTTTTTTTTTTTTTGCAAAAAAATCGAGATCATTTTCAAAGCACTATAACTTTTTACCTGTGCTAGATATCATGCTCTAATTACAACTAAATGAAAGCTTGAAAGTTGCTCTACATTTATAATGTTGTTTGATTTGGCTGCGATGAAGATTTCGGGATTTTTTTGGCAAAAAACAAAAATTTTTAAGAATTTCCAAAAACATTTTTTTCTTCAAAGGGGGGGACCTTTCCAACTTTTTTTTTTTTTGCAAAAAAATCGAGATTATTTTCAAAGCACTATAACTTTTTACCTGTGCTAGATATCATGCTCTAATTACAACTAAATGAAAGCTTGAAAGTTGCTCTACATTTCCCATTTTGTTTGAATTGGCTGGGATGAAGATTTCGGGATTTTTTTGGCAAAAAACAAAAATTTTTAAGAATTTCCCAAAATTTTTCATCGAGATCATTTTCAAAGCACTATAACTTTTCACCTGTGCTAGATATCATGCTCTAATTAGAACCAAATGAAAGCTTGAAAGTTGCTCTACATTTATAATGTTGTTTGATTTGGCTGCGATGAAGATTTCGGGATTTTTTTGGCAAAAAACAAAAATTTTTAAGAATTTCCAAAAACATTTTTTTCTTCAAAGGGGGGGACCTTTCCAACTTTTTTTTTTTTGCAAAAAAATCGAGATCATTTTCAAAGCACTATAACTTTTTACCTGTGCTAGATATCATGCTCTAATTACAACTAAATGAAAGCTTGAAAGTTGCTCTACATTTCCCATTTTGTTTGAATTGGCTGGGATGAAGATTTCGGGATTTTTTTGGCAAAAAACAAAAATTTTTAAGAATTTCCCAAAATTTTTCATCGAGATCATTTTCAAAGCACTATAACTTTTCACCTGTGCTAGATATCATGCTCTAATTAGAACCAAATGAAAGCTTGAAAGTTGCTCTACATTTATAATGTTGTTTGATTTGGCTGCGATGAAGATTTCGGGATTTTTTTGGCAAAAAACAAAAATTTTTAAGAATTTCCAAAAACATTTTTTTCTTCAAAGGGGGGGACCTTTCCAACTTTTTTTTTTTTTGCAAAAAAATCGAGATCATTTTCAAAGCACTATAACTTTTTACCTGTGCTAGATATCATGCTCTAATTACAACTAAATGAAAGCTTGAAAGTTGCTCTACATTTCCCATTTTGTTTGAATTGGCTGGGATGAAGATTTCGGGATTTTTTTGGCAAAAAACAAAAATTTTTAAGAATTTCCCAAAATTTTTCATCGAGATCATTTTCAAAGCACTATAACTTTTCACCTGTGCTAGATATCATGCTCTAATTAGAACCAAATGAAAGCTTGAAAGTTGCTCTACATTTATAATGTTGTTTGATTTGGCTGCGATGAAGATTTCGGGATTTTTTTGGCAAAAAACAAAAATTTTTAAGAATTTCCAAAAACATTTTTTTCTTCAAAGGGGGGGACCTTTCCAACTTTTTTTTTTTTTGCAAAAAAATCGAGATCATTTTCAAAGCACTATAACTTTTTACCTGTGCTAGATATCATGCTCTAATTACAACTAAATGAAAGCTTGAAAGTTGCTCTACATTTCCCATTTTGTTTGAATTGGCTGGGATGAAGATTTCGGGATTTTTTTGGCAAAAAACAAAAATTTTTAAGAATTTCCCAAAATTTTTCATCGAGATCATTTTCAAAGCACTATAACTTTTCACCTGTGCTAGATATCATGCTCTAATTAGAACCAAATGAAAGCTTGAAAGTTGCTCTACATTTATAATGTTGTTTGATTTGGCTGCGATGAAGATTTCGGGATTTTTTTGGCAAAAAACAAAAATTTTTAAGAATTTCCAAAAACATTTTTTTCTTCAAAGGGGGGGACCTTTCCAACTTTTTTTTTTTTGCAAAAAAATCGAGATCATTTTCAAAGCACTATAACTTTTTACCTGTGCTAGATATCATGCTCTAATTACAACTAAATGAAAGCTTGAAAGTTGCTCTACATTTCCCATTTTGTTTGAATTGGCTGGGATGAAGATTTCGGGATTTTTTTGGCAAAAAACAAAAATTTTTAAGAATTTCCCAAAATTTTTCATCGAGATCATTTTCAAAGCACTATAACTTTTCACCTGTGCTAGATATCATGCTCTAATTAGAACCAAATGAAAGCTTGAAAGTTGCTCTACATTTATAATGTTGTTTGATTTGGCTGCGATGAAGATTTCGGGATTTTTTTGGCAAAAAACAAAAATTTTTAAGAATTTCCAAAAACATTTTTTTCTTCAAAGGGGGGGACCTTTCCAACTTTTTTTTTTTTTGCAAAAAAATCGAGATCATTTTCAAAGCACTATAACTTTTTACCTGTGCTAGATATCATGCTCTAATTACAACTAAATGAAAGCTTGAAAGTTGCTCTACATTTCCCATTTTGTTTGAATTGGCTGGGATGAAGATTTCGGGATTTTTTTGGCAAAAAACAAAAATTTTTAAGAATTTCCCAAAATTTTTCATCGAGATCATTTTCAAAGCACTATAACTTTTCACCTGTGCTAGATATCATGCTCTAATTAGAACCAAATGAAAGCTTGAAAGTTGCTCTACATTTATAATGTTGTTTGATTTGGCTGCGATGAAGATTTCGGGATTTTTTTGGCAAAAAACAAAAATTTTTAAGAATTTCCAAAAACATTTTTTTCTTCAAAGGGGGGGACCTTTCCAACTTTTTTTTTTTTTGCAAAAAAATCGAGATCATTTTCAAAGCACTATAACTTTTTACCTGTGCTAGATATCATGCTCTAATTACAACTAAATGAAAGCTTGAAAGTTGCTCTACATTTCCCATTTTGTTTGAATTGGCTGGGATGAAGATTTCGGGATTTTTTTGGCAAAAAACAAAAATTTTTAAGAATTTCCCAAAATTTTTCATCGAGATCATTTTCAAAGCACTATAACTTTTCACCTGTGCTAGATATCATGCTCTAATTAGAACCAAATGAAAGCTTGAAAGTTGCTCTACATTTATAATGTTGTTTGATTTGGCTGCGATGAAGATTTCGGGATTTTTTTGGCAAAAAACAAAAATTTTTAAGAATTTCCAAAAACATTTTTTTCTTCAAAGGGGGGGACCTTTCCAACTTTTTTTTTTTTGCAAAAAAATCGAGATCATTTTCAAAGCACTATAACTTTTTACCTGTGCTAGATATCATGCTCTAATTACAACTAAATGAAAGCTTGAAAGTTGCTCTACATTTCCCATTTTGTTTGAATTGGCTGGGATGAAGATTTCGGGATTTTTTTGGCAAAAAACAAAAATTTTTAAGAATTTCCCAAAATTTTTCATCGAGATCATTTTCAAAGCACTATAACTTTTCACCTGTGCTAGATATCATGCTCTAATTAGAACCAAATGAAAGCTTGAAAGTTGCTCTACATTTATAATGTTGTTTGATTTGGCTGCGATGAAGATTTCGGGATTTTTTTGGCAAAAAACAAAAATTTTTAAGAATTTCCAAAAACATTTTTTTCTTCAAAGGGGGGGACCTTTCCAACTTTTTTTTTTTTTGCAAAAAAATCGAGATCATTTTCAAAGCACTATAACTTTTTACCTGTGCTAGATATCATGCTCTAATTACAACTAAATGAAAGCTTGAAAGTTGCTCTACATTTCCCATTTTGTTTGAATTGGCTGGGATGAAGATTTCGGGATTTTTTTGGCAAAAAACAAAAATTTTTAAGAATTTCCCAAAATTTTTCATCGAGATCATTTTCAAAGCACTATAACTTTTCACCTGTGCTAGATATCATGCTCTAATTAGAACCAAATGAAAGCTTGAAAGTTGCTCTACATTTATAATGTTGTTTGATTTGGCTGCGATGAAGATTTCGGGATTTTTTTGGCAAAAAACAAAAATTTTTAAGAATTTCCAAAAACATTTTTTTCTTCAAAGGGGGGGACCTTTCCAACTTTTTTTTTTTTTGCAAAAAAATCGAGATCATTTTCAAAGCACTATAACTTTTTACCTGTGCTAGATATCATGCTCTAATTACAACTAAATGAAAGCTTGAAAGTTGCTCTACATTTCCCATTTTGTTTGAATTGGCTGGGATGAAGATTTCGGGATTTTTTTGGCAAAAAACAAAAATTTTTAAGAATTTCCCAAAATTTTTCATCGAGATCATTTTCAAAGCACTATAACTTTTCACCTGTGCTAGATATCATGCTCTAATTAGAACCAAATGAAAGCTTGAAAGTTGCTCTACATTTATAATGTTGTTTGATTTGGCTGCGATGAAGATTTCGGGATTTTTTTGGCAAAAAACAAAAATTTTTAAGAATTTCCAAAAACATTTTTTTCTTCAAAGGGGGGGACCTTTCCAACTTTTTTTTTTTTTGCAAAAAAATCGAGATCATTTTCAAAGCACTATAACTTTTTACCTGTGCTAGATATCATGCTCTAATTACAACTAAATGAAAGCTTGAAAGTTGCTCTACATTTCCCATTTTGTTTGAATTGGCTGGGATGAAGATTTCGGGATTTTTTTGGCAAAAAACAAAAATTTTTAAGAATTTCCCAAAATTTTTCATCGAGATCATTTTCAAAGCACTATAACTTTTCACCTGTGCTAGATATCATGCTCTAATTAGAACCAAATGAAAGCTTGAAAGTTGCTCTACATTTATAATGTTGTTTGATTTGGCTGCGATGAAGATTTCGGGATTTTTTTGGCAAAAAACAAAAATTTTTAAGAATTTCCAAAAACATTTTTTTCTTCAAAGGGGGGGACCTTTCCAACTTTTTTTTTTTTTGCAAAAAAATCGAGATCATTTTCAAAGCACTATAACTTTTTACCTGTGCTAGATATCATGCTCTAATTACAACTAAATGAAAGCTTGAAAGTTGCTCTACATTTCCCATTTTGTTTGAATTGGCTGGGATGAAGATTTCGGGATTTTTTTGGCAAAAAACAAAAATTTTTAAGAATTTCCCAAAATTTTTCATCGAGATCATTTTCAAAGCACTATAACTTTTCACCTGTGCTAGATATCATGCTCTAATTAGAACCAAATGAAAGCTTGAAAGTTGCTCTACATTTATAATGTTGTTTGATTTGGCTGCGATGAAGATTTCGGGATTTTTTTGGCAAAAAACAAAAATTTTTAAGAATTTCCAAAAACATTTTTTTCTTCAAAGGGGGGGACCTTTCCAACTTTTTTTTTTTTGCAAAAAAATCGAGATCATTTTCAAAGCACTATAACTTTTTACCTGTGCTAGATATCATGCTCTAATTACAACTAAATGAAAGCTTGAAAGTTGCTCTACATTTCCCATTTTGTTTGAATTGGCTGGGATGAAGATTTCGGGATTTTTTTGGCAAAAAACAAAAATTTTTAAGAATTTCCCAAAATTTTTCATCGAGATCATTTTCAAAGCACTATAACTTTTCACCTGTGCTAGATATCATGCTCTAATTAGAACCAAATGAAAGCTTGAAAGTTGCTCTACATTTATAATGTTGTTTGATTTGGCTGCGATGAAGATTTCGGGATTTTTTTGGCAAAAAACAAAAATTTTTAAGAATTTCCAAAAACATTTTTTTCTTCAAAGGGGGGGACCTTTCCAACTTTTTTTTTTTTTGCAAAAAAATCGAGATCATTTTCAAAGCACTATAACTTTTTACCTGTGCTAGATATCATGCTCTAATTACAACTAAATGAAAGCTTGAAAGTTGCTCTACATTTCCCATTTTGTTTGAATTGGCTGGGATGAAGATTTCGGGATTTTTTTGGCAAAAAACAAAAATTTTTAAGAATTTCCCAAAATTTTTCATCGAGATCATTTTCAAAGCACTATAACTTTTCACCTGTGCTAGATATCATGCTCTAATTAGAACCAAATGAAAGCTTGAAAGTTGCTCTACATTTATAATGTTGTTTGATTTGGCTGCGATGAAGATTTCGGGATTTTTTTGGCAAAAAACAAAAATTTTTAAGAATTTCCAAAAACATTTTTTTCTTCAAAGGGGGGGACCTTTCCAACTTTTTTTTTTTTTGCAAAAAAATCGAGATCATTTTCAAAGCACTATAACTTTTTACCTGTGCTAGATATCATGCTCTAATTACAACTAAATGAAAGCTTGAAAGTTGCTCTACATTTCCCATTTTGTTTGAATTGGCTGGGATGAAGATTTCGGGATTTTTTTGGCAAAAAACAAAAATTTTTAAGAATTTCCCAAAATTTTTCATCGAGATCATTTTCAAAGCACTATAACTTTTCACCTGTGCTAGATATCATGCTCTAATTAGAACCAAATGAAAGCTTGAAAGTTGCTCTACATTTATAATGTTGTTTGATTTGGCTGCGATGAAGATTTCGGGATTTTTTTGGCAAAAAACAAAAATTTTTAAGAATTTCCAAAAACATTTTTTTCTTCAAAGGGGGGGACCTTTCCAACTTTTTTTTTTTTTGCAAAAAAATCGAGATCATTTTCAAAGCACTATAACTTTTTACCTGTGCTAGATATCATGCTCTAATTACAACTAAATGAAAGCTTGAAAGTTGCTCTACATTTCCCATTTTGTTTGAATTGGCTGGGATGAAGATTTCGGGATTTTTTTGGCAAAAAACAAAAATTTTTAAGAATTTCCCAAAATTTTTCATCGAGATCATTTTCAAAGCACTATAACTTTTCACCTGTGCTAGATATCATGCTCTAATTAGAACCAAATGAAAGCTTGAAAGTTGCTCTACATTTATAATGTTGTTTGATTTGGCTGCGATGAAGATTTCGGGATTTTTTTGGCAAAAAACAAAAATTTTTAAGAATTTCCAAAAACATTTTTTTCTTCAAAGGGGGGGACCTTTCCAACTTTTTTTTTTTTTGCAAAAAAATCGAGATCATTTTCAAAGCACTATAACTTTTTACCTGTGCTAGATATCATGCTCTAATTACAACTAAATGAAAGCTTGAAAGTTGCTCTACATTTCCCATTTTGTTTGAATTGGCTGGGATGAAGATTTCGGGATTTTTTTGGCAAAAAACAAAAATTTTTAAGAATTTCCCAAAATTTTTCATCGAGATCATTTTCAAAGCACTATAACTTTTCACCTGTGCTAGATATCATGCTCTAATTAGAACCAAATGAAAGCTTGAAAGTTGCTCTACATTTATAATGTTGTTTGATTTGGCTGCGATGAAGATTTCGGGATTTTTTTGGCAAAAAACAAAAATTTTTAAGAATTTCCAAAAACATTTTTTTCTTCAAAGGGGGGGACCTTTCCAACTTTTTTTTTTTTTGCAAAAAAATCGAGATCATTTTCAAAGCACTATAACTTTTTACCTGTGCTAGATATCATGCTCTAATTACAACTAAATGAAAGCTTGAAAGTTGCTCTACATTTCCCATTTTGTTTGAATTGGCTGGGATGAAGATTTCGGGATTTTTTTGGCAAAAAACAAAAATTTTTAAGAATTTCCCAAAATTTTTCATCGAGATCATTTTCAAAGCACTATAACTTTTCACCTGTGCTAGATATCATGCTCTAATTAGAACCAAATGAAAGCTTGAAAGTTGCTCTACATTTATAATGTTGTTTGATTTGGCTGCGATGAAGATTTCGGGATTTTTTTGGCAAAAAACAAAAATTTTTAAGAATTTCCAAAAACATTTTTTTCTTCAAAGGGGGGGACCTTTCCAACTTTTTTTTTTTTTGCAAAAAAATCGAGATCATTTTCAAAGCACTATAACTTTTTACCTGTGCTAGATATCATGCTCTAATTACAACTAAATGAAAGCTTGAAAGTTGCTCTACATTTCCCATTTTGTTTGAATTGGCTGGGATGAAGATTTCGGGATTTTTTTGGCAAAAAACAAAAATTTTTAAGAATTTCCCAAAATTTTTCATCGAGATCATTTTCAAAGCACTATAACTTTTCACCTGTGCTAGATATCATGCTCTAATTAGAACCAAATGAAAGCTTGAAAGTTGCTCTACATTTATAATGTTGTTTGATTTGGCTGCGATGAAGATTTCGGGATTTTTTTGGCAAAAAACAAAAATTTTTAAGAATTTCCAAAAACATTTTTTTCTTCAAAGGGGGGGACCTTTCCAACTTTTTTTTTTTTTGCAAAAAAATCGAGATCATTTTCAAAGCACTATAACTTTTTACCTGTGCTAGATATCATGCTCTAATTACAACTAAATGAAAGCTTGAAAGTTGCTCTACATTTCCCATTTTGTTTGAATTGGCTGGGATGAAGATTTCGGGATTTTTTTGGCAAAAAACAAAAATTTTTAAGAATTTCCCAAAATTTTTCATCGAGATCATTTTCAAAGCACTATAACTTTTCACCTGTGCTAGATATCATGCTCTAATTAGAACCAAATGAAAGCTTGAAAGTTGCTCTACATTTATAATGTTGTTTGATTTGGCTGCGATGAAGATTTCGGGATTTTTTTGGCAAAAAACAAAAATTTTTAAGAATTTCCAAAAACATTTTTTTCTTCAAAGGGGGGGACCTTTCCAACTTTTTTTTTTTTGCAAAAAAATCGAGATCATTTTCAAAGCACTATAACTTTTTACCTGTGCTAGATATCATGCTCTAATTACAACTAAATGAAAGCTTGAAAGTTGCTCTACATTTCCCATTTTGTTTGAATTGGCTGGGATGAAGATTTCGGGATTTTTTTGGCAAAAAACAAAAATTTTTAAGAATTTCCCAAAATTTTTCATCGAGATCATTTTCAAAGCACTATAACTTTTCACCTGTGCTAGATATCATGCTCTAATTAGAACCAAATGAAAGCTTGAAAGTTGCTCTACATTTATAATGTTGTTTGATTTGGCTGCGATGAAGATTTCGGGATTTTTTTGGCAAAAAACAAAAATTTTTAAGAATTTCCAAAAACATTTTTTTCTTCAAAGGGGGGGACCTTTCCAACTTTTTTTTTTTTTGCAAAAAAATCGAGATCATTTTCAAAGCACTATAACTTTTTACCTGTGCTAGATATCATGCTCTAATTACAACTAAATGAAAGCTTGAAAGTTGCTCTACATTTCCCATTTTGTTTGAATTGGCTGGGATGAAGATTTCGGGATTTTTTTGGCAAAAAACAAAAATTTTTAAGAATTTCCCAAAATTTTTCATCGAGATCATTATCAAAGCACTATAACTTTTTACCTGTGCTAGATATCATGCTCTAATTACAACTAAATGAAAGCTTGAAAGTTGCTCTACATTTCCCATTTTGTTTGAATTGGCTGGGATGAAGATTTCGGGATTTTTTTGGCAAAAAACAAAAATTTTTAAGAATTTCCCAAAATTTTTCATCGAGATCATTTTCAAAGCACTATAACTTTTCACCTGTGCTAGATATCATGCTCTAATTAGAACCAAATGAAAGCTTGAAAGTTGCTCTACATTTATAATGTTGTTTGATTTGGCTGCGATGAAGATTTCGGGATTTTTTTGGCAAAAAACAAAAATTTTTAAGAATTTCCAAAAACATTTTTTTCTTCAAAGGGGGGGACCTTTCCAACTTTTTTTTTTTTTGCAAAAAAATCGAGATCATTTTCAAAGCACTATAACTTTTTACCTGTGCTAGATATCATGCTCTAATTACAACTAAATGAAAGCTTGAAAGTTGCTCTACATTTCCCATTTTGTTTGAATTGGCTGGGATGAAGATTTCGGGATTTTTTTGGCAAAAAACAAAAATTTTTAAGAATTTCCCAAAATTTTTCATCGAGATCATTTTCAAAGCACTATAACTTTTCACCTGTGCTAGATATCATGCTCTAATTAGAACCAAATGAAAGCTTGAAAGTTGCTCTACATTTATAATGTTGTTTGATTTGGCTGCGATGAAGATTTCGGGATTTTTTTGGCAAAAAACAAAAATTTTTAAGAATTTCCAAAAACATTTTTTTCTTCAAAGGGGGGGACCTTTCCAACTTTTTTTTTTTTTGCAAAAAAATCGAGATCATTTTCAAAGCACTATAACTTTTTACCTGTGCTAGATATCATGCTCTAATTACAACTAAATGAAAGCTTGAAAGTTGCTCTACATTTCCCATTTTGTTTGAATTGGCTGGGATGAAGATTTCGGGATTTTTTTGGCAAAAAACAAAAATTTTTAAGAATTTCCCAAAATTTTTCATCGAGATCATTTTCAAAGCACTATAACTTTTCACCTGTGCTAGATATCATGCTCTAATTAGAACCAAATGAAAGCTTGAAAGTTGCTCTACATTTATAATGTTGTTTGATTTGGCTGCGATGAAGATTTCGGGATTTTTTTGGCAAAAAACAAAAATTTTTAAGAATTTCCAAAAACATTTTTTTCTTCAAAGGGGGGGACCTTTCCAACTTTTTTTTTTTTGCAAAAAAATCGAGATCATTTTCAAAGCACTATAACTTTTTACCTGTGCTAGATATCATGCTCTAATTACAACTAAATGAAAGCTTGAAAGTTGCTCTACATTTCCCATTTTGTTTGAATTGGCTGGGATGAAGATTTCGGGATTTTTTTGGCAAAAAACAAAAATTTTTAAGAATTTCCCAAAATTTTTCATCGAGATCATTTTCAAAGCACTATAACTTTTCACCTGTGCTAGATATCATGCTCTAATTAGAACCAAATGAAAGCTTGAAAGTTGCTCTACATTTATAATGTTGTTTGATTTGGCTGCGATGAAGATTTCGGGATTTTTTTGGCAAAAAACAAAAATTTTTAAGAATTTCCAAAAACATTTTTTTCTTCAAAGGGGGGGACCTTTCCAACTTTTTTTTTTTTTGCAAAAAAATCGAGATCATTTTCAAAGCACTATAACTTTTTACCTGTGCTAGATATCATGCTCTAATTACAACTAAATGAAAGCTTGAAAGTTGCTCTACATTTCCCATTTTGTTTGAATTGGCTGGGATGAAGATTTCGGGATTTTTTTGGCAAAAAACAAAAATTTTTAAGAATTTCCCAAAATTTTTCATCGAGATCATTTTCAAAGCACTATAACTTTTCACCTGTGCTAGATATCATGCTCTAATTAGAACCAAATGAAAGCTTGAAAGTTGCTCTACATTTATAATGTTGTTTGATTTGGCTGCGATGAAGATTTCGGGATTTTTTTGGCAAAAAACAAAAATTTTTAAGAATTTCCAAAAACATTTTTTTCTTCAAAGGGGGGGACCTTTCCAACTTTTTTTTTTTTTGCAAAAAAATCGAGATCATTTTCAAAGCACTATAACTTTTTACCTGTGCTAGATATCATGCTCTAATTACAACTAAATGAAAGCTTGAAAGTTGCTCTACATTTCCCATTTTGTTTGAATTGGCTGGGATGAAGATTTCGGGATTTTTTTGGCAAAAAACAAAAATTTTTAAGAATTTCCCAAAATTTTTCATCGAGATCATTTTCAAAGCACTATAACTTTTCACCTGTGCTAGATATCATGCTCTAATTAGAACCAAATGAAAGCTTGAAAGTTGCTCTACATTTATAATGTTGTTTGATTTGGCTGCGATGAAGATTTCGGGATTTTTTTGGCAAAAAACAAAAATTTTTAAGAATTTCCAAAAACATTTTTTTCTTCAAAGGGGGGGACCTTTCCAACTTTTTTTTTTTTGCAAAAAAATCGAGATCATTTTCAAAGCACTATAACTTTTTACCTGTGCTAGATATCATGCTCTAATTACAACTAAATGAAAGCTTGAAAGTTGCTCTACATTTCCCATTTTGTTTGAATTGGCTGGGATGAAGATTTCGGGATTTTTTTGGCAAAAAACAAAAATTTTTAAGAATTTCCCAAAATTTTTCATCGAGATCATTTTCAAAGCACTATAACTTTTCACCTGTGCTAGATATCATGCTCTAATTAGAACCAAATGAAAGCTTGAAAGTTGCTCTACATTTATAATGTTGTTTGATTTGGCTGCGATGAAGATTTCGGGATTTTTTTGGCAAAAAACAAAAATTTTTAAGAATTTCCAAAAACATTTTTTTCTTCAAAGGGGGGGACCTTTCCAACTTTTTTTTTTTTTGCAAAAAAATCGAGATCATTTTCAAAGCACTATAACTTTTTACCTGTGCTAGATATCATGCTCTAATTACAACTAAATGAAAGCTTGAAAGTTGCTCTACATTTCCCATTTTGTTTGAATTGGCTGGGATGAAGATTTCGGGATTTTTTTGGCAAAAAACAAAAATTTTTAAGAATTTCCCAAAATTTTTCATCGAGATCATTTTCAAAGCACTATAACTTTTCACCTGTGCTAGATATCATGCTCTAATTAGAACCAAATGAAAGCTTGAAAGTTGCTCTACATTTATAATGTTGTTTGATTTGGCTGCGATGAAGATTTCGGGATTTTTTTGGCAAAAAACAAAAATTTTTAAGAATTTCCAAAAACATTTTTTTCTTCAAAGGGGGGGACCTTTCCAACTTTTTTTTTTTTGCAAAAAAATCGAGATCATTTTCAAAGCACTATAACTTTTTACCTGTGCTAGATATCATGCTCTAATTACAACTAAATGAAAGCTTGAAAGTTGCTCTACATTTCCCATTTTGTTTGAATTGGCTGGGATGAAGATTTCGGGATTTTTTTGGCAAAAAACAAAAATTTTTAAGAATTTCCCAAAATTTTTCATCGAGATCATTTTCAAAGCACTATAACTTTTCACCTGTGCTAGATATCATGCTCTAATTAGAACCAAATGAAAGCTTGAAAGTTGCTCTACATTTATAATGTTGTTTGATTTGGCTGCGATGAAGATTTCGGGATTTTTTTGGCAAAAAACAAAAATTTTTAAGAATTTCCAAAAACATTTTTTTCTTCAAAGGGGGGGACCTTTCCAACTTTTTTTTTTTTGCAAAAAAATCGAGATCATTTTCAAAGCACTATAACTTTTTACCTGTGCTAGATATCATGCTCTAATTACAACTAAATGAAAGCTTGAAAGTTGCTCTACATTTCCCATTTTGTTTGAATTGGCTGGGATGAAGATTTCGGGATTTTTTTGGCAAAAAACAAAAATTTTTAAGAATTTCCCAAAATTTTTCATCGAGATCATTATCAAAGCACTATAACTTTTTACCTGTGCTAGATATCATGCTCTAATTACAACTAAATGAAAGCTTGAAAGTTGCTCTACATTTCCCATTTTGTTTGAATTGGCTGGGATGAAGATTTCGGGATTTTTTTGGCAAAAAACAAAAATTTTTAAGAATTTCCCAAAATTTTTCATCGAGATCATTTTCAAAGCACTATAACTTTTCACCTGTGCTAGATATCATGCTCTAATTAGAACCAAATGAAAGCTTGAAAGTTGCTCTACATTTATAATGTTGTTTGATTTGGCTGCGATGAAGATTTCGGGATTTTTTTGGCAAAAAACAAAAATTTTTAAGAATTTCCAAAAACATTTTTTTCTTCAAAGGGGGGGACCTTTCCAACTTTTTTTTTTTTTGCAAAAAAATCGAGATCATTTTCAAAGCACTATAACTTTTTACCTGTGCTAGATATCATGCTCTAATTACAACTAAATGAAAGCTTGAAAGTTGCTCTACATTTCCCATTTTGTTTGAATTGGCTGGGATGAAGATTTCGGGATTTTTTTGGCAAAAAACAAAAATTTTTAAGAATTTCCCAAAATTTTTCATCGAGATCATTTTCAAAGCACTATAACTTTTCACCTGTGCTAGATATCATGCTCTAATTAGAACCAAATGAAAGCTTGAAAGTTGCTCTACATTTATAATGTTGTTTGATTTGGCTGCGATGAAGATTTCGGGATTTTTTTGGCAAAAAACAAAAATTTTTAAGAATTTCCAAAAACATTTTTTTCTTCAAAGGGGGGGACCTTTCCAACTTTTTTTTTTTTTGCAAAAAAATCGAGATCATTTTCAAAGCACTATAACTTTTTACCTGTGCTAGATATCATGCTCTAATTACAACTAAATGAAAGCTTGAAAGTTGCTCTACATTTCCCATTTTGTTTGAATTGGCTGGGATGAAGATTTCGGGATTTTTTTGGCAAAAAACAAAAATTTTTAAGAATTTCCCAAAATTTTTCATCGAGATCATTTTCAAAGCACTATAACTTTTCACCTGTGCTAGATATCATGCTCTAATTAGAACCAAATGAAAGCTTGAAAGTTGCTCTACATTTATAATGTTGTTTGATTTGGCTGCGATGAAGATTTCGGGATTTTTTTGGCAAAAAACAAAAATTTTTAAGAATTTCCAAAAACATTTTTTTCTTCAAAGGGGGGGACCTTTCCAACTTTTTTTTTTTTGCAAAAAAATCGAGATCATTTTCAAAGCACTATAACTTTTTACCTGTGCTAGATATCATGCTCTAATTACAACTAAATGAAAGCTTGAAAGTTGCTCTACATTTCCCATTTTGTTTGAATTGGCTGGGATGAAGATTTCGGGATTTTTTTGGCAAAAAACAAAAATTTTTAAGAATTTCCCAAAATTTTTCATCGAGATCATTTTCAAAGCACTATAACTTTTCACCTGTGCTAGATATCATGCTCTAATTAGAACCAAATGAAAGCTTGAAAGTTGCTCTACATTTATAATGTTGTTTGATTTGGCTGCGATGAAGATTTCGGGATTTTTTTGGCAAAAAACAAAAATTTTTAAGAATTTCCAAAAACATTTTTTTCTTCAAAGGGGGGGACCTTTCCAACTTTTTTTTTTTTTGCAAAAAAATCGAGATCATTTTCAAAGCACTATAACTTTTTACCTGTGCTAGATATCATGCTCTAATTACAACTAAATGAAAGCTTGAAAGTTGCTCTACATTTCCCATTTTGTTTGAATTGGCTGGGATGAAGATTTCGGGATTTTTTTGGCAAAAAACAAAAATTTTTAAGAATTTCCCAAAATTTTTCATCGAGATCATTTTCAAAGCACTATAACTTTTCACCTGTGCTAGATATCATGCTCTAATTAGAACCAAATGAAAGCTTGAAAGTTGCTCTACATTTATAATGTTGTTTGATTTGGCTGCGATGAAGATTTCGGGATTTTTTTGGCAAAAAACAAAAATTTTTAAGAATTTCCAAAAACATTTTTTTCTTCAAAGGGGGGGACCTTTCCAACTTTTTTTTTTTTTGCAAAAAAATCGAGATCATTTTCAAAGCACTATAACTTTTTACCTGTGCTAGATATCATGCTCTAATTACAACTAAATGAAAGCTTGAAAGTTGCTCTACATTTCCCATTTTGTTTGAATTGGCTGGGATGAAGATTTCGGGATTTTTTTGGCAAAAAACAAAAATTTTTAAGAATTTCCCAAAATTTTTCATCGAGATCATTTTCAAAGCACTATAACTTTTCACCTGTGCTAGATATCATGCTCTAATTAGAACCAAATGAAAGCTTGAAAGTTGCTCTACATTTATAATGTTGTTTGATTTGGCTGCGATGAAGATTTCGGGATTTTTTTGGCAAAAAACAAAAATTTTTAAGAATTTCCAAAAACATTTTTTTCTTCAAAGGGGGGGACCTTTCCAACTTTTTTTTTTTTGCAAAAAAATCGAGATCATTTTCAAAGCACTATAACTTTTTACCTGTGCTAGATATCATGCTCTAATTACAACTAAATGAAAGCTTGAAAGTTGCTCTACATTTCCCATTTTGTTTGAATTGGCTGGGATGAAGATTTCGGGATTTTTTTGGCAAAAAACAAAAATTTTTAAGAATTTCCCAAAATTTTTCATCGAGATCATTTTCAAAGCACTATAACTTTTCACCTGTGCTAGATATCATGCTCTAATTAGAACCAAATGAAAGCTTGAAAGTTGCTCTACATTTATAATGTTGTTTGATTTGGCTGCGATGAAGATTTCGGGATTTTTTTGGCAAAAAACAAAAATTTTTAAGAATTTCCAAAAACATTTTTTTCTTCAAAGGGGGGGACCTTTCCAACTTTTTTTTTTTTGCAAAAAAATCGAGATCATTTTCAAAGCACTATAACTTTTTACCTGTGCTAGATATCATGCTCTAATTACAACTAAATGAAAGCTTGAAAGTTGCTCTACATTTCCCATTTTGTTTGAATTGGCTGGGATGAAGATTTCGGGATTTTTTTGGCAAAAAACAAAAATTTTTAAGAATTTCCCAAAATTTTTCATCGAGATCATTTTCAAAGCACTATAACTTTTCACCTGTGCTAGATATCATGCTCTAATTAGAACCAAATGAAAGCTTGAAAGTTGCTCTACATTTATAATGTTGTTTGATTTGGCTGCGATGAAGATTTCGGGATTTTTTTGGCAAAAAACAAAAATTTTTAAGAATTTCCAAAAACATTTTTTTCTTCAAAGGGGGGGACCTTTCCAACTTTTTTTTTTTTGCAAAAAAATCGAGATCATTTTCAAAGCACTATAACTTTTTACCTGTGCTAGATATCATGCTCTAATTACAACTAAATGAAAGCTTGAAAGTTGCTCTACATTTCCCATTTTGTTTGAATTGGCTGGGATGAAGATTTCGGGATTTTTTTGGCAAAAAACAAAAATTTTTAAGAATTTCCCAAAATTTTTCATCGAGATCATTTTCAAAGCACTATAACTTTTCACCTGTGCTAGATATCATGCTCTAATTAGAACCAAATGAAAGCTTGAAAGTTGCTCTACATTTATAATGTTGTTTGATTTGGCTGCGATGAAGATTTCGGGATTTTTTTGGCAAAAAACAAAAATTTTTAAGAATTTCCAAAAACATTTTTTTCTTCAAAGGGGGGGACCTTTCCAACTTTTTTTTTTTTTGCAAAAAAATCGAGATCATTTTCAAAGCACTATAACTTTTTACCTGTGCTAGATATCATGCTCTAATTACAACTAAATGAAAGCTTGAAAGTTGCTCTACATTTCCCATTTTGTTTGAATTGGCTGGGATGAAGATTTCGGGATTTTTTTGGCAAAAAACAAAAATTTTTAAGAATTTCCCAAAATTTTTCATCGAGATCATTTTCAAAGCACTATAACTTTTCACCTGTGCTAGATATCATGCTCTAATTAGAACCAAATGAAAGCTTGAAAGTTGCTCTACATTTATAATGTTGTTTGATTTGGCTGCGATGAAGATTTCGGGATTTTTTTGGCAAAAAACAAAAATTTTTAAGAATTTCCAAAAACATTTTTTTCTTCAAAGGGGGGGACCTTTCCAACTTTTTTTTTTTTGCAAAAAAATCGAGATCATTTTCAAAGCACTATAACTTTTTACCTGTGCTAGATATCATGCTCTAATTACAACTAAATGAAAGCTTGAAAGTTGCTCTACATTTCCCATTTTGTTTGAATTGGCTGGGATGAAGATTTCGGGATTTTTTTGGCAAAAAACAAAAATTTTTAAGAATTTCCCAAAATTTTTCATCGAGATCATTTTCAAAGCACTATAACTTTTCACCTGTGCTAGATATCATGCTCTAATTAGAACCAAATGAAAGCTTGAAAGTTGCTCTACATTTATAATGTTGTTTGATTTGGCTGCGATGAAGATTTCGGGATTTTTTTGGCAAAAAACAAAAATTTTTAAGAATTTCCAAAAACATTTTTTTCTTCAAAGGGGGGGACCTTTCCAACTTTTTTTTTTTTTGCAAAAAAATCGAGATCATTTTCAAAGCACTATAACTTTTTACCTGTGCTAGATATCATGCTCTAATTACAACTAAATGAAAGCTTGAAAGTTGCTCTACATTTCCCATTTTGTTTGAATTGGCTGGGATGAAGATTTCGGGATTTTTTTGGCAAAAAACAAAAATTTTTAAGAATTTCCCAAAATTTTTCATCGAGATCATTTTCAAAGCACTATAACTTTTCACCTGTGCTAGATATCATGCTCTAATTAGAACCAAATGAAAGCTTGAAAGTTGCTCTACATTTATAATGTTGTTTGATTTGGCTGCGATGAAGATTTCGGGATTTTTTTGGCAAAAAACAAAAATTTTTAAGAATTTCCAAAAACATTTTTTTCTTCAAAGGGGGGGACCTTTCCAACTTTTTTTTTTTTGCAAAAAAATCGAGATCATTTTCAAAGCACTATAACTTTTTACCTGTGCTAGATATCATGCTCTAATTACAACTAAATGAAAGCTTGAAAGTTGCTCTACATTTCCCATTTTGTTTGAATTGGCTGGGATGAAGATTTCGGGATTTTTTTGGCAAAAAACAAAAATTTTTAAGAATTTCCCAAAATTTTTCATCGAGATCATTTTCAAAGCACTATAACTTTTCACCTGTGCTAGATATCATGCTCTAATTAGAACCAAATGAAAGCTTGAAAGTTGCTCTACATTTATAATGTTGTTTGATTTGGCTGCGATGAAGATTTCGGGATTTTTTTGGCAAAAAACAAAAATTTTTAAGAATTTCCAAAAACATTTTTTTCTTCAAAGGGGGGGACCTTTCCAACTTTTTTTTTTTTTGCAAAAAAATCGAGATCATTTTCAAAGCACTATAACTTTTTACCTGTGCTAGATATCATGCTCTAATTACAACTAAATGAAAGCTTGAAAGTTGCTCTACATTTCCCATTTTGTTTGAATTGGCTGGGATGAAGATTTCGGGATTTTTTTGGCAAAAAACAAAAATTTTTAAGAATTTCCCAAAATTTTTCATCGAGATCATTTTCAAAGCACTATAACTTTTCACCTGTGCTAGATATCATGCTCTAATTAGAACCAAATGAAAGCTTGAAAGTTGCTCTACATTTATAATGTTGTTTGATTTGGCTGCGATGAAGATTTCGGGATTTTTTTGGCAAAAAACAAAAATTTTTAAGAATTTCCAAAAACATTTTTTTCTTCAAAGGGGGGGACCTTTCCAACTTTTTTTTTTTTTGCAAAAAAAATCGAGATCATTTTCAAAGCACTATAACTTTTTACCTGTGCTAGATATCATGCTCTAATTACAACTAAATGAAAGCTTGAAAGTTGCTCTACATTTCCCATTTTGTTTGAATTGGCTGGGATGAAGATTTCGGGATTTTTTTGGCAAAAAACAAAAATTTTTAAGAATTTCCCAAAATTTTTCATCGAGATCATTTTCAAAGCACTATAACTTTTCACCTGTGCTAGATATCATGCTCTAATTAGAACCAAATGAAAGCTTGAAAGTTGCTCTACATTTATAATGTTGTTTGATTTGGCTGCGATGAAGATTTCGGGATTTTTTTGGCAAAAAACAAAAATTTTTAAGAATTTCCAAAAACATTTTTTTCTTCAAAGGGGGGGACCTTTCCAACTTTTTTTTTTTTGCAAAAAAATCGAGATCATTTTCAAAGCACTATAACTTTTTACCTGTGCTAGATATCATGCTCTAATTACAACTAAATGAAAGCTTGAAAGTTGCTCTACATTTCCCATTTTGTTTGAATTGGCTGGGATGAAGATTTCGGGATTTTTTTGGCAAAAAACAAAAATTTTTAAGAATTTCCCAAAATTTTTCATCGAGATCATTTTCAAAGCACTATAACTTTTCACCTGTGCTAGATATCATGCTCTAATTAGAACCAAATGAAAGCTTGAAAGTTGCTCTACATTTATAATGTTGTTTGATTTGGCTGCGATGAAGATTTCGGGATTTTTTTGGCAAAAAACAAAAATTTTTAAGAATTTCCAAAAACATTTTTTTCTTCAAAGGGGGGGACCTTTCCAACTTTTTTTTTTTTGCAAAAAAATCGAGATCATTTTCAAAGCACTATAACTTTTTACCTGTGCTAGATATCATGCTCTAATTACAACTAAATGAAAGCTTGAAAGTTGCTCTACATTTCCCATTTTGTTTGAATTGGCTGGGATGAAGATTTCGGGATTTTTTTGGCAAAAAACAAAAATTTTTAAGAATTTCCCAAAATTTTTCATCGAGATCATTTTCAAAGCACTATAACTTTTCACCTGTGCTAGATATCATGCTCTAATTAGAACCAAATGAAAGCTTGAAAGTTGCTCTACATTTATAATGTTGTTTGATTTGGCTGCGATGAAGATTTCGGGATTTTTTTGGCAAAAAACAAAAATTTTTAAGAATTTCCAAAAACATTTTTTTCTTCAAAGGGGGGGACCTTTCCAACTTTTTTTTTTTTTGCAAAAAAATCGAGATCATTTTCAAAGCACTATAACTTTTTACCTGTGCTAGATATCATGCTCTAATTACAACTAAATGAAAGCTTGAAAGTTGCTCTACATTTCCCATTTTGTTTGAATTGGCTGGGATGAAGATTTCGGGATTTTTTTGGCAAAAAACAAAAATTTTTAAGAATTTCCCAAAATTTTTCATCGAGATCATTTTCAAAGCACTATAACTTTTCACCTGTGCTAGATATCATGCTCTAATTAGAACCAAATGAAAGCTTGAAAGTTGCTCTACATTTATAATGTTGTTTGATTTGGCTGCGATGAAGATTTCGGGATTTTTTTGGCAAAAAACAAAAATTTTTAAGAATTTCCAAAAACATTTTTTTCTTCAAAGGGGGGGACCTTTCCAACTTTTTTTTTTTTTGCAAAAAAATCGAGATCATTTTCAAAGCACTATAACTTTTTACCTGTGCTAGATATCATGCTCTAATTACAACTAAATGAAAGCTTGAAAGTTGCTCTACATTTCCCATTTTGTTTGAATTGGCTGGGATGAAGATTTCGGGATTTTTTTGGCAAAAAACAAAAATTTTTAAGAATTTCCCAAAATTTTTCATCGAGATCATTTTCAAAGCACTATAACTTTTCACCTGTGCTAGATATCATGCTCTAATTAGAACCAAATGAAAGCTTGAAAGTTGCTCTACATTTATAATGTTGTTTGATTTGGCTGCGATGAAGATTTCGGGATTTTTTTGGCAAAAAACAAAAATTTTTAAGAATTTCCAAAAACATTTTTTTCTTCAAAGGGGGGGACCTTTCCAACTTTTTTTTTTTTGCAAAAAAATCGAGATCATTTTCAAAGCACTATAACTTTTTACCTGTGCTAGATATCATGCTCTAATTACAACTAAATGAAAGCTTGAAAGTTGCTCTACATTTCCCATTTTGTTTGAATTGGCTGGGATGAAGATTTCGGGATTTTTTTGGCAAAAAACAAAAATTTTTAAGAATTTCCCAAAATTTTTCATCGAGATCATTTTCAAAGCACTATAACTTTTCACCTGTGCTAGATATCATGCTCTAATTAGAACCAAATGAAAGCTTGAAAGTTGCTCTACATTTATAATGTTGTTTGATTTGGCTGCGATGAAGATTTCGGGATTTTTTTGGCAAAAAACAAAAATTTTTAAGAATTTCCAAAAACATTTTTTTCTTCAAAGGGGGGGACCTTTCCAACTTTTTTTTTTTTGCAAAAAAATCGAGATCATTTTCAAAGCACTATAACTTTTTACCTGTGCTAGATATCATGCTCTAATTACAACTAAATGAAAGCTTGAAAGTTGCTCTACATTTCCCATTTTGTTTGAATTGGCTGGGATGAAGATTTCGGGATTTTTTTGGCAAAAAACAAAAATTTTTAAGAATTTCCCAAAATTTTTCATCGAGATCATTTTCAAAGCACTATAACTTTTCACCTGTGCTAGATATCATGCTCTAATTAGAACCAAATGAAAGCTTGAAAGTTGCTCTACATTTATAATGTTGTTTGATTTGGCTGCGATGAAGATTTCGGGATTTTTTTGGCAAAAAACAAAAATTTTTAAGAATTTCCAAAAACATTTTTTTCTTCAAAGGGGGGGACCTTTCCAACTTTTTTTTTTTTGCAAAAAAATCGAGATCATTTTCAAAGCACTATAACTTTTTACCTGTGCTAGATATCATGCTCTAATTACAACTAAATGAAAGCTTGAAAGTTGCTCTACATTTTCCATTTTGTTTGAATTGGCTGGGATGAAGATTTCGGGATTTTTTTGGCAAAAAACAAAAATTTTTAAGAATTTCCCAAAATTTTTCATCGAGATCATTTTCAAAGCACTATAACTTTTCACCTGTGCTAGATATCATGCTCTAATTAGAACCAAATGAAAGCTTGAAAGTTGCTCTACATTTATAATGTTGTTTGATTTGGCTGCGATGAAGATTTCGGGATTTTTTTGGCAAAAAACAAAAATTTTTAAGAATTTCCAAAAACATTTTTTTCTTCAAAGGGGGGGACCTTTCCAACTTTTTTTTTTTTGCAAAAAAATCGAGATCATTTTCAAAGCACTATAACTTTTTACCTGTGCTAGATATCATGCTCTAATTACAACTAAATGAAAGCTTGAAAGTTGCTCTACATTTCCCATTTTGTTTGAATTGGCTGGGATGAAGATTTCGGGATTTTTTTGGCAAAAAACAAAAATTTTTAAGAATTTCCCAAAATTTTTCATCGAGATCATTTTCAAAGCACTATAACTTTTCACCTGTGCTAGATATCATGCTCTAATTAGAACCAAATGAAAGCTTGAAAGTTGCTCTACATTTATAATGTTGTTTGATTTGGCTGCGATGAAGATTTCGGGATTTTTTTGGCAAAAAACAAAAATTTTTAAGAATTTCCAAAAACATTTTTTTCTTCAAAGGGGGGGACCTTTCCAACTTTTTTTTTTTTGCAAAAAAATCGAGATCATTTTCAAAGCACTATAACTTTTTACCTGTGCTAGATATCATGCTCTAATTACAACTAAATGAAAGCTTGAAAGTTGCTCTACATTTCCCATTTTGTTTGAATTGGCTGGGATGAAGATTTCGGGATTTTTTTGGCAAAAAACAAAAATTTTTAAGAATTTCCCAAAATTTTTCATCGAGATCATTTTCAAAGCACTATAACTTTTCACCTGTGCTAGATATCATGCTCTAATTAGAACCAAATGAAAGCTTGAAAGTTGCTCTACATTTATAATGTTGTTTGATTTGGCTGCGATGAAGATTTCGGGATTTTTTTGGCAAAAAACAAAAATTTTTAAGAATTTCCAAAAACATTTTTTTCTTCAAAGGGGGGGACCTTTCCAACTTTTTTTTTTTTGCAAAAAAATCGAGATCATTTTCAAAGCACTATAACTTTTTACCTGTGCTAGATATCATGCTCTAATTACAACTAAATGAAAGCTTGAAAGTTGCTCTACATTTTCCATTTTGTTTGAATTGGCTTGGTTGAAGATTTCGGGATTTTTTTGGCAAAAAACAAAAATTTTTAAGAATTTCCAAAAACATTTTTTTCTTCAAAGGGGGGGACCTTTCCAACTTTTTTTTTTTTTGCAAAAAAATCGAGATCATTTTCAAAGCACTATAACTTTTTACCTGTGCTAGATATCATGCTCTAATTACAACTAAATGAAAGCTTGAAAGTTGCTCTACATTTTCCATTTTGTTTGAATTGGCTGGGATGAAGATTTCGGGATTTTTTTGGCAAAAAACAAAAATTTTTAAGAATTTCCCAAAATTTTTCATCGAGATCATTTTCAAAGCACTATAACTTTTCACCTGTGCTAGATATCATGCTCTAATTAGAACCAAATGAAAGCTTGAAAGTTGCTCTACATTTATAATGTTGTTTGATTTGGCTGCGATGAAGATTTCGGGATTTTTTTGGCAAAAAACAAAAATTTTTAAGAATTTCCAAAAACATTTTTTTCTTCAAAGGGGGGGACCTTTCCAACTTTTTTTTTTTTGCAAAAAAATCGAGATCATTTTCAAAGCACTATAACTTTTTACCTGTGCTAGATATCATGCTCTAATTACAACTAAATGAAAGCTTGAAAGTTGCTCTACATTTCCCATTTTGTTTGAATTGGCTGGGATGAAGATTTCGGGATTTTTTTGGCAAAAAACAAAAATTTTTAAGAATTTCCCAAAATTTTTCATCGAGATCATTTTCAAAGCACTATAACTTTTCACCTGTGCTAGATATCATGCTCTAATTAGAACCAAATGAAAGCTTGAAAGTTGCTCTACATTTATAATGTTGTTTGATTTGGCTGCGATGAAGATTTCGGGATTTTTTTGGCAAAAAACAAAAATTTTTAAGAATTTCCAAAAACATTTTTTTCTTCAAAGGGGGGGACCTTTCCAACTTTTTTTTTTTTGCAAAAAAATCGAGATCATTTTCAAAGCACTATAACTTTTTACCTGTGCTAGATATCATGCTCTAATTACAACTAAATGAAAGCTTGAAAGTTGCTCTACATTTCCCATTTTGTTTGAATTGGCTGGGATGAAGATTTCGGGATTTTTTTGGCAAAAAACAAAAATTTTTAAGAATTTCCCAAAATTTTTCATCGAGATCATTTTCAAAGCACTATAACTTTTCACCTGTGCTAGATATCATGCTCTAATTAGAACCAAATGAAAGCTTGAAAGTTGCTCTACATTTATAATGTTGTTTGATTTGGCTGCGATGAAGATTTCGGGATTTTTTTGGCAAAAAACAAAAATTTTTAAGAATTTCCAAAAACATTTTTTTCTTCAAAGGGGGGGACCTTTCCAACTTTTTTTTTTTTTGCAAAAAAATCGAGATCATTTTCAAAGCACTATAACTTTTTACCTGTGCTAGATATCATGCTCTAATTACAACTAAATGAAAGCTTGAAAGTTGCTCTACATTTTCCATTTTGTTTGAATTGGCTGGGATGAAGATTTCGGGATTTTTTTGGCAAAAAACAAAAATTTTTAAGAATTTCCCAAAATTTTTCATCGAGATCATTTTCAAAGCACTATAACTTTTCACCTGTGCTAGATATCATGCTCTAATTAGAACCAAATGAAAGCTTGAAAGTTGCTCTACATTTATAATGTTGTTTGATTTGGCTGCGATGAAGATTTCGGGATTTTTTTGGCAAAAAACAAAAATTTTTAAGAATTTCCAAAAACATTTTTTTCTTCAAAGGGGGGGACCTTTCCAACTTTTTTTTTTTTTGCAAAAAAATCGAGATCATTTTCAAAGCACTATAACTTTTTACCTGTGCTAGATATCATGCTCTAATTACAACTAAATGAAAGCTTGAAAGTTGCTCTACATTTCCCATTTTGTTTGAATTGGCTGGGATGAAGATTTCGGGATTTTTTTGGCAAAAAACAAAAATTTTTAAGAATTTCCCAAAATTTTTCATCGAGATCATTTTCAAAGCACTATAACTTTTCACCTGTGCTAGATATCATGCTCTAATTAGAACCAAATGAAAGCTTGAAAGTTGCTCTACATTTATAATGTTGTTTGATTTGGCTGCGATGAAGATTTCGGGATTTTTTTGGCAAAAAACAAAAATTTTTAAGAATTTCCAAAAACATTTTTTTCTTCAAAGGGGGGGACCTTTCCAACTTTTTTTTTTTTGCAAAAAAATCGAGATCATTTTCAAAGCACTATAACTTTTTACCTGTGCTAGATATCATGCTCTAATTACAACTAAATGAAAGCTTGAAAGTTGCTCTACATTTCCCATTTTGTTTGAATTGGCTGGGATGAAGATTTCGGGATTTTTTTTGGCAAAAAACAAAAATTTTTAAGAATTTCCCAAAATTTTTCATCGAGATCATTTTCAAAGCACTATAACTTTTCACCTGTGCTAGATATCATGCTCTAATTAGAACCAAATGAAAGCTTGAAAGTTGCTCTACATTTATAATGTTGTTTGATTTGGCTGCGATGAAGATTTCGGGATTTTTTTGGCAAAAAACAAAAATTTTTAAGAATTTCCAAAAACATTTTTTTCTTCAAAGGGGGGGACCTTTCCAACTTTTTTTTTTTTGCAAAAAAATCGAGATCATTTTCAAAGCACTATAACTTTTTACCTGTGCTAGATATCATGCTCTAATTACAACTAAATGAAAGCTTGAAAGTTGCTCTACATTTCCCATTTTGTTTGAATTGGCTGGGATGAAGATTTCGGGATTTTTTTGTCAAAAAACAAAAATTTTTAAGAATTTCCCAAAATTTTTCATCGAGATCATTTTCAAAGCACTATAACTTTTCACCTGTGCTAGATATCATGCTCTAATTAGAACCAAATGAAAGCTTGAAAGTTGCTCTACATTTATAATGTTGTTTGATTTGGCTGCGATGAAGATTTCGGGATTTTTTTGGCAAAAAACAAAAATTTTTAAGAATTTCCAAAAACATTTTTTTCTTCAAAGGGGGGGACCTTTCCAACTTTTTTTTTTTTGCAAAAAAATCGAGATCATTTTCAAAGCACTATAACTTTTTACCTGTGCTAGATATCATGCTCTAATTACAACTAAATGAAAGCTTGAAAGTTGCTCTACATTTCCCATTTTGTTTGAATTGGCTGGGATGAAGATTTCGGGATTTTTTTGGCAAAAAACAAAAATTTTTAAGAATTTCCCAAAATTTTTCATCGAGATCATTTTCAAAGCACTATAACTTTTCACCTGTGCTAGATATCATGCTCTAATTAGAACCAAATGAAAGCTTGAAAGTTGCTCTACATTTATAATGTTGTTTGATTTGGCTGCGATGAAGATTTCGGGATTTTTTTGGCAAAAAACAAAAATTTTTAAGAATTTCCAAAAACATTTTTTTCTTCAAAGGGGGGGACCTTTCCAACTTTTTTTTTTTTGCAAAAAAATCGAGATCATTTTCAAAGCACTATAACTTTTTACCTGTGCTAGATATCATGCTCTAATTACAACTAAATGAAAGCTTGAAAGTTGCTCTACATTTCCCATTTTGTTTGAATTGGCTGGGATGAAGATTTCGGGATTTTTTTGGCAAAAAACAAAAATTTTTAAGAATTTCCCAAAATTTTTCATCGAGATCATTTTCAAAGCACTATAACTTTTCACCTGTGCTAGATATCATGCTCTAATTAGAACCAAATGAAAGCTTGAAAGTTGCTCTACATTTATAATGTTGTTTGATTTGGCTGCGATGAAGATTTCGGGATTTTTTTTGGCAAAAAACAAAAATTTTTAAGAATTTCCAAAAACATTTTTTTCTTCAAAGGGGGGGACCTTTCCAACTTTTTTTTTTTTGCAAAAAAATCGAGATCATTTTCAAAGCACTATAACTTTTTACCTGTGCTAGATATCATGCTCTAATTACAACTAAATGAAAGCTTGAAAGTTGCTCTACATTTCCCATTTTGTTTGAATTGGCTGGGATGAAGATTTCGGGATTTTTTTGGCAAAAAACAAAAATTTTTAAGAATTTCCCAAAATTTTTCATCGAGATCATTTTCAAAGCACTATAACTTTTCACCTGTGCTAGATATCATGCTCTAATTAGAACCAAATGAAAGCTTGAAAGTTGCTCTACATTTATAATGTTGTTTGATTTGGCTGCGATGAAGATTTCGGGATTTTTTTGGCAAAAAACAAAAATTTTTAAGAATTTCCAAAAACATTTTTTTCTTCAAAGGGGGGGACCTTTCCAACTTTTTTTTTTTTTGCAAAAAAATCGAGATCATTTTCAAAGCACTATAACTTTTTACCTGTGCTAGATATCATGCTCTAATTACAACTAAATGAAAGCTTGAAAGTTGCTCTACATTTCCCATTTTGTTTGAATTGGCTGGGATGAAGATTTCGGGATTTTTTTGGCAAAAAACAAAAATTTTTAAGAATTTCCCAAAATTTTTCATCGAGATCATTTTCAAAGCACTATAACTTTTCACCTGTGCTAGATATCATGCTCTAATTAGAACCAAATGAAAGCTTGAAAGTTGCTCTACATTTATAATGTTGTTTGATTTGGCTGCGATGAAGATTTCGGGATTTTTTTGGCAAAAAACAAAAATTTTTAAGAATTTCCAAAAACATTTTTTTCTTCAAAGGGGGGGACCTTTCCAACTTTTTTTTTTTTGCAAAAAAATCGAGATCATTTTCAAAGCACTATAACTTTTTACCTGTGCTAGATATCATGCTCTAATTACAACTAAATGAAAGCTTGAAAGTTGCTCTACATTTCCCATTTTGTTTGAATTGGCTGGGATGAAGATTTCGGGATTTTTTTGGCAAAAAACAAAAATTTTTAAGAATTTCCCAAAATTTTTCATCGAGATCATTTTCAAAGCACTATAACTTTTCACCTGTGCTAGATATCATGCTCTAATTAGAACCAAATGAAAGCTTGAAAGTTGCTCTACATTTATAATGTTGTTTGATTTGGCTGCGATGAAGATTTCGGGATTTTTTTGGCAAAAAACAAAAATTTTTAAGAATTTCCAAAAACATTTTTTTCTTCAAAGGGGGGGACCTTTCCAACTTTTTTTTTTTTTGCAAAAAAATCGAGATCATTTTCAAAGCACTATAACTTTTTACCTGTGCTAGATATCATGCTCTAATTACAACTAAATGAAAGCTTGAAAGTTGCTCTACATTTCCCATTTTGTTTGAATTGGCTGGGATGAAGATTTCGGGATTTTTTTGGCAAAAAACAAAAATTTTTAAGAATTTCCCAAAATTTTTCATCGAGATCATTTTCAAAGCACTATAACTTTTCACCTGTGCTAGATATCATGCTCTAATTAGAACCAAATGAAAGCTTGAAAGTTGCTCTACATTTATAATGTTGTTTGATTTGGCTGCGATGAAGATTTCGGGATTTTTTTGGCAAAAAACAAAAATTTTTAAGAATTTCCAAAAACATTTTTTTCTTCAAAGGGGGGGACCTTTCCAACTTTTTTTTTTTTGCAAAAAAATCGAGATCATTTTCAAAGCACTATAACTTTTTACCTGTGCTAGATATCATGCTCTAATTACAACTAAATGAAAGCTTGAAAGTTGCTCTACATTTCCCATTTTGTTTGAATTGGCTGGGATGAAGATTTCGGGATTTTTTTGGCAAAAAACAAAAATTTTTAAGAATTTCCCAAAATTTTTCATCGAGATCATTTTCAAAGCACTATAACTTTTCACCTGTGCTAGATATCATGCTCTAATTAGAACCAAATGAAAGCTTGAAAGTTGCTCTACATTTATAATGTTGTTTGATTTGGCTGCGATGAAGATTTCGGGATTTTTTTGGCAAAAAACAAAAATTTTTAAGAATTTCCAAAAACATTTTTTTCTTCAAAGGGGGGGACCTTTCCAACTTTTTTTTTTTTGCAAAAAAAATCGAGATCATTTTCAAAGCACTATAACTTTTTACCTGTGCTAGATATCATGCTCTAATTACAACTAAATGAAAGCTTGAAAGTTGCTCTACATTTCCCATTTTGTTTGAATTGGCTGGGATGAAGATTTCGGGATTTTTTGGCAAAAAACAAAAATTTTTAAGAATTTCCCAAAATTTTTCATCGAGATCATTTTCAAAGCACTATAACTTTTCACCTGTGCTAGATATCATGCTCTAATTAGAACCAAATGAAAGCTTGAAAGTTGCTCTACATTTATAATGTTGTTTGATTTGGCTGCGATGAAGATTTCGGGATTTTTTTGGCAAAAAACAAAAATTTTAAGAATTTCCAAAAACATTTTTTTCTTCAAAGGGGGGGACCTTTCCAACTTTTTTTTTTTTGCAAAAAAATCGAGATCATTTTCAAAGCACTATAACTTTTTACCTGTGCTAGATATCATGCTCTAATTACAACTAAATGAAAGCTTGAAAGTTGCTCTACATTTCCCATTTTGTTTGAATTGGCTGGGATGAAGATTTCGGGATTTTTTTGTCAAAAAACAAAAATTTTTAAGAATTTCCCAAAATTTTTCATCGAGATCATTTTCAAAGCACTATAACTTTTCACCTGTGCTAGATATCATGCTCTAATTAGAACCAAATGAAAGCTTGAAAGTTGCTCTACATTTATAATGTTGTTTGATTTGGCTGCGATGAAGATTTCGGGATTTTTTTGGCAAAAAACAAAAATTTTTAAGAATTTCCAAAAACATTTTTTTCTTCAAAGGGGGGACCTTTCCAACTTTTTTTTTTTTTGCAAAAAAATCGAGATCATTTTCAAAGCACTATAACTTTTTACCTGTGCTAGATATCATGCTCTAATTACAACTAAATGAAAGCTTGAAAGTTGCTCTACATTTTCCATTTTGTTTGAATTGGCTGGGATGAAGATTTCGGGATTTTTTTGGCAAAAAACAAAAATTTTTAAGAATTTCCCAAAATTTTTCATCGAGATCATTTTCAAAGCACTATAACTTTTCAGCTGTGCTAGATATCATGCTCTAATTAGAACCAAATGAAAGCTTGAAAGTTGCCCTACATTTATAATGTTGTTTGATTTGGCTGCGATGAAGATTTCGGGATTTTTTTGGCAAAAAACAAAAATTTTTAAGAATTTCCAAAACATTTTTTTCTTCAAAGGGGGGACCTT